>OW386537.1:1344754-2689509 GCA_936435175.1 Glyphotaelius pellucidus
AAGCTCATGACATGAAACGCAAAAAAAATTAATAAAACATTGTCGAATTGATTGCGAATCTAAATTTAAACGGAATTGATAAGCGTCATTACACACCCAGTTTCTTTGGGGATTTTCGGGGTAAGAGGGGACTGCGGGCGAGTGTTCCAAACTTGTTCGAAAAACTTTTTTGAAACTTTCAATATGCAGAAATTAATACTTTTAAATGTGCGCTCTTTAAAATGATTTTGCCTGTGCTGCGATTTTTTAAAACATTTGTTATGGCGCTTAATGAATTACGGATGAATTGTTTTTCTGTGTGAGTATTTGCCTCAGTAATGTATAATAAAACCGTAAAGTTTTAAAAACGCGGTATATTTAGTTCCTTCTGCCTTTTCTCAATCAATATTCTTGTAAAGTTAATCTCGCCGAACAGTAAATTCCTGTAGTCGCACGAAACATGTGGTCTTAACCGCCCCATCGCGGGCGCAGGAAGAATTCGCTTTGATAATCATGTCTGCTTTGATCCCGTGGGAAAACTTCTAAAGATAGAAAACATATTATAATCTTGTTCGTCTTCTCTCTTCTCTCTCGCCTGCGCTCCCGGGAACCTGGAAGGGATCGCACTCGATGTTCCTTCTGTTCGCCTGCTTGTTCACTCTTCGAGTAACATTTTTGAAAAAGTGAACGTCAAATATTTTTTTCGCTGAGCGATTTTATATCCAATGCATCATAAGAATGCACTGTGAATGCACGACTCTGTTGCGATTTTATTAGGTACTTTCTGTGTGAATGAGATAAAATTCCATCTTTTTCCATGTAACGAACTACCTAGAAGGGTTTTGAAATACATTTTATGTTTAAATACACTTAATGACACGTTCTGTCTATTAATTTATATTGTACCACCAAAACCAGATGTTAAGCCGCCGAAAACGAAACTTTTAAAAATAATTTAAAACACTCTCCCCCCTCCCCCCGTTCCCCTGTAAATAGTGTGATTTTTATTGTTAAACTTGTTAGAGTTAATAAAGTTCGTTATTAAATGAAATGCATATCAAATTGATTTACGTTTTTTTGGTTCGTTGTTATGACACAGTTACATGTTGTATGTAAATAAGTTTTAATAAAATTGTAAATGTTTGATCTATCTTGGTTTATTTTCTGCCTAATGTCAAGTGGGAGAACATTGTATAGCTTTATTGCAAAGTAACTAAAATTTCTTTGGACAAAAGTTGTTTTAGCTAAAGGGATAAGTAGCTTTATTGCAAAGTAACTAAAATTTCTTTGGACAAAAGTTGTTTTAGCTAAAGGGATAAGTAGCTTTATTGCAAAGTAACTAAAATTTCTTTGGACAAAGATATGATTTTAAGTTTTCACGGCCAAAAGTATTTTTGTTATTTATTTTTGGGGTGTTGTGCCTTGTTGCGCTACCTCCTTCTTTAGCCAACGTTTCGGACAGCGTAACAGTGTCCATCATCAGGGCAGATGAGCTCTTTGGACAAAGGTTGTTTTAGCGAAAGGGATAAGTAGCTTTATTGCAAAGTAACTAAAATTTCTTTGGACAAAAGTTGTTTTAGCTAAAGGGATAAGTAGCTTTATTGCAAAGTAACTAAAATTTCTTTGGACAAAAGTTGTTTTAGCTAAAGGGATAAGTAGCTTTATTGCAAAGTAACTAAAATTTCTTTGGACAAAAGTTGTTTTAGCTAAAGGGATAAGTAGCTTTATTGCAAAGTAACTAAAATTTCTTTGGACAAAGATATGATTTTAAGTTTTCACGGCCAAAAGTATTTTTGTTATTTATTTTTGGGGTGTTGTGCCTTGTTGCGCTACCTCCTTCTTTAGCCAACGTTTCGGACAGCGTAACAGTGTCCATCATCAGGGCAGATGAGCTCTTTGGACAAAGGTTGTTTTAGCGAAAGGGATAAGTAGCTTTATTGCAAAGTAACTAAAATTTCTTTGTACAAAAGTTGTTTTAGCGAAAGGGATAAGTAAGAGATTAAGAGGTTCTAGTTTCACGCGCAGTTTGGACAATGTCAAAAACAGTTCTGTATGTTTTTGGCATAAAGTTTCCAAATGTCCAAAACCCAGATTCTCTTAAAGATTTCATCCGAAGTGTTTGTGATTGACATTGACATCAGAAATTTTGGAATAAACTTTATAATTTCACATCAGAACGGAGGTTTCGGCTGTGCCAAAGTTTCGGCTAATTTTTGTCTTGACCGGTCGGTAACTGGTTAATTAATTTACTGACAATTAATTTACTGTAATGTCGGTAGACACTACATTTTGGTAAACATTTTTTGAAGGGAAAACTTTTTTAGCACCGTTGTGATTTGAAAATCGATGAAACGAAAAATAGCAACACTTAAAAGAGATGTATACATCTGTATCTATAGGATTTAGCAGGCGAGATAAAGAGATAGTACAATCGGTCTCCTCTTTGGGCGGTGCTTCGCAGACTCCCCACTCTTATCTACTTTATTTTTCTGAAGATTTCACTTCTACCGCGTGTGAATGGCACACTCTATTTTTTTTTAAGTTAATCTCTGAAACTATACTCAATTCGCCTACGTTGGAAGGGGATAACTTATTTTTTTGGCCCTAACATACCAGATTATATATTTGTTACATAATCATACCAGAGGAGATTTAGGCTCTGAAAACTTCAGAACTCCTGCTTATCAGAACGCGCCAATGAACAGAGCGACTCAAATAGTCAACGATTCTGCATTGACCATCGTCATTTAAGCCTCGATTACATTGAGCGAGTTTACAAGCTACAAGCCGGCGAATTTACTGTCTGCTAGTAAACTCGCTCAGTGTAATCATATATACCAGCTAACTAGCAGATTTTGCACTGAACAAGTTTACTAGCAGATGGTGAATTTGCCGGCTAGCAGCTTGTAAACTCGCTCAATGTAATCAAGGCTTATAGACAGTTCAGCAATTATTATCTTTTGATGCTTGACACAAAATAGTAAAACTATCCCCACGCATTTTTAATTTGTAACGCTCTCCATGATATATTGGTGTTAAACTGTTTTACTGAGAATACTAAACTACTTCATTTTAATTTTCTTCTAGTTGTGAAACGAATAATTAAATAATTTCCATGAATGACATAGATTCTCTATGACAAATTACCGTATTTTACAAGCATCAATAAATTTGGCAAGGGGAGAGTTAATGATGTAGTTATATGTTCTTCCCCGTTTTTGATTTTCATATTTTGAAATCCGGTCGGCGGCGCATCCGCCAATC
Organism: Glyphotaelius pellucidus; assembly: GCA_936435175.1. Taxonomy (NCBI): domain Eukaryota; kingdom Metazoa; phylum Arthropoda; class Insecta; order Trichoptera; family Limnephilidae; genus Glyphotaelius; species Glyphotaelius pellucidus. Next base: position 1,347,998 of record OW386537.1, read on the forward strand.
ATCCGAGTAGATACCGATCCTCCATAAACATCATAAATGTTATGTTATTTGTGCCATCGGATAATAATAATATGACTTTAATATCCCTTCAATTAAGCGTACATTTTATTGATGTATTGATATCTTGTTCGTGTTTGTTCCAAGTCAGATGGATATTGCACCACCTATAAACGTTCATTGACAGTATAGTAATAATCACATCACATACATTTTCATTCATTTTGAGGGCTATAATATTATTAAGTACCTATATTATTATGTATTGTCTCTCTCTAGCACATAGGTTCTTAACCTTATTTTGCCCACCGGGTTGCTACCTCCTTCCTTCTTGCATTCATTATATAGTGTCAATTATTATTAATAATAATAAACAGTATAATAATTCCTGTAATATTCAAAAATCTGTTTCTGAAAAAATAAGAAAATATACAGATTTAGGTAATGAGATGAAAAGAATTTGGCATTCTCAGACTATAAAAATTATTTCGGCTACCGGCATTGTACCTAGCTCTCTCATTCAAAATTTAGGCTTATTAGATTTGTCAAAGAATTTATATATAAAAATGGAAAATCAGTCATTTTAAATACACGTAGGATTACGAAAGATTTTTTAAATATTCCAGTTAGGAGTTCTACCGAGCCGAACCCTCTCATATTAAAATATCTGGAGTCAGTGAAATATTTTCCCATTTGTTCTCTGGTAAGTTGACATGTTATTATTGTATTGTTTTGTATTTATTATAGTACACTTGCATAGCGTGGATTGACTAGATGATAATTTGTGCAAAAGTGTGCGGAAGGGCTTAGTTTTTCCTGCAGGGAAGATTTAACCCGGACGTATTATTAATAAGAAGGAAAGGGCCTAAAAACCTCGAATATTAAATAAATATGTAAGCCGTACTCTTGAATATCTAATACCAGTGATTTTCAATAAAATCAATAAAAACATAAAATTTGAAAAAAATGAGAGACTAAGTCTTAAAATGATAAAACTATGGTTAATGAACGAAAACTCCATGTATCTTTGAATATCTTAATATAGCTGCCTACATATCTTTTATTAGGTAGGTATATTGAAATATCTTATATATTTATAGTTGTAAGTTAAATTATCTAATACTACTATGTGATCTATTCTAATGTTTCCTTAAAACTATAAATGTATTTACAAATATTTTCTTAGATATTATATTAAGAATGTTTAAATTGTTAGAACCTGCAGACAAGCTGCCTTATGACAGCTTTGTGGGTCTACTCTAATTCTTGTATAAATTTTTTTTTTCTGTAATTTAATAAATAAAAAAATAAATAATTAAAAAGTAAGATGATAATAATAATATTATATAATAAAAAATAAAATTTTTCATATCATCCAATTTAATGTAGGTCTGGATATGATGGAATCTTTCAGTTCAATTTTCATCAACTTCCCGAACTAACGAAAAATGTAAATTTTCGCACACGTGGTAAGAATGGTTACAATACATACAATAACATAAATTAACCAATATTAAAGTGTTTTTGTTATTTATTTTTGGGGTGTTATGCTGAGTACTACTACTCTACTCATCTGCCCTGTTGATAGACTCTGTAACGCTGTCCGAAACGTTGGCTAAAGAACGAGGTAGCGCAACACGGCATAACACCCCAAAAACAACACTTTTGGCCGTGAAAACCTAAAATCATACCCAATATTAAAGTTAAGTTTGCTTTATTAGTACGTGAAAAGCGTGTTTTTTTTAACTTTTTTAAACCATTTTTTACCTGCCAACGCCCTCATTGTGCCATCTCAACGCCCACTGATTTTCTCTGGGTCTTCTACTGCCCCCCTGAAAATCTCAAACGCCCGCAAGGGTGCGTTATCGCCCACGTTGAGAACCTATGATCTAGCGGGTTTTCAAGGATTTCCGGACCCTTTATAAAAAAAATATATGTCTACGGAAATATGTTGTTTCATGTATCCAGAAAACATTATATTTCATTTCCTAGTAATGCGACGTACGTATACTCGTTTGAGGTTATGGAAGTTTTTTTTTATTTGAAAACCCATTCATGCGGAGGAAATGTATCGGGGTTATTCTTTCGGTTTCATGCCAACTGAGAAAAAAAAGTCAACTCAACACCTCCTTGAAAAGTCATTCAAAGCTATGAAAAAAATTATTTTAAATTAGCCGATAACCCTAACTGGACGTTATCTATTTAACCAATTTTTTATATATTTTTTATCACTCTAAATGACTTATCTGGGATGGTTCTGAGTTGGTTTCATTCCGATGTCCGGTCACCATTCTTTCATGGGTGATTTTTCACTGAGAAGAAATCTTTTTTTAACCAATCAATTGCGAGTACTTGAGTACTTAATGGGGTAAACAACAATGGAAGGGAAGGAGACTATCAAGAGCTGATAACCAAACGCGGTTAAAGACATTTCAAGCAATGTTTCGATTCTGAATGGTGATCTTTCACCAGGGCGATACTAAATGTATATCCTAAGTAAGAGAACTTTCATCCATACTGCGTCTGTGCTATGCTGTGTAACGTGGTATCATATCGTATCGGGCGTTGAACTTGTGTACATGTGTAGTGTGCCTTTACAAATATTTACAAATGAACCGAGTAAGTTAGTTTGAGGCGAGAGGCGATCCGGTACAGTTCCACGGCTCCACTGTACTATCTGCCATGCGCGATGCGCGTAAACCGAGAACTAGATTCGTGAGGAATCCAGTTCATCTCTGACATTTTGACCTTAAATAAAAAGAAACGTATTGAATATTATCATGCTCGCTAGCGCATTCCTACAGACCACATCATTATAATAATATCTACTACAAATCTGTGTAAGCGTGTCGTGCTGTTATTTTTATTTACCTCCCAATAAGTTTGTGTCAATAGATTGACGAAGATGTTTTATCCATGATCTCTTTTCTTGTTTTCGCATTATGTGTGTGTGTTTTTTTTTTAATTTTATATTCTTTATTTATTTGGGAGGCAAGTATGGTACCGCCGCCCCGGTAACCATTTATTGAATATCCAACACCCCCGCCATTGGTCACCCCAAGTGGTTCGCTACGTTTGGCGTCTTAGCAGGTATGCCCGGGTTCACTGAATGAGGTTTGTCTAGGTCAAAGTGGCACGTGCGTTTTCCCACCTACTGCGTGGCGGGCCGTTTCGGGAGAGACTGTTTGAGGGAGACCTTTTTATCTCTCCAGCCGCACTCCTTTTCCTTCCCACAACTTCCTCTCCTTCCTTTTGCTAAAAACATCCCCAAAGATGACATAGGTCTTGAGGAAATCGTGTTTCTCATGGCCTCCTGTGTGGAGCTCATAAAAAATATGCAAAAAGGGCCTCAGTTATTGCCTCGTGTCGTCAACTTAACTATCAAAATGCTTGTCTAAATTTGTGCAAATTGTTCATAAAAGTCAAAATGTGAGTGTGTGAATGTCAATAAAATAGAATGTGGAATAATTCAGATTTTGCACAAAAACTGATTTTCTTTGGAATTTCCGCCCTTGGTGCGACAAAACCAATTCAAAAATAGAATGGCATTTTTGGCTATTTTCGACCGTGACACGCTAATAGTTTGTTTAGTGTATGTTTTTGCTTCTACGTGTTTTTTTCTCTATTCCATCCTCATTTAACTAAAAATAAAAACGGCCACATTCCTGTCGAAGTTGATTTCGTAAAAATAACTATTTTCACTACATAATGACGTGCACCGGCGCAAAAATATCTCCTCAATCAATTCCCAGCAATTATTAGCATGCGAAGATCGAAGCGTTTCACCACCTGCCTGACCTGGCAAGCTGCAGCTTCTAATAATAAAGACACTAGCAGGCCATAACTATGCGTTATTAATTATGATCGTGGTGTTACAGACACAGACTTTACAAGTGTGCTCACCGCTGTGCTGTGCTTGTTGCCTGCTATTTGCCACTTGCTTGTCGCTTAAACGTAAATAGCCATTGCCTAACGTATAGGCACGCCGAGGACACCTTGCCTTGTAGATGCGGCCATCGCATACGGATAATAATATATTAAGTAGTGCAACAATACGACGAAATATTTCCCGCCTTTTTCTAGGCCAACATGGCCGGTGAGAGCAGAGCCGGCGCGGCGCTCGGCCAACAAATTAAAGGGTTTAACGACGCGTTTAGAGATCTGAACAAACAATGGGTCTAATCGTAATATTCCTTGATCAATCAATCGATTGTTTCAAAGTCGGTGTCGTCCCTCTCCCCTCCCTACACTCGCCGTACGAAATTGCCACAAGGAAGTTAAAAGACGAATAATTATTATTGTTCATCTCGGGGTGGGTGGAGACTTGGCCTTCTCGGGGGAGTCAACGTTTGTTTGACTCTGGTTCGGGAGTTGAGCAACCTATCAAAACAGGTTGATTCCCAAATAGTTCCGACGTACGTTTCAACCTTTAAGTAAGCGAAAACGCAATTTAATAACGTTATTCTGGTTTTGATATCGTTTGAGATTTTCACCGCCAAAAGTATCGTGATTTATTTTTGGGGTTTTGGGTCGTGTTGCGCTACCTCCCTTTTCAGTTAAAGCGCGGTATCCGCTCAAAGAAAAAGATGGAGAGATATGTAAATACGAATGTTGGAGAGAGCGCGCTAATATTAAAAACGATAATATTTAGGCGAAAATTGTGAAAATGTTTAATAAAACACGACTCGTTTAAAATACAGCAAAAACCTTGCGGGGCTAGTCTAAAATAGCATTTAATAAAACACTGTGAATTTTTCAAACATAACTCATAAAATAACTGAAAAACGCGTTTATAATAATTTTCGGAGCACACTTTGTAATTTTTTCTATCGGGGGAATTTCGTATAATTGTCGTTTCGGCGTGGAGAATGTATAGATATTATCTTCAAGATTAACATTTTTTTTACGAGCTTTAAAATTTAAAATATATAAGGAAAATAGATAATAAATCGGTAGAAATGCAGGAAGCAGGGCCTTAAGTAGATAACGCAATACAGTATGACACCCCAAAAATGAAATAATGTTTCGGGGAATAGTCCTCTCAAAACATGTGGAAAATACGATGCATTTCAAAAATCAATCACTTAAAAAATGAATTAAAAAAAAAGTGAATTACTTAAAAAATAGAAATATTTTCTCTATCACAAGTGTCCAATCTATCCATAATAATCGTAGATTAAAGAATACAACAATAGAAGTGACTTCCATACAAATTTGAAGTGACGTCCGTGCAAATGATTAGAAACAAATGCTCCATTTAGCCCAACCCTCCAGCGTTCCGTCTCACTTACACTCGCCTGAAATCGTAGATCTTCATCCCATTTAAATTTAGAAAGCACAGTTTCCTGTGGAATTATAGGCCCCAATTGGGCAAAGAGTAAACCAGTGTTGGGTTTGTTTTTTTAAATAAATGTACTGTTTTATTCCGAGATTGATGAAATTTTGTACATTGGATCTTCAATATAGAAGGAATGTCGCTGCCTATATGAAATTTCGAAAAACAACCCGACCCCATTTTCCCAACCTTCTTGTTGAAATTATGGACACTTGACATTCAAATTAATCTAGGTACATCTGATTTCGAAAAACTCTAGTCAAATTCCAGGCAACGCCGGGGACGTGTCTTTTTTATATACCAAGAATGTTGAATAATGCTTTTGGTACATAAAGGTTTATACTTACACTCACTTGAATACGCACGCAATGGACACAAACTATCCACCATTTACAGTTTACATTTACACAACGAGCACAAGGCGAGGCAGCTTGAATTATTTGGCCATCCTGTCATACTGGTAGAGTGGAAAGTGGTAGGTCCTGTCGCACACTTCAAGGTGTTCACCACCTGCTGCAGGTACCTACCCATCACCTGTCTCACCACTCGCCTCAGCCCCTGAGCCTCATGCCTGGTGCCTGATGCCTTCCACCACGTCACATCTGCTATCTGCCCATCAATGTCTGTCTCGGAGCGTGCTGACTGCTGATGGCAAGGCATATTATAATAATTTGTTATCCTTACGTCTTGCGATAGTGTTGCAACGCTTCTGATGCTTTGTAACCGCGTATTATAAAAATCATTAACACTACATTATTGGCCGATTGTCAGTACGTACTACTAACCACACGATTATCCGTGGTAGAATGGTTGTCTTCGGCTCGAGCTTCAAGGTTTAAATCCCGCCCTGGAAAATAAAATTGTTCTTTCAGGTTTTTTCGCAATATTACAGATTATAATTTGTGTAGTCGCGGGTGTATTATAAACTAATATGTGGTATACCGCCATCAATGATAATGCCGTCAATAAAGAACGTTTTTTTCGCGTAATGTACCTATATAATGTACCTATTTTTCTTTCTGTGATATTTTTAGGGATTATTTTTAATATTATCTTGATTCCTACCTACAGCTGTGAAGTCACAAGTTCAGTTTCTATTGTTTTTTTTTTACATGAGCTCCACACAGGAGGCCCTGAGGAAAATAATTTCCCTCGGGGCCTATGTCACCTTTGGGGATGCTGTGTGGAGGGTTTTTTTTAAGGAAAGGAAGGGGAGGAGAGTTCTGGGAAGGAAAGGGGTTTAAGGGGTGGGTTGGAATCTGGAGTTCAGTGTGTCCTGTCATCCGCCTCCAATACCTAGACAAACCTTACCCCATGAATCCGGGTACCCCTGCTAAATCACCAAACGTAGCGAACCACTTGGGTGACCTATGGCAGAGGTGTTGGTTATCCAGGTGTTGGTTCCCGGGGCGGCGGTACCCGTTCCCGCTTCCCAAATTGACTTTTTTGATAGAAATACGAGTTCCGTGAAAAACTTCAAAGTGACAACTGGTTGATAATCGTTGCAAAGTGGAAGGTGAAGTATTTCAAAGATATTGGAATACAAGTGAAACTATTATCATGCTGCTGTGAGTTTTATGCTCTCCATGTTTTCTTCCTTCCAGAGAATTTTTAACAGATACCCTTTGATGTCTTTGTACAAGAAAAAATATCAGATAGATGGTAGGTAAATACACTGTCGCGACCCGTCTTTATAATGCGGTAATATCAATTTGGGAGGCGTGTACGTTGGATAACCAACAACAACATTTGCGAGACGTTCCAGAGTGGAAGATACTCTCAGTATCGCCCTGGTGTAAGACCACCATTCAGAATTGAAACGTTGCTTGAAATGGCTTTGGCCGTGTTTGATGACCAGATCTGAATAGCCAGGTACTACCCACCTTCCACTTCCCCATCTCCTTCCCCTCCCCACTACCTTCAGCCTCACAACATACCCCAATTGGGGATGCCATAGTCTCACTGGCTCCAGACGGGAGCAGTTGGTACTCTTGTGCGGTATTCATATAAAAAAAGGTCGCCCCAAGTGGTTCGCTACGTTTGGTGAGTTAGCAGGGTCCATGAGGTGATAATTGTCTAGGTCTTGGCGGCGGGTGCGTCTGCCCACCAACAGCGCGGCAAGCCGAATCAAGATACTGATTGAGGGAGCCTTTTGATCTCTTCAGCAGGACTGCCTCGAAACATCGCCTTGCACAGCAGTGGGAGAGTTGCACTCAGTTGTACTCAGTTGTACTCGAGTTGTACACCTGGACCTGCTGATCCCCAAATTACTACCCACCCCTCATACCTTTCGCATTCCCTGAATTGCCTCTCCTTCCTTTTCTTAAAAGACCCTCCACACAGCATCCCTAAAGATGACATGTTAAAACATGTCTTTAGGGATAGACATGCTTATTAACTTTAAAAAATTATAAATACTAATACCTACCTTTTATGCGAATACCCACTCTCAATTTTGCAACGTTTTGTAAATAAGACGATTGGAAAAAAAACTGCCACATTTTATTTACATGTTTTGTTACATGTTTTTGTCATGATGACAACATTCTGAAATTAATTTGGGTCTCGGAGGGTTCAACAATCTCTTTCAGGCCGCGGCGTATTCCCCGCTATGTGGAAAAATGATGCTTATAAAATGAGAAATGAAACAAACGTAAACAAATTGGTTCAGCTCGCTCTAAGTATAAAGACGGTCGTGTGATTGTGGACTGTGGATTGTGGATTGTGGCCTTGGCAGTGTGTGTTGTCTGTTAGTCTGTCGGTGGAGGCTCGAGGCCCGCTTTCCTTCTATCACCGATCACCGGAGAAGAATGCGCTGTTGGAGGAATTCTATTGTGTTGGCATTCTTGGACTACTTAACGCCCGCTGGTGGAATCCCACGTCATCATCATCATCATCAGGCCATCAGGGGCGTCATTAACGATATCATTGCCAGGAATCGTCAACTTTCTAATGCCACCTTTACGATTGTTAATTTACACGTAACATTACGTTTGGGGGTAACGGGTTCGCTTCCCGTCCCAGAAAAATAACATAGAGGGTGGAAGAGCGCGTACCCGAATGATTTTAACCAGCGATTCCCGAGCATGTTTGGAATAAAAAAATTTGCTGTCCGATGATACTTTTTTCAACATTGAAAATATTTTTCAATCTCACGTCGCAACTGAGTAGTTAGGAGAATAGAGTGTCATAACGATTACATATATGTATATACACTTTTTTTTTTTCAATTTTGTTTCATTTAATTTAATTTTAATTTTACTTATGTACGTAATGAATTTTATTTTCATTGGGTACCTACCCAATATGTTATCTCATTTTATTTCTTCTTTTTTTATATATTTTTTTATTTTATTCATCTGTTATATTCGTATATGTAATATGGCAGACTGGGATGGCACTATCCTCCCAGTGCTGCTAGAATAAAAACTTTAATAAATGAATTGCGTCTCGTTCTAGCAGCACGGTAACACACGAAACAGCGCGCGTATCGCTCAAACCCGTTGCTACGTAAAGCAATGGGATCAGTAGCAGCGAAGTGTGATTGAAAAATATTTTTTGGTTTTTAATCGAAAAAAAAATCATCGGACAGCAAAGTGATATCTACATTTTTTATTCCAAATGTGACCAGAAAGGCTATTCCCTAAAATTTGTGATAAGAGATCGTTCTCCCGCGAGAAGTGCTGTCAGATTTGTGTGATTTTCTACAGCTGTTAAATGAATAAATAATCATGCATACTTGCAGGAATTCGTGTTTAAAACGACCCAAACTAAAATACGTGACAGCTCACAGCTGAAATTTTAACATCGGCTGATAGAAGAAAAAGCAAATAACAGCCGTAGAAAATCACACAAATCTGACAGCACTTCTCGCGGGAGAACGATCTCTTATCACAAATTTTAGGAAATAGCCTTTCAGGAGTCGCTGGTTAAAATCCTTTGGGTGCGTGCTGTTACATCCTGTATACTATGGTGACATAGAATCACTTCTGATATTTACGCTGCTAATCATCTGCCTTGCTCTGACGACCTTATATTAATAATGTCAAAGCAGTTATCGTGAAGTACATTCGATTATGAATATCGGTGGTCGTATTTCCCTCAAAGTTAACCCCAAAAAAATTGACGTTAGGCGTCAGGCATGATGTAAGTACGGTGTACTGGTCTGTAAATAAATTTTTTTTTTTTTAAGTAAACGACTAAATATTTCAAAAGTCACAAATAGTCATAAATTAAGAGGTTTCCAACGACTGAGATCAAAACATTTAGATTCTGGCACAGATCAACCTGAGTCTCAGTTCTCAGTCTCACAATCAATTTGTTCCTGAGTCTCACGTTCGGGGACGTCGCCACATTGTATTGTCCAGCGAGACTATATCTGAATTCGCCCATGGGAGAGCGACCAGCTAACTGAATACGGTCAACAACAGATTCTACGTATTTTTTGAAACCTATAATAGTTTTTGCCACTAATTATTACTACATGTATCTACGGTACTTTTAGAACAAAGTTGGAGATATTATAATGTAATGTACATGAATAAAATAAATTTAAATGTTTCTGATGCTGATTCTGATGTTCGCAATTGAAGAAAATATAATCTGCTCAGGTGGCTAACGAGTTGTGACAATATTCATTCTTTCTTATTAGAAAATATGAAAGTTGAACATCCTCTGTTGGTTGGTTAGCTCTGCGCAATTGTGGTCCACGTTCCGTGTCAGATTTGGACAAACACCGCCTACTCTTTAGTGATCGCTTTAAGAGTAAATACTTTTAAATTGAATCATTGTCCGCAGTCCCAGTCCGCACTGCACCAGTCACCGGTGACCAGCCACCAGCCAATAGAAGCTTTCCATCGCCTCAAACAAACCCCGAATTCTTTGCCTAATTCAATTAACATTTAGTCCTCGTGACGCGGCTTTTTGATGGCTTTGTCTGCGCGCGCCTTATTAACCCAATCATAATAATGCCGACTTGCTAATGCAAAGGTATTCCAGCAATAGAGAATTCCAGTTCAATTTTTTAATTTTTTTTTTATGAATAATGACCTTCTAACTTAAATAACTGCATATTTATTTTTATTTTTAATGTTAGTTTTAATAGTTAAAATAAATGTCAAAGATTTAATTTTTCAAGATCCCCCGAAAACCACCGAATCTAGTGTGACGTCATCATGACTAACCGAAGTATGAATCTTGTAGGGAACTGGAATCAGCTGTTCGACTCCCGCCATTTTGAATTTCAGCATTGGAGCGTTTTCATAGACATTACTGGGCAATACGATCGTTTTTTGTACAGTTAAAGTTTTTTAATATTTTAAATAATATAGATAAACTAATAGAGATACTTTCTTTTTGATACTGAATTATTTAGGCCTAAATAATGTTTCAATAAAAACAAAAACTATTATATGTCCAATTCTCTATAAACCAATAACACGGAATGCCGAACGGCTTGCGTCTTCATTTCTATCGATTTCTATACAACTTTGACCCAGGTGACGCGGCGCGGTGACGTCACGCCGCCAAAATCCAGCAATAGGGTGTTTTAATGACACGTTTTAAAAAGGACTTTTTAATATTTTTTTAAAAACTCTACGTTAAATATTATGTAATAAAACTTATATATTCAGAATCAGCGTATATTGGTCTATATGAACATATTTTTTTAAAGCCATAATATTTTTCACTGGAGTTCCTAATTGTCCCAGGGATGTGACGACCAGCATCTGGGGAAATAAAACAATTTTCTTAGAAGAATTCATCCGAAAATTTATTATTATTTTTTGTAATATTGTTAGGTAGGCATTGTTGTTTACTTTGGAAATTTCTGGAATTCGTAAACTTAATATATGCTTCCCTCTGTCTATTTAATAACAGCGAACAGTTTCTATAAAATTTTCCCTTTTTTGTTCTTTATTTCACGCAGGGTCTACTGATATTTTTCGATATAAGATTAAAAAAATATTCAATGAAACGATCTAATTTAGGTGACAAAAAAAATCTTATTACCAAGGTGGGAGAACAAAACTATTATTTTCGATATGTAGGAAAGACATAGTGGAAGATGCTATCAGTGTAGCTCTGGTGATAGACCACCATTCAAGAGGTTTTTTTTTACTTGAGCTCCACACAGGAGGCCCTGAAAAAAATAATTTCCCTCAAGGCCTATGTCATTTTTGGGATTGCTGTATGGAGGATTTTTGTTTTAGGAAAAGGAGGAGAGGAGTTCTATGAAGGAAAAGGGTTTAAGAGGTGGGTAGGGGTTCTGGGGTTCAGTATGTCTTGGGTCATTCGCCTAGACAAACCTCCCCCCATGAGCCTAAGCTTTAATTTTATTTCAAGCAACGTTTCAATAAAGAATGGTCGTCTTACACCAAAGCGATACTGGGAATACCCTCTCCCTGAGAGTATCTTCCACTCGTGCTGCAAATATATTATTTTTAGTTAATTAATTGTGAAATAACGAAAATTGTTCAAATAAAATTACTTGTGCACGCCGGGATTTGAACTCGCGAACCCTGGATTGCTGGTCGAGAGCCTTATCCCTCGACCAAGGATGTCCTTGGACGAGGATATCGTTGGTCCAGTTTTGTCCTTTGGGATTTTGACAACACGATCGTTTTGTAACCTCTTTTGAACTATGAACGACTTACGTAGCATACATTTTGTGTCTACATCAATCTGTTTGTTTTTAAAGCAGTTTTTCTTCAGCGTTAGCTGGAAACAAAGTGAGGGAACCCTTGGGCAAGGGTCGACAGGGAGTTGTAGAAGCGATCCTAAGGGTTTTCAATTAGCCAATAGTGTAAAATATCTGAACGGTGGATAACGACACTAAGATTATCTCAGTTATAGCGGTTAGAATAGCAATCTGTGTCAGTGTCCTGGTCATCCGCCTCCAAGACCTAGACAAACCTTACCCCATGAAACCGGGCACCCCTGCTAAATCACCAAACGTAGCATGATGCTTGAGATAATGACTTTAATCGTATTTGGTAGATCTGAAGAGCCAGGTACATCTTTTCTCGGTGACCGGCCAACTCGGAATGAAACCAACTCAGAACCATCTCAGATAAGTCATTTAGAGTGATAAAAAAATATAAATAAAAAATTGGTTAAATAGGTTAAGTTAGGTTAGGGTTATCGGCTAATTTAAAATTATTGTTTTATCATTATAAATGACTTATCTGAGATGGTTCTGAGTTGGTTTCATTCCGAGTTGGCATGGAACCCTTTTCTCTTCCCGTTTTCCTTCTCTCCCCACTACCTTTAGCCTCACAATTTAACCCAATAGGCGATGCCAGTCTTATTCTTGAGCGGTATTACATTATAAAAATATAAATTCAAAAATCCTTTTTTTTTATTTGACGGGAGAATGGAATATACATTTTGGTTATGATCTAATAATGGTGGTGCCCATAACTAGCAAGCAGGTCCGTAAATTTATTAGCGGAGAGAGTGTTCTTCTAAAAAATATGTTAAAATTTGATGGTCCGATGGTCTCGTAAACCTCGGGCCGCATTCCGAAACGATCGCCGGACGGTGACATTTTTCAACAATAGACGGTTGCATAATGTGCAACGGCCAGATCAGCAGTTTGGCGTGCAAGCGGTCAGTGGCGCGCGCGAAGCGTCGCGGTGCCCGGCGTGCGGCGTGCGGCGTGCGGGCCGACGCCCGTGCCCGACGAAAGCGACAGTTGGCGATAAAAATGAGGTGTTTATTAAACGAATTCCATCTGCATAACTGGCCGTGCGAGCCGTTCGAGAAACGAAAGTGACTCGTAATCGAATACCTTCGCCAGGTCCGGCTCGGCGCGCCGGTCCCCTGGACATCGACACGCACTTTCAGATATGTACACATACACACACATGCGCCAGTGCTGTCACCTACTTACAATCATTAGCGGAATGCAAATCTGCAAATGGGGACCAATATTAAGCGGATTCGTATTTAAAGTCAATTACTTGCGAGAAATATTTTAACGACAAAATTATGTATTTTACAACGGACAAACCTGATCTTTTTTCTGGGCCGGAAAACGGATATTTATCAGACTCAAAAACAGCTAGCAAAATATTTTGTTCGGGATAAACGTTATATTTTGGTCGTACGATGTATGGAAAAATCAAATGTTTTTTTTCCAAATTTATCTCTCCTAAAAACTTTGTCTGGCAGGCGATAGTGAAAAAGGGAGGGAAAAAGATCGAATCTGAGGGGTGGTCTACGCAACATTATGGTCTAAGAATTTGATTTTTTTAAGTTGGAAGGTTGCCAGATTGCCATCGCAGAAATTAAAATTTGAGCACTGTCTGCTTTTGGAAGTTGTTTCACGAACCTTTCAAAACTTATCTTTGCATCAAAATGTTCATCCCCTTTACCCAGTCGTATCCTGGGATCCTTTGCCCCTTTACCCTTACCCGATTGCTTATTTCGCTTATTAATAATAATGAAAACATTTATTCGTCAATAATTTTTACAATTTTATACATCAATTTTATACATCAATTTTATATCAGGTTTGGTTATCATTGATTCTATTGACAATATTGAATTCTTCTGTGGCTTTAATCTATTGCAGGAACATTCTCCTCGTACTCCAACTTTCCTCCAATATTTCAGTTAGAATTCTGTCTGCGTCAGTTCTTTTGCTGTTGTAATGCACCCAATAAAATTGTTTTACCATTTTTTAACATACCAAAGTCTGATGGAAGCAGTTTTCTAGCATTCCGATAGCGCTGTCATTAATATGGTAGATATGGTAGGAATTAAAATCGAAAGTATTTAGCATTCCAGCGTCTTACAATGCGTGCTTCTGTTTGTGTTTTCATTACTAATACAATGCCACGCACCATGAATAATGCTAATGGAATTATTGAAATTTAGTTACCTTAGTTTTTTCATGCGTACAATTTTACTAAAGTGAATCCTCATTCAAACAGGAATTTAAAAGCAATCTGGCCGCAATGTCAGCGAACCACTTAAAACATCGCCACTGCAAGAAAATTTTCGTTTAAATTGTCCCAAGCAAAATCTGGAAATAAATTGCAAAAATTCCGACATCTGCGATTTGGAATTCGGTTCAGTGACATTTAAATGGAAACCAGATCATAAAACTCAATTGGAATGCCTGGAAAATGCACCATTTGTGCTTTCCGCCCGGTGCCAGTCTACTTAGGTACTAACTACTACGTTCACTATTTAAATTCCTATGAAAACTACGCATACCGAATACCTATAAATAAATACACAATAATGTAAAATACCACATGGCACATTCCACACATTATGAGGTTTATCCTCCTTGGTTTTAAATGCTTTTCTACAGGGTGTCGCAGAGAGCCAGGCAAAACAAGAAATCATTTGGTTGATGGGAAATTTCATTAATTTTTTATTTGGCATAATAAAGTACATTTGGTACTATACAGCCCTGATAAATCTTGGTTTCGACTGAAATTAGCTAGTTTCAATATTAATACATAGGGGTGTAAAAAATAAAACCGTTTTTACTTTATTTTTTCAAAACTTCAAACTGTTACTAAATCGTCATGGGAAAGCTGCGATGACCGGATGACCCCTCATGGTAAGATATAAGAGCGAGTTAGGAGAAGACTATTTTCTCCAACATTAAGTTAACCTATTATTAACGTTATTTTATAGAAGTGGCAAGTAATCCGAAACCTATTGGGGTCTTAAAACGTTAGAATTGCTGTTGAATTGTGTTCGTACAACTACTGTTTAACATTTGCAAATACATGCTTTTGAATTTTGATTTTATTTTCTTGTACGAAATAATTGGAATCTTGGAAGTGCAAATTAACCAACTTCCCGGCGTCTAATCGAGATGATTCTCGGCAGATATAATCAATGTCGATGACAATGCATTCTATCAACTGGTGGCAATCACGCATGCATACGCCGACTTGTAAACATTTCTCTGAAATTGAATGACATTACAGCGATTGAACATTGAAAATTGATCTGTTATTGCAAAAATACTTTGTTGTTTTTTTTACTCGTGATGGCATGAAGAATCGGTTCCATTAGATTATTCACCTCACCTGGAACATCTTGTACTTATACCCACAATCGCTAAAATGCATTCCAAGAATATCTAGCACGATTATATGTGAATGGCGATAAAACAATAATATATGAATCTCAAAAATGTCAAGGTATGCACATTGTACTAGCACTCAATTTTATAGTGCGTACGGAAAGTCGTTACCTCGTTTGCTTACGCAATAAAATACTTTTGTTATGTTGTGTAAATATACAGGTATTTCGGTATTTGTACAAATGAATATTTATTTCTCTTGTAGACACAATCTACGTGGAAAATTCTTTAATAGACGTCCTTGCTGTAGTTATTGAGCGAATAAATTGTTTGGCAAGGGCCACCTTCGGCAAACTGAGCCGCTTTCTCAAAAAAATAAAATTCTTCGGCATCTCCGGATATGTGTGTTCAATAAATACTTACTACGAGTACAAGTGGCTCACGATTGGATCAATTATGAACTCTCTCTGGGAATTGAGAATTTTGTGACTGAAAGTATCACGGACACACAAAGCGCAGTAATTTTATGTGTCTCCTTGCGACTTTTGCGAGGCAGATAAATCTGTAATTTCTAATAAATACTAAAATAGAGCGACATTACTGTCATATTCTCTACTCTCAATTGGAATTGTGTTGGCCTGCTGGCCATTGGTTGGGGAATAGGCATACAGACGACTTAAAAGGAGAAGAAGAATCGACAAACTGAGACGTTTTTGAGCCAGGCCTTCGTCTAAAGCTGGCCGCCAGGAAGCTTACAAAAAAGGTTGTTTTTTCAAGTTCCTTGAAGACTGTTGAACTGTTGACTGTTGAACTGTTGACTGTTGAAAAATAAATTTGTTAGATTTATCAATTTTGAGAATCGAAATTAAACCCCCCTTCTTAAAATCAAATGCATAGATAGACCTGTAAGCTACGAATAATCCAGTATGTTTTTTCTTCTTTTTTGATGTAAGAGTTTCGACTACTCCAACCGTCTGGAGTCAGTGAGACTATGGCATCCCCAATATTTGGGGATTGTTTTGAGGTTCAATAAATTTTTTTTTGTTATTTCACTAATAGCATTTCCACCTAGTAATAACTAATTCTTGATTTACGCACGCTTTTAACATTTTGAATTTGAGTGTTAATATCTATGCACATTTCGTGTGTTAATATCAATGACAATTTCATTACTGTAATAATTATTAACACTCTGTAATGTTTCGAACAATAAATGATAATAAATTGATTTGGCACAAACGGCGGAAATACGCAAAAATGTTTGGGAATGACTTGGTTTAAAGGAGGATGTATGCTAGGCAGGCATGTGTTGAAATAATTTGTGGTGGCCTTATCAGTTGCGCATCCTGAGTCCTGAGTCCTGAAGCAATATTTAAATCTAGATAATAGTTTCAACGGAATGTGTAGACTAAAGGACCGTGTAAGTTCTACTGCTCTATTTATTTTTACCCAAAATTTGGAAAAGATATTAATAGTATTTCCATTTAGAATTTTTGCGTGTTTTTAACCATGTACGCTAATTAATATCATAAAGTATGTATTTTTATCGATGACCCGCTGACACCACTGCATTTCTTCTTAATTATCCTTTGTTTTTTAAAAGATTATTTCGATTGTGAAATAAAAATTATTCTATTAATTAGCACCTGTTTATTATTTTTGAACTTTTAATCGCACGCTTACATATTATTTCGTTTCATAAAATACTTACTACTACTATTATTCTCGTTAGTTACCTCCATACAACATCCGGAAAGATGGCGAGGCCCTGATATTTTAAATTATCTATGTGCGGTTATTTTTTTTAATATATAACCTTTTATAAGGATTGAAGTTAAAAAAGATGCCTACGGTTAAAAAATAATTATCTACAGCAGAATGCAAAGTCTTTGCTTGTGATTTCATTAATAAATTTCTAACTCACAATTCATTCCCAGTCACCTTGGTGGAACCCGTTTTTGCGACCCGTTAACCCGACCGCTAGCGATGTTTGCATTGTCTTTTTAATAATGTAGTATTTGTACATCAAGCGCTGAAAATTTAGATGCTATAAGCTAATTTATATACAGGGACGAATCTGGCAAACTTTAATCAGCGGTTCCTGAGCCTATTTGGAATACAAATGTAATGAGCATTTTTGAATCCGTTGACATTAATTTTTTTTTTTTTTTTTCAAGGAAAAAATATGTATTTCACTTGTCACGACTGTTTACACTTACTGGAGTCCATAAAATAAGTCAGGTATGTCCCATTTACGATCACCATTCAAGAGTGTTCTCGTGTATAGGTATTTCTTTTTGTTTTGAGATATTTCATCATTGTTACCAACTTACAAATATTGGTACTATCTTACAATAGTGGCTATTCTTATTATGTTGTTCACAGATTTTCTTAATGTTATTGTTTCACATAACGTTTGTTTCCTCACTTTTAATATATTTTACTTATTATTTACCTACCATTAAACAATTTCAACGTATCTCTTACGTTAAATTATTTGCATATATATCATATTTAAATATATTCATTGTTGCAATATTGTAATATTATTTAAACATACAAGCTCACTAGAGCTGTCTTTTTCATGTTGTTGCTATACCTTATCTATGTTATGTAAAAGCCGAATGGCGTTAATATAATAAATAGTAAATAAATATTTAACTAGTTGGAAAAGCGTAACGTTTTGCGTATAGGAAGGGGCCAAGACGTACGCAAAAATTGTTAATTGCTTGATTACTATGTTTGATGAACTAAATTAACATTATTGCTTTACATGTCAGCTGTCATGATCATTGATAAATAGTATAATAATTGCCAATTTGTCATTTCTCGGTTCGGAAAATCTTGTTTTAAAAGAATACTCAACGCTTGGAATCAAATATTTGGTATTTATTGCTACTGAAATTGTGTTTAAACTTATCATAATCGTCGGATTTTTTCTTCTGAAACCATTTTTTCTTATCGTTAAAATAATAATGGTTGCATCACTAATATTACCTATTATCATTGGTGGCACCCGTTTCACGGCTTGAGTGACACAATCCCGTAATGAGAGTTTAATTGCATACTTACGACACGTTCTAAAATTCTTTAATTTTTTATGTATGGTAGGACATTGAACCAAATACCTCTCAACGCATACTTGAACAGTGAGCATGTTAGACTCAATCCGCAACGTGTAAGCACAAGTGCTTTTGCTTGTTTCTGTTTACAACTTATTTCTCCGTTGTTTTGAACACTGCACGCGTGCTGACTTGACGAAATTTCATTTTATTCCCCTGGATTGCTCCCACTATCAGTGAACTTTCTATTACGATTTTATTGTTGTTTTCTCTGTCGGATTCTGCATAATCGTACTTTGGAATGCGCGTCTCTTTTTAGTTTCAATTCTGCTCGATTAACTTAGATGCTATTCATAGCTATTTATTTTATGTGCGCTTTTATGAACACCCGTTTAATTTGCAATAATTAATGGTAAATGAGCCAACGATGAAATTTAAAATAAGAAGTATCGTTTTCCCTGAAACAAACTGACTTCTAATTTAAATTATTGGGTTTCTGATGGAGTCAATCAAAGTTTGAAAACAAGGAATCAATATATATATTTTTTTAAATCGTGTTACCGTGTGACCTTCTTGTTTTTCTCACAAATTATTTACTTTTCGAAATGAGACCAGGATTATAACTTCTATTTTAATTACGTGAAAAGGAAATAAGTATTAACATAATGTGTTTTTAACATAAAATTGAATTGAATTAATTTTATTTCCAAGTAAACAGTTTGATGTCTTCTGATGTATTTTCTTTGTTAGCAAAGCAAAGAGCTGCAGTGCCTTTTATTTGTTTTTTTTTAGTAAACGGACAATGAACTTATAAATTGTGTAGTACCTACAGACCTCCGACGGACTCCACAGTCGAGGAGTAAAGCTCTCGACTAGCAATCGGGGCTTGCGAGCTAAAATCCCGGTGTGCGCTAATAAATGTTTGATTAATTTGTGTTATTTCACAATTTATTCATTAAAAATACTGCATAGTACATGCGGCATATTCCAGAATGGAATGTACACTAAATATAGGTGTAAGACTACCATTCAGAATTGAAACGTTGCCTGAAACGACTTTAGCCGTATTTGATGACCAGACCTTCCCCGTCTCCTTCACCTCCCCGCTGCCTTCAGCCTAACAAAATACCCCAATGGGGTATTTCCACAAACCAGGTATACCGCTAAAAACATGTGGAAGATTTAAAGATTATTTTTCTGAACATGATTATCGCATTAAAAATGTTTAATTTTGATATTTTCATTCATAATTATTGATTTCAAAATACGCGTAAGCGGAGCGAAACGTAAACGGCCCATGACTGCTTGTACGATTCATGACGTCACAAGAGTCGCCGTTCCGAGGTTTATCACCGTGTTACTATAAAAAATCTAAACATCCTAGACTTGTTCGGGGTTATGGACGGTTTTATTTCATATTTAAGATGATTGTTTATGATTGTGTTATGTTTCTACAGTTTTATATAATATTGTTAAGTTGTAATGACTGACAGTAGTATTTTTAACGGCGTAATCCGTCAACTTGCCTAAAATAGACGCTACAATGAATAACAATAATTTTCTAAGCCCTAAATTTCGGGATTCTAAGACGATATGGTAATGAAAACATTTTTTTACACAAACTCTCATATTATATACGTTATATACTGGTTTCAATATTTTGACAAAATAGAATTAAATCCTGCCCTTTTGTTGTCTTGATTTAAAATAAATAAAAAAAATATTTTTTAAACGTTTATTATAAAATTTATATATACAATTTATATATACATACATATACATATTAACGCCGGGATTGCTAGTCGAGAGCCTTACCCCTCGACCACGGAGGCAGTCATTATTGCGTAGATATCCATCTTACGACTGTATACAAAGGTGTTTCCACGTTTAAATTATGAATTTAAATAGTCAATAACGAAAGGTTTTTTTTTTGTAGCTTAAAATTTAAATCTGAAAAAAAGGCACGGGGGCTCCATCGAAACCTCCTTCTTCTTCTTCTTACTGTACTACAGGGCCAATATTTATTTTATTTTTTATTTTTATTTATTTTGGAAAATCAACAGATATATTTACACTTTTAATAATAACCTTAATAATATACATAATATCCAATGATAGATTTTCACATAATTAAAATTATAATTAAAAAGTAAAACAAAAAAGTAAGGGTCCTGTACCCGTAAGAACTTAAAAATATAAAAATTATTTAAAAAAAAGATATAAAAACACAATATAAAATATAATAACCTGCTTACTAAATTTCAACATGGAGTATTCTCACTCCACAACAGCAATAATAATAATATGTACATTGTACACACCTACAACTCAATAGTTAAGTCGAATGACAAGTATGCAACTGGAAAGGATTCACAGCAATATTATGGTAACTTGCAACACGGTCAAAAAATTATTTAATGTTGGCTATGACATACTTTTTTAAGGAACTTAAATTACATGAGAATATGTCTACATTATTAAAATTCTTATCAAATACATTGCATGTTCTGAATATAAAGGCATTTTGTCTGAGATTAGTAGAACATTTTTGAAGATGAAAAAGTGATTTTTCTCTGGTTCTAACATCTGGGACTCTAAAATTAATCTCAGCCAAAAGGGGCTGATATTAAAATATATACTGCATATAGTACACAACTGCTGACCCTGTACAAATCGCAAGTCCACCTGTTGAATTTGGCAGCCACCTTTGGTCTAGAGTCCCAAAATATTTGAAAATTCAGAAAGCATAAACGGGCGGTCCGTTCGATAGATTTCCCTCTCTAACAAACGGATTGCAATGTTTAGCGCGCAGGTTTCAGATGGGAATGGTGTCCTTGTTCTACCGGTATTTCAATAGAAGATGCTCCGAGGACCTAGCGTCATTGAACCCTTCGGCGGTGGTGTCAAACACATTAAACGCACTCCCAACAATTGTACACAGTCGATATTTTTTGTCGCCTTAGAAATGGTCGTTTAAACATCTTATTTGGGGTTTTTCTTGTAGTATTTGTAAACATGTCTACCAAACTATGCATGTTTTGCAAGTGGGAAAATATAGGATAAATATAAAGATATAATTCGAGCAAACTGGATGTCAATAAATAACACCAAGTACAACTTACGGACTCACTACAGGCGGCGATCGCATGATGAGAGGCGCCTGTGACGTCACAGAGTGACTGGTGGCAAAACCATCGTTTTGGTGGCATTTTAAAAAGGCGTATTTTAAAACGTTATAGAAAGTTAAGTCGTCGTCATAAAAATAAAATAAAAATTCCGTTATCATCGTAATTTTTTGCTTAATTTTTTTCAATAATAAAAAAAAAATGTGGAAATACCCCATTGGGGATGTTAAAGGCTCATTGACTTCCGGACGGTAGCAGTTATGACTCTCGTGCGGTATCCACAGAAAAATAAAAAGACCTGTTCACTACCTTACTGTCTCCACGAACCCGATCAGTCCGAGCCCAATTAAGGTTCCTGTCGACCATCGGAGACAATAAAAAAATTATCACCCCTATTGTAACCATTTCCATTTATTGCCGTAGTTCATTATTCTCGCATCTGATATGTGAATGTGATGTTCAGCAGTTGGCAGTAAGTATAACTCCTCATAAGCTGCAGTGTATCGGTGAGGTTGTTAGTCGCTAGCGCCATGCAGGCAGCAGTCAGTAGTCATCGTACATCGGTACATCACCGCCGGTGGCTAATCCGCGGCGGCCAGCAGTGCGGGTAATGACGTCACGCGTCGGCGCCGCGGCGTTCCGAACCGGCGCCCTTGCTACTCCAGTACACCGGCGCTGCAGGGTTGCACAGCACACTCGCTGCTCACGTGGCGGGATAAACCTTCGTGAATTGTGAATTGGGAATTTTGTAATGTAGAAGCGTTTTCAATGAATATTTTAATTTAAAGTATATTTTCGTACCCACAAGGAACACACACCATTTTGTTTGAGTTTAGCTAGTTAGTTTAACTAATATAAACGGTCCTTTTTCAGGGAAATGTAACTGTGATATAATATAACATTTTTTGATTCTCTAATCAATCCTTTCACATTCTGTGACATTTGTAAATGCCATGTTTTTAAGGGTTTTTGAGCATAATTTCTATTTTTTCAAAACGCTCTTTATTTTTTATAAGATTGAAGATTTTGACGTGTTTAAAGGTTGTACATAATGAATTAAACATTTTTGGAACAACAAAACTAATATGCCTTTGGGCCAACCTAGTTTTGCAGTGGGGTACAGCGTGTACGGCATACTCACAGACACCCCTTCTTTGGTGCCCGTGAGTACGATTTGAATTTTTTAAAGTTATTTAAAATGTGAATTTTTTAAAGTTATGCGTGTAGATAAATTTAAGATATTGAAAACAATAGATCTGTCTAAGTTCCAAAATACCGGTTTCCTTAAATAATTGTTTCGAGGAATAAGATTTAGTTTTCTGGTACATAATCTTAATAATTGATTTTTGGGCAATTTCTATTGGTTTTACATGATTGTTGTAAGTTCCGCCCCAGCCAATTATGCCATAGGAAAGAGATGAATGGATTAGTGCACTTAATAAATACATACTTGTTTTATGGTTTTTATATTTACTATATTACACATGCTTTTAAAAATATCATTTAAGTTGTTACGTTACAAGAATAAGGAATCGAGTCTTAAGTACCGTCATGTTTCGACAGTCAGCGAATCGAGCCCTAAAATACTGTTGCACCGCGGGACGGTAATGCGCAGGCGCATCACCCCCCCCGCGACCCACGGATCAGGAGACGCGCCGCACACGGCCATTCAAACCCAGTCTTCAGCAAGCGAGCTTCCCGGGCCCACGTCCCGCGCGAACATGTGCGACACAAGTTCAGTTTCGCCGGTTGTGCACTTCCGGTGTCCGCGCATGGACGCTGCTGAGACCGGGAGAACAAGCGCGTAAAGCCGCTGTTGGCCCATAAACCAAACGTGAGTCAATTACCATGTTACCCTTTGTGTGCAATTAAATGTTTTGAAGCCCTAACCACGCGTGTAGAGAGCAGAGACTGACGTTCAAACTAACTTTCAGCTAGGATCGTTCCTCTTATGTATTATTGTGTCTCCTAGAATTGAATAAACTATTTATGTGATAACCTACCGTGTTTTGCTTGTCGAGAGAGGCCCTGGGGGGATGGAGAAGCGTGAAGTTCCGAACCACAAGCACTAGCCTTGAGGTTAAGAGAAAACCCTGCTTGCACCGAACCTGAGCTAGTTTTTATTTGGGGCAGATACAGCAACTAATTTGTATTAAATATGTGGGAGCTTTCTCCAACCCTGCCGATAGCATCAGCACGCACGCTGACGCTAACACTGGCGCTAAACGTGGGGCCATTTAAATTTTTTTCTGTTCCACCACGGCCTCGTTCCCAAGCAACAATTGTAAACTCTGAAATGTTATTATGATGTATTGTTTATTCCCAATTGTCTAGCACTTCCAACAGGAATCTCGGCGCGAACGTAATTTCGAATCACAATTTAAATTATTACGGGCGCGATTTTATCATTTGTGAGTCGTCACTCGACAAAATATTACCGGTATTCCAACGCAAGGTGCCCAACCTAGGAAGTTGTCGCTGCGAATAATACAGTGATTACAAAGTGTCGGCCGATTAAAATTGCTATTTTCAATACAAGTGAATAGTGGAAATAAACACAAATTAAAGAAGAATTTATTCAACAATTAAAATCATGTACATGATAAACAAATCATCCGCTTGGTCTCGAAAGTGCTAAATATTTTTAATAATATACTATATTGCAGCACGCTGGTACGTCTCTTAAACGGACACTTGCTGACACCTAGGGAACAAGTGGATTTAAATTCTTTCTGTCATTTGACAATTAAGTATTTTTGACTCTGTCGTCTGCTGAAACCGGGTCATGCCGAATCACATTCGAATAATGCAAAAAATACTAAATTCGCGTTGACGTGGATTCCTTGACATCTGACACTATAATACCTTGTCAATTGACAAAGAAGGTAATATCTTGTCGAAAAGACGAAGGGAATTCGCGTGTAAATACCAAAAAATTGGTGCTGTATAAAATCAGGCTATAGGAAGCCGCGTAATGAAACCATGCCCCCAAGATATTGTTGAATTCTCAAACAAATTACTTCCACGAAAACTTGTGAAAATTTTTTCGACTTTTCCTTTTTTCGATTTTTTTAATTTTCGAAATTTTTTTCCAAAACGCTTGGATTTTTTCTTAAAAACGCATGGCCAGAGGAAAATCGCTGCTCAAATTTTCTCCAGTTTCGGACTCTGAAAATTTTTCCGATTTTTTCCTTTTTTCGATTTTTTTAATTTTCGAAATTTTTTTTTTTTCCAAAACGCTTGGATTTTTTCTTAAAAACGCATGGCCAGAGGAAAATCGCTGCTCAAATTTTCTCCAGTTTCGGACTCTGAAAATTTTTCCGATTTTTTCCTTTTTTCGATTTTTTTAATTTTCGAAATTTTTTTTTTTCCAAAACGCTTGGATTTTTTCTTAAAAACGCATGGCCAGAGGAAAATCGCTGCTCAAATTTTCTCCAGTTTCGGACTCTGAAAATTTTTCCGATTTTTTCCTTTTTTCGATTTTTTTAATTTTCGAAATTTTTTTTTCCAAAACGCTTGGATTTTTTCTTAAAAACGCATGGCCAGAGGAAAATCGCTGCTCAAATTTTCTCCAGTTTCGGACTCTGAAAATTTTTTCGATTTTTTCCTTTTTTCGATTTTTTTAATTTTCGAAATTTTTTTTTTTTTTCCAAAACGCTTGGATTTTTTCTTAAAAACGCATGGCCAGAGGAAAATCGCTGCTCAAATTTTCTCCAGTTTCGGACTCTGAAAATTTTTCCGATTTTTTCCTTTTTTCGATTTTTTAATTTTCGAAATTTTTTTTCCAAAACGCTTGGATTTTTCCTAAAAAGCACGTGGCCAGAGGCAAACCTCTGCCCAAATTTTCAAATAACCCAAACACTTACAAATACGCGTTTTTTCGCAGAAGCATTTTGTAAAAAAAAAAAAAAATATATATACGTCCCCAGTGGTCAATCCCTGGCAAAAATTTCTTTCCAATTACGGATAAAGAGTCGAGTTCTCGTTTTTCTCCCAACGTAAGGTCACCCTGACACGACCCTATACACTATGGAAGTCCCTCAAGTCACGCTGGGTATAATCCCCCACATTTCTACGTCAAAAAAGGAAGAACTACTACAGGCCCTGAGAAGTAGAAAGATTTCTCCCAGGAATAAATCCAAAAAATGCCTTATTCAATATGCTTCTTTCTACAACAAAAAGTACATCAGGAAGTTGCAGTTTCAACAGGAAGACACCTCAGAAATCATCTCTACCTCCCTCACAGTCTCCGAAGCAAAACCCTTGGTGGTACAAGCCCAGGAACAGACGAAAATATATGATTTGACAACCTGGAAGACGAAATACAACGGACTCACGGATGTGGAGGATTTCATCAACAGAATAGAAGAAACAGCCCAAGTCAGAGGAATCCCCGAAAGTATTCTACACAGGAACTTCATAGACCTCATCGCTCCTGAAATGCTTACCTGGCACAGGATACATAAGAGAAAAACAAACTCATGGAGGGAACTCAAGGTGGCACTTTTATCCAGTTTCGGAGAAAAAAAGGCCCAACATAGAGTCAGGCTATCCCTACTCGCTATCAAGCAGCACTCCGGAGAGCCTGTTGCTAGATTCACACAGAGGGCAGAGGCCATCAATATAAAGCTCACCCAACCTGTCCCTGAAGCGGAACTTCTCCCGGTTTTAATCGACGGTCTTCTCCCCAGATACGAAAACATCATTACTTCTCAGAAAATTGCCACGCTGGAGCAACTGAAAGATGTCTGCCAGCTACTAGAGGCATACCAGGATCGGAAGAGAGACGAAAGATTCCCCAAAGAAAACTTCCGCCCAAGCACTTCGTCCGGCATAAAACCGGAGCACAACGAAAAGAAATCCTGCTCTTTTTGCCACAAGATTGGTCACTCCCAAGCCGCCTGCTTTAAACAAGCAAAACTTTTATCCTCCAAAGACACCCATTCTAACAAAAGGCGATCCGTCGATCGTTCTCCAAGAAGAGATGAAGGGAGGAAGTTTGGCAAAAGACCACGCCAAGACAATACCGAAACGTCCATCCCGGATCTCAGATTCATCAAACCCCCTATGGATTTCTCCAGACCCCCTCCCAATTGGACAGCCAGGAAGACAAAAAACTAGACCCCAACCCCCCGGACCATCCCTCCCATAGGCCAAAGGAATGGTCGGAGTGGTTGGAACACGTCAAATTTTTTAAACAGGCCTTACCCCTCTCTACAGTTTGCTGCAAACAGGCAATAGACGGTAGACCCTTCGCGCATTTTTCCATAAACAACGTGGTTTTTTCAGGTCTCCTAGACAGCGGCGCCTCTGTCAGCTGCCTGGGCGACAACGCCCACACCTTATTCACAAACTGTGGTTTTAAAATGGGAAAACATTCTTCACATGTTACCACGGCAGACAACACTTCACAACTCGTCATCGGTTCTCTAACCCTACCGATCAATTGCGACCAAAAAACAGTTTGGATCAAGTTTCTAGTTGTACCTACAATCACACAGAAATTCATCTTGGGAGTGGATTTTTGGATGGCTTTCAAAATTGCCCCGCAACTGTTTAACAACCCCTCCGTCACTCCCCAAGTAAACGAAATCCGTACGGTAATACCCTACGAAAACTTGAACCCCTTACAAACAATACAATTAAATCAAATGATCAACAAGTATGAATCCATCTCCTTCGAAAGGTGCGGTTTAGGCTTAACCAACCTAGTACATCACCATATAAAAACAACAGGCCCCCCAATCAAACAAAGGTATTACAACCTAGCTCCACAAAAATTGAAAACGCTGGAAAAAGAATTGGACGATATGTTAAGACTGGGAGTGGTGGTACCCAGCCGCAGTGCATGGACCAACCCCACCTTATTAGTTTCAAAGAAAGACGGCTCAGCCCGTTTCTGCCTCGACAGCAGACGCCTCAACGCATGTACAATATCAGACGCCTACCCGCTCCCCTTGGTCAACTCCATCCTGGACAGACTTCGAAACGCTAAATACATCTCATCCATAGACTTAAGCAAAGCATTCTGGCAGATACCTTTGGATCCCAGCTCCTGCGAAAAGACTGCCTTCGTGGTGCCTGGCAGGGGTATGTTCCATTTCAAAAGACTACCCTTCGGTTTAAAAAACAGCCCAGCAGAACTACAAAGACTCATGGATAAATTGTTTGGCCCAGAGTTTGATAACAATTTATTTTGCTACCTGGATGACCTGATCATCATTAGCGATACCTTTGAAAAACATATACTTATTCTAGAAAAGGTTTTTCAACAACTCAAACAGGCCGGTTTGACTATCAACCTGAAGAAATCGGAATTCTGCAGGCACCGCCTACGATACTTGGGTTTCATAGTAGACGAAGAAGGCCTAAGAACAGACCCCACAAAAGTAGCGGCTATGACAAATTTTCCCCGACCTACAAATGCAAAAGAGGTAAAAGCCTTCCTCGGACTCACCGGTTACTACAGAAGATTCATAAAAAACTTCTCAACTCTCGCGGCGCCGCTCAACAAAATCACGGGAACCCGTAAAGGTACCAGTAACTTTTCCTGGTCTGCAGAGACTGAGTCAGCATTCAACTCCCTGAAAGAGGCTCTTCAATCAGCCCCAGTACTGAATTGCCCCGACTTCAATCTTCCCTTTACGATCCATTCGGACGCATCAAACGTCGGAATCGGAGGAGTCCTCACTCAAAATTTTACGGACGGCGAACACCCCGTGGCATACTTCTCTCGTACCCTAAATAAACACGAAAAAAACTACGGGATTACCGAGAGAGAATTGTTAGCAGTCATGGAATCCATTCAACATTTCCGCGGATACATTGAGGGCAGTAAGTTTACCGTCGTCACAGACCATAGCAGCCTAAAATGGCTGATCTCGCTAGACAACCCCTCTGGGAGATTGGCTCGCTGGTCGTCCCGCCTATCTCAATATACCTTCGATGTCATCCACCGTAAAGGCGCGGATAATATCGTCCCGGATGCCCTTTCTAGGATCGAGATAGCAACATTAAATGCCGAATTACCCAATTCTAGTCTCCCCACAAAAGACGTATGGTATCAAAAAATCTTTAGAGGATGCAGTGACAACCCACAAAAGTTCCCGAATTTTATGATTAAGAACGGACAACTATATCGCAACTGCAAGCCTCCACTGTCAATCTTAGAGGACTATGCCTGGAAAAAGGTAGTCCCTCTCGAAAATAGAGAACAAGTTATTATTGATAACCACAGTGCCGTAGACTCCATACACCCTGGAACTTTCAAAACATTCAAAAAAATATCTTTAAGATATTATTGGCCGGGTCTATTCAAACAAGTACGTTTATACATCTCCAAGTGCGACATCTGTAAGGCATACAAGCACAGTACGGCACCACCGTCTGGTCTAATGGGCAACCCCAAGCGTGCCGATAGACCACTTCAATCCTTTTCTATGGACCTCATTGGACCCTTCCCTAGAAGCTACGCCGGTTACATGCATATACTCAGCGTAGTGAACATCTTTTCCAAATACTGCTGGTTGTTTCCTCTGAAAAGGGCAACTGCAGCAGCAATAACCAATCTATTGGAAAAACATATTTTCATACCCTACGGTACCCCTCGTACTATAATATGCGACAATGGTAAACAATTTATAGCTCTGGAATTTAAAGAGTTTTTGTCTAAATATGGTATAAAGGATGTATTCTATAACACCCTTTACACCCCACAGAACAACACCGTTGAACGATACAACCAAACCATAAACACGGCCCTGGCAATTTTGGTTGGCAAAGACCAACGCACATGGTGCAAAAAATTAGACAAAATACAAGCAGCCATGAACAACACGGTGAACCTCGCTACAGGCTATACACCATTTTTTCTCAAACACGGCATGGAACAAGTAGTTCACGGTTCACTACACCCTGACAATTGCCTTCCACCCGTCCCTTCCTCCACAGCAGACCCCGCAGCAAATTACGCCCACCGCTTGGAGGAACTCTCCGCTATCTATAGTGAAGTAACAGACGCTCTACTATTGGCCCACCAAAAGAGCGCCGACAGGTATAACCTTCGCAGGAGGCACGTCACATTCAAGGAAGAAGACATCGTCTGGAGGAGAAACAACACTCTGTCACAAGGTGCGCTGTACTTCTCTGCCAAATTGGCACCCCGTTTTGTAAAGACGAAAGTCCTAAAGAAAATCTCAGACCTGGTTTACCGATTGTCCGACATCTCTGGTAAACACATAGGTAACTACCATATAAAGGACATTGTAAAAAGTGGTAACATGGAAACAAACTCCATTGCCACGCCCGTATAACCCCAACGGTTATTCCTTGACTCCTAGCAACCATTCGTCTACACCGTGACATGGATCACTATGGAAGTCAACCCTTTTGTTTCGTCACTAATGAGCGGCCTCTCGTAAACGATTGTCACTCATTAGGACACTCAAACGAAACCTTTCTAGCTCTGGCACAGTGGTGTCAACTGTAGCCAAAGTCATGGAAGAAATTATAATTCTCCCTTGTGGTTTCGTTTCATTTTATTTTATTTTTGTTTGTATAAATATCTCGTCATCATCAGTCATTCGCCTCTAATTGCTGCCCCAGGTGTCAAACCTTGGAAACATCGTTTTTTCTAAGCATGCACACCTCTACCTGAAATTGATCACTTCGGAGAAAGGAATTCCCTGTGGCTTACTGCAAGTAGTCAGAGACTACGTGCCCAAGGTTTTGTGCATCGTCACAACTAGCAGCATCATATTTTCACATCATCATGTCATACCTCGTCACCCCTTTCTAAATGTTAGAAAAATTTTTTTGTACATTAAATATCGGGTCCTCGCCAAAGTGCATCTAACCCTTATGTCATATGTAGTTAAATTAGGTAAGCAAACCTGTGTAAACCCACGGCGGTATCAGATGTTTGCTACCCGTTCTAAGTTTTTTTTCTGTTTTTTAAGAAAATAGAATGGCGCTCAATAAATAACCCAAATTGCTCTAGCTCTCCCCAGAACTGGATGTGGAGTCTGGAAAGTATCGTTATAAAAGGGACAACTTTCAACGTGCCTCTTCATTAACGATAAATTTTTTTACAACATTTCAGCAACATTGAGTCACCCTGGGTCTCAACTGCTCAAACTGAAATTTTGGGGTTGCCTTGTTGTGACTTATCACGTGCAAAGTACGAGGTCACAACAAGAAGCCAGGTCTCCAAGTGAACCACCCTGTGAACAACCCATCCCATTATTATAATTTTCATAACACCAAGGTGTGTCCATCGCAGTCTGTTTAAGTAAGTAAAACCTAGAAGGTCTTAAACACTCAAATCGGACCAATGTAAATAATTTTCCTTGTCAAACAACGATAAGCGCATGTCTTGTATTGTTGCTACCATCGTACGTGTAAGTACAACAAAAGTTGTACCATCACGATACGATACTCTGTGCGTAACCAAAAGGGTTGTACCACAAAGGATCTCTTTTGCGGTAAGCTTAGATGAAATTCACATTCCATCAGCACGCCAAATTTTTTTGTCCCTTAATTGTTGAAGTATAAAATCTTGGCCAGATCTTCAAATATGTTTTTGCCTTTGTGCAAGTCTTTAACGTACGCTAATATGGATTTATTATGCTACGGTATTGTTGTACTAAGTACATCAGTATGTCTCGCCGTCTGTATTGAATAGGTACCTTTATATGAACGTTAACCTTTGTTGCCATCATAGGTGGGAACCTTATAAAATCTGCCGTCATAGATGGGAATCTCAGAATATCTACTAAATGCGATACGGGGAGCCCGTTATAATTACTCTGTGGGTTTTTGTCAGAAATGTCATAAATACCTAGTCTTTTGCACCTCCCTTCAATACTGGGCAACCCAGTTGTAATTCGTTCATTGTTATCCGTGAAGACGTTATAAAACTTACTTGCAAATCTTTTGATTTTGCAATCTTGTACGCTATACGTGAAGACGTTATAATACTCACCATGAATCGTGCGAACGAAATAATATCAAACCTTTATGTGTGAACTACTCAATGTAGTCCACACCCCTTTTTTGTAATCATTAATATGCCCGTGGACTTCCTGTCACAAGAACCCAGGAACTATCTACTATCTCAAAAGGACTAATCATACGCTTCACTCATGATTATGGGGCATCGTGTCGTGGGAGTTAAGTTGATGGACACAAAAAAACACCTAACTCGTTGTCTGGGAGACGAACAAAGAAAATCCCCAGGTTTGTGAGATTTGAGCAAGGGTCTGTCATTTCTCGCAAACAAGTAGGAGAATAAAACGACCCCTAATCTTCTGCCCAATACACGTAGAGGATTAGACTTTTATGTCAGTGTATTCTTTTGTCCAACACTACCAAATATTATTGTAATGTGCCAGGATGACTGCTGTAGACCTTGTTTCACCTCCACCCAGAGGTCGAATTTCGGAAATAGCCGAGTCCCCAGCAGTTTTCTTCGTTCAAATGTTCCCAACTATCACCCCTCCCCTTCCTCGAAATTATCCGTGAATGGGGATATATGCGTTACGCACTTGGCGTTTCGTTTGTCAAATGGGACAATCTTCATACGCGGATCCTTTCAACTTCCTACTCCTTTCCCAGTTGTCATTATTGTAATGTGCCAGGATGACTGCTGTAGACCTTGTTTCACCTCCACCCAGAGGTCGAATTTCGGAAATAGCCGAGTCCCCAGCAGTTTTCTTCGTTCAAATGTTCCCAATTATCACCCTCCCCCTTCCTCGAAATTATCCGTGAATGGGGATATATGCGTTACGCACTTGGCGTTTCGTTTGTCAAATGGGACAATCTTCATACGCGGATCCTTTCAACTTCCTACTCCTTTCCCACTTTGTTATAACTAATCTTGTACGCAATGTTTTGTTTTTCGAAAGTAGAAAAAATGCTACCGTATAGACGTGAGCATAGGTCATGGAAGACCAACTTCTTTCGAATGGGGAATTTTGTTATACGTACAATCCCTCAACCACGTATTCTTGGAAATGTATTTGGTAAAGAAAAAAAACCAAAAGGGGTTACACAGAACCTGTCCTTGAATACGTACCTTTGTAACATGTATTAGGCATTAGCCACATTTAGTTAGCTCTCTCTCCGTCTCTCTCTCTACACGCCAAACAAATCCAACTTTTTCTCAACATGCACACTTGTTTCTCTCCAAACTTTTTTCATCATTGGTCTACTAGGCAGGTAAACTTCAAGAATTTTGTTCTAATAATAATTTTTGCCGGATTTTAAAAAAAAAAAACCAGCAGCTCTGCACCCTATCTACATCTGCGCCTCTTCATGCTGCCCTCGCTACCGTCACGGAGGTCCCTTGCCTTCAATCCCTGCGTACCAAAAGCACCCGACCGCATCTAACATAACCTAGTGTGAGTCGTGCGTGTAGTTGCGAATTGTATCACCACAAAGAACCGACACTCAAAACAAACCCGAGCACGCCAGCTCTAGGTTGGTTCATGTTCCTGTTGCCCTTGTGCAAATGTTCCTGCTGCCATTATGCAAATGTTCCTGCTGCATAATGCAAATGCTCTGCTGCCATTATGCAAATATTCCTGCTGCATAATACAAATGTTCCTGCTGCATAATGCAAATGCTCTGCTGCCATTATGCAAATATTCCTGCTGCATAATACAAATGTTCCTGTTGCCCTTGTGCAAATGTTCCTGCTGCCATTATGCAAATGTTCCTGCTGCATAATGCAAATGCTCTGCTGCCATTATGCAAATATTCCTGCTGCATAATACAAATGTTCCTGTTGCCCTTGTGCAAATGTTTCTGCTGCCATTATGCAAATGTTCCTGCTGCATAATGCAAATGCCCTACTGCCATTGTGCTGATGCTCCTGTGCCCTTGCGCAAATAACAATACCAACGATTGTTCACAAAACAATCCCACTACATACAAAAACCAGTGTACCAACCACCAATTACGATTCCACTCTCCAATACTTCAATGGTTTCGTACTGGCTCACCCACAGGATCCGGAAGCAGTTACCCTTTCGACCTCTGTGACAGGTAGAACTCTCCACACCACCTAGAAGCCTCATCATGTGTTCTCTTCCTCGTATTTTCTTAAAGGCCCTAGTGTCCCTTGAGTGTAATCTCAAATGGGCCAGGTTACTGTGACAAAGTAACCTTGTAACTTCAGTGAAACGTTCAACCACCCCAGACATCCTACGCAAACCACGTTCGCAAACATTAGCTCACAGACCAATGATACAATTTTAGAGTTTTTTTTTCTATCACTGCATAACCCTTGTACCTTTCTTCAACAGATCCTTGTTCTTTGCAACTGTATTTATGTATGCCACTGCCTTTATATACATTTATTGACAATTCCTTGTTACACCATGTATCATCTCTTTTGTGTTCTGTTCATAACTATTCTCCAGCTAGGAATTTCTCTCTCTCTCTCTCCTCGTTTCTCTTAAATGTTTTTGGCACAAGTGCTGAAAGGGTAAGAGGATTTATTAGCCCTACAGCTCCATTGCCACGTCGCTTTTATTGCGGCGAGGGGGGAAGTGTTACGTTACAAGAATAAGGAATCGAGTCTTAAGTACCGTCATGTTTCGACAGTCAGCGAATCGAGCCCTAAAATACTGTTGCACCGCGGGACGGTAATGCGCAGGCGCATCACCCCCCCCGCGACCCACGGATCAGGAGACGCGCCGCACACGGCCATTCAAACCCAGTCTTCAGCAAGCGAGCTTCCCGGGCCCACGTCCCGCGCGAACATGTGCGACACAAGTTCAGTTTCGCCGGTTGTGCACTTCCGGTGTCCGCGCATGGACGCTGCTGAGACCGGGAGAACAAGCGCGTAAAGCCGCTGTTGGCCCATAAACCAAACGTGAGTCAATTACCATGTTACCCTTTGTGTGCAATTAAATGTTTTGAAGCCCTAACCACGCGTGTAGAGAGCAGAGACTGACGTTCAAACTAACTTTCAGCTAGGATCGTTCCTCTTATGTATTATTGTGTCTCCTAGAATTGAATAAACTATTTATGTGATAACCTACCGTGTTTTGCTTGTCGAGAGAGGCCCTGGGGGGATGGAGAAGCGTGAAGTTCCGAACCACAAGCACTAGCCTTGAGGTTAAGAGAAAACCCTGCTTGCACCGAACCTGAGCTAGTTTTTATTTGGGGCAGATACAGCAACTAATTTGTATTAAATATGTGGGAGCTTTCTCCAACCCTGCCGATAGCATCAGCACGCACGCTGACGCTAACAAAGTATCCAAGTTTGTTAACAGTTTTTTTTTCTATATGATTGGTCCATTTAAGTTGATAATCTATAGTTACACCTAAGTACTTAATATTTTTTCCTAATTTCATCTCTTCACAGTTTGAGCACGCGGGTGGGTTACAATTTACTTTATGAAAGTTTAAATTAAGATTAGTTTTGGGAGCTGACTTCTGTGTGTTGTTATAGAAAGAAATACGAAGAGTTTTTTTTTCATAATTTGAAGTAAGAAGGTTTCTATTTAGCCACTCTTTGACAATAGTAATACATTTGTTAACCTCATTAGTTGTTTCTTGCCATGTTTTTCCTTGGACTATTATTGCAGTATTTATTTATTTATTTATTTATAAATAAACGCCCTTTTTCGGGGCTTTTACATATATAGCATAGAAAAAACATTTTATTGTACATAACTGAACTGCCTCAATAACAATATTTTAAATTTATTCAAAGATAAATTGAAGATGTCCACTGACTTGGTATAATTGTTTCCCTCCATTAGTATTCTGGGCAAAGAGCATATTGTCAGCAAATGAGAAAATTTTACCAGGTACAACAATGTTAAAAAGAGTAGCGGTCCTAATACAGGTCCCTTGTGGAACACCGTGATTTACTGTCTCAAAATTGGTCAAACATGTTCCAATTTTTGCACACTGATGCCGATTCAATATCTAATTTGGTAAAAGCAAGAGACATTTATTTTTGATTCCAGTATTGGATATCATGTGAGAGTTCTACGGTTGACTGTGTCAAAAGTTTATTTAAATTTAAAAAAAAAAATTTAGAGTTTTAATGTTCGAGTCTAGGTTAGAATAAACACTTTTGGTTAAATTAATATATTAAATCTACTAGTAATATGCATACTCCAAATATCTTAATCGAAACGCGGTGAATCATTCGATAACTATACCATCATCTCTATACAATACATGTTAGTACATTCAGCATGCAAGTATTCAAGGGGCATCCCTGACTGAAGCCTGCTACGGTCAGTTGCTAGGAATATCAGTCACCCGTTAAACATGGTACATGGTTTATGCCTTCAAGTCGTTCATTAATACGAGGTGCAGGGCGGAGGGGCTCTCCAGTCTACACTCCAACTCGACTCCAACCGACCAACCAGCCATCGCCATCGCCCATCTGGCACCGGCCACTGGCCACTACTCACTCACACTCAGTCACGCTATGCGTATCATAACACAGCTATGCGAAATATGTTTGCCGACTAATTAAAGTCAATTAAATAAAAGTAACACTAATCAGTGCTTGATGGAGCTGTCTTCGTGTGTTGTGTGTTCGTACCGCCAATGGAGACGGTATGCATCGTGAATTCAGAGTTATGTGTTTACACAAATCGTTTATTGATTGGAAAAGGGCTGGAGACATACCGAAGAATGTGTATCGTATTGAAGCAAATCATTCGTCGCATACCAACAAATAATCTGGCATCAAATAGGCCCCGGCAAGTATTTTCACCGAATGAGAGTTATTTATTTAAATTTCCATCGTTAATTCCAACACTTGACAACTATTTTCGCTTCATCTGTATGACGCTCGTGGTCAGCTGACGATAAACAACATGAACGTTATGCTTGACAGCTATCACAATTTGATGAAAAGCTAAAACGGACCGAGAACCTGCGTTTAACGAATAATTTTCAAAAATCCAAACGTCGATTAGAAGGTTCAAAACACAATTTAAATAACCCCTTAGATCTCGCAATTCAGGGCCGGCTCTGTGCAGGCGCAATTGCCAAGGTTCAAAGAGCCAAGGCGTGATAATACCTAACACCTAATACATCGCCCTTAAGGTTTTTACTAGCGCCGGCCCTGCGCCTATGCACATTTAAGTAGTACCAACCCTCTTCCCTTAATATAAACTTCTATAGGCTTTTACCATTTTTATAACCATTTAAAATTTCCTTTGAACCATGACATACAGTGGCGTAACTATAGGGTGGCAGGGCTGGCAAAATGCCGCGGGGCCCCGGCCCGAGAGGCCGCGAGCTCAGAAGTAACCTAATGTTTTTAACAAAATTTAGTAAAAATTATAAATTTGCTGATTTTTTTTTTTTTATATGAATACCGCACAAGAGTCCCAACTGCTCCCGTCTGGAGCCAGTGAGACTATGGCATCCCCAATCGGGGTATGTTGTGAGGCTGAAGGTAGTGGGGAGGGGAAGGAGATGGGGAAGAGGAAGGTGGGAAGTACCTGGCTATTCAGATCTGGTCACCAAACACGGCTAAAGCCATTTCAAGCAACGTTTCAAATCTGAACGGTGGTCTTACACCAGGGCGATACTGTTAGTATCTTCCACTCTGGAACGTGCCGCAAATATACTATATATTATTTTAAATGAATAAATTGTGAAATAACACAAATTAATCAAATAAAATTTATTTGCCACGCCGGGATTCGATCCCGCGACCTTCGGAATGCGAGTCAAGAGCCTTACCGCTGCACTACGCCGGCCGTCAAGTATTTATTAATATTAAAGAATATTTTATATCGTGCAGCTTTCCGGAAGTATGTACTGCATTAATGTTATTTGTTACAATTCCTGTGACTACAGCTAGTGCTGGAAGAGCATTTTCCAAATTAAAATTAATAAAAACCTATTTGAGAAACTCAATGGGACAAGACAGACTACGTAACTTGACTATTCTGTCTATTGATAATTCTATAGTCCGATCTTTAAACTTTGATGACGTTATTGATACTTTGGCGGAACAGAAAGCTCGGAGAAAAGAACTTTAGTAATAAATATCTTGTAAAGATTAAATTATTATTTCAATATAAATATGTAATACCTACGCTTTTGAAAATAAAATTTATTAGATATTTAACAAAAATGCGCACAATATTAGCTACTGTTACTATTAACTTCTTAAGTGATTAGTTGAAATTCAATTACAAGGTGACGATTTTTACCGGGGGGGAGGCATCCAATGAATTTGCCACGGGCCTCAGATGGTATAGTTACGCCACTGGTGGCATAACAAAAGATATTATTACATACATATGTGGGTAGGTACGTATGCACTTAATCATGTAAACAAATGCGTGCCGAGCACGTGAAAAATTGTCGGAAATAAAATAAAAATAGATTACCGGTTACCACAATCACATGTGTAAATAAGACATAATTGGACTTCCATGAACTCTGTTTTTTTTTGCTTTATCCTGTTTCTTATCGCAAACTCGGTTTAAAAATCCTGGCTGAAAACTTCCAAAGCTTTGAATCGATCCATCGATCGCGAGCGCCACCTCGTGCTGTCTTTTTAAACCTTCAGGTAACTTTGAGAGCTTTGGGGTCGCACCACTAGATGGCAGTATCGTACAGACGAACTTTTATAAAAATTAATTAAAGGAACTTAAAAAAAAATTAAATCACTAACGCCCTTATTGTGAAAATTAGGTAGCTAAAATAATGATAATTGTTTTTCGTGGATACATTAAAAAATTATAATTTAATCGAATTTTACCAATTGGCCGAATTTAATTGGTAGAATAAAGGAAAAGCAGTAAGAACTTTGAATCTTTGCCGAGATATCGCATGTTTATAGTTCAGTTAAAAAAAACGCAAAAATTAGTATGATATTAACTACATAAATAGCTTTTATTCAACTCCCATTTCTTACAATTTATAATAAAAAGTTTCGTGTTCTAACGAGAATGGGAATTCATCTCAAATTTCACGCCATGCACGTTTCTCATAGATACTTTGAGAAAAGTCGTGAACTCGGCAAATTAGCGCGGTTTTCATTCCTGTATTGCAGTGATTCCCAAAGTAGGTGGTGTAGTCGTCGTCATCAACCCCCCCCCCCCCCCCCCCTCCCTCCTAACCCCCCCCCCCCCCAATCACCCCACTTTGAAGGCTTGAGGAAAACAATAATAACACGTTGACATTGACACATTGAATAAATTTGGTTTACCAAAAAAAATCTGGTTCAGATGGGTTCAATTCACCATCACAAAAAACTTGAGAAGAAACATTTTTATCTTCTTTGTGCAATAAAATTACCCACCCCAAAATAATTCATTTTCGAATAGGGGAGAGGGGGAAGCTTTTAAGGAAAATAGCTTGAAGAACGGGGCTGTGAGTCAAATAAGTTTGGGAAGCCCTGCTGTAATGTATGATTGCACGAGATTATTCAGTAGTTGGTAATGAAGGCATTCCCTCGCTGCTCTGTGAAGGCGGAATGTGGGGAATTTCTCACAATCCACTCACAACTGCGATCCGCGATCCGCGATCCTCGTGACCCGTGACCCGTGACTTGCTCGCATTCCGCACTTTTCAATTCTGTTGTTAAGTCACCACTACTTACTATTGATTATTTTGGCTCGAGCATAATTTTTGTCAGATTAAAATCAATTTCGTTGGTTTTTCAATCAATTGTTTTGAAGTCACTTTGTTATTTTATTTTTTCGATATTATTGTTATTACTTTTTGCTTGCTATTTAACTATTTTTTCGTTAACTTTTAAATCTTTGAACGAGGAACAAAAAATATTGTTCATTTACATTTTGAAACAATACATCATTGCGAAACCCAAATAAGTTTGAATTGTTGTGATGTGGCCATGTAGCTAATTTTATGTAACGTTGTGAAGAGCATTCATTTATTAATTTGTCTCAAACAAATAAATGGGTTACGACACACAAACAATGTAAAAAAACTGTTTGGTGAATGATTTATTTTCTTTTGTTTAAATTTGCAACTTCGCTGTTTACCTTCCTATTATTTTTAATTTCTTATTTTTAAGCGCAGGGCATGTAAATCACTTAGGTGTGTTTGTTATTAGTTTTTACTTAATTAATACCACGAACCGGTGAACATCATGGAATTATCTGAATTTTCCACAATTATTTCCAATTTTGATAATAGTATTATTAATTTTCTGTTAAAAATATCATCTCGTTATAGATAGGTATACCTTATATTATCGCTTGTTCTTCAAAAAATGGCTATTAAATTCATTGCAAATTTGAGTAAACTGAACCAGATTTCACGCAGAACTAACTAAAGCACAGCACAGGCAACCAAAATTAGTACGTTTCATTACATTATTTTTTTAAAATAAAGAATATATTAGGATTGTTTTTTAGTAGGTCATATTGGAATCCGATGTTGGCGAATCACATTTTAGTGAAATAACAATTTTTGTAGCATGGTTTTTTGGAAGCACAGACCTTTGAAGCGTGGGTTTTTGGAAGCCCAAAGATTTGGATTTTTTTGTTGTAATTTATAACCATTTAGTCATGGATTTTATACGGTTAATTTCAAACTCATCTTTGCATCTAATGTTTTGTTATTGTAGACAAATTTGAAAGGAGTGAATTGCCGTTGCACAATGAAGTGTCAAATTCCTTATGAACTCGATTAAATTTGACTTCGCTATATTTCTGACAACGCCAATAAAATTTTCGACATTTAAAGGCAACTGTTTTAGTTGAAAGAAAATTAGGACCAGGCAATAAGGCACACCTTTTATAAATATAAATACTTTTCTATGTTCATATTTTATCTCTGAACTGCATAAATTTTTGTAAAGTCATTTCATTACAACTTGGTGCGCTTTAGCTGCACGCAGAAATCAGCAATCTCTCCCTCAGTAGGTGGGGAGGGAAGGGTGGGCACCGGGCACTCTGGGCAGTGATGGAGCGTGGACAAACGGCCATCCACGGCCTGCGGGACGCGGGACGGACTCGGGCGGTCAGGTTATGCCGCGCAATCACTGTGCATGCTTGACCTCCACTCCCATCCGCGTGGGTTACCAGTTACCATCACATGTTATCATCACGTTACCAGTTACCACGCACCACCAACGGCCACCACGGATTAAGAAATAAAGCAAACGGACACCGCTTTGTTCAACTAACTTACAGTTAGGGCGTTCTCTGCTAGTGCCCTTGATATTTTTTATTAATTGGTATTTTTTTTTAATGAATAAGAGTTTTCGTATAGAGAGTGTACTTGCTTACTTTAATTCCTGTCATTATTTGTAGTAAAAACTGTAAATTTAATTTTTTGTCTCCGGTGACTTTTTAGATGGCTTTTTTTATTTACTTTTTTTTTCAAAATAAAACCAAAAAAAAATGTTCCACACGCCGTCACTGGCCACTCAGCCGAGTAACCCATCAACCGCTCACCCTGCTCCTAACTGCCCAATAACTATGGATTTGTTGTTGTTTGAAAAATAAAAAAAATAAAACCTCAAAAATGTCACCGGTGACTAAAATTTTATTTACATTTTTTACTTCAAATAATGTCCTGAATCATTGGTTAAAGTAAGTCAAATATGTCCCTTAACGTTCTGCTTTTTGACTATTTTCTTTTTTGTTTTCTTGAAGAAACCTTCAGGTATAACACTTCTCATATCATATCCTCTCCTATCGGAGGACAGATGTTCATCGGGGGAATCTTAACCCTCCATATTATATATAATGATATATAC
Source organism: Glyphotaelius pellucidus (assembly GCA_936435175.1). Lineage (NCBI taxonomy): Eukaryota > Metazoa > Arthropoda > Insecta > Trichoptera > Limnephilidae > Glyphotaelius > Glyphotaelius pellucidus. The sequence goes on from OW386537.1 coordinate 1,389,300, forward strand.
TTTATATGAGATTTTGTAATTAATACAATATTGCAATATTATTACAATGTTAATTTGGTTGATTAATACTATATTGCGAGAGAGAAATAAATATATATTTTTTTAATTACATTTTTTTTAACATTTTTTTTTACATTTTATCGATTTTTTCTATTTGCTGCGCTAGCTTTTTTGTTTTGTAGCCCGTAGTTTACAATTTCATTTTGTGTAAGATAACAAAGATATGTCGCAATAATTATTAGTGCAAGAATAGAATTAAAATTAAACATACCCGTTACATAATGATTAACATTGTTGTTAATAATGTTCAAGTAGATTCATTATCAACTTAATTGTTATTCAACTATAACTTCATTGTAATGTTGAGAAAATATCAATTATGTTTTATCTTTAGACAATTGAAACACCACAGTACCGAAATTTCATTACGAGTTTATATATACAAAATTACTGGGCAAAAGTTTTATTTTATTTGGAAATGGTGACCGTGTTTGATATGCAGTTTATGTTGATTTCGGGAAGAAGACGTGTTCATGGTAATTTTAGGTTTTCACTACAAACTCATCTAGAAACTTCAATCAATAAAAATGGGCATGCATTGTGCCCAGGAGTTGGGTATTCCTCGCTTCCTCCACGCTACTCTTATTTCGCTCCATCCACAATCCTCAGTCCCGGGCGGGAATGGGTAGTAGTCCTTTTTTCGTCTGAAATTGGTTCATTTCGATTAGCGCTGGCCGAGCGTGAGAGCCGAGGGAGGAGCCCCGGGGCGCGCCCCCGACGGACGCCGGAAGCCTGTTCTCTTGTAAATGGAGATGATGAAAAAATAAACGAGTTCACTCGGGCCCAACAAAACCCGGTGCCGTGGCTTAATCATACCTAATCCGTAAAACGGACAGCAATATCAATTCATTTTGTGCGTTTCATTTCTATGTACTTTTCAAAATTGTCTCTTTTCTCAGTACCTACATTCCTACATCTAGCTTTGATGCCAGTTTTCAAATTATTATTTGGATACCGCACACGAGTCCCGACTGCTCCCGTCTGGAGCCAGTGGGTCCGTTGCGTCCCCAATCGGGGTACTTTGTGAGGCTGAAGGTAGTAGGGAGGGGAAGGAGATGGGAAAGAAGAAGGTGGGGAAGTACTTGACTTTTAAGATCGTGTCACCAAACACGGCTAAAGCCATTTCTATCGCCGTTCCAAATCTGAATGGTGGTTTTACCGATGTTGCCAGTTCAGCTCCAAAATGAGGCCGTCGGCTCCAAAAAAAAGTGGTTTAGCTACAAAGATTTTTTTTTTTTCAGATAATCTAGCTCCTTTTTCATACAAAAGACGTGAATGTTTCTTTAGGAAACGAAAATCAATTTATACACCAGGGCGATAAATTAACACGATATTGAGATTATCTTATGTTCTGGAACATTATACTAATATTCTTTTTAATTCATTATTTGTGAAATGACGCGAATTAATCAAATAAAATTTTTTTCGCTCACTCCGGGATTTGAACCCGCAACTTTCGGATCGCTAGTCGAGAGCCTTACCCCTCGACCACGGAGGCCAATTTACTTCAGTATAATGTTTTACTTCGAGGGGAGAAGTATCACTTGCTCCAATTAATATTGAAAGGTATGATAGAAGGTCGCCGAGGGCCTGGTAGGAGACAAATGTCTTGACTGCGAAATATGCGAGAGTGGACCGGTATTAGAAGAGAGCAAGATAGAGAGATATTTTCCAGAGTGATCGCCAACGTCGGGGGGACCTGATAGGGCACACGAAGAAGAAGAAGATAAGGTTTTAGTTTATGGTACACAGTTTTTTATGATAATTCACTAATGTGTTGTACCTCCTTATTAATGTTCGGATATCATATTTAGTTGTTGTCTCATGCTTGTGTTCAAATAGTGGTATTGCTATTGTGATACTGAAGAAGAAAAAGTTCACGTAAATGAATTAATTGGGTCTTGGAGGGTTGTATTACTTCGATCCGGTTTAGACGCCTTGCAATCTATTTGCGTTTTTATGGAGTATCACGGGTTGCTTCGCTTTTTATAACAACTATTATAATATCATGTAAATTTGGCATTTGTTTATTATCGATTTTAATTCTTTGACTTCGATTGATAAATTATTAGTGTGAAGATGAAATGTGTCATGTTTCGTTGTTGGAAATTGGATTTTATATTGATTTTTACGGGATTTTGACACTAGATATGAAAATGTATACATACTCGTAATTTAATGCACACAAAGTCATAGTACCGTTTTCAAGTCACCATCAGAACTTCAAACTTCATACTACAAATGCCCTTAATCAACCATTGAATGCGATTAATTTTAAATTTCGTGTAGGTTTTATTTTCAGATAATTATTAAGTCATTCGTCAGTGAATTTTCAAATACTTCCCTTCTTCCCTTTCGTCTCCCCCCACAGTTGTGCCTCTTTCCTCCGCCTGACACCTGACACCAAACACATCCAGCGGAACCACATACTTTACGAGGCCACATCCTTTGTGTATGAAATCCCTAGAATAATTATCATCTGTCGATCGACAGCTCGTCTGATAATAACCTGGTCTGAGAAATCTCAGAGGCACACAGCAGTTATGTCCACGTTGAATAAGGTAACATGAAGGTAACTCACTGATACGCAGCTTCTACAGAAGATAAGCAAGTATTTAAGAGGAAACCCGGTCGCCGAGAAATTTTAACAATAGGTATTTTACCTAACTGTCGCTCTTACTCCTCTGAATACTGATCAAAAGGGATAACTGCACCTCAGGCTGATAATACCTATATAAAATCATCAAAATCGAGAATTTGAATTCCCCATTTTTCTCCTGCAAAACTGGACCGATTTTTAAGATTTTTTACTGACTGTATTAGAAGAAAATACTTTATGTCTGTAAGTTTTGCTTTTTTATAAAAACACATCGTCTAATTTGTGTACTGAACGTCTGTAGATGGCGTTCAAACCATCAATTTTAACGATTTTTGAAGGGTCCTAACTCCTATAAGAAAAGTAACTTATTAAAAATTAAAATAAAACGTACCGACACGCCATTGGTCGATATCTATATTATATTAAAAAATATTTGCAGTTGTGTCAAAATCCAGAGAGGAAATTGGGGAACGTTTGTACGGAAAAAACGCCGCCCGGTTTCCTATTAAATTTACCTTTCATTGGTCATCAGTGACAGAGCGGTATGCTCCTTATATCTGGTCCCAGGACTTGATTCAAAACCCGGCTAAGTGCAAATTAAAACATTAACCCGTAAAAACAAAGTTATTTTTACTATAATACATCTATTTTTTATTATGTAGTGAATGAAACAGTTTCGACTTTCAGTCACGGTCCTACGCGTCGAACGTCACGACCTAATTGCGCTATGTATTGAGTCGGCCAGTAGCTAATTTCAGAGAAATTCGTATGTATGCGTGAGTGCCGCCAAAATTTGTAAGAATGCATTGTCATCATATCGAGTCTCTGCCGAGTTTCAGCTCGATCGGATGTCGGCAACTGGGTTATTTTCTACCTCTAAAATTTGCATTAATTTACGATAACAAAATCTAAATTCAAATACTTGGATGTATTTAAAAATATATATATATTTCAGTGTTCAGGAACTGCATCGTAAAATTCAGGCACTTCCCTACCTTTCTCGTTCCTTTTTCTTTCCATGCGGCACTTCCTTCCGCCTTCGTAACATTCCTCAGTGGAAGATGTTCTAATTCCGTTTCCGTTCGCTGTTTGCATCAGAAGCTCTTTCTGAATTGATATTTAAAATGGCTTTACCTGGTTTTACAGCTAGATCTGAATAGTCAAATTCTTCCGACCTTTCTCCTACCCTGTGTTATTTCTTCCTTACTCACAACATCCCTCTATATTAGAGATTCCACAGTCCCACTGTTCTGTTATTTCGCGATTCCCGCACGTTATTTTCTAAAAGCTACCATGTTTATAGTTCACAACAAACTGGCTTTGACTAAATTGTCTGAGAGACCCAAAACAATTATTGGAACCATTTACAGAACGTTTAAACAATCATTAAACGTCATTTTCTAAATCTCGAGACAAATTTGCTCTAAATGCAAGCGATTAGATTCGGGGCGCAAAATTAAATTTAATACGCTGTAAAATTGGTCAAATTGTTATTTAGTGCAATCATCTCGCACTCCGGACCCCTTCAGGAGGTGCGGGTCTTTTTATTAATTCATTAATCCAATCGTGGACACGGCTCCTCCGGGTATGTATGGGAACCGAAAACAAAATAATAGCCTTTTCGCTGCAGTCCTTCGTTAGCGCGGGGAGCCAGCCAGCCAGCAGGACAGGACTAGGAGTAAGGATCCTGTGGGATCCAAATATTGAATAATATTGTTGAAGGCATTTCTTTGGAAACTTCAATTCTAATGAATGAGAACCTAACCAATAAACAGATTTAAAAAATTCTACATTACATGCGAGCTACAAGTTAGCTAGATTTTAAAAATTCTACATTACATGCGAGCTACAAGTTAGCTAGATTTTAAAAATTCTACATTACATGCGAGCTACAAGTTAGCTAGATTTAAAAAATTCTACATTACATGCGAGCTACAAGTTAGCTAGATTTTAAAAATTCTACATTACATGCGAGCTACAAGTTAGCTAGATTTTAAAAATTCTACATTACATGCGAGCTACAAGTTAGCTAGATTTTAAAAATTCTACATTACATGCGAGCTACAAGTTAGCTAGATTTTAAAAATTCTACATTACATGCGAGCTATAAGTTTGCGAGCTACGAGTTACAATGCACAGCTACATTGTATGCGAGAAATATAAGCTGTATATAATGATAAGATCTTGTGTTATGAAATTATAAATATTAATATATTATATATATTATACGTTTTCTGTCGCTAACAAAAGCGAGTTATTGCTAACGTCATAAAACAAATCGTTGCCGTGGAAACGATGTTGATATATTGAAATAAAAATGAATCTCCGAAATGTTGTTCGCCCATAACTTCCGAACGACTGCACCAAATTGGATAATTCTTTTTTTCTTTGAGCTCTGGCATTATGAAATTCGGGTGGCACGCGAGCTGTTTGTAAACTGAATTACCGGGAATGAATGTATGGAATGCAGGAGGGGGGAGGGGGGATAATTGACAAGTGCAAGCGCTACAGTAATTTCCTCCTAACACCATGCGAGCGACGCCGCGAGTAAAAGCCAGTATAATATAAACGTAAAATTTCCCTAAAAAATACTTGTCCATTTTTTGCAGAATGAGTTCATTCGTTATAATTTTCTAGAATCGAATGTTATATTATATGTGTAAAAAAAACTCATAATGCTTCCTAAATTAGATTTAATTCACAAAACGCCAAACTTTCAAAACATTCGTGTGTATAATAACAATTTTGTTGAATGTATATACAGCTGAGACTGAGAGAGCGTGGCACGGTGCATGGTGCGGGCAGTAGGAATAGCGCCTAGGGCTGGGACTGGAGGTTAGTCCGCACCTTCCTCGATCCTATTCGGAAGGAGAGAAGTAAGGATGCTTGGGCAGGAATGGGCAACGATCGTTTTTTTTAAGTTACGTTGTATTTTAGTGTTTCTTTTTTAATTCTATCTGTACCTTCCTAAAAATTGTTAAAAGTAGCTTTACTGTGAAAATTTAATGAAACAAACAATGTTTTATGTTTCAAAAAATATCCATCTGGCGATACTATTCATTCAAGGAAGATATACCTATTCTATTTTTTTATTTTTTATTGTTGATAAGCTTAATTTGCAGAACCCCATTTTAATTTTTTATTTCTTTTATATGTTCAATAATACTATTTTTCAATTTATAAAAAAGTTTATTTATGAACAAGTTCTGCTATGTAATTATTATTACGCGTGACAGCTGTTTCGCTTTCAAACAGTTTGATGATGATAAGGCATTATCAAACTGCACTATCAAACAGTTTGATAATGCCTTCAGAAGGCGAAACAGCTATCACTAACAATAATTACATAGCAGAACTTGTTTAAAAATAAACTGTTTTTTATAAATTGAATAATAGTATTATTGAACATATAAAAAAAAAATTTAAAAAAATATAGAAGTGTGCAGTTCACAAGCGGTAGAAATGAAACCTTCAGAAAACTATAGTAGACAAGAGTGGGGAGGAGACTGATTATAGTGATTATTCTCTCTCATTCTCTCGCAAGTTAAATCCTATAGATGTATGTGTTTGTCTCTTTTTGATGTCGCTTTTTCGTTTCATCGAGTTTCAAATCATAACGGTGCTAAAGAATTTTCAATTCAAAAATAAATATATATACACCTACTCATTTCAATTTTCTTTTTTTTTTTAAATTTAAAGTTAGATTAAATCCTAAATGGTTTAACTTCCCTTGCGAAGGACCACTCGTTCCCATCTTCCTTCACCCCTCTCCTCTCAACCGATCTTCAACCTACCTGCCCTTTTAATGAAGGGTACAGTGGGACCATAATTTCTTTTTATTATAGAAAGATTGATTTTTAAATTTACCTATATTGAAAAATACGTATATTGAACTCTTGCGTCTAGTTATTTCGCAGAAATTCAAATGTAAAAATTTTATCAAAGGCCATTCAGCGCCATTTTGTTTTTTTTGACATCTTAAAGGTTTCTAGGTGCTTTTCAGATTTGATTTGAGATCCAATTGTTACAACCTGACGAACATAAGAGGTACGGCTGCGCGGCTTTTAACGGGACCCGGGAACCATTTATTGGATATTACCCCTGCCATCGGTCACCCCAAGTGGTTCGCTACGTTTGGTTACTTAGCAGGGTGTGGTTTGTCTAGGTCTTGGCTACGGATGATTTTGTCCGCTGCGTGGCGGGCTGGACCGGGACCTCCCCAGAGGTAGGGAGATTTCTCAGAGCTTCTTGTGTGAAGATAACATTAAAAAAAACCTAACCTCAATGTTCTTTTCAGCTTCACAAAGGAGTAAAATTTTCATCACAGCGCGCAGACAAACATTTGATTATGCTGATATAGACTAAGTTAGAACACGCTGGGGCTTTTATAGCTCGGTCTGTCACTAGCATAATAGTCGCTTATCCACGTATATTTATTTTTACCAAGTTTATTCGCTTCTTCATTAGAGATTTATTTGATTGATTTTAGTAACATTTCCTTGTGTGTTTTGTCTTCCTAGTAGGTAGTATCAGTAAAATATAATATATTTTATTTCTTCTCAGAATTTGTCTACCGCAGAATGGCGAATTTTCGCACCCAAATTAATCTTTTCAAAATTTTAGCTCTTTTTTAGCTCTCGGGTGACGTCTAGCTTTATTTTAAAAATCGAGTTGATAATACTGGGTCTTATAACTATGAAGGCGGTATTCTAGTCTAGAAAAAAAAACTTATTTTTTTCTTCGTATTTCCAAAGTTGAAATATTCAAAAATATCTCCTAAAAAGGATTTTTCGAAATTCGCATTATTTTCAAAGTTATAATCATTTTAATTTCTTGGTTTAGACGAAATCTAATCAAAATCTAAATAGAATAAAATTTTAAACGCATTTTTCTCAAAACCACTTTTTTCGAGACGGTTGACACAATATCTCAAGTTCTACTAAACCAATTCACTTTAAATTTGGTGTGAGCCTTCTCTATACATTACTTTATTGCACGAACCAGAACTATAACAAAATTTAAATTTTTACTACTCTAAAAAAATTCGGAAAAGTCAAAAAACTGGGAAAAAAATATTTTTATTTCAGACAGCCGCCTTTTTGCGAAAAAAAATTATGTCTTCTCCGAGGTTCATGCCATAGCAGCATTTGTTTGGATTAAAAATTAATTGTTTTTTTTTCCGATTACTAGAAGGGTTGCAATCGTGTCAACTAGGGCGCACGCTCATATTTTTGAGACCCCCCACTTCAACCCCCTGTAATTTAGAAAAAAATTTCCTTTGATTTTTTTTATGTCTCTTTAATGTTTAATAAATATTTGGTAAAATAATGGCCACAAAAATATTATTGTTTTTTTTTATTGCGCCTGAAAAAACATCTACAATTCATGCTTTTAGACTAGAATACCCCCTTTAAATAAAAATGATTTTGATATTATATTATATTCTGGAACGTGTCGCAAATGTATCATTTTAATTAATTATTTTTGAAATGATGCGAATTCATCAAAAAAAAAATTTCCATTCGCCGGGATTTGAACTCGCGACTTTAGCTTGCTATTTTTTGCGACTTTCGATTGCTAGTCGAGAGCCTTACTCCCCCTCGACCATGGAGACCAATTTACTTCAATTAAATATTTTTGTTTATATAAGAGATACATTTTTAGAAGAGATTGATTTGAAACCACATTTCCCAACAATTTTCAATAACCGGTCGCACTATTCCACCAGCGCCAGCGGTGGGTGCCGATCTCGAATCTCGTGAATGGGATAGAGCCTGAATGGTCCATCGCCCATCTCCAAAACATAACAATTAGCCTCCATTATCCACAGAACCAAGAACAGATCAGACACGCCACCAATATTGTTTATTTCTCCACAATGTACCCGTGGGTTATATCGTTTCATCCGACTATATTCCCACAATTTGCAGCGGAGGTTCCTGTTTATCCTTCCTAACTTTCTGCACTGCCTGCCTGCGTGATCTGCTTTTAAACGGTTGATAAGTGTGTTTTTAGTTTTTTACCGAATTTGTCTGAATATCAAATGCATCAGGATGTTCTTGTGAAGGATGAATGTAAAACTAGCGGTGATCGCCTGAAAGCTTGCAAATCTATTATTTCAGTCTGAGAAGAGAAGCATTATAATTAATTAAACATTTATCATTTATTTATTTATTTATTTAAGGAACATAAACAGTCTTAGTAATATAATAAACAGGAGAGGATGATAAAAAAACAGACCAATTATTAATGTTCACAGATAGGTATTTAGAAACAAGACTTACTAAATGTAAACTAGAATATTTAAGAAAAGAAAACAGATCTATCAATATAGAAAAGTGTATTTTGTCTACTATGTCGAATCGACGTGTGGAAATTTATTTTGTTTAGCAAATCCGGGCAGTCAACTTTTGAGTTAATAATTTTGTACAGGAGCATCTGATCAGCGACAAGCCTCCTGTTGAGTAGTTTTGTGATTCGAAAATGTTTCTCGATTTCGTCGTAAGAGTTGTAAATGTTGAATGATTTAAAATTGAGGAATTTGAGAAATCGCTCCTGAACTCTTTCTAATCTGTTAACATAAACAATATAGCGCGGGTTCCAAACCTGTGAACAGTATTCCAGGTGAGGACGAACATGTGAATTGTAGAGAATCAGATAAGTCTTAGGACGGGTTGTTTCAAAAAATTTGATGAGTTCATCAAATATTTGAAATTAATTTTCAGGTTCTGTGTAAGTTCTTTTCGAGTTCTGTTTTTTTATCATCATAGGCCAGCTGCTTCACAAAACCGAAATCATCACAGAACTTGAATAGAACTTACACAGAACATGACAATCAACGTCAAATATTTGACGTCGAATTCGTCAAATTTTTTGAAACAACCCATCCTTAGTGTTTTTGAAAAATTTGCATATTCTCAGTACGAAAGCCAGACTTTTTGTTGCTTTAGTGATAATTTAATCAAAATGAAATTATATACGTATTTACATATATAATTTCATTTTGACGTAACTACGTTCATACTATCAAAATTAACAATTTCGGTTGTCTGTCTGTGTACTCGAGATTTTCAAAATTGGAATTGAATAAAACAATTTTAATTTTTTTCCACTTAATTTATTTCTGACCATAAATTTATTTTTTTGTATTAATGCAATTCCATCATGAATTGTCAGTTTTAAAAATAGAATTTTTTTTTTGGAAAATTATTTTCTATTAATATTTGTTTAATGTGCATCGTGTCTTCTGGCGCTTAACAATAAATGACAACCGTGACTGTAGGTATGTACACTAAAAAATAAAACGTTTTCTGAATTATTATTATCACGAGTGGGTTTTTGTTGTTTTACATAATTCTGCACTGAACTAAATTATTTCATTTTGGCTGTACCACACGGTTCCGTGCCAACTGAGAATAACGTCAACTCAACACTTCTTTGAAAAGTCAATCTATGAAAAAAAAATTAAAATAGCCAATAGCCCTAACCTAACGTAACCTATTTAACCATTTTTTTTTTCACTTTTAATGACTTTTCTGAAGTGGTTCTGAGTTGGTTTAAAAGAGAAACAGTCGATTTCCAGAAAAAAAATTATTTGAGATGTGTATTCTTATATTGAATCTTTTTCAAGAACGAACAAATGGACGAAAATGTAATCTAGTTGATTTCATATCAGCAAATCACGACAAAGTTGTTAGGTGTAACATTCAAAACACGTTTTACAATTAGCAGTTATTAGTCTTATGGTTTTTACTGTAGTCTTTTTATATGTACCTACCTTACCTACCTGTATTTAACAATTTTCAATTTGGGAGGCGGGAATGGGTACCGCCGCCCCGGGAACCTTTATTGGATAACCAACACCTCTGCCATAGGTCACCCCAAGTGGTTCGCTGCGTTTGGTGATTTAGCAGGGGTGCCCGGGTTCACTGGGTGAAGTTTGTCTAGGTCTTGGAGGCGGATGACCAGGACACTGAACCCCAGATTCCTACCCACCCCTTAAACCTTTTTCCTTCCCAGAACTCTCCTTCCCTTCTTTTCCTCAAAAAACCCTCCACACAGCATCCCCAAAGATGACATAGGCCCTGAGGGAAATTATTTTCCTCATGGCCTCCTGTGTGGTAAGTGTAACTCTAAGTATGGGTAGTTTATTGACAGTTGGAATAGAATACTTTTGTTTGAGAACAGTCTTCTGTTCTTTCTCTACATAATTATAATTTGCATCATCTCTCCCTAATCGGGCATTTAGATGTCAGTTTGTGAACGGGTTAAAATCGCAATCAATAGATATTCCCGTATCCCCTATCATATATTTTTTAAATATGGTTGTCGAAATACTTGCTACAGGAAAACTTCGCCAACTACATTGCTAATTTGAAATGTTTGCAAATGGTTTGGTTTCTAATGTTTCAATATAGATTATTTTTTAAGTTCTAAGAACACGTAAAATTTTACCCTACTTTGGAATTTATAATATTTTTCCCGGAAGGCAATAGGTAACGCGATTTGGAAAATCATGGAAAAAATTAACACGTCTTTTGGACATTCTCTGGTGAGCACCAGAATACATTTTCGATTATAACGAGTAAAAAGTGCTCTGAAAAAAATCTGAATTTTTCAGCGAAATTTTAAATGTCTTTTCTGTAGCCAACTTCTATAATTACGAACACTTTATCTTGGGCACAGAATGTGAATATGGTTACTTAGTTTTGCCTGTACCGCATAGATGTGAAATACCTAAAAGTTTTTTTTTAAACTCAAAGTCACATTAATAATTGTACTGTTGTCATTGTGGAATTCAAATAGTGTTATTTTTGGAAGCGTCGCTTAATTGCATTTCTCCTCGTACTTCCTGATAACGCAGTTTCGACCATGATTTTTCGTTGCCCACAAATTAACATGCCTCTCGAGTTTCGACTCCATAACATGGTTCTCACAGTACCCCAGTTCATCTCAGTGTAGGACACTATACATAAACAATATGCACTGTCAAGAAAACTATGTTTTTGGAATGATAAATTATAATATTATTTTTGAAAACAATAACGCTCTACAAAATTTTAACATTTCAAGTTATTCGAAATATTGTTTTTCCCAACCTTCCTCTCCCCTACATCACTCTTTTTCCACACCTCCTTCAACTTTTCAGCATTCATCAAACGGGGATGTCATATTTTTCCTTTAGCCGACAATTGAAACTTGGCCACTTCTTTGGTTACCATAAATTATTGTATCTACACTGCATTATTTTTTTTTTTTGATTAATTTGTATGGCTAAGCTTTACATTACGTAAATATACAGCATAATATAAGAATAATGTCATACAGTCTTCGCAGTCCTCCTCACTAGGATTTCCTGTTATGAGGCGGCCTGTAATATTTATATTTTTGTGTTTGGTCTCTAGTTATCTGTACATTTTCATTATAATGTTTGCAAGTTGATTCTGTTATCTCAGCCATGTTTTTTACTTTAAGTGTAAATATATTAGTTTTAGTTTCATAATTGAATTTATTTTTTATTAAAATTTTTATTTCGCGTGTAATTGAATTTTTACCGTGTCCTAAAGATGTATTCAAACCGAGATTAGCCAATATATTTTGGCTAATTACCCTGGTTGAGTTGGGCAGTGGATGCAGCATCACAGACAGTATCTATACAGATGTACAAGTCCACGTGACGGGTTGGTCCCATGGTGGTGGTTGCGCAACGTATTTATCCTCCATTACAGATGCGAGACACACATAACTCATCAGAAGCGACTACCGTCTTACATCTTGGCCTTCGGCGCTTAAAACAGCCGCCGAAAAAACATCTCCGACAGAATACATTATAGGAAATACTTGCGATATAGTTTGTTTCGGAAAGGCTCTCGGGCCGGCCGCGAAGGAGAAGGTATTACCCTCGGGGTGAACGAATAATAATATTCCCGGCCCCCGTAATTTGTTTGGCGAGCTACCGTATTTTTTATTCATCATCATCACAAATCTCCGTTTGGCCTGAGGGGGCCGAGTGGGGGGAGCACGCGAACCGACCATCCGACCTATTAGGAGCCAGGCACAGGTAGTGCTGTGAAGAGTGGTGCCCGCGGGCGCTGCAGCTCTGCCTGCCTGCCACCAGCCACCAGCTACCAGCAACCTACCAACAGGCTACCTGTCAGAACTTCCACAGCTCCTCACACTTGCCGATTACGTTTCTACGAAATATCTCATAAGGCTCTGCATTCTCTCCATTAAGGAAAACTTTATACCTATATATATAATTGTTTAAAATTATTAGATGCAATACATCGCTTAAATTTCATTATTTCCTGTATTATTTATTTTATATTATAATTGTTTAAAATTATTAGATGCAATGCTTGCGACTTCTTCCTTTGGGGCCACGTGAAAGAGAAGGTCTACGTCAACAGCCCAGCGTCGATTCAAGACCTCAAAGATAGAATTCGTGAGGCTATCGAGGACATAGGGCAGCCACTTTGCGATTTGGTTATGGAAAATTTCCTGAAAAGGATATGGTCCTGTAAGCGTGGTGGTGGTGGTCATTTGCCTGATGTTATTTTTCACTATTAACGGCATACCTTCCTCTTTATAATGAAATAAACATCCGATCAATTATATTAAAACATGGCATTTTTCTTTGAATAGCAAAATAACACCTCTTATTGGAAAACCCTTTATAAGCCCATTGATTTTAGCCGTCGCCGTCGATCGTCCCATTGTTTCGGTAACGCCAAAGAATTGACAAAAATGTAAACCCTGCGCAGAATAGTTCCACAAGGTCTGTGTTGCATAGACATGCTTAAACCGTAGTGAATTTTACTTTTCTGCCCAGGGTCTTCGGTTTTGTCATTTCCTTACCATTAGGGAGCCGGTGTTACGAAGGGCTATAACAGACATTCGACTGCCAAAAGCATCAAAAACTCTTGAACGGTGAGCTCCGGCGTCACGGATTTTTAACTCAACTCCACTATTTCAGCTCGCAAAGTTTTCTCCCTTACGATCTATGGAGCCTTGAAATTTCCAATAAACTGACGCAACTCGGAAAGACGTTGAAACTCAGACAAAGCCGGGTAGTAAAACTAAATTTCTAAAAAAAATTAAGAAGCCAAATTTTATACTAAATTCCAGCACGTACTCAAACTTTAAAAAAATTCTATTATGTAATATTGATGAATATTAATTCCGATTATACAGTTCAAACTGTTCATCTTTGATCTTTGAATTTTTAGTACGCCTCATACGTCATACATATGTCTGGTAATCTTATATTATCGTGAAAACAAGCTTATGGGTCCGAGTTGTTAATAAATCAATCATATTTATGTATTTGTTATCGTTCTTTCACCTCACTTATTGTTTACCATTGCAATGTGTATTATTATAATATTACATCCCACCGTTTGGAAAACTCTTTGTAAATATATGTCTGACAAAACCTAACCTACGTTATATTTATGATTGTTTATGTTTATACAGATCTCTTCTTACCAAATTATACGACCAAACATCAATTAAAAGTTAGTCAAAATAATATGTTTAGAAAATTTTCAATCGGTAAACGCCACTAGTCGGATATTGAACATTAATTATTTATGAAATGCCAACGAAATCACTATGATGCTGGTAGTATTATTAAAGGTCCGAAAGCGTATATGGAAGCAACTTTACATAAATTTAAATTACACTTAAATTTATTCCAATACACAACAATTTGCATTCTATATTAATATATGGAATCATTAGAACAGAAGCTTTGATTATAGTATTCAAAATATACTGTATCGGCGGGCAGTACAAAATATCCCTCACTTTTCCAAAAAATCATTTTACACTTGAATGCAATCGTAATTAGCCTTTTTATAAACCTGAAAACAACGTATTTATTGTAATCGTACTTAAACAGTTTCTTCTGTTTCCTGTCAAAATTTGTTAGTCATTCCATTCTGCATTTTTACAGTCGATACAAATTCCTAATACAGTTTATAAAATTCCTCTCAAATCAGGTGATACTCACTTCCTGCATAAAAGGTAAAAGGGTTAACGGATATCTACAAATCTTTCAATTTAAATCAGGTTCACTAAAGAAATATAACAGGCTTTTATAAGCATCATTGTTTCCCTTTGTCCCTCGGTCGAAGTCGGAGCCCGTCCGTGTTCGGATGACATCCGCAGTTACACGATAATAGTTCCCCAGTCCCACTTCTGGGTTCTGGGGCCCTGATCCAAATTACTATTCCATTAGTTTATTTGGTCCTCCGGCGTCCCTCTCCTTCTCCCACAAGCTGTTTCTGTCACCTCTCGCCTCTCCCTCCCACGCCGCATCACGCTGAAAAGTAAATTTATGAATGAAGCCTCTTTGAAGATTGATGGGCCTTTCAATCTGGTGACCAAACTCATTCAGACTTTTTATGTCGATATTACTGGAAAGATAATTCAAATGAAACTGGTTTTATTCTTTTCTATGGGCTGTACTTTACTTTACTACTGCAGTTGTAATAATATTGTTTTGCTTTTACCTTGGATAATCCTGTGAGGTACTCTTCTTACTCCAGAGCAGTGGGTATAAAATATACTTTAAGTAACCTAACTTTTGCTACGAATATAAAATGATATGTGCGTAATTTAATTACGTTCTAATAATTACAATAGAGTTTATATCGTGTACTCTAAAGTATTATTATAAAGTGTTGTGTTTTTTTTGGAAACATCTAAAAGCAGGAAAGCATGAAAACAGAACTATAAATAAAATATTTAATTAAATGAAGACATTATGAGCGAAACTCAATCGAAAATCTGGAAACAGAAAAATCAGAAAAAGATATTTGCACCTCTGGGACTCGAACCCAGGACCTCCCTACTTTCCGGGCGGGTGCTCTTGTCCACTGAGCTAAGGCGTCGATATCCAATTCGGTCACCTTTAACTGTACCATACTTCGACTAAGAACCACCCATTATCTTCATTTTTCTTAACGCATATTTTTATTGGCTGCCATCTTTGCAAGATTCAACTCGAACTAAATGAAATCTAGATGGTGTCTGGATAAATTATTATCCATTTTATTTAATGTGCGACATCTATTGACTCTTCTATTGAGGTCCTGGGTTCGAGTCCCAGAGGTGTAAATATCTTGTTCTGATTTTTCTGTTTCCAGATTTTCGATTGAGTTTCGCTCATAACGTCTTCATTTAATTAAATATTATAATTTGAGGTTTTACTCATTAAAAGTTAAAATAAAAAAAAATAATAATAAATAAAATAGTTTTGTTTTAAAAGAACAATAGACAAGAGTGGGTGAGTGACAAGAGTGAGTAATAAATAAAATAGTTTTGTTTTAAAAGAACAATAGACAAGAGTGGGTGAGTGACAAGAGTGAGTAATAAATAAAATAGTTTTGTTTTAAAAGAACAATAGACAAGAGTGGGTGAGTGACAAGAGTGAGTAATAAATAAAATAGTTTTGTTTTAAAAGAACAATAGACAAGAGTGGGTGAGTGACAAGAGTGAGTAATAAATAAAATAGTTTTGTTTTAAAAGAACAATAGACAAGAGTGGGTGAGTGACAAGAGTGAGTAATAAATAAAATAGTTTTGTTTTAAAAGAACAATAGACAAGAGTGGGTGAGTGACAAGAGTGAGTAATAAATAAAATAGTTTTGTTTTAAGGGCACAAGAAACAAGAGTGGGCAATAATTATGCCAACAAAAGAAAATGTATTAATCACAACCCCCTTCTTGGACTAAATTGTTAAAAAAATTTTTTTTTTTTTAAATTCAAGATTTTCTTAGTTAATAAACATCTTCGTATCATTTAACAGCTCTTACGCAAGTATAACACTATTTTATAATTCGATCTCCCGTCTGCGCTTTCTTACTGTGTCGCATTAATAACACAGGCCAACAGTGAAAAAACTTTTTTGATAATTTTTACTAATTCCTGCGTAAATTGGTGTTCTGATTACGAAAAAAATTATAAAAAGTCGTATCACCCACCAATTTTTCACATTTCACTATTAAATATGCTTGATGAGCCTTAAAGTCCACTTCTTGCACAGCCATCTTGACTTTTTTTCTTGAAAATTTAGGTGATTTGAGTGAAGAGCAAGCGGGACGGTTTCATCAGAACCTAAAAGAGATGGAGAAACGATACCAGGGACGATGGAATATCAAAATAATGGGTGATTACTGTTGGTCACTTCACAGATAACAACAAAACGTAACACATCGGCGAAAAAGCTACGCAAGAAACTTTGCAGAGAAAAAAATAAGCATCTAATATTCAAATTTAAGTAATTAAACATGATTGTAAGGAAAATATAACCAATTTTTAAAACTATGAATTTTTTAATTTTTATAGGTCAAAATTTTCCTATTTTTTGAAATATTAAATTGATATCATATTGTGAAAGAATGGTGGGTGATGATATCATATTGTGAAAGAATGGTGGGTGATGATATCATATTGTGAAAGAATGGTGGGTGATTAAAAAAAACTGCTATGAAATACGGGTTCAGCATCCAAAATTACATAAAATTTTGGTAAATTTGTTTAAAAAGTTTTCACAAACATTTTTTTGTTGGCCTGTGTAATTATTAGAAGATTTTTCTACCCCAGTTTCGTTAGATTTTCTCTCTAGAAGTGATGCATTTCAGAAAGTCTTGTTCTTGCATTTTAAAATCGAGACTGTCTGGTGTTTGTCCACATTTGACATTCAAATGGGTCGCTCGCCCGCCGTGCCCAGTGAGGTGCATAACAATAGTCGCTTCCTAGTTCCCTGTTCCCTCCGCTGAATAGCTGGTCTACTCTGGTGGCTAGTGGCTAGTGGCTAGTGGTCTAGTCGCCTCAATGGGAGCATGTCAAACGTCACCAATTTCATGAATAAATCACACTTTACGAGGTCACGTTCAGCCAGTTGTTTTGTTTACCTGAATCACCTCGACACATTAAGTAATATTATTCCAGTGTCTGGGCCTCTCGACTATTCTGTGAACGCGTTTGTTAGTTAGTTACATAAAATTGTTCCGACGAAGCTTGGCTTTTACGACATTTTACATCACACTTATATGGATTTGACAGAAAGCTTACAATAATATCAAGAGATAATGTGCTAAGGAGGTCGGTTCGTGCGTTGTTGTCATACCGATTGTTGTCTCTAATGCACAGATGCAACGTGTTCTGTTCTAGAGGTATTTTAATGGAGCCTGTAGGTATCTAGCGTCTGTCCTCGGTACGAGCGGAACACCCCTCACAGTTGATGGCTTCGTGAGAACGGGTCGTTTCTTCGACTCGTTTTGTCTGCTCGTACGGGTACGATCGACCGCCATCTGATTTTCCTCCCTCGTGTAATCCGGGCCTTTACAAGACCCGCATTAATAAATCCCTTCCTGCAACTACAACCCCTACCTTAAACCGCCTCACAACGCTGCCCGACCGGATGGCGACATAGTTGACACACGTCTTGTGAGGTGTCGCATAACAAAATAAAAAAGAGAGGTATTTCTACAATACTAAACCATCTCGTACAATGAATTAAAAAAAATACCTCAACCAGAACGCCGTTGGAAACAAAATTCAATCTTTGGCGATCATCACGTTCTCGCATCATCAAAATATTTGTTCTTTTGATTTTTCGCTCATTCAATTCCAATAAATCGATTACGCATGTAAAATATCACAATGATTTCGTTTGGTTAATAATAAGAGAATTGTCATTACTCATTACGCAAGACGGGCGATTATTCATTAAAATTCATGTCGTTTTTCCTTATGTTTCGGTTCATCGAACGACATTATTTCCCCTCCGTGTGCCTGACCTGTTTCCCAATATTTTCAGAACGCCATAAAGTGGCACCTGCAAATTGTTGCGCCATCAGAGAATTCCATGACACGGACTCCTAGAACCTGCGAGTGTTCCCTGGAAGCCTGCCGAGGCATTTTCATTGTCTTCCGATTTTAATAAGTTAGTATGTACGCCAGTTCCAGTTCGTCTGCTCGCCTTTGAACAGTTACATTGATTTACTTAAGCGCTTTCAGTTTGTCCCTTTTTTACAATTAGTTAATTATTTTTACAATTAGTTAAAAGTTTACAACCTTTTTGGGAAGTGCCGGAAAGTCGCGCGCGCAATTGGTACGTTTTCTTGTTTTAAAATATGAAAAAAAAAATTCTTTGTGCAATCAAATGTGTTTATTTGTGATATTGCCAATTCTTCGATATTCAATTTTAACAATAATGGTGTGTAGTGCATAATTATACACAGGGTGAATCAGCACGTGCCCGAAAGACTTCAAACAGCGGTTTCCTGATTTGGAGTGAAAAATGTGTATGTCATTTTTTTATCCGATATTTAAAAAAAAAATTAAAACAAACAAAAAATATTAAGCCGCTGTACGTCGTAACAGATCACGTGATACGAGCTCTGTCTCATCCGTACACTGCTACTGGAACGAGACGAAGGGCGTATCACGCGAAGCGCTAGGTTGTACGCAGTAGCTGGATGGATATTTTTTGTTATCGTTTTTAGTTGAATAAAATTCATCGGAAAACAAAATGATGTGTTGACACTCCAAATATCCTCCCGAATTGTTGGTTAAAGTCTTCCGAGTACCTGCTCACTGCTGATACATCCTGTATTCTAATTGTGAATTAAAATAATTTAGAAAAGGATATAACATCATAATGTTTAGTTGAACTTGTTGGTTTTTTATTCGAAAAAGGTCTTTGCAGAATCAAAAATTTTATAATAAATTTAATATTAATACTAAAAGAAAATTAACACTTTGCCACTTCTAGTAAACTTTTGTATATGTTGTGAGTGACAAACTATTTCTGACTACGCGATATAATAATAATAATTATTATTTTTCTAGATTTTCAAATCTCATTTTCCTTCAACGGAAAAATGACCACGAAATTCCTAAAAGTACACTTTTACAATTTACAAGTATTATTATTCACGGTCTAAATCTAAACAAAACTTGTTTTCATTTTCCTCACGCTTCCACTTCCATTCCGTTTGGGAGTTCTTTCGCTCAACCGTATTCATCTCTTCAAAATCAAATTGGAGATCATCCTTCCCTCCCTTCGCGTTTGGCCGGAGTGTCCGGTCTCAGCTCCATTGAAGGCAGCGCGGCGAGAGGGAAAGAGAGAGAGATATCCCTGGAGGCTGCATCCGTCTCCTCTGGCCGGTTTTTTCATCCACCCATTTGTTCCTTCCTAATGTGCCGCTTTGTTTAGTATCTCCAGACCTCTACCTGCAAAGACACGTGGGAGTAGACCTCGCCGAACTTTTAACCCATTGATATTAATTTTAACTTCTTTTTCGTAATCCGATTATTAAGGGGATTACTTTTCGTGGAACTTTTCTGGAACGCTTCAGTGTTAAATATTGTTTCGTGAATTGACATTGTAGGTCAAATAAATGAGCAAATAATATTTTGTTAGTTCGTGGGAAATGTGTGTTCAAATACTTATAGACAGAAACTTATGTGATTATCGTGAATTGTCTTCATAATCAAAGTATACGAACTCTTCTTCTCAAGTGTCTTTCGTAAAGTTAAGTGGTTTATTTCCGTATCGGAAAAGCTAGCAGTGCTGTTTAAAGATTTTTAATGAAGTATGGATTACACCCCATACTTGGTTTTCCTGTCAAGTCGGACACAGTATCAGAGTGAAGCGCATCATCACTCGATGGAGCCTCCTAAGTCTCCAAAATTCAACATCACTCTTTGGCAGCCATGGCTTGCGGAGAAACAAGGTAAAAATATAATCTTCGTAATAAATAATAAAGAAGCTTCAAACTAATCGCGGAATGATTGATTTGGGTGATTGTTTATTATTTTTAGAAAAAAAATTCATTATTCGATTTTATTTTGCTTAACTTTTGGGCTGCTTACCCGCGTTGCAGTTCTTCCTCCTTCCTGAACCAACGTTCGGACAATCTTGCATCATCAGGAAAGATGTAATGGACACTGCGAGATTATCTGAGATTGTTGAAATCTCAAAATATTTCCAATCAATTCTGCGGGTCGAAATCTTTAATCTAGATTTCTGTTTTCTTTTGTAGTTTAAATTGTAGCCAGTTTTTTTATTGTTATTATTTTTTCAATTAAATATTAGAGAACGACTTTGTATTGCCTTGATATTCCTTTATCTGTTCGTGTAGCAAAATAAATAAAGATATAATTTATTTCCCGCTTGAAGTGAATTTTATTCCGTGATTCAATAAAAAAAAAACTTTCAGTCGGGATTCCGTGGGCGACGCGTTGCACATTGTGGAGATGTTTTCATCTGAATTCCCAGAATCCGCGAAGGCATTTTGGTCCACAGGGAATGTGTCTGTCCTTTGGATTACGAAACTGCAGAGTGCACTATATTTGCGCCTGAACTGTGGTTGTACGAAATTGCTACTTAGAAGGAGAAAACACAAACGCTGTCAAAATTGAATACCTACCCGTTTGCCCTGTGTCTCCCGGCTGTGCACACTGCACATCACCGTAACGAAAGCATATTCCATAGAAATACCGGTAGAAGCAAACACAGAATTCCCAAATGTTATCTGTTATTTAACCAAGGGCGTAGCCATAACATTTATATGGAGATTCAATCCTAAGGGAGGGGGGGAGGGATCCTAGGGTTGTGGGAGGCAAAGAGAGAAAGAGAGGTGGAAAATTTGTTAGAAAGTTTGTGACCTCTACTTACCACAACCTATTATAAACATCACATTGATAAATGAGATGGTGCAAATAATTTTTGCAAGAATGTAATGTACGAGTGCTACTATCTTTTTTTTAAACCCCTCCCCCTCTCCCACCAATTTTGAAACAATAAGTTGTCTGGTATCCTGCCCTCTGTTGAGATATTCGCGATTGAGACACGATCAACAGTTGTGTACTAAATGTAGTTTCTTTAGACTCTATAGTTTGACTTGCTTAACTTGAGATTCAATTGTTATGTTTCAGTATAATGTTGCCTTCAGCATACAAGCAAGTATTCTACATCTAATACAACTGCCTACATTATTATTGTTTGCTTTAAATAATAAATAGTTGACATTTTCACAATTTTTCACGGGTGTCTTCAACAGAGCACTTTTTTAATTGCAATAGTTGCTTTGAACACTTGACTCCACGCGAATTACATCATGGTCAGTGCAACATGTCCTCCAGAGTTCCTTCCTCCCCAGTCCGCCATTGCATCAGTGGAATCTTGGGAGAATCTCATACGTGTTTGGAATTTGTGCCGAGGTATTCCTGACAAACATCCATTCACTGAACATGGATTTATATAACCCCTCTGTGACGATATCTCTCAAAGCTTTTATTGTTTATCTCCCAAAAGAGATTTTATTAATTTAATTTAATGGAATTACCTCTGTACGAACGTTTTTCGCAAATTTAATCCAACTCATATTTCATAAAAGCCTGGTACACACCTGTTGATGAATATTATTTACACACAGGTGAAATTTTAAGCTCGGTTATTGTTTTATGGGCTTAAGTTTTTTAATTACCTAACCTAACCTAGTATATTTTTCTCCTCTGGCATCTCAATAAAACTTAAATAAAATTTGTAATAAAAATCGATCTTCTTCCGCCAAAATTACTAGTAGCTTGTCGCTACTTGAAGGAAAGCCTCTCGCGATTTGGATGTGCTTAGGAAGCGACCATTTCTGAAATTATAATGGAATATTTAATTAAATTGAAAGGAGCTCTGCACATATTCAGGTAAAGATTGACAGTTACAAATATCACGGCGCTCATCATTTACCTTTTTTGGCGCCAAAACGTGCCATGAATGGAACAACTTAAAAATGAAATCTCTTTCTTCCCAAATTTATTCTCGATTTTTGTGAAAAAAAAAACGTTGACGCCACCAGTCTGTTCTGATTTTTTTTACTATATCTGGTTCTGTGAGACGAACTCGAGTTAATAATGCTCGCGCAGGGTGAATATTATATAATTAAGGGTTTCGGGTCGAGAGGGATACCTTTTTACTTTGTATCGAGTTGATCGTCGATTTTTTTATGAAGGTTGCCTTCTCCGCTTGGCCAATTTTTTCAAGAACTCATAAATAATGGTAGAATGATCCATTCAACTTCTCCGAAGGGTGGGCACTGATGGAGGTGCGTCGGCTTTTTCTTGCACACTTGTAAAACAGCCTGCGGTAAGGTAGTTTAATGGGGAAGCCGGAAATTAATAATTTCTAAAATATGTTGTTGGAATGTCCATGATAATATATAATGTCCATAGTAGTAGATAAATTGTAGGTATTTCACACTCACGTGTACCTACTACGTGCTTGACACGCAAACTGTAAATAAAATGTTTACACAATATTTTATACCAAACTAGCGAGTTCCCGGCATGCGTTGCAATGCCACTTAAATAAAGGTATTGTTTCTCCCTGCGCGTTCTTTCTAATTCTTCCCCGTTCCTCTGCCGCCTCCTCTCCCCCTCCCCTTTTCCGTTTCCACCCGTCCCGCGAACTCCCCCCCCTCGCTTTCCATTTTTCCCGCCTTCCCTCTTTCTCGACCTCCCCCTACTTTCCCCTTCGCCTTCCCAGATTCCCCTCCCCCTCCCGCCTATCATCCCTGCCGCTAAACTACATGTAATACATTCATTTTTCAAACAACTCGGGCGCCACCTTTTGCAAATTGTTTATACAAATTTCATATCGACAGAGCTCACCAGTGTATAGAAACCTTCGCGGACATGCATACAACAAACTCATCAAAGTTTCATCGCAATCGGATGAGTAGTAGGTATGGGAAATAATTTTATAACGCAAGATCTCATTATTATGTATAGTAACCATCGCGGACATGCGCTCATCAAGTCATCAACATTTTATCGCAATCGGATGAATGGTTTAGGAACACATAAGGCACAAACAAGCAAGCAAACAAACATACATTCATTTTTATATGTATAGATTACGCGCGATTTGTCTGTACCTAGTGTGAATTATCGGACAGTAATGGGAAGAAAATCAACCCGAAGAAGAAAATTGGTGCCCTTCCGAAACGCTACCGACTCCCGCCATTGATCAAAGTTTGGTGATTCCTTAATCTAGCTTAGTAATTAAATATTAATCCTGTAATTTCTGTATGGAAGTTCTTGACTCGTTAATTATAACATCACCTTCGTTTTGTATGGTTTTCTTTGCTGAATGTAATCCAGATCTCGCGATTGACTCTTTGAGGACGTATAACTCTCATTTACATTTCAATGAAAGAGTCGTAATAATATATTATGTCCAATCTACATACTATTCAATGAGGCATCTCAATGAACATTCTTTCAAGTAAAAATGACCTCAGTTATGTTGCGTGTTAAAAAAGCTTAGAGGCTTAAGGATTCTCCCTTTTAACACAGTTTTGATTTTACCTGCCCTTATTTGTTGCATTTTCCCTTCGATACGTAGTTTGAAACAGGTTTTTTCTCCAGTCATCATCCGGCCCAGCGCCGGGCGTCTACGCCCCTTTCCCCATCTTACCCTCACCTTTTATGTAGCCTTTTACCCCTCTCTTTCCGCCAACCCCCAAACATTTCTGGTCGTGAGGCAGTGCCAGACTGAGAAGGCCGTGGACATAATTAGCTACAGAACAGTGCAGTTATGTTATTTTTTGTCTGTAGTATACCTGTGCGATGACGGACCCTGCGTCAATTTAGGACGTGTTGGGTCACAGAATTTTAACAATTCTTCACTTTTCAATGTTAATTTTCAACTTGTGTGAAAGTTCTTTTCAAGTTCCGATAAAGTTCTGTTCAATTGCTGAGATATAACTGAAATAATAACAAAACTTGAAAATTAACTTTGAAATTTGATGAATTGTTCAAATTCTGTGAAACAACTGGCCCTTAGAGATATGGTACCCTACAGAAACAAGACTACAAGAAGGCAAATACACAAAATATTGGTAAATCATATAAAAAATATGAGTATATGAAGAATTAAAATATTCAATGAATACCAATGATACGTTCGGATAACCCTATTCATTATAAGTTAGTTACAAGCAAGTACATTAAAGTTTTTGGTATTATGACATTTGTTTCCATTACAAAAAAAGGTTGCTAATAAAAGCGTCCTTTCACCGCCGCTTTGATCTTTGTTTGACAGCGATCATTGGTTTCGAGGTAGTTAAATAAAAATCCACAAACGCGTGATAAACTTGTAACTGTAAAATAATTATATACTTTTCAATTATTTTATAAGAAAAACTCCCTTTTTATAACTTTTGAAGGTTATTCCCATCAATGTAAATATTATTGAAGAAGAAAATAACAATAATAATCTAAATGAAAATATGAAAGAGAACAAGACACAGAAAAATAGAAAAAGATAACGGTTCCAGTTGCGGTCGTCTTTTTCTATTTTTGTGCGTTTGTTCTCTTCATATTTTCGTTTATATTATTATTGTTATCTTTTTCTTCAATGATATATACTTTTTATTAATTACTTTTTGATCATAAGAGTTTATAATTTTTCATCAATATGAAAGCAAAGTAAGCGTGTAAAAAGTTCTGAAATCTATTAGTTTGTAAGTCCGTAAATAAATATACAAATGAGAGGATTTTCGTCACAAAACACCTGCACGGATTCTTCAAAATGATTTTATTTGAACTAAAATTAAAATTCTTAAAAGTTATTTTCGTGAATAATTTATTGATTTATAGTACTGTATGATTATATGATTTGAAATACATATGTGTTATATATATAACACAAAATTTCGTTTGAAAATTTAACACTCATTATTATTTTTAAAAATGCATATTTTTTTCAAAACTTGAGTAACTTTTCTAGATAAAATAACAATCTTTCAAATCAGTTTGTTTTTTTGTATAAAAGAGTCGATTCTTCTAGAATTCGATTTAATGACAAATTTCTGGTCGACCTTTTGTTGGTTGTACCGCCTACCATTTTATAAGTATCTAAAAAAACCTTCATCTAACCTGATAATGGACACTGTAACGCTGACAGAAACGCTGGCTAAAGAAGGAGGAAGCGCAACACGGCATAATACCCCAAAAATAAATAACGAAAATACTTTTGGCCGTGAAAATCTAAAATCGTACCTTTCTCAAAAAAATATTTGAAATATCGTTATTAGCAGTTTCACCATAACCACAAACCATTATTATTCGGGTTACATGACGAAATTACAAAGACATAAATTTCACTGCTAGAATTACACGCGAGTGGAATTACACATGGGCTAAATTTACACGGAGAGAATTACACGTACTGCAATTACAAAAAAATGTCAAAAACAAACCCAACCTAACTTAAACTGTCATCATTTTTGTTTGTTGATTTTTCAAATGACCTCCAAAATTAAAACTAAAAGTAAAAAGCAGTTTTTTTCAATTACACGCGAACGAATCGAAATCTTCGTGTAATTTCGTCTTTTGGCCTTCATTGGGTCAACAGAAAATCCGACTCTGCCTAAAAGCTCCTAACGTCCTTCAGCGACCTTCAATCGGAGTTCCGTAAGAACGATCCTATTCCCACAACACTCAAAATCATTCTACAATCAATATGTAACCGCTGGGCAAAAGTGTTATACTATTCTCACACTGATTTATTTATTCTTATGGTAGATATTATCTCCGTTGCGATGTGGGTACGCCCGAAGGAACAATTCGTGGAAGCAACAATTCCAGAGAAAAGGTTCACCTTTCATAATTAAATAATTTTAAAAGCCTGCGGGATATTTTTTAAAGATGTGATATTATGTTCTTTATTTCATAATCGATTCGTATATTGCATGTTACCGTTACTATTATTAATTTAGTGTTTTATTGTGGGAATTTTTTATCTTAAAAATTAATTTATTAATTATCTTCTTTCATGAAAATGGCGCTCAATAAATAAGCCAAATATTATTATTATCTACCGACCTTCAAAAAAGCTAAATCAATTACGCAAACGCTTCGAAAAATAACATTTTCTAATTCGATGGCCTACTTATATATGGAGACAAGTAAAAAAAATACCGATTTTTAGCTGGTGATGTAATTTCATAATGAATAATGGTGCTCTGTTTCAATAGAGAAATATCTCAAATTTAATTGACCAGTTTGGTAAAGAAAGCATTAATTGCAACGTTCACAAACAAACGTATCTGGAAATACCGTCTTCATTTTGTATTTTTATTTAGAGAATCACAAATACGCCATGAATTCACAATACACTGTCATCATAAATTTACGATGAAATTACGAAAAATCTGTGGTAAAAGTCAATTCGTTTATTCACTAAAACCATTTGCATTGTGATACCATTGTCATGATACATTTAATTATGAAAAGTCAAAAAACTTACGGTAAACATCAATTTAAATTACCATTTGCGTTATGGTAAAATTTTAGTTCATAAAAATTTCAAATGCCATTTTTAGGAAACTGTAATTTTTTAGATGTCTCCTTATAGAAATAGGCCATGGAATTGTCCATCATGATATAGTCCATCGCGATACCGCTTACGAAAAATCTCTGTCTTTTTAGAGCAATTTTATTTATTTATTTATTATAAGAATTTTGTACATTTGTGTTATTTCAACCACCATACTACGAATGTCCCTGTATTATGGCGGGTTTAGTTAACAGTTTAGTAATCATTCATATTATGGTTGATATATTAAATTATAAGTTATTAAATTTTACGAATTAAATTAAATTGCAAATATTATATGTCATAGTTTCTAAATGTAGTAAAAATTTTATACTTTAATTTTAATAATAGTGAATTATAATAATAATAGGTTGATAATACAGGTTATTCAAATTATATAATTTAATTTAATTAAGTAACAGTTATCAATTTAAGTAATACTTATTAAATTATATAATTCAATTTGATAATAATAGTTATTTAAATTATACAATTCAATGAACTCAAAACAATTTTGATATTATCAATAGAACGCAGATTACATAAAATTTAAGCTAACAAATTTTTTAAATTTATTTTATTTACAAGTTCTCAGAAATCTCGTTTGATTTGTTTTACATTGAACGCTCTAGTGCTAGTAGGTACCTAAAATTGTTTACCTTCTGCGTTATTTTATCTCCCGATCTGGGATTCTTCTTGCCTCAGACTTTTTCGATGTATTTTTTTATTTATCAAAATGTCCCACCGGTTTTAGGTGTTTTTTGTTCCTCTCTTAACACGTCCTTTATCCACCTGTTCTTCCTGTCTTCGAATACAATCAATAAATATTATTTCTAAATGGTATTTTATCTGGCGCTGCGAAGTGTGAACATCTTTTAGTGTCCGTTATTTAGGCCTTAATGGGAAGCTTCCTGCTGATATTCCTTTGGACTTTAATTGCCTTCATTGAGAATTTCAATATTCATCGATTTTCTTGACTTCTTTCAGATACAAATAAGTAATCAGATAAAACCTTAAAATTTTAAAGAATCTCTAAAAGTTCTTATCTTCTACTCGTATATCCGTAAAGTACAGAATATATTTTTTTATATCTCACTAAAAGCTTCCGAACGATTGGCTTTGTCTTCATGAAATTAGCACTGCTTTTTATCAGGAATTTTTTTTAAATATATTAATTAATTTTGTAATTTTTTAATATATTTTTATGTGGATTTCGCACTAGAGTACCAACTGTCTAGAACTAGTGCGACTATAGTATCCCCAATTGGGGTACGTTATGATTCTGAAGGTAGAGGGGATGGAAAGGTGATCGAAGGTGGGGAAGTACCTTGCTTTTCAGATCTGGTCACCGAACATGACTAGAGCCTTTCAATTCTAAATTTTTAAACTATGGCAATAATGAGATTATCTTCCACTGTATAACATGCCGCAGATATATTATATATTACTTTAAACGAATAAATTGTCAAATAACACAAATTAAATAAAATTTTCCTCCAAACACCGGGATTTGAACCCACGTCCTCTTGATTTCCAGTCGACAACCTTACCCCTCGACCAAGGAGGCCGTCAGTAAAACCAGTTATTCATACGGAAGAATTTCCCGCTTTGAAGTTTTCAGTGAATTAATAAATTATTTACACTAACTACGCAAAGAATTTCTAACGCCCATGAATTTATTACCAGTGTTATTTATTAACGTATCACGTAGATCACTTTGTTTATATATTTCTCTATTTGATTGCAGAAGCCCCCACGTCCGGGTCAGACTGCGCCCCGGGGCCAGGTCCTGGCGCTCCAGAGGGTGCAGGCGCCCCCAAGCAGCTGCCCAGCTCCAAGTGGCGGAGGGACAGGCGCTCTACCACGCGCATTCCCGACTACAAGCACAGGTAAATACCCTTCGAATATAACAACAATTACTTCAAAACATTTATTTATTATTTAAATAAAACGCTTGTAAACTTTACGTGAAATACACAGACCGAGCATTATTAATATTCAATAACAATTACTACTTTAAAAATAGCTTCTAAAACAATATATTTATATAATTATGATATTATGTACCTGCAGTTGTTTATATAATATTACCTCTTTTCAAGTACGCATGCCTCTCTCAAGCATTTTTTGCAGACTTCTAAATACTTATAAAATAAAAATATCTTCTTCAAATTTTGCAAATTCACTTTGTGGCACCATTTTATTAATGAAATAATTAAAAACACTTTGTTTTTACCACAATAAACTTTATTTTAAAGTCAACATGTTTCAAGAACGATGTTCTCTTCATCAGGACATAAAATGTACATTTTATGTCCTGATGAAGAGAACATCGTTCTTGAAACATGTTGACTTTAAAATAAAGTTTATTGTGGTAAAAACAAAGTGTTTTTAATTATTTCATTAATAAAAATATCTTTCTAAAGCTTTTGTGGCAATAATATTTTTTTCGGTTTCCAATTTTGACTCTTGAAACTTGAGTATTCGGGCATAACTTGAGTATCGCGATCGAGTCGAAAAAAATATAATAGAAAAGTACACTTTTTGATTAGATGGATGAACCATCCGATGCCTGGGCTTTATTCTGCTTTAAAGGGTGTTTGGTTTTTCGAAATCTCATGGAAACAGGGGACTTCCTCTTGTTTTGAAGTGGGAAAAATTTCATCAATCTTCGAATAAAATTGTAGATTTGTATAAAAAACAAACCCACAGACACTTTTATTTATAATATACACAAGGCGTACATAAAATTGATTTTTCGTCAGAATTTTCGTCTAGAATAATGCGTTCTCGATGCCGCCTATGAAAATGCTTTTCAAAATGATTAAAATTGTTTCTCGTTAATAATGATCTGTATTTTTCGAGAATTTGGTATTAAATCGACATTATTATTGATTGTTTTGCAGAGAGCCCGGCCTGACAGGCAGCACCGCCTCCCGCTCGCAGTCTTTCAACGACAAGTCCTCGTCGAGCCTGCCCCTGGGGGCGATGCGCCTGCGCCAGGAGGGGCTGCACCACAGTGAGGGGGACCTGGCGCAGGACTCGCCCCACTCCCCCAGCGCAGGGGGGCCCACAAGGGGCACGGTCTCTTTCGCATCACTCAAAGGTGACATATATTAACTATGTTGGCACGATTGGATTCATTGTTTGCTCTTGGGTTGATTGGTGTGACAATATTGACAATCTTTCTGTTTTTTATGAAATTTTAAGGCGTACAAGATTTTAATGGTAAAACAACTTATATACAGCCTACAGAGTAAAATAAATATGTTTATTTAATTTAGAGAGGGATTTATTTATACTTATTTTAATAGTGCAATGATTCTCGCTTTGATGATTAAGATTAGATACTTATTAATAATTTTTTTTTGCTTTTTTAGCTTTCTTACACAATAATTTAAACCCTAGAATTGAAGAGAGAGAAGAAAATTAATTACCTAGTTTTGTTATTCATAAAACATTATGTTTTGGGATTAAAAAATGTCGGCCGCATTTTTCTTAAAACGGTTTTGTCCATTTTTTCCAATTTGTTTATTTAGAGTTTATTTATAATTTTTGTTGTTAATTGTTCGTATTGAAAACACTTTAGTTTTAAATTTTTCTTGCAAATAAAAGTTCCAATTTGTATTTCATTTGATTATACCCTGCTTTTTGCGTGTTTCTCAAACCTTTAAATTTGCACTCGACTGTTTTTCGAAGAATACTGATTATAATAATGTATATTTCATTATCTTTTTACTTCAATAAAATCACATACTGTCTCTATACCTTTCTATACCAATAAAATCACATACTGTCTCTATAGCTTTCTACTTCAACAAAATCATATACTGTCTCTTTACCTATCTATTTCTTAAACACATACTGTCTCTTTACCTATCTATTTCTTCAACACATACAGTCTCTTTACCTTTCCACATCTTCAACAAAATCACATACTGTCTCTTTACCTTTCCACTTCTTCAACAAAATCACATACTGTCTCTATACCTTTCTATACCAATAAAATCACATACTGTCTCTATACCTTTCTACTTCAACAAAATCATATACTTTCTCTTTACCTATCTATTTCTTCAACACATACTGTCTCTTTACCTATCTATTTCTTCAACACATACAGTCTCTTTACCTTTCCACATCTTCAACAAAATCACATACTGTCTCTTTACCTTTCCACTTCTTCAACAAAATCGCATACTGTCTCTATACCTTTCTACTTCAACAAAATCACATACTGTCTCTTTACCTATCTATTTCTTCAACACATACTGTCTCTTTACCTTTCTACTTCAACAAAATCATACACCGTCTCTTTACCTATCTACTTCTTCTACAAAATCACATACTGTCTCTTTACCTTTCTACTTCAACAAAATCACATACTTTTTTTTTTTTTGTTATGATTGGCTCATCTGCCCTGATGATGGACACTGTAACGCTGTCCGAAACGTTGGCTAAAGAAGGAGGTAGCGAAACACGGCATAACACCCCAAAAATCATAACAAAAATACTTTTTGGCCGTGAAAACCTAAAAAACATACCTAAAAACATACCAAAATCACAGACTGTCTCTTTACCTTTCTACTTTAACAAAATCACAATTCTCAAAAGTATCTTTACCTTTCTACTTCAACAAAATCATACCCTGTCTCTTTACCTATCTACTTCTTCAACAAAATCAAAGACCACTTTTCGACTTCAAATATTTATTTTTATGTTCTTAGATACTTGTGCAGATAATAATAGAGACAAACTTTAAGATATCAGCGATTACGATAATTTTAAAATCTCTCTCAGAATCATAATCGTTATTAAATCGCAAATGTAAATACATAATTTTTCAATCTGGAATGAAAACTGTGTGTAGTAAAATATTATGTAAATATATTTGAAACATAAAATAACATTTGATGTTTTTGTTTTTAGCCTCAACTACCCCTCCAAAGGCAGACTACCCTTTGGAGTGCCCACTGGACATGAGTGTGAAGGTACCTCTCCGTACCTCTCTCCCTCCCCCGTCCTACTCCCAGGCCATCACCAGTGGCCTGCTCTACCGGCCCAGCGTCATCACGCAGGCACCCACCAACGGGGCCCCTTCCCCTGCCCTGGGTGCCCCCGCACCTCTTTCACCCACAACCAAGGATGCCGGCAAAGGGGAGTACGTACCAGGTATGTCTAGCATCTTGCTCTTCGTAAGCCATTAGCTAAATATGCCATCACCCAGTATATAACAGGCCCCTTTTACGGCCCAAAACGACAGCTCTAGGTAACATATTTTAGTATTCAACTTAAGGCGATGCACTATAAAGTAATTCAAAATCACTTGTTTTTGGTTTTAAAATTTGATCCCTTAGAAATATTGTAAACGCTTTCGAGTTGAACATTTCTTGACCTTTGCCGTTTTTTGATAGACCTAGAAAAAATTAAGTATCAGGCCTGTAAGAAATGTTTTGAAGTTAAAAATCAACTATGTACATACAAACCCCTTTTCATATATAATTTTTGTACACTGAGGAAAATAATAAGATCTGATAAAAAAATTTATTTATGCTCTAACTTGGCTTCTAGACCCAGAGTTTTCCTATTCAAAATAAGTTAATTTTTAATTTTAAATGTATGTTTTTCCAGGATCAATGTCCATGTGCGATCCGGTGATAGACGAGCACTTCAGGAGATCTCTAGGACCAGATTACATGACTCTCTTCAGCAAAGCCAAAGAAACAAACAGCGTCACTAACGGGAAATCCCCAAAAGCAGTCACCAAAGATCGCGGCAGCAGTCCTATCATGTTCCCCAGCGATCCTTGCACCAAATTCCTCAATCCTAATTCTAAGGCACTCAAGCAAGAGGATTCTCCTCAATCAGACATGGCCGAAGAAGATGAAGATGACGAAGACGACGAGGAAGAGAGTATGGAGGTAGACGACACGGCCGGACTCTCTGTGGACGATCACTTCGCCAAAGCCTTGGGGGACACTTGGAAAAAACTCCAAGCCAAGAAACCTAAAGTCGAAATTCTCAAAAGTAAATCTCCAGAAATCACAAAGAGTAAGACTCCAGCAGTAAGCAATAGAAAAGATTTACCAAATTCAAACCATGACAGTAAAATTATAAGAGGAATATTTATCTAATTTATTGTATTTTATTAGTTTTAACGCATTTACGATATAACGTGTGATGAAACAAGGTCATCCTGTGTCATCTTGTTGGAAGTATTCTGAGTATTTAATGTAATGCCTTCTACAAGCAGACCTGTTCTTTTTACTATAAAATAAGGAATACATGCTGAAACATAAGTTATTATTTCTATAGTATTTGTGTACCTTGATAATATTATTATTATTATTACTTTGTATAAAATAAAACATGCTGGAAGTAAATATTTAAGAACAACACTATTAGATTAGTTTTGTCTAAATATTTTGCATAATTCTAGGATATTTCTCTCTTTAATTTTAATTCTAAGAGTATTGTCACAAAATTATGAATTGTTTTCTAAAATAATTATAATCTTTCAACCTTATAAACAAGGTATCTATTGTGCTAGTTAATTTGCTGCATATGTTAAGTACGAATATTAATTCCCTCAAACAAGGAATTTCAAAAATTCAATAGTTGAATTACAAAAATTCTTTGATGCAACTGTATGTGATAAATTTAGATACAGCTCAAAATATGTATGTGTAAATAAACCCTAATGTATTAAACAAATATACATTTTTAATAAATTATTTTCTTTTCATTTTAATTTGGACCTCTACTCTGAAACCAACTAAAACTTGATACGATTTTCATTCATTTTGGATTGTCTTTCGGGGCTAGCATTAAAAACACTCGGAGTCAGTTGTTTCACAGAATTTGAACATTTCATAGTTAATATTCAAGTTCTGTTATTATCCCAAAGGTCCAGTGGTTTCAAAGAACTTTATAACAGAATTTAATATATAAACTTTGAAATTTGACAAAGTGTTTGAGTTTTATGAAACAACTGGACTCGTTGGCGTATAATCATCAATCACTTGCTTGATTGTAAAGTTTCTGGAAACAATTATTAAAGAAGAACAAATCATTGTCTTAAATTTCAAATGTACATACTTACTTGTCATTCTGAAAAAGATGTAAAGAAAATATGCCTTGGTAAACAACGTATATTATAAAAGAAAGAGTACAATGTATGTGCCAATAAAACTCGGAAATGAGTCCCTGTACATCAAGGGAGTTATATGGTGCGGTAGCCCTCTATCCCCCATCCATTAAGAAGGTTTCCGTTTTTAGTGCGTGAAGGGCGAATTGGAAGGGCATGCTTTTGAAGATATAAGAGCTGGAAGTTTCGCCCTCTAGAAATGTCTAGAATAGTCCAGAACATTCGAGAGTATTCAAGAGCATTCCACAACATTCCAGAGCATCCCGGAACATTCTGGAATGTTGTGAAATGTTCAGGAATAGTCTGGAATGTTCGGGAACATCCCAGATCATTGGGGAACATTCCAGAACACTCTCAATGTTCTGGAACATTGTGGACCATTCGAAACCTTTTTTGTAGCAAGATCCGTTGTGGGTTCGAACGACAGTTCAATCTCATATCGACTCCCTGAGCATAGCTGGGTACCCCAGCTAGTACATAATTAAAATGGTTCCATGCCAACTGAGAATAAAGTCAAATCAACACCTCCTTGAAAAGTCATTCATAGCTATGAAAAAAACAATTTTAAATTAGCCGATAACCCTAACCTAACATAACCTATTTAACTAATTTTTTTATCACTCTAAATGACTTATCTGAGATGGTTCTGAGTTGGTTTCATTCCGAGTTGTCCGGTCACCAATAAAAATTTTGTTTAGGTAAGTATAAAAATTTTATATTATTTATTTTAAATGTAGCCTGCAAACATGGATATGTGGTTTTATCTTAATAATATGGTTTGCGACTTTTCTAAGTGACTAAAGAAGACAAATTAATTTTTTTCTGACCTATCCAATCAACCAATATTTCTGCTCACGGTTCAAGTGGATTGTCAAAACAAAGATTTAAACCTAAAAAATGCTGACTTTAGGAAAGTCTTTTAAAACAAACAATCTTTTATTCTGTTTTGTCTTCTGGGTTTTGTTTCTTCTGATTTTGTTTCTTTTGCTGCTCTTGGAATGCTTGAGGATAATGATGATGATGATGATAATCTCACACTCGAGCACTGAATTCGGGAGGTGCTAGAAATTCATATTAAATCTTTCCACTCAACTGAATTCAGTGACCAAATGGAAATATTGTAGGCGTCCCCAAATAGGGCCAGCCCTGTGCCGGTGCAATTGCTTTGTCAAGGAGCCAAGGACCTTGAGGTTTTTACTAGCGCCAGTGCCATTTGACTCAGGACCGACCTTGACACAAATATATGTTGAATTTTTCACCTCACTGACCACCATTTGTTAGAATCCGAATCCACAACGTCATTCACGGGATATACAATTCACTTGCTAAATAATCAATAAAAATCAAAGTTTTTTTTTTAACATGATACATTTAATTTCAAATGTCTTTTTAAATCTTTAAAATGATGTATATGTATATTATGTATATATATATGTATATTATGTATATGTATATTGTCAAAAAATCATGAGATTCGTGTGACGTAATTTATGGATGGCCCCTTACGTCTCCATGGATGCACGCGAAAATAGTTAATATTGCGTACACATAAGTAAACGAACATGAATGATTGTTGACTATGCTCACGACTTGGATTACAAAATCATTGTCTTCTTTACCATTGATGATAATCTTTAATCTCTTTAATCTGATTTCCGAATTACAAAATCAGATATTATAGAAAATTACTCATTAGTTAAATCTCTTTGAAATCTAATTGCTGTTTTTATTCTGCAATTTTGACATCCAAAGATGTTGTAAAACTGTGCTCTGTTTATAAGAGAAATGATCTGTTTATAAAGAAATTATTTGGTTTGACTGAGGTTTGATCGACTTGCTTCTTTCCAAGTGATCGGAATCAACTGCGCTACCAACCTTGCTCAATTCCTCAATTCATATTATATTATGTGCTTTAATATCAGAAAAAATGTGTATATTTCCGTGTGAGCGATTGCCATCAATGTTAAAAGAATGCATTGTCATTGACAACAAGTCTATCTGCCGAGTTTCAGATCGATCGGATGTCGGGAAGTGGGTTAATTTCCACTTCCAAGATTCTGGGCATTTATTCAATCAAGAAAATAAAAATTAAATTCAAAATGTATTTAAAACAGGGATCATTTTTGTGTAAAATATTTGTAAATTTTCCACTTCTACCAAAATATAATATTAAAATTCGCATAGTAAATGCTGAAATGATACTTCAATAAAATATAAAAATAATGGTAGTGGTACATTTTTTGACAAACTTCATCTGGCATAAAATTTTTTAATGAATAACCTTTAATAAATTTATTAAAAGTACTTCCCCATCTATACAGATAACCAAAATATTTTTTATAGCTGCTGTTTAGGAATAAAAGAAAAAATGTGTAGTGTAGATTTATCATATAACCGACAACAGCGCCATTTTTGTAGCAAAGGCCTAAACCTTTTTTAGCTTTGTCGACAATTCATAGATATCTCTGTAAGCCGCAGAGTTGTAGCTATTTTTTTTTTTTTTTTTTTTATTAGCAACTATATAGAATAATTGTACACACAAAATAAAATGATGAATTTAACGTTAAATATTGCAATTCTTAGTCCTCCTCACTAGGGGGTCCTGTGCCGAGGCGGACTAAAATTATTTAAATATATTTCATTTGTCTTCTATGTCGTTTTTAGTGTTTCCATTAGGGTTTTTTCATTGATCTCTTTCAGCCATATTTTTATTCTTGATTTATATACATTAGAATTTTTTATTAGTTTTATGTCTTGGGGAAGGATGTTATGAAGTTTAGTTGCAAAGTATGTGTAGTTTCTTTGTCCGAATGTGGTTTTGTAACTTGGAATGTTTTTTACATCATTTTTATTCGACCTAGTGTTATGCATGCATGGTCTAGTGGAAGATTCAGTATTTTTGAAAAGCTTTAATAATATATTTTTGGCATATATTTGTTGCACATTTGGTACATCAAAGCTATTGAAAATTTCAATTGAAGGCGTTCTAATGGGTACTTTCAATATGGTCTTTATGATTCCTTTTTGAATCGTATTAAGGTTATGTATGTACTTATGTGTAGCAGATCCCCATCCTATAATTCCATATTCAATTCGAGAATGACACAAAGCGTAGTAGACCTTTCTCATATCCTTTTTATTTACGACGTTTCTTAGATTTTTGAAGAAATATATGAGGCTTGTTAGTTTTTCGGTAATTCCTTTGATGTGTAGGTCCCATCTAAGATTTTCATCAATTATCACTCCGAGATATTTTATATTTTGTGTTTTTTCGATGATGGGGCAGTAACATTGTATATTATTTCCATGGCATTCGTGTAATTTTAGTTTTAGTGATTTTATTGGTTGGCTTCTTGAGTTCATTGAGAATGTTATATATTTAGTTTTGCTTATATTAAGGGTAAGCGAGTTGATTTTAAGCCAATTTTGAAGTGCGCTAAGCCCTTGTTCAGCCACATTAAATGTATCCGTCCAATTTTCTTCATGAAATAATAAAACAGTATCATCAGCAAAACTGATTATGTTTCCTTTAATGGTAAGGTTAGTTAAATCGTTGATATAGATAATGAATAGAATCGGACCCAGTACACTTCCTTGAGGGACTCCATAGTTTAAAGATAGTAGTTTGCTCTTTTGTTTGCCAATTTGTACTTGTTGTTCTCGCCCTGTTATATATGACTCCAATAAGTTCATTGTTGTTTCGGCCATTCCTATTTTTTTTAGCTTTGATATTAATATTTTATGGTCAATCGTGTCAAAAGCTTTTTGAAGATCTATGAATAAAGCCAAACATTTTTTCCCATCATCTATGTTTTTTATGGCTTTGCTTATTAGATTTTCTATGGCATCATTGGTGCTTAGATTTTCCCTAAAGCCATATTGGGATGGTGATAGTAATTTGTTTTGTTCAAGAAATTGAACAATCTGCTTTTTCATTACAGTTTCCAAGATTTTTGAAAAGGAGCTTAAAAGACTTATGGGTCGGTAGTTATAAATATCCTTTTTACTACCACTTTTATGTATAGGTATAACTGTAGCTTTTTTAAGGCATGAAGGGAAGACACTTGTAGATATTGACAGATTGACCAGGTATGTCAAAGGGAAGGTCAGTTCATTTTGTAATTGTTTTATAGTTTTGTTTGAAATTATGTCATTTCCCGATGTTTTATTAGCATCAAGGGTTGCAAATGCGTTTTTTATTTCAGTATTGGTTACAACAGTTAACTTTAACTTATCTATCTGGTTCGTATTTTCCTTTTCTTCTGGTAAAATGCTAGTTATTTGTTGTCTGATTTTCTTTGCTAATTGTGACCCTATATTAATAAAACATTCGTTTACATATTCGAGAATTTTGTCTGGATGCTTTGCGAAAGAGATTTGGGCATTTTCAATTGTTAATTCATCAATGCTCGTGTATTGGGATGATTTTCCATTGGTAATTTCATTAATGATCTTCCATAATTTGCGCGGGTCATTGTTACATTCGTCTATTTTCTTTTTATAATAATTTTCTTTGACATTACGTACAACATTTTTGCAAATATTTCTGTATCTTTTGTAGTATCGTTGTATAAAAATATCACAAGGATTTAATTTAACTTTCCTGTGTAGTTCATCTCTTTTCCTAATGCAGTTTATAACGCTTTGAGTTATCCATGGTTTCAGATGTTGGTTTTTATGTGAAATCTTTTTTTCTATTGTTTTGGTATTTGACATGATGGTATGAGTTGTATATTCAATGAATTTACTCCAGGCATTATTTGCATCAAGGTTCTCCAGTAGGCTTATCCAGTTAGTATTAAGTAATTTTTGTTTAACTTCGTTCCATTCGGTTTCTGTCTTCCGTAAGATAATTGGGTAGGGCTGCGATCTCTGTATTTTCTTTTTTGTAATGGATAATATTGTTGTATAGTGGTCGGTTATAGTAGAGGTGAATATGATAGAGTAAGTTGTTTTAATAGTCTTACTGAAAATGTGGTCGATGCAAGATTTGCTGTCATTAGTTACACGCGTAGGTTCATTTATCATACTTTTAAGTCCATGGGAAGCCAGTGTTAGTAGATATTCAGTTCTATTGGGATGACCGTTTTCCAATATGTCAATATTTATGTCTCCGATAAGGAAGACATTTTTTGTGCTTTTTAGAAGATTGAGTTCATTAGAAAGTGTTTCAAGAAACTGATTAATATTAGTTGTAGCTGGTGATCGATACAGAGCTAATATGGTGGTCTCATCACCTACTTTGATTTTCAAACAGTTTGCATTAGGGAATTTTATTTCATTGACTTCAGTTTTAATGTCATCTTTAATGTACACTATCACACCATCATTTTTTGTGTAATTCAAGTTGGTTGCATAGGAGATGTAATTATTTATATGTAAGGGTGAATATTTTTCCTTTATCCAGCATTCAGTGAGGATAATTATATCTAGATTTATTTTTAGATTCTTAATTAATATTTGAAGTTCATCGAAGTTTTTATTGATACTTCGTATGTTTTTATTTAATATATTAAAATTATTTTTTAGAGTTGAGAGTTTATCTGGTTCGTTTGTAATTATTGTTTTCTTATCCATGTTCGCAGTACTTCAGTTTGGTTTGTTCAAGTAAAAGTTTTGTTAAAATAATTTATTGAGGTCGTCCAGGTGATTTATGTACAGGATTTTTTGATCATGACCTTTACGAACCATTATTTTCCCATTTTTAATCCAAACAAATTCATAATTCTTTTCTTTCGCTAATTGTTTTGCTTTCCAAAGCAACTCTTTTCTGTAGGGACTAATAACTTCACCGATGTATACTTTTTCTTGTGTCAAATCCTTTAATAAATCCAGATCTAGTTCTCTTTTTTTGGATAGAAGGATGTCTTTTTGTTTAGTGTCCGTAAATTTTACGAGGATTTTTGGTGGAGCATTAAACCTTCGGTCTGTAGTTCTGGTTGCATTGCTGATATCAGCGTGATTGATTTGTATTCCTGCTGCAGATGCGACTTTTTTAATAATTTCCACCAGCTGTTCTCCATTTTTTTGTGGGATTCCTGCAATTTCCAGGTAGTTGACATTTGATTTATATTCAATTTCATCTAGTCTAAGTTCCATTTTCTTTATTGTAGCATTTTTTTCCATTTGTTCTTTTTTTATATTCTCGAGTTCATTTTGAATTAATTTATTTTGGCTGTTATACATATCCAATTTTTTAATTATATCGTCGTATTGAGCACTTATGTATTCAATACTTTTCATGGATTCTGTAGTCTGGCATTCTATTTTATTAATTATATCCTTTTTCAATGAATCAAACTTTTTATCAATGTATTCGAAAATTTTTTCCATATTTTGCTTGTCCTCTTTATCGAGGTTTGATTTGTTGCTACGTGTTTGAGTATTAGACATTTTGCAGTTCACAAAAATTCGTGTTCAAAAATTCGTGTTCAAAAATTCCCCACTATAGAGAATTAAAAATAATGCTTCTTTTTGCAGAAACAGCCTGAACAATAATTCAGAAAATTATTGTCTATGACTTCAAATGTCACTTGTCATGCCAATTTCAAAGTTTTGTTTTTATTTTCACAGTTACAACAGATGTGTTTTCACTACGGTTATTTATTAATTGGAAAAACAATCTTCTTTTTAATGTGATACACTTTGTTTGTGAAAGAAAAGCTCAATGAGGATAACAATTTTTAAAACTTTTTGTAGAACGAAAATATTTGCTTGCTTATTTCAAAAACTCCATCAGCTATGGAACTATAATATCCATACTCTTGTCGTAGCACTTCATAATAATTACATGACAAGTAATTTGAAATTTTTAATATAAAATTTTGCCATCCCTTAATGTATTTCGTCAATAGCTATTAAAATATAATTTAATATTCAGTTACTATTTCATTACATTACGAAATGCTATTTAAAAAAAAATGTAGAAAAGTTTAATGTTTTTATCTAATTTACGTATTTAAAATTGATATAATTATTGAAATGAAAAATAATAATTCTGCTTTGTGTGAAACGAAACACCCTTGCAAAGCATCAAAACTTTTTGAGAATTTCACATGATATCTAGAAACCAGTGGTAAAGGCAGGAAACTGGTGAATCTTTATCACAGAGAACCCAATGATCATTTTGATTTTTTTTTTAATTTTTCCATTTGAAGGGTTAAAAGAAAACTTAAGCCTCCATAACATTTAGCGAGTTTATAAGCTACAAGCCAGCGAATTCACCATATTCTAGTAAACTCGCTCAGTGTAATCATATATCCTAGCTAACTAGCAGATTTTACACTGAGCAAGTTTACTAGCAGAATTCGCCGGCTGGTAGCTTGTAAACTCGCTCAATGTAATCGAGACTTTATGGAGCTGAGAAAATACAATTAACAGCTGATGTGTCATCCCGTAGTAATCGTGTTTTTGTAAGTATTCCGACTTCGGACTCGATTTACCCGAAAACGAAAGCCCCAATAAAAAAAACACTATAACAAAACAAATTAGACTTAGATTTTTTTCATCAATAACACACAAGAATCCGAACTGCTCCTGTTTGGAGTCAGCGTGACTATGGCGTCCCCAATTGGGGTATTCTGTGAGGCTGAAGGTAATGTGGAAGGGTGGGTTGTGGGGAAGAGGAAGGAGATGGGGAAGAGGAAGGTGCTTATTGTTATTATAGGATTGCTTAGTGGGCTTTTCAGATCTGTTCACCAAACACAGCTACAGCCATTTCAAGCAGCATTTTAATTCTGAATGGTGGTCTTACACCAGGGCGATACTGAGAATATTCACTCGGACCGTGCCGCAAATATATTTTATATTATTTTTCATTTATTAATTGTGAAATAACACAAATTAATCAATTAAAATTTATTTGCGCAAGCCAGGAATCGAACCCGCGATCTTCGGATTGCTAGTTGAGAGCCTTACCCCTCGAACACGGAGGCCGTCGCCAATTTTTTGCTTGTACCATTAGTTTCCGGACATTTTGTATTTTTTCATAAAAATTTTATGTGAAAGAAATCTATCATTTTGATGGATAAGAAACCTTGGATCTGAACTGATTAAATGAAAATATTTTTTTTATCTTCCATTGATGACAGCTACAGTTTTTTATGTAGCATTGACGACAGCTACTGTTTTTATGTACCATTGACGACAGCTACAGTTTTTTTATGTAAGATTTACGAAAGCTGCAGTTTTTTTATGTACGATTGACGACAGCTACAGTTTTTATGTACGATTGACGACAGCTACAGTTTTTTTATGTACCATTGAAGACAGCTACTGTTTTTATGTACCATTGACGACAGCTACAGTTTTTTATGTAAGATTTACGCCAGCTACAGTTTTTTTTATGTACGATTGACGACAGCTACAGTTTTTATGTACGATTGACGACAGCTACAGTTTTTTTTATATACCATTTACGATATCTGCAGTTTTTTTGTACCATTGACGACAGCTACTTTTTTTTTTATTACCATTGACGACAGCTATAGTTTAAACGGATTATTTGCAAAAAATGTCGTACATTTTTTAAAACAAAAGTTGATATGGAGATATTTTCTTAAATTACTAGTTAGAATTTTTCGTTTTTGATTGAATATAAATATTTTCAATTAAAGTTTTTTACTAAACTTGAAGAGGTTATTATGATTTATTTTTGGGGTATTATGCAGTGTTGCGCTTCTTCCTTCTTTAATCAATCAACGTTTCGGACAACGTAACAGTGTCCACCATCGGGGCAGATGTTCACGTTTGCATTACCATCACACTCAAAAATAAATCACAATAATATTTTAGGCCGTGAAAATCTCAAATCATATTTTGTACAGCTTTGTTATTCATGTTTTTATCTTATTGGCATAACTCCTGACAGATAGGCAATATTCATTACACCACAATGGATTTCTTTATTCGTATTTTTCACAGTTTTACAATCTGATTCGAGGAAAAGGACTATTTATTTTTTTAATTAGAAAAATACTAGTGCTAATAATTTACATTCGTACAGGCTGGGTGACTAATGCACGGTGTTTATTATCAAAAAAGTAAAACGCTACTTGTGATTATTTCAGTGTTCTTTTTGCAAAAGCCATGCGCCGTGCTCTCTGTCAACTTGTATGAATATAAATTATTTGTTCAACTTTCGTGTTTTTTTATCAATCCCATGACTTGCATGGAATTGCGGGACTGCGCGTTTTCTTGAAACGTTTTTCGTATTATTTATTTTACTAATGACTTATGATCAAATGTACTCCTATTATTAATCTTATTTAATGTGATCACTGCGCATGAAAGTCAGAACAGTACAGGAAGACGTCGCACAGTGGTTAATTTAGATCAATGCTGAATCACTATTTTCGATTAATTTTTGCTACGAATTGCTTTACATCGTACACAAAAAATATTGCTGTGATTGACGCTTTTCTTTTTGTTTTCATTAAGTAGAATTAAAATAAAATAATTAACTACTTTATAAAATATATAAGCTTAAACTACTAAAATTATTTTTTCATTGGAAATGTATGAACTCGTAAAAGAAATAACTTTTTAAATATAATTTTATGGCTAAAATTATCTCCGACAATTTCCATTGATTAACTTTTTTCTTTCTTGTAAAATTATTGAAAATAAAACCTCTTTTGCACTCTAGACTCCATTTGCCAAGCGATTATTTTGCCTATTGCATATATGTGTGACGATATAAGGCAAACTAAGAATACATACATTTCAGGCTTATGGCTTCCTCGGTTCCATGACAGTTGATCCGCTGACAGTTGGCCCCTCCGATATACTTATAAACATTATGCGGTCAGTTTAGGGAAAATACGGTTTACCTAATTACTCAAAATTTAACTAAGGGACCCAAAGGGATGTGCAGAGAGGACGCCGAATAACAAAGTGTAAAACATATTTTAATTCAAATGCATCAAGGAAAAGTCAACCTTTCTATATACTGTGTATACCAACGCATAGGTAGAAAAAATCGAAACTATATATTAATGCGTTTGTTTTTCATACCAACTTATTATTAAGGGTATTTTGAAGTCGATTTTACGTTTGAAATTGGTAGTCCACAAAAAATTATGATTTTATAGTAAATATCATTTCAGGGGGGCAATTGTCGGCGGATCAACTGTCAGATCACCGGCTTTCTCTTAAGATATTCTGCAGGAAGAAGATTTCCACGATGATAGCTTACCTCCGCTGAGAGCAGTCAGAATTAAAAGCAATTACTTTGCCTAGAGTTATTTATTTGACATAATGATACATGACTCGTTGTTTTCGTAAAATTCTTGATGCAATCAATAAATGTTATTGTACAATAATGTCGATTGTAATTCAATACTCTTTTAGGTTGGCGCAAGACTGACAGAATAATGTCATCCGCGTCTTGCACCCTAGTCTAGTGGTC
This sequence comes from Glyphotaelius pellucidus, assembly GCA_936435175.1. Taxonomy (NCBI): domain Eukaryota; kingdom Metazoa; phylum Arthropoda; class Insecta; order Trichoptera; family Limnephilidae; genus Glyphotaelius; species Glyphotaelius pellucidus. The sequence goes on from OW386537.1 coordinate 1,433,907, forward strand.
ATGGAACGGACTTGCATTCGTATCTTACCTATATCTATTCTTTTGGTGCGTTGTTTCACCGCAACCGCGGTTGGCCTGTCAGATAATAAATACATGATAAATTCAAATTCACGAATTAAATCTAATATCTTGAATTTGAAACATCAATTTCAACGTGCACTTCGCCATATCTTGAACCCGCGACATCTGGGACCAGCGCCAAAAGACTTAGCGGTCAACCACGGAACACAAAAGCTCATTTTATTTTATCAACCACCTATGTAAGTAGGATAAATTATTAAGAACAAGATCACTGAATGGAGTTACAAATCGTTATTTTTAATCCTTCAAACTTTGCAAATACACTACTTGGCGTCATTTTTAATTAAATGAAAACAGATAACTTTGTAAAATCATCACAGTATTATCAATATGTTTCGAAACTCTGTTTTCTTTATCTATATTATATTATATTAATCTTCTCCTGACTAAGAAAACATAATTTTCGAAACATGTTGATAATATTGATTAAAGAGTGGTGGTTTTACAAAGTTAATCGTTATTTTTAAGTTTATTATAGTAAAGCGCACTTGGAGTGAAAATACACAAAACCGCGCTATACAAATTAATGTTATGTTATTTTTATTATCATTAAAGCTCGAAATCTTTTTTTTTTCATCATATTATTTATGTGAAACAACAATGAAAAAACATAGGTATGACTGAATTTCAAATATGTTGTCTGGTAATAAGGAACTCCAGTGAAAAATATTATGGCTTTAAAAAAATATGTTCATATAGACCAGTGATTCCCAAAGTGGTCCAGGTGGACCCTCAGGGGTCCACGGGAGACTCGACGGGGGTCCACGAAGACATGATAAAAAAATGGGGGCCCACAAGTTGTAAGTGGGGGTCCACGAAAATTTATCTGCAGGCTTATTCTTTGTCTTTTGTGGAATCGTTATCGAGATAACGGACGTGATCTCCTGTCAGATTTGTGTGATTTTTACATATTTACTGTAACATATTTTGGTTTAGATCGTTTTTAGTGAATTCCTGCAAGAATGCTTTACCTGTCAATGTAGGCAAATAGTTCACTAACATTTCGGTGAAAAATGATCATTTTGAGACGCATCCCGTGCCCATGTCCCATCCCGCCCCCATCTCATATCACATTACCCCCCCCCCCCCCCCGTTGTGATAGACCACAACTCCGGCGTTATATTCAATGTTCAGTACAACACGTGTCGAGTTTTGGGAATTTGGTAGAAGTGTTGCAGCAGGGGGTCCACCGAAACCAGTAAAATGTTGAAAGTGGTCCACGAGAAAAAAAAGTTTGGGAACCTCTGATATAGACCAATAAATGCTGATTCTGAATATATAAATTGTATTAAATAATATTTAACGAAGAGTTTTAAAAAAATATTAAAAAGTCCATTTTAAAACAGTTCATTAAAACACCCTGTCAAGTTGGTATTATTGAATTTGTGAGGCGTGACGTCACCGCGTCCATAAAACGTCCAATGCTGAAATTCAAAATGGCTGACGATGATCAGCTGATTCCAGTTGCCTACAAAATTCATACTTCGGTTGGTCATGATGACGTCACACTAGATTCGGTGGTCTTCGGGGGATCTTGAAAAATTAAAACTTTGACATTTATTTTAACTATTAAAACTAACTATAAAAATAAATATGCAGTTATTTAAGTTAGAAGGTCCATTATTCATTTAAAAAAATTTTAAAAATTGGACTGGAGTTCCTTATTGACGCTTCACAATATGGGAAAGAAGAGAAAACAATATAAAAGAAAGGAAAATGAGCTTTAAAAAATGAGGCATTTCACCGTTCTCTCGGGAAGTAGTCAAAAAGACTGGTACAGTGTTGATTACAAGAAAAACATTGTGATATTTTTTAAACAAATGTGTTTTTATTAATATTATTTTTCATATAAAATTATATTTGTGTACCTCAAGGCGCGCCCCAAAATGTAAATGGATATTCTAAATATGGGGTGTTTTCTGGTGCAGGTGTCTTTGGTGCGGTTGATTGTCTAATTTAAGCACTGAATTCGACTGGTGCTAGAGTATAAATATGAAATCTATTCACCCCGTCGAACCCAGTTCTCACATTTCGACTTTTCTTCTTTCTCATATTCTGCCTCCCTGTTTACCTCCATTCAACTCATTATTTAAAAATATGAACGTACATTCCAGAGGATGAAAGAAAGCAACCTTCAAAATATAAAATGGCGGGGTGAAACCGGTCAGTCTTGGTCAGCCACGTGTCTTTTACCTCTTGCATGCAAATATATGTTTATTTAGTCGGTAATCGAACCAGAGATCACTGGTGCGGAGACAATGCGCTTGTCTCTGCTGGATAAGATGATCACCATGGATTACCTCTCGCTACCGGTTTGAAAAATGCAAAACTAGGCTTTTTAGAGTCTAAATATTATGTAAATGTAAAAACATTATGAATTAAAGGAATATAATTTATAACAATGATCATAATATCTAATAAGGTTAAAAGAAGTAAAAATGATCAAGGATAGGTACCTTATCTTCAGAGTTCAATCAAAAAGATCATAAAATTCACCAACCACTCTAATAAATTAGCCTTTCACCTAAAACTTTTTAGTGTCACGAAACTTTTCAAATGTAAATAAGTTTAAAAACAAACTCGTCGAGGTAAACAGAACCGACGTCTCACAAACAACCACCTCGGGTATAAACCACGCTGGGAACTTCCCAACCAACTGACTTCCCATCTCTCCTGCTGGCCCTTTTAATCAAATCCCTGTCAAGGTCCGAATGTTCCGGACAATCCTTTGAAACCCAAACCGTCCTCCGCCATCCCTATTATCTCCCGACAGGTCCTTCCATTGTCCTCACCTCGGCCTGGTCTATTGTCGCTGTGGCGGCGATAGTATTTCTCTAGCTGCAACGACAAGCAAATCACACACAACTATTTTATTACAATCAGTTCAAAGACGTAAGAGGTAAGTTGACGCTGGCATTATCTGAAAGGTAATACGAACAAAGTTAATAATAATAATGCAGCAAATAGAGAATGTATATTTTTACTGCGGTAGTGTATGCACATTGCACAGCACACGCAGTGGTGTGTTTTCTATATTTCAATAACCGTTTCGCTAAGTAGTTAGTTAGTCTAACTTTAAGTTCTTTTACGCGCGAAGGCAAAATGAATTCGTCTCCTATAACGAAATTTCATGTTTTTCAAATGTATCATATTAGTTGAGAGCATATTTTTGAAGTAAAAACTTATTTTGCATCGTTGGGATTTGAAACTCGATGAAACGGAAAATAGCGACACTAAAATGAGACAAACACACACATCTATAAGATTTAGCCTGCGAAACAATGAGAAAGTATAATCTTTGTGCGGTGCTTCGTAGTTTATCGGTCTCCTCTTTGTGCGGTGGTTCATAGATTCATCACCGTTGTCTCCTTAAGTTTTCTGATGGTTTCACTTCTACCACGTGTGAATTGCACACTCTGATTTTTTTTTTAATTTTTACAAAATACCGAAGCCGTCAAAATGTCATTTGCGGCCAGTCGAATTGCTTACGACATCACGATACGCGCGCGGCGGTACTGTCATTCCAATTATTAATTTTACTAAAATGTTTACGCACGCACACACAAATATCGTGTGACGTCACGAAACATACAAACAAACAATGCATACGTTTTATCCAAGTTAATTTTGAAAGCTCATAACTTCGTTATTTTTGTTGATAACGGAAAACTAATGTTAATTTTTTTTTTGCAGACAACCTCATTCTGAGCCAGGGACTTTTCACTAACCCAGGGATCTGAAACAAAAATTAAATGCATTTTGTAGCAGAGTAAATTAATAAAATTTTCCCAGAAAACCAGTTTTAGACCAATGCTTGTTTGTTTCACCAAAACACATCATAATTCAGTGTTTGTCAAAGTGACTATTTTTCAAAAAATATATTTATTTAAGTGTACCGAACTTCAGTTTACGTATCTGCAAACCGGCCAAATAACATCTCTTCTGCGCGGTATTTTTACATTGGTTGTAGAAACACATATCTTTTCCATTTAGGCCAGAAGTTCAATATTACATGGTCCAAGTACTCGAATCGGGTATTCTGCAATGAGAAAAAATCAATAATGAATATTTGGGTCATTATTAGGTACGAGTAGGCACAACTAAAATTTCCCAATTTTCATCTATTAGGTAGGTACCGAAAAAATCCCAAAATCAGATAATAATTCTAAATTGACCGGTTATGAAAAAAATTGGTTCTCTGTAAAGTCGTTTTAAGGAAGATAATTTTACGGGATAACGTCATATAATAACGATGAACGTCATATAATAACGGAAGAGAGATAGATGCGTCACAAGCCGAACGCTTAGGCCGAACGCTTGTTCCGCGCTCTCGCTTGCACGCTCGGCTCAGGCGAAACGTGACAATGAGTCATGCTTTTTCGTGAGTGCAGCCGGCTTTCATCGATTTATAAGACGTCATCACGTCAAAAATATATTTTTCAGATTTAAATGAGCTCGTCGATAAAGTTCGTAGGGTTTAATGTTATTAACAGCATATTTTGATTGAAATTATGTATGTTTAATTTTACAAATTCATTTTTTGATGTCTAATAAAAATAATAATAAGACAAATAATATTGACCTCTTCAGGCATCTCGACAGCAAAATATTATCGAAGATATATCGACATTAAAGTAGATTAATAGACATTAGTAGATAAGTAGTGATTTGTTCAAAACGTCACTAGAAGTTTGGTTGATGCTCGATTTCCTCAATGGCTAATTTGATAAATAAATGTGTGCATGGCATTGGAGTGACGGTTAAGTTCTTTTGAAAAAGTATTAATCGAATGTCAAACGTAGTTAAAGTTATAAAAATTAAACAACGTATAAGTTAGCGTTCGATACACATCTGCCCTTCTTCACCCGAGGCTTTCACTCACGTGGGAACTAATCGGCTAAAACAATATTGCAATGCAGTTGTCATGTGATCCTGATGTTACACTAGAACAAGTGCAGTGTAATGGTAATATTTAAGTGTTAATAAAATTATCTTTTTTGTTGGTTCTGATATTTTAGAAGAGTACCTTAAATAAAATCCTTCGATTGTAAAATTGTTTAAAAAGCGGACATTTCGATTATCAACGTGTTTCTCCTATGCGCATCACTAATTCCAACTCATTTTTAAAATATGATGAAACAGCAGTTTTGCAATCACGTTACAGAAAAAGAATTAATTATATGAGTTGTTTTCGTTTAAAATACGTTGTTTTCCAGCGGTGGCGGCAAGCAGCGCTTCGTGCCCCACCACTGAACACGCATGTAACCCTATCTTCTCAGGAGATATCGAGTGTTGGAAACCCGATACAAATACAGAGCTGGGTAGACCACGGACCACGGACCACGGGCCGCGACCAGGGAACGCCATCCGGACTTGGCTGCTAGGAAGTGGGTATAAGGGAATGAGATCAAAGCTACCCAGAAGTCAACCTGCACTCCACGAGTACCACTGTTGCACTGCTTGTTTCCAGTGGGATTATGGCATTCGGTAAGAATTGAAGCCGAAAGAGAAGAGTAAGGAGATCGGAAGGTCCTGGCTTTTTACATTCACGTATTGAACAAAGGTAAAGTCATTTCAAACAACGTAACAATTTTGAATTGTGTTTTCATAACAGGGCGAAACTGCAAGTGAAATGTTGGTACATTTTTGAACTAGACAATTTTTTATTTACATTTTTTTACATTTACATTTTTTTAAATTTGTGTTTTTAAATTTGAACTCCTGGCCTATTCGTAATGATTCATTTTAATTTCTGGAAAATGTGTTAAAAAGCTCAACTTCATAAGTTAAGAATAATTTCTTGGGTGGTTACATAAGTTTTCAAGTAGGTTCCTAATTGGGTTTTTGCAAATATTCTTATTAAATATGATGAAACTCGTTCCGATTTAATTTTCCTCGTACTATGAGAAAAGTTAAAAAAAGACATATATTTTTTGTGGTTTTCCCCCGGGTTTGGGTTTTAAAAAGGCGTAAGAAATGCAAAAATCAACTAACCTAGAACTGTTTTTCTCTGAACTGGTTTTTAAAGAAGGCGTGCGAAATGCAAACATTAACTAATCTAAGACTGTTTTCCCCCGAACCATATTTTAAAGAAGGCGTAGGAAATGCAAAAATCACATGCAACCTAAAACCTAAAACTGTTTTTCCCTGAACCGGGTTTTAAAAAAGGCGTGGGAAATGAAAAAAATCAACTAATTTAAGACTCTTTTCCTCACAGACCAGGTTTTATAGAAAACTTGTTTTGTGGGGAAAACAAGAAAATGGAAAAATCGACCAATTAGGTATTGTAGAAGAAACCAATTAAATTAATAATTAGTTCCTATTACCATTTTTATGAAAATCTTATTAAATAATAATATTATAAAATCAATCTTAATCTTGCAGTCGACGTTCGTGTTCCTGACATCTTTGCTTATTCGGTACTCGTACTGTACGAGTATCTCGTATCAGCGTAGGACATAAAACCGCAACGCGTTTCAATGATAGAATATTCATAATACCGAAGGCGAAGGGGAGAATTAATCAATAATCATTACCTACATAAATGAGGGGCAAAAGATTGGGGGATGATTTATCTTTCTCCTGGAACCCTGTGCCAAACTTGTACCTGAAAATATTACATAAACACTGTAGTTTGGTACAATTTAAAAATAACAAAGTACTTTATTTCTCTCTGTGAAAATATAAAGTTTTGAACTAGAGTTCTGATTTGAATAAAGTTTGAATCGGAATTAATAATGTTAAAATTTTATTAAAGGCGAAGGAAACAATTCAAATGTATCGATGTAACAGAACTTGATAACATTAACAAATTATATACTCCCGAAATTAAAATAATAAATTTTCTCCTGAATTTTCGTATCGATAAAATTTTTGCCATCAAAATGTCGTCTTGAAATACATCTCCCAAATTTTATAGAACCCGATGCAATGTATAATTCTTGGAAGGCGATTATATTTTTATTAAAAATTTACCTGAATTATTATTAGGATGTATATTCAAACAAAGGACATTGACTTCTGATTATAACTATGATATCTTCATATATTAGGTACACTACTCCAAGAAGATCAATTTCTGTATTTATCGGATCCTGTGTCATATTTTAAATTGTTTCCTTCTGTAGATTTTAAACTGTTTCCCGCTTTTTAAATATCTTCTATTACATATGATTTTTTTTTATAAATCGCGACTGAAGATTGTATTTTTACAAGATTTCCGTGCGCCTGTTTTAATGCAAAAATGTAGCATGGCGTTCAGGGGGGTGCAGAAAAACCAGTTCCTTGTGAGCGAGCTGTTTGATATTGATTTTCTTCGCTTTATTTAGCGCTAAATAAAGCAGCATTCGCTCAAAATAACAACTATTCTTTTACTTCGTTAATTATTCAAAATAATCTTTTTCAATGTTGTCTTACTTTTTTCTTCACGTAAGAAAAAAGTAATTGTATTTTGATTTAAAAAAAACAGTTATTTGAAGGGGGGAAATGCTCACAAACCGCCATAAAAATTGTAATGATATTGCAGACGGCCAGGCGTTAAATAATATTTATCTTTTGTTTTTCAAATTAACGAAAAATTATCGAAAATTAGAAATATTTTCTATGGCTTTGTTTTTATCGAAAATTAAAAAGTTTTCAAAGCTAGTTTTTCTTATTTTTATCCATTATAGCTTTCCATATTACGTACTATCATATCACTACAAAAGATGAGAACAATGTACAAACCTCTTTAACTTCACCGTCGAAATTCAATTCGTAATCCAATCCGTATTTTCCAGGAAGTTGGGATGTTGAGTAGGTACCGTTTGTGTTGGGGAGGTTCGGTGACTCGGGCCCTAACATCGTTTATTTGCGCATGTTATGTTGCTACAAAAATCTACAACTTTAACCACAAAAGTAAATCCAATCAATCGTGTGACGTCCCGCACTCGAAATAGCAATAATATCAACTGCCGCACACGAGTTACTTGGAACACTGACTTATTGAATGAAACAGCCACCACGAATTACCCGATCGGCTGCCCCTACCTACTAGTACTACTAATAGCGGGAAATCGCCTCCATTCGAATTTCAAAATGGAAGCGAACCAAAAACAACGCGCTTTACTTCACCGTAATAATTAGGTAGGTACTCGTCTGTTCTGTTTTACCTCGGTGTAAGTACAACAGTGCGTTATGATTTTTTCGGTGCATATAGTCCTTACAAAATTGAAGCTTACCCTAAAAAACTTAATACGGGTGGGGGAAAGAGAACCCGAGCCGGTTTGGAAGGAAGGAAAAGGGACGGAAGGCGAATGAGGGAATGAGTGCATTTTGCATCATCGGAGCCCGGGTTGGTGTAAGAAAGGGACGTCCTAACAACATGTCTAATGTGGCGAAACGGGATGAGGCGTTACTTCACAGGATGATTCCAAATTTCAGAAGGATTCAAGCTTTTTTTAAATAAATAAACTTGTTAATTTTTATACTAGCAGTTGAAATAATTCAAAGGATTGGAAAACTTTATCCCAAAACTTCACAATTTCTTTTATTAATCGCCTTCTTACTCAAAACTTCACCATATATTAAAACAAAATTAAAAAATTTTTTCTATCGTTTCGCTTTAGTAGAATCAACTTGAAACCCAAATGAAAACCTTAAGCGTAAACAACAAAAAAAAGTATTTTTTCATCAGAAATGTATGAACGCATATAAGAAACAACTTCAAATATATTACTTTATGGTTAAGGTTATCTAAGGTACAAAATTCCTAGTTTAATTTTAATCCCAGTTTCCCTAGTTAATTTTTTTTTCTTTAAAACTATTCACAGAATAAATAAAAACAATCGTTTATAGTCTCAGTTTGCTCAGCTATTTTTATGGATGTAAAGTTTATCCATTTATTACTAAGAAAACACATGTTGTTGGGTGTTCCCAAGATGTTCCTCTTAATTGAAAAGAAACACAACCACAATTTCTTTTTGATTGATGTTTCTTAACATGCAAGTAGGTTCAAGAACTGGAAAACACAAACACGCCGCTAATTGATACTTCTTGACACGCAAGTAGGTTGAATAGGTTCAAGAACTGGAATATAGAAACACATTGCTAATTGACACTTCTTGATATGCAAGTCGGTTCAAGAACTGGAATACACAAACACATTGCTAATTGATACTTCTTGATAATATGCAAGTAGGTTCAAGAACTGGAAATCACAAACACTCTGCTAATTGATACTTCTTGACATGCAAGTAGGTTGAATAGGTTCAAGAACTGGAATATACAAACACATTGCTAATTGATTCTTCTTGACATACAAGTAGGTTTAAAAACTGGAATACACAAACACATTACTAATTGATACTTCTTGACATGCAAGTAGGTTCAAGATCTGGAAATGAAAAATACCTACACAAGTCTTTAGTTTTACGAAATCATGACTAAAGTTGCATAATATTATTTTTACTACTTCTTTACTCTAGGTAAAGATTTTGTACCTTTATTTATTAATTTGGGCTTAGGTTTTTTTTTTTGTTAAAGGCGACAACATTTTCCGGACCACCGACTAGCGACTACTGCGATTATCGCGAAGTATCGAGCATTGAGCAACCAGCGCAATCCCGGCGCTGCACGGTGCCTTCACGTCACGCGGTAAGCCGTTGCGAGTTGGCTGCGTCGAGCCTGTTTCTGCACACAATGGGGTGGCGTGTAGTTTTTCGGGTTTTTGTTTGCATCACCCCTTTGTAAGGCGGCCATTGTGCCCCTGAGCCCCCCTACCCCCGCATGCCCCAGGGGCAGGCCGGAGAGGGTGACTCGAGTACCTCTTCTCGCCCTACTCCCTACTCCCCACTCCCCACTACTACCCCCTTGCTCTTGTCCTAACGGAATCGTGCAGGGACATAATAATACAAATCGCTAAACTTTTTGGAAACGGTTAACTGCAGCTATTCGATAATATTTAAATAATTTTAAAGTTTAATTTAGAACCAATAGACAATTTTCGTCTTTTACTTGACCACGTAGAAAAGATTGGTGGTAAAAATAGAGGGATAAAAGGGTGGCTTTTCATTTTATTACATACTAGCGCAGACCCGTGAAAAATCAGGGGATTTTATTATTATTGGATTCTTAAAGGTGAAAATATTTGAAAAAATGTCTCAAAAAACGTTCAGAAATTTACCATTCGAATGAACAACGTTAATATATTTGAAAAATTACGACACCAGTAAAAAAATTAAACAAATGAAATCCACATTTCAAATACGTAGAATTAATTATATAAAATAAAATAATTTTCGTAAGTACCTACTTTATTGCTTGAAAAACGTTCCAATATTACCAAATCTCAATTTTAGAATTCATTGAACCATAATTACACAGCGACAAACCGCCGAAATTATTATTTTTAATTTCTCAGAATATTAAAACTTTACAATAAAAACACATAAATTTTTTACTCCAGTTTTTTTACATTAGCTCCACATGGGAGGCAAGGAAAGGAAAGAGAGGAAGTTCTGGGAAGGAAAATGGTATAGAGGTGGGTAGGAATCTGGGGTCAGTATGTTCAGGAGTGACGGATGTATGAATCCATTGCTCCCACAGCGGTGCAAGACGATGGGTCGAAAGAGTCCTGCTGAAGAAATCAAAAGGTCTCCCTCAACCAGTGTCACCCGATCCGGCCCGCCATGCAGCAGGTGGGCAAACGCATTCGCAACCAAGACCTAGACAAACCTCACCCCATGAACCCGGGAACCCCTGCTAAGTGACCTGAGGTGACCTACAGCAGAGATGCTGGTTATCCAGTAAGTGATTCCCGGGGCGGCGGTACCCATACCTGCCTCCCAAATTGAAATACCTCCCGGTATGTAAAACAATAGATTCGTTGTATTGTTCGAATCGGCTGATAGGTAAATAATGCACAGGGTATTAACATGATTATATTTATAAAATTTGGCCTGGAAAGTGCGCAAGTGTTAACAATCTAGTTACATTCACTCGATGCGTAGTTTACGATTCATTATGCAAAATTTGCGTTATGCCATAGAGATATATCAAACACGTTACGCATAGTTTGCACAGGATGCATAGTTTGTGGTTAATTATAATAAATTATTCTGTAGACTATTTATCAAAGTGCAATATAACAATTTGATTCCTATTTATCGTAAATAGATAATTTTTACATAATTTGTCAACGTAGAAAAGTATTCCGAAAAATAAGCTGGTTTTATTTTACTAAATGATTTTACTTTAAAAATTATTATAGAATGCACAGAAGTTCACAGCTAAGGGGAAATGATACAGAAGTAAGTAAATTCAGGGGCGTCGTAGCTCGTAGCAATACATGTGCAATGTGTGCGGGGCACACGGGCGGCAGTTCTGAGGGACGGCCAAAGACCACGTGTCGTTTTGGATCTGAGAATGGATTATTAAATTTGAAACCATCTTAATCGAAAAAATAGCCTTATCACTTATTTTTTTTAAACGCTAATATTAGGGATTTGCTCATGGCGCACATTTTAATAAATTCCGACGAATTCGTAAATAAAATAACTTTTTTTTCAAACTGCGACCCGGGGATGTAAGTTATTTATAGATATTTAAGATTGATAAAAACAATACCTTACCATTAATATATTTTAGTAGAACTGTTTTAAAATTTCCCGTATAAAACTATAAATTTAGCGGTAAGCACCAGATTTTATTTTTCCAAACGATGAATTAATAACTTCGTGAGGTATTAATAACTAGTAACTATTATGGAGTTATTAATTAATAATTAATAACTCCAACGGCTCGGAGGGCTTTGAAGCAAAGAATGGATGGTTACCTCGAGAGTGTTTTCTCTTGGGGTAAGAATAACCTCGTCGAATTCAATGTTTCAAAGACCCAATCATGTCTGATTACGTCTAAAAGGGATCGAAATGAAAATCTAGTCTCCTTCAACGGAAGCAATCTTCCGAACAGACCTTCCATTGATATGCTTGGTGTAACTATAAGTGACCAGCTCAGGTATGGGGGCTCCATCGAAGCCAGAGTAAAGTTAGCTTCTCAAAAACTGGGCGTACTGTACAGGGCCCGCAGATACTTTAATAGTACACAACTGCTTACCCTGTACAAATCGCAAGTGCGCCCCACGGTTGAATTTGGCAGCCATCTCTGGTCTGGAGCTCCAAAATACTTGAAAAATACCCTCGACTCTGTGCAGAAACGGGCGGTCCGTTTGATAGATTCTCCCATCTTAACGAACGGGTTGCAATCTTTAGAGCACAGGCGTCGGGTGGGAATGCTATCCATGTTCTACCGGTATTTCAATGGAAGATGCTCTGAGGAACTAGCGTCATTGATCCCTTCGGCACCGGTGCATAGTCGGGAGACACGCCAAACGCGCGCCCAACATATGTACACGGTTGACATTTGTCACATGAGAACGGGTCGTTTTTTCGACTCGTTCTTGAGTTCAACAGCTCGGCTATGGAACGATTTGCCGGCATCTGTGTTTCCTCCCTCCTACAACATGGGTCTCTTCAAGACCAATGTTCATTCCTTCCTCTCCTCAAAAAGACCCTCCACACAGCATCCCAGATGACATAGGCCCTGAGGGGAATTATTTTCCTCAAGGCCTCCTGTGTGGAGTTAATGTAAAAAAAAAGGTATTCATTTAGAAACTTCTTAAATACTAGTAACACGTACTTCGGAATTAATTAAAATGAACCCGGCAGAAAGGACGAATCTCCCCAGGCCTGCTAGGACGAATTCGACCGTACGTCCGTCCAGTACGCCGTGCCGCGGGCGTACATTTGTTTACACGCTTCCTTCACTTACGTCGTTAAGATTCCCACATTATTTTTCTTCTTCTTCTTTTCTTTGATTGTGTAAATTCGACAGTAGGTCCGTCCAATACACGGGTCGCGAGTCGCAATTCATATACATGGCTTCTTTACTTACGTCGTTAATATTCTGAATATATTTTAGGGTATTGTGTCGTCTTAATGTAGAAAATAATAATTTTCTATTTAGTAGGCGGGTATGGGTACAGCCACCCTGGAAACCATTCACTGGAAAACCAACTTCTCTGCCACAGGTGGGATGGATTTATTCTTGCGTCACTCCTGGATACACTGATCCTCAGCCTCCTTCCCACCTCTCATACCTTTCCTTCCCAGCACAACCTGACAAGATAAATTACCTTAAAAAATTTTCCCGTCCAATTACTCGATTTTGCCTGAAGACATATTTTGAGAAAAATTAAATTTTCTAACATGAAAAGTTTCCAAACTTCAAATGATAAAATCGAAAAAATAAACATTTAGGATGGGTTGTTTCAAAAAATTTGATGGATTCATCAAATATTTGAAGTTGATTTTCACGTTCTGTGTAGGTTCTATTCAAGTTTTGTTATTATATCGTTATAGGACAGCTGCTTCACAAAACTGAAATAATCACAGAACTTGAATAGAACTTACACAGAACGTGAAAATTAACATCAAATATTTGATGAATCCATCAAATTTTTTGAAACAACCCGTCCTAAGTTTTCCAAAATCAAAAAAACGAAAAGAAAAAAACTAACATATGAACCCAACTTTATGTACGACGATATTCTTCTCATGACTTTTTTGTCCCGGTGCTGCCACTGGATTATCTGATATTTTTCCAAGGAAGCGGCTATTTTTGGAATCGATTCTTTTGGCTTTTATAAAATTCTAAAATTTGAGCTGTGCCTACCTACGAACAAACAAAACGTATTTAAAATAATATATTATATTAATGGAAATCTTGAAATTTTGGAGCTCTCAACCTGATTTGGTTAAAAAATGTTATAGGGGAGGTTAGTGGAGGTCAGTAGGAGGAACTCGAATTTTATGCTAAAATACACAATTTCGGCAGCGCCCTTTAATTTCTTGATTGGCAGTCAATTTCTCAGTTAATGGGAGTTTGTTAAGTAGTCGAAAGTAGTTTTCATTCGTCCAATGAATTCCAAATGAACGAAGATATATTACATACATATATTGGGTAGGCATTCGCAAATGGTTTTTATTTGTGGATTGAAAAATGACCTGTGTGATAAGTTATTTTTTACAAACAATTTACAATTGCTCTTAAACATTCAAAGGCGGAAACTCTATTAGGAAACTTTATTAAATTGGGCGAAGCCCATCAAAAAGTCGTCTGCAAGGCCTGGCAGCAAAAATCCGCGGAGGTGGGTTATATCTGCTAGTTTTTATCTATGTGTAAGTAGAAGTATATGGATTAAAATATATAATAATATATAGGTAGGTACTTGTTGTGAAATCCACGGATTTGTTGTAAGCTGTCTATATGTGGTAAATACACAAGTAGGTACCAAATTAAATGAAATTTTGCGCAAAATGTGAAAATTGATAGATTAACTTGCTAGTCGTAGAGCTGTACAATAGAGGCGCTACTGCGTCGTTTCTCTTCGAAGCGTGTACATTAGAGTGGGCCGATTTTTTTTTCTTCCGAATTTATTTTGGCGCTAGTAATAAAAAGTTGTCTTTACATCTAAAACATCAAAAAAATTTAGTTTAAAAAAAATCAAAAAATATCCTAAAGTTCCGCAAGACCTCTGAAGTTTGAGAAAATATCGAAATATTTCCATTTTTTCAGCCTTCGCACAAAATATTCTGAAATAGTTTAAAGATTTTCAATTATGAGCTCTTGTTAAATAAAGTCTATAGCTTCGTTGTATAAAACCACCATTTATTATTTTTGTAGTGGTATGGCACTAAACCACGTCCGCCCGCAGTCCCCAAACCCGCCCTCGCTTGAGCAGCGCGCCATATTGACCGTTCCTTAGTCGACCAAGGACCCTCCGTTACGTGATATTGTTTTGTAGGTAACTAAAAGTACTTTAAAAATATGGGATTTTTTTTTTTTTACATGAAATACCGCACAAGAGTCCCAACTGCTCCCGTCTGGAGCCAGTGAGACTATGGCATCCCCAATTGGGGTATGTTGTGAGGCTGAAGGTAGTGGAGGGGGGGGGAGGAGATAGGGAAGAGGTAGGTGGGGAAGTACCTGGCTATTCAGATCTGGTCACTAAACACGGCTAAAGCCATTTCAAGCAACGTTTCAATTCTGAATGGTGGTCTTACACCAGGGCGATACTATTAGTATCTTCCACTCTGGAACGTGCCGCAAATATATCATATATTATTTTAAATGAATAAATTGTGAAATAACACAAATTAATCAAATAAAATTTATTTGCGCACGCCGGGTTCGAACCCGCGACCTTCGGATTGTGAGTCGAGAGTCACAATTATTAAGGGATTAAGCTTCTTTGCCAACCATTTCGAAAGAAAGAATTACAAAAATTATTAAGGCATATCAACATAAGTATATAAACTTGTTGAAGTCAGAAAAGGGTAAAAGAAATACAGTTTCCTTCCAAAGAAGAGTCTCTCCATTTAAAATCACAAGCTACCTACTGTTTGTTATTGATATTGTAAATGGAAAGACAATAAATGCAATTTATTAATGCAAATTACCGACAATAAATGAAAAAGAGTTTTTGGAAGACCAAAGAGGTGTGAGAGAAAGATGTTCATCGGCAGTGTTGATATACCGACTACGAAACAATTGCTAAAGCCTATGAAGAGAAAATGATAAGATCTTACCAAATTAAATGAACAGGATGAGAAGAAAAAGATTTAGAATTTGTGGATACTTTGAATCATCGTTTATCATTACTTATCATTATCTTCCACCTTAACATCAAAATTATCTTCTCCGGTCGCAAAATCAAGACGGCTACTTAAGACTTATAACACCGCCTTTCCGACAACCAGCAATTCTTCGTCTTTTACAGTTCTTTCCAAGATCTTTGACAGGTTCAGGATATCGGATCGAGCTGGAGCAGCAATCGCTTCTGCCGTATAAATGATTTCAAAATAATCATGCAGGATAATAAAGTTATAGACAAAAATAGACTGCGTCGCGGACGTCCGCGTACCAGATCTGTACTCATCAAAGCTATGTGCATAAAGTAAGTAGATTATTTAATGGTCGAAAGGATAAGACCTTAGCTAATATAAAAAAGACACAAATACTATGAAAGCACAGTACTCAAAAAACACGTATCGATAATCGAGGAACCAATTTTCTTGACACGTATTATGCCTAGGTCAGCACTGCCGTAAACACAGCCAAAGTAATAATGGAATATTTTGCTGGTCAAAACATTTCACTCTACCATTTTAAAGCAATTGGGTGTGACGGCACAAATTTTAACACAGGAATAACTGTTGATGTGATTCAAACGATGGAGAAATACTTGAATGGACCGGCACAGTGGCTGATCTGCATTTTTCATTGCAACGAGCTGCTTCTACGCCATTTGATTATGAAGTCGGATGGTACAACCACTGGACTTCATGATTTTTCCGGCCCCGTAGGTTCGACTCTTCATAATTGGCATAATTTACCGGTACAATCTTTTTTTAAATTTATGTTGAGTATTCAACACCAAGATTTAAGTACCGATCAAAAATATTTGCTTGATAGTTTGAAAGTAGTTTCCAGCGGACGTTGTCATCCTGATATTGCCAGAAGAACCCAGGAGTGATTACTACAGCGAGTCAAATCCCACGATTATATATTGGAAGTGCAATGCCATCATATTTTTTCGTTATGTTAGCCACGTTTATCTTGAGGGCATACTCTCCTACGTAATTTGATATAAAACTACATGGGTCGTGCAAAAAGGTGCAAGGCGTATTTTTAGCACGACTAAATATTCGCGCTATCTTCCGGGTGAATTAAAAGCAATAGTTAATCCTGCACAGCAAAGGGCATACTTCGCTCATACTGAAAATTTACTCTTGTCAATGATAACCGATGATATCGAAAGCCAGAGAGTTATTCCGGACAGAAAATTGAACATTTAAAGTACCCCCATTGAATTTTGATGCACAATCCTACTTTGATTTGATATCTTGGCAAGATACGCCAATCATGAATCCTCTCATTTTGGAAAATGTAACGGAAGAAGAATTAGAAGAACTTAACCTAACTTCAGAAGTCAGTTCCATTTACAAAGAAGCTTTTTCCCATATTTTAATAATACTTTTAGTTACCTACAAAAAAATATCACGTAACGGAGGGTCCTTGGTCGACTAAGGAACGGTCAATATGGCGCGCTGCTCAAGCGAGGGCGGGTTTGGGGACTGCGGGCGGACGTGGTTTAGTGCCATACCACTACAAAAATAATAAATGGTGGTTTTATACAACGAAGCTATAGACTTTATTTAACAAGAGCTCATAATTGAAAATCTTTAAACTATTTCAGAATATTTTGTGCGAAGGCTGAAAAAATGGAAATATTTCGATATTTTCTCAAACTTTAGAGGTCTTGCGGAACTTTAGGATATTTTTTGATTTTTTTTAAACTAAATTTTTTTGATGTTTTAGATGCAAAGACAACTTTTTATAACTAGCGCTTAAGGAAATACGAACCTTTTTTTTCGCCATACAGTCGCGGCCCACACTAGTGTACATCCGAGCGCATTGCGCGTAGGCCGGATTTAGTAGTTTTCGGTCGTTCGGCGTCAGGTGCGTTGGTGCGTTGGTGCGTTGGTGGCCAAATCGGAGTAATTGGATCTAGTGTGGCAGGACCATTGGATATACCTAGTGAAACCTATTTTTTTCGCTTCACATCTCATCTCAATATAATACATTAATGTTACTAGTGTGCATTGCGGAGATTGAACTCTGCCCTACGGCGTTCGAGCATGTAGGTATCATTTCATTCTGCCACCAACCGCGCTGAAGCTGATGATGTTTGGTACCAACCTACTATTTCCCGTTCAATCTATACTTCCTCTAAAACTCGTATGTATCAGTTTTCTACCGGTACCGTTCCCTATTATATTGTAAAACAATGCCCCATAAAATCATGGACAACAAGGATCCTGAATGGATGTAAAGGGGAGGAACAGCAGCATCCCACCCGCCGAGAACCCATAAACTGTTTTGAGTAGGCGCACGTTGTAAAAATGATCATGCATCGAACAAACATCGAACAAACTTAACCTAACCTAACCTAACTTAACAATTTTTATTGGCGTTAACGTTAGCGAAAAATCAAGAATAATCTGAGTCTGAACTCTCGACAAATCAGTTCCAATTTAAAAAATAGCAATTAAAATATTTTCTGTTCAGAATATTGTATTATAGGTAGGTACTTTATCGCTTGTCTGAATAAGGAACTCCAGTCAATTTTTTTATTACTTTTAATAATGACATTTTACTTCTTCAAGAGTTAAGGAACATCTAAAATGTTTAAATAATAATAATTATTCAGAATTTGCCAATCACATTTTAGAAACAAGATGATTGATATTTATGAAGGCTTAAAAATTTTACACACTAAACAACGGGTATACAATTAGATAATTTGGAAATTTTAGAAATTAGGAAAAGTGTTATTAGTAAATTAAATATTATAAATAACCAAACGTTTTTTAAAAATATCCGTTTTTTAAATTTATTTTTGTATAATACTTACATTTATAATAATTTATTTTGTTATTTAGACTTCCTGTTTTTATTGTTTGTTTTAAAAGTTTTTTTAATTTTTTTATTATGTATTTAAATACAATTTTACTCATCCTAAAATAATTTTTATAAATTAATTTTATATAATTGTTTTTTTTTATGATGTTTTAAGTAATTAATCACTTCTCCTTTCTAATATTTGTTTATGTTCTTATTTGTCTATACTAGTTTGTCTTTCGTTATTTTTATATTAATTTATTATCATGACGAAGAAAACATAGTTTTTGACACATGTCGATAATGTTAATTATATAGTGGTGTATACAAAGTTATTTGTTTTCATCAAATGACATTTTAACTTAAATAACAGCATTTTTATTTTTATAGTTAGTACAGTTAAAATAATTTTTAAAGTTTTGGTTTTTCGATGCCGTTAAAACGCTCTTGGAAGGAGGAGCCTCGTGACGTCACCAGTAACTAACTTTTTGGTGAGCGGACAACTCGGAATGACATCAACTTAACACCTCCTTTAAAGTCAAAGTGATGAAAAAATATATTTAAAAAATGCTTAAATAATAAAATGGGTTGGGTTAGGTGATGAGTTATTTTTCAATTTATTTTTTTTATTAGTTTTTAATAACTTTTCAAAGTGGTGTTGAGTTGATTTGATTCTGAGTTGGCATGGAACCTTTTTTATTGTACGATGTGTTAATAACCTTCATAATACGTCCGTGTAAATTAAATACGTTTTTTAGTTTCATTTAAACCGATAGGTATTTCCACAGTTTACAAAAAAAATACAGTTTTTTAAATTAAATCAATATACCTACAACAAAATCCTGTATTATAAATTAAACCAATGTACATACAACCCACAACCGAACCCGAAATATTAGCTACTATAAAATCCCTAAAATCAAACGCGAGTGCTGGACATGATCAATTAAAATGTACAGCAGTACAAAAACTTGACTCGCTCAGCCCCGCTACTAACACCTACCCTAACTAAACTGATTAACCTGAGCCTAAAATAAGGTCAATTTCCGGACAGTTGTAAATTTGCAAGGGTTATCCCAATATATAAAGGGAACTTGAAAACTCAAACAAGCTGTAGGTCCATTTCTATCCTACCGATTCTATCAAAAATTTGGAAAAGGGTATACGATAGGCTAAACAACTTTCTGCAAAAAAAAAACATTTTTATATGCTAAACAATACGGTTTCAGAAAAAAGTCTAAAATTCTTTCTGCAACTAATGATCTTATAAATAAACTTAGAACTAGCATAGATAGCAATAGCAATTCTCGTAGATCTTCAAAAAGCCTTTGACACCGTGAGTCATGAATTACTGATAAAAAAATAGAAAAAACAGGCGTACCTGTCCAGTCATCAAACCTATTTAAATAACGACTTTTGAATTCTGCGTACAAATAAATATTCTGAATCGGATTTTTTAAGTCATAATATTTTCACTGGAGTTCCTTATTCAAGCACTTACACTTACTTAAACACATGCAATTTTTTTCCTTTCCCGTTTGGCAAGGACGAAAAGGATTCAGTGCAGTTTGGACATAATATCACGTGTGAGCTAACTGGAGTATCAGGAGAACATAAAACAAAATAGGTTAACATTTATTTTCTTCGCCGTTTGGCATGGTAGAAAGATTCAGTGCGATAAAATCACGAGGTGTATAAAATAAAAGGTGTTAGTATTTTCTTTGGCTGGTTGATGAAAAGAAAGCAAAGATGGAAAGAATTCAGTGCATATCGGATAGTTACGAATTCACAAGGTGGGTTCAATATAGAGTACAAGGGAAACATAAAATTAATTAATATTTTCCTTGGCTGTTTTGGAATTTGTTGACCAGATCTGAATAGCCATGTATTTACCATGCTTCCTATTTATTATCTCTTTCCCCATCCTACATCCTTCAGTCTCCCAATGTATTCGGAAATATCGTAGTCCCACTGGCTCTGGACAGTTTTTTTAAATATATATTTATGATTTATGATAACACCGCACAACAATCCCAACTGTTCGGAGCCAGTGTGACCAAATAATCTGACGTCTGGAAGGTAGGTACTAAATGTGTACATAAAACTGATTCTTTCTTTCTGACAACAATAGGGTACATGCAGTATATGTAAAACAGTGTTTTCAATGCATTTAATATATGTAAAAAAATTAACTTAACATGAAATTGTGACGTCACAAGGCACCACCGAGTCCAACGTCAAGTTGTTTTTGCTCCAGTTGTTGGTTTGAATTTGAATAAGTTTGAGTCATAATCGTTTAGTTACGCATCCTAAACCCATTCGTTTATATAAAACATATATTTAAATACATACTATCATGACAGACAGTGGTTTTCATAAAAGGACAGTGTGATAATTTTTCAAAAATCGACGCGATTATGGTGGCAGTTGTTTAAAGCACCTTTCATCGCACGACATCGCTTTACACATAATAACATCATTTGGGACGTTTATAAATAGTTTGTTTGGTGTTGAATATGTTGTATTTGTACACTTTGGTACAATACAGTATTTATAAACGGTATTTACGGTCATTTTCTTCGACAAACAAATGATCAACTGAAGACTGATTACTAATGGCAGCTGTCAAGGTGCGCAGTGACGTCACAAGCCAAAACCGCGGGAAGAAGGCGTTTTAGCCCTAATTTGAAATGTGAATATTCAAAACGTTGTTGAAGAACTATTCCTATCGTAAAAAAAAAAATTTTGAATATTCCAGCTTGTAATTTTTTTCTTTAATTTTTGGTAAAATAAAAAAAAGTGATTGTACCCTATTTTGTATGTTCTTCTAGTGTGGCAAGACTGGCATGTGGCAACTGGCGCAGGCGACGCGACTGGCGACATCGGATTCTAAAATCTTTATTTTGACGTGATGTATCTATGGTTTTGACTTTGACGTTTGCGTGGTTTATTTATGGTTTGCATTATTCGAATTCCCAACTCAGGAACCAAGAACTTTTGAAGTATTCTAAATTATATTTCTACATCGTAAGGAAATGGACCCTACATCCTCAACCCCCTTTTTACCCGTTTATGTTCCAAAATCAGCAAAAATTGTGGCTTTCCCAAAGGACGGCTTAGAATATGTTCTAAATGTTATGATTGAAAGAAATAAGTGTTTAAGTGTTGTGTCCGCTGACTATGACAACAAAATAAATAAATGTCAAAATGTCTTCGCAACTTTGGTAAGTGTAATTTTGTAAGGTTAAATTGTCACCAATTTCACCATTTACATCTCTTATGTTCCACCTCCTGCAATGAGACAATTTTTCCAATGAAATATACAAATTCTCAACTCAAGGTGCCTGCATGGCTTCCACGATTTGATCCCTGTCTCTAACCATAATATAAAGCGTGCATTTTCCTTTCAGCTTCCTGAAACAATTGCCGCTCCTGATCCTTTACTGCCGACAAAAGAGTGGCAAATAATCCAAGAGTCCGACTTCTCCAAGGTCCGATGTCGTTTAGCCTGCATTAAGAAGCAGAAAGACTTTTGGAAAAGGCCCGAAGAGCTACCAACAGAGTTTTCAACTTCCCATTGGAAAAACTTTTTGACAAATCACAGTCCGCTATTGAGTATAATATTTTCTATGAAGCAGGCTCAACTAGAATTTGCTTTTTCTGTCTTAGTAGAAGACTTAGAAGAAGTGACTCCCGGAAATGGAGTAGACCGTAAATGTGGTGAGTTTATTTAATTTAATTTTGCATAAATAATAGTGAATATAATAGCTGTAAATTACTGCTCATACAAGTTTCAATTATTACAATAAAAGTCCTCTTATATGAAAAGGGCTTAAAAAATTGGTATTGCAATTCCTTCAATTCCAAGTCCCTTCATGATGACGGCATCCGTGGTTACAATCCTTAGATACGAATCAGGAGGTTGCGGATTCAAATCCTGGCATGTGCAAGAAAATTTTTAATTTGTGCTATTATTACTAGTTCACAATTTATTCATTAAAAATAATATCCTAAATACATAAAAATCAAAATATGCTTGCTTGGGTGAATATGAGTTGTCTATGTATTGCTATATTAAGTTTGAAACTTTCAAAATACCTTCTTTCCATCCTCGCGAAGGTTTCTGGATTATTACAACTACACGACAACAAATCTGAAAAGTTTTTTAATCATTACAAAAACTCTTACGAAACTGTCAAAAATGTCACAATTTGAGAATAACATTTTGCAAAAGAATGATTGTTCAATCAAAATTCTATTTTCGAAACTCTTTAAATTAATGGATTTATTTGAAGTAATTCACCTATGGTACTAAGCAAAATCGAATACGTTGAACTTAATCATAAATTATATTTATTTTAAATAGGTACCTATCTTAAGGGCTTGAGAGACTATCACAAGGCTCGTCACAAGCACAGATTTTTTTTCCTGTGGGTAGCACTTTGACCATCTCCAGAGGACGCTTGTGGCTTGTCTCAAGCATCGCGCAATAATCTACATGCTAGTAGCACGCTTGATGCTAATTTATATCTTTTGGGCGTATACAACAAATCATAGACAAATAAGTACCTGAGTGGTGATTTTAGCTATTACGTATCACGTAAAACATTTGTAAAAATTAGATAAAATTATTGTAAAATAGGTATTACTAGATTAAAATAGGATTTTTCTTTTAAATTAATGTAAATATAATTTTAATGTTAATTTTATATTAATATATAATGTTTTTTCTTTACTAGATTACATTTTGCAAAAAAACACTTTCAACTACCGAAAATAACAGGAAGGTATAGACAAAGGAGTAATATGTTGAAATGCCTCTCAAAAGAAATCACACAAAGGCATAGACAAAGGCTTGTCACAAAGGCTTGAAGTGCGTGTCAAGCCGTTGTAGCAAGTATCCATAGACAATAAATTTATGCCATCAAGCCGCTTTATAGTCTCCAAGCGTTCTGGCAAGCCTTTGTCTATGCGTGATTTTTGATAGTTGAAAGTGAATTTTGCGCAGCTGGAATGAAATGGAATCAAACAGAGACATATCAATTTTGTTTGAATAAAAAGGAAAATTTGGTGTCAAGAATGGTACAAGTTGGGATCCTGCTTTACTCACGAGAATTTTCAAAATGTATTTCAGGGTACTAGACTAGGAGTCAAGCGAGGTAAACCCTACTTCATCGAGTACACGGATGAAACTACTTTGTAGTGATAATGGACATTTAGAAAGCCTTAAAAAAGCTGGTCTGCCGGTGCGCCTCTTGGCAGGAGCCGCGCAGTCAAGGAAATAGTGAGCGATTTTTTTTGAAAAAATTATGTCATCGAGTACACGAACGGGAATGATTGCATATGATAAAGGTCGATTAGTAAATGAAAAAAAGCAGGTCTGGCACGTTCGCAGGCAGCCGGCGTCAAAGTGGGATAAAAAATAGTAAATTTTACGTCATCGAGTACACGAATGAAACCAGCGAATAACTGCAGACTAGAACATCCCATTGAAGAATTTCTTGGTCTGCCGACCAGCAGCCTGGCAGGTTTTTGTGTACGATTTTTAAAAGTATTTTTACCATTTTAAAATTATTTTCAATATCTTCATTATTATTTTTATTTCATTATGATTTTAAAAACTAAGAATGCCATATTTTCAAAAAATAAGTGAGAATGATAAAAAAAATAATTTGAGGGTACCGAGTGTACCCATCGGTCTGGCGAGCCTTTCCACGCCAAACAACTCACAAAACCTGCCGCGGTGCCCCTCACCGCTGTCGCGTGCCCATTTTATTGTACAAATTTATAATAATAATAGTCCTTTTAAAATTGCCTAATAGTCCATAGTGGTTGGAAGTTCGAAAAACCACCGCACCGTCGCCGTAAGAGCTGCGTTCGTCCGTAAAACGACGGAAATTTCCAAGACCCTCTGTTTCATATCGGTTTCGCGTGCCCAGCTGCATCGAATACAAGATCGAAACCTACAAAAAACTGTAGTCTAGATCAGTGTTCCGCAAAGTGTGTGCCGCGGCGCACTGGTGTGCCGTAGTCATTAGTTGGTGTGCCTCACCACAAGCGAGCTAAAAAATGAGACCAAGACTTTTTTAGAGACCCAAGATTCAGATTTTGCTTCTCTGTTTAAAAAGGATGAACGGGTAGCAACACTTGCATATCTCGTTTTGCTCATTTAAATGAGCTCAACAAAAGAAAAATTCAAGGCAGGAATTTTAATATTTTAACGTCATCGGACAAGATTGAAAGCTTCGGGCTAAGTTGGTGTTATGGATCAGCCACAATACTAATGGTAGTAATGTTTCCAAATGTCATGGCTGCCGATTCAGAAAAAATGAACTGGTATTTTCGTACGTGTGACTGCTACCCATGGACATGGACTGGGTACAAAATCCACTCTCAGATAGCATTTCTCTTGGACACTTACCGATAAACGAGGAAGAATTCATGGAGCTAAAAACTTCGAACATTAAAACTAAAATTTTCTGAAATAGAGCTAGCACATTTTTGGCTGCATATAAAAATGAGTATCCACTGCTTTCAAAGCTTGCTGTTGCAATTCTCTTACCATTTGCCACGACCTACTTATGCTAATTGGGGTTTTAATTAACACCAAAGCTCCGATTAAATTTAAAAAAGAGAACGCCTGAGGACGATCGACGAAGAGATGAGAGCAACATTATCAACGATTGATCCAAATTTTGATCTCCAGTGCTCAGTTAGGCAGGCTCACCTTTCCAAAGCAGGGTAATCGATTTTCTCTAAATTTGTCAAAATAGTTAAAAAATTTGTCGCTTGCGTTGCTTGTGTCGCTCTCATCGAATTTTTAAGCCAGTTTCATCAAAAGTTACTGTATATTGTTGCGCAAACGGATTTGATCCTATTATCCGCTCGTAAAAACTCAAAGTTACAGCGATCATTCCCGAACGCAAATTAAAAAGTGTCGTATTATATCTTAGCCGTTTTCGTAGATCGCTGGATTTTGATTTTATATAACGTGCTAATTATTAAAGGCAAAACAATTAAACTATCGTTATTTGACTGGTTTAATTTGTTTTATGGGGACAACAGACTCAGCTATAAAAGATAAAAGATCATTTGGTTTTGGCCTACTTCAACATATCGCTCGCCATACATTCCCAATGTTTTTGCCTCTGCCATCCGTCTACTAATTATAACAAATATTTTTTTAATGTGCTGTTATGTGCAGAGAGAGGTAACATTGAAAACATGCAAAACCATAAAATATTAAAAAATCTCTCATGGGCTCTTAAAGATAATATTTTCATAATATATTATTTTAATAATAAATATAATATAAAAATTGATTTTTTCTTTGGTGTACCTCTAAAATTTCTGGATTTGGTAGGTGTACCGTGAACACAAAAATTTTGCGGAACACTGGTCTAGATCATCTCATTTATGACTTCTTTGGTCTGCCGACCAGCAGCCTGGCAGTTTTTTGTGTACGATTTTTTTAAAGTTTCTAAATTTAAAAAAATTATTTTCATTATTTTATTATTATTTTTATTTCAATATATTTTTAAGAACTTAGAATGGCATATTTAAGAAATAAAAATAAGTGGTAATGATAAAAATAAAAATATATTGATAGTTTCGAGTGTACTCAACGGTCGGCGAGCCTTTCAACGCCAAATAATTTACGAAACTGGCCGCGGAGCCCTTCGGCGCTATTGCGTGCCTATACTATAATACAGAAATATAATAATAATAGTCCTTGTAAGTTTGCCTAACTATCTATAGTGGTTGAAAGTCAAAACAACTGCCACGATGCTGCGCTGTAAGAACTGCGTACGTTCGGAAAAGATGGAAATTGCCCAATCCCGTCGGTTCCGAATCGCTGTCGCGTGCCCAGTCGTAGGACGTATGACGAGATTAGTTGAGATAAATCTCTGGCAATGAGGAGAATTGGATATAATTTCGGCTAAAAATTGTGTTTTGTGCAAACAATTGTATTGATTACCTGATTAAAAACCTTTACACTGAAATGAATGCTAGAAATCCAATAAACTTCACTGATGGATGTTTTAACCAGCTTCCGAAATGATAAGAATTAGCAAGTTTAAGCACTGGAGCTTTGGATATCATGTGAATTGATAAAGAAATCACTAGACTGAAAAGATTTATAAGGAATAATACTTGAGCGCAATTCAAGTATTTAAAGTAAAAAAAAAAAATTTACAAACTTCAAAAAATCATACACAAAAAACTGTCAGGCTGCTGGTCGGCAGACCAAGGAAGTCGTGAATGGAATGATCTAGACTACAGTTTTTCGTTGGTTTCGATCTTGTATTCGATGCAACTGGGCACGCGAAACCGATATGAAACAGAAGAGGTTCGGAAATTTTCGTCGTTTTCCGGACGAACGCAGCTCTTACGACGACGGTGCAGTGGTTTTTAGAATTTCCAACCACTCTGGACTATTAGGCTATCTTAAAAGGAGTATTATTATTATAAATTTGTATAATAAAATGGGTACGCGACAGCGGTGAGGGGCACCGCGGCAGGTTTTGTGTTATTTGGCGTTGAAAGGCTCACCGACCGTTGAGTACACTCGAAACTATCATTTTATTTTTATCATTATCACAATTTTTTTTAAAATATGGCATTATAAGTTCTTAAAAATATATTGAAATAAAAATAATAATAAAATAATGAAAATATTTTTTTTTTTCAATTTTAAAAATTTAAAAACTTTAAAAAATTGTATACAAAAAACTGCCAGGCTGCTGGTCGGCAGATCAAAGAAGTCATAAATGGGATGATCTAAACTACAGTTTTTTGTTGGTTTCAATCTTATATTCGATGCAACTGGGCAAGCGAAACCGATATGAAACGGACAGGTCTTGGAAATTTCCGTCGTTTTCCGGACGAACGCAGCTCTTACGGCGACGGTGCGGTGGTTTTTCGAACTTCCAACCACTATGGACTATTAGGCAATTTTAAAAGGACTATTATTTTGACTGGTCAGTGGTTGAGTGGGCATCGCGTTTGGGTCCCACCCGGGCGTCCCGTGTTCGATTCCTCGGCTGGCCAAGTCCTCCATCACAACACAAGCAACATTTTCGGCTTTCTGTGGTGGTAGTAGGAGATTTTCAAACGTTGTTGGGTTATTCGTAACCCGGGAATGTTTGTCTTTCTTTTAAAAAAAAAAAAAAAAATTATTATAAATTTGTACAATAAAATAGGCACGTGACAGCGGTGAGGGGCACCGCGGCAGGTTTTGTGAGTTGTTTGGCGTCGAAAGGCTCGCCAGACCGATGGGTACACTCGATACCCTCAAATTATATTTTTTTATTATTCTCATTTATTTTTTGAAAATATGGCATTCTTAGTTTTTGAAACCATAATAAAATAAAAATAATAATGAAGATATTGAAAATAATTTTAAAATGGTAAAAATACTTTAAAAATCGTACACAAAAACCTGCCAGGCTGCTGGTCAGCAGACCAAGAAATTCTTCAATGGGATGATCTAGACTACAGTTATTCGTTGATTTCATTCGTGTACTCGATGACGTAAAATTTACTATTTTTTATCCCACTTTGACGCCGGCTGCCTGCGAATGTGCCAGACCTGCTTTTTTTCATTTACTAATCGATCTTTATCATATGCAATCATTCCCGTTCGTGTACTCGATGACGTAATTTTTTCGAAAAAAATCGCTCACTATTTCTATAACTGCTTGGCTCCTGCCAAGAGGAGCACCGGCAGACCAGCTTTTTTAAGGCTTTCTAAAATGTCCATTATCACTACAAAGTAGTTTCATCCGTGTACTCGATGACGTAGGGTTTACCTCGCTCGTCTCCTAGTCTATACAGCACCAAATAATTAAATGCATTTTCTCTGAACGGAAGACCGTACTTGCGAAGCATAGTTGGACCTCTTATAAAAAAACAGATACTCGCACGAGACAAGCTGTCCCAGTTAATCAAAAGGTACTCTGAGTATCGCCCTGGTGAAAGACCACCATTGGGAATTGAAGTGTTTTTTTTAATGACTAGCCATATTTGGTAACCAGATCTCAACAGCCAGCACTTCCCACCTCTCTTCCCCATATCTTACCCCTACCCACTACCTTCAGCCAAACAACAGACACTCAAACTGGGGATTCCATAGTTTCACTGGCATCAAATGGTTAGCAGCAGTTGGAACTCTTGTAATCACATTAAAAATGTAGATCTTAATCGTAATAACAAAGTTGCTGCAGTTTTTGTTTATGAAATAAACTAACAAATGTTTTTTTTTCAGGACAATGGCTCTTTGCCATATTAGCTGCTTTCCAGCTGCCTCTGATGCCTAATCTAGTCAGTCAACTTAGAGAAATGGCCAGGCTTTGCAGTCAAATAAGGTATGCTGTGTGACAACGGTATAAAGATATTTACAAAACGGTGGGCTAGCCCAGCTACTAACAGAAGCCACCGCGTTGAAAGGCTCTGCCATCTTTTTCTCAAGTCAAGCCTATTGTTCGATCCCTTCCCACATGTTTTTTTTTAAACCATACATAAACTACTGGGCAAACCAATAGTATGTAGCAGCCTTAAGTCACAACTCTTGGGAACCTGGCTAATCTGATCATGTCACTAAACATAATTAAACTCATTCGAATTTCAAATGGTGATTACGATTACATACAGTGAAACTGTCTTAAGAAGTTTCGTGGCTTAAGAAGTTTGGTTTGTTCGGTCCCCCGGCCCAATTTTTCCCACATATAAGGTTTTCCCGCTTAAAAAGTTTATTTTTTCCGGTCCCTTGGAAAACTTCTTAAGAGGGTTTCACTGTATCTGCTTTTACTTTCCATTTCTCCAATCTGTAAATGTGCAAACATGCTATGTATTCATATTCAAGTGTTAACTACGTAATTTTCAGATCGAACCTGTCGCCAGATGCTGAAGATGTTTTAAGTACAGCTGCTCCCCTCAATCTGTTCATCTGTTTAGTGGCCAGATATTTCAATCAAGGAGATTTAGCGGACTAACTAACTCTATTAAGACAATCAACTTCTGTTGACAAACTTAGTCCATACATCAAGATCTTATTATTTTTAGGTAGGTTTAAAAATACAGTGCTATCCGTTATATTGTAAAGAGACAGATTAAACAAATTAAGGAAAATATTTCTTTATTGTGACTCTTTTTGTATAAAATTAATATTCAATAAAAACAATTTGTAAATGTAATTTTAAAATATACTATGTTATTTCTTTAAAACTGATAAATAAGTTAAACTTCGGCAGTCTTGTATTTAATGAGAGTTGCTTTTCTAGTTTTTGATTTTGGCGGCGATGCGAAGTGCCTGGTCGATGTCTGCGATCAGGTCTTCCACATCCTCCAGTCCCACGGAGAGACGGATAAGCGTGTCGGTTATTCCCAGCTCCACCCTCTGCTCTGGCGGGACTGATGCGTGTGTCATGACAGATCTACAAACCAAAAATTATAATCAATACTTTATGCCAATTTGTTCACATTTAAAAAGAGCCACATTTTAAGACGAGACACATAATGTGCACTTTTATAATTACCGAGACAATTGTATGGCAGTACCATGAATGTTCCATATCGCTATAATGCTGTGCAGCTCTTTCAAAAGATGAGATACACAATGTACGTAGGTCCGTTTTCTCCAAAGGAAAAAATCACTTTCTTGCATCTCTCGCACACCGCACCATGACATTTCCATAGACCCCTACCAATACTACTTAACGTGATGATAATTTTGAAAATATGGAATATAGTTACAAGGATAATATTGAAGTGTGAGTGAATTCCAAAAATTCTAA
This sequence comes from Glyphotaelius pellucidus, assembly GCA_936435175.1. Taxonomy (NCBI): domain Eukaryota; kingdom Metazoa; phylum Arthropoda; class Insecta; order Trichoptera; family Limnephilidae; genus Glyphotaelius; species Glyphotaelius pellucidus. Next base: position 1,464,284 of record OW386537.1, read on the forward strand.
ATTTGAATGTCAAATGTCAATGCACTGATGGTTTTGTTCTTAAACATATAATGCTGCCGCTCTTTCTTATACTAAATAACAACAATCGAAAATGAGACAAAAGGTGAATGAATGTATGTCTGCAACCCCCAGAGGAAACGTACAATCATTATCATACATCTCTCTCACACGTTAAAGAAAATGAAACGCAATTCCCGTCGCAAAAAGCGGTACCTTTGGAGGAAACAGTGGCACATATTTTTGTGTCTCACCATTATTTAATGTGTAAGGCTAGCTTTACACTCGTAATTAAAAATTACGGATTACGTAATATTTTGACAGGTCACTCCCAGGAGCGTTTACATATGAATCTGACTTGTGGCAATTTATGATCACGGAAGTTTTTCGGAAGTTCGACCTGTGTAACTGCTCATGCGACCGTTTACATCTGTAAATGTATTTGCGGTAAGATGGCTTCCTTTCAACAACGACATGCTACTGTCAAATTTACGCGATTTTGTCAATAAAGACGAAAAGGACCAAATAAAGTGCTGAAATAGATTTTGGCTTTAATTAAACAATTCTCCACGCACTTTTGTGCCGTCAAAGGCGAAAATTAATGGATTTCTTTCATTTTATTCGAATGACAGCTACCTGACAGCTGCCGACTGCAACCGACTTCGTATTCAAATACGTAATTTAAAAAACAGAAACATTGAGATTAGAAAGGTTTGGACCGATAATTGAATAGAAGGATGCTCATTTTCAGAAAACTCAAATAAGTGGAAATAAATTCTAGTTTTATAGGAAAAAAATCCAATAAAAACAAATGTCTTTTGGTTTTGACATTTCGCAACGGCGCATTTTGGTACTATTTCTTACAAAAAGTCCCTCAGCTTATCAAATTGATTTTATAAGCTGTGAGAAGGCTGTAATTTCGCGCGGACGCGATTAGACCTGTCAAAAAACTTCCGGGAGAAGAAGTTCTGTAACATGCTTTAAATTACGTTAAGTGACTTTTGGTGTCGTTTACATTGGTAATTTGGCCATAATTCACTTACACGAGCGAATTACGAGAAAAAAATTACGAATGTAAAGCCAGCCTAAGAGCTGCAGCATTATAGCGATAAGATGGGATGGTCCGACGCTCTGTAGGGAACCCGCTTGCACAGCGCGGGTGTAAACTGTGCACCTAAAGTTTAAGTTTAGACTTACGGAATTCAATACTTCGTTTGTGTGAAAGCACTATGAAACCATACATGATTTTACTTCAATGGCAAGCCAGAGATGAAGATTTTGATGGAAAAAAGCTGACAAACTCAGCTTTCTCCCATCAAAATCAGAGTTTGAAAATATGTATCGAAGAAAAAGATATAAAAGTGTTTTTTTGCCTTTTTTTCAAAAAAACGAAAGTGGGGATTGCTGCCTTTGCTTCTCTACACACCTCAATTTTACAATCAATGTAATTGTTTAAATTTCAATCAGTTTCCTTTTAATTTGTCTACACGAACCTGGTTTTTTCGAGAAAGAATATAATTTAAATAAATTCTATTATACTGCCGTCATAAGCAAAAAGGCAGCAGCAGGAAAATTTTAATGGTCACATTCTGAAGTTTTTTTGTAATTACAGAATCAATGTAATTGTCATATCAAAGAAAATCCTCCAACATAAGCTTAAATTTGCATACAAGGAAGGACAGATGGAAAGCTGGGCATTTCTCGTTCATTATGTGTTCATTAAGTGTCCCACTGTCGAGAGAAGGAAAGAGAATGGGAAAGAGAAAGGTTAGGAAGTTAATATTAAATATAATTGAGTGTCTTTAGAGCAACTTACGGTAATTCTGCCAAGCTCTCGTATCCTCCGAGACTCTCGGCAAGTGTGAAGACCTTGAGGGACTGCAGGAAGATGCGGGACTGAGCCATTCCCCCCTTGATGAAGAAGGTCAGCATTCCAGAGTGGCCGTAGCACTGTTTCTTGGCCAGCTCGTGCTGGGGATGGGAAGGCAAACCTGAAACACGCATTATCATTTTTATTAATATTATCATAACCATCACGACAGCCTGAGCTTCATAAATAATTTCTCAGAAGAATAAATAAGGTGGGGGGAGGGAGGTGATTTGAGATTTTCAACAGTCAAAAGTATAATGGTGATTAATTTTTGGATTATTGTGCCGTGTTGCTTCCTCCTTCTTTAGCCAACCTTTCGGACCATTACTGTTACAGTGCACATTATCAGGGCAGATGTGTAGATTGAGGTGAAGTGTGTACTTATGCATGCGAGTTTGCGAGTGCCCCATTTTGCGAGTGTGCACGGTACTCCCACTGCATACATAAACATGCACTTCACCACAATCTACACATCTGCCGTGATGCACTGTGACGCTATCGGAAACGTTGGCTAAAGAAGCGCAACACAGTATAATAATCCAAAAATTAGTTAGGATAAGTCGGGGGAGGGTTTAGAGTAGCATCGCGTAAATAAAATAAATATATATTTAACGAACTAACAATTTTTACGTTTATATGTACATATTTCGACTACCATAATACGGGCATGTGCTTAGTGTAGAGTCGAAAAACCTGTAAAAAAAAACTAAACAAAAGTTATTTTATGAATAAAGAAAAAGAAGGGGGACTTTCCTATTATCTATTTTGAATGAATTAACGGTGAGGGGAATGCGGCAAGAAAGGGAAAATGGATATTATACCAATAGATTTCTATCTACTAGCCTTAGTCTACTGGCTCAGACAGATCTCTTATTCCGAGGCAATCGTAATCATTTTACGAGTTGTTCCGAAAAGCGAACAAATTAGCTTGGGGGTTAACTAAGCATAATAGTGTGATTTGGATTCAAATGAGACATGCCTGGATGAATAACTGAGTCGACCGTGTCCTGCTTCTCCATCCACTTGGCGACAGCGAGCGCAGACTTCTGATGCTGCTCCATGCGGAGGGCCAGAGTCTTCAGGCTTCTGTTAACCTGGTAGCAGTCGAAGGGGGCTGGCACAACTCCCATCGCTGGAAAAAATATTTCCATTACAAATCAAGCCACAAAATGAAATTAAAAAATAAGCTACAAAATAATCAACTGTATTGTGCCTTACCACCTGAGACAACTGTCACGCCAAAGTAATCTTATATGGAAACCAGACTAACAATTCAGAAAATTAAATTCTATAACCAAGATTTTAAATGAAATTTTTATCGCAGAATTTACTTCCCACTTTTTTCAGAACTGTGTACATATTAAAATTTGAAAAATAATCCAAATGGAACTAAAAATTTCCATTATTATGGCAACAGCAAGCTACTCACTTTGTCTTTGAAATTTATTCTTCACATTCAAGTTTGGACAGTTCATTTTCAACAAACAAGGAAAAAAACATCATAATCTAATATTTTTTTTAATTCATAATTTTGATCTGTGAATAAGATTTCGTTTAATTTTGAATTAACATCTAACAAATGGCTATTTTGATACTTAACATAAATTTCTAAAATACAAAAAAAATCACATAAATCTTAACAAAGTAATTATCTTCCTTACAGAGCGTAAATAATAAAAAAGTATAAATATAAAATCGCGTTTGGGTCCCACCCAGGCGTCGCGTGTTCGATTCCTTGGCTGGGTAAGTCCTCCATCACAACATAAGCAACATTTTCCGCTTTCTGTGGTGGTAGTAGGAGATTTTCAAATAATGTCGGGTTATTTGTGTTTCTTTAAAAAAAAAAAAATTCTTAAAATACAATACATATGTAGAATCATCTCTTTTCGGAAAGTACCACAGCTTTCTGAATACTTGTTTGGTCTAAGTCAAAAATATGCACTTGGACCATTGTGCATTTTTAAATTTACTTTCATATATCTCCACTTCATAGAAGGCCCTGAGGAAAATAATTTCCGTCAGGGTCTGTCATCTTTGGGGATCTGTGTGGAGTGTCATTTTGTGGAAAGGAAGGAGTGAACCTAGATCTCACAGAGACCCGTGTTTGTTTTAGGAGGGAGGTAACGCATTCCACAGTAGAGTTGCTAAACTCAAGAATGAGTCGTAGAAATGACCCGTTATCATGTGACAAATGTCAACTATACAAATGTCGGGCAGGCGTTTTGTGTGTTTCTTGACTGTGCACCAGAGCTAAAGAAATCGATGAGGCTAGTTCCTCGGAGCACCTTCCATCGAAATGCTGGTAGAACAAGGACAGCATTTCCACCCAACGCCTGGGCTTTGAAGATTGCAATCCGTTTGTTATAGGAGAATCTATCAAACGAACAGAACCTTTCATTTAAAACCTTTTAAATGATTGCAGCGCCGTCAATACTATTAAATCCTCTGTCTATTAGGAAAAAAATTGCAAAAAAAGTAAACTTTGTTCTTTTATTTGTAAATAGGTACTTACTATGATATATAAAATACCTACCTGCTAAATCATTATTAGCATGTTGTTATAATGATAACAAATGATCATAATAATACATATTCATATCAAATTACCGTTCTGCAAAAATCTCAATCGGTTGTGCAAGCCCTCATCATTGGTGATAGCTGCCCCCATAATGACATCGGAATGCCCATTCATATACTTGGTCAGTGAGTACATTACGATGTCGGCTCCCAGATCTAGGGGCCTCTGGAAGTATGAAGTCAGGAAGGTGTTGTCCACCACCAGGAACACGTCCGGGATGCCCTTGAGGTATCCCGCTACAGCTGCAATGTCGATCACCTTCAGGAGGGGATTTGTGGGAGACTCTATCCAAACCATCTGTAAAAAAAAAAAAATCTTGAAAACCTAATTTTTTTTTTCATTAGCTTCATACAGGAGTCATGTCATCTTTGGGGAAGCTGTGCGGAAGATCTTTTTGGGAAAGGAAGGAGAGGAAGTTCTGGGAAGGAAAATGGCATTAGGAGTGGCTAGGAATCTGGGGGTCAATGTGTCCAAGAGTGACAGATGTGTGAATCCATCCCTCCCACTGCAATGCAAGGTGATGTTCCGAGAGAGTACGGCTGGAGAAGTCAAAGGGGCTCCCTCAATCATTCTCTCCTGATCCGGTCTGCCATGCAGCATGTGGTCAGACGAATACGCCACCAGACAAACCTTTGTGAACCCGGACACCCCTGCTAAGTCACCAAACATAGGGAACCACTTGGGTGACCTACGGCCGAGGTGTCGGTTATCCAATAAATAAAATAAATTGACAAAACACATTTTATTAATACCAAATATAATATTGTGCTAGTAACGAAAATAAAATTCTGCGCAATACAAAATTACATCATTCTTACAAATTATATTTATTTATTGTTTAGCATACATGCATACCACACATACATATTTATTCTGCCGTTTATTATCAATTCAAACATTTTCTTTTTTTACTGTATTTTAATAGCACACAAAACATAAAAATGACAATTACAATCAGCATTCAAACACATTTATATGCCCTCATAAAAAAATTTATACACATAATATAATAACTGTTAAATTTTTGTTGACGTTTTCTTCTTTTCTGTAATAAAAAAGGGCGTAACTCCAATGTTACAATTCTTCATATAAAAGCAAAAATATGATTTTATTAGTAGTTATTTCTTTGCCACAATAAATAATGTTTATCTTTATTATAATAGATATTATATTTATCATACTAGAATTCCTCAGCAGGAATGAACTTAAAACAATTATTACTGATGTAGAGAACAGATCTTTTTATAATTTGTTCTGAAAGGGGAATAAGTCAAGACCTGCAATGATTATCAAACACAATCTGTCTGACTGTTAGTATAGAAGTGTCCCATTAACCTCTCTGCGACATAACCTAACGGCTATCGACCACTTCTATTGTTTTGTATTGTTTGCCATCTTGGCTTGTCAAAGGTTATTTTGTAGATATTTTCAGGATAGAGATCAAGTTGTTAAGAAATACATAATTTATCTGGCTGGCGACGGGAAGGACAAAGCAATTTGAATAACATGTATTTGAGATAGCTTATATTGGTCGCCAGGAGAATATTTACATTTGAAAGAATAATTTTTCTAATTTAGTAACATCACGGTCATACAGATAATGTTATTATGCAGAGTGCAACTTTTGTTTATCTGTCAAAAAAAATTATATGAACGAATTTTAAACACTCAGACCGGAGTCTGTTCCAATCCATAATTTTTTATGAATATATAATTAAATGAAGACAATATAAGCGAAACTCAAACGAAAATCTGAAAACAGAAAAATCAGAAAAAGATATTGACACCTCTGGGACTCGAATATGTGTTAAGAAAAATGAAGATAGTATGGGTGGTTCTTACTCGAAGAATGATACAGTTAAAAATGACCGAATTGGATATCGACACCGTGGCGCAGTGGTTAGCGCGTTCGCCCGGAAAGCGAGAGGTCCTGGGTTCGAGTCCCAGAGGTGTCAATATCTTTTTCTGATTTTTCTGTTTTCAGATTTTCGTTTGAGTTTCGCTTATATTGTCTTCATTTAATTAAATATTACAATTTGAGGTTTTCCTCATAAAGTTAAAATAAAAATTAAATTTTTATGAATAATTTACCGGTACACCATAGCCCTTCGTATTATAGCACAGGGCTGGTTCATCGGGGCAATCGGTCATAATCATCAAAGTAGACGAGTGTCTTTTCAACAAAGTATTTTTCTTTCTTTCACAAAAGTGATTAAATTAAATTGAAGGAATAATGTTCTTACCTTGGTTCTTGGAGTCAAAGCTTGTTTAATGTTGGCTGGATCCAGAAGGTCAATAAATGAAATTTCAATACCCATTTTAGCGACCACATTCCTGAAAATAAGAGATTCATATTATTTTATTGTTTGATTTTAATTTTTTAATAATAATGTACTTATTTATTACAGACAATAAATTAAAGATTAGGTTTAGATTTATGTACTTCTGCTAGAGTAATTGCCATGTAGAAATGATGTAATAAGTGTAATTTGAGGATAATAAATAGCAGAGATAAAAAATATGTAAACAACCACAACAAAAAAGTGTAGTTACCAAGCTTAGTACTGATGACTTGCAAATAAATGCTTTATGACTATGCCGGTAGCGTACTTGAATTCACTTTCTATAACAAGGGTTATTTCACCATCCTCTCAATAACCAATTGAGCGTACACGTTGATAATTGAAATTCATCCGAATTGAAAATTTTCTCCCCTCATTAAAAAAATCATACCTTCAAATTTTAATATGAAGACATATAAACTACTTTATAGTGTTAGAAAGTTGAATGCATCTATATTTAACCGTCCATCCCATATTTTTAAGATTCTTAAAAAAAATTATGAAAAATCATTAAATTTATAAACAGCGGTGCCCGGGTTCATGGAATGAGGTTTGTCCGGGTTTGACGGCGGATGCGTCTGTCCACCTGCTGAGTGGCGGTCCAGATCAAGAGAGACTGGTTGAGGGAGGCCCTTTGACATCTCCAGCCAGACTCTCTCGACCCTTCATCTTGCACCACAGTTGGAGGGATGGATTAGTAATATATTTCCGCCTCAAATTAATAAAGATATCCAGATAAACATTTTGAACAGATTTTTTCATGATTAAGCAAAATGTTGAAGGCAGTAAATAGTATGTAATAAAACCCGTCCCTCAGGTGGGTCTACCAACCCACAACAACGGAGGATATTAAATATCAAACACAGAATATTCATTTCTTTAAAAATAAAAAAAAATAAAACAGAATATTAAACTTCTGTGTTGTATATGGTATAGCCTAGTTGTTGATAATCGCATATATAAATTTTAATTTGAACATAAATTTTTTAAAATGCTCAAAGATTTGTTAGAAAAAATATTTCGATAATTTCGGTTAGCGAAAATAACAAATAATTCAGAAGAGATGCGAAACTTCTCTTGTTGAAAAGTGAAAATTCTAAGTTATCTTTGTGATTAATTGAAGTGTACAACGGGCGGGAGCTTTTGAAATAATTCCAATAAATGTTTCAAAATATCTCTTCAAATCGGCCACATTTTGGCCAGCAAACGCTTAGGATGTTTGCAAATTGGCAGTTAATTGAAAAAACTCTGCTAACTTATCCAATATAATATACATGTAGTCACTATTCATAGTAAATAGTAAATTCAGACTTTATAAGTACATAATTCGTTAGATCGAAAATATAGATTATCTTATGGATAGCGCTTTTGTCAGCTCATCGAGAGAATGGTAACAGATACATAATCGTGTGGAATTGTGCAGTATGTTATGGTCAGAGCAAGCAAATTAACATCATCATTGAGCTGATGAGGCTAATGGTCAATAATGTAGGTATCCTGGAACCAATATCAATTACCGTAATGGTTCGTGCTCGCCAATTTATCAGAATTACTATTCCTAGCTTAAAATAGTCAATTGACAGAAATAAGTTCATCAATTGGCTCAATTTAGGAATTAGGTATCTCCATTTTAATTGAAGACATGCCACCAGATCCTGTAATTCCAACAAAGTTCAGTGTTAGTTCTTAAATTGTGTCATTTATATTTTTGAGTAGGTATGTACTCTAATCCGAATGACTAGCGAAATAAGAATGGTGCCTAAAACTCTTGTTCCCCACGGTCTTTAAGGATACTAATAAAAAAACATTTATCTGAACATAACTAGCTTTTCTGGGTAAACCCTATGGTAGGACAGTACAATTTACAAAAACATAATTTTGTAAAAAACAAGTAAGTTATTACGAAAATAAAATCAGCTGGCGTACAGCAAAAATATGGTGTCGGTGATCAAGAAGTTAACTTATTACGAAAAACTTTCAAATCAGACTCACAAGCTTGTTTTCATGATAATATAACATTACCAGACAAATGTATGACATGTGTCATACAGGGGGTAGCATTGAGGGTGCTGTGCCAAGGGTCTTTTAAGGAAATGAAAGCGAAGGATTCTGGGAAGGAAAAAGTATGAGTGGGTAAGAATCTGGGGGTCGGTGTGTCCAGGCAATGGGGGTGAAAGGGTCTCCCTCAACCGGACAAGACCTCGCCGCCAAGACTTGGACAAACCGCACCCCATGAACCCGGGCACTCCTGCTAAGTCACCAAATGTAACTTGCCACTTGGGGTGACCTATGGCAGAGGTGTTAGTTATCCAATGAATGTTCCCGGGGCAGTTATGGCAAGTTTAAGTTATGGCAAGCAAGGCAAGTTTTCTGCTAGAACAATGTGGTGTAAGTAGATATTATGGTCGAATAGAGTTTACCTGAACAGCCTGTTGGTGCCTCCGTACATATCATCCCCACAGATGATGTGGTCCCCCGTGCTGAGCATGGAGGCGATGCAGGAGGTAGCTCCTAGTCCCGAGGAGAAGCACAGTCCGTACTTTCCATTGTCCAGAGAAGCGAGACACTCCTCCAGAACATTTCTTGTGGGGTTGCCTGACCTTCCATATTCAAATCCCTAAAATATAATTCACTTATTAGCTCAAAATTTTTGAAAACAAACCCTGTAAAAGGAAATAACTAAAAATAACTAGTAGACTGATAGATTATGATAACCTCAATATGCAGGGCCGGATCTGATCGGTCGGCACTGTGAAAATAAAGATCTTACATAAAATACTCCCTAAATCCTTTAAAATTACCGATAACATGGGACAATCATGTCTTCTATCGCATTGGCAACTTTTCAACTTGTCTCCAGGGTTTCAATTTGCTGGAGCGCCAAGGTGCATTAAAAACAGTCTTTAAATTAAAACATTATTGTTTTCAGGTTTTGTTTCACCATAGTTTTCAGGTTCGACGACCGGCGTGGTCTAGCGGTAAGGCTCTTGACTCGCAATCTGAAGGTCATGGGATCGAATCCCGGGCGTGGGCAAATAAAATTTATTCAATTAATTTGTGTTATTTCACAATTAATTCATTTAAAATAATATATAGTATATTTGCGGCACGTTCCAGAGTGGAAGATACTCTCAGTATCGCCCTGGCGTAAGACCACCATTCAGAATTGAAACTTTGCTTGAAATAGCTTTAGCCGTGTTTAGTGACCAGATCTGAATAGCCAGGTACTTCCCCCACCTTCCTGTTCCCCATTTCCTTCCCCTCCCCACTACCTTCAGTCTCATAACATACCACAATTGGGGTTGCCAAAGTCTCACTGGTTCCAGACGGGTACAGCTGAGACTCTTGTGAGGTATTCACATTAAAAAAAAAGTGTTTAAGTTAAATTTGTTAAAGTTTTATAAAATATTTCCAATATTTAAACTATTTTAAAAGAATTCAAATTGTGGTTGAAAGATTTAAATGTCGAAATGTTTTACATTTCACTTAACTACAACATCGCACGCAGCATACCCAAAGATGAAATTGGTCTTGGTGTATCAGCATGTACCCCAAAGATTTAAACCTGCAATTCCTACATATATTTATGCAAAATATATTTTTTTAAATGTGCCTATCTATGTGTAAGGGAAAAAAAAAAGATTTTGAAAAAGGATGTTTAAGGATAATGAAATGAAAGGAGGGGAAAGATTATGGACGACGAATAGAAGTATGTTGTTGGTTTGCAATCATGTTTACAACGTTGTGAATAATTTATTTATTTATTTCTATTCTTGTACATACACTTTACAAATAATTACATAGTTTACATAGATAATAGGTTAGTAATAAGAAAAAAAACATGTTAAAGATCCGTAACTGTATGTAAATAGGTTAGTCGTAGTGTTTTGTGAACACCTCACTAGGCGAACCTGTGCTGAGGTGTTCCCATGTTTGGGATTAAGTGCTATTCTGTCGACTTAAGTAGAAACACTGTATCCTCCTTGAAGAGCACTGAAGAGCACTATCCAAGAAGGGCACTGTGGGTCGACCCATGGCGGCAGTATCAAAATATATTGTATAATGGATGATGACTTTGCTAAATTATCTTCATCAGAATGAGAATGCCAATTTAATAGTTACTGGACATAATTGTATTCTTTTGCAATTATTTCTTGAATTTACCTTTATTATTACCATTATGATTTTTGAGAAAGACATTTTTTTTCTAAAACACCATACAATGTTCTTAACTTTTCATTAAATATCTTGCTTAAGGCACCGTATCTTCGCTCGAAAAGAAGAAAATGGAGAGATATGTAATTACAAATGTTGGAAAGAGTGCGCTAATATTTAAAATGATGAAATTGAAGCGAAAATTGTGAAAATGTTTAATAGAACATGACTTGTTTAGAATAAAGCAAAAATCTCGTAGGGGTTGTCTAAAACATCATTCAAAGAAACACTGTGAATTTTTTCATGCATATAACTTGTTAAATAATAGAGACAGACGTGAAAATAAAAATTTTCAGAGCATACTTTGCGATTATTTTCTATCGAGGGAATTTTATATAATTTGCTTTTCGGCGTGGTGGATGTATAGATATAGATATTATCTTCAAAAATAACAATTTAATAATACATTTTTTTAGAGCTTAAAAACTTCAAATGTTCAAAGGAGATATGCAAGAAATCGTTAGAAATTCGGGCAGCGGCAGCTTAATAAAATATCATAGAGACCGTCCCAACCTAAAAAAACAGTGTCCCATGACCGCAGTACTAGAAACGCGACAACGGGTCTCTTCAAGTCCCAAGTACCCTTCACTCATACGGAACTGGATCCCTTCATATACAATAGGTTAGTTCCCTAACTAAAAACATCTTGTACATGAAAAGTATTCAATACCAGATTTAAGGAGTGATCTCTCGACTGCTGAAAATATCATGCACGTAAATTTAATTTGTTCTTTATTGTTTCTTCTTTAGCCCCTCAGACTACTTTGTTCGCTTTTCAGAACAACTCATATAGGTCTCATAGAAAATGTTGTCTCCCTTACTAAAATAGTGCATTATATGATCTAAACAGTATTGGAAAGAGAAAATATGCTATTTATTCAAGTCTAAAAGTTAACCACAAACAACTTCATGAAACCAAAGTTTCCGACCTTTATGAAATCAAAGTTTCCAACCGCAATTTGAAAAATTTTTTTTTTACATTAGCTCCACACAGGAGACCCTAAGGAAAATAATTTCCCTCGGTGCCTATGTCATGTTAGAAGGTCTTTTTAAGGAAAAGAAGGATAGGAAGTTCTGGGAAGGAAACAGGTATAAGGGGTGGGTAGGAATCTGGGGGTAAGTGTGTCCAGGCGCAACGGACGTATGAATCCATCCCTCCAACTGCGGTGCAAGGCGATGGGCCGAGAGATTCCGGCTGGAGTTGATAAAAGACCTCCCTCAACCAGTCTCTCTCGATCCTGCCCACAAGGTGGCAGGCAGGCAGACGCATCGGCCGCAAAGACCTGGACAAACCTCACCCCATGAACCACTTGGGGTGACCAATGGCAGAGGTGTAAGTTATCCAATAAATGGTTCCCGGGGCGGCGGTACCCAAAATGGGCTCAAAACGGCGACCTCCCAAATTACCACGCCCGCCTCCCAAATTATGAAACCTAGTGAATTTTTAAAAAAATTATTTTTATATGAAACAACAAAAAAGTGAGATGATGACGTTTATAATACATTTGTGTAATAAAACATGTGTGTGTTTTTATTTTTTTTGTTATAGTAATTTTTGTTAGAAAAACTTAAGGCAAGCTTAAAATAATTTTATATTTAAAAAAATTACATGTTTATTTTTAGTAATAAAATTTGTAAGCATATTTCATAACCTTTCAAAAACAGTTTTAAGTTTACGGATACATTCACAAATACTGCATTTATTTGGATTTTAATGCAAAGCAGAAATATTCTGACCTATTGACAGAATATGGTCGAGGCTTGAGGGATTAATAGCTTCTTTTTTTAATTTTTATCAGACTGTCAACTAAACATTTTATCATACTGTGATCTAACAATACTAAAATTAAGTTGTAGACTACTTGCTACGATACGGCCTAAGTTACATAAAATAAAATAAGTAGGGAAAATAATAAAATATAATTCTTTAGTCATTAAATTTTTGTAATATTGCGTTTTTTGTTCTTGCTCATGTTCTTAAATATTACATACACCAACACCAAAAAAAAAAGGTTAGATGTTACATAGTCCCAATTATAAACCCGATAAAAAATTAATATTCATTTTCAATTAGCATTTTCCTAATGAAAATCAAATAATTAATTTTAATGTGGGAAATATTTCTTGCATAAAATTTTAATAATTAGACAAAGAAAATACTTCATTTCGACGCAAACATAACAATACGCTCCAAGAACCCTTCAAACCCTGTTCTGTCATCATAAGCAAAATGGCAACTATGAATTTGCAGAAGTCACATTCTGCTATACCGAGACCGTTTACCTATTATAATAAAAAGTATAACAGAAAGTGATCATTGTAAATTTCAACCTATCTTTTTGCTCATGACGGCAGTACTCCAGGGCCGTAGCCAGAGTTGAATTTAAGATAGGGCAGCAGTAATTACAGGTAGGGCGCAAGTAAAAATGTAACTTGATCTGATCTGGTGAATCGATTTTCATCGTACAAGTGTGAGGCAATACTTAATTGAATGATCAAAACATTTAGTTATTTAACAATTATAAAGGATTTCCTTGTGATCTTTCACCAGGTAGATAATAAGTATTTGTACTCGAGGTAATTCTTGATCATTGCATTGAACAATGAACTTCAGAAAAGTAAGTGCAGCATCTCTGGCTTTTAATTTATTAAGGTTATATTAGGTACCAAACATAAGTTGAAATTACAGAATAAAAACAAAATAAAAAAATAATTAAAAGTCCTTCCTTAAAACAATCGAATTATTCGATTCGACATATCATTAAAAATATGAAGTACTTCATTTAGATCAACTGACTAGTTTTTTTTTGTTTTCAAAGGCTAGAACACCATGCCTGCCATTCTTTCATGACCCATTGACAGCCTCCCACCACTTACTTCAATGCCATCTATGGGCAGAATAAAGAATTAGTATGATAATATGATTCCTTGGTTAATTCGAAGCTGTTTAGTTAGATGTCGCTACACTAATAGGTAGTATTTTTTTTTCAATCATATCAAACTATGAACAAACAGTTTACTAGTAGTTTATATATCTGCCAAGGCTGGAGTTGGTGTTAAAATACATCATTCTAAAAAACAACTAATTAGAATTTCACTGTTCCTACACAAGTGTGACATAACTTATCAGATGCTTATCTTTATGTGGTGGGATTTGGCGCGGATGAAAACTTGGGAGTGCCAACATGCACAATTTCCTTATTTATTTACTTTCAAATGTAAATACATTTAAATTATCAGCAGTCGACGTCATTGAGGCTAAACTTAGCTGCATCTGCTAGCTCATTCCAACTCCTAGAAGTTTTGAGAAAAAATTGTTGCCTTATGCAAACTCCTTATGGATTCAACATAAAACTGGAAACAAGAACTGCGTTGTGCTAAGACTAATTGTGTGAATGAGCCTTTACTATGTGCATGGTATGTTGTGCACTCCAATTCCCTTAGGGCTGGTATTTCAATTCAAACACTGTGAAGTGTATAATATGTTTGTACATAGATACAGATAAAAACTGTACCACAAAACATTATTTTTCAAGAAATTTCTTTCTGTGCTTTCAAAATATTTTTATTTTTCGAATTCGAAATGAACGTGTATATTTTTTTAAATAATATTTTTTAATGCAAATGTAAAAAAGTTTTAAAAATGGCTCACCTTAATTTTTTTCTAACTAAAATACTGATAATGACAAAAAATATGAACACATATTTTACTAGGCATAATATGTATTATAAACTATATTGTCAACTCACTTTTTTGTCATTTCATGTAAAAATTATTAATAAAAAATTCCCAAAGTTTCATAATTTTTTTTTTCAAATTGCGGTCGGAAAATTTAGTTTCATAAAGGGAACTTTTTAATTATTTTGCAGTTAAATTTTAAATTTTAATATAAAGCAAGGTGTTTTCTCTTTCTAACACCATTTAGATCATATTTCTAACCATGATAGTAAAGGAAACAATGATTTCTACAATACCTATATGAGTTGTTCCGAAAACCGAACAAATTAGCCTAAGGAGTTAAAGTCTCCTGTAAAGTTTTCATTCTGTGGCTTGAAGGGTTTTACCAAACGGCAGTCGAAATGATTACTGGTATCTTTATTTTCTACATTTGCTATCCATCTTTTAGATTACTTTAGCTCCGTTAATAAATTATTATTTAGTACATATACAGACATAATTTCAAGATGGCTGAAGATAATAATTAAGCTGGATAAAGCTTACCTTATCATGTTAATTAAATAAATTATAATTTCAACACGGTCTTCTTTACTTATAGCAAATTTTAGTTCAAAACGACAATAAAATAGATAATTGAACGGTATTAGCATTTTTGCAATTCATTCTTCTGCAATAAAATTTTAATTTGTGTGTTATTTTACTAAACAATCCAAATCAAAGATTTTATCAGCCTAATATTAAAAAAATTTGAACCTCATTCCGTGTGACGCAATGTAAGAATAATATTGGATGTTGTTTGTAGATGACCCCAACATAAGAACTGTCACAAAAAAAGATAGCACCGTAATATCAGCACAATTTAAAAATATCAATTGTGAAGTCAGAAATTTAATTTGACTTTTGAGGATTGTTGTACAGATTTAATTGTAATGCAATTAGTTATGTAGATTAATGGATAATAAGCTCAAGCGCTTAAATAGCTTATATTAACTTATTTATTTACCTAATTATAGGTACCGGTTTTGAATGTGGTAAATTGATAAAATCACTGATTTTTAATCCGTAAATTGATGAGGTAAGTGCTTTTTAATTACGAAAATGGATAAGCATACTAGTTTTTAACCTTTCAGGCCTCGACAGTATTATGTCAGAGGGTAAAAATATTTCCATTTTGCAATAAAATTCAAATAAATTGAATATTTCTAAATATATCAGAAAACTAAAAACTGTTTTGGAAAGGTGACGAAATTCGTTTTCAAATTTTATAATTAGAAATAAATGTATAATTTTTGAAATATAAAAGAAAGAGTGGTATTTTCTTTTTCTAACACCATTTAGATCATATTTCTAACCATGATAATGGTAAGGGAGACACAATGATTTCTACAAGACCTGTATGAGTTGTTCCGAAAACCAAACAAATAGACGTGACAGGTTAATTTTCCATTTCTGTCCTACCGATTCTATCAAAAATATATGAAAGAGTAATATACGATAGGCTAGACAACTTTCTGAAAAAAAAATCATTTCTATATGCCAAACAATACGGTTTCAGAAAAAAATCTAATACTCTCTCTGCAACTAATGATCTTATAAATAAACTTAGAACTAGCATAGATAATAAAAACTATGTCAGCAATTCTCGTAGACCTTCAAAAAGCCTTTGACACCGTAAGTCATGAAATACTGATTAAAAAAATAGAAAAAACAGGTGTAACCGGTCCAGCTATCAAACTAATAGAATCCTATCTATCCAACAGAAAACAATGTGTTAACATAGGAGATAAAAACAGTCAACTCGAGAGTATAAACTACGAAGTTCCACAAGGATCAATACTGGGGCCACTTTTATTCCAAATATACATAAATGACATCTGTCAGCTAAAACTACATGGTGAAATCTTCTTATACGCAGATGATACGGCAATTTTTTACTTCGGCAAAAACTTAGAAAGTCTATTAGAACAATCTCAAACGGATCTTAATGTACTAAACGATTGGCTAATAAAAAATATATTAACAATAAATATTAATAAAACCGGTTACATGATCTTAAGCTCACCTAAAAGAATAATACCATCGCATAAACCATTACAAATAGAAGAAAGAGACCTACATATTCTAGATAGCGAAAAATACCTGGGCTTATATATATTGATAAACATTAAACATTTAAACAACACGTAGAAAAACTAAAAACAAAAATCATCCCATTAATTGTACATAATAATTATATATCTTATATTGTAAAGCTGAAGATAATTGTTCCCTTATGTTAGCATATACCTGGATTCTGGATTACTCCGTTCACCTTGTTTAGGAAACTTACCACACAGCAACCATTCAATTAGCTAATGAATGTATTTTTTTTATATAAATGTGTATAATTAGATTAAAGTTACTATGTGTATCATTGATAATTATATTGAAATTTAACAAGACTGTGTGTAATATAATTTTTAAAAATTTAACAGATGGCAACATAAACAAAATTATCAATTGAATAACAAACAGATTAAAATAACTGGAATATACAGTGTAAACTCCATGTAACGTCACTCGATTTAACGACAAACTCCCTAAAGCGTCGAAATCACTCGGCTTTGGTTGGTTTAGCTTAGCTTCCATACAATGATACACTCTATTTAGCATTGCACCCACTCTCAATAACGACAAGAATTAATTAATAAAAAGTTATTTTTTAGTTGCCAAAATTAGTAAAATCGGCCCAGATGTGTACGTTCTTTTGTCGCTTTATTATCCTACCCCGTAATAAAATGTCGGTAATGCCCTTAATAAACTGACCGTCATAAACTGTCGGCATCATACATACCGAACTTTCTAATAAATCCGTTCTTTTGTTTACAAATTGGGATTCCCTGCACCTGTTGATTGTTGTTTTCTAAGAAATCCCTTCTTTTGTTTACAAATTGGGATTGTTTGCACGTGTAGATTGTCGTTATTAGGTTTCATGGATTATCTATTCGTTATCATATTGTTAGTTGCCCACAAACTTTCAAACTGTATAAACATGGCAAGTAAGAGAAAATCACTGTGTATTGACGAAAAAGTTTTACTGATACGCGCAATAGAGGCGGGAGACAAGATAAGTGATGTTGGCAGACGCTTTGGATTTAGTCGCTCTACCGTGTCCACAATATGGAAAAATAAAGAAAAAATTCTACAAGCAGAGGAGGATGGAAAATTAAAGAAACCTAAATACGAAGATTTGGATTCGAAGGTTTCACCGACAGCGCCAGAATAATATGCCTATCTCGGGCCCGATCGTGAAAGCTAAGGCGGAGAAGTTTGCCGAAGAACTTGGTTTACTTTCTTTCAAAGCATCAGATGGATGGCTCAGAAAATTCAAGCAACGTCACCATATCAACTATGGCAAAATTAGTGGAGAAGCACGAAGTGTTGATACGAATGTTACTCACGACTGGATTAATAGAGTGTGGTCAAAATTGACAGAAAAATACGTCTCAAGTGACATTTTTAATGCTGATGAAGCAGGAATTTTCTATAAGTTGACCCAAGATAAAACTCTGAAATTTAAAGGGGAAAAGTGTGTTGGAGGAAAGCTCTCCAAGGAGCGTATTACAGTACTTGTGGCTGCTAATATGGATGGCACAGAAAAAAAAAGCTGATGGTAATAGGCAAATCGAAAAATCCGCGGTGTTTTAAGAACATTAAAAAATTGCCAGTGACGTATAAAGCTAATAAATCAGCTTGGATGACCAGTCAACTTTTTGAAGAAGAAGTCCGAAAGTGGGATGCAGAATTAAAGGGACGAAAAATTTTACTTCTTGTTGACAATTGTCCTGCCCACCCTCTTATATCAAATCTTCAAAACATAGAGTTGGCATTTCTTCCTCCAAATACGACTAGTGTGTTGCAGCCAATGGATCAAAGCGTGATTAAAAGCCTCAAGGGTCACTACAGAAAGAAATTATTGATGGAGCTAGTCGAATCTGAGGGTAAAACTTCTATTAATGTGCTGCATGCTGTAAATTTTTTTATCTAAAGCCTGGGAAGAAGTGACACCCACAACTATACAGCACTCTTTTCGACATGCTGGACTTTTTACAAATTCTATGAGTGATGAGGTGGAAACGGAACCGGAGTTTGATAGCGATGACGACCTTCCATTAACTGAGTGGATTCAACAGTCCAACATGGCAGGAAAATTTACAGAAAATCTTCAAACCTACATCGAAGTAGATGACTGTCTGCTTACAACGGCTTCACTCACAGACAAAGAAATTTTAGATTCGGTGAGAAAAACTGAGGATCAAGAACAAGGAGATGAAGAAGATGAGACGGATGAGCCTGAGCCTCCGCCGAGCAGTAAAGAAGCTCTGGAAGCAGCAAAATTATTGGAAAACTACTTTCTTTATCACCAAGATGCCTCAATATCGCACAATATGAATAAAATAAGTAAAAAAATACAACAAAATTACTGGTGCAGCAAAAGACGTCAGACGAAAATAACAGACTATACGCAATAGCGTTCAAATAAATATTGTTTTTTTATGTATATAATTACTAAAACTAGTCTGAAATAAACTTTTCTTTTTCTAATACAGATTTTTCTTCTCTCCATTTAACGACAACTCTCTATAACGTCAAAATACACGATGTCCCTTGAGTGCCGTTATATAGAGTTTACACTGTATATATATTTTTTTATTTATTTTTTTGTTATTGTGTACGAAAGATAACGATTCCTGCTTTCATGTATTTTTACATGATATAGTTTTGATTGAGATTCCAATGTAATAAATACTGTGAGAATTATAGAGCTATTTATTCCTATCAGAATTATATTACTAGTACTATCAGACTTATAATCTTTCTCAATTTTCATTTACGGAGAAGAACTCTTTGTTATCTCCCATTCACTTTACTTGTTTAAATTATTTTCATTATTATATATATACATATATATATTTTTTTTATGAAAATATAAGATAGATCATGAAATTATTTAATACATAAAAAGAATGAGATTGCCTCTACTCAAACCTATTGTATATTTTCTTAAAAACAATTTAAAAAAAAAAAAGCTTCGATATATTTCCTATTCGAACATTCGGATAGGAAATATATCGATGATAGATTTAGTTTTTATTTTTAAGATTAAGTTTTTATTTTTAAGATTTAGTTTTTATTTTCTGTTCACAAACCAATGAGTTTATATATTTTGTTTTCTTTATAGTTTTAATATATTATCATTTTATTATTTTAAACTTTGTAACTTTTCTCAGTAACTTTTACAACTATTACTATATTTAACTGCTTTACGGGCTTTATAACCTTGTACTTGAAATGATGTTTACATTTGTATCTAACAATTACAAATGTAAACATCATTTAATATTATGTTCTACAAAAAACAACAACTACCTAATGTGAACTAAACCAGGAAATTTGACTGTCCTAAAACGGGAAATCTCCTAGTTGGACAGGCAAAATATTTTTTTATAATGTATATGTACTTTTGTTTCAATAAATAAATAAATAAATTGGTGTATTTGTCAGTCCCACGTAAATTATTTAATAGAAATATGGGGAAACACATACATTACGTACTTAAACGACTTACAAATAATACAGAACAAAGTTATTAAAAAACTCTTCAACTATAACCCAGACACTCCCACAAAAAAACTATACCAGGAAATGAACCTTTTGAAAATAAGAACATTGTACGAATATAACATATGTCTTTTAATCTACAAAATACAAAATGGACTTATACACACAAACACAACATTTATAAAAACATCACAAGTACACGAACATTATACTAGACAACACAATAAATTGTACACAAATACAGTCAAGACTGAAAGTGGCAAGAGAAGTATTGGCCACGAGGGAGTTCACATTTATAATCTCCTTCCAGATGATCTAAAATCGGAAAAGAATATAAAAACCTTTAAAAAAAAAAAACTATTTAAACTTAAGATTTTGGAACAAAATTAAAAACTACTATATATGCTCTGTATTTAAGTTAAGAAAGCGAAATATTATATTTCTTTTAACTTAATAATAAAAAAATAAAAATAAAATAAAAAATGGGTAAAAGTAAAAGTTTACTGGCTCCTAATGACAAATGTACAAGTTTACTGATTTTTTGTTAGTTAAATAATAAATATACGAACTGGTTTTTTATAAGGTTAATCGTGAAGTTTACTGGTGTTTAGTTAGGTAAATGCAGAAGTAAGCTGATATATTTATAATAAGGTTGGCTGTGTTACCCGGTGTTCTGCAGGGGCATCCTGTTTGAATGTTGTGGAGGTGACGATGGGAGTGACGACGCAGGCCGACTTCCACTGCTCCGGGTCTTGGCCCACATGGATAGCCTTTGTGGCAAATCCGGGAATCTGCTTCAGGAAGTCACTTACTTCATTCACTCCATTAGTTCCGTTGGTTGCCATTTTGAAGAGCTGAAATCACAAACATAAATAGTTAATAACTAAACCCGCAATTTATTTCAAATTACAGTGACACTCTCTTATAAGGTTGTTCGAGAGACAGGAAAAAAGAACTATTCAAGTTGGAAAGCATTATAAATATACAGGTTCAATCGGACCATTTTCAGAAATTCATTGTTTGGGCAGAGTATTGGCACATTGCTAGTCAATCCAAGGGAGCCTAGTAGAGTACATCGATACAAAGAACTATCCCATCAAAACCGTGCTTTCAACAACTCTTATTAAAACAACAACAAAAATTTCCTCACTTATTTGAATGAGAATTGAACATTGCTTCATTCCTTTTCACCATTTTAAAATTCAAGTGCTTGACTCCCCATGCTTTACTTTCTGTGGTATAGAAGTGGGAATTTTAGATGATACTTTTTTTGCTGTCCCTCTCAAAACAAACATCCTCTTTTTTGTCAAGCCTTATCTAAAATTTCCTCCCCTCAGTTTAATATTTCATCTCTTCTAAATCTGAGCTCGGCTCCAATCTTCCATACTCGTAATCAAGAAATTTGCCCATTAAAAAAATCTCTGTCCATAATTTGAAATGATGGCCTAGAACAAACACCCTTGAAGGGTGAAAGCATTGGGAAAAAAAGGAGACCGGAAAACAAAACTTGAATGAAACTGGAGTTCTGAAAGCCGTGAAAACTTCTTTAGTAGGAACCTAATAAGATAGTTTTATTGTAGATATTAAACTAAACAACAACCAAATCATTTAGATACTCGTTTATAACTAGATTGCAGCAGTTGGCAATACTTTCTCAGAAGTAGTATGTGTTCAACTGTACGGAATATAGTTATAAGAAATCCTAAAACTAATCCTAATTGTCCTAAAGCGGGAATCCTCCTAGTTGGGCAGTCAAAATATTTCATAAATAATGGATAATCTTGTACTAAATACAGAATAAATAAATACCTGTCCAGTCATTTCACACAAAGTTAACATTGAAGGTAACAATAACCTCAATACTAAATTACTCTATTATACCCAATTCCTAGAATCCAACGTATGATTAGATATACTTTTCTAACAAGTCACTTTTATTTACTTATTTTTATTCTCCTTAAGCCGCCGCTATCCGAATTTCTACTGATTTCTTGAAGATCTCCCTTAAACATTTGAAGTTTTTAAGCTCTTAAAAAAATATATGTTATTTTTGAAGATAATATCTAGATATGTTCCACGCCGAAACGCAAATTATATGAAATTCCCTCGATAGAAAAAAATCGCAAAGTATGCTCCGAAAATTATTTATTTATTTTGAGAAACATTACATATTACATTGTTATAATGAGCTTTGGCTGTCCAACTAGGCAATTTGCCCGTTTTAGAACAGTCAAAATGAACAGATATTTTACATGTAAATAGTGTGTTGACTATAATATTGTCTTATACTTAAATATAACACTTAATAAATAATATTAAGGTTTTGATGGTAGATACAAGAAGTTACTTATAAGTGTAAATTATATATTTATCAATAGAAAATAAAATATAGAGAAGAGAAATAACAAGAACATTCCAAAAGAAAAATAAAAAAGTTTAAATTTAAGTTTAAAAATTTAAAACAAGTCTATTTCTATTATTTTACAAGTTATATTTGTGAAAAAATTCACAATGTTTCTATGATACTTAAGATACCTTCCACGAGATTTTTGCTCTATTTTAAACGAGTCATGTTTTATTAAGCATTTTCATAATTTTCACTTCAATTTTATCATTGAAAAT
The DNA here is from genome assembly GCA_936435175.1 of Glyphotaelius pellucidus. Lineage (NCBI taxonomy): Eukaryota > Metazoa > Arthropoda > Insecta > Trichoptera > Limnephilidae > Glyphotaelius > Glyphotaelius pellucidus. Next base: position 1,487,188 of record OW386537.1, read on the forward strand.
ATTAGCACGCTCTGTCCAACATTCGTAATTACATATCTCTCCATTTTCTTCTTTTTGCGCCGGGAAGCGTGGCCATAAATAAAATTTTCTCTATTTTTAAACAAATTATAACATTCTATACCTTGAGTTCATATTATTTTTTTTTTGATGTAACATATAATTGTATCGTATAACTAAATACTAGCTTTTATCAAACGTACTTGTTTTGTTTTGTACATTCTTATTTTATTATGATTATAATACTGATACCCTCCTGAGTACCGCTGTGTAATCTCATGTATCACTTGAATGTAAAAGCCATTTTATGGCATTTAAATAAGTAAATAAATGTATAGAAATAAAGCTTACATTTGTTGAATGATAAGATTAATTAGTGAGAATGGTTTGGGATAGCCTAATGTTTCCCCTTCACAACTAAAATCATTCTAAACAAAACTGAATCTTAAAATCTATCGTATCGTAGATTCTATTCTTTTCTGTTGGTTCACTCCAAGGTTCGTAGAAAATGTTTTTAACAAAGTTAGCTCACAGGGTCTTTATTGAAAAAAACTCATTGGGCTGCTTTTGAAATTTCGAATGCGTGACGTAGCTGGAAGTAAAAGACTGTCACTCGTATTGCAGTTAGTTCAAATTTCCAAGTGAAACATGGACTGCAAGCTACGTCACGAATTTTTAGCCAATCACCGCTCTACCCCCTCAATGAGCTAACCTTGCAAGCATTTTCTACGAACCTTGGGTTCACCCTAAAGAATATTAAAAACCAGAGACAATATTTTCTAAAGCTTTCTGGTAGTTCAGTGATTACCTACATAATTGCCTGTTTTGTGTCATATTTCAAGTTATTCTACAAATTTTTGCCGAGAAAATTTATTGGGTGGATAATGAATACTAGTATTAGCCGCAATTAATCATGTTTTGTGGTTTCCCTGATGGTAATTTAAATTAGATTAGGAACGCCGATAGCATGCCATAACATCCCAGAATACGACAACCTGATTGATGCCCTCAAATCAATTTGGGAGGCGGGTATGGGTACCGCCGACCTGGGAACCTTTATTGGATAACCAACACCTCTGCCACAGGTCACCCCAAGTGGTTCACTAAGTTTGGTGATTTAGCAGGGGTGCCCGGGTTCATGGGGTGAGGTTTGTCTAGGTCTTGGAGGCGGATGACCAGGACACACTGAGCCCCAGATTCCTACCCACACCTTAAACCCTTTTCCTTCCCAAACTCTCCTCTCCTTCCTTTCCTTAAAAAACCCTCCACACAGCATCCCCAAAGATGACACAGGCCCTGAGGGAAATTATTTTCCTCAGGGCCTCCTGTGTGGAGCTCATGTAAAAAAAAAATTAAAATAATCCAAAAAACAATTTTGTAATAGCTAGGTGGTAATACGAATTCATTATAAATTAAAACTAACCTAAGGAAAACCTTTATATATTATAGCATCATTAGTCATAAAAGGTGCCTCGGGTTTATGCTTACTTTTACAGGAAAAACCAATGACAACGATTGATATATATTTTTCCTCAATATAGTAAATTGTTTGAACGCTTGGAATTCGAAAAACACTAAATAAATTAGACGTAATACATTTCGACGTATCATAATTGGTTGTCCATCAATCATATACATAAATCAGGAGACAAAGACATTGCAAAAAATTGGCAACAACTTATTTCGAATAAAATAACGAACAATGCTTGCCGCTTGCCGGCGGGTGTTTGACGTATGGACAGAAAATGACATTTTTGTTTCCTAACCTCGCTAACACTAGATCAATATAAGATTGGGAACCGATTATGTACTTGTGTAAACAAACAACGCTCGGTAATAGTGGATAAGTTAATTCACCCTAATAATGTCAATCGACTAAAATCCTAAACGAATGATTTGTAATCAATTATCTATTATAGATACATGCGTTCACAATCACCGACGATTCAAACTGCTGAAAGTTTACGTAAATTTTGAACCAAAATATATATAAACTTCAACGTATTTACTTATTTGACAATAACAATAAAGGGATCACTAAATGATTATTTATTTAATGTTAGAAATTTATCGTTATCCGTATTGCATCACTCTATTTTTTTGCACTGTATTTTTTACAAATTTGCAAACGCGAAATTATTATTCATTCAGAATAATATTCTGCAAAAAATGAACGTTCTAAAATAGTGAAAAAATTTTGGGTAGCCCGCGGAATATTTTACGAACACATGTTAAAAGTAAAATTAAGTATAGGTAACTTACCTTTTGCAAAACGAATCCCTCGCCACGATCAAAGCGGTCGACTGTCACAAAACAACTAACTTTTTCCTTGAAAATCGAAAACGAGCTCGTCTAAAAAAAGTTCAACGTTAACGCAGTACAAAGACACCTTGTAAAAAAAACATGTTTCACGGCGGAATCGAATATTAATTACGATAAGTCTATTCAGTAACTTTCTATTAGGTATAATAGTTTTCATTTCCATTAATGTTTTCTCACAAATTAAAGGAAAATTTGTAAACAAAATTATCAAATATGATTACATTTAGGTAGGTACCTAATTTTTTTGTAATAATATTACTTTCCATTTTGATTTGTCAAATGTCAGACCTAGGCGTGGTCACAGCTCACAGCAGGTAAATAATATCCGAATGGAGCTTTTAAATGTATATGGATGGCCGCCGCTGAGACTGTTATTAGGGTGTGTTCATCATTTAAGGGGTGCAGTGCCGCCCCTTATTCATAGATCATAATTTAGACAATAAATTATTCTTGGGATGGACATTCGCTGATTCAGTACTTCTGGAAATTTCGCCTTCGACTCAAATATTTGTAGTTATTCCAATATATTACCTCATTACATTACATACATTACATTATAATAAATGTAAACGGTTTCAGCTCTCATATAATTTAATCTACTCTACCTTCGTCGTTAGTGCGTCTAGTGCGATTCCGATTTTTGTGATTATTGAATTTCCCGCCGATTGCGCGCTCATGTATTATTTTACCAGCTACGACAAAAAGAGCTGAACTCGAAAAATTATGCAGCTTTTCACCGCATTGGCAATCTGCATTATTTTCAGTCAAGTTTATGGTAAACCCTTTTGCCGTTGTGCCTCCTCGGCAATAGCGCCTACTTGCCAGTAGGTGCTTCGTCGCTCCGTTTTCATTGGCGCTGCGCTCGGAAAGCGCGGTAAAACTGAAAACTAACCTAGTTTCATTTATTGGTTTATTGAGAGAATTTCGTTCTTACGCCTGTTTATTTTACAGGGTAATTTTAAAAAAATATCTAAAACATTTAATTAGTAATTGACTAATATTCTTGACAGACTCCAACTGGATTCCATGAAGATTTTCCTTGATAAAAGAATGGGATGTTTGAAGGAAAGAGATTCCTGTTTGACCATACGCTAACGAGAAGTTGTTAGCTTTAGACCACAGATGGCGGCGATGCAAATGTCGCCATTGAGGTTTACATCGATTTTACGGTATTGTCAACCGTAGCAACAATTGGTTTCAGTTCGTCTATTATCTGGGAGAAAAGCCTCAATTCGGAATATAAAAAATCGCATTTCGGTTAGATATTTTAAAATCGTGTTACGTGCCGCCCGCAGCGCGGAATAATGTATTAGTGAGGTGAGGAAGTATCGGAATATTAATATCTGGTAACATTGGAGCTGTCTATGATTGACCTCAAGCCTGCGAACTAGAAGGTACATTGGGCCGGGCTACTGGAAATAAATTGTCCTGCGTTGTGTTAGGCTAAATTTAAATATGGGCACGACATAGGTGAATATAAACTATTTATTTGTTATTATCTTGTTATTTGAATGCTATGTGAATGTGCCAGCGTGCCCTTTAGTGGACCGTTTCGTTATATTTATACCTTTTCATTAGAAATGCAGTGCTAGCATATCCCGACTGCTGTGGTGTTCCAAGCTAGCTCCTATGAGACTAGTACCGCGTAAAATTAGAGTTGTGTAGTTTTTATTGCTTCATATTCGTATTATTTCGAATAACATAAGATATTTATAACCCGTGTGATATTTTTGTGTTCCGAAGTCTGTCTAGTTAGCGCGGTTCAACTATGCTATATAATATAATGTGACATCAATATTTAATTGATTATTAGAATATTACTTCAGTCGTGTAAAAAGCTTTTCCTGGATTTTTATGTTTTCTTTTTGTTTTATTTCTACGCACTAGCGCAAATCAATAGGAAAAATCGCTTTTTTGGTCGGTGCGTGTTCAAAGTCGATATTTATAACATTTTCCGTGTTGTAGTAAAGGCAGCCAGTACGATAAAAACAATAGTGTATTTTCTGCTTTTACACGCTTCTAAATTCCATCTTTTCAGATATTATTTAAAAAAAAAACACTCTTTGAAACCAAATTTGCTATAAATAATATAGAATTATTAAAATTTTAATTGTCAGTTTAAAATGAAGCATGCTTTTGAATAGAAGATTTTTTGTTTCGTTTTACGTACAAATTTAGAAAATTTGTCATGTGCAAATCTGTCTGAAAAATTATACTGTTCCTTATCTATTACAACATCTAGTTAATTATTTTGATTATTTATTCGGAACCGTATTCTACTATTTTTTTTAAATAATGCATAATATCAATCTACCTGGTATAATTAAGACATTAGGGGAATTCCCCTATCAACATTTTATGTCTCTAATTTTGTAGTGTTGTTTATCATTTATCACATTAGAGATAAGAAGAGGCGCTATTTTAAACCTTATGAAAATCGTACATTTTACTTCAAAGTTCGAAAAAATATATGTTGCATAAGAGTGATAAGCATTTTTTTTAAATATCCGAATGTTAACCACATTTTACTAAAAGTGATTGGTACTATTATTATCCAACAAAATGAACACATTTTTATTCAATGGAAACCTAAAATAATTTTATGACAATTTTTTTTACTGTTTGCTTCATTTTAATCCATTAACTACTGTTACATTCAAATTTGTTTGTAAGTGTGAAAAAGTGCCTTTATGACTCTTCCCTACTTTATAGAGGTAGTTAAATAAATCCGATTTTTCATTAGTCTGCCAATCACTCATTCGCCTCTCAGGGCTGCTCAATTTATGGCCTTTCCATTTACATAAAATGCCTTCCATTTATAATTTTTTTTTATCAATTTCTGCTGATTGTTAGAGGCTATAGTAATACTTTAAGATATAAAAAAAATTAACACAGGTTTTTTCTATCATTTTTGCTACATCCCTGAAGCCAGCATACAAACGATTATTTATGACCAAGGGTTAGGCTATCCTAAGTCTTTTTCAGAAAACGGTCATTTATTATTACAAAAATTAATTTAATTTATGCATCAAAAGCAAGTTTTGTAGAAAGTGCATTTGACAAGTTTAGCTCATCAAGGGGGTAAAGCCGTGATTGGCTAAAAATTCGTGACGTAGCTTGAAGTCTATTTTCCACTGGGAGATTTGAATTAATTGCAATATAAATGTCAGTGTTTTACTTCAAGCTACGTCACGCATTCGAAATTTCGAGAAAGGCCCACATGAGCTAATCTTGTTAAACGCATTTTCTATGAACCTTTCATCAAAAGAAATTAACACTTTTCTCTAGTGCAAAAGAAATTAACACTTCTCTCGTGCAAGTTTCCTTTTTCAAATTTGCTTGCAAAGAAAGCACCGGTTTTGCTCAGATAAAATATAATTTAAATTTGTTCTGTTTTAAGTTTCAGAAGAAGAGGGTTTCAAATCAATTCTATTTTCAAAGTAAAATTACACTTCACTTCTTTGTATCCAAGTGTATCGGTTTCCTTAATAAATATGGATTGGTTTGTAAAGCAACTTTCTACACTACTGACCTACGGAAATAATATTAAAAAGCATCAAATTGATTTTATAAAGAAAGCAATTGGATGACCTACTTAGTTGTACTTTAATTACATAATTTGGACTCTCTGAAAATAGTGTGATACAGACTTACTTAAAATATTTATATTCTTTTTGACAAGCAATGTGCGCTTCGTGACAAAGTAGAAACCTTTGAAGTGGACTTATCCAGTAGGCACTCTCAAAATTAATACACATATTGCGAGCTTATGAAATGACGTATCAAATATTTTGAATGGAACACATTATTATTTTTTCTAGGTGGGTAGAATTTCACTTTAGTGGCCAGTATCCACTCTTATGGTTTCAGGTTCAGGTATTAATCTCGTGGGAGTTATTATAGATTCGCGTGGGCAGAATGAACTATTCACTAATTTGTCAGTGTGTGAATTGTCTGGTTGTGTAATTCAATATAGTGTGTATTATAACAGGTGAATCAACTTATAATGTCACACCCTTTAAATAACAGTGGCACAACTTAAAAATTGGATGCATGTCTTCAAGCATGTAATGTACAAAACACCAAAAATATGTTATGAAAACCTTTTTAAATTTATAATATTTTTGTATTTTCAATTTACATCTCGTAAGTAGCTAAATATATTTTGAAATGAAATTAACAATATTTAAGTGAAGTAGAAAAAACTCTCACTAAAGGTACGTTTAAACGGTGGCCGGACAACTCAGAATGAATTTAACTCAACACTTTGAAAAGTCATTAAAAGTGATGAAAAAAATATGTTAAAAATTGGTTAAATAGGTATTCTTCTTCTCGTACCGTGTCCGTTCAACGGATGTTGGCTATGCGGAATTTGTTTACTACGGCCTGGAACAGCTATACAGTAGACTGGCCAAACCACTGTCTCAGCCATGATGTTCTCCTTCTTCCAGGGCCCCGTCTTCCGGCAATCTTTCCCTACATTATGAGATGCAATTTCTCGTACTTCTCTGGATGTCTCATCACATGTCCTAGATATTGAAGTTTTTGGATTTTTATTGTTTTAATAATTTCTTTTTCTTTATTCATCCGAACCATAACATCTTCAAATTCGTAACTCTATCCATCTAGCTTATTTTGAGTATTCTTCTGTAGATCCACATCTCGAATGCCTCAAGCCGTCAGTTCTTCAGTAAGCATCCATGCTTCCATTCCAAAAAATAATACCGAAAACACGTAGCATCTGACCATTTGCATTCGTAATGCAAGGTTGAGATCGTGACTGCAGAACATCTTTTTCATGCAGCTAGAGGTTGCACGATCTTGCTCAATGCGGCATTTGATTTCAAAGCAGCCCAAGTATACAATACTCTGAACCTTCTCTAGTTTCATTCCAGCAATATAAAGATTTTCATTCAAGTCATCTGCGCTATTTTTGCTTTTGAGCACGTATTTTGTTTTAGTTATATTCAGTTCTCACAAGTCAACCAAAAATTCTCACAAGTCTTCACTACTTGATTCAGCAGAAGTTGTAAATCCTCAATGTTACTTGTTAGAAGTATCGTATCATCTGAATAATGCAGGTTGTTCAGAATCTTCCCATTTATAACAAGTCCTTGAGTAGCTTCTTGCAGAGCGTCATTGAACATTTCTTCTGAATATAAGTTTAACAGCTTAGGTGAAAGAATACATCCCTGTCGCACGCCTCTCATTATTTCTACTTCGTCTGTATTGTTTTACTCTTACTGCTGCTTTCTGGTTCTAATAAAGATTTCCTTTTATCTTTATCGTCTGTCCCAGAGGTTTACAGAATTTTAGGGTAATTGTCAAGTATTGTATGTTTGCCCTGAGAAAGGAATGGTCGTTCCGAAACCGGTCGGCATAGATAAAATATATAAGTGATTTTAAAAAAGTTATATTTCATTTATTTATTTATTTTTTGTTTAGTTTATGGGCTATTTTCATTTCAGAAGGTAATTTTAATTTTAGGTTAGGTTAAGGGCTATTTTTTTTTTCATTGCTTTTAGTGACTTTTCAAAGAGGTGTTGAGTTGATTCTGAGTTGTTGTGGGACTCATTTACACACTTTGGCTAACTCGTATTGAATGTGTGTAACCTTCAGTGGCCTAATGATCGGTCTGCCACTGCATTTGCTTTAAATTGAGTAAAAAAAGGAACGGTGAACAACATTAACTTAAGACCTCGCAAATATTTTCAAACATTATGTCATTATTGTGGCCAATTTAAACCATTTATTGGATAACCAACACCTCTGCCGTAGGTACCCCAAGTGGTTTGCTATGTTTGGTGTCTTAACAGGGGTGCCCTTTTTCATGGGGTGAGATTGTCTAGGTCTTGGCAGCGGGTGTGTCTATCCATTTACTGCATGACAGCCCAGATTGAGAGAGGCTGGTGTGGGGAGGCCTTTTGACCTCTCCAGCCGGACTCTCGACCCATCGCCGTGCACCGCAGTGGGAGGAATGGACCCGTCTGTTACTCCTGGACACACTGACCTCCAGATTTCTACCATCCCTCATACGTTTTCCTTCCCAGAACTTTCCTTCCTTAAAAAGACCCTCCACAAGCTAATGTAAAAAAAATATATAGCGAACGAAACATAATTTTTTAAATTAAAATTTTTTGAATGCAAACATAAAAATGTTTTAAAAATGGTTCACCTTACGTTACTAGAAATTAAACTAAAATTGCTGATAATGAAAAAAATAAAAACATCCACATTTTTTATTAGGCTTACGTTTTATAAACGTAAAAATAATTATTAAAAATTTTCCAAAGTTTCATTTTTTTTTTTCAAATTGAGGTGGGAAACTTTGGTTTCATAAAAGTGCATAAGTAGGTGTTTTTTTTCCTTTCTAACACCGTTTAGATCATAGATTCTCCACCTTTTTTTGCCCACCACCCACTTTGAGAACATTTTTATTTCTATCGCCCCCTAACTCGTCACAACGAAAGGGGCGTAATGGGATAGGGAAAATGTTTTTGTGGATAGGTGGCCCCTAATGGGATGGGTTTCTCTGGGTCTCCTACCGCCCCCTGAAAGTCTGAAACCCCCCCCAATTTTCTCTTGGTCTTCTACCACCCCCCTGAAGGTCTGAAAGGGGGCGTTATCGCCCACGTTGAGAGCTATGGTTTAGATCATATTCATAACCTTGATAGTAAGGGAGATAATGATTTCAATGAGATCGATATGAGTTGTTCCGAAAAGCGAACAAATTAGCCTGAGGGGTTAAGATACAACAATCCCTTTCTATTAAAACATAAAAAGTTTGGATACGAAACCACGATATCACAAGACATGCCAAGCGAACATTGTATTGTAGCATTGATTATTTTGGTAGTTAAAAATAAAAAAAATCTGTAAATAGCCAGGTCCTTTTAAACCCTTTTCTTTTCCTTCCCCTCCCACATTTATTTTTGTCTCACAATATTCCTTAATTAAGGCTTCCAAAGATTCTCAGACTTTTGAGTTGTCTGCACATAAAAATAAGCTGATTGTACAATAATTAATTATTTATGTTCTTATTTTAAATTAGGGTTTAGTCTAATCTGAGACACTATTTTTAGAAGCAAACTTTACATTTAAATTTCATATTTGAAGGACATTTCACTTCGATTTCCTTTTCCAAGAATTCCTAAGTTTGCTTGAAAATAATATGATTTAGTAAAAGTTCTGAGATAAAAGGTTACGTTTTTACATATCAATGTCATTTGTATTTCAAAGAAAATTAAACATAACTATCTAATAACTTGTTATTGTATGTAACGGTTAAGTGGCATTTTGTATGTAACGGTTAAGAGGCATTCACATGATTCACTAATCCTTCATTTCTGTGTTTCATTTTGCCTCTTTCCCTCGAAATGATACGTCTGAATGTGAAATGAAACGAAAGTGATGAGAGACGTGCCGAATGAAGCGATCCAACATTGTTTGATATTGGTTTTTACTCGCGCGCGGAATGACGTCATGAATCGTGGAGTGATATATGTGAACACTGATTCACTTTGTACTTTAGTCGGCCTGGCATTTTGTGCTGGAAGAACGTGTCAACGCAGCGCGCCAAATGTCAAAACGCTATGACTAATTTTTACTTTTCACTTAACTTTTCGAAATAATTCATACGTAGAAATCGTTTTTCGTCTCGTAGAAATTGTTCCTTCTTCCTTTTATATCATAGTGAAAAATATGATCTAAACGATATTGAAAAGAGAAAACAACGCGCTATAAATTCAATCTAACAATTAATTACAAAATAATTCAAATGTATACTTTTATGAAACCAAAATTTCTGCCCGAAATATAAAAAAAAAATTGAACTTTGTGAATTTTTTATGAATTATTTTTATATGAAACGACAAAAAATTTATGTGAAGAAAACGTTAATAATTAATTTTTCTAATAAATATGTATGTTGTTTTTTTTTTTTCATTACAGTAATTTTAGTTAGAAAAAACGCAAGGTGAGGCATTTTTTATACTTTAAAAGTTTACATTCAAAAATTTTCTATTTAAAAAAAACAATGTTATTTCAAATAATAAAATTTATAAGCGTATTTCATCACCTTTCAAAAATAGTTTTTAGTTTTCTGATACATTCACAAATATTCCATTTATATGGATTTGATTGCAAAGCGGAAATATTCTAATCTACTGACAAAATATGGTCGAGGCCTGATGGGTTATTTATGCGTGAAGTGAACATGTTGGGTTCTAACATAATTTTTCCATATTTTTTTTCTTTAATATATGCAAATGCAAGATTATTAAACTGTAAGTTAATGTTCCTAATAAAAAAAGTTAAGTAAAATTGTTTTGTGACATAAAAAATAAAAAGGAGACTAGACTGTTGTTTTTTTTTTTAATTTTATTGTGTCAGCAAAATTGCGTAAAAATCAGGGCATCCACCACCGTCCGAGTTTTCAAATTATCACAAATCGAATGAATTCCATTGCGTGCCACTGGCTTGGAGCCGTTGTAGCGGGAATGACAAGTGAACACTTATTTCTAGAGCGCCATCTGAACATGCGGTGAAACGAAGATGGAACATTTTCTCGAGTAAACCTTCACCCTGGTGATGTGTCTGAATGCCGCCTTGCCCCATATTTCCTCCAAAAAAGTATTCAACACAGCATATGCATATTCATTTTAACTTTGAAGCACACCTTTAAAACTTGGATAAGAACAAGATGGAGGGGAAGGGGATGAGTGTTGTATTTTTTTTTGTAGAGCAATGTAAGGTGAGCTTATTTAACACTTCCGTACCGGACCAGGGGAACGCACTTACACTAACGAGAGTTTTACGCTGTATCTAAGTTGTTTTTTAAACCACATACTCAATAATTTGGGTAATCCTAGAAAAAATATTTGGTTATCGATCTGCATTAAAAAAATTAATATCGCATTACTACTTTTCTTAATATTAATTCATTTATATCAAATTCCGGTCGAGAATCTGTCCAGCCCGCCCCCCTTCCTCTCTGTTCGGGCGTTACCCCGTATCCATCCGCTGGAAGTATCGGGACGATTCTAAGCGATAGCAAGTAATTTCTGTGTTGTTAGTGGAAAGGACTAGATCCCGTTTGTTTACACCGCGCATCTAGTTTGCTCTTTTTACAATGCTATAATGTTCGCTTGCCGGTCAAAGATCATTCGGTCTGGATCGTTTCCGCTACGCGCCAATCGCCAGTCAACATTCGGAAACAAGGCGTTATGGTGGCTATCGGCCCGCCTTCTCTGTTTTCTATGGAGAAATACGCGTTATGGTCTAAATTCGTTAGAATATTAATTATGACTTTATTTATGAAACGATTTAGATAATGACTATTGAAATAAGATAAATATGCTTCTGTCTAATTATTACCAAAACAAATTTTCAAAAATTGTGTCATTAACACCCTTTAATAAGCAAAACAAATTGGGGTCCCCGAGTGACCCCCCTTCGGATGAAGTGTGATTTTTTTCTTTCCGGGACGAAAAGGTTAACGAAGGGGAGGCCAAACATAATTGTTGCATTTTTCTTTCAATCATTCCCTATCTCCTTCCCCTCCCCACTACCTTCAGCCTCACAACATACCCCGACTGGGGATGCCATAGTCTCACTGGCTCCAGACGGGAGCAGTTGGTACTCTTGTGCGGTATTAACTATAAAAAAAAAAAAAAATTGTCGAAAATGCAACTTCACATAATGATGCGTACAGTAGGGCCTCGCTAATCCGGATAGGGAAAAACAAGACCCCTTCCGAATTATCGAGGCGTCCGGATTATAGTATGCAATATTTTAATAGGAATAAAACACATTTTTAACTTTGGTTTCATTTATTAAAGTAAAAATTTTAAATTATTGAATCAAAAGATTGAATATTGACACAATTGAATGTCTCCCTACATGATCCTTTCACCTGTTCGGATTACAGCGTGCACCGAAGTAACGGGGGTCCGGATTAGCGAGGCTCTACTGTATTTCAATTTTAGAGTTTGTAATTAATTTTCACATTTCAAAACCTTTTTCGTGTTGAGTTTGGAAAGTTTGAAAAGTTTGGAAACCTCTGGTTTTGGCAGCCATTGTGCTTCCCAACCTCCCTTGTGTGCTATTATGTTTGACGCCTCACAATGTTAGCTTAAATTGCTATTGACATGGTTACCAAACATTAATAAACCAACTTAATAGCTAAATTTTTCATAATCTCCTTCCCAGTCTTTAATCTCGGTTTTTCCTCCATGGATATGCTTGTAGTGTTTCATACATTTTAACCTTTCACGCCCAAACACATATTTGTGACATCTAATTTATATTTAGATACCTCTATGATCAATTTATCCTTTGTTCTGTGAAGCCGGCATATTGAAATTCTTTAAGTATGAAACTTGTTTCAATCATTATTTTCAGCGTTTCACTTTAAGATCTTTCTTTTTAACGATTCATGTTTACTGCTTTAAGTATTGGGTGTGTGTTCTTTCACTGTTGCATGTGTTGGATCTTTTATATGCAATTAATCCCTAAGGCAATTTTTTTTTGCTTTTGGGAACAGCTCACTTAGGTCTCATATAAATCGTTGTATCTCCTTTGCTGTCATGGTGAGAAATCTATGTTAAAAAAATATCACACTATACGAGGCGCTCAGCGGAAGAGTGGCCCAACCCACAAAAATTCGTAAATATTTTGGTCAAATCTATGAAGCCACAGTGACCCAAAATAGTTTCAATAGTTTTCACTATTTCAAAGATCCTTGAAATCATTGTAGTATCGAGCTGTAAATAATTAAATTAATTTTGAAAAACTCATAAAACTTTGGGATTTTTTTTTATTAATTCTTTTATTAAATGACTAAAAGTGAGGTAATAATAATTTTTACAATATGTTTGTCAGATATAATAAATATGTTTTTTTTTTTCATTATCAGTAATTTAATAGAAAAAATGTAAGGTGAACGAACCACTTTTTAAACTTTTTTTTTTGTGTTGTTAAGTTTCCCATTGCATTCAAAATTTGAATATTTGAAAAATTATACGAATTGCATGTTTTTTGTAATAATAACATTTATAAGCGTATTTCATCACCTTTCAAAAACAGTTTTTAGTCTTCGGATACATTCATAAAAATTCTATTTCTTTGGACTTTATTGCAAAGCGTAAATTTTCTGTCCTGTCACTGTCCTGAGTATGCTCGAGGCCTGAGTGATTAAAGGGAAGATTGTAATGATAAACATGGCATATAAATGTACGTTTACACAACCTTCGAAATAATTTTTGCTTGGAATTGTATTTATAATGTCATTTGTGCGACATGTCTTGCGACGGTTTGAATAACTTAAAAATAAAATAATTACATCAAAGCTTAACATAAAAAGTTGAACCATTAAAGATTTAAAGAGGGCTACTCTAATAAATTAAATAAAAAATTGTAGTTAAGAAATAATTGTAATTACTGTAGTGAGATCACTAGTAGATACTAGTAAAAAATAATGTACAATATTATTTATGCAATTTAAGGTTTAGATTAATAAGCCAATTGCCGCCAAAAGTACTAACTCCAATTTTAAAATAAATAGAAAACGTACAAAGTTTCACAAGTCTGTGATTGACATGAATAGTCCATCTTACTTCTTTTAGAAGTTTTGTAGATTCTTCGATCTTCGTAAAACAATAATTTTAACTTCATAATTTCATGAATGGAATTTTAGTTAGTCTGACTTTAGAGATAATATCAACTTTTGGAATTGTTTACTCTTCTATATATTCCATCGCGTGTTTATGGAGTTATCAACTTTTATCTGCAATCTCACAATTAATAATTTGAATTCGACTTTCTTCAGATACTTGTAGATCAAATTATTTAATTTTTATTTGTTCATATGAAGCAGATACTTTGTGATGTGACATTATAATTTAAAATAAAACAATAACTTTGTAAACACCACTTTTTATTTTTTATGTATATATTAATATATCGGCATTAAGTACATAAAAAATAAAAAGTGGTGTTTACAAAGTTATTGTTTTATTTTAAATTTAATTTTTAGTTTTGGAAATTAATCAGACATATTTTTCAATTTAAAAACGTTGATTGGCACTTATCGAAGTTTTCAATACTTTGTATCTTCAAAATTAATTCTACGAATTATAGCTCGACACTACAATTTGTAAATGCTGTGTACAATTGAGTAGACAGACCCTCACAACATGAAGCTTCAGCAATAAAATTGCATAATGCATGGATAGTATATTCAATAATCATTTTAAAATATTACGCATCATCATTTCCCTGACAAAGGAAGTGGTGAATTCAGGACTATGAATTATAAAACTGACTATCGCAATGATTCAATGATTTAATGCTTTGCATAAAAACATATAGTAATCATTTGAAGTTTTTTCTTTAAAATTAAGACAAACATTTAAATATAAAATGAATCATAATATTATTGACAATTTAAAGAAGCAATAATTTGACGTGATCATTATAAGTTTGTCTCGGCCATGTCAGTTCATAACTGAAACTAAAGACAAATTTCATTCAATATTCAGAAAGCAACTGCACTAGTTACTGACAATCAATACTTCACAATCATGCTGCAATCGGGCATCGGATAGCCCCATCAGAAAACATGTTGAATTAATAATTATTTGGATTCGAATCCCGGTGGTGAAAGTTAATATAAAATCTTTTTGATGTGCTTATTGCAATCGTTTTTTCTTTCTTTTGTCTATAATACATCCGGTGGATTCCAAGGTTTTAGAATAATGGTTTTACTTGAAAGTGTTAATATATTATAAATGCAAAAGTGCATTTGTTTGTTTGTAATTCTTTCACGTCGCAATGGAGCGACCGATCGACGTGATTTTTTGCAAGGGGATAGTTGGGATTGGAAAGTGACGTAGGCTACTTTTCGTCCTGGAAAAACATTTCATACCCATGAGAAAATTTAAAAAAAGATAATAGAGGATAGGGAATAGGAGGTAGGCTGTTCAGTTTTGGTCACTAAACAATAAAATAATGTAGTAAAATAAACTTCTATATATATCACCATTATAATAATTCTTTCTTGGTTGCTCTTACAATTCAGACACAGACATTTTATTTATTCTTTTTTAAGCGGAGACGGTTTACGGATAATTCCCGTGAGTACTTGAGCCATAGGTCCATCGTGCTCTCTCCCATTTTCCTCATTCATTTAACATAACCAATCCCTTTTATAAAGTTCACCAGGGTTGTCATCAGTAACGGCTCATGACTTTTTGGCATGCTAGAGTGCTAATATTAAAAAAAAAATGGCATTGTTGATAATTGTTGTGGCCGTTTGTTTTTTGAAAATCGATTTTTTTTATGAAGACTTTCAGGAAATCCGAAACAGTGCACTTCCAATCCTAAAAATCTTAATAAAAATAACTGATTTTCGAAAAAATAAAAATATACATATTTTTTGCTACAACACCAGTACATAATGCCTTTTTTATTTTAATGATTTTTTTAAATTAGCTCTAGTATACTGAAGTCACAAGCCGCCACAGGTTGTCATTGGATATGTGTCTATATCTTTAGGTTCCACATGTTTCTCCCCAGATATCTGAGTCTAGTTCCCACCAGGGTGGGACATTGCACTCTTGGTGAATTGGAGTCTCTTCATCCTTTTCACATTTCCTGCATCTATTCATGCTTTCCATTCCCAAATAGCTGCATATCTCGTGAGATGGCAGTGTCCCTGTTGGCAATGTTGGTAGTCCTATCAGACGTTTTAGTTATATTATGATATATGAAGTAAAATACAGCAGACATGCTCGCAAATATTACATAATAATATATGTAAATTAGTGGATCTATGTTGTATAGGTTTTTTAAACATAAATTGAAATAAAAATATAATTGTACCACATTTAACTTTTTCTAAATTAGAATTAAGCTAACGAAAATGGTTGAAGAAACCTTCTCTATATCAAATAGGTACTTGTATGTTACACCCCTGCAATGAAAAAGGGATGGTTGCTCACCATCACGGTTGCCTCGTTAAAAACAATTGTGTTATGTTATTCATGGGTAGACTGTAAGCACGATTTAAAAGAGACAGCACCTTTTTTAGTTTGCATCCCAAGTCCCAACCGTCTTATTGTTTAATGAAAATGCAACTTGTATTTAGTTTTCATGAACAATTAAATATGATTAGACATTGTCAATCATTTAATCTTATTTGCTTCAATTGCTTTTCTGTAACATGAAAGTACATATTTTAAAAAAAATTGTACAAAATTCCACAGTAATATTAAAAAAAATATATTTTTGCTTAAAATTATTCATTTTTCAACATATCCCTCCGGAGATTATCTGCTAGATAGTCCTAGAGTGAAAAAAATTAATGGTGCTTGTATGTATTCTTTGAGATAATTGTCAAATGGCCAAGACGTACAAAACAATAATGATTAAAATATAACTCTATGCTTTGTAATAAAGATATAATATTGTAATAAGTACATATTTAAAGCAGAATTATTCTTCTGAATAATACACACAATAAAGGAAAATTGTCATGATTTTGTATTACCATCTTTCATTAGAAATACTTGACCATTTTGTATCCGAGTTCTGTTTATCAGTTCTCTGTTATTTAAAAAAAGTATTTGAGGAGAAAATAACGTAGATTATGTAAAATAGAGTTTTGCTATGTTGAACTTGAGTACCCACTTTCAAACAAATTTATTTTTCAAAACAATGTGGATTGATAATGTATATTATTGAAGTGAAAACTTCTTTAGCACCATTGTGATTTGAAACTCAATGAAACGAAAAATAGCGACACTAAAAAGAGACAAACTATCCTGTGAGAGAATGAGATAGTATAATCGGTCTCTTTGTACGGTGCTTCGTAGCCTCCCCACTCTTGTCTCCTTTGTTTTTCTGAAAGTTTCGCTTCTACCGTGTGTGAATTGCACGCTGATGTTTTTATAATCCAAAATCGTTTATACATTACATTGATAGCTAGGCTCAAGGGTGTATATACCGGGGGGGGGGTTTAGGGGATTCAGGGGGTTCAGGGGGTTCTGGGGATTCAGGGGGTTCAAACCCCTCCCCGGCCTTAGTATTCTTTAGGAAAAAGACAGAATAGTACTCAGATTATATTCCTGGAAAATATACAATACTTTTGCAGTCTCTTTTATCAAAGTGATGCAAATACTAAGTTGAGTTGTGGCAAGTAGAGGTCCCAAAAAAAATTCTAATAAATATTCCAACCCTTCCTTTCTCCCTTGCCTCTCCTTCCCAGCATCAACCTCCTCCACCCCGTTGGGGTCGAACTCCCACGTAAATACCATAGCTGTGCCCTTGGCTAGGCTGTGTCATTCTTTGTTTTTAGATGGTAGTTTTCCTACTCAAATGGTTTTATATGGAATCTCGGAACATAATTATACAAATATGAAGTCAGAATCTGAATTAGAATAACCCGACTATCTGGGAAATATTTCTCTGTTTGAATAAGTGTTCAATTTGATGCAAATTAATACATTTGTATATTTCCAATGAATTATGATAACAATTTCTTAAAAATCTACAATGTAAAAGAACCTTGAATTAATTTTGTGAGGAACAATAATTCCCAAAGTCATTACCATCAAAATAAGTGTATTACGTTGAGAAAACCAGTTATGTATAATTAGTTTGTGTTGTGAGACAGGTTTTACTACAGGTACATTAATAAATTATAAATTACTAGTTCTCTATACCAAATGCAGTATCTGTTGCAAACTTGTTGTTTGTCTCTCCTTTAAATCAGTCGATCTTGCATTCATTTATGGTAGGTAAAAATCATTCTATTATGATCAGATTTGTAGGCAACATATGTTTTATTCGAAAAGAAAATATAGTATTTAATTTTTTTTTTTTTCAACTTAAAACATAAATAATCAGTAGATATTGGACAGTAAGGGTCGGGGGAGGGGTTGGGCCGTTACTCAGACAGGGACCAGTGATGATATGAGAAAGAAAGTTTTTTTGGTTTTGATGAAAAAAAATTAAAAAAAAAAACAACGAAAAAGTCACCGGAGATCAAAATGTCTTTTACATTTTTTACCCCAAATAAGCATAAATAATGTCAGGAATCACTGGAGTAAGTCTGGCACTACCTGTGTATAATTTTTTTTTTCTTATATTGAGCATCTGTTTTTCCTCGTGGCATCAATTGTTTTAGGCATAGAATAAAGATGAACAAGAAATTTAATGTGGGCTAAAGTGATTTAAAAGTCGGACCATTCTTTGCTAAATTTCATATAGAGAACCGTATTTCACAATCATTATGAAATTCAAACGGGATTGCGATATACAGTAGCAGGCACTTATGAGAGAGAGCTCGTGCTAAATGGGCTAGAACCAAAAGATACTAAGACGGTGGCGACATTTCAAATCTGTGTGGAAGGCATTTCTAGTGATCTTCATACTATGATTTTAAGTATATTATTCAATATTTAACGATAAATCAAATGTTATTGGAAATCTCCTTTGTTCTGGCTTGTTTTTAGATATTGCATAACTTAAATATTTTGAATACCTAATCCATTTAGAACCTTTTTTTAAATATTAAAACTATGTAAATGAAGGTATGTTTTTAGGTTTTCACGGCCAAAAAGTATTTTTGTTATTGTTTTTGGGGTGTTATGCCGTGTTTCGCTACCTCCTTCTTTAGCCAACGTTTCGGACAGTGACTGGAGCGTAACGGCTACCCAGCAAGGCAGACAAGGCAAATCATAAGAGCCAAATCAGCACGAAACGAAGACAGGGGTGAACAAGAGTCAAAAGGCTGCGCTTTCCTGCCTTACGTCCATAATGTAACAGACAGAATTGCCAGGCTGTTGAGAAAAGAGAACATCAAGACGGTCTTCGGAACCACGACAAAAATCCAAGACCTACTGAGGTCGGCAAAGACTAAGTTTCCTCTGGAAACAGATGGAGTATATAAACTCAGCTGTTCCGGATGTGACAAGGTCTATGTAGGCCAGACAGAGCGGACGATCTCCAAAAGGATTTCGGAACACTTTCGTGCTTGTAAACTTGGCCACCCTGATAAATCGGCAATCGCCGAGCACTTAATCGAAACCGGCCATTACTTTGGATTTGTTCCTGAAGTCCTGGGAAGACCCAAAACTTACAGAGCACGCCTAATTACGGAGGCAATTGAAATCCATAAAAACCCCATCAATATTAACAGAGACGACGGAGCTAAGCTCAATAGTTCTTGGTATCCAGTAATTGACGGCTACACCAAAGCTAAACGCAAAAAAACATGCTGAATGTTTTCTAACACCAGCTCGTAGAGAAATGGAGCTGGCAGCACGGTATCGATTCGACACACATAAGTAAACACTCTCACCAATATCATTTACTCATCTGCCCTGATGATGGACACTGTAACGCTGTCCGAAACGTTGGCTAAAGAAGGAGGTAGCGAAACACGGCATAACACCCCAAAAACAATAACAAAAATATGTAAATGAAATTTGTTTTGTTATTATTAAACTTATAGTTTGAACATACACATTGGCTCATTCAGTGAAAAAACTGCTACTACCAAGTACCTGCAAAAATAACTTTTTGCAGGTACTTGGTAGTCTATTATTGTCATCACATTGCAAAATACCGTCCAAGTTCTGGCAGAAAATATTCACTCTTACAATTTAACATTTTCTGGCAGAACATGGACAGTACATTGACACGTGTATATGAAGTTGATGTAGGTATGGAAGATGCCAGATTGTTCTAATATCAATTGTGAAGACTGACAGACCTTACAAAAATAGCAATTGATACGTAAATAAAAAATGAATTGATTTGTGCCGCCCCTTGATTAATTGCTTCATAAGAAGGCATTTGTAAGAGGCAGAAAGAAAACAGTTACCACAATTGCCTCAAAGTGGTGTGCAATATACAGATTGTCACTCAATCGAGTGTACTTGTGTGATATGGTAGTGTAATGTTGAAGCCTCCAGGCTGTGGGCTGTGAATTTGAGCTTCTACTGACTCGGTGTTGAATGTTGTTTCAAATGTGGTTCCAGTTGGCTGCTCTATTAGTAGAACGCTAAATGTCCGACTAATTGTGCATAATTTTTCTAAGGCCTATTGTTTATTTAATTCTTACATCAATAATTAGCTCGCTTGTGGTTAACCACGACAAATCGTGCAAAACCTATTCTCACAACCAAATAGTTAGCTTTTAGTTGTTGGTGATTGCAATTTTAAAATTCTTTGACTAATCTTGTTTGAAACATTGTTTGATTTTTAAGTTATCGGCTCTGCGCTACTTAACACGGTAATCTATATATTCATAAATTCAAATGTGATAACAATATTGTTTTGTTTGCAAGTATCAATTTGAATTTCAAAATGTTTATTTAGTACGTGTATACTCGAAAAATATGAACAAAATTTATTTTCAAATGGGTAATAATATTCTGTCTATTTTTTCTCATCTTTGGTCGACATGAGCAAAGAATGATCAAATAAACGAGAAGAAGAAATAGGTGCGGTAAAGTCTTCTCAGCGGGCAATTTTGAAAGGAAACTAATATACATATTAACATGTCGCAGTTGTGAAGTGTCTAATGACTTTTAACTATGATTTAATTTGATTAAAGCGTAACCACATATGTAATCTTGATTAATTTTAAATTATTCCTGAGCGTGCCCAGTTTTGGGTCCAACATTTCCCATTTGGGAAAATTTGAGAGATGACTGTACTTAGTACATATCATCGGAGTGAAGTGTCTTTAGTTATTGTGTTTGGAATATGAATTAAATTAATATCTGTCTTTTGATTCTGACAAGGTTATAAGATGGTTGTAGCAGCAACATTATCAAACATTTTTAGCTAATGACGTTATGTATAATATATAGACTCGTGGTAGAAATCTCAAAGTGGTTATCCAAAAACAAGGCAGTTGTATTTGTCTTCGATTTCGGAGTTTTACTACCCAACTGCCACGTGTCTCGTAAGGTCGTGTCCTACCAGTAAGTAAATTGCATTCAAAAAGCCCTCGTGTGAATGAGAAAATTACACGACAAACACTAGTAAAAGCCAAGGAATAACATTTCATTCGTAAATACATGCAAATTATTTATTATTATAACAATTATTTCAATTGTTTCCAGAAGATTTTTAGTGCCATTAGAGAAAGTGAGAAACAATTAGTTATAAAAGGGACAACCTATGTTCATAACATTCTGCATTCTTCTTAGTAAGTAAGTTTAAGTAAGTGTAAGCGAGTAAATGTATCTTGTCATCTCAGTCATACTCGTGATGTAGAATATAGCATTCGGTGCAAATGAACGCCGCCCGGTCCCATATCTCGGTTCATACACACACATTCTTTGAAATTCTATCTTGTTTTATTTTTTATTTATTTTTTTTGATTTGCCGGGCGTTTATTGAAATAAAATATCGTATACAAGTAAGTAACCCGCCTCACTAGACAATGTCTGTTCTGAGACAGGTACATACGGGGTTATATGTATACATGAACAACTTTTGAATTAAGAATTTACAGAAAAACAAAAGAGCGTTTCTTACTTGCTACATTGTATCTTAAGTTTGTGAGACAATCGCGAGTCTGGTGTAATATTATTAATTTATTTGTAATGTCATTGTTTTTAGCTATGAAAATACACCTTTGTTTTAACATTATTAAATTATTGACGGTCTAAAATAATAGAATGGCTCTTACATTTAGATAATGTTATGGGTGGTAGAGAAGTTGGGGGCAGGGGGAGGAAGATTAGTGTCGGGCTATTCAGTTCTTTAGAAGAATTTTAACCATTAGAAAGAAAGAAAAAAAAAAGAAGCCACATTTTCACTAAACCGCAAAAAAATTTAGGGTGGGTTGTTTCAAAAAATTTTAAAAATTCATCAATTATCTGAACTTAATTTTCACGTTGTGTGATAATTTCAGTTTTATGAAGTAACTGACCTATAATGATATTATAACAGAACTTATGCAGAACGTGAAAATTAAGTTAAAATATTTGATGAATTCAAATTTTTGAACTTAATTTTTCGTGCTTAATAAAATTTACTTGTGGGTAGATTTCTGCATGTATCCAATTGTATTATAAATCTTGACTTTACTTGAACATTCATTCCTTTACCTGTAAAAGTCCCGCCCTTTAGTATTAAAGTTTGCTGTAGTAAAATTGCAATTAATGCTTTCTGTGCCGGGTAGAATACTTTTCAAACTGCAGTAATAATTGCTCGGGAAAACTTTCAAAGAATAATTATTGTGCTTTGTATGTTAAACCTTTATGTTATGTAACTGGGGGTGAACCTTTCACACAGTTGTCAGAACCAAAAGATTATAATTTTATTTCTTTTAATTCTGGAATAAACTATTATTATTATTATTATTATTATTATTTATATTTTGAACACAGTTGACACATTGGAAAGTTTGTTCTGTATTAAGCAACATATTATGTACAAAAAATTTTGAAATACATAAATTGAATTCACACAATGAAATGAAAACTTCTGTAGCACCGTTGTGATTTGAAACTCGATGCAACGGAGACGAGCGACACTAAAAAGAGATAAACACATACTTCTGTAGGGTTTAGCCTGCGAGAGAATGAGATAGACATAGTGTCATCTTTGCGCGGTGCTTTGTAGCCTATCGGCCTTCTTTTTGTGCGGTGCTTTGAAGAATAAAATGTAAAATATTTTTTAAACTTAGTAACAATATTTAATAAACAAACCCTACAATTGTTCTACTCCTGATACTCTGCATTCGTCTCATTCTCTCAAAGTTTCTGAAGGTTTTACTTCTACTGCGTGTGAACTGCACACATGTTTTTCTTGGTTTGTCAGAATGTTAGAATAATAATTGTCAATGTTAATAATGGCAGTCAAAAAGTAAACCACATGCACACATTAAAGTGTAATCGAATTATTCATTTAACAACAAACACACTTTCTATTTATACGGACTAATTTATGAATTTTGAAAAATCTTTTTATTAAAATTTAGAAATCCGCTATTGGTTGTCCAGCTTTGTTGCTTGGCAATTTGGCAGACTTATCTAGTATTATTATAATCAGTGTCTGGTTAAATTTGCTTTGAATGAATTATTCATGACTCGTGTACTCTATTGCATTCATAAATCTGCTTTTTTATAAGTTTTGTGTAGAACTAGTTTCACTACCCGCTTCTTACTATCTGTGGAACAATCAATACGCTAGTACTGAGACTACACCTTCCTCTACTACTATGTGAATGAAATATTAATACTAATAGCTTATTTTCTTTTGTTACAGATTTTGGTTAGTAGCAGTTGTTAGGGAGTGGTTCCTACTTTGATTAAAGTTCAGAGTATATACATTTATTCCCTATTACTGTAACCTCCCTTAGTTGGCTGGTTAATAACAAACTAAAACTGAGCTCCGAGAATATTTGCAACATGGTGACCCCATGCACGAGGTTCTCCGATAACTACGAGTTAAAGGAAGAACTGGGGAAGGGCGCCTTCTCCGTGGTGAGAAGAAGCGTCCAGAAGGCCACGGGACTAGAGTTCGCAGCCAAGATAATCAATACCAGGAAGTTATCTCAGCGGGACTTTGCCAAATTGGAGCGGGAGGCAAGAATATGTCGCAAGCTGCAACACCCCAATATCGTCCGATTGCACGACTCTATTCAGGAAGAGCATTACCATTATTTGGTTTTCGACTTAGTAACCGGTGGAGAATTATTTGAAGACATCGTTGCCAGAGAATTTTACTCTGAATCCGATGCTTCTCACTGCATTCAACAGATCCTAGAATCTGTCCACCACTGCCATCATTACGGAGTCGTTCACCGAGATCTGAAGCCCGAGAACCTGCTGCTGGCTAGCAAAGCTAAAGGCGCAGCGGTGAAGCTGGCTGACTTTGGACTGGCCATTGAAGTCCAGGGAGATCAACAGGCATGGTTCGGGTTTGCTGGCACTCCCGGGTATCTTTCCCCCGAGGTGCTGAAGAAGGAGCCCTATGGCAAGTCTGTAGATATCTGGGCTTGCGGAGTCATTCTCTATATCCTGCTGGTGGGGTACCCTCCCTTCTGGGACGAGGAGCAGCACCGTCTGTACAATCAGATCAAAGCCGGGGCCTACGATTATCCTTCCCCCGAGTGGGACACCGTCACGCCAGAAGCCAAAAGCCTAATCAATCAAATGTTGACGGTAAACCCTAGCAAGCGAATCACCGCTTCCGAAGCTCTCAAGCACCCTTGGATCTGCCACCGCGAGAGGGTCGCCTCAGTCATGCACCGTCAAGAGACCGTGGACTGCCTCAAGAAGTTCAATGCTCGTCGTAAGCTGAAGGGAGCTATTCTGACCACCATGTTGGCCACGAGGAATTTCTCAGGTCGCTCCATGATCACCAAGAAGGGAGACGGATCTCAGGTGAAGGAGTCTACCGACAGCAGCAGCACCACCCTGGAAGATGACGATGTAGAGAAGGAGAAGAAAGCGGGTGTAGATCGATCGTGCACCGTCATCTCCAAATCAGAGCATGACGAAGAAGCCGGCCTGAGCAAAGCAGATTCTTTCGGCAAGAATAATACTCGCTCCGCAGAAGGGCAATCTGTACAGTCTGCCAGGAGACAAGAGATCATCAAAATAACGGAACAGCTCATAGACGCCATCAACAACGGGGATTTTGAAACGTACGCAAAGATCTGCGACCCCCACATCACGGCGTTTGAGCCCGAGGCCCTGGGCAACCTGGTGGAGGGCATGGACTTCCACAAGTTCTACCTGGAGAATGTGCCGGGCAAAAGCAGCAAGCCCATGAACACCACCATCCTGAACCCGCACGTGCACCTGCTGGGCGAGGAGGCGGCGTGCATCGCCTATGTGCGCCTGACGCAGTTCCTGGATGAGCACGGTCACCCGCACACGACCCAGCACCAGGAGACGCGCGTGTGGCACAAGCGCCAGGCCAAGTGGACTTCGGTCCACTTCCACCGCTCCTAACTCCTGACTTCAGACTCTCTCCCTCAGCATCGTATGAAAGGTTTCCGTGTTAGTCGACACACACCCGCATTTGTGTAGAGTTTTCCGATACGGTAGAAATGTCGTCTGGTGTGAAATCATATCATTCGATAGATGTGTCGAAAGCCTTCATGGGAAACTTAGCGTTATTCATTACAGGACCGTACGGTGAACTGATCCTGATAACTTTTAATTAAATTTACATATTTTGCACTCAAATCAAATGCACCTTTCGGCTTTAGCGTGCTCAAACTTATTTATAAACTCCTTTTATATAACGAACTCGCGGCTCTGCGCCGCTTTCGATGATCTTCGAGTTATGAATATATCTTATCAAATGTAATGCAGATCTCCAACTGTTCTCTAAGGTGGCGTCCATCCTTCACCCATGACTTAGGTTAATACATAACATACATACTGCTCTCCCCACCACTGTCACCTCATACAGAATACAGAACTGATGAACTGGTAACTGAAACTGAAGTTGTAACTGTCTAATACTGTCCGTATGCTAGATCGCTTGGAAACCATTATAGCTTAGAATAACTACATTTGCACTTAACTGTACTGTATACATAGTTAATTTCAATTACAAATCTATTTTTGACATAGACTACATGCTAATCGTATGGACTCGCTGCTAGCTTCGTAATATGAAGTGCTTTATATTGATTGTATTGTATTGTATTGAATAAATCCAATTGACAGAACTCAGTACTGATTTATACTTGTTGTCTAAGAATACACTGTTTTATTCATATAAGTCCAGTTTTGTTTGTAAAACAGCCCATTACTAGACAGTAGATCAGTCGTTTTGCCTTTATGGGATTACGCTTTGTACACTAACTTAAGGTGATTTTTCTAATTTTTATCTAGCTATTCTGATGCTTAAATGTTTATATCAATCTCCATTTTGTAATGATGTGTTTGGTATTGTATTGAAGCTGTATCTATCTATCTACCCTCTCTATAAATAATCGAATAAAGGTCAACGAATGTCAGACCCAAACTCATTCTAATAATCTCAATTGGGCCTAGGACCAGCTGGCCTGATTCTGTGTACTTGTACTTTGTAATGTGTACTGTAATTCTATACTATATACTTGTGTAATTCTGTACTCTATACTGTACTCCATACTGTCAAGCTCAACGTGAACACAACAAACAAACAAACTGAACAACTTTTCTTTCCCGTGCATACAATTATACCTTTCTTTAGATAGAATACTTTTAGCACATTCTTTATTCGAAGATTTGTCTCTCTTTACATGTTATCTATAAATGTTTTTTGTCGTGCTTAAATTGTACACAAGGTGTTCAATCATGTTTTACTCTGTGGATTGTTATTAAATAAATAGAAAGTAAGAATATATATTATGTAATTAACCAGTGATAAAATGCAGTTATTGGCACTATAACTACTTATACCATTACGGCGAGTACTAAACTCCTGTTAAACAGTATTTTACTTTGATCAAATCTATAGACTATCATTTTGTAGTATTGATTTAGTTTAAGGAAAATGATCTTTATACATACATTATTCGATTTTCATTTGTACATATTTTATTTAGCTTTATTTGTATTATTGTTGTTAGCAACCGAGTTAATGTTCCGAGGAATTGCAAACTGCCATAGCTTGTTGCAAAACTAAACTGTGATATCAGAAAGTGTTGGCTTGCTTCTATACCGTATGTGCTACCCAGAAGCTCTACGTCAATGTAAACAGTTAATTGCAGCAAAAAGACCGCCTTTGCACCTTTCAGTATCTCCTGATAGTTAATTATGTTCACATCCTTATCACGATGAAAACAATATTAACATCACTACATTGAAAATATTAGCTTGCTTTAACCTTTACGATGTTATCTTTAGTAATATCTAAAAAGTCATCGTCCAAATTAAGTTTGGTTTACAAAGCAACAGATTAATAATATTTAATGTTTGACCGCAGTAATACAAATAATTTTATGTTGGTCACAAATAATAATGTATTGACAAAATAAAATATATTGCAGTATTCATAACAATTTTTTTTTATGGATTCATTTTTGCTATTATAAAAATGATTTTTATCACTTGCCATTTTATGATCTTAAGTATTTTTAATGTAAGTTTGTGGATTAATTATTGATAGTTATTTATTTATATTCTTATTGACTAAAAAGCTCAGCTAAGATAAAGGCTATTGTACCCGTCACGGAACTAACTTATATTTTAAAGAATTGTGAACCTCTATCTCACTTCAAAAGACAATTATTTAAGAACACAATATTATGTTCTCACGATGTGTAGGTACAGATGCCCAACCCCTATCTGTACCCAATACGTCATATTGCCAAATGAGATATGTGTGGAGAGTATGTATTACTAAACTTGTATATGTATTGTATTGATTGATTGAAAGGAAACATGAAATGATCCTGTGCCATTCAGATGTTAGTGCCAATAGCTGTATGGGTTGTCTTAAACAGTCTAGTCTTATTAATACGACTACAGAAGTGGTTTAGGATCTAAGTATTAATCCTTTTTTTGTATTTTTCAGATCTTTACCTAATCTTAATGTAATGTAATGATGAGTGCTGGTGACTGCAGGGTTCAAGAGTTGTAGCTCTACACGTACACTAGAGTGTGAAGTGCGGTGCGGTGGCCGGGGGCTCGCATATAGCTGGAGGTCTAGCTAGGAGCTATGGTGGTCAGGTAGCCGTTGGCCGCCCACGCCGATAGCTCGGCACGTCATCAACTGAGGCTTTTATCAAATGTAAACAAATGCAAACAAACCAACAGACAAACAAACAAAACCAACCAACCGGGTTATTTAAGATTCCTCGCCCTTAGGCCTAAAGTTTGGTCCACATTTAAAAATATATCGGTATAATGCAGTTAATTTTGTGTGAAATTATTTATTGGAGCATGATTTGTTATTTAAGGATTTATTGTAGGTTAAAAATATATGCATTTCTTTTTCAAACAAAGTTTGATGCATTTGTCTTGTTAAATTAGGGGTTTAATTGAAAAAAAAAACATATGAATGCCAACTGAATTGCAATATTGTTATTTATTACATTGTATTATAATTTATATTTTGTTTGTATTGTTGCTTTGTTATATAATTTATTACGTTTGTGTTTTGATTGGTCTTTCACTTTAGTGGAGACTGTTTACTAGAATTAAGCTCACGCCAGATATAAAGTATAGTCTTCTTGTTTGTAGAAATCTTACTTGGAATCCATTGTCAGCATTTCTCTACTTCCGATTATAATACATAAATATGTAATGAAATTCTCTGTAATAAATTCTTTTGGTCTACTTCCTATTCTCTGCTTGTGTCCCCCCTCAAAACTCAACAATCCTCTTCCGATGGTATCATGCAGTGTTAGTAAGGTTATAAGCAATGTAACATTTACTGCACATAAGAGTATATGACTTTGCCAAGCTTCAAATGCAACTGAAATACTGGCCCTCAAATATCCAGCCAACAAGTTCACTTGTCTGGAATTCTGGAATACATTGTATCTGCCCTGTTTATGTTTGAAAGTTTTTGTTTTTAACTTCTGTCAAAAACAATAACTCGGGTGAAACACATGATGATTACAAACATGCCCAGCATATTCATAAATTAATTAATTGTGGGTTTGTGCTAATCAAAGTAATACATTTATTGTTGATTTAATTGTATAATTAGGTACATTTTTGTCATAAAATTGCAGGCATCAAATAATATTTTCACAATAGGTAATAAAATTAGATAAAATAATCAAAATGATTGTGTTTTAGGATGTAATGCAAGCAGTTTGCTCACAATAATAATATGATTATTTATTCAAATTCACTTTTATACAAAAGGGGTGCTTTGGAAAATAAGCCTTTGCACCCCTCCACCTTAGCCTGGACTTGCACCATCTCCATCAGCCTGTCCACATTTTCTTCCGATGGCTCAATGTAATATTTAGCTAACGCATCTCTGGCACACATCCTTGTGTATTTATTCTCCATCGCTTTAAATTCAGTCATAAAAATAGGTCTTCCTAAATTAATCAGATGGGAATGAATAATACCGGAAAATGTTGAGTTAATTTGAATATGTTCTAAGTCCGAACTCACTGTTTCTGTGTTGAAAATTAAAACAATATCTAGTTTGGTTCTTATGATATTATCAGTCAGGATTTTTGACACAAAGTTTTTTGATTTAATTACATCATCAATCTTTAAATCGTCTATAATTATCAAACTGTATTGACATTGGCTAATTTTTTTACTAATAACATTTAAGGCATTCTTTTGGTCTAAGGATTGTTTCAGCAGAAAGAGCACGCTGCCCTCGCTGAGTTCTCCTGCAATTATTTGTGATGCATAAGTCTTCCCTTGTCCCGTCCCTCCCACAAAAGGAATTATTTTAATGAGTTCACTGGATACGAATGCAGTTTTGAGGCTATCGATTGCTCCAGTTTGCCCGTATAGGTGGAATCTTAATTTCCTTATAACACTCTCTGCGTTGATTGAATTCGTACATATCAAACTGTAGTTTGAAAAAAGAATAATCGCGATAATCATTGAGCACACGAACACAAAAAATAAAAATGTTGACAAATAATTTGTGTCTTCGTAGTTCTTGTTTTTCTTTGAAGATTTCCATCTGGATACATCACAATTAAGTTTTCTTGGGTGTTTGACATTATTTTCAGATTTATGTATTTTTTTTGGTTTGGTAATATTTTCACACGTCTTATGGTTCTCTGAGGTACTCATTATAATATTGTATCAAAATACCCTCACCACTCACCAGACATAACTATTATAATTGTAACGCATAAACATAAATATACTAATCCCCGCATAAATAAACTACTCGCTAACGTTTCACGTTTGAAAATTGTATAACAAGTTTTTGACCACGAAGTTGAAGTTGACAGCCATAAATATTTGACAGCATAAATAAACCAATATCATCTGTGATTTGGCAACCAAGGTTGCCAATTTGTGGGATATTCCCCAAATTGCGGGAATCTAGCAAAAAATGCGGGGATTCTTCGTATTTCTTGATTATTCAACTACCCATCATGTCTTTCGCAGGGGTAGGCAGAGAGGGCGGACCACCAAACAACTTGGTCTTGACATACACTATTTGACCCATTCACTTTCATACATCGAATTGACTTGACAAGGCAGGACTCGAGTATCTGATTCACTTGATCGTGCCATGTCTTCCTCGGGCGTCCTCGACTTCTTTTAACATTCACATTTGTGCCATATATTCTTCTTACAATCCTTTCTTCGTTCATTCGCTCTACATTCCCAAACCATCAGGGGGATCCTTTCGTAATCTTACTCACTACGCTTAGATCAGCTTTTCATTATTTGCGGATCTCCACACTTCTTACACGATTACACGGCATTCAGTCCTCCGTTCACGGAGTTATCTGCATTTGCCTTTCTTTTAATATTCCCTTTCAGCCTTCCCATCTCCCGTAAACATACCACCCAGATACACAAACTCATCCATCTGCTCCAAGTGTTCATCATTCACAACCATCTTGCACACTATTTTCGCACTCTCTCTTTCAAACACCATGACTTTAGACTTACTTGCATTCTAATTAACTCATTCTTCATACATACTTCGTTCATCCTTGACACGAGAGACTGTAGATCTTCCATACTGTTAGAAAAAAATATTTACAATAATTATGAGAATGTACTATGATTTCATTATATTTAGCAGCAAATGTTCAACAGATATCTGTTTTAAAAGCCTGAACTAAAATTAGAAAATGACTAGATAATTTAAAAAAAAAATGCTAATTTCAACAGAATTTTGGTTAGAAACTTGTGGGAAATTTGAATATCTATTGTGGATATTTTATAACATATGCATTGGCAACCCTTTACCTGACCATAAATAACAAACCTACATAGACTTAGCTAAAAAATATAATAAAAAAACAGCGTGCAATTCACACGCGGTAGAAGTGAAATCTTCAGAAAACTAAAGTAGACGAGAGTGGGGAGGCTACAGAGCACCGCACAAATAAAATTTTTAAAATTGAGTGCAGTTCACACGCGGTAGAAGCCCATACAATCTCAACCACTAGGAGCCTTGAAAAGTATATATATATATATATATACTCATAATCAATGCGGTAAGGTTTCATTTTATTTCATTCTCTCGCAGGCCAAATCCTATAGATGTATGTGTTTGTCTCTTTTTAGCGTCATTTCCGCTTCATTAAGTTTCAAATCACAGTGCTAAAGAAGTTTCATTTCAATATCATCGCACGCATAATATCGCTCGCCACCAGATATTTTTTTTCAGCGAAAAAGATATAAGTATGAGTATTGTGTACTTTTGCCCTCAGGGAACTAAAAATCGTAAGCGAGTTGAAACATATGTCCTACACACGTGTCGAATCGGTGTGAAATTCGAATGATTTCTCAGATTTGAACAACAAAACGAGAAGGGCTTTGAACTTTAGTTGCTCAACTAAAAACTTGATCAACTTGTTGAAAGGGTGTCCACACTAAACTTGTTAAAAAGCTTTCAAGTGTCATTCAACAGAGAGTTGATCAACAAAAATTGGAACGTTTGAACGAGATATAGTACCTACCAAAACCAATAATCTTTTTCTCCTCATTGTGGTTATAATTAGCTAAAAATTCATTAGAAGAAATGAGGCCCTTGCACATCACATTCCATTGCAAAATATTTTTGTCTAGCTGGAAAATATGGTTTCTGGATCAATTCTCGGGCGGTCGGGGCTAGGGCCGGTGCCTATGTTTAAAGTCTGTGGGGAATAAATCGAATGAGATTTGGGGTTATGTCAACCGCTCGAGCCTAATAATTACGACTTTAAATTGTAAATAAATACTGTTGTAATGGATGATTATTTATTTCGTGAACTCACTTGTAAATAAAGTCTATTAATATATACATCGGTTTCAGAGACATGGAAGAAATTGACCGATTGAAATCGGTATTCTATTCTTAATTACTGATAAATAAATACTAACAAAAATTCGAGCTAGGTAGATCTACCTTGAAATCTGCGTGTTCTCCTTGACACTTCTTTAAATTTCACATCAGAACTCGATTTTGACGTCTACGTAATTAATTACGCACTCGAAATTCTTAAACAGAAACTTTAGGTCGTGCATTAATCGATATTAGTCGGAAATCTTTCATAATAAATATCATTTGTGTTTTCTCCTAAAAATTATGAAATGATTGTATTTAATAAAGCATTATAAATTCTTTAGTTCCGTTAATTCCTTATTTATATTCTCAATAAAAAGTTTATGAAAAACATGGTTTTTTATTTTTCTAAACATGGGAAAACATGGTTTTTCATCTCGGAAACATGGTTTTCATTTTTGGGACATGGCAACACTGAGTACAATAGACATTTTTATTTAATCTTTGTTTTTTTTTTCCTAAATCGGGAATCGGGGTTTATGTGTCAAAATGAAGGTTGCATTTAAAAAATATATAATTCAGTGCTCGGTTGATTCCAAATATTAGCAGTTAAAAAACAAGTAAAGTATGTTTAATTTGTATTTTTTATTTTATGGAAGTATTTCTAAATGTCTTTATTGATTTAATAGACATAACCTGTACCAAACAAGTTTTCAGTTAAATACGCAGTTTTTGTTATTAAAATAGAAAAATAAAATTATTTTTATATCACGTTCTGCTACATACATATTTGGAATAAATAAATGTTCAACAATGTCAACAGTACGTTATTGGATATGTAGCTAACTTGTTTCAGTTGATGTCAGTCTTTCATATTTATGTAATAATATTAGTTTTGAATATTATAATGAAATATGTTAGTCTGCGTATGTTTTTAATTATTAAATACATCAAATCAAATGTTTTCATTGCCTTTGTATGTTGTGTTGGCGCATGTATTATAAATGCTAAGTGGGACAGCTGTTGCAAGCTGACAAAATCTAACAATCTAACTATTGTAATGCAGGTTAAAAAAAGTAAGGACTGCTGAAGATGGTAACATTCTAAACCGTTTGTGTCTACAGGATATTGAACAGTGTTAAGACTTGTATGAAGATGGTCATTAGATTTAGTTTTAGACATTGTGGGCATGAAATACCTTTAAAGATGGCTTTGTTTTAATAACACATTATTATTTTATTAGTTAACCCATTCAAGACGAGATATCAATCAGTATTGGAGATAGAAAGCATTCAACAAGATGGCTACCAGAGTGGTGGCTACGGCCACAGTCCGCGCCATGAAAAAGAGGATGTTGCCCTCCCGTGCCGCCCTCACGCTTACTCCCACGGCTGTCAACAAGATCAAGGAGATAATGGTCAAGAACGAGGGACAGGGCTTCATCGGCCTGAAGGTGGGAGTCAAGCAGAGGGGCTGCAACGGCCTGTCATACACACTAGACTTCACCAAAGAGAAAGACAAATTGGACGAAGTAGTCAAACAAGATGGAGTCACCGTTATCATTGATAAAAAAGCTCAACTTTCACTTTTAGGTACGTATTGTTGCGCTTTATTTCTTGCAAAACTACAAAATTTAGAAACTAATAAGTAAGAATAAATAGAAAATAATAAGGCTCAGTCTTGTTAATAATTAGAAGTTTTGATAACAAGACATTGAACAGCATTTTGGAAAAATACCAAAATTCAAAAATACTATTTTTGAAAAAATGAAAAATACTTGAAATAATTTATTGCGCTTTCTACATGCAGTGGTTTCAGTGAGGGTTTACTTCAACAACATCACGATTTTCTTTCCAAAGTTTGAGCTTTAATAATACATATATGTACATGAAAAATTTTTTTTTTAGGCACTGAAATGGATTACGTAGAAGACAAATTATCAGCTGAATTTGTGTTCAACAATCCCAACATCAAAGGAACATGCGGCTGTGGGGAGTCGTTTAGTATATAAAAGAACCTGCCCTTTTAGTTGATTTAAATTATAGCTTCTAGTTTGCACAATGTGTATTAC
This sequence comes from Glyphotaelius pellucidus, assembly GCA_936435175.1. Classification (NCBI taxonomy): domain Eukaryota; kingdom Metazoa; phylum Arthropoda; class Insecta; order Trichoptera; family Limnephilidae; genus Glyphotaelius; species Glyphotaelius pellucidus. The sequence goes on from OW386537.1 coordinate 1,521,491, forward strand.
ATAATATAGTAATAATATTTAGGTTCCAATCAATTTGAAAATTCTGTCTTTTTCTTAAAATTGTGCTAAAAAAAAACTTAAATAATTATTTTATTTTGAAATTTTTTTTATATACTTTCTAGAACATGTTTTTTTAGGCAGTCTCCACATAAATTACAATGTCATAAGAAGGAATCTAACTAAACATGTATATATCTGTTGATTTAAACATACTTTTGAATACTCATTATCTAATTTAAGGTGTTTTCAATCTTAGGCTGACTTTATACAGATAAGTTTTTCTCACATGTCTGTTATGTAAGTGCCTTGTGGCAAAATTACCATGTAATCGACATTGAAGTCACTTATTGTAATTTATAGCAAGTTACAGAAGTCAAAAGAGGCATGTGTTTTTGACAGGTCTAATTGTGTCCGCGTGCACTTACATCGTTCTCATAGCTTATGAATTCGGTGTGATAAATTGAGGCGCTTACTGTAAGAAATGGATAACAATTAGTATTTTTATTATTTGAACTAAAATATGATTGGGATAAGTATGTTATTATCTCCCGAAAATGATATAAAACATAACTCTAGATAAAAATCAAATAAGCACCGTGAAAACGAATGACTGAAAGAAAATTTTCTGATTTTAAAAACTGAGGGAATATTATTCGCTTAAACAATTTTTGGATAGCTGAATAGTCGACATGACTGTTATGCTTATCAGCTGATCATAATTTGTCAAAGACCCGGATAAACCTCACCTCATGAATCCATTTTTCAGGTTGTTAAGCTTTCTGAAAATGAGCATAATTTTTTTTTAATTAGGGATCCAATCTTTTCTAACTTTAATGTTTCTGTTTCTACGATGTTGAATTCAAAGTTACTGATATTCGGATAAAATTAAAGAACTGCTATTAATTGATCCTTCGTTCAATTCTGCCTTATGGAACGAAAGCGCGTGGAGGACATTTCCTCTCAAGCCAACTTCTATTCTAACACGTTATTTGGGCCCTTTTGCCTTTGTTAACGAAATTGCGTAAATTATGACAGCAGCGAATCTTTGACGGGAAGCAATCTTACCACAAATAAACTTACAGATGTATCGGTCAATTGTGATCACTTACATAAGTTAAATTTCCAAACTTCCGTGAGCATTAATTGCATTTGTAAACACACTTGTGATCAACTTATCAAAAACTTATAGAAGTCATAAATTTGATTTACAAGTGTAAAGCCAGCCTTGTAATAATTTCTCTGCAAAGATCAAGCACAATGCAGTTTAGTTCTAATTTTGAATCAGTTGATTAATTGTGGAATTTTAGCGATTAAAAAAAGTTAAAAACCTTTATATCTTTTTTCCATTTTATTTTTGACCGAGTGGAAAAAAGTTTCGAAGGTTTTTAATAAAAAAAGTTCATCATACAACACCACAGCTGAATGATGAAATATGTAGTATTTTTCTTCCTGTTGCCTGGTGTTTTTAATAATTTTATCTTTGAAATTGTGAAAAAACAGGAAAGTTTATGTTTGCATTACAGTGAAATATTTGAAAATTGTGCATTGGAAGTTCCTTTATTTTCATTACATATTCAGATTTATTCTAGATGTAGTTTTAAATTTTTTTGTAACATTTTGTAGTTGTGTTGAAACAACATACTGTTGTATATTGTTAATTACTTTTAAAATAGGACATTAATATGGTAGGTAAATTATTTGTTGTTGAAATATATTGTTTTAAAAGTGATGAAATTTGTTGTTAATCTTATTATTTATTCACTTTACATGGCAAAATGAATTTTGTTTTAACCATCATTAAAAAATAACATTTTGGATGGTTGGGTAAGTTTTTAATGAAATTAAGAGTTTTTGTTGGATAACTTCAGCCTGTCAACTGTACTGTGTTTAAAATTGCGCCTATCTATGATCATTTTTCACAAATATTATATTACATATAATTCAATCCATGATCTCGGTGCACCCTTTGAATTCTGCAAGACGAGTTGGGGAGTAGTGAATAAAAGAAAAACAAAAGGTATTTATTATAAAACAGTGTTTTGATCTTTATTAACATTTATAAACCTTGGAAGATCACATTTGAATTTCTTATTATCGGCATAGAAATAAAGTAGTCAATAATGAAAATTAAGATTGATAAAATCCGCTGGCTAGAAGAATAATAATGTAATTCCGTAGAAACTAATTATAAATCAGAATATTAAAAAAATAAATGCTCATTAATAAGATAAAAGAGTTCATGGCATGCTTCTTGTTGAAAAGATTATAACATCAATTCAATTCATCACATCAACTAACTCAGCGTGATTACTGTCCGACCGCTATCGAAATAGTTTCAATTTAAAAAAAAATCATGATTTACGATTGCAATGTCAAAAATATACAAGTTACTTTTTATGTTTTCAAAAATATGGTAATAAATCACAATATAATATATTCTTCAATGGAAAATCACTCAAGTGTCGATACATTGGGCAAATAAATCTATATTACTACATAATAATAAAATTGAAGTTCAATGTTTGCGCCAATAGTTCATATGGCCCTGGGTGCGGGCGCGCTCTACCGAGTTATCTGATTGGACATCTTCAGGAACTCCAGGAAGTCCGCCCGCTGCTCCGCATCCATCTCCGGTTCCCAGATGTCTCCGTCAGAGTCGTCTCTGCAAGAACCAGACAAACACAGGCCGTTAGCAACACGCCGCAACACTTTGTACAAATATCGTAGCGGCGATGCGTGCAAGAATGCTTTGGTGGAGAAAAGTGCTTATTTATAATTTATTATTGTGAGTATTTATAAGAGCATTTGCCGTCTTCTGCGTCATCCGGTAGTTGGTTAGTGGAGCAAGCCATTAGCCAAGCAAGCGCATCCATCACCCGGTACTGGGAAGTTATACATATTATAGTAGTGAGGTGCCAACTCACGGGGCCTCTTCGTCCTCGTCAGAGAGGGGCTGGTCGCTGCTGTTGTTGGGCAGGTGGCGCTGCAGGAAGGCGGCTTCCTCGGAAGTGAGGTTATGTCCATCAGGCAGGTAGAAGGCTCCCCCGTTGCCACCTCCGCCCCCGCTCCCCGGCGGTCGTGCGGATCCGTTCTCTCCTTGGGCGGACATGTTCATGGATGCCGGCACTGCAACATTATAGTGTGTTAATGATTTAAAATTTATATTAAAGCATTAGCATTTGTTTAAATTTTCTTTATTCATTTAATATTTTTGTGGAAAAGTTAATTGCATAGCATTAATTTTTTTATTGTAAAGTTAAAGCATTTTGCTATAGTTTGTAAGTTTATATGGATTAGTGGTCAGAATAATAAGCATGTGGAATAGAGTTTATAATTATCATTCTTTTGATCGACGATGCTACAAACGAATCACTGGAAAGCAATACGATAACAACTTTTGGGTAGTATAAATCTCTGCAATTCAAACCTCCAGTAATCCGAACCATGGGTAATTTTAAAGAGAACTTAAAAGGAGAAGAATTCTACGATGTTAGCGAGGGAAAATAACACTGATTAATCCATAGTATTCAATTTGAAAGGTAAAAAATAATAAAATTTTCGACTATTTAGTATCTACGTGTACAGTCTTGGAAAACAAGTACTCTAAAATTTTCCAAAAATCCAGCTGTGAGATTCCAGTAATCCGAAAATTCATTGAACTGAACAGGCTCAGTTTTAATTGTTCAGATTAAAGAGACTATACTGTACTAGAGCATATTATTTTTATTAATATTGTAAATTGCAATAGTTTCTGCGGTTGTACAGTGCAGTAACAGTGAGTAGCAAACAGCTCTGCTATAACGTAGGAGTTCTCAGCGGCAGTAAGGTTGGTTTGTTTGATTGCTCACCGTGTTGGGGAGGTGCGGCGACCACTTCACTGTCGGCCATGTCAGCGAAGCGCGCTGAGCCCCAGCGGTCGCGGCGCAGGTTGAGTACGTTGCGTACTAGGAAGGCCTGCACGCCCGAGCGTTCACAAGCCAGCAGCGCGTTGCAGATCTCCTCCACACGCCCCGCGCAGTCTGCATCTAGTGCAAGCCCCGACAGCTGGTGAATCAATTTACACTCAAGTTAGCCTTATTCAAGAAATACACCAGAGGAGAAATATAAACAGGTAAGAGGTTTAGAATCACACATAAAACAGGCAAAGTTAGGCCCCGATGATTCTAAAACCCTCCCATTCCGGAAGTGCAAAATCATATTATTCATTGCTATACTCCAATGTTTAAGTATCTAGTCCATCATGTCCTAAGCACAATTTAAATTATAATTAACCTTTACCAATGTTAACCGATGCGTCAATACGCATCACTTCTGTCACACGCGAGGCTCTTTATTGTCCATCTAATTTATGGCTTTCCAATACAATAATAATCATGCATGGATTTAATTATTTGTTTTAAAAAACACATCACTGATCATCCCTTAGCTTACAACAGTGGAAAATTGACGGTTTTCACATTTTAATGCCTTTAGATGGAGCTGCTCACTGCGCGTCTAACCATTCGTCATACGATGTAGATTTCAGTAAATCAGAAGCCGTAATTCGAAAAGTAGTGACAGCGCGCAAGTCGGTTGGCCTCTCGACACCGCACAGTTTCTTTCATCTCCTGTAAAATTGGTAAAAATGACTTATGCGGTATTATTAGCTAAGGGATGTGATGTCTTCAATTATCTTTTCAAATGTAAATAAAAATTCGGAAAATCAAAGGGACTTAATCGCCGAAATTTATCTTCATAGTGTATAGAGCGGCCATTTAAATAATTCAGGGAAAACACTATTATGCATAAATACGTTTCAGAGTACAGCTGTTCAACGTGGTGCAGATGCGATTGCGTACGACTTGATACATGAAATTTAATACTGAAACACTTGAAAAGAACCTTATACCCCAATAAAATAAAAAAACTACATATAAATAATGAAAGTTATTGTCACCGTAGATAACATTTAATTTACATATTTCAATTATTATAAAAATTCACAAGCGTACAACTTTGCATATTATGCTGTGCATACGTCACTTGGGGTTGGTTCGTTCCTTTCCCATGATTGTTGTTTTGAGTCTAGTTTTTGCACTGTTAATTCGTGGTGGAATTCCATTGTATTATAATTGAAATTAAAACACTTTTGAACTTTTTTCCACTAATTTAGTGGAATTTAGTATCAATTAGTGGAAAAATGTGCAAAAGTGTTTTAATTTCAATTATAATTGTTGTTTTGGTTCGAAAGTGTAGTATTATGGTTGTAACCAGGCGCGGCTCGCCCTAACATTCACTTGTGCGCCGAACCACCAACAAAATTAAACATTTTACAGCTCATCATATTCCTACCTAATATCTTTTAATTTAAATTATGCACAATGTTAATAACAAAATTAATTACATATTAAAGTTAAAGATTTTGTAATAAATTCTAAAAAAATGTGGGATAAATCGTAAAATATAGGTGGATTTATTGGCTACTAGCTGGGGTACCCGGATTTTTTTTTTTTTACATGAGCTCCACAAAGGAGGCGCTGAGGAAAATAATTTCCCTCAGGGCCTATGTCGTCTTTGGGGATGCTGTGTGGGGTTTTTTTTTAAGGAAAGGAAGAGAAGGAGAGTTCTGGGAAGGAAAAGGGTTTAAGGGGTGGGTAGGAATCTGGGGTTCAGTGTGTCCTGGTCATCCGCCTCCAAGACCTAGACAAACCTCACCCCACAAACCCGGGCACCCCTGCTAAATCACCAAACGTAGCGAACCACTTGGGGTGACCTATGGCAGAGGTGTTGGTTATCCAATAAAGGTTCCCGGGCCGGCGGTACCCATTCCCGCCTCCCAAATTGAATCAACATTCGTTTCGCTTCGCTCAGGACAACATTCGAGAGTGTTCTGGAATGTTACACAATGATGTTTCCGATGCCCTATTCCCGAACGTTCCACGATACTCCGTCATTCCTTCCAGAACTTTCTAGAGTTCTGGAAGGAATGACGGAATGTTCTAGAAATTTCAAGAGGTCGAAACTTCCAGCCCTTATATCTTCAAAAGCACGCCCTTTAGGTAAAAACGGGAACCGTCATCCTGGTGGGGCGGTAGAGATCTACCACACCATATAACTCCCTTGATCGTACCGGGATTCATTTCTGAGTTTTTGCAAGCCGCACGTTTTTTTGGACTTTCTTTTATTTTAGACATTGATTAGCACTCTAATCAGCAAGTCTCCATTTTAAAATTTGAAGATTCATGTTTTTTTTTAAATGGGTGGCAAATTTCCAAAACGGTTGGTAGACAGGATATATGCTAGCTCAATATTGTCAACATAAAATTCATTCATGTGATTATCCATTTTGTACGTATTAATTTACAAATGGATGGACAAAATGAACAGCTTATAACAAAAAAGTCAAAAGGTCAATGGCTAGAAAATATTTATGCACATAAATTGATTTAAGTTTGGTCATGCAGTAGAAGACAATAATGTTAGGCTGCAATATTTTTTAACACAGGCATTATCAAACAGTTTGATAAGAGGCATTATCAAACAGAGGCATTATCAAACAGTTTGATAATGCCTTCAGAAGGCGAAACAGCCGTCAGGCGTAATAATAATTACATAGCAGAACTTGTTTATAATTAAACTGTTTTTATCAATTGAATCCTACAGATGTATGTGTTTGTCTCTTTTTAGCGTCACTCGCTTCCGTTTCATAGAGTTTCCAATCATAACGGTGCTAAAGAAGTTTTCACTTCAAAAAGTTAAATATGTACACATTGTACGGTGTTCACAATGTATTATTTATTGTCAAGAGAGGTCCAATTGTGTCAAAAGTCATATTAATGTTAAAATCTGTAATTTTATGTGAGACATTTAAAAAATAAAACAAAAAATATATATAAAATATTTTTCACTCTCTTTTTTTGTTAATTTGGTAGCAAAAATAATGAAAAAACATAAACAGTGAGGGTTCTATTCCCTTCTGCTCTTTCAGTAGAAATGATAAGTTGGTTTTGTACCTTGAGTATTTGGCAGACTGCTTTGACACTCTGGTTGTTGGGAGTAGTTAGTAAGTGTTTTAACACTTTGCAGAGGCTCTCTCCCATCGCTTTGATACGTCCTCCTGCCTGCAAACAAAAACCAACACGTTTTAATGTAATCAATCTTTTTAAAATGTGCTTTGCAGAAAACCATTCAATATCAAGTGCGTTCTGTATTATTCAGTGGTTACCATTAAGCTGAAGAATCAACAGCATCGGACTTCATATTCAACAATATCTCAAGATGTGACTTTGTAATTTGTCTGCAGCTCAAACACTGTTCTTTTGCATGTCTCCATTACATTTTTATAAGAAATTCTAGATGTTTGGGAAGGGGTCACCACAGTAGTGGCATTTAACAATTTATTAATATTGTAGTACATTTTCATAGAGAGAACCTTCAACAGGTTGCAGAGGATTCAACATTTGGGAATTTATTTATCGTATAATAATAATTAAGAACATTTTCATTCAGACTTCAAAAACAAACAAACCCACAATCACAATAAATATGCCAAAAATAAATCTTTCGTGACAATACTTTTGGCTGTGAAAATCTAAAATCATATCTCACAAATAATCAGTTGGTACCTGTGGATCGTCAAGCTGCATATAGAGTTCAGCTAAAAACATTGCAAAGCCGCATATGTTATCCTCCGAATCACCTCCAGCTACTATTTTAGCTTCCTCTGCAGCACATCTGAAATGGTCAGAGGTTCATGAAACTGCAAGACAAGTCAATGGAATTAAAACATTTCAGGCGGGCAAAAATAAGGAACCCATTGAAGAAAATCGAATAAAATTAAATCAATATATCTTTGAAAACAATATATACATTTGAATGAATTTTTTCTATAGTACTCGCCACATCCCAACTGTGTATACAAGTATTGTCCAAAATTATAGCCTACTTTGTAATAGAACTCCGTAAACACAAGTTAGTCAGTGTTGGGCCATTTAGTGACATTGCATTGCTAACATTTAAATAACCCATAAATTTCGTGGAGTAAGTAACATCTTCATCTGAAGCCGCTTATTAGATTGCGCTTTATCGATATAATTAAAATCAGAGACTTTGACTAATTCATTATCTTTTTAAAATTATTATGGTACCGTTGGGATAAAACAATATATTGAGAATTTCTGTCCTAATTCTTTGAATGAAAGTGATACAAGCGTTAGTCTTGTATTAGTCATCAATGTGTGGATCACACAATTTTATCATAGGTATATGATAATATGGTCTAATTGTGAGGTTTAATTATTACCACGAAGGCTTATTTTGGGAACATATAATCAAAACTGAGTATGTAATTGTGATATCTATTATGGTCCACTTTATTATGAAAGTAGAGCGGAAAGCATTCAATGGAAAATTGGTCAAAACGAAAACGTTTTGTAACTTCTACGACAACTCACCAAATAAATTGTGTAATTCGTTTTTGTAAACTTGCAATGCAAAAATGAAAATATTGAGAGTTAGTATAAAGTTAATTATTTCTTTGAAAACACCCTTTGAATGACACACGTTTCTGTAGAAATAATACCAGTTTATATATTCAAATAAATATTGTTTTTCAACGTTGTCCCTCGTATGGGAGATTTTACTTTTTTTAAAGATAAGTTAATTATTCTGAGGATACCATTACTATATAAACAACTTTAAAAAAAAATAATAAGATATATTAACTCGTAATTAAAATCATAGTTTTTAGTTCGATCTTTGAGCAAAACTCGTCCAGGTAATTTTCGCATGGCTCTGAATATTTTTGTCCGGCACTGGAGTGTATATTCAAGATTTTCTGTTTTGGCTTTCCACAGGTTAATGTAGGGTAAATGGTTGTTTATCAGTTGTGTAAAATTTAAAACAAGTTTATTAGTAAAGGGTTATTGCATATGACTCAAAAATTCAATAGACTGACATTAAATTTGATAAATACGCACTATCTTTACCATTTCAAACAAATAGGATTACCTGTTCGCAGGCAAAACATTTATTAATTAATAGGCAATACTTAACCTTTTCATAGCGTTCCTGAGGTTTGTAGCATAACAGTTGTACGCAGCATCTTTTATTACGTTCTTAGATATTTTATTAAAATGAATGCATATATATGCGCGTCTAGAGCTGAGTGCATGGTTTATTCGCACACACTATGTGCCCGTAACAGCGAAGAGGTTAAAGAGTATAAAGTTGTGGAATTCGTGTTTAGCAAAAAATCCATATAGTGTTTAACCATTATTATATGAGGAGAGAAAGGGTATTGAAGAGACCCATGTTGTAAGAGGGAGGAAACACAGAGACCGGCGAACCATTCCATAGCCAAAAGCTGTTGAACTCAAGAACGAAAATAATAAGAATAACTCATTCTCATGTCAACCATGTACAAATGTTGGGTGCGCATCTGGCATGTTTCCCGACTAATTGGATAGGAATAAGTGACGAAGAGATAAACGACGCTACTTCCTCTTGAGCTTCATCCATTGAATACTTGTTGAATAAAGATTGGGATTATTTTGACTGTATTTGAATTTATTGCAGAATTACCTTTCTAAAAGACAAGGCCTAAATACAGAGGGTGCATGTGGTCGTGGCTCCACGCTGTCAAACATTGTGCACAGCCGGGCTCCGTTGTACCGGAAATTTGCTTCTCCAATGGCCTGCCAAAACAAAAAAATCATTAAAAATTTTACAATATCATTATTTGATTCATAATGTGGATACAGCTAAATTCCACCTCAGGTGAAGATTGTTCAAGTGGAAATCTCGGAGAGTAGATATTGCAGAAATTTGGGAAGAACAAAGACCTACTGGCTAAGTATGCAGAAATGTTCTTTATTCTTTCATTTTGTTATTACATAGTAGCAAAGAAATAATAAATGTACCATGTGTGTTGTCAAAACCAAAATTGTTTTTGCTATATTTGTGATTACTATATTTAATTAAATTCTATACATTTGTTCGGTCACCAAACAAAAAACCATTCCCTAACTTTGTCTGGTGTGTAGTGGACCGCGGGCTTTGGGAAGGGCACGACAAGCTCGTATTATATAGTCCCCAATAGCTAACATATTTTTTTACTATTGATTGACCTTTTTTCCAATGAAAACCAAGTCTAAGAGAGGTTTCTGTAAATATTCTTTACCACTGCCTAAAATGTCACAACCCTTCAATGTTAGAGTTTTTGAAGCATTAGAATTACTTTGAGTGTAAATTTTGTGAATTATCGATTTACAAAAATCATCAATAGCAATTATTTTAATAAATCGTCTCCCGTAAATTGTGATAATACAGCATTTCCGTCCTTCCAATTTAAATATGTGCAATATGCTCCCCTGCAAAGGTTTTGATGTAGATTCTGTTTGTTTTTTTATTATAAATACAAAGTAATACAATATGACAGCAAAAACAAAATATTGTACGGAAAAAAGAAAAGTCCCAATAAACTAATTTTAAGTAGTTTGTCGATGGGTACTTTTACTTTGAAGAAATAAATAAACTTATTTTACTTTATTATGCAGTTAGAATTTTTGTGTCAGTCTAATACAAATTATTTCTTTCGGCGAGCCAATTCTTCAACATAAAATTTGTTTTACCATTTTTTAATTTCGGCAGATAACATATTTAAGCAATTAGGTATCATGCAGTCCAGCGTTCTTTGTCCATATTTGTTTAATAAATGCTTAGGTACAATCAGTCCTTCATTTAACGTAAAACGAGTATTTATGTGTGGTCCAGTTTATTTATGTATACAGGGCTATTCATATGCTGAAATATAATTTTATACCACAGAATTGCTCTTACTGAGAGAATTTTGAGATTCTTGTATAAAAGTACGAATATTATGCCTTTGTTCATATGAACTTTTATGAGCTAATAATTAAACTTATGAATTTTGAACTGACTGAACACGACTAGCATTTGTTTTACAGGAAAGTCCCCAAGCGGTAATTCCATACCTTATAATAGATTCAGCTAATGATAAATAAATTATTCAAAGTGTGCATATTGGAACATAAAATTTTAATTTATATAATCTGCTAACAACAGATCTGAGTCGTTCACAGACTTTATTTATTTGTAAATCCCATTTGAAAAAGCAGTCAATAATAACACCTAAATAAACATTCTACTAGTTCAATATTTTCACATGTACACAAAGCAGAGATACCGTTAATTCGTGATCATAGATTGAGTGTTTACCTGATTAACAATGGCATCTACTAATGGCTGTGTCTGTTGCAGATCATCTAAGGTTTCGGAAAATTGGTCCACCAGGGGGCCCGATAGCACGGCAAACCTCCCGGGGCTAAAGGTCACTTCGCACATCACACCTATTAACTGCGCAATGCTATCCTGAGGGCACAAACATAAAGTATTAGAGTGTTGGTCACACATGGAAATAAAAGCGACACTTGACAGTATCCCATAAATTTAAACAATAGTAATTAGAAAGATCAGTAAAACTTATATAATGAGCTGAATGGGATCAATTAAATTGGCTCGCTGTGTTTGAGAGAGAAGACTACACTAAAGTATGAAGAAGTGTTAACTCATTACAAGATATTGAGTGCAATACAAATTAATTTGTCAAATACCCCAGAATATAAAGATCTGGCTTGGTCACTTTTCAAAATAGTTGATTGCGCCAAAATAAAGGCAAAGTATGTACTATAAGTAAAATCATGAACCTCCAGTTGGTATTCGCCCTGCTGAGGAACGTTTCTGATGCGGGGCGGGGCGCCCGAATAGCGGGGTGCCCGATAGTGATACTGGTCGTGGCCTCCGCCGCCGCCCCCACCGCGCTGCTGGTAGTGGCCCCCCTGGCCCCCTTGGCCGCCCTGCCCGCCCGCATAGTAGTTGCTGTCTTGTTGCTGGTGGTTGGGGTAGTTGGACTGGTTGCTGTGGTACACTTGTGTACCGTGGCGAGGGAAGTAGTTTTGCGCGGCCGGCGGGACATAGTTGGGGGGAAACCATTCCTTCGCTTCGGCCGATAGAGTGGACTTGGGCTGGGCATCTGAAATAGATAAATTATCAAAATCTGTGCATTTGGCTGAGCATCTGAAATACACAAATTTTTTTCATACCTAATTATCACAGATTGATTTATATTACCACCTGAATAAACATTAGCAGCCTTACTTCACAAGCGTTAAACGGTGTTTTTGTTACATGTTGTATAAAGACTGTATATATTATTTTTTGAACGTTACTGATAAAAAAATATCAATATTATGTTGGCAACATTGAACTTCGGTAGATCTGCGTTTGTGAGGGTCAGCCATGTTTTTTTTTTCACCGTCTTGAAAGAACGGTTTTGACATGTGATATTTTACGTGCCATTCATATAATGTTTTTGTACATATTTTCCATTATAATGACCAATTCACTATTATATTAGCATAATTCAACATCATTAGTATTTTGTGTGTTATTTTTTGTCAATTTTATTATTAAAACTCTCGTTAGTGTAAGTGTGTTCCCCCGGTCCGGTACGGAAGTGTTAAGGGGGTATTCTAGTCTAGAGGCATGAATTGTAGGTGTTTTTTCAGGTGCAACAAAAAAAAAACAATAATATTTTTACAAACTTCTATTTTATGAAATATTTATTAAACATTAAAGAATCTATTAAAATAGAGTCAAACTAAAAAATTAAAAATTCAGAAAGTTACAGGGTGTTGAAGTGGGGGGTCTCAAAAATGGCACACCCTGGTTGACACGATTGCTACCCTCCCAGTAATCTAAAAAAAAAAAAAATTGATTCTTAATCCAAACAAATGCGCCGAAGGCCCGAACTAAGGAAAAGTAAAAAATTTTTTTTTCGCAAAATGGCGGCTGTATGAAATAAAAAAGACGTTTTTGTACCAGTTTTTTTGACTTTCCAAATTTTTTAAAAATAGTAAAAATTGAAATTTTGTTATAGTTCCAGTTCCCGCCATAGAAGAATGTATAGAAAAGGCTCACACCAATTTTCAAGTAAATTGGTTTAGTAGAACTTGAGATATCGTGTCAACCGCCTCGAAAAAAGTGGTTTGGAGAAAAATGGGTTTAAAATTTTGTTCTATTTAGATTTTGGTTAGAATCCGTCTAAACCGCAACATTAAAATGGTTATAACTTTTAAAATATTGCGAATTTCGAAAATCCTTTTATGGAGATATTTTTGAATATTTAAACTTTGGAAATATGAAGAAAAAAAAAATTGTGTTTTATTTTTTCTAGACTAGAATACCCCCTTAATAAAACAAGTATATACAATAGGCAACAACCCCCTTTAACCCGTGTATATATCTTTCGATGAACTATTTTATTGTGAATTTCAAATTAGTAAGGTTTTCATATACATGGTCGTTTACTAATTGAATAAAATATTCATGACGTTTTTTAATAAGGCCACAGGTCTCTTTCATTCTACGAACAAGCAAGCTTATAAAAAAAACTTCATTGCACAATTTGTAACTGTTTCAAGGCATAATTTCTAGTAGCATAGGTTCTATGTTGTTATAAAGTTAGTAGCAATATCCAGTTTCAATGAACATTCTTTCTTTGAGATTCAATCTCCTAATAAAGCTGACATCAAGAGGATCGGCTGCGCAGCCCGTTTCATACAAAACTTAATTTTGTATTTGAGGCCAAAATACCCAACCAAACTGAAAAATAATATTTTAAATCAAAAGTTGTATTACATAAATATCTTGTATGCGTATGGGCTGTATTATTTATTTTTGTTTTAAATGATGAAGTAGGTAATTAAAGGATTCAATTTTGCTTCATTTTGGAGGCAACTTTGGAATTTTTTGTGAGTTCATTATAATTATTTAAAAAACGTGTTGCCTTATCTACTGACTTAATATAAGAAAAATAAAACACCGTAGAAGTGCATTTTTTTTAAAGTAATAATTTTAATTTATGCATGACAAATTTGAGTTCGGACATAAATAGGTCATTTGTAATTTAAATTTACACCATCAAAATGCTTTCTTTTATGGTTTTTAAAAATGTTTATCATTTACTCACAAATAATTATTACCTATGTTGTCTCTTAAACCTAATAAATATAGATAGAAATATTAATGTCTAATAAGTCAGCTACGCCTCACATGTCATACATATGTTTGGTAATGTTATATTATCGTGAAAACAAGCTTATGGGTGCAAGTGGTTACCATATTAATGATTGGTATTTGTTCTTGTATTGATAGGATTTATAAGCATTGTCGGTATTAATTATACGTTAGCAGTTAAAAACCCGCTCTGCAGGTTTTTACTGCTAGACCCTGCGGGCGGCTTTTCGTTCGGCCTTGCCCAGTTAGTGTTGGTGACCATTTTATATATCCAATAGGAACTGGTTCCAAAATTAGCCTCTTCCTTGTATTCACTGTCAACCAGTGATGGTTAGACACTGGGACGGGCAATGACGTCATATGTAACATACAACCGCTTAATACAACCGAGTATTGCCGTCAATTTTTCCATATCCAAAGAGATACTCCAGATTCACAAATTCGTAGAACTTATACCTAGGGGGGGGGGCACGTCCTTATGCGTCTTGTGACGAATTCTTGAATTCAAAACCGAATTACAACAGTAGCTTTGTTTGAAATTCCACATACACAGACGTTATTTGTGGCGTGGCTTGTATGGCGTGGCCAAAAGTGTGGCCTTTATTTAAGTAGTGATTTGAAACCTCCCTTTCCTAAATTAACAGAAACAACCCCACAATCCTGAGTCGAGTCTCACATATTTTGTACATTTTAGCACCCACCGCTATAACATTACAATTCGCTCCTATTATCCGAAGTGGAATAAGATTCACTATTCATTGCTGGGATCAGAAAATCAGAGAATGCTCTGTGCAACTTCAGCATAAGATCTACCTTCACATTTAGTATTTACCAAGCGATCACAGCAACAAACTGTTTAGGTTAAGAATGTTAGGTTGGGTTAAACCTCTAGACTCTACGCTACTTTTCAAAAGTGTTCTGATTTATCACTATTCTGAACAAATGTGAAGGTAGACATTCCGCTAAAGTGGCACTGAACTTTGTGGAAGTCAATTTGTCAATCTATAATTATCTGTGATCTACAATGTAACAATTCTCACAAACTGGCAAAAGGGTTTAAACGTCATATTACAGGCTAATTATCAATATCCTTCATGTGAAAGAAATGCGAAAATTACAAAATTAAATTTCGATTCCCTAACCTGACCTTGTTATGTTACATTCCTAATTTCCATTCTTACCTGACGTTGAAACATTATCAATTCTTTCTCACATCTGGATTTAACACAAACACAAGGACCAAATTGCATGAATTAGATCAAAATATGGTTCAATTAAAATATATTGCAATGTGATAGGGCCCGACGGCCCCTTTCGTCTTTTTTAAACCATCAACAGTCTTACTTTTTTTAATAAACCCATGGTCAAAATAGTCTAACATGAAAACAACATGTAAGAATTCTTATTCAGAGATAATAAGACTAAGAATGAGTTGTTTCACAGAATTTGAAAAATCAATTTCAAAATTAATTTTCAGGTTCTGTGAAAGTTCTATTCAAGTCTGTTATTATTTCAGTTTTCTAAATCAACTAGAAATAATAACAGAACTGGAAAAGAACCTTTACAGAACTTGAAAATTAACTAAATTTGAATTGTTCAAAATCTGTGAGTTTATCGTAAGAGTTCAGATTTTTTATGGCCTAATATTTTCGGTTTGCATTGGCCACAAATAGATTTAAAATATTGTAATATTTTGATGGTGACCTTGAGAAGGGCCTACAAGGAGAAAATCATATTTAAGAAGTATTAAAAAAAAGAGTAACTTATTGGTGTTTTCATAAGGACTACATTAAAATCTTTGAAATTTACTTTTTATATTTTATATTAACTTACGTGGATCATGTACATAACAATGTATTAATAAAGACAGCAGCATTTATAGCAACAGCGTGTACTTTTCAATAAATAACTATCTCAAATCGTAAACGATTTTGAATAACTTATTCAGAACATTCTGTTCACAATCACTGAAAATTACTGTTGTTTTCATGTATTTATGTAGGTACAAAATAAACTGCAATAATTGACAATACAGGTTTTCACCGTAAGAGGTTAGACTGGAATACTTCACAAAATTGAAGATGTTAAGGTTTTCCATTTGTGTGGTTTAGGCGTTTCAAATTAATGTTTTCGTCGGTTAACTAATTATTAGAGATAAAATGCAAAAATATCAGAGCCTTATCGGCAATATTGTTTTCTTTGTGCAGGTTGTCAACTGACATCTTCGAATGCTGAGTTTTGAATTGTAAGGTAACTATACACGATCAAAATAATTGTTTTAGATAGCAGCGGACATTATTTGGAGACAAAAATCGAATAATATGTTAAAACAAGGTTAGTTCAGAATGTTACGTATAATTATTATGCTAAAACGTGCAACAAAAAATGTGACCGAAATGACACGTATGTAAGTAAAGGAATATATTTTTAATTTGGAATATTATAATTCACCTGCGCCATCAGCAATTTCATTTGGGTTAGGGATATGAGGCCTACGAAGCTCTCTCGGTGGATTACTGGATTGATTCCAGTTTCCACGACCTCTTCCTCTGGATCCTGTCAAATCACCGTTGATCATCTCTACCCCAATAAAAATATTTTATCAAAACAATTGTGAATGTTTTGAGGTTTTATTTCCATTAATGAGGACTAACACGGCGATATAAAGATGTTTACGAAGACACGGTAAAATCAGTAAAAATAACAACACAAAAACAATTCACGTTCTAAAATAAAACGCCATATTTATTTATGAGACGTAAATCGATTTCAGTGCTGCCACTTGTAAGAAATACAAATTGTACAAATATGCATTTTTGCACAATGACAACCGCAGCTAAAAAGTGGTTAGGAACTCTTTTTATAAACTTGCTTGTTGTGAATTTCGCCAGGCAGAAATATTTATCTCACATTATCTGGGTCACACGATAACCTGAGAGCAAGTCGCAATATATTTATTTTTATAAAATACCTATCACAATGAATTAGCTACAATTTTATCTATCGTCTCTATTGTTGTGGCTCTAATACTAAATATAGTCTGCTAACGAATTTCGATTTCACAAAATATAAATAATAATGTACTCACCTACTTGATATCGGAAAATATCATAATCAATCTCTTTATAAAGTGTAGATTTTATTATGGCTTTTTCCCCTTGTTTTATATTGATTATTTGATAATATTACATATTATATTTGATTATTTGATAATATTTTGTAAGAAAAATACACATTTAATTAATCTATAAATCATTTTGAGTTTTAAATTTTATTTGTATTATTATATCGCCAGGAATATGAAACAACAATAAATTGCAAAAACATTATATATGAAAAAGAATTTCTTTTATTACAAATGAAATTGGAAAAAATATGGAAAGACACATAAAAAAAAATCAAATAATTATAGTTAATAATCAGGAAGAATGGGGGGACATGTGCAGACCAAATGCTTGTCGCCGTACATGTCATCTATCCTGCCCACTGTTGGCCATATCTTGGTGTCCGACTTCACGAATGGCTGAAAAAGAGAATTTTTTTATTACTTACTCAACTCTTTTGCAGTAGGGATAATTTTTTTTAATTGATTATTCCAGTATATACTATGCGTATTGCTGTTTGCCTAAAAAATTGGAAATAATAATACTTACAGCTGGGAAAGCAGCTTGCTCTCGGGAATACGGTCTGTTCCACTCATTAGCGATTACATTGGCTTGAGTATGCGGAGCCATCTGAAATAAGTACAAGAATAAGCCATGTTTGTCAGTATGCACAATTTCCCTTCTACTACAACAGTTTTATGTCTTATTAGTCATGCAGATGCCATTATTAGTCATGCAGATGATTTGTTTGTACTGGAAAATAGACAGTTTATCATAATGACCTTCAACGGATTGATTCTGATATCCATGGTGCCATCTTCGATTTCCTTGATCTCTTGCCTGATGCAGATCAGAGCCTCACAGAACCTGTCCAGCTCTACCTTGTCCTCAGATTCTGTGGGCTCAATCATCAATGTTCCTGCCACTGGCCAAGACATTGTGGGGGCATGGAAACCTGCAAAAATTCAAAACACGCTTTAAAAATTTAAGAAATTGTGTAGGTACTTTGAAACAAAAATTTTCTGACTTCTGTGCCCTTTGGAGTTAAGATTGTTACAAGGTCTTGCAAATGTCAATGCGCAACTTATATTTAAATATTAGAAGTGCTCACCATAATCCATCAGCCTCTTTGCAATATCAGCTGCTTCAATGTTGGCAGTTTTCTTTAGGTCCCGGGTATCAATGATAAATTCATGGGCCACCAGTCCTGTGTCTCCCTTGAACAGGGTCTTGTAGTGGTTCTCCAGGCGCTTGGACATGTAGTTGGCGTTAAGGATGGCCACCTGAGTGGCCTTCCTGAGGCCACGGGGACCCATCATCTAAAATAAGTAAATTGATCTGAAGTTATTTTTAAAATGTTTATTTTAATGATTAAGTCCTCGACTGGGTAAGTAAATTGTATTTTTATAACCCTGGAAAGTCGTCATTTTCATTTCAATGAGGGTGGAAATCATTAAACTAAACTGCTGAGGACAGGAGGAGTTGGAGGCGAATGTTGCGGGAGGCCAAGGCTCGATATGGGCTGTAGCGCCATCGGAGAGAGAGAGGAAATCATTGAATATAAAATTAGGTATGTACTTCAAGCATTTTTAAAGTAGGTGAGTACCCATGTTGCTAATTTTTGGGTTTTTAGTTTAACACATTGTCCAAAACGTTGGCTAAAAATTAATCATGATTAATGATGAAATTAATCATTTTGGCCGTGAAAATCTCAAATCAAATCTAAGTAGGTTCCTATTATACTAAGTGAATGATGATAGAGGCAAAATGTATTTTGATTTGAGTTATAATTTTACCTTGATGTAAGCCCAAGATATTGGAAGAATGGCCGAAGAACCAAACGGAGCTGCACTGACGGATCCAAAAGGTTGGGCGGAGTCTCCAAGGTCTGCCAGAGGGTTGACTACGGGATGTCCAGGGAGGAACGGAGCCAAGTGAGCCTTACTGCGAAACACAATAATTATTATGAAATTGTGGAGTGCCGATACTCCCACCATCAGGGGACCAGAGGTCTTAGAACCTTACACTGATTAACATTACATTATTTGCTAAGTTAATTGTTTGGTGTTTAAAAAATCGCAATTCATTACAAAACATTTTTTGATTATACATAACTGCCTACCTTTTCAGGAACTTACATTAAAGTTTTATATTATGAGAGTTTGAAATAACTCCCATAATATTTCAACATAACTGAAAACAACAACCTATTAATTATTGGAGAAATAAAACAAACATGCTTACACTCCAATGGGACCCATTCCAGGGCCTCCTCCTCCGTGAGGAATACAGAATGTCTTGTGAAGATTCATGTGAGATACATCGCTGCCATAATCTCCTGGTCGACATAATCCCACCTGGAAGAGCAAAGTGTAATATCAATCATCAAAACCATCTGGTTTGATTATAATGTGCATAATATTTTAAATAAATATTTTGGAAGGCATAAAAACCTGAGCATTCATATTGGCTCCATCCAGGTAGACCTGTCCTCCGTGCTTATGAACGAGGTCACAAACTTCAGCCACTGTTTCTTCAAACACTCCGTTAGTGGAGGGGTAGGTAATCATGAGACATGAGAGGTTTTTGCTGTGTTCTATAACCTTAATGGAGAAACAGAAAGATCAATGAGAAACTTTAAAGCACGCCTTCCACTGCAAGCGGAAAAGAGTTGAGCTGAGCGGGGATAGAGATGAGCGAAATAGCTTTGACCTTCCACCAAAAAAGAATCGCTAAGAAGATAGGTTTTTGCCTTCCACTGCCCATGCGAGAAATGAGAAATAGTTTTGCCCTTCCATTGAAAACTAGTCAAAACTGTCTCAAAGTGAACAGAGTGATTTCTGTGATGTCAAGTGCTGATTCTAGTGAGGATGATTTTTTTACGCATATGAAATGAAGAAATGTTTGCTTTTGAACATTTATAAAAAGAAGCGTGCCAAAAACCAAAATTTTTGGATAAGTAACAAAACTTTTTATCATTGAAGAAAAAGATAACACTAAAAATCTAAACGAAAATATGAAAAAGAATAAGACACAGAAAAAAGAAAGATAACGGAATCTTTTTATTTCTGTTATCTTTTTATTTTTCTGTTTCTTGTTTTTTTTCTTCATATTTTCATTTTATCCTCTTCTTCAATGATTTATTGAATTGCTGGGAAAAACCTTTAAAAGTTATAAAGAATGAATTTTATCTCAATGATGCTTTTCCAAGTCACATCCTTTTTTCGACATTGCAACATTCTTTGCTATTCGTATCCTATTAACAAGAAAATTGCCGAACGGTTTCAATAAACACTTCCATCTCGACAAAAAACGCAGTCGAGGCAAATGAATTCACAACAGTTTTGAGCGGAGTCCGCTAGAAACTTGTCGGCGATGGTGTGCGCAAGCGGACTCGTTCAAACATATTTTAACTCGTTCAGTCCGCTCCGCCCACCTCGTTCTTGGTGGAAACACTTGTATGCAGTTAACGTTTGCAGTGGAAGGTGGGCTTAAAAATTGGGCAATATTGAGCACTATTTTTCTAAACATACTTACATCACCAAGATAACAGATTGCTGCTTTTGTGTTATATTAGTAAATATGTGGCATCAAAATATTACCTATTATCACTATGATAAGAAAATAGGTTTTTCTACGGGTATTTCAATGAAAGATGCTCTGAGGAACTAGTGTCATTGATCCTCTTGACATCGGTGCACAGTCAGAAAACATGCCAAATGCACGCACATCATTTCGTGCCCTTCGAATAAAAAGGTTCTATCTGACTCGACAATTAGACAATGTTATGCGATATTGAACTCTACAATAGTACTCTCCAGAGTCCAATATTGCATTACATTGCTAAGTCAGATAGAACCTTGTTGTTCCAAGGGAACGGTTTGTACACAGTAACATGTATGTGGTGCGAGCTAAAGGAATCTGTTTTTTCTCCTTCAATCTGAGTCTCTTCAAGACCCGCATTAATAAATCCCTTCCTACAGCCCCTACCTTTACCCCCCTCAGTACGGTTGGCGATATAGATCTCTGTCTTCACACTGTACAGGCAGAAAGCTTTTGCGAGGTGTCACATATTAAAAAAAGTTGACATTCGTGACATGTCAGGGTCGCTTCTGCGACTCGTTCTCGAGTTCAACAGCTCAGCTGTGGAATGGTCTGACGGCCTCCGCGTTTCCCCCCTCCTACTATATGGTTCATTTCTCACTTTCCTCAAAAGATTCCCTGCACAGATCCCCAAAGATGACATAGACCCTGGAGGAAATTATTTTACCCAGGGCCTCCTGTGTGGAGTTAAAGTAAAAAAAAGAAACAAAAAATTTACAGACCTTAAAAAATATTTCTTACTATTTAATTAGAATATAAATTACCTTATCGTGCAAGTGTTTCATATCAATGCTGCCCTGTGCTGTGACTCTGATTGGCTCCACCCTCATGCCGGCCATCTGGGCGCTGGCGGGGTTGGTGCCGTGGGCGCTGACGGGGATGAGACAGATCTGCCGGTGGACATCGCCACGGGACTCGTGGTAACTCTTGATGGCTCGCAGCCCGGCGTACTCTCCTTGTGCACCGCTGGAATCACAATAACATCATCCTGGATGAGTATAAGTGACAACACAAGTAAACCATGAAAGCAGAAAGAGTTTCAAAAGAAGGAAGATATTTGATTACAGAAATTACAAATACAAACACAGTATGTAATTTCAGCTTAGTACGAATGACAAGTACTAAGCTGCTTACACAATTTATCGTTTACACAATTACTTGTCACTTGTCACAGAAAAGGGCAAGACATATATTTGGAATGGACCACCTTTCAATTCAAATATTGTATTATCATCAATGAAAAGAACCAAAATAATTTTTGGCTTCATTGACATTCATAGGATTTTAATTTCTGGATGAATTTGATAAGTCTTTATTTTGGAATTCCTTCTCTCCGTCGCCATATTAAAAAGATAACCTAACCAAATAAAACAAAGAAAATATGTCCCCACTTCATGTTTTAATAGCCATCAAACACCAGCCGTGCCTGTTCACACGACTCGGCAAGCGACAAATTCTTAGCGGAATTGTGGGAGGGGTACTATTTATCGCTTAGTAAATGAGTCAGATTCCTATTCACTTGTACCTGACACATGAACTTGTATTATAATGCTTATATAATACCTTGTAGAAGTGTGAGTGACTAGTACTAAGCTTGTGTAAATAAGTCATTATGTATAGTAATGTTACTCAATAGTTTTTAGAAGTTATTTAGTTAATAGAAATTTACCTGTTAGGTTGGAATGACACTCGATCATATCCTGTAATGGTGCAAAGATCTCTCTCCAGCTGATGGAACAGGATGTGGTATCCGGTGCTCTGGTCAAGCGGGGCAAAGGGATGGATGTCGGTGAAGTGGCGGAATGAACACGGCATCATTTCTGTTGTGGAGTTCAACTTCATTGTGCAAGATCCCTAATGAATACACATAATGGGTTGATGCCAAAACTAACAAATAAACTGGACATAACATGTTCCACCACCACAAGGAACTTTACGTTGAAGCAAAAAGTACTGTATAATTTAATAAAAATGTTGTGCTTAACTACATTTTAATCATTACTCACTAATAATTTAATGCATTGCATAATAATTCCACTTAAATAAAGTATGTATTGCAAGCGCCAATCAGGAATTCACAATAGAACGTCCAATAGAATTGTCCCAAGTGGTAGATATTTAAAAAGCATCACAAATTACTGATTTGAGTGATTTGTTTGTAAAATGTATTCTATTGAAAATGATTTCTTCTCGGTTGAGAGATCACTGAAATGAACTTACCAAAGGAATCATAGAGTGCACAAGGGATACATCTTTGTTTTCCAATTGCTTCATGTAGCGTACAATTCTGGTCTCGGAGTGATGCTGATTGAATACCAAGTGAGTCAAGTAATGAGAGGTTCTCTTGAATTCTGTGTTCAAAATACTTTGTGTGGTAGCATCTCCATTTTTAACCACCTGCAATAAAAAAAAAATTAAATCAGTACACCGATATCTTACTTACAGCCAAGAAACATACTCATACATTCAGGGAATCCATAGGTAGGCCATATTTAGCAACTAAATTTTTATTGATGTTGAGAATATTTTTTGATTTTGAGAGTTTTGGGCACATGGAGAGATTGGTCACATTTAAAAGTAAGTACTTATGATTTTTTTTCACCTCTTTAACATTCTTAGCATCAAAGATCCAAAGCAGATCATCCACATCATTCATGGTGACAGTTTCATCGAGTGCGATGCCAATTGACCCGTCTGTGAAATATCTCAGGTTGATCCACTTCTCATTCGCTCGTTCCTTGATCTGCTCCAGAGTGTCAGGCAGGGGCACCACATGGAGGGTATCAAAGAATACCTTGTTCCTTAGCTTGAGACCACGTTGACGAAGACCTACGTAAATAAGAGAAGAAATTTTAGTTCGAAATTGAAGCTGGGATCCCAGCTGATCTCTTTCCCATAATCTACGAAGTAGATCAGTGAATACAGGCTTTCTATGCAATAGAAACCCACAGTTGAATCAACTTCAACTTTCGTTTTATGAAATGTTCATAGAATAGGCAAGGTAGGAACTCAGCATTAGGTAAATACTTGGTACATTCTTGATCCTTCTCGCGAAGGTACAGTCACTTTACTGACTTTACAATGACCGTAAGTGAAAGATAAAAATGCGTAAAACATATGTGCGACAGAGAAAGGCGGGCGGGGAAAGGGGAGGCTTGCCCCTTTTCGGACCTTGAATTCGCCTACTGCGATGATTTCCGGTCGGCATTAAAGATTGGCTAGACTTTCAAGATTTTCAATGAGTGGTTTTTCTTTACTATAAGTAGGCAGGTACCAAAGAAATTTATCAGACTTTTCATGGACACCAATTATAATTATTTTGTAGCTGTATTTTTATTTGACAGGAGAAGGAGCGAAAAGTTTTGAATGATAATGACACCGATGACACTCAGTGGTTTGATTTATTTATGGACGACATAAACAATTCATTGAATGACACCAAATAAAATAAGTTAATAGATAATTTTTAATTTGTATTTGAAGTAATGTTACGTGAGTGGTATATCTATGGATACTACCTTGATATTACACAAGTTTTAGTTGTACTATACTACTATGGCAGTAAGGAATAATCAATGGTTACATGGTTTCTTAAGTCTATGGGAATAATATTGTGAGGCTGAATGAAGTCGGGATGGGGAGGGAAAGGAGATTTGAGTTGCGTTTGGCTGTTCAGAAAACTATTTTC
The DNA here is from genome assembly GCA_936435175.1 of Glyphotaelius pellucidus. Lineage (NCBI taxonomy): Eukaryota > Metazoa > Arthropoda > Insecta > Trichoptera > Limnephilidae > Glyphotaelius > Glyphotaelius pellucidus. Next base: position 1,545,962 of record OW386537.1, read on the forward strand.
TTCAATCTATTGTGAATTTTGCAGTTGGAATTTTTTGTCACACCAAAAGGAAATCTTAAGTTTAAATAATCACCTTCATTGAGCACAAGAGTGGAGTTGTGAATTCTCTGAGCAATATCCTTAAGTCCCTGTGGGCCGTGGTAGACTGCGAACATAGCCGACATGTTGGCCAACAAGGCCTGTGCGGTGCAGATGTTGGAAGTGGCCTTGTCTCTCCTGATATGCTGTTCCCTCGTCTGGAGTGCAAGCCTGAGGTAATCAACTTTTATTAGTATCTACCTCTCAAAGGAATATAATTTATGTAAATATTTGTAGGTGTGGCCATACAATCCTTTAGATAGGGGGAAGGGGTAGAAAGAATAATTTTTTCTTCTTTGTAATATCAAAATCAGCATACACGAGAATGATGCTTTGTCGTGTACTTTTTTTTTTTTTTTTAAGTGAGCTCTACACAGGAGGCCCTGAAGAAAATAATTTCCCTCAGGGCCTATGTCATCCTTGAGGACGCTGTGTGGAGGGTTTTTTTTAGGGAAAAGGAGGAAAGGAAAGTTCTAGGAAGGAAAAGGGTTTAAGGGGTGGGTAGGAATCTGGGGTTCAGTGTGTCCTGGTCATCCGCCTCCAAGACCTAGACAAACCTCACCCCATGAACCCGGGCACCCCTGCTAAATCACCAAACGTAGCGAACTACTTGGGGTGACCTATGGCAGAGGTGTTGGTTATCCAATAAAGGTTCCCGGGGCGGCGGTACCCATTCCCGCCTCCCAAACTTATATCAAATAAAAAAATATTAAAAATATTTAGCACTCTCACAATCATTTTGATTTTGATAAAAATATTGAAAACTCAAATTCTTAAGAGCCATTAACCAGCGGCCGAGAATTCAAATTTCAACGATGATCTTGCGATCGTACTGGGCGGTTCCGATGAGAAAGATTAATTTATCTCCATACCAGCATTTTAATATAATAAATAACTCAATATGGATTTTATTTAATTCCAAATTTGCTTTGATAAATACCCACATTCAAAAATGCTCAAACTCGTAAAAGAGGAGCAATTAAAAATTTTGTGCTTTTGTTATAAGTATATTATTATTTTTTGATCATAAGTATTTATAATTTTCCATTAATGTCTAAGCAAAATAAGATTATAATTTAAAAAAAATATATATTAGTTTGTAAGACCGTAAATAAATAGACAAACTGAAGTACTTTCGTTACAAAACAAGGGCGCGAATCTTTTTTTTACGATTTCATTTGAACTAAAATTAAAATTCTAAAAAGTAGCTTTCTCAAATAATTTATTGATTTATTTTTCTACATGTTTATATGATTTGAAATGTATGTTGTATAATACAAAATTTTGTTCGAAAATTTAACAAATCTGCCAACCTACGGTAAAACTTTATTATACTAAAAATAAATATATTTTCTCAAAATTAAAAAAAATAGCTTTAATAGATAAAAGAACAGTCTTTCGAAATCAATTTATATTTTTTGTGGAAAAGAATCAATACGTCTAATTGTCTAGTTATTCCCTGTTAATAAGTTTTTTTTTAAATCTCCACAGAGGAGGCCCTGAGGGTGATTATTTTCCTTTTCTCTTCGGGATGCTGTGTGGAGGGTCTTTTTAGGAAAGGAATATCCTTTCTCTAATTTCCTTCCCTAAAACGACCCTCCATACAGCATCCCCAAAGATGACATAGATCGGGCCTCCTGTATTTTTTTTTCACAAGAGCTCCACACAAGAGGCCCTAAGGAAAATAATTTCCCTCAGGGCCTATGTCATCTTTGGGGATGCTGTGTGGAGGGTTTTTTAATGAAAGGAAGAGAAGGAGAGTTCTGGGAAGGAAAAGGGTTTAAGGGGTGGGTAGGAATCTGGGGTTCAGTGTGTCCTGGTCATCCGCCTTCAAGACCTAGACAAACCTCACCCCATGAACCCGGGCACCCCTGCTAAATCACCAAACGTAGCGAACCACTTGGGGTGACCTATGGCAGAGGTATGGAGCTAATGTAAAAAAAGTAAGGAGAGGAAGTTCTGGGAATGAAAAAGGTATAAGGGGTTGGTAAGAATTGGGGGGTCAGCGAGTCCAGGAATGATGGACATAAGAAACTAACCCTCCCACAGGTATCCTTGGTCTCAAAAGGATCAAAGGGATCGTTGGCCCATTAATTTGTCTCTCCTGATCCGGCCTGTCATGCAGTTGGTGGGTAGACGCCGCCAAGACCCGGACAGACCTCACTCCATAAACCCGGGCACCCCTGCTAAGTCACTAAAAGTAGCGAACCATTTGGGGTGATCTATGGCAGAGATGTTGGTTATCCAGTAAATGGTTCCCGGGGCGGCGGTACCCGTACCTGCCTCAGAAATTTAGTTAATGATTCAAATATATAAATTTAATTTCTTGATCATCGTTCCCAAATTCATCAAAATACATTACCTAACCTAACCTACAATATTTTCAATTTTCCGTCCTGTCTAAACCGTATTTTTCCTACAAATAAATCAACAACTATTGTCAAAACAACCCCACGAACAATGGTACGTAGGTGGGAAATAAAGTAAATAGAATTCTAAAGGAGTAGATGAAAAACTAGCAGTTAAAAATCCGTTCCGCAGGTTTTTATTGCTAGGCCCTGTGGGCGGCTTTTGATTCGGCTTCGCCCAGTTAGTGTTGGTGGCCATTTTATAAATCCAATAGGAACTGATTTCAAAAATAGCCTGTTCCTCAGATCCACTGTCATCGAGTGATAGTCACCGGTACTAAGTAACCGAGACAGGCAATAACGTCATATGTAATGTATAGCCGCTTAATACAACTATGTATTACCGTCAATCTTTCCATATCCGGAGAGACACTTCATATTAACAAATTCGTAGCACTTATACCTAGAGGGGACACGTTCCCATCCAACCTGCTGACGAAAGTGGCACATCTTCTGACGAATTCTTGAATTCGGAACCGAATTACAGCGGTTGCTTTGTTTGAAATTCCACGTACACAGATGTTATTTGTGGCGCGACGCGTACGGCGTGGCGTCAACACGCACTCGAAACTTGGTTCTGAAATTCAACCACGCACACCCAGACGTATTAATACTATTCGAATCAGTTCATCGGATTTGAAACAGATGCCAGTCAGGAATTAAGCATGTCGGGGCCCCTGGGCAATGCACTTCTTGGGGCCCCTTTACCCTTTAGCCGATGCGGGGCCCCTGGGCAGCTGCCTTCACTGCCGTATGGATAATAGGGTGCTGTTGCCAGTGACAATAAATGATTTCTGGAGGTTGAGATTCTATAACTTACCCACTTATAATGAATAATCTCAACGTCTTTCGGCATTAGTAAGAATAGTAATCTTTAGCAGTTCTTACCTGTAGGCATCGTGCCCCCCTGCATCCCTAGTGACTCCAATCATCCTGCCCGGCATGAGCCTCACCAGGCTCTGGTTGCAGGCGAAGAAGCCGGCGTGGGGTCCCCCGTAGCCCAAAGGCACTCCCAGGCGCTGCGAGGTGCCAATGGCAATGTCCGCACCGAACTCTGCGGGAGGGCGGAGCAGGGTGAGGGCCAACAAATCCGTAGCGCAGCAAACTAAAGTCTAAATCAATAAAGAAACAAAATATTAATGTCGGTAAAGGAAGCTGGCAGTGCTCTATGCTAGTGGTGTATGCATCAAACTAAATTGGACAAATGCTGGAACAAATCCAGAAAAAAAATCCTCAGGTGTATCTGCATACGGACGCATGGAACCTATCCTAAGTTTATGCCCCATATCGGTTTAGATAGATTTAGCCTAGCTCATTCCTCTTGGAATGCTATGGCTCATAGCTGATGGCTACGGAAGGAATGAAGATTGTTTATTGACTTCTTCATTAGATAGGCCACAATTTTATCAATTTAGAATACCTACCTGACTTAGGTACTCATATAATTCTAAGAATAGACGTTTCGTAGTTACTTTCTGCTACCCAAATCAAATGGCCAAAACTGTCATAAAAACTTCTAGCATTGACCCTAGATACCTACCTATATATTTTGTTCCTAAATAAAACGTTTTTGCGTATTCACCTGTCTTACAAAATGTTATGAATGTTAAAATACGATACCTTGTACTGCAAATTGATAAGTAATCTACCGTATAATAAATTTAAAAAAAATCCATTATTAAAAGACAAATACTAACCCCATTGGCATGAGCCTCCTCGGCCAGTGCCGAGTAGTCACTCACATCCCCAAACGTATCGGGGTACTGCAGTAGGATGCCCGCCACGTCCCTCTGCGTGAAGTCCGTCGCAGCCACATCGTCCACTACAAGCGCCTGCAGACCCAGTGCCTCTAGTCGCGTGCGCACCACGGAGATGGTCTGCGGGTGCAGCGCCGAGGTCATGATCACCTTCGTGCGCTTGTTGTGTCTGGAATACGAACAAATATTAATTTCAGCACCAAGATCATACTCGTCTTGGTGCTGCGATTTTCGCTATATTTCTGTACGATGTGGAGACTTGGGCTTAGCGAAAGGAAACAGATGGACGCCCTCTAGGTGGTGCTGGAAAAGAATGCTCAGAATACCATGTGCCGTCAGGCGTATCAATACATGAAGGGTTCACCGCAAGTACCTTGAATGTTCAAGGAATGAGATTTTGAGAAATCTGCATTTAAGTTTTAAAACTGTAGAAGAAACACGGGTGTTAAGGTTGAAAAGTAAATGAAGTACATAAATAGATTTAAAAAAATAAACAATTACATTATTTTAAACTCTGTAAAAAAATATGTTGCCTCCAAGTTTCCATTGCAAAATGATGATTGTCACATCGCGAAACGATGGTTGTCCATTTTACAATTCAAGAAAGATCATTGTCCACATTGACGCACATTCAAGAACGATGATTGTCCATTTTACTATTCAAGAACGAAGATTGTCCATTTTACTATTCAAGAACGAAGATTGTCACTCAATCATTTGTGACATCCAGCATTCTATGTGTCGCTTTAGAAAAGGTTATTTTTCTCGGCACTGAGAGCGATTTTCAATATTTAAAAACAAACAAAATTGCCCTGCAAACTAGGCTATCGAATGGCATTTTGGCTTCGAACTCTGAATTGTGAAAAAAATATGAATTGTTTTTATTTTTATTGAAGTGTAAACGAAACACGCTGTACGTAAGTTACGCACGTGTGTGGGTTCTACCTACCTATAGCACAGCGATAGAGCCTCTGCAGCGGCGGTACCCTCGTCCAGCAGCGATGCATTGGCCACCTCCAGTCCAGTCAGGTCGCTAACCACTGTCTGGTAGTTGAGCAGTCCCTCCAGGCGGCCCTGCGCCACCTCGGGCTGATAAGGGGTGTATTGGGTAGTCCTTTTTGTAATGAGTAATAAACAAGCTACGAATTAGTGGTGGCGGATGCGTCTACCCACCATCTGCTTGGGGGGCTAATTGAGGGAGACCCTTTGACCTCTCCATCCAGCCGGACTCTCCCGCCTCAACGCCATGCACCGCAATGGAAGGGATGGATTAATACCTTACTCCTGGAGTCATTGATCCCCAGAAATTGGGTATTGGGATTGAGGGAAATTATTTTCCTTTCCCGTGTGAGTTAATATATTAAAAAAAATCATTAAAAATTCAGAAAGAACCAAGAAGGTTCCATTTTGCTCTTGACTATTTTTTGAGGAGTTTATTTTTTGTTCTATACCTGATTAGGTACCTACAACATCTATCTATGTTTATATTGGAAATTGTATGTGGCGGACGGATGGGCGGCCGGCGATTGTTTGATTTCTATACAGTTTTATTCATAGGTTCAATGGAATTTGCTCACTTGACCTTCAAAACGTGAAGAAGGTCGCTGTCTAAGTTGGATTTCGGAAAAGTCTGTGTAGTGTCAAGGCAACCAAAGCCGGGAATTTAAATGTATATTCCAATCTATCCAAGTAAAAGAAAAGTTTCCTCACCAGCCAGGGTTCTCGAAGATATTCCTCATGATGGTGTGTGGGACGCAGCAGTTGTGATATCCCATGCCGATATAAGATCTCCATATTTGGTTCTTTTCGGCAATATCACGGATGCGTTTTATTAAATCATATTCACCTAAAAAATTAAGTTGTAAATGAAAAACTATTTAAAATTTTGTAATTCTCACGAACTCAAAAGTACATAAAATTGCTCATTATCCTCCAGGTCCATATTCACCGAAAAAAACAATCAAATAAGTACAATTACTTCCGGTTGCGGGTTTTTCTGTGGGTGATAGTAAGTTTTGTTCAATGAATTCGGATTTGTTTAGAATTTAAGTGGCATTTTCAAAATAGACACTGATTGTGTAATTCAACAACTAATAAAGAATTCAGTCAAGCGATGAAGTACCTACCTATAATATAATATTTTAACAGTGAATTATTTTAATTGTCATTTTAAGAATTCGACAGTCATTTTTCTTTCACATTAGTTCCACACAGGAGGCCCTGAGGCAAAAAATCTCCCAAGATCTATGTCATCTTTGGGGATGCTGTGTTGAGCGAAATGAAGGAGAGGAAGTTCAGAGAAGGAAAAAGGTGTGAGGATAGGAATCTGGGGGTCAATGTGTCCAGGAGTGACAGATGTATGAATCCATTCCTCCCACCGCGGTGCAAGGCGATGGATCGAGAGAGTCTGGCAGGAGAGGTTTAGTCTAGTTTAGGTCTCCCACAAACAGTCTCTCCCGATCCGGCCCGTCACGCAGTAGGTGGGCAAACGCATTCGCACCCATGTCAATAATTCAGAAAAGCGGTTCATGGGGTGAGGTTTGTCTGGATCTGGCGGCGGATGACCTGGACACACTGAACCCTAGATTCCTACCCACCCCTTTTACATTTTTCTTAAAAAGACCCTCCACACAGCATCCCCAAAGATGACCCAGGCCCTGGGGGAAATTATTTTTCTAACGGCCTCCTGCATGGAGCTAATGTAAAAAAATGCGATGAAGTACCTACATACAATATCTGAAAGAATTTTAATTATCTTTTCCAAGCATGTATTATTTCGTACACTACCTACGTCCTTTCGTAGGTAACATTTTGGCCGCTTGTCCTGTAATTTAGCACCGGGTGAGTCAGTAGAAAGCGCCGATTTTACGGACATAAAATTGGTACATACAATCAGACCAAAGCTTTTTTTGGGAAACGAATATTGTCAACCAATGGCTGACAATATTGTGAAACGAATGGTTGCATATTTCCAATTGAAAAAATCTTTCAAGGCGGGTCAATAATATTAGCTCGGTGAAGTAAAGGTTTACTTGCGAAAACGAAATTTACTAAAATCTTACCGACAGGCTCTTCTATGTCCATAATTCCGTTGTATCTAATATTGGCTGGGACGGCATTATTGGTCAGCTCGTCGAGACTCTGAAATAGACGGGGAGATTTAAAACACAAGGCAGAAAGGTACATATTGGTCTCACAACCAAATCAAATTACCAATTATGTACCTACTGTGAAACAACAAATAATAACATAACTTGAACAGAACTTTACAAAACTTGATATTGACTGTGAAATTTGGTGAATTGTTCAAATTTTGTGAAACAACCCGTCCTTCGAGAGCCAGTTGTGAAGCTAAAAAGAACCTAAAGAAAATTATATCCCTAAGCTGAGATTATGTCTCAGAAATCATTTTCAAAACTCTTGTAACACGTAATTCCTGTAATTCTTTCAGCAAACATTCTAAGCAATAATATTTTTAATTTGAATAGCGGATGTTTGCTATTCACTTACAAATATTATCTTACTGTAATAATAAGAGTAGTAAGTATTAATTGTCTCGAGTAGATAATTAATTTTGCACTATCAAAGGGTATCACACGAAAATATTAAAATTCTTCGTATGTGTGTCAATCTTATAATGATTTTTTAAACTTTGAAACCATGGAATTATAAAATATATTTTCGGTACTTCATAACTCGAATTTGTTGCTAATAAATTATATAGGCGTCGGCATTGCTTTATATAAAAATGGTATTTCAATTAAAAATCATCCAATGCATGTTGTATTATTTTTTATTTATTAAAGAAACCGTTTTACAGCAGGTTTCCAGAAATTTTACATTTCAAAGCCTTGGAAATCCACTGAATGACAGATTTGGGTGATGATCAGGTGTTGTCTTCACGTTGAAGATGGACATCAATTCCATTCCGTCCACTTTTACAAATTTTACGTTGTTTTCTTGATTCGCCAAGAAGTATTCATTTCTAGGAGCAATATTGAAGACTCTTATTGATAATTTTTATTAATTTAGCAGTTGATCTAATTTAAATTTTAAGAAAACCCATTTTAATCTAAGCATTTTTCCCTGTTTCCACGTTTTGAACGTTGAATACTTCCTTGGATGATTCTTACATTCATTTTCAAATACTGCAAAGAAGGCTGCTAAGGTACTATTATGAAGCTACAGATCAAATTAGAATCATTCCTGATTTGTTGTTACTCTCCTATTTACATATTTGTTCTTGCTTTGCAGAAATCCTTCTTCCTTTCGAGATTTAATTAAACATTCGTGTACTGTTTCTTTAAAAAGGAGGTTCTTATCAACCTGTAACATTACCTGTCGCGGCAGTGTTATCAAATTTCTAACAAAAAATCCTTTATGTGGCACAATTATTTCAAAAAATGTTTTTTCAACCATATATCTGATGAGAAATTAATTCATAAAAATACGCCAATATATAACTTCAATTAATCTTTTCTAAAAATTTCCCCATTGCCTACCAGCAGACCAGTAGCAAGTAAATCACAAACACATTGCTGGAAGGCGAATCTTTATTTATGCGTCCTTAGATTTTAAATGGTAACCTGCTCGTACTTCGAGAGAGCCAAGTTAAGATAACAGTTGTAGGATACAATTATTCAAAGAAGTTTCTGGAAGTAGGTATTCGATATAAATTAATAATGTACTAAAAATTAACTTACTTTAAACCCGAGCAAATCCAGCATGGTTACAATATCGTGGTCCCTGGGCCCGATGTGTCTGCTGGGGAAATCTGCCCTGTTGGGAAATAATTTATCCACAGAGTTGACCAGGCTATGGATTCCGGTCCTCCCGTTCCCAAAATATTTAGAACTCGCATAGTTTCCCGAAACCGCTATCAACTTCGTCGGATTATACTCGCAGGCTTTGATCGCCTTGAGCGCGTGTTTTCCTAGCACACGGTACATTTTGAGTTTGAATTTACGGTCGACAAATAATAATAATTCTAATAGACTTCTTGACACTCAGACAATACGTACAGAGGCCATGATCAACTGATAGACACTGAGCACTGAGACACTGACTGAAAGGTCAAACGAGAGCGATAGTTTGGGGCACAGTTTTGTAAATATACAAATGCGTCAATACATAATAATATAAGATAACTTATTTCAAAGGAGACCTACTTTTATCAATCAACCCATTGGGAACAATAACCAATATCGATACGGGCATTATCAGGGACTAGGCAGAAGTTAGCTGACTGAAGGAAATTTAGTGACATCTCTTCTAATACCTACTGAAAAGATATATTATGAACCATTTTATTTTTTGTCGGCCATTCTCGATTAACAGACCAATGTAAAAAAATTCAATTGGCCAATATTTTTATGGCAAAGAAATTATAATATCTGCACCCCTGTGTATAACTGACGGCCTCGGCGGTAGAGGGGTAAGGTCCTCGACTAGTAATCCTTAGGTCACGGGTTTAAATCTCGGCATGCGCAAGAAAATTTCTTTTGATTGATTTTTTTTTGATTGATTTGTTATTTCACAATGTAATCATTTAAAATAATATACGGTTTATTTGCGACACGTTCAACTCTGTATGCCCTGGTGTAAGACCACCATTTGAATTGAATACCAATTGAAAAGTTGGTTGGAATGGCTTTAACCGTATTTTGTGATTAGATCTGAATAGCCACCTTCCTCTTTCCCATCTCCTTCCCCTCCCCACTACCTGCAGGACATACCCCAATTAGGATGCCATAGTCTCATTGCCTCCAGATGATTGGGAGCACTTGGGACTCTTGTGCAGTATTCACATATAAAAATAATAATAACTGTGTAGGTTAGTTCATTTTGTTAGTTTATTTTGACATTTATGTTAATGAGAGTTTAAAATTATTTATTTATAAAAAAAACAGCCGATTGTAACCACGTAGCGACCATTTTTTCGAAAGTTTACCTAAAAATACAATTTCGGACTTAATTTACTCGAAAATGGAAGCTCAAATCAAAAAAAGTAATACTACCGAATCGTACCTACCGGACCATTGTTGCTGGACACTATGTATGGAATTTATATCTATCTATCTTCTATATATTAATATGTGAAGCAAAAACTTTGTACTCCTTTTTGCGAAAATTGCGCAGAGGGAGGTGTATGAAATTTCGCACACTTATAGTTTATATAGAGAAGGAGTGCAGAATGATAATATTTTTTTAAAATTATGCATAAAAATACATTAAATTTTAATTAATTATGGTCGAATTTCGACCACCGGGCAACCACTAGTTGTATAAATATGGAAGAATTTCTGTATGGATAGACACACTACAAATGTTAATCGACTGGTTAAATTCGATTTAATCATTCTGCGCAGCGTGGTACAACACACCCGCCACAAGATTTATAAAAAAAAATCTTATTGCAGTTTCGGCGCTGTCACCAACATTCATGTATTAATAATTGTAATACCTACCCACTTGGATTATTTTACATTTCTTCTTCATTGACGCTTTGTTCTCGGTTAATAAAGTGTTGTTGTACCGATGTATCAGTGGCGGAACTATATCCCGGGGCCCCATTTAAACTCAACATACCTGCATAACATAAACTCTAACGGATAGCTTAAAAAAAGATAAAACAAATATTATTTTGGTACGTCTTTCCATCACAACGTGATGGAAAGACGTACCAAAATGAACCTAATTTCAGGTTTGAGGTAATACTTGTAGATTTTAAGATTTATAACGCTATGTAACTGGACAATACAGAATAGAGACCAAAATTTTTGAAAAAAAATTAGGCTAGGTTTTTTTCATCACTTTTAATGAATATCACTTTTCAAAAGTGTACTGTTTTGTCTCTCTCTGTATAGTCATCATTATGTAACCAATAAACTACTTTTTATAGATATTAATATTTATTATCGATTTACTACCTACTGTGAAGCTGTGAAGCTGGGGTATAAGAAGGGGTGGTCTGACGCTCTGCAGGGAACTCGCTTGTACCTACAGCGCGAGTGTAAACTGTGCGACCTAAAGTTTAAGTTTAGACTTACGGAATTCAATTCTTCATTTATAAAGCACTATAAAACCATACTTTTTATTTTATTTTAATTTTAATGGAAACATTAATTAAAGTTATAATTTAACAATATAATATAACAAATATTTCAATCGCTCTCCTAATAAAGCAGTTGCTTGTGTTTAGGAGAGGATAACTAAATATTTTTACATCTATTTAAATTAAAAATATTATTACAAAAACTATTAGTAATTTTATGAGAAAATACGATAAAAGTAATAAAAATAAAGGTTACTTAATAAATGGTACAAAGGATTGATAAAGCAAAAACATAAATCTAAACAATAAGTAAAGTTGTGAGGTAGTAGTGGAGTATTTTAATTTTTTTTTAATATTTGTCGTAGTTTTTTTCCGATCGTATATCTAGAGGAAATTTATTGAATAATTTTATACCCTTGAATATATAGTGATGCTGTGCTGTTGTGGTTCGTACTAGTTCGTACACGATTTTACTTCAATGGCGAGCCAGAGACAATATAAAGACACACCACTGCGTGCAGTAGTATGTACTTACCACCTATCTAGAAATGTATGCAAATAGAATCCATCAATATTTTTGTATGTCGTTTGAGGTTAAACTATACTACGAACATTTGTAACTTAGATAACACTAGTTGGTACTTATATCGAAGAGCTTGCAGATTATTATTAATCAAACAAATGTAAACTGTAATTGTTGTGAAATATTCATCCATTCAACGACCTACCGAGGAAAAAGACTGAGGAAAGTTAGGAATAGGGGGTATTCTAGTCTAAAAAAAAAAGTAAAATTAATTTTATTTTTTTATTTTTCGATGGCTTAAGTATTTAAGAATATCTATCTCCTTGAAAGGATTTTTCAAAATTCGAATTATTTTAAAAGTTAGAGCCATTTTAGTTCGACCGGTTTAGACGGAATCTAACTAAAATCTAAATAGAACAAAACTTTGAGCGCGTGTTTCTCAAAACTACTTTTTTCGAGACGGTTGACATAATATCTCAAGTTCTACTGAACCAATTTATTTATTTATTTATTTAAAATTTACGGCACAAAGTGCCATTTACAAGCTTGTGTATATTTAATTACAGTCATAGTACATTATACAGGCATTAAAAATAAACAATAATATCAAAAAATCATTATGTAGTGACCTCGTTAACGTATAATTGGCTGAAATATTCGATCAGTACAACCTTATATTTCAGTATGGAAATATTAAAAATATCAGCCACATTGGCATAAAAATTTCCAGTGGTGTGTAATCTATTTACAACTGAATTGGAGCCTGATACCGACATAAAGTTATCACAATAAAACAAACTAGGGAACCTTGATCTTATTGTAGGTATATGAAAGTGAATCAGAAATTTACTTGAAGTTTCTTGAAGTTTGGTGTGAGCTTTTTCTATACATTACTCTATCGCAAACTAAAACTATAACAAAATTTAAATTTTTATTATTATTAAAAAATTTGGAAAGTCAAAAAACAGGTAAAAAAATGTCTTTTTTATTTCAGGTAGCCGCCATTTTGCGAAACAAAATTGTTTTTGACTTTTCCTTAGTTCGGGTTATAGCCGCATTTGTTTGTATTTGGAATTAATTATTTTTTTTTTTAGATTACTAGGAAGGTTGCAATCGTGTCAACCAGGGCGCGGCATTTTTTTGAGACCCCCCACTTCAACACCCTGTAACTTTTTGAATTTTTGATTTTTTCGTTGTTTTTTTTCATGTATTCTTTAATTTTCAATCAATATTTGGTAAAAATATTATTGTTTTTTTTTATTGCACCTGAAGAAATACCTACAATTCATGCTTCTAGACCAGAATGCCCCCCAAAAATACCTACAATTTGCAAGCAGGTACATACATCGCGGACAACTCAGAATGAAATCAACTCAACACTTCCTTTGAAAACTCATTAAAAGTGATGAAAAAAAAAAATAAAAAAAAATAGTTAAATAGGTTACGTTAGGTTGGGTTATGGGCTATTTTCATTTCTTTTCATAGCTTTTAATGACTTTTCAAAGAGGTGTTGAGTTGAATTGTTTGTGAGTTTTCAAATAACTGTTTTTCTCCGTAAAAACTTACATTTAACAAGTGCAGTTTTTTGTGAAAGTTTGTGCAGAAATCTATGCACGCCACTGTGAACGAAGTATCTTTTAAAATAAAGAGGGATTTTGGTAAAAATAAATAAAACACATTATTCACCTATGTATGTATATTACATTTTTGTATTGTAAATATTGTCATAGAATACAACGGATTGCATAGGTTCGTGTCATATTAATATTGAAAATATTGTATAACTTTAATAAGTACACGAGTAGGTACTCATTTTCAAATCTTGTACATAAGAGCAATTGAGTCAATTCTTATAATTGTATCATCCTGTATTAATTTATTTTTCCAATCTACAAACATTTGTGGCAAATTCAAAGGCAACTTTCTGTGTATTCAATATTTATGTATTCATTGCAATAGCTAAATTACAAAATAGAGTTTTCTTTTCAGTTGCGATTTCTTAGCTGGCCAAATAAAGGTAAAATCGGTATTAATGAAAAAAAATCACACAAGAAAATGCAACCCTTCTGGTTAGCACACGATTTATATAGAAAAGAACAAAAGAAAAAAAAATCGAAAAGAATTCATCGTCATTCCCAAAACTTAATCGATTAGTGCGAGACAAATTTTCAAATCTTACTTTATATGTTATTTGCTTAGTGAACGGTTCAATTTTTGTTGATTTACAACTTTATGGTTTATTGAATAAGAATAGAAAAAATGTAATTTACAAATGGTAAGCGTCTTTCAACAAATTGACCAAATTTTGAGTGTGGGTAATAGTTCGTGATATTACTAGTAGATCTGTGAACCGTAGAATTCGCATCCATAAAAGTACTTATAATTTTCTCTTGTTTTAATAAATCAAAATTTCCTCTGAAGTCATAAGATTTATAAGTAGATACTTAAATACCCACCTACTTAGTTATATACCATATTATAAAATATTTTTGTAAAAAATTATTTATTTCAAATAAGGAATTAATAATATTTTTTTCAATGAAACGTCAAAGAAAATTCTATTTTCAAAATTTCTGTATTGAACAGATGTTGAAAAAAAAAAGCGAATTGAAGATCCAAATCAACACGATGGTTTCACATTTGAAAAAAGAATCTTTACTGTACTATTAAAACGGCCACCATCTTGAAACGGAAGCGGAACGTACAAACCAATTTTCAGGATTTCGCTGCGTTCAGTCATTTAGATAGTGGTATGATAATTTTGTTCTATTTTTTGTTTTAGAATCCGCGCGGTTTTTGCCAAGATGGCTAAAAATTCTCTACTTACTAAGGAGAAAGTAGTAACATTATGCAATAGGTTTGATTATTTAACCTCGTGCCCCCAGGGTCTCAGAACAAAAAGGTTCTATCTGAAATTTTGGCCGATATTGAATTTTTCGCTTCAAAAAGGTTCTATCTGAAATTTTGGCCAAAATTGACTTTTCCGCTTCAAAAAGGTTTTATCTGAAATTTTGGCCAAAATTGACTTTTCCGCTTCAAAAAGATGTATATTAAATTTTGGCCAAAATAACGATTTTTTTTTCTGCTTAAAGTTATGTTTGCCTGAAAATCGATGATACAAGATGCAACAGTAGTAGAAAGGTTTATGGGACTATTGCTACTACGCCAAAAAGTTTATCTCCCTTGAATTGACTAAGTATCAAAAAATCATTTATGTAAAATTTAATGCTACTAAAAACCAGATCATTTCAGTAAAAAAATGTTTGCTTATTAAAATTATGAATGTCGTTGAAAATGAAACTAAAACGCAAATCGCAACTGCATCAACATTATCTGTACAATATTATAATTATTATGTACATTTGCTAAACAATTTTTAAAGATGGATTTAGGTTTAATTTTATAACTACTGATAGTAAAAATGACGAAAGGCGAGATTCTCTTAAAATACAATTCTATGATATTATTCATCTTTACACAAAAATATTATGTCATTACCATCTCGAATGAAATTTTAATAGAGCTAGGTGTAGGCAGTTTACAGGAATAATTCACATTACTGGTGGACATTATCGAAAATTTTTGATAATAATCGAAATATTCGTTTCCGAAACATTTTAATATATTAATTTAATTAATCGAAATTTTCCAACAGGTTTACACAAATAGGGTATTTTCATCGCGAAAAAAATAAGAAAAAATTAATGCAATGAAGGTGTTTTAATTTTTTGGTAGAAAGCAGTAACTTTGTGTTTTGACATATTATAAATTGAAACAACACAAAATTTTGTTTGTAACCACGATTTATTTAATTTTTCTACTACCGACCGGTTTCGCTGTACACAAGCATCTTCAGGGTATAAAAATTAAATTAAATTAAGTTTCATTTTTATACCCTGATGCTTGTGTAAAGCAAAACCGGTCGGTAGTAGAAAAATTAAATAAATGGTGGCTACAAACAAAATAATGTGTTATTTCAATTTATAAGGTGTTTTTATTTTATTTTTATGTTGACGAAAAAAATTTTTATAACGATTTTAAATGGACCATTTTTGATTTGCCGCCAAAACGAAATGTTCGTTTTTGTTAGAAAATGCGACATTGTTGACGTCACACCAGCCAGTAGCGCTTTCTACGTCATAACAGCGTTGTCGCTAGTTGGTACTACTCGGATTTTAAAATCAATAAACGAAAATACTTTAATTTTAGATTTTTAACACAAATTAGAATCGTCAAAATAAACAATAAATCGTCGTATATGTTTAATGGTATTCATAGTATATGAAAAATATCACTCAGGCGATTTAAATTTTAATAATTCGATTTACATTTCGAGTGTACTTGAATGAAATCGTACCGATTACTTCGGATAGGAATATCTCGATTATGCCCATCGCTAGCTCACACAAATATTTATGAACTAAAATATCGACCTAGGTAGCTAATCATAATTTCAATCTCATCAGTATTCATAGAGAATGAATTAAATACCAAAATCAAGTCATAATTTAACATTAATTACAAGTGTAACACTTCGAATTTCTGGGCACTAATTTAAGGTCCATTAGGTTCACAGGTTAAATTTACCTTTGGCCATAGATTTCTCGACGTAAGTCTTCAGGAAACGAAATATTATTTAGCTCATAAATTATGGTATAAATTACTTAATAAAAAAACTGCGTATTCCACTATTCAAGTAAAAATAATAATTAATAATAATAACTGAAGCAAATTAACAAACGTGGTAAAAATTAATAGTAAATTTTCTTTATTTTTGTAAACAAAAGAAAATGTAGGACGGATTAAATAAAATTGGTACATTAGTACATTCAAAGAAAAACATCAGTATTGAACCGAAAATTATTATGCAGGTCCTACACACTTGTACTTACGAACCCCATCATTTTTTTTTTGCTAAATCGTTCTAAGGTATGTATTATTATTATGTTTATTAGACAAGGTAAATTGCAAGTTAGACGATAGAAAACAAGAATGTTGTTTAACGGTTTTATATTTTTATGATATAGCTTTGTTTCATTCAGCGTGGCCTATTTTAGTAGAATGCCGAGAAGTTGTAAATAAACATATTTTTGCACTATATGTAGGTATCTAATTGAAAGAAATTTACATTAAAACCTATTGGTAGGTAGGTACTTGCATATAATGCAAAATTAATAAAATTTTTTATTAAAAAACGTGTTTCAATCCCATTACATCAATTCGGATGCACCATAATGAGTTGCTGAAATGTTTGTGATTTATGTTTGAAGAAATATTTCAACCCGAAGCAAGAGAAACGCCATCATTTTGCAAATAGAAATTTATTTGCATTGATGAAAGTAGGTATACAGCATGGTAATTTTTTAAAAGTTATTTATGACAAGAGGGAGCTAGGAAAAAAAATAAACATTACACAAAAAAAAGTTTCCTCATTTTTGGTATATTTCCTTTGTCATTTGTGTTTTATTTTACAAAAATATAGTTTTTAGGTAGGTATATAGTTTTGGTCTTACACAGCTAAAATGTTGTTAGTATAAACGAGTAAAGCTACATATTTATTTAACCTAATTTTCGAACTGTTTTTACGAAAGGAAATAAAATGAAGTAAATTGTTTATCAAAACCAAACAAGTTATACATTGAAAATATATTGGTTCTAGTCAGAATAATTTAATAATCGTAGCAAGAAACTAAAAACCAGCCCGTGGTAGCAATATTTTACAACGTTTTTAAAACTTGGAGAATACAAATTGTGACATAACAATACGTATTTTTAATTTAACAAATTATCTGAGAGTGAAATAGAAAGATGTAGATATACATATTATGATTAAAAATGATCAAATTCTTCATTGTTTAAATACCACCATTATGTAGTACCCAAAAGACAAGTGTTGCATTTAAAAAATAACAAAATCAACATGTTTTATTAAACAACTTATTAAATTCAGCAGAAAACAGATGATACGAGAACATGGCGCTTAGTACATAGAGTATTTATAACATGCGTTTGGGATTCTGTGAACTTGGAAATGTTGGTGTAAAAGGTTACTAATTTAAAAATTGTAACCAGAAATCAAATTAATTTAATATTATTATATCGGAAACAATGTTGAATCAATGCAGAGAGCACATTTGTAATTTGTAAAGACAAAAAACTATTTAGATGGAGACTTGACAGGATCTTTATAAAGACCTAATCGAAGCCCGAGTTCTTTTGGTTGTCTAGCGACAATTCTCACGGGAAACGGGCTGTACACCTTCTCCGGGCTCATGGGGACCCTCTGTCTGTCCTTGTCGGGGCTCCGTGGGGGCCTCTTGTCATAACTCGGGGTGGGGCTCGAAGGGGTCCTGAGGGAAGCTGCACAACCAGAATAGGTATCATAAGAATTTGGCTTGTAGGAGACCTCTTCGGAAGAAAGCTTAAACCGATCCAACTCCATAGACAGATCTCTTTGGGATATCCCGAGAGATTCCTTGCTGATGGGATATGAAGTTGCCTGAAATATCAATCCAAATTAAAGAATGGAAGGCATGTGATACTATTCACCAAATCTACAAGTACAGGCGGACGGAAATATTTTTCAAAATTAAAAGAATACTTAGTTTTAACCACGTTTATGTTTAAAACACCAACATGTTTCGTAAGCAACGGTTTTCTTAAAAGTAAAAAGTTTTAAGTAAAACCTGATGAAGTAAGCATTGCTTACGAAACATGTTGGTTTTTGAAGTGAAACTTCTTTAGCACTGTTTTTATTTGAAACTCGATATCTTGAAAAAGAGACAATTACATACATCTAAAGGATTTAGCCTGCGAGAGAATGAGATAGAATGAAACCTTACCGCATTGGCCGCTTTGATTATGAGCTCACTTTTCAAAGCTCCTATTGGTTGAGATTGGGAAGGTTTCACTTCTACCGCATGTGAACTGCAGTCGATGTTTTTTTTAAACAATAAACGTGGTTAATACTAAGTATTTTATTAATTTTGAAGTAAAATGCTGCCAAAAAATAAGTTAGCTGTGTTTGAAGAAGAAAATATTATTCGTCTACTTCTACAATATTTTATGAACTTTTCTTTAGCTTTGGAACAAGCAAGCAAATCGAAAATAAAGTTACCTTGGGACTTATCGGTGTTGAAACTTGGTCCAAAGAAGTTAATTGACATAGCGTGTCGCTAGAGTTAAAGGTGCCAGGCTTTGAAGAGGGTTGGTCTTCTACTGAAGGCTCAAAAGAGAAGCTCATGGATGAAGATATTATAAACATGTCACTGGACTGACTTGTAGCAAACTTTAGTCCCTCAGGCCTGCTGTTACTATCGACGGGAGAACAATCTGTTACCCTTGAAAAGCTATCCGTTACGTGTGCGGAAGAAAAGTCACTAATCTTAGGATTTTTAAATGATCCATCTAATAAATAGCTCGAGGCGTCGCTCGATCTCTGTGAATACTTGTACTGAGGTGAGAGATTGTATGTGCTGGTGACTGTGTTGTTGTTTTCTATCTTGTGTGATTCTGTGATATCACGGGAACTATCAATTAGATCAAGCATTGTGTCACTTACAGCTGTAAGAGAAGAGTTCTTTTCCAGAGCAGGAGATTCTGGAAATGGAACCACTGGTTGCAAATGTAAACTGACTTCAGAAGCAGTCGGATTATTTTGCAGAAGTCTTGAATTTTGATCTCTTTCTTGGTGTTCTGCCGCATGACTCATTTCGGATTTATATAAATCCCCCCTGTAGTCATAACTATAAGAAGGTTTACTAGGTTCTATATACTCTGAAGTATTATCATTTTTCGAAGGGGCTGAAGGACTTTTATCATCTTTGAATGAAGTTTTTCTTTGCTTAACACCAAAACCCTTATTTTCCCATCCGAACATATCGGTTTTATTTTCGTCGACAAGTTTAGCTTTTGCAACTGATTCCGTGGCTTCGGTATAGAACAATGCCTTTCTTTCAGTTGTTAGAGATCTTTCACTGAATACGCGAGACTCAAACGACTTTGGTCTTATCGGTGTGTACTTTTTATCAGCTGTATTTTGGAACTGCGTCATTTCGCCTCCTGACGCAACCGGCGATCGTAAAGTTTGCTGTATCGGAGATTTAATGATTTCCATAGCGAAGGAATCAGCGTGCGGCAGTGGGTTTAAATTATTTGTTTTTAATAAATGATCATCAAGGCTCGCGGAGCGGGGAGATGAAAGATATTTTTGGTTTCTGCTGTTGGGAAATTTGAATGTTTTTTCAATAGAATCATTGATGTCCTCAACTGATTCTTCTTGCAAAGAATCTCTCATGCTGCATTTATTCACTTGATTCACCAGAATACGGTGCAGAATTTTTGAGTTTTCTTGAATAATTTTCAACGCCCTTTCACTGTTTCTTCTTCCAGATTGTGATCTGATTGCCTCAATTTCATCGTCTAACACTGAAAACGACCGCTTATGTTGATCGCGAGACAAATCTTCACTTTTGGTTTTCTCCAGCAGACCAAGCTTTATGTGTTCATTTTTCATGAGATTGTATTCGTCAGTGTGTGCTGGTTCGATGGTTTCTTGCTTGATGAGATATTTTATAGATTGGGGGCTATCTAAACTCGATATACGCCTGTGGCGGGAGGTTTCCGGAAGATAAAACATAGGGGCACTACTTTCAGGTAGACAAAGTGGTGATTTAGTTTTAACAAATTTTGAATCAATGAAAGTGTGTTTGTTATGTTCATCATATTTATTGACAGTACTGTAAAACACATCATCGCTTTCCTCATGTGAAGTATGAATCCAGTCATTGGTTTTTTTTCTTTGCAAATGGTTACCGGGATTAAAGTCTTGGTGACTTCTTTCTTTCGACATTTGTTCGGATTTGATGGCACAGTACATCTCATTTTTCTTTTTTTTAATTAGCTTATCGTCGTCTTCGTCAGAGCTGAGATGAGATCCCGATTTTCTTGCACCGAAAAACTCTGGACTATGTTCAAAATATTTGTCTATCCTGAGAACCAGTGGTTTTTCATCTTCACTAAATTCACTAGGCACGTCAGAATCTCTACAAGGACTTTTGTAACTTAGAAATGTGGCCTTGTCCTCCAGAAATCCAGGAGTCGACCTTGGAAGAGGGCTTATCGAACTCATTGAACTACTGACTGACCGATCACAGCTTGTTGAACGATATTCGATAGAACTAATTGTTCTCACGTTGTCATCCGCATCAACATTTTTGGAAATGTTACCGATTTCTAATATCTCGTTTTCATCACTATGGAATCCATCAAGCGAACCACCTGTTAGACTTTTCAACGGTTGATATATGTCTGCTAAAGTAGTCTCTTTGATGTCTTTTACGGGTTCTGGTTTTTGTGTATAGTCGGCTTTTTTAAATTCATTTAAGTAGCTCCGTAATTGTTTACCCCTATTAGAATCGAAAAAATCGTCAAATTTATACTCCGTGTCATCGCAGGTTTCCATTGGCTTTTTGTTAATGTCACTGATAGATTTATCATCTTCCAGGGAACTTATTTTTGTGACTTTTCCTCTGTTTTCTTCATCTTCTGAGTTAAATTTATCAACAAATATAGCATTATCGCTAACATTTGCTTTACCTTCAAGAGCAGTAACTTCATTCTCACCGTAAAGTTTGGTAACAGAATTCACACGATCTTCAAAAGAAATCTCACCCACAATAGAAGCTTTATCCTCAAAATACACATGATCCTCAAATGATCGTTTACCCTCAAACGACACAAGATCCTCAAAAGTAGGCTTTTCATCGATATTAATATTACCAGCTATTTTATTATCAGCGGTGACATTATCGGCAGAGGTTATTTTATTCTCAGAAGTATTTGCATCATCCAGAGTAATTTTATTTAGGAAATCATTATTTTCCTTAACAATAAATGTCTCCTCTAAAGTATCTTTGCCCCTCACAGTAATTTTATCTTCAATAATGACACACTTTTCATCCGGTATCACACAAATTAGACCTCTATGGCATTCGATATTATTGGTTCTATCTAACAAATCTTCACATTCTTGCACGTACGTTCCAAACTCAGAAGTGCTAGCTTTATCTTCAGACTTGATCAATTGTTCAGTGTCACTTCTACAGTCATCAGTTCCCTCTCTCTCAGCCCCGGAGTCGAAGGTTGTATCATCATCTCCAGCTGCATTATTATCGCTGTTACTTTGAGCTTCCGAATCGAAATCACTCATTCTGTTTGGCTCGTCACATAAACTTGTGGACGTGCTAGATTCCGAACATTCGCTATATGAGGATGATTCACTTTTTCTCCTGCTTCTCATTGATGTTTTCATTATTTCGCTTAGTTCTGTTTCTGATAACTGTTTGCCTGCCTCTTCCGGGTCTTCTTCATCGCCCTCCTCACTGAGACTTGCAGTAGGTTTAACATCTTTCCATTTTATAGAATCTCTTCTACTTGTGACCTTTTTGGTGTTTTCATCTTTCCAGTGTAAGGTTTCAGACTTAGGCTTGGTGGGGGTTTTGGCCGGGTTCTTTAGAGGCTTTGGAACTCTGGATGGTGGTACAGCTCCTTGAGGTGGACCTAGGCGACGTCCTCTGTTACTAACGATAGCACGCTTGCCGAGTAACAAATGGTTCATTGACATAGGTCCAGGTGGACTGGAAGCGCCAACTAAAAGAGAAACGAAAAGATTGAAGAGATTTAAAAAAAGCGTGAGGAGTTGAAGTAGGAGATGTAATTTGAAAAAGTAGAGTCTCACCGTGGGGTTGCCTCGCACATGCTGCAGCCAGTATGATATGCGCCTGCCGCTGCCGTTCCCGCAGTCTCTCGTACTGTTGCTTGAGGGCGGATATATCCAGAGCGAGGCGCTCCCGGTCAGGGTGGCCGAACACCCCCGCTGCCATCAACGCCCCGCGGCCTCTTCCACTACCGCCACTCTGGAAAATATTCCACTTTTCAAAATAACTAAATTAGTCAAAATTGATCGTCAGTAATAATGAACAAGCTATGTGATAACACTATGTCTGTATGATATTATGATGTGAATATGTGTTACCTGCAAGCCGTAAGCAGTGGTTAAAGCTAGTTTGTCTCCATCATCGCTAGAGTCTGTTTCGTCCTCAGAATAAAATAGCCTGAGACCCTTCTTTGCTGCTGATTGAACCTATGGAAACACGAAAAATTAGAAACATTACTTAAATAAATGGGATACGAGAAATGGTGACATGTGTTGGATTCGAGGTCAATAAGACATCAAGCCAATTAAAGAGCAGCATCGTTTTTAAAAGATATTCATTGGAAATAGCTAGAGAGAATAGAAATAATAACATCCGATGAAGAAAGTTCAAGAGTGGCGGATGTGATTTTGTCGGAAATGTTTGTTTTGTAAACGTCTCTGGAAAGCGCCTGTTGTGTATGAGCTCGTAATTCATAATATTAAAAATGAAATAAAAAAAACACACAATAAGTTAAAATAGTATTAAAAATATAAACCAACATAATACAAAAATAAACGCTGCAGTTAGCCCCACGAAGGAGGTCCTAAAAATAATTTTCCTCATGGATTATGTCATCTTAGGGGATGCTGTGTGAAGAGTGTTTTTAAGAAAATGGAGGAGAGGATGTTCTGGGAAGGAAAAAATATGAAGGGTGGGGAGGAATCTCAGGGTCATAGTGTCCAACAGTGATGAACGTATGAATCTATCTATGACCGGAGATCAAATCATGAGATGAAATCAAATAAAATAGTTCCTATCTATTTATTTTCTCACCGTATGTTTGTATTGTGTAAAATATTTTTACTACAACGCAATTCCTAAACATTAAAACATTATAATAATTAGTTTGTGGTAATAATTAGTATTTTAATATTAAGTATTATATTTAGTATATACTATGTAAAACTGAAAAGTATACTGTATTAAATAATTAGAAAAAAATGAGAGATTTCTTACAATCAAACTGATTGATCAGTTTCGTAAGATTTGTAAAATAAAATATTGTAAAATTAAAACTGAATAAACATATTTAAAAAAAAAAAAAAAAATGCCTCCCTAAATCAGCCTCTCTAGATCTGGCGCATCATGCAGTAAGTGCCACCGCCGAGACCTAGTCAAATCTCACCTCTCATGAACCCAGCACCCCTGCTAAGTCACCAAATGTAGCGAAGGACTTGGGGTGACCTACGGCAGATGTGTTGATTATCCATTGAACGGTTCTCAGGGCGGCGGTACTCGTACTCACCTCACAAATAAGTATTACAATGTACCCACAATTATAGAGTGACCATACTATTAACAAAATACAGTAAATAAATGTAAATAAAAATTGGTAAATAATAATAGTAAATCAATATAATTAAATTGAGGAGATAATAATAAGAAAACCAATATAAGTACGTACACAAATTAAATAGATAATAATCGGTAAATAAATAAAAATTATAACAGGTCAATTAGTATATTTTAATAATAATAAATAAGTGTAAGTGAATTATTTATTGAATGTAGTGAAAGCGTTTTAGATTAAAATGAAAGTGAGTTACAGTTTGTGCCCAAGGAGCGATGTTGTATCTGTGCTTGTCCCGGAGCCTGGGCAGCTCGGGCACTGGACCGAGGCGGGCCGCCGCGGCAAGAAGCTGTTCTCCTTTGCCTGGTGGGGCCTCCAGGGTTTCCCGCGCCAGTTCTCCCATCACGGAGTAGAACTCGTCCGCCGAGTCTACCTTCAGGATGCGACTGTGATTGATAAAAACGAAAGTAATTATCGAACAGTGTTAATACGGTAAAGTCTGCGTGGTTGAATTTCAGAACCCAGTTTCGAGTGCATGTTGACGCCACGCCGTATGCCACCGTTAAGCTACCAAAGCTACCGTTGTAATTCGGTTATGAATTCAAGAATTCGTCACAGGATGGCGTCACTTGCGTCAGCAATTCGGACGGGAAGGTGCCCCCCTAGGTATAACTGCCACGAATTTGTTAAAAAATAGTATCTCTCTGGACATGGAAAGGTTGGCAGTACACGTAGTTGTATCGTGCGGCTGTATATTACATATGACGTCATTGCCTCTCTCGGATACTTTTTACCGGTGACTATCACTCGATGACAGTGGATCCGAGGAACAGGCTATTTTTGAAACCAGTTCCTATTGGAATAAAATGGTCAAACACAAACACAAACTGAGCGAAGCGGAACCAAAAGCCGCCCGCAGGGTCTAGGAGCAAAAAACGGAGCGGGAACCTGAGGAGCGGGATTTTAACTGCTGGTACATATATATTATGACGCTAAGAAGAAATAAAGGTTTCTGGCAAAACTGTATACAAATCTCCCTTCTTTCCTTCACTTCGTTCTTCCTGACCACTCGGACATGTCGGTAATACCGACGTCGGTATTCGAATTAAAGTCCAACGCAAAGAAAGCCAGAAAAATGTCTTCAGAAATTAAATTCAGCGACAAGTTATCTGTCAAAATAGCAACCAATAAAAAAGTATAGTTCCGATGTATAACGTCATTGAAAGTTCCTATAAATGACAATAAAGTGTTTCAACAATTTCAATTTTAGTATTTTGAGTTCCTATTTTAAGGTTCGAAGCACAGATTTTTGAACATTTCCCAAACAAAATTAAGGGTTCAAAATATTTGAAGGAAGTTGAATTAAATTTTACAATTTACGCAATGTAAACTTTAAACTTTCCTATAAAAATTAAGTCAAATTGAAGAGCTGTTTAAACACAGCCTAACGCCCGCCAGCGGTATTCCGGAATTCGCGATTGTCTGAAAGAAGCTCTCTGAAATTTCTGTATCAATTTTTTTGTTGTTAAATTTTTCGGTTTTTTTATGCGTTTGACCAGATACAGCCCCGATGAACCACCCAAAAAAAATCAACATTTTAGTGGTTCATACAAAGTGAGTGGAATATTTCATATACATATTGTTTTTTTAATTCATATGGAGTGCCTTGGCACGGGCCACTTCGAAACTTGAGCCCCTTGGCAGCTGTCCAGCTAGTACGCCACTCGCTCGGGGAAACCAATCGAGGATCTAGGTCAAATATTTATTGACATACAAAGGGAAATAAATTTAGGTAAAATGTTGAATGTTTTACTCTTGAAGTGTGTCCCATATTGCCAGCGCAGTAGTGAGGAGCACTGCATCTCCCTCTAGGAAGGCCAGATCCCAGACCCTCAGCACCGTATCGTGAGGGAGGCAGTTACAGAATAGTGTCAGGAACCATTGCATCGTGAACACATTCGTCAGGGGAGGCTCGTACACACTTCCTGAAGATTCAAATAAAAACACATTTATAACGCTTACATTGATTCTTTTTAGACTGGTAGAGACTCTCAGTATCGCTCTGGTGAAGGAATGTATCCACTCTAAGGGTACGAACAGAGACAAAGCGGGTTTCGGTTTTCAGATTTGCGGCGCTTAATGCCCGGTTCCACCGGCGGCAGTTGACGCCGAGGTGTGGACAAACAGAACGCGGATAAAACCTGCGCTACTCGCGCGTAGCCTGACTGCAGCTCTCAGTTTTTACGAAATGTCGAGTTCGTCAGACGACGGTTTTTTACTCTTGAAGAATTTTTTCTTGAAATTAAGGAATAAAACAATTGGTATTTGGTAATTGGTGTCTTTAAATATGAAAAAAAAACCAGGAGAACATGATAATATGTTATGTATATGTTTGAAAGGAATTTGCTTGTGACATTTGAGGTTATTTCAAAATTTATCCCGTAGATTTCTTTCCAGCACTTGTCTACAACATTTCTGTTGCTTTGTAATGTATTTCTTTTACCCCAGATTGGCGATTTGTTGAAAACAGCAGCAATTAATAGGTCGCTCATTTTGATATCAGATTCCTTTCAAAACAAGCTTCAATAGTATTGCCATGTCCCAAAAATGAAAATGTTTCAAGGACAAAAAATTCTAAACTGAAGTATGAACTATTTTCCTGATTTCAGGATTTCCCTGTGTAACCCATGCTAAAAATCGTACCCCAATCAAAAGTACACACTTTTGTTAATTAATGATATGTTCGACATGGTTTTTTGAAACAACCATGGAGGTGATCATAGAGGACACCAAATCCGGAAAGGATCCAAAATCCATGAAAAAATGGCAAAAACCAAGCACATGGCAACATTGAGTTTCACTGACCGGCGTCACCGGCGAGCAGGAATTGAGAATTCATTCCGGTAAAGCTTATCGGCGCCGTCTCGCGCGGACACAAATCTTAACCTGCCTTCACTATGTTCGGTATGATACGTTGACATACAAACATTCTTGTCGGAACGCCTGCGCCAGTCGGTCGCCCATGCGCCGACTAATCAGAAAGTCAAAACCCGTTTTGTCTTTTTTCGTACGCTAAAGCATTAAGCCCCACAACCCCAGTCGGGAACGCCATAGTCTCACTGGCTCCGGTTAGCAGGGAGCAGTTTTTATTTTTATTTTTTTAATTTACTCTTTTACACGCCTATTGGGTACATAATGTTAACATTTTTTTACACATGTGTCAGAATAAACAATAGGTGGCAAAATTTTTTTCTTGCAGCGGTTTACAATTACATTACATTGAAAAAAATAACAATATTAAACTGAAATTATCAGAAATAATATGTAGACGTAAAAAGATTGCTTAAGTATGTTTTGAACATAGAAATCGTTACATTAAAATTGTTAACATAAATTGTATATTTGTTTGCTAAACTATGTAAGCGAGGAGTTGCTACATAATTTGTTGATGAAATAGGTCCTTACACCCGAGGAGTCGAGAGGTATTCTAAAATTGAGTACACTCAAAAGTTCGCAACGGCCGAGCTCCGAACTTACAATTTAAAAAAAAAGAAACATAGGCCGCTTATCCGTCGGCGATCCTCAAGTATATGTATCTTTAAGGTATTTAATAAAAAGTGTAATTTATTTGTAATAAGGGGATATTTAAACCCTCGCTGAATTCTTCAAAGGTATTTAATAAAAAGTGTAGTTAATTTGTTATAAGGGGATATTAAAACCTTCGCTGAATTCTTTAAACATTTTAATTATGAATTTTATGATGAGGTGACCAAATGAGAAATTATACTCTTAATTGGCTACGAACTAATTATACAAATAAAATTTTCATAACCGGAAGTGAATTAAAGTTTTGAATGGTTCTTTGAAAGGTAAATATCAGAATGTTTTCATTTTGTTGAAACTTTTGTGCGATAACATTAAAATAAAATCGTAACTTGTGTGAAAGATTGGCTCTAGTTCATTGTCTATCCGTTCTTTGGTCTGTGGTTACAAATTTTTCTAAATGTAAGAGAAAAAAAATCAGTGAAAGAGGTAGAGTTTCTTTAGGAGTTAAGAGAAGAGTGACAACTAGTTATAGATAATCCAATTATTCGGGAAAAAGTCAGTCTTAATTAAAAAAAAAAAAACTGTTATATAATATTCAAGGCATTTACTCCGGCATGACTTTCATTTTCAGAATGATTAGTGGAATTGTTGCTTTTAAAAGAAAAGAAAAAAACTTTGAAAGAAAATACAAAGTTAGCAAAGCTCCTGTTGTGCTAATCCACGTGGGAGTAAGGAAACTAGAAAATGTATAGGTACCTTCCCACGCTTTACAAATATTCCATAGATTCACAAATAATTTAAAATTAAATTGTAATAATTTATTCAAATTTGCAAACACATTGTAGGCAGTTACTCGGAAGTTATTTTAGAATACGGAAGGATAATAACGAAGAATTTTCGAAAGGATAATGGATGCGAAGGATTTAACTTTCAGAATGTTGAAAATATATTGTTACTAGCTTTTCCCCGCGGCTTCGCTCGCATGGTATTACGGGAAATTACTGTAGCGTTTGCACTTATCAATAATCCCCCCCTCCCCCCACCCCCACCACCCCCCGCTTTCCATACATTCATTCCCTTACATTCAGTTTTCAAACATCTCGCCTGTCACCTAAATGTCATAATAAAGCTCAAAGAAAAAAATAATTATCCAATTTTGTTCATTCGTTCGCAATTTACAAACATTTCGGGTGTTTATTTTTATTTAAATATTTGGAAGTTTGTAAATGTAATAATAAATTACACTATTTATTATTCAGTCTTTATAATCGTTACGAATTATATTTTTAATGTAGGAACTTTCATCTGACATTTATTCCAAAACATGCCTGTCCAAAAAAAACCAACTATATTCTAATATTTGAATTTTCTGGAGCAGTAGCCGACCAGTAGGTAAGGGGCCGAGTACCTACCAGCACAGAGCCCACAAATATATCAACATCGTTTCCATGGAAAGGATTTTTTTTCTGACGTTAGCAAAAACTCACTTTTGTTAGCGACAGAAACGTATAAAAAATATAATATATTAATATTTAAAATTTCATAACGCTAGAGCTTACCATCACATACAGCCTATAGTCTTCGCATATAATTTAGTTTTCTATTGGTGAAAGAATTTTTAAAGTCTTTTTATTGGTTAATGCGTGAAAGCGTAGCAAACAAACTAGAGCAGTTTCGCATTTATAATATTAGTATGGAAGTAAGGATATTGATATTGTTCGTTACATGGGTCCTTTACCAGACCTATTTAACAAATAAAATTAATCACATATTATTTATTTTAAATTATTTATTTTTAGTTGTTGATGAGAATTTCGAAAAGAGAATTTTAGCAGAGTAAAAGGTACCTAGTTTTTTAAACTTCATTCTAGAGTGGAAGATGACTCAGTTATAAGAAACATTGTAACAAATTACCTAGTTGACGAACTGTACCTACAGAAAAAAAGATTCTCTTTCTCTTTCTCTTTCACCCTCCCCATCCCCAAATCCCCCAGTTTCATAAATTTATTCAAAAACATAGAACACAATTTTATAGTTAAGGTGCATTATGCATTAAAAAAATTGAATGACTAGTACCTTCAGCTGCCCCCTTCTGCAGCTTGTCCAGATGAGCCGATAGTCTCGGCAGCCGCAGCCTCAGCAGGTCCCTGAAGACGGCCATGTCCACCGACAGGCCGCGCAGGTTGTTGGCGAAATAGCCCTCCGGCAGCACTGCCTCGATCAGGTAGATCATCACCTGGACAGAACAATAAAACCCATACTAAGAATTAGGGATGCTCGAGTGTTAACGAATCGTTCTTTTTAAATGACGTTTTATAATACTCGAAATGAATCGAACACTGATTCAAAGGATTCAAGCGGATTTACGCAATCTGATTTAGTTTTTGTTTAGGTATTTTTTTGATGTTTAAGAAAAAATATGTACTCACAATGAACCCGAGATTGACAATATGACTATGAATTACAAATAGCATATGCGTAATACACATATAATATAGTTATGGAAAAAAGAAATAGTTGAGAAAAATCAAAATGCATATAAAGAAAATAAATAAAAAAATCACATTTAAATAGCATTCAATTGGATCCCATTCATCTATGCATCGTCTTTCGGTAAGCGATTGTTTTGGGGCGGGCGTAATTTTTTTCTGAAAACTTCGTTTTTTGGTAGTCATAATGAGAATTGATTTTTGTTATGTGAACACCACGCAAGAGTCCCAACTTCTCCCAACCGCCTGGAGACCGCCAGACTATTGGATTCTCAATTGGGGTATGTTGTTAGGTTAAAGGTAGAGGAAATGGGAAAAAGATGGGGAAGAGAAAGTTGAAAACGTACCTGGCTATTCAGATCTGATCACCAAATACGGCTAACGCCATTTCAAGCAACTTTTCAATTCTGAACGGTGGTCTTACACCAGAGCAATATTGAGAGTATCTTCCACGCTGGAAGTGCCGCAAATACATATTATTTTAAGTGATAATTGTGAAATAATACAAATCAACCAAATAAAAATTATTTGCGCAAGCCGGAATTCGAACCAGCGATCTCCGGATTGCTAGTCGAGAGCCTTCCCCCTCGACCACTGAGGTCGTCAATTGTGAATCCAAATTTGGTTATGTTTAGATTAGATAGGTACCTACAAATGAAATGATTCAATTTGAATATGTATCGAACATTATACAACCAGTAACCTTTTATTCGATTTTCTCCGGCGAGTTTGGTAATTCATATTAAAAACATATATACCTTCAAAGAGTCGCTCTCAGAACGATCCATCACCTCCAAGATTAGAGCCGCCAACATATTGAATCCTTGACAGTAGCCAACGGCTTTGTTCCACCTATCATCAAAAAAGAAGATTGTTTAAGGCTTCAAAGTTGTTTTTTGAAAACTAGTGTTTTCAAAGTTTTTCCCATTGTTTCCATATTTGTCTATGTCTATATCGCCATTATGAAATTATTACAGAAAATTCTGTAAACGAAACATATCAGAAAAAATTAATGAAAGAATAAAATCCTCTTTGACACAACATTTTGAGAACAAATTGACAACAAATGTTGAAGGATGCGGTGCAGCCGAAAATAAAATGTTGAAAGATGCGGTACAATTGGAAAGAACATGCGAGCAAAGACAAGCACATATTTAAGTAATATTTGAACACTTATAAAAAAACGGATTGACGATTATTTAAGAGGAAACGTCAAATGGCAAATAATGTACAAAATGTTATTAAAATTAAGAAAAAAAAGTGTATACCCATCTACTGACACCATTTATTCGAATAGTGTTATTTACCAATTATTATTGTACATGTACATAGGTACAAGGCGTCAAAGTTTCTGGTGTGAACGTCGGTTTTTATTGCTAGCAACACCGTGAATCTCCGCATGAGACGTCACAGTTACTTAATTATTATTATCTATGGTTACTAATGAACCGCGCTGAAATTAATCGATGATTTCTTTTGCGTGATAAAAAATATTTTATTTTAAGTTTTGGGTAATCAAATATGTTTTCGTGACGTATATATAAACACATTTCTGTTTATTAAATATCGCGTTAGTAAATAAAATCTATTAATCAGGATTTTTGTAAGGATGGGCGCCCAAACCAAGTTTAAAAACTTTAAAAATCAGCTAATTATTATTCTTATTAAATTTTGAAAGTAAAGAAGATAATTATTTATTAATTAATTAAAGTAAATAAAGTTTAATTACTTTTAAAAATCGTCATTTCCTTGAATGGGCCGCTACTACGCCGACTTCTATGAAAGGGCGATTTAATAAATTAAGAAATTATTTAATTATTTTTGCTTATTATTTTCATTGATGGCTTACCATGGCCTATTTGGATAACATTTTTGATATCGTTACCACAAGATCGAGTATTGAACTTTATAATCCCTTATTCCATAAGACGTTTTTAAATTGGAAGGGGTCTTTTCTTCCGTTTTATACCCTACTTGTATTCAAGTTTGGAAATTTCTTAGATATTATGTGCATAAAAAACCAAACACCATTGACTTAATATATGTAGCACATCAACAACTATAAAGTTTTTCCTTTAAGTAAGGTATTGTGAAAGAACACGGATTGAGGTTAACAGAAGTGCGTAAGGGTGTATGGAAGGCACTCACCTGGCGTAGGCAAGGAGCACCCTCTTGAGGACCGCTTGGTTCTCCCTCCCCTCCGAGCCGCAAAACAGGGAACATCCTGTGCGGTGTAAGTCCTAGAAATACAGATTATTAAGATACTTGGATTAACACGAACGTTTCCTTGCAGAACCATTAATAATCGTCAACACCTCTGCAATAGGTCACCCCAAGTAGTCCGCTACGTTTGATGACTTAGAAGGGGTAGCCGGGTTCATGGGGTGAGATTTGTCCGGGTCTTGGCCCTGATGCGAAATAGAACGGTTGAGGGAGTCCCTTTGACTTCTCCAGCCGTACTCTCTCGGAATATCGCCTTGCAGTGGGAGGGATGGATTATACGTTCGTCATTCCTGGACACGCTACCCCCAGATACCCACCCCTCATACCCTTTTCCTTCCCAGAACTTCCTCTCCTTCCTTTCCTAAAAAGACCCTCCACACAGCATCCCCAAAGATGACATAGGCCTTGAGGGGAATTATTTTCCTTAGGGCCTCCTATGTGGAGCTAATGTATAAAATACCTGTATGTGTGAAATATCAAAGATTAAATATATTCCAATCATTGTTATTGATGCCTCAACTTTAGTGGATAAGTAAAATTATAAAAAACAAAATCGTAAGTATGATAAAAATATTCCTTTCAATTATTCGCAGCACTACTTAAAAGAATCGCTTCAGACCCGCGCACATCTCTATCACATTTTTCGTTTTAAGCGCTTAGTAAGCGCTTGTTAAGTTCTTATTGTTATGTTAAGCGCTTAGTAAGCGGTGAAATCAGAAATCGCGAGGGACCCAAGGCATCCCACAAAATGATGCTGTATATATTTATTATATGTTATGATATTTATTCATGAACTTTATTGAACACAACTCTTTTTTAGATACAAAACTGATTTAAAAAATGAAATACCCAAGGGAAACATTTCAACAACGACAACACGTTTACTTTTCAACAGGCGACTACACCCTCATACTGATGATAGGTTCCACCAAAACCTGCATGAATTTAGGCCAGTTTCTCCAGAATTGGAGTAATGTTACCAATTTAGCCCTGGAATCGCTGCTATATTTATACTATTGAAAAGCCTTATTAAAGTGCTTCTATTGATAATACCTACGCAATCTAAAATCAAATAGGCCCCCTTTTCGAGAACCCATGCAAGCCCTGGTAAATAAGCTAGCTTTGAAGGCAGCATGTAAATCGGTAGCTTTATTCGATTCAATGAGCTCATCGGTAATAATTGAAAGCAGGCATATTGGCAATTCGGTTGGTTTGAGAGTTTCAGTAATACGATTATCCGCCGGTTTGTACTCCGCGCTCGAAGAACCGCGGGATTGGCTACCCGGCTTCAATAATTACGGGATTGGCTTCGAATGAGAGCGGAAATTGCTCTTCCAGAATTCACAAGTTCTCAGAACAGAGTGCACGGAGTAATGAGAATAATGACGACATCGGCAGTTCGGTTTCGCTGTGCAATTGTAAATGAAAATGGTTGAGTAACATAGCGACTGACAACAAATGGAATGAGTCGAAATTAAGGTTTCTCTTCCTCAGGGGTTCTGGTGTACCGTCGGTTTCAGGTTTATCTGGTTTTCAATAAAACAATCCAATTAGAATTTTAATAACGCCATTAAAATTACAACTTTAGTAGAATATCGTCGCAAAAATACAAGTTTCTCAGAAAAATGAAGGTGCTCGAAACAAGATGGAAAAAGTTAAAATTAAAAATCGTTTTCAAAGGTTTCTTTACTATTCCACCCACATCTTTTGAAGCAGAAAGAGCTTTCACAGCGACCGGTTTATTCATAACCAAACTTCGCACAAGTGCACCGTTTAAAGCTAAAGTTGTGTAAACTAGGTACTTATACCTATCAATTAAATTATTTTTGTAGTTTTCCAAGGAATATCTCGGGATCTTTCATTTTATTTATTAGAATATCGGGAATCATAAAATATGGTGAAATAAAAAAGCCTGGTCGTAAAAGTGTTTGAAATAAAATATTTTGAGAGGCAGTTCAAAATTTTTAGTAACATCTTTATTTTAATCTCATTCACTCAGCATTCTGTGCAATAACGAGTGTATGTGTATCTCACCTTGACGATCTGCACCCCCAGCTCTGTGTCATCAGGGTTGGTCCACTCGCTGAAACAGGTTTTCTCGGCCTTACTCCAGTCGACCCCCTTCACCTTCAGGTGCTGTTCGGCCAGTGTGAGCCACAACTGCAATAGTCAAATATACAAATTATTAGCAACACGATGTTTTTTGTTTGTTATTGTATTTAGTTTTTTGCAATGATTTAACAAAATGCCCAAGAGAAGGACTCGGTATTCCGATCCAAATACATATCGAATATTCTGTCGGGAGGCGGGAATGGGTACCGCCGCCCCGGGAACCTTTATTGGATAACCAACACCTCTGCCCTCCCAAGTGGTTCCCTACGTTTGGTGATTTAGCTGGGGTACCCGAGTTCATGGAGCGGGGTTTGTCTAGGTCTTGGAGGCGGATGACCAGGACACACCGAGCCCCAGATTCCTACCCACCCCTTAAACCCTTTTCCTTCCCAGAACTCTCCTCTCCCCCTTTTCCTTAAAAAATCCTCCATACAGCATCCCCGAAGATGACATAGGCTCTGAGGGAAATTATTTTCCTCAGGGCCTCCTGCTGTGTGGAGCTCATCTAAAAAACGGTTTTACAAAAATGGCGGCGATTTCCATGGTTATTATTCAGTTGATAACATAAGTAATAAATATTGGGTCCATCTTGGTCGCCATTTTTGTATAACCGTTTGGTAAGATTTTTTATTGATATGCCAAGTCTTCATAGAGCAATACCCAAAATTTTATATTTAAAAATAGTAGGTAGGTGTTCGTAGATGATTTGACAAATATTTAACATTTTCTATTCTATACGTCCTTAAAAAATTAAAATTTATTGATAATTAGCAACGATTTTTATAATACCAAAATAAATTAGATTCGCGATAGAACTTTACGACTACTGAAAGCGCAGACTCGTGAAAAATCACGGAATATTATATTTCCATTTTCGAAAAAAGGAATTAAAATAATTTTCTGTTAAATTATTATATTACAGGTAGGTACCCAGTTTGTCGCTTGTCTGGATTATTCTTCCGATAATCGGCTCCAATTTTGAAAACGAAAGGCCAAGGCTCACTGTGCTCTCTCCTATTTTACCTCATTCTTTTAACAGTAACCCAATCCCTTTTATAACGTTCATTAGGGTTGTCATTGTCTCGTCTCTCCTCTCTACTCTTCCTTGGTCCCCTAAAGGCCTCACAAGGAAGGAAGGCTTCATCTCTCCTCTCCACTCCTTAGTTCCCTGAAGGCTCCATATTGAAGAGTATACCTCCCTTTGGTTACCACAAGGGAAGAGAAACTAATCTCTGCATTCCTCTTTGCTTCCCTGAACACCCCACAAGGGAAGAGTTGGCCTCATATCTCCTCTCCACTCCTACATGGTTCTCTGAAGACCCCAATGGGAAGAGGGCCTCATCTCTCCTCTCCATTCATACATGGTTCCATGAAGTCCCCACATGGGAAAAAGATATCATCCCTCCACTTCACTCCTCCTTAGTTCCTCGAAGGCCCCACGATGGAAGATTCTACCCCCCCTTGGATCCAAAGCAGATTTAAGTTTCTGAAGTTTCTCATTTGAAGAAGTTTTACACAAGAGATTTCATGCCAGATTATCGCACATCACACGCAACTGAAATTAGTATATTTGAAAATGCGAGCAACAATTATCGAATAATTCTGTTAACAAATCAAAAATGAAACACAATATAAATTTAAAATAGGCGCTTGCTACACAATGGTTGGCAAAATTATTATTGCTGGAAGAAAAAAAATTTAAAAATCACTTGACTTTCAATAGGCATACATTTGTTACCTAACAATTCACTCGCAAAAACGCTTGAGGCAGCGCATGCAACAACAACAAAAAAATACGGCACTTTTACAGTGCACTTTTCGAACTAGCGGTCTGGAAAGTAAATGAGTTTTCTCGTTTAGAGAAAATACAATAGAGTTTAATCAGAAAAAAATCAGGAGCCATTTTGACGAATGATGAAAATTTACAAAATAACATAAATTATTTTTTTATTGACTTGTTATTGAGTCTTTGGTTTTCAATTTGATTACATCACGGAAGAGCTGACAGACAATAAACAATTCATGGATGTTGGAGAATTTCTGTTTCAGAAAAAAAGACCAAAGTTTATAAATCCTTTGTAAGATAAATCTTTTAGAAAAGTCAGTTTTATCTAAGGGGGGGGGGGGGGGGGGGGGGATAAGGTTTTAAAAGCTAAAAAGGCATGTTTTCATGATTTTTTTGGAGATATGAATAATGTTGGTTTATTTATTTTATATACCAGTATTGTACGATATGTGAAGTATCTTTGAAATTTTTTTTGATTAAAAATATCAATAAATATGACCGTGAGAGCGAATTTCCGGAGGCGCCTCGAAAATGCGGTAAACATCATAACTCGTTAACAAATCATTTTAAACAAAAAAATCGAGGTTTGTTTAAAAAATTATATGATTTTCTAGGTAGTGTAGAAGCGTTTTTTATGTTTTTTTTTTTTCAACATGTTGAAGTAAAAAATGCGATTTTTGCTAAAATTTTCGGTGAATTTGTTATTATAAAATGGTAAAAAAAACTTTGCGTCACTACCTGTTGATTTATGTGCAAAAATAGTGTACAAAATTTCAAAAGGTTCAGTAGATTTTGAGTTATAATGTTCACGAACTGAAAAAAATTTTTTGCGAGAAAATCGATTTAAAGTTTTTTTATACTCGAAATATACTTGAATCGAGCAAGAAGACCGATCGCTTGAAACGCTGTATCTTCGTTAGTTTTGCTCTGATTTACTTGAAATTTTGATACAATATTCTCGACAACATTATTTTATTCTGATTCTCATCACACAGTTGGGATATTGATCCCAACTGTGTGATGAGAATCAGGCTTAGTTCTTTGAAGTATCTATAAATAACGCAAAGAATAATACGTTTTGAAGCCAAACAATAAGTGTTTGCTTGAAAAGGGTTTGAGAGGAAATGTCACTGTCCAGATTGGAAAAGCTCGACTCCTGGGGGTGGAAGACTTTGATTGAGAGCGCTATTTCCAGCAATTTTTTTATATTCTCATTTGTTTATAGAAGGGTATTTGGCAATAAGCATTTTTAGATCAATGGCAATGGTGGGTTTCTTGATTGTTTTGTTTTTCTGTGGAAATCGCTTTCATTCATGAAAAAATGGCAACTTTTTTTTTCGTATAATAAAAAGTTAACAGAAATATCTTACATAAGCGTTTCCAATTTGCACCTTTGTAAATCATTTTTTTTTCCGTTTTAACCACTTTTAATATACATAAAACCGAAATGTTTCCAGGATACTCTTTCTCGAGGATTTACTAAGTGTTTTTAGTAAACCCTGAGGAAGAGACCGTCGTTCTCGAAACATGTCGGTTTTATAAACATTAAAGGGGTTAAAACAAAGAAATCTTTTAATTTTGAATTAAAATGGTACCATAAAATAAATTTGCTGTGTTTAAAGAAATACATTTTTGTTATTTTATACAATAATATTTGTCAATTTTTTATAAGAAAAACTCTCTTTTTATAACTTTTGAAGGTTATTCCCATCAATGTAAAATATTGTTAAATAAGAAGATAACAATAATAATCTAAACGAAAATATTAAAGAGAACAAGACACAGAAAAAAAGAAAAATAGAATGGTCGCAACTGGGACTCGAACCCAGAACCTCTCGTCTAGCCGGGACGTGCGCGTTTACCGATTCCGCCATTGCAGCCTTCTGTCACACAGTCATATTTCAAGTTTTAGAATTAACAATATTACCTTTAACTATTTTTTTTCCATATTAGGTTCTGGGTTCGAGTTGCGACCGTTGTCTTTTACTGTTTTTTTTTGTCTTGTTTTCTTTCATATTTTCGTAGGATGACATTTGCAAACTTTTTGAACACTGCCTCAAAACAGGTTATTTTGCTTTTCAGGGTAAACTTTTCGAGCAAGTGGAAGGAGTTGCGATGGGCAGTCCATTGTCGCCAGTTCTAGCCAACTTTTTTATGGAGAAGTTTGAAGAAGTGGCACTCGACACAGCTTCGGCTGTTCCTAAAGTATGGTGGCGATATGTCGATGATGTCTTTGCCATCTGGCCTCACGGAACAGAGAAACTGAACGAATTCCTGGACCATCTCAACTCACTCCACAGCAAAATTAAATTCACAATGGAGCTGGAAAATAACCAAAAAATTCTGCCTTTTCTGGATGTGGAGGTGATGCGAAAAGAGGATGGTAGCCTAGGACATACAGTTTATAGGAAACCAACACATACAAACAGGTATCTCCACGCTGATTCGCATCATCACCCCGCTCAGAAGAGAGGACTCATCCATACTTTGGTAACCCGAGCGACCAGAATATGTGAGGAGCCAAAACTCGGATTAGAACTGACCAAACTCATCGATGCACTGGAGCGTAACGGATACCCAGCAAGGCAGACAAGGCAAATCATAAGAGCCAAATCAGCACGAAACGAAGACAGGGGTGAACAAGAGTCAAAAGGCTGCGCTTTCCTGCCTTACGTCCATAATGTAACAGACAGAATTGCCAGGCTGTTGAGAAAAGAGAACATCAAGACGGTCTTCGGAACGACAACTAAAATCCAAGACCTACTGAGGTCGGCAAAGACTAAGTTTCCTCTGGAAACAGATGGAGTATATAAACTCAGCTGTTCCGGATGTGACAAGGTCTATGTAGGCCAGACAGAGCGAACGATCTCCAAAAGGATTTCCGAACACTTTCGTGCTTGTAAACTTGGCCACCCTGACAAATCGGCAATCGCCGAGCACTTAATCGAAACCGGCCATTACTTTGGATTTGTTCCTGAAGTCATGGGAAGACCCAAAACTTACAGAGCACGCCTAATTACGGAGGCAATTGAAATCCATAAAAACCCCATCAATATTAACAGAGACGACGGAGCTAAGCTCAATAGTTCTTGGTATCCAGTAATTGACGGCTACACCAAAGCTAAACGCAAAAAACCATGCTGAATTTTTTCTAACACCAGCTCGTAGAGAAATGGAGCTGGCAGCACGGTATCGCTTCGACACACATAAGTAAACACTCTCACCAATATCATTTGGTCATCTGCCCTGATGATGGACACTGTAACGCTGTCCGAAACGTTGGCTAAAGAAGGAGGTAGCAAAACACGGCATAACACCCCAAAAACAATAACAAAAATACTTTTTGGCCGTGAAAACCTAAAAACATACCCAATGTTTTGATGTTTTTAGCTATATTAAAAAACTTTTCCAACTTGTGGAACAACCACTCTGTTATTAAAACAGAGTTATGTGCTTTTTGACATAAATTATCTTTACATTATTCGCTAAAAACATTAAATAAAAAATTTGTGTGCAGTTCACACGCGGTAGAAGTGAAACCTTCAGGAAACCAAAGTGGACAAGAGTAGGGAGCACCGCACAAACAGGAGACCGATTATTCTATCTCATTCTCTAGTAGCCTAAATCCTATGGATCTATGTGTGTGTCTCTTTTTAGTGTCGCGTTTTCGTTTCATTAAGTTTTAAATCCAGCGGTGTTAAAGAAGTACCAATAATTTAAGCACTTCAAAAAAAATTGTACCAAAAAATCTATTTATGGTTATTAAATTATTAAAGTTATTAAATCTATTTATAATTATTATGTAAGTACTTTAAATTAATTAATTAATTTAAAGATATTTGAAAAATGATTCCCCGCTCAAAAAGAAGATGGAGAGATATGTAATTACGAATGTTGGAGAGAGCGCGCTAATATTTTAAATGATAAAATTGACACTAAAATTGTGAAAATGCTTAATGACTCGTTTAAAATAGAGCAAAAATCTCGTGGAAGGCGTCTTAAGTATCATTTAAAGAAACATTTTGAATTTTTTCACAAATATAACTTGTAAAATAATAGAAATAGACTTGTTTTTAATAATTTTTGGAGCATACTTTGCGATTTTTTTCTACCAAGGGAATTTGATATAATTTGCATTTCGGCATAGAACGTATCTAGAAATTATCTTAAAAAATAACATATATTTTTTTAAGAGCTTAAAAACTTCAAATGTTTAAGGGAGATATGTAAGAAATCGGTAGAAATTCGGGTAGCGGCGGCTTAACAATCATTGTTTTGCAAAATGTCATTCTCAAAATTTTGACAGTTTCGCAAAAATTTTTGTGATGATTAAAAAACTTTTCAGATGTATTGTCATGTGGTTGTAATAATCCATAAACCTTCCAGAAGGTTTAAAGAAGGTATTTTGAAAGTTTCAAACATTTTCAATGGTTAATATAGCAATACATAGACATCTCACTAATCCCCAAACACATTTTGATTTTTATATATAATTATTGATTATTGAATAAAATTTATTTATGGTTTCATTGTCGTTTGAATTTTTGAGAAACAGAATTATTTTTATTTTGTCATTGTTATTTTACTATCAAAGCCTACAAATTTAGTATCTTTGTGTACGGTTGACACCACGTCTCGTATCAGCATAATCTTGTATTTAACTTTTTTAAGATAATTATAATAGTCGCGAGATACTATTTGATTTATTTATGAATATTTTGCAGTTAAATTACATTTTAGAGGAGGAAATAACAATAATTTTTATTAGAACAACTCTCTTTTTATAACTTTGGAAGGTTATTCCCATCAACGTAATATATCATTGAAGAAGAAGATAACACTAATAATAATCTATACGAAAATATGAAAAAAATATTCACACGCGGTGCACCATCACACCGCGTGTGAATTGCACACTCTCAAAGCAAAACTCTCGCAGCACCGCACAAAGAGGAGACCGATTATATTATCTCATTCTCTCGCCGGCTAAAACTTATAGATGTATGTGTTTGTCTCTTTTTAGAGTAGTTATTTTTATCGAGTTTCAAATTTTCAAGTTTATCGAGTTTCAAATCACAACGGTGCTAAAGAAGTTTTAACTTCAAAAGATAATGGTCGTAAACACGACTCGAACCCACAACCATTCGTCTTACCGGGACAAACACCTTAGCCAATAAGGCCACTGCCATCTCTTATCAAACCGTCATATTTTAATAAATATGGAAAAAAAATGTCGAAGAATAATATTGTTAATTCTAAATTTTGAAATATGAGATTGACAAATATGACGGCTTGAT
This sequence comes from Glyphotaelius pellucidus, assembly GCA_936435175.1. Classification (NCBI taxonomy): domain Eukaryota; kingdom Metazoa; phylum Arthropoda; class Insecta; order Trichoptera; family Limnephilidae; genus Glyphotaelius; species Glyphotaelius pellucidus. The sequence goes on from OW386537.1 coordinate 1,587,502, forward strand.
AAGAGATGACAGTGGCCTAATTGGATAAGGCGTTCGTCCCGGTAAGATGAAAAGTTCTGGGATCGAGTCCCATTTACGACCGTTATCTTTTATTTTTCTGTATCTTGTTCTCTTTCATATTTTCGTTCACGGTGTTGTCTTCTTCACGGAAAAAAAAATTTTGTCTTGGAATTGCGTGCTTCTAAAAACACGGAAATAATGTTAATTACTTATTGTTTATTACAAAATCTATTTCTTTGGACGTGCCGGGCCTAGTTAGAAAACTACGGGACTCCATTAATGTGAAACTCTACTCCGAGGTAGGCAATTTATTTATTAAAAGTAATTAATAACTCCCCGATGACTTATTAACTCCCGCTAATTAAAATGAAATACGCGAAGGCGGTTTTAAACATTTTACAAAACATTTTTAATATCAAAATCATTTTTGTAATAAGAATTTCACTTCAGAAAAAATGTGTAAATTATTTAACACTTTAAAAGTTTATCAGCGACAATCATGTGATTTACCCATTTAATATTGAATCCTTTTTAATACATTTAACCTCTTTGTTGGTAATAATAATGTTGACGAAGAAATGCAGATGAAAAACCCTTGTTTTGCGAAAATCCCATAATTAAAGAATTCAGAAAGAGCTAAGTGGCTTTGAACAGTTTTTAAGTATTTTTGAAATATCCAAGACAAATATATAATTTTGATCACATTTCAATGTTTGAAAAATAGAGAATAAACTTAAAATGAACGATAACAAAATGTTTTTAACCTTTTTCGTACAAAAAATGTGAATAAAAAAAGTATTTTTTCCGTTTCCCTGCAAATACTTAATGTCATTCCATGTGGGGTGAAAAACACTTCATCATTTTGTTTTGTTTCGAATCGTAGCTTTGGGAGATGGGTATGGGTAACGCCGCCCCGGGAACCATTTATTGGATAGCCAACACCTCTGCCATAGGTCACCCAAGTGGTTCGCTACGTTTGGTGACTTAGCAGGGGTGGCTGGGTTCATGAGGTTTGTCCAGGTCTTGGCAGCCGATGCGTCTGCCTGCCTGTCGCGTGGTGGGCTGGATCGAGAGAGACTGGTTGTGGGAAGTTTTTAATCCTCTCCAGCCGGAATCTCTCGACCCATTGCCTTGCACTGCGATTGGAGGGATGGATTCATAAGTCCGTTACGCCTGGATACGCTGATCCCCAGATTCCTACCCACATCTCCTACCCATACTACCCATAATACCCATACTACCCATACATATTTCCTTCCCAGAACTTCCTCTTTTTCCTTTTCTTAAAAAACCCCCCACACAGCATTCCCTAAGATGACACACGCCCTGAGGGAAATTATTTACCTCAGGGCGTGTGTCATCTTAGGGAATGCCTCCTGTGTGGAGCTAATGTAAAAAAAAACTCAATGTATTTTATGGGAGATATCAAGAATCGTTATATTTTTATATTACACATTATTTTTTTTTACTTCATATCGACGTTCTTACCGAATTCGGCTTTCGTTACAAAAATCATGAAACTATTTTAGTTAACAATCAAACCCATATAATATTTTCACTACATTCTTTAATTATCTACTCCCATCAGGTTTTCCACTCTACTCTGCCCGGGATTTGTATTTTTATAATGTGAAGAGGTATATAAAATCTGCTTTACAGTTAAAATCAATTCACAATTGTTATGTTTATAAGTAAAACTGAGGAAAGTAGTATGCAAATACGAAATTTAAGATGAATTCATATTTTGAAAATTTAAATTTCTAACAGAAACTGATTAAATTGTATTTTCAAAGGATTTACGTTTTACGTTTAATGAAGGAACAATTAAGCAAACGAAGGTATTTAACTAACTCAGTTGTAGATCCTTTGTATATCAAGGATCTCCTTAATTTAGGAATGATTTTATTTTACGAAAAAACTTTCTCAAAGTAAGTACTTCCGTCTATGTAAAGGGGTAAATTTAGTAAAGTCAAATAAAAATACCGCCCATCGATATTTGATCCTTATTTTTTAGGTAAAAAGATTTTGAAGAATAAGACCAAGGTTTTGATTTATTCACTGTATTTTTTAGAATAGTTACTTGTATAACAGATGTATTGCTTATTTCTTCAAAATTTGCAAAGTCACTTAGTGGCGTCATTATTAATTTAATAAAAACAAATAACTTTGTGTACACCACTATTTAATTACCAATAATCGACATGTTTCAAAAACTATGTTTCCTTCGTCAGGATAATATGTTAATAAAAAATAACAAAAGACAAACAAGTATAGACAAATAAGAACAAAGACAAAATATTAGAAAGGAGAGGTGATTAAATTACTTAAAGTATCATCAAAAACAATTATATAAAATAAAATATAAAAATTATTTTCGAATGGGTACAAAATTACATTTACATAATAAAAAATCTTTTAAAATAAAACGGGAAGTCTAAATAACAAAATAAATTATTATAAATATAAGTATTAATACGAAAATAAATTTAAAAGATGGCTATTTTAAAAAAACGTTTGGTTATTCATAATATTTAATTTACTATTAACACTTTTCCTAATTTCTAAAATTTCTAAATTATCTAATTGTATACCCGTTGTGTTAGTGTGTAAAATTTTTAAACCTTTATTAATATCACTTGTTTCTAAAATGTGGTTGGCAAATTCTGAATAATAATTATTATTTAAACATCTTAGATGTTCCTTAACTCTAATGTTAAAATTTCTAAAAGTCTTCCCAATATAAAAAAAAGTTACAATTTAAAAGATCTATTAATTGATTATTACATTAAAATGATGCCACAAAATAAGTTTGCCGTGTTTAAAGCAGTAATTTATTATTGCTTGCTGGAGTAGTAAAACAAAATAATTAATTTACGGTATAGATAAAATACGGCATACATTGATTTCTTTTGATAAAAACAATCATTAATTTAATTTCATGTCGACAATCCTTAATGTAATTTTACGATAACAATCGTTGATGTAGGCGTGAGTTGTTGCTGGAGCCTTTGTGAGGCTTTTGTTTGTTTCCGATACGGTGTCCACAGGCCCAGGAGCAAAAAAGGTAGGATGTAATTGTGTGTGTACTGTTTTCTACGAGCCATTGTGAAAAACCAATTTAAATTAAGCTTTCCTAAGTCGTCCTTCTTGATCGTCGGCGAAAAATTCTCGCCGTGCGCCAGCTGATTCCGTTTTCGTAATAACTTCGGTACTTGTTTTTTTGAAAACTTATGTTTTTGTAAATTGTAAAAAATGTGTACATATATTTATAAAATAAAAACAGTTTGTAATCTGCCATAAGTAGTACCAGAGTAGCTAGTTGTATTCAGCGAAATGATTTTTTAATAGTTTAATATCCTTAAAGATACGCTTGCGAATAACAGGTTAAAGAGGTAGTTGTTTAATGTTATTTATAAACTGTAAAGGTTAACTTGTTGTTTAAGGTCATACCTAAATTAATTCCTTTGAACACACCTGATCAAGTATCAAGTAGTGTGCACTATAAAGTGAAACAGCCTCTATATCAGCACCAACCATTTTGTAACTCACTCCTCTAGACTCTACCCTCTGGCCTCTACGGCTCTACGGCTCTTCGGCTCTACGCTCTACGCTCCACGCTCCACGTCCAGGCAGTGATGGCGACAGCCTGCCAGGTGACTACCTAGTAGCGAGATGCGAGGGGTGGCAGTCCTTTCGAGGAGATTATTTACGGAGTTCATTGGTTTTTTGACAAGCTGAGAATTTAATGATTAAAATACTGTTTAAGCGACAAATATAAAGATGAAATTCGCCGGAGTGAGTTGATGAGTTTTCACGTTCGTTTCTGTATGATGTGAAATCGTGAGGACTCAGAGCCCGCAAAACACATAGACTAACAAAGGTTAAGGATAGATGTTGATGTTAGTTACTGATGGAATGTCCAGTGTGAAAAATCTATCAATTAGATAAAATAACATACTTGGTTTAATTGAATAAAATAATGTACAAAAATTACCAATATGTTTCAAAACCAATTGTTTGTTCACCAGAATACAAAACGTACTAAAAATAAATTCGTATAAGAATAGATAAATTAATGTAGAAAAATAAGTAGGCAAAACCTACGTGCAGATAAAAACACCATATAAATAAATACAACTAGCTGGTTACAGGCATGCGTTGAAATGCCACATTCAAAGAAATAAATTGTTTCTCCCTGCATGTCCTTTCCCGTGCGTCCCCGTTCCTCTTCCGCGTCCCCTTCCCCTCCCGCGTACCCCTTCCACCTTCCCTGCCTTCCCTCTCCCCTCTCCTGCTCCCCGTCCCGCCAAACCCCCTCCCGCGTTCCATATATTCAGTACCAGTACATTCAGTTTTCAAACAGCTCGTGTGTCACCTATTACAATTTTTTAAATTCAAATTTTCATTTTTCATACATTACAAATATTCATTTTTGCATATTATAAAAATAATCAAATATTGTAGGAACGATTAATCAAATTTGATGCCTAACATAGGTACCTATTTAAAATATTTATAATTCTTGATTGGATTCAAATTATTATGTAAGACTTCCAATTAATTCATATATTTAAAGAGTTTTGAAAATAGAATTTTGATTCAACAATAATATTTTTGCAAAATGTCATTCTCAAATTCTTTTGACAGTTTCGCAAGAATTTTTGTGATGATTAAAAAACTTTTCAGATTGTGGTTGTAATTATCCAAAAACCTTCGCGGGGGTTTTAATAAAGTATTTTGAAAGTTTCAAACATTTCCTAAGCTTAATATAGCAATATATAGATATTTCACCAATCCTCAAACACATTTTGATTTTTATATATGTAGATTATTCACGCAAATAAACAAGATTATTTTGTATTCCTAAAGTATTTTTAATTAAAGTTCAATTTGATCTGTGCGTTATGTTTAACGTTTTCAATCAATATGTAGTTTGTTTAGTCCCCTTTCTGTCTACCATCGGGGACGAGAAAACAATTAAACAGGCTTATTTAGTTATATTTGCTGTTCACTTTGTTCATGTAAAAATAAGAAGAATATATATTAACAAACAGAAACTTACTCCGTAAACAATGTTTACACAAGAAAACTAAGCGAGACTGACAATAGTATTTCATTAGCCGTTAAACTTTTCATATTGCTTACTTCGGGAAATTACCAAATAGGTTTGGAAAGCCTCTCAGCAGTCTCGGCTAAGCGACATAACCTTAGTTTTAGCATTTCATAAATAATACAAAGTGGCTTAACCACCCACTTGAGTCTAAAATAGCTTTGTACGCAATCAATAAACCTTAAAGCTCGGATTTCCTCTGTACAAACACAGGCACATATACCCCTACGTCCCTACATCCACACTCACACATGGTAATCTTGTAAGCACATGACCGTAGTTGCATCGCAATGCACTAGGTATTACGTAAATAATAGTGCTGACCTCTGAATTTAATGAACTCACTTCATAAGCCATTTAGCAGATGATGCCGGTGTGATTCGTTTTTTTATTTCGTTGTTTATTTTGAAGTGAATACTTCTATTGCACGGTCGTGATTTGGATTTCGGCTGAAACGGAAATAACAATTAGTGCACCTGCGACGCACCAACTGCGCTCATCGGCCGCTTTGAAAATGATGTCACTTCTGAAGGCTGCTATTGGTTGGGATATAAAACGGAAATTACGCGAGGTCTGCGCTCATTGGTCGCTTTGATTATGACCTCACTTTACAAGTATTGGTTGAGATTGTTTTGATAAACTTTTTCAAACGCGGCAAACTTATTTTGTGGCGCCATTTTAATTCAAAATTAGTAAAAATAAGACCGGTGGTTTCAAATTATGATGCTCCTAGCAATAAAATATCATCAATAATTAATAGAATTATTATAGATTCACACATTTTTCATCCTAAATACACAATTAAAAAATCATTTGATTTAATTTAACACTTAAAACTTTTGGAAATCCATGACAAAGCACACAGGAGGCCATAAAGAAAATAGTTTCCCTCAGGGCCTATGCCATGTTAGGGGATTCTGTGTGGAGGGTCTTTTTAAGGAAGAGAAGGATAGGAAGTTCTGGGAAGAAAAAAGGTATTAGGGGTGGGAATCTGGAAATCTGGAAGTGTATCCAAGTGTCCCGGACATATGAAGCCATCCCTCCAACAGCTGTGCAAAGCAATGGGTCGAGAGAGTCCGGCTGGAAAGGTCAAAAGGCCTCCCTCAACCAGTTTTTCTCCGCCACGCAGCAGGTGGGCAGGCACATCCGCCGCCAAGACCTGGACACACTTCACCCCATGAGCTCGCTCACCCCTGCTAAGACACCAAACGTGGCGAACCACTTAGGGTTACCCATGGCAGAGGTGTTAGTTATCCAATAAATGGTTTCCGGGGCGGCGGTACCTATACCCGCTTCACAAATTTTAATGTCACATGTCTTCCTCGGGCGTCCCCGACTGCTCCTATTATTCACATTAGCGTCACATATTCTCCTTACACATATTCTCTTATACACTCATTCGCTTACGCCTCAGGGATCTCAATTCTACAGCATTCAGTCTACTTTCCTTCCTATGCTTCCTCTGCCAGTTCCATGCCTCGCTGCCATACATCAGGGCAGGTACCAGCACTCTATTACGGACGGCTAGCTTCGCTTCTTTGGACAGTTTTTTGTTGGCGCCAATTGAGTTCTATCCTCCGTTAATGGAGTTACCTACATATACTTTTCTTTCAATATCTCTATCAGCCTTCCCATCTCCCGTAAACATACTTCCCAAATACACAAACTCATCCACCTGCTTCAAGTATTCATCATTCACAACTATGTTGCACATACTCTATCTTTCAAACACCACTATTTTAGATTTACTTACATTCATCATTAACTCATTCTTCGTACATACTTCGTTCATTCTTGTTGGAAATCAGCACCGCATCATCGGCATACAATAGGCAACATACTTTCAGATTACCCAATTCCTCGCCCAATCCCATCTCTTTCAATTCTTGCATATAATCCTCCACATTATATATAATAATTCTACCCACTCTTGTCCACTTTAGATTTCTGAAGTTTCACCTCTACCGCGTGTGAATTGCACACTCTGATTTTTTAAATTTTTTTTATTAGAGTTAAAGAAATATTCATATTTCGCTTTCTAATAAGAAATTGTTGTTTCCTGTCTTACTTACATTATAATTTTTTATTCTTTTCTAAAGTACATTTAATTTTTGCTATCATTTTAATGTTTATTATTCTTATATTACGTTACTTATATCATAATATTGATGACCGGACAACTCGGAATGAAACCAACTCAGAACCATCTCAGATAAGTAATTTAGAGTGATAAAAATATACATATATATATATAAAAAAATGGTTAAATAGGTTACGTTAGGTTAGGGTTATAGGCAAATTTAAAATAATTTTTTTCGTAGCTTTTAATGACTATTCAAAGAGGTGTTGAGTTGACTTTATTCTCAGTTGGCATGGAACCCATAATATTATATCGTATTACTTATGTTTTATTCTTATCTTACATGTAATTGTTCTTGTTATTTTATTATTATTTTTAATTTTTTTTATTTATTTTTTTGAAAGTTGAAAGCAAATCATAAATTATACATGACATAATAATGAAATAGTTACGCCAATTACTAACTTTCCACTGATGATAGTGGACTTTCATTAGAACTTTTATTTTATTTATTCATTTTTGGGGTGTTATGCCATATTGCGCTACCTCCTTCTTTAGCCAACGTTTCGAACAGCGTTACAGTGTCCATTATCAGGGCAAACGTGTGTTCACCATGAGGGCTGATAACGCTGTAACGCTGTCCGAAAAACTGACAAAAAAGGAGGTAGCGCATAACACCCCGAAAATACTTTTGGCCGTGAAAATCTAAAATCATATTTTTATCAGAACTGTTTATCTTGGGTATGTTGATACGTTTTTTTTATTTTCTTTCTCAATTTGGATGTTGTTATTTTGTTACAGAAAATTACACATTTACTGTATTAAGCCAAATAGTAATGATACACATGGAAATAATACACTCAATGATAATAATATGATAAGCTGCAGGCGTGAATGCATTATACCCAGTTAACATTAGTTTCTAATTAAGCAGTGCCTGTTCTCCAATTGTAGTAATTAAGCAGTGCCTATTCTCGAATCAATGATATCAACATTCTTAAGACTAAGACATAAATTAAAATTAAAGAGAAATAAAACACATTATACGAGTTTCCATATTTTGGTCACGTTTGCAATCCAATTATGTTTTCAAATTTTTGCTCTTCAAGTGAAGTCGAAATAAATCTTAATATAAATTCGAGAAATATAAAATGTCATGTATTATTCATGTTCATGTATTCGTGCCAAATATTCCTTATTAATTCTTTGTGTAATACTCGAGGGGCAAAAATCGAAATTTCTTAAACTTTTTCACGTGGCGGCATTTATTTTTGTTCGCGAAATCCAAAGACGCTATAAGAATTACCCAATTTTCAGATTAAAATAATATTTTACAAGAAATTTGTGTTTTGCCATTTCCAAAATGCCATTTTCCAATTTACTTTCAAATAACTTTTCAAAAAAAGTTGGACTACGCACAAAGTTTATTTACAAAAGTGTAATTTTCAGTTACGTAGGAATAAAAATCTCCAGGACTACATAAAAAGATAAATATATTTATTAAGGTTGAAGGTTTATGAGCTACTTTTTGTAAGAAATATAAAAATTTGTTGGACTTTTCTTTTATCAATATTTCGCCAGGGCAGATTAGTTCTCGTCTTATTCACAAAAACAAGTACACTTTAAAACCTTTTAAGACTGTAAACATGGGTCTTGGAATGAGCATTATGAGATACCTTATTACCTGGAAAAATCTGGTTAGAAATTTAAAATAAAATAAGCAATGCTAAAATTCTAATAAACACGATGGTATAACTTTGTTTAATTCCACTTTTTATTTTCTTATCCAACTAATTTCGGTTCAACCTGAACCTTCTTCAGGGAAGAATAAAAATATACTGGTAAAAAATATGCTAAAATTCTATTGAAGAAATTCGAGTGGTTTCAAATAATAAATTGTAGCACATTGTATATTGATTACATGAGCCATTGGATGAAACCGACCCCACATTTACTTTATTGAACCTCGAATTGGAAAATTTTATAGGCTTTCTTCGATTGCTTTTGGTCAAAATGTGATTTTGGTTAAAATGTAAAGCATGCATATTGCATTACATTTTATGAATTAAGTCTGCAAGATTACAGTTAGCGAGATTTAGAAAATATAATAAGACAATACATGCTCACGAATCATTACATATTCATTTACTGAATAGTTAAAATCCGATGGAACGTGAAAATATAAACATCTTTTGTTAAACAATTTTATAACTCTGCAACAAACTGTTTCTTTTCCCAGACCTCACTTGACTGCCGACAATACAAGAAATGTGTTGTTGGAGTTGAAAGCAAATGAAAAATAAACAAAGTATTGTAATGCAAAGCAACTGTTTGCTTTAATGGAGAAAATATGTTGTCTGGTTCATTATTTTGACGAACTGTTGACGGCGTCTTTCAGAAAGCAGATGTTATTAAAGAAAGTAACTTTTGAAGATTTCCATAGAAGTTTTTTCAACATACCAATGCAAATGTTACTACCCTTCATCCGACAAAAGCACCGGATACAAAATAAAATAGGACCAATCAACCATTTTTCTCAAAATTACCCAGGGCATATAAAACTTTTTTTTCAGTAAATTGACAAAAAAGCTTTTGACCCTCGTACGAAAGACACAAAATTTCGATTTCATGACAGTTTATCCCCCGTCAGTTGCCTCCCCGCATGCGTATATACAATAAACAGTCTGTTTAGGTGAAATAAATATATTTTCCCTAAACTGACTGTTTATTGTATAGGTATATAGGTAAACTGAATGTTTATTGTATACAAAATATAACTGAGTGCCCCCGAAGGAGGATAGGATACTGCCTAATATCAAAAGTATAAAATATATTTTCATTCAAATGAATCAAGGATAATATAATGTATACCAGCGTATAAGAACAAAAATCGACAATTTCTCGCTAAACTTGGAACAGTTTCTGACTCTATTCCGAGTTTAAAATTCCCATTTCTGACGTATTCCCTGTTCTTAAATCCAACATGCCTCGTTCCTGGGAAGAAAATTGTGTCTGATACGAAAACGCAAACTGGATATTTCTATGCTGGAATTCAAAATCACATTCCAAGTACTTTGGTTCCACGCCAAAAAAGAATCCAAAAGATTTATTTCACGCATTTCGAGAATGAGAATTGGTCACTGCTCTATTGCAGCGCATTTGTTTAAAATTCGAATCCTCGATAGTCCACTCTGTCAGTGCGGTGTGCGGTGTGGAGAAGGAGACTCATGACCATGTCTTTTTCAATTGTAAAAATCATTCTTCCTTCAAAAGCATATATCGTTTGCTCATTAAAATCACCCACCATTCTCCCCTCAGTATTCCGTATTTGCTGTCTCTCAACAATTCTTGCCTTTTTTCAGTTTTATTTAAGTTCATAGACTTGAATGACTTCAATATTTGATTTTTCCTATTCTCATATAGATTGTCCTCAAAATTATAACTATCTTTCTTAATTTTTTCGGCATAAAGCTCTCTCTTTACGGTGAATTGCCTGTTTTAAAAAAAACGACAATGTAAATAAATTCGTTCGTATACCAACTTATTTTAAGATCGATTGTAGATTTGAAATTCTAATTTCGGGAGGCCAACTGTCGAGTATCGACTGTCGGGTATCAACTGTTGGGTATCAACTGTCGGCTATCAACTGTCGGGTATCAACTGTCGGATATCAACTGTCGGGTCACCAAAATGCCTTATTCTTGTAGTAACTTTGTTGAACCCATTGTTGTAGTCTTTATAACATATTTTTGCTATTCTTACAAAGGATAGAAAATCATTTTATTAGTCTTTTTCTCGTAGCTTTTCTTTGTACTATGATAGTTACTTTCTTTATGAACAGATCAAAGCTAGAAGAAGTGCGCAGTCCGGTTCAACGTGAAGGGGTCATTCGTGGATAAGAACGTTCACCCCAAAACTCACTAGTTCCCTTGATTCCATTATATCCTACATTTCCATATTGGCTTTACACTGACTGATTAAAACCCAACCGTCTTCCAGTCCTCTTGGCTTGTGTATCTAATAACAAAATAGAGCACCGTCAGTCCATTCTAATCTTTATTTTTTTTAAAGTTACTTGCCTTTATTCTAATTCGTATTTTATTACACTGTAATGGTGAAATTCTTTCAAAGAAATAATCTTCTATTTTTATACCAAACTTAATAATTAAATTATTGGATAGTAGTCAATGATTAACGGTAGTCAAGAACAGTCTGGACTGGCGGAATTAAATTAACCAGTGCCTTCTGTTATTTTGGTATATTCTTGATATGCTATAATCTTTATGAATACATTGACACGGTTAGCTCAAGAGCGGCCAGGCGGTTGTTGTGTGGTTTTACCATTGCGTGAAGAATATAATTACGTACAGCCAAATTTTTGGTTAAATTCTTATAAGAAGCTGTTCTCGAACGGTTGCGCTGGAATCTGGTATTTGATTTTATTTTGGTTGAAAACCAATAGTGTAATTTAATGAAAACAAATAACTTTGTGTACAAATACAATTGACATTATCGACATGTTTCAAAAACTATGTTTTCTTCGTCAGGATAATAAATTAATATATTAATTAACATAAATGTCAGTTCATTCATTTTAACAGAATAAATAATCCAATAATATTTCAATATGCATTAAATGATAAAAATTTAAATGGCGTTAGTGAAATTTTTGACCTAGGTATAATGTTTGATAGCAAACAACCAGGGTGAATTGCCTAAAACCAAAAAAAAAAAAACCTTTGTTTGCCATGTTCAGCGTATAATAACATTCTCTCGGAAATTGATATCTTCAATTGTACCGAAAATAAATATAAAAAATCTGTTAAAAATGTATTAATGTGTACAAAACTGCATAAATTTAATGGTATATTGTGGAACGACTTATATTTTGTACTACCTGCTGTTGTAATTATGTAATTTCTTTTAATTATTGTAAGATTACTGTTTATTTTATAGATATATAATATAATATTACTTGAAGAAATCTATAATTGGTTTTGCAGATAGGTATATAAAACATGTATAAATTAATCAAGATGTAAACTGTTGATTTCCCTAAAATAAAATAAATAAATAAAATAAATATTATCAACAAGGCTCTTAAAAGTCTTGGATTTGTTTTGAGAGCTGCAAAAGACTGTAGTAATTTAGGCACATTTATTTTATTATATAATAAGACCCTTGTCAGATGCCAACTAGAGTATAACTCTACGTTATGGTCTCCATTTTACAATATTCATTCCGACAACATTGAAAATATTCAACATAAGTTCCTGAGATTTATAAACTACTAGCTTTTCCCCGCGGCTTCGCTCGCATGGTATTACGGGAAATTACTGTAGCGCTTGCACTTATCAATTATCTCCCGCCCCACCCCACCCCCATCCCCTCCCGCATTCCATATTCCCTTACATTCAGTTTTCAAAGATCTCGCCTACCACCTAAATTTCATAATGCCATAGCTCAAAGAAAAAAAGAATTACTTATCCAATTTTATTCATTCGTTCGGAATTTATGCGCTTACAAACATTTCGGATGTTTATTTTTATTTAAATATTTGGAAGTTCGTTAATATAATAAAAAAATACTCTATTTATCATCAAGTCTTTATAATCGTTATGAATTAATTTTTAATATAGGAACTCTCATCTGACATTTATTGCTTGTCCAAAAAAAACAACGAATTCTAATATTTGAATTTTCTGCAGTAGTAGCTGACCGGTAGACTGAATACCTACCAGCATAGAGCCCAAAAATATATCAACATTTTTTCCATGGAAAAGATTTTTTTCTGACGTTAGCAAAAACTCGCTTTTGTTAGCGACAGAAAACGTATAACAAATATAATATATTAATATTTATAATTTCATAACGCCAGAGCTTACCATCATATACAACCTGTAGTCTGCGCATATAATTTAGCTTTATATTGGTGAAAGAATTATTAAAGTCTTTATATTGTGTTATGCGTGAAAAGGTCATAAACGAACTCGAGCAGTTTCGCATTTATAATATTAGTATGGATAAATTGCATATTCCTGTACAAAATATTGATAATAATTACCTACTTGATAAAATGTCCCTATTAAAACTTTCAGAAAGAAGAAATAATACAGATTTAATATTATTACATAAAATACTGCATTACAAAATTGAGTGTTACTTCAATTAATCAACATCCACATTCCTAAAAGATCTTGCCGACATTTACTACCCTTTTACTTTAACAACACCAGGACACTCTCTTACTCCCGGGACTTCACAATCTCGGAAATAAATATTCTGATCTAGGAGATATATTTCACCTTAAGAATAACCAGTATAAACTTTGTTATATTCTTTTATAAATCTCGACACAAATAGTCGTGGATAATTTCTGCAATTTTTGTTTATATTGAATATCTTTTTTACCAATGTAATTTATTTTATGTTATATGCTATTGTTGTTACACTTTTTTCATTATATTATATTTTCTTTATTGTTTTAGTTAGTATTTAAAAATACTGTGATTCTTAACTTATAAATAAACTAGCTTTTCCCCGCGGCTTCGCTCGCATGGTATTACGGGAAATTACTGTAGCGGTTGAACTTATCAATTATACCCCCTCCTCCCGACCCCCACCCCCTCCCGAATTCCATACATTCATTCCCTTACATTCAGTTTTCAAACATCTCGCCTGCCACCTAAATTTCATAAAGCTATAGCTCAAAGAAAAAAAGAATTATCCAATTTTGTTCATTCGTTCGGAATTTATGCGCTTACAAACATTTCGGGTGTTTATTTTTAATTAAATATTTGAAAGTTTGTGAATATAATAAGAAATTACACTATTTTTTATTTATTTATTTTTTTTATTAGTATCTATAGCAAAATTTGTACATAATGTATTTATAAATTGTATTATATTAAGGTATTATAAAGTTTTTTTTTTTTTTCACAGTCCTCCTCACTAGGGTTCCCTGTTCTGAGGCGGCCTGTAGTTTTTCCACATTTGTATTTAGTATCCAGTTGTCTTTACATGGTCTTCAGTATGTTTGATAGTTCATTTTCACTTTGTTCTCTCAACCATATTTTTACTTTTATTTATTCATTCAGTTTTCTTTATTTATTCAGTTTATTTATTAAGTCTTTATAATCGTTACGAATTATATTTTTAATGTAGGAACTGACATTTATTCCAAAATAGAAGCTTGTCCAAAAAAATAAAACATATTCTAATATTTGAATTTTCTGAAGCAGTAGCAATCGTTTCCATGGAAACGATTTTTTTCTGACGTTAGCAAAAATTTGCTTTAGTTAGCGACAGAAAACGTATAACAAATATAATATATTAATATTTATAATTTCATTACGCCAGAGCTTACCATCATATACAAAATATAGTCTGCGCATATAATTTAGCTTTCTATTGGTGAATGAATTTTTAAAGTCTTTATATTGTGTTATGCGTGAAAAGGTCATAAACAAACTCGAGCAGTTTCGCATATATAATATTAGTATGGATAATGTAAAAGACCATTAGGGCGTGTAATAAATAAATAAATAAATAAATAAATGAATAATATCGAATAGCGCAGTTACTTGGATTGGTTTTAGAGTGTTGTGTACCCAAACCACATATTAACATTTCTACGGGAGAACGGAGTGCAACCGAGGCGATGCGTAGAAAAAACGAAAAGGACGAGAGAAGAAGAGCGCGTCAACGGCTTTCGCGCTCATGCTCTAGTAGTCTTAGAGGCAGAAGTTATGTGATGTGAAGTTAGAGGGAGGAATGATGGTATAAGGCAGAGGTCGGCAAAGTGCGGCTCCGGAGCCACATGCGGCTCTTTGGCCCTTTAAGTGCGGCTCTTTGAAATACAATTGCTGGATTTAAAAACCAAGGAAATATGGAGCTCTAAATTTGAACGTCTTTGTGTTGATTTGGAAATATTAGAAATGAACAAATGTGAGCTTAGTTCAAAACACAAGTGGTCTGTTTTGAAAGGCCTATAGAAGGAAGATATGATCATCTTCAACGCCTGGAATAGTATTCCTGACTCTTATGATCAGCTGAAAAATATCGCGTTTGCTCTTCTTTCCCTTTTCGGTTCTTCATATTCATGCGTACAATTTTTTTCAATCGTGAACTTTATCAAAAGTAAACTGAGAAGTCGTCTTATAGATGAGAACCTGGAATCGTGCCTAAAATTAAGAATAACAACATACAAACCCGACTTACTCAAACATTCCAAGGAGATTCAAGGAAATTGTTCGCATTAAGTGTTTGTCAGTCATTGTTTTGATTTAAATTTGTGGATTCCTTAGTAACATTTTTTTTATCAATTAATAAAAACTTAATTAAAATCAAGTTTTATTAATTTAGTGAAGAGCTAAAATTATAATAAATATTAGCTAAATTAATAAACAGATTTGGCTCTCTTTTTTTTGAATCGTTGTAATGTACATGTTTGGCTCTTTGGCTAATAAGTTTGCCGACCACTGGTATAAGGCATAAGCTACTGACCTTCCTTCGGAACTCCTGAGGGACCCCGGCGGGCAGGCGCGCAACCAGCCGCATCGCCCTCAGCCACTCCGCCCACCCGCTGGCTCCCCCGCGCGGCGACACCGAGAAGCGCATCTCTGCGTCTTCGCCTGGAATCAAATAGACAAAGCATTCAACAAAGGACATTCAAATCGCAGGAAAATACACAAAATGATGATTGACTGAAATGAAAGAAGAAAGGCCTCACTGAAGCTGAAGAAGGACCTCACTTTCTAAAAGTCCTAAATCTATGAATCAGTTCTTGAAAGATGTAGTAATAATTATGTACAGCTTCATCGAATTATTTTCCATTAGGATGAACCACTAGTCCTTGAAAAATTCGACATTGGAATCCCTGCCTTTTTGGGGAGGAATTTAAAAATACTTGAGAAACGTTTTTGGAAAGGTTGGAGAAGGTATTTGAGAGTTATTTTTCACAGATTGATTTCGTAAAGGCCTGTAAAAACATTAAAATCTTTTCTTACTCATTGTTTATTATAATAACAAAGAAATTTAAAATCGATTACAAAGAACCAAACGACGCAGAGTCTAGGAACAGGGGGGTATAACTTCGATATAAATCTTCAACCGAGTGACGTCACACGGTGGCGCCGTGTGACGTCACTCGATTCACGGCGGGACCAATGGAAAGCTTTGTTATTGAATTGTATGTTTTGACGTTTGCTACGAGTACATCATTATGGCGGTTTATTTACCCATAAGATTGCTTCCTAAATAATTAAATGTCGGCGCGGTGGGAAATGAGCAGACTTTAATATATTGATAACTCGATTTTGAGAATTCGTGCATGTGCTTGTAGCTCAAACTATCGCGAAATGGTAAATTTCGCGATTGCAAAAGTGTAAAATGACGCCGTACCTAGCTCACTTCTTGAAATCATGCAACTCTCGTGTAAACAGGATTCATTGTAACCAAAGAACAGGTACAAATATATATTGATTACTTATATGAAATTCTAAGCTCCTTTCGTCCTGTTATTTTCTAAATGTGGAGTTTATTATAACGCATTTAATTTCAATCATTTCATAGTGCAAGGGTACATTCTTTTGCAGAGTTAAACCTTGTTTTCATGCATTTATTTTGTTTTGTTTTGATCTGTCTGTCGTGATGTGTCTCATGAGAGTTGTTTTGATTAATGTTTTCAGTTCGAAACACACAATGCCCAAACAAATGACGGATATACAGCCTACTATCAGGATGTCTACTTTCTTCCCTGTCAGCTGTCAGGCTGGTGCATAAATATACCAAACCACCCACGTCTGGTGGTGGCTACTAGTGCTGGAGTACACTCATTTCCTTGGAGTGCACAACCCACGAGTGATGGCCCGTCCCCTGTCTGGGTACGTGTGCATTTTACTTTATTATTATAAATTATTACATAGGTAAAGATATACGTATATTATAAGGATAAGCTCGCTTGATGGTGAACTTTATCCACCAGATGCAGTATGACGATTTTAACATATATTTTTATTAAAATTCATTTATTTTGATGCACATTTAAAAGCATTCATTTAGTATCTTAATGATGTTATGATTGTTTGTTGCAGATATATAATTGTCATGTCAGGAGATGTGGGGCGGATGTGTCCCATTACTTTGTGCCGCCGCTGTTCTTGAGAGAACACAAGAAGGAATCCATGGACTGGACCAGGAAACGACAGGAACAAGTCACTCAGCACGGTCGCCTTTTCTATTCTGTACTTTATATTATTTGTACTATTTTTATCAGTAGAGTACGAAAACAGTGTGCAATACAGTTGTGAATGATGAATACTAAGAGCAGGTGAATGAATTTATATATCGTGGGACGTATATTTACGGCTGATAGAGATATTGAAAGAAGGGTAAATGCAGGTAACTCCATTAACGGAGGGTTGAATGCCGTTGGAGCTAACAAAAAAACTCTCTAAAGAAGCGAAGTTAACAGTCCACAATGGAGTACTGATGTACCTGATGTATGGCAGTGAAGATGAGAGGAAAGATGAAAGTAGACTAAATGCCGCAGAAATGAGATCCCTGAGGCGTGTGTGGTAAAACCTTGTATGGTCCTTTATATTTTCTGCCTGTACAGAGTGTAAATAAAACGATGTAGGTATACTTTTACACAGCAGACCGTTTATTGGTCAAATCGTTGTACGTATGGTTTCATATCAGTGATGGATGAACCGGTGGATGCGATTTTAAGCCTTAAGTTGTTTAGCCAATAGTTTGTCTACTTTGTAATGCGAGGCTAATTGTAATGAGTAAGATTAAGAAAGGGACCCTCACATGGTTTGGGCACGTAGAGCGAATGAACGAAGCATGGAATGTAAGTACATTCATATGACGTAGATGTGAGTGGTAGATGAAGTCGGGGACGGAGAGGAAGAATATTTTCTATATTTCTTCTATAAATGTTTTTCGCTTTTTTGAATTTCCTGTTTGTTGTTATCTGTATTAATATATATTAATACTTAAATAAATAAAATACTTGAACATGTAATTATGAGTTAAATTTCTGTTACAGAGAAATGTAAAAAATTGATATTGTTGTAGGAAGGCACATTCATATTTGAATTATTTGTTCTCATATTTCCTGTTTCTGTGTTATTATATTATACACCTCTAAATGATTTTTGTGATTTAAACCATATAGGTTTTCCATTTAAAATGTTAACCTATATACACACCAAGATATTTACTTTTGGAAATTAGACTAAGTTATAGAACATGCTTGATTGCAATTAGTTCTGCTACATTTACTTTGGTGTATTATAATTTTTTATTCTGGTTTTTATTTAAACTTATTGATAAAGAAAGCGATAAATTTTGGTTTTTCAGTGTTTTGTGCTTATATTGTATTTCCGGTTTATGTCTTATCTGTTTTTATATTTAAATACATGCATAAATAAAAAACTAAAACATCTAATTCAGGGTTTTTCATTTTTCTGCTGAAACCATATTTCATTTATTTTTTAAATAGTAATTTAGGCTAAAAAATTGGGTAGGTACCGAAAAAGATATTCGTATATTGTCTATGGTCGAGTTTTTTTTGTGTCCTCAACTTTTGTCTATGGTATGTATGACGTCACACGGCGCCGCCAGATATTGGTATATATATATATATATATATGTACGTATATATAGTTAAACAGTGTCGAAACCTTGCCCATACAAAAAGCACGGAGTTATCAATCTAATGTATGGTTCATTTATGGTCTAGGAACGTCCATTCGCCACCGCAGGAGGGGCGTAACTGATAGAAAATGCACACGGTCTTTATGCGGACGGATTTGGGTTTAATTATCAATTCCAAATTCATTGAACCCTGCCCATTTTGATTATCTGCCGAAAGAAACAGTGCGGAAATGGTGCATCGGCATCGTAGAGGCTATCGATTTTTACCATAATACTTTGATTTAGTTTTTAAAAATATTTTTTAAAATTATTTATTAACCAAGATACAAATATTTTTTTTGGTCTGGCCTGTTACGAGGTGGCAGGAGTTTAAAAGAAAAAATAAAATAAATTATTAAAATAAATTAATAAATAGAGTTGAAAGAAATAGACAGAAAATGAATGAGTGAAATAAAAAGGGAAAGAAATAAGAGAAGAGATGAAAGAAAGAAATAAAATTATTTGAGAAGAAAAGATAAAAAAATACAGGTGTGTTACTGTTGTATTGTAGAAGTTAACACGCCGCAGTATATGCCATTGTTGACTATCCATGTGTGAATTTTGTGTTTTAGATTTTCGCTTTTTGTCAGTGTAAGTGTATATGAGTGTATGTATTTATGTAAGTGTATGTTATGTTGGTGTTCGGTATCGATACATAAGAAAATTCTCCATCTTGGTATTGCAAAAGAAGTGTGTTATCAAAGTTATAAATAAATTATAACAAAGTTATATATAAGACCATATAACTTCCGTTAAAAATATATCTAAGTGAAATCAAAAAACAGATTTTTAGAAACATTATTATTTAATGCTGGTTTAGGGAAAATTATCCAAACTGAACCCATTATATGAATTTATTATGAAATCAAATTCAATTTGGAGTTGTAGCACATTATTTTTGGCGGAATACCTATTACGTCTTCCAACAACATTATTTACTACGCAATTTTATTGCCTCAGGGAGATGAAAGAGCCGCCTACAAAATAAGTACGAAATAACAAATTTACGGTTGATGTGTTTACTAAGGGGTAAATTAAAACACTTTTCTAATATTTTCTCCATACAGGAGATCCTCAGGGATTCCTGAGGGTCATATCTGAGGATACTGTTAGGAGGACGTTTTATGGGGAGGAAAGAGCGACCCTTGGTCTTAAAGCTGCTCTTGTAGTAAGGGTAGTTATAATTTTCTAACACCATCGTTTTATGCCGGAAATGTGAACCTTTCTGGACCCCCGTTTAATTTATTATCTTCAGACTGCACACTGGTGCTAAGGACACAATGACCCAATTCATTTACGGGTTCAAAGATACTCAGATTTCTTATGATCGCAATCTTAGGAGAATCTATCGTTGTTACTTTTTTCCTACCAAGAGGTAAAGACTTCCCCCCTTCCATCTCAAGTACCTGCACCCTTTTCTCGAAGATTTTTTCAGGCATCTCGGGATTTCCGAAGAGAGGTGGACGGCATACTCAACGGCGCACTTGGGATTTGTAAAGAGTACCCCACTATTGTAGTGTTTGCGAACTCTTTGCAATGCACCCCGCTTCTGAACTTCTCTGAGAGGCTAACTTAACTCTGACTTCAATAGAGCACCCGGTCTGAACTAATCACTTAAGGTCATACCGAAAATGACTACGAAAAGCTTACAGAAAAAAACTTACGTTGAAGAAAACTAGGTTTTACGTTTGGTGAAGATTCTGCTATTATACAGTTCGAATAATTTAAAATATTTGTGGGAATTTAGAGTACAACAGCGAAATGAACTAATTTTGCTTGGCTAATTTGTGCTGGATCGATGAAGTCTTATCTACGTAATATTTATTATTATTATATCCGCGTGTGGCTTTTTGCGTTCCCGTAAATTTCTACAAAATCGTCCAAGGTAAAAGTTGTTGTAAAATCGTAAAAATGTATAACCAGGCCGGTAGGGTTATTGAAAAAAATAATAATGACGGAGAAACGAGGCCAAATCCATAAAATATTTTTTTGCCAGTAGCTAAAAGAATAAGTTCTTGTACTAAGCAGCCTTGATATTTTTCATGTGATGTAATGCGAGTAGAAACTTTAGTAATAAGTAGGTATCTATCGCTAGAAGTAGAAATGGGTGCGCGTTACATATATGTCTTCTCGCTTCACGTGAAGTGGATAGTTTTTACTGATTATTAAATCCAAATATCATCGCTTGACGTCATTGGTTTGGGAAAAGAAACAGAGATCCTCCACAGATGAGATTAGAGCCAACGATCTGAAAAAGAACTGACAGCTTCGAATGCATGAGAACTTCCACGAATCACCTAAATTTTAGCGAAGACTTTTTCAGGGTCCAAAACTGGATGCCAGAAGACTAATGTGAAGAAGAATCGAGTGACGAAACGGGATGAGTTTTCACTCGTTTCCAGCCCCATTAAAGGCAACTCCAGCACGTGAACAGAACTCCAGAATTCCAGAACGAAAACATTATTTTAATTCCAATCTGTCTTCTTGCCCGGAAAATCACGTACATGGCACATGCGCGATGCATGAAAATGCAATGTTGACAGTTCTTTCGCAGCACAGTTAGACGGGTGTCACAGGAAAAGATAAAAGATCATTTGGCCTGGCGAATTTCAGCATATCGCTCGCCGTACATTTCCAATGGGAATTTATGGCGAGCGATATGCTGAAATAGGCCAAGCCAAATGACCTTTTATAGCTGCATGTGACCCAAATCTTAAAGACATTTTTATTAGTAACTAGCGAGTTCCCGGCATGTGTTGCAATGTCACTTAAAAATAAATTGTGTCTCCCTGCGCGTCCTTTCCCATTCTTTCCGTTCCCCTTCCGCCACCCCTTCCCCTCCGGTCCTCACGCGCTCCCCTCTACCTTCCCCGCCTTCCCTCTCTCCTCTCCCACTCAACCTCTCTCCCGCTTTCCCCTTCCCGCACGCGTTCCACATTGTAATTTTTTTTATATAATTTTTCATATTGCAAACATCAATTTTTGTATATTATAAGAACAACCTAACATAGGTATCAACAATTTATTAGGTTATTTAAAATACCTATAATTCTTGAATAGATTAAAGTATTCGATTTTGGTTAGCATCATAGGTGAGTACTTCAAGTAAATTCATTAATTTCAAAAGTTTATTTGAAAATTGAATTTTGATTGAACAATCGATGGTTTGCAAAATGTCATTCTCAAATTGTGACATTTTTGACAGTTTCGTAAGAGTTTTTTTTACATGAATACCGCATAAGAGTCCCAACTGCTCCCAATCATCTGGAGCCAATGAGACTATGGCATCCTAATTGGGGTATGTTGTGAGGCTGAAGGTAGTGGGGAGGGAAAGGAGATGGGGGAGAGGAAGGTGGGAAGTACCTGGCTATTCAGATCTGGTCGCCAAACACGGCTAGAGCTATTTTGAAGCAACGTTTCAATTCTGAACGGTGGTCTTACACCAGGGCGATACTGAGAGTATCTTCCACTCAGGAACGTGCCGCAAATATACTAAATATTATTTTAAATGATTTAATTGTGAAATAACACAAATTGATCGTAACCCGCCAATACGATCACTAAATTTTATATGAAAATGTTTGCATATAAAATTTGGCCGCACAAGAGTCCCCAACTGTTCCCGTCTGGAGCCAGTGAGACTATGGCATTCCCAATGGGGTTTTTGTAAATATTAAAAAAAAACTTTTCAGATGTATTGTTATGTGGTTGAAATACTCCAGAAACCTTCGCGACGGTGGAAAGAAGGTATTATGAAAGTTTCATACATTTCGTATGTTTAATATAGCAATACATAAACAACATTTATAGTACATATAATGGAATATTGATGATTATATATTTACATAATGCATCCGAAAAAAGTGTTATTTTAATGATATATTCGCTACACAGAAACTGTATCTAATGAAATAAGTTGCCGCCAGTACCTTTCAAAGTTGCAGGCCATTAATAGGAAATGAGATTAAGTTCTAGATTACACGACAGTAATGTATCTCTCAGTACAAATTCGATATCCTCTCGACCGCTATCGAAGGACAACTTCAGTGGGTGGTTCCACGGAATGAATGGATATCCTCGGGGGAGGGGGGCGGGGTAGGGGAGGAATGGGGTACCGGTCGCGGGCGCAATATGCCAGGGGCGGCAGAATCGGCTGGCAAAAAAATACATAACATTAGATCAAAAGCCTTTAACGCTTCTTCCGAGTACGACCGTTTTAATTAAAATGGTAATGCTCCGAGACCTTTGAACTTTTTCATTTGAATTTTTTACTAGAACACGCTATTTTTTTATTTTGAAAATTTTATTATACACAAGGATATGGGGATCGATATGTTGGTGGATGCATACGAATAGTCGAATAAAAAGGAACTTTTTAAAGGTGATCAGTGACGACTTTCGTGGTCGAGGGGTAAGGCTCTCGACTACCAATTAGAAGGTCGCGGATTCAATCCCGATGTGCGAAAGTAATTTTTATTTGATTTCACCATTTAATCATTTAAAATAATATAAGGTATATTTGAGGCACGTTCCAGAGTGGAAGAAGCTCTAATATAGTCCTGATGTAAGATCACCATTCAGAAATAAGAAAAGTTGCTTGAAATGGCTTTAACCGTGCTTAGTGAACGGATCTGAATAGCCAGGAACTTCCCTACCTTCCACTTCCTCTCATCACTATCTTCGGCCTCACAACATATCCCAATTGGGGATGCCATAGTCTCACAGGATCCAGGCGTTTGGGAACAGTTGGGATTCTTGTGCCGTATTCACATAAAATAATAAGTTAGCAATTTATTTAAACCAACACAGATTTTTAGCGGGTTTACTACGAGAAAATCAACCGTTTTTCCGCACGATTCCAAAGTATTAAATGAAAAAATAAATAAATATTTAAATAACATTTGTGGTCTAACAATTATTGCAAAATGACTTAATAATAAACAAGTATCTTCATTTTAAGAAGAGGTGGGTAAAAGATAAGGATAGGATTGGTGGAAAAAAAAAAATATTTCAATGAAAAACAAATACCTTTGTATAACACCACTATTTTATTAACAATATCAACATGTTTCGAAAACTATGTTTTCTTCGTCAGGATAATAAGTCAATAATAAATAACAAAAGACAAACAAGTATAGACTAATTAGAACATAGACAAAATATTAGAAAGGAGAGGTGATTAATTACCTAAAATATATCATAAAAAAAAAAAAAAAAAACAATTATATAAAATAAAATATAAAAATTATTTTAGAATGGGTAAAAAATTACATTAACATAATAAAAAATCTTTTAAAAGGAAAACAAGAAGTCTAAATAACAAAATAAATTATTATAAATATAAGTATTAATACGAAAATAAATTTAAAAGATGGCTATTTTTAAAAAACGTTTGGTTATTTATAATATTTAATTTACTATTAACACTTTTTCTAATTTCTAAAATTTCTAAATTATCTAATTGTATACCCGTTGTGTTAGTGTGTAAAATTTTTAAACCTTTATTAATATCAAAAGAATGACCTGTTTCCAAAATGTGGTTTGCAAATTCTGAATAATTATTATTATTTAAACATCTTAGATGTTCCTTAACTCTAATGTTAAAATTTCTAGAAGTCTTCCCAATATAAAAAAAGTTACAATCATTACAAATTAATTTATAAACCCCAGATTTGTTCAAAAACACACCTTTGTCCTTGTTATTTAATATATAATTTTTTAATTTGTTATTGGCGTAAAAAGCTGGTTGGATATTATCTGGCATGTTTTTAATTATCAAATTTGAAGTGTTATTATTTAAAAATACAATTTTTCTCCAATTATTATTCTTGTCAACTACGTGTGGATAAACAAAAGATCTAAAAAACTTTTTCTTATATTTTTTGTTTAACATATTATCTATTAATTGTGTAGAATAACCGTTATTTATTGCAATTTGTTTAATTGTATTTAATTCTGTTTTAAAATTTCTTAAAGATAGGGGAACATTAATTAGTCTACTTAGTAAGGTATGAAACGCTGCTAATTTTTGTGAAAATGGATGATTAGAAGTTTCATGTATAATGATATCTGTACATGTGTCTTTACGAAAAATGTTAAATTCAAATTTATTTTTGACAATAGAAATACTTAAATCCAAAAAATTTAAACTACAATTTTTTCCAATTTCTAGGTATTTGTTTTTATTTCTATATATTTGTTTATATTTATTTCTACAAAGGTATTTGTTTTTCATTAAATTAATGATGACACCCCAAAGTAAATATGCCTATTTTGAAGAAATATATATTTCAATTTATGTAGTTCACCAAACGTAGCGAAGCACTTGTGGTGACTTATGGCAGAGGTGTTGGTTATCCAATTAATGGTTTCCGGGGCGGCGGCACCCATACCTGCCTCCCAAATTATAAATATTATTATTTGTTTTTGGATTGACAACGGTTTTTGAATAAAAACATTTTTGTGAATAAATAATAATTTTAAATTTAACTTTCTTTGTTTACATTTCAGCACCTTGTTTTATTATTTAAGAAATATTAACAACTTTCAATGAAATATAAATCAGACAAAAACAGAAATGATAAGATGGCGCTCGCAACCAGGGACTTTATATAGCTTAATATTAGAATAATCCAGGATAATATTGGTAATTATTTAATTGACGCATAAGATCGATGTAAATGAGCGAATATAATTAGGTCTCAATAGCTCCTAGGTTCAGGTCCAATCTTTTTTCTGCGTCTTTCATATTTCATTGAAAGCTGTTCATATTGTCTTCTTCAATGATTAAATAATAATATAGTCTAGAAAAAAAGAGAAATTGTAATGCTTTCGTATTTCTAAAGACGGCAAATGTGTTTGGAAACCTCGACTAGTTTTGGCGATACCCGATACCTACCGCGTTAAAAGTTTTTATTACTGTGCTTTGCGAAGTGACTTTTGGGACTCGACGTTACCAAATAGCTTATTTTGTTATTGTTATTTCTTGAGGATGATTGATTATTTTTGTTTTGGAGAAGTTTTTCTCCGATACTGATGTACTTGGTCGACGGCAGGTATACTTTCTGTGCGTAACCATGAACATGAACAATCGCTTGAACAACACTATAAACATTGAAAACTTTGAACAATTCGTGTTCAAAAACCCCGGGTTCAAGCTTTACCACAGGCGATGGAAAACATTCCTCTCCCGGTGAAGCGGGGCCGCGAGCCTAGTACCTAATTATGACTTTAAATTTTAAATAAATACTGTCGTAATGGATGATTATTTCTTTCGTGAACTTACTTGTAGATAAAGTCTATTAATTTATAAATCGGTTTCAGAGACACGGAAAAAATTGACCAATTAAAATAGGTATTCTATTCTTAATCCCTGATAAATAAATACCTAATAAAAAAGAGGTAGGTAGGTACGCGAATTTTCTTATCAGAACTCGACTTTTGACGTCTACGTAATTAATTATGCTTTCGAAATTCTTAAATAGTAACTTTAGGTCATAATAATCGATATTAGTCGGAAATCTTTCCTGATAAATAAATATCTATTAAGATATCTGTGTTTTCTCCCTGATGTAGCATCTCTTCTTAATTGAAACGCATTTTAACATTTATGTAAACGCACGTCAAACGTCAAGTGTTCAGTGCGTACGCGTGGACTGGTCCTTACCACAGACCACTAGCAAAATTGTGTGTGACCGCGCAAACTTCGCACCAATCTTTCAAACCAAGGAGAAGGAAAACAAAAGATGTTTATAGTGACGTTCAAGCGAACGTTCACGTTAATTGTACATGGTTTCGCTCGCTAGAGACTTAGCTTAACATGTGCAAATACATTTTTATAATTATTTTTATTTTTTGCTAGGGTAATCTCGATAAGTTACAAAACTCATTTTAGGACGGGAGGAACTTACAATACAGAAGTGGAAGGTAATAGGTACAATTTTACCATGGTATTTTGATATCAAAAATATAAATTTTACATTCAATACAATACTGAAAAACGTTATATGGAATAAAAAACAAGATAAAACAAACAAAGAAACAAAAATTATGCACACATATGGATGATTACAAATACGGGGAAAATGGGGTAAAAAAAGCTACAAGACAGACACACAACTCGAGAAGAAATTTACGTGCTTTCATTATTTTGATTTTTTTAAATTTTGCTGGATGTTTTTGTACATATCTGGAAGCGAATTATATAGTATTGTGTAGGCAATATAATTCAGAGATTTCCATCCCAAATTTCGTAGTGTGTGTTGGAGGAATGCGGATATTATTAATATTTCGAGTGTTGTGGTTGTGGATGTCTTGATTGTAAAGGGGCTTGATGCTAGTTTGACTAAATTGTTGAGTAATTTGTAGAATGGTGCTCGTGATTTCATGTTTAGAAAGGATTATGATTTGAAGGATACCAGCAATTGAATAATCCTTGACATGAGTGTCCCATGGAAGTCCAAGAACTTTTCTGAGAGCTCGGTCAGCTGTCAGTTTCTTTGAGGCAAAGATATCGTAGAGATAGTACAGGTATTAATATACCATGGCATAGTACAGTGAATTTAATAGAGCAATGGGTAGCGATCTCTGAAGCCTATATAGTACATCAGTTGTGGAGGTAATTTTCTCTTTTACATGATTTTATTGATCAACGCCCTTTTTCACGGCTTTTACATATGAATGGTAATAAATACAATATTTATTGTACATAACTGAACTGCCTCAGTAACAATTTTTTTATATTTGTTTAAAGATAAACTGAAGATGTCCACTGACTTGGTGTAATTGTTTCCTTCCATTAGTATTCTGGGTAAAGAGGAATACATATGGTAGTTACTACCAGAATTTCTGCACTGAAATAAATCCTGACTTCTTGTATTACGTTGTGGAATTCCGGAAGGAATTTATGTGGAGATCCCACGAGAGTTGGGAATCTACGATCAGGCACAAATATTTTGTGCTCGTTTTCTTTTAGAGGCATTTGTCACCAATGTTGATATGATATAATTTTGCTTGTTCCCGAAAAGTATATGATGCGTTTTTTTACATTAAGGGTTAGTTGTTTATCCTCAACCAGCTTGTGAGACGGGAAACATCAACCTTGATTCGCGTTCCAAGCTCCGCTAGAATCGGTTCATTATAAAAAAAATATTGTTTCGTCCGCATAAAGTTGTACATTAGAATTCGAAGTATTGTCTGTTTGACTATAATCATTATTTTCATTGTATTCAATGTCGGAGTTATGACAAAATGTACTTACTAAGCAATTTCAATATTTTTTGGTGATGAAAATGTCAGTACGTATTTATTACTATTAGTAGGTACTTACTGACATGTGAGAAACTACATTTATTCGTTTACTTTCACCACTTTGGTTTGATACCATTCACCAGTGTTCACTTTACCTTGCTCTGAGATATGAGGTGTCAAAATTCACGAAGACGATTTCTCATAAACTATTTATCGATTACTGAGTTTGAGGTTGAATCTTCTGTAAAGCATTTTAGTTTAACATATTTTAATGGATTTTTTTAAAGAGATCGTATACTAATCATATTTAAGAACATACCTAAATGTGCAGATAGAACCATATGCAACCAGCAAGGGCATAATAATTCAATGCGTAAGTTCTAATTCCATTTCATAATGCAAATAATGCTGGAATTTCAAAATGCTGGAAATACATAAGAAATCTATTCTCGTACGAAAGCGAACGATCTTCAAAATAATCTTATGAAATTATTATAAAAAAATTTGAAATTGTCTTGAAATCGTAAAAAATCTTCCAATTTCCGCTAAAAGACGTCTAAAAATTTAAGTAAGAATGCCCTGTCCTATCCGTTCTGATAAATAATTCTCTTCAACATGCGGGAACAGTCCACATCTAGTTGAGGAATTTTGAAACAAATTTAATTATTTTTTTTTTTAATATGAATTCCGCCCAAGAGTACCAAACTGCTCCCATATGAGCCAGTGAGACTACGGCTTTCCCAATTGGGGTATGTTGTGAGGCTGAAGGAAGTGGGGAGAAGAAGGAGATGGGAAAGAGGAAGGTGGGGCCCTGGGGCCTGGCTGGTCTGGTCATCAAACAAGGTTAAAACCATTTCAAGCAACGTTTCAATTCTGAATGTGGTCTTACACCAGGGTGATACTGAGAGTATCTTCCACTCTGGAACGTGCCGCAAATGTAGAAACTATATACTATTCTAAATGAATTAATTGTGAAATAACACAAGTTAATCAAATAAAATTTATTTGCCAAGCCGGGATTCGATCACGCGACCTGCGGATTGCGAGTCAAAAGCCTTGCCGCTAGACCACGCCGGCCGTCGAAATATTCGAGAGCACAGTTTATAATTATATACTTAGTAGTAGATTACTGAAAAGTTACAATTCGATATTCTAAATTTGTATGCACTTGACTTCAAGTTCGTAGTTCCAGTGTCGACATTCATTTTGAATAAAATTACTACCGCGACCAGACAAAGAACTGAGAGATGGGATGTCATCCAATATTTCTTCCCAAACAACGTTCCTTCCGTTTACTGAATAAAGGTGCGATATAGATGTAAGATAATAAACGAAGTGACAGCTTCTCAGTGGTTAAAATCTTCCCCGCTTTGGCTGTCTCAACAAGTATCAAGTTTGCAGCCAAATATCTATAAACACTTCAAGGAAAATCGATTGAGTGGTATCGAATTTCCGAAAATAAACGTTTGCTTTAACCTTTTGAATGTTATGAATCATTCATAAAACGAAGACAAATTTATTTTATTCATGTGGTTCTATTTGAGCCATCTATTTCTATTAATCTTCATGGTCAACTTCTCAAAAGAAATCCTATATTTATGAAACACGAAAAGCGTTTTCCATTTGACAGTATAGTAGTAAATACACGAACAATACCCATCGTAACTTAATCATGTTTTATTTCCGTACACAATTTGATAATGTGGTTTATTGCCTCTAACAGACGCCACCGTACACAATTTTATTTGTGTATTTTGTCCTTTGGGATTCTAGTTTTCGGAAGTTGATCTTCAGGGAATTTATCGGATTTCGACAGTGGGAAAGTTGGACTTTGGATATTGCTCAGAACCTATTCCAAAAATGTTTTGAGCCAACCCTCATCATTGTTGGATTTTATGTACCTACTACTGGTTGAAAGCCTCCTCAAGCTATTATATCCAGCTTGTTGTGTCGTATCAGATCATTCAAGTTTAATAATACCAACATAAAATAATTCACGGCCATCCTAATACTTGTAATACTATGTCTTAGTAATGAAATAAATGTTCCTAATTCCCTTTATTTAAGAAGCCATAACATGTTTCACCTGAAAATATTTACAAATGATATCGTCTTTTTTAGTCCTCTGACCCAAATATGTCGACTATACAATAAGGTAGTGTGGTGAAGTAGACATTTTCGTCGATAATTTATATGGATTCAGAAAAAAATGTTCTGCGGTTGCTGAAATGTTGAGCTAATTATATTATGTATCACTTACGTCTTTATTATTTGTGTCTTGTAAGAGAGGTGTAATTTGAGTGAACTTTTATAAAATTTTATATTTATTTGTTTAGTTTATTACTCTTTGTCCAGCAAATGAATTCTTTGTGTGGTTTGATTTTTGTAATGTACGTACGAACAGATTTGTATGACCAGAGTTTTTACAACGGGATATTTAAAAAAAAAACAAATGGTAAAAAAACCAGTATAAACAAATAAATAGATTATAGTCTTTGGATATTTTTTATAGCGCTTTTTCCCTGAAGTCGATTGCATTCTCTATTCTTCTAAGGTTATTATTAAGAAAAAGTACATGGATAAATACGCAAGCGTTAAAAATTAATTTAGTCGTATAAAATTTAAAAAAAAAAATTATGAACCTTCTTTTGATTATATTTCCCCTTAACCAGTCTTTCCCTTCTAATAATATAGTAATACCTAATTCCAATAAACTTTCCCACTCTTATCCCTCCCCATTCCTTCTACTCCTTTCCCTGTACTTAATCTATGATCTGTATTTAATTTGTAACTTCAGTATATTTTTACTCCTGATGATGTGAACATTGTTCATGAAACATGTAGTGTGTATAAAATAAAATGATGTATACAAACTTATTTGTCTTTTAATAAAATAAACATAAGTCCGTGATTTCGTCAGACATTGAACCTAATTCACAAGGAAGAACATATTATTCTGCACTGAGACATTCTGAAGAAGATGGTTTTCAGCCAATTAATTTTGCTACAAGTGCGTTGTCTTAGTATTGTCACTTTGAGAATAGGTAAATACACGCCCCTTAAACTTTTATCATAAGTTTTTGAGCACACCAGTAGTTGGAGTGTTGGTATTTTTACGTCCTTGCAAACTTAAACATTTAATAAAAACAATAACCGGAACACGAATTATTATGGCGATCATTAAAACTGAACTTAGCTGCGTGCTGTGTTGTTGGCTAAAGCTTTTAGTTGCAACCAGGGATAAAAGCCTATCACTGAATTCTGTCATATACCGTACAAAATCAAATCTGTGAAAATTGCATCGCGCTTTAAAACGCCTTCTCTGAATGTGGGCTTAGGCAATAGAAAACCCATGTCAACCTACTTGATTCTGTGCAACTGCCCGTCGGTCTGATTGGAGCTCCGTTATTGTCAGACCGATTGCCATTTCTAATGCATAGATGCTTTGGAAAGGTGGAAAATTATGTGTTTTTTTCTGATTTGGAGTTGCAGCTTACAGCCTTTCCGAGCACTGTAAACTGAGATGCGCGTGTAGGGAAAATTTGGCAATAAGAACTCTTGATTATGCGGTCAAATATATTTACAAGTAACGTTATATTTTATAATAAACTTGATACAAAATTAAAATTGTAACAATTAGAGTGACACGGGAGGGAATGTAAAACAGCCGAACTGAGTGAACGCGGGAACCGGAATAAATTTGCAATATCAAGCACTGGACTGGAGAGCGACTCTCAGGGATACCAGTCGGTAGCTTTAATAATGTTTTAAGCTTGTTCAGCCATAACGCAATGTAGGAATGCTGAGTCTGTTCTACAGGTATTTTAATGGAGCTCTAAGAAGCTAGCAGCATCTTGACGGACACAAGCGGAACTTTCGAACTTGATGTTGTCTGCATGAAAACGGGTCGTTTCTACAACTCGTTTTTTGTATTAGTTGGCTCATGTAGGGAACGAGCTACAGACATCTGTTTTTCCTCCTTCATCTAATCAGGGCGTCTTCAAAACCCTAATTAAAATATCCCTTCCTACAATCCCTCCCTTAATCAGCCTCACAACGCTGCCCAATCGGGTGGCGATTTAATTTACAACGTACAGGACACTCTTGTGAGGTTACATTATATAAAAGTTAGTCCATTGTAATATTTTATTTATAAACAACTAATTTGTCGACGTCCACTGTGACAACAGCAATGGCTGAATAAAATACCCTAAGAGAGGACTTGGCGCACCAATACAACATTCTGTCCAAATGATTATACAGAAATGGCGGCCAAGATGGAGCCAATATTTATTACTTATCATATAAACTGAATAATAACCGTGAAAAGTGCCGCTATTTTTGTACAACTGTTTGGACAGAATGTTCGGTATGTATTTGGATCGGTTTGCCAAGGAGCGTCGCCATCTTGGCGGATTTTCAGTCTTATCAGGTGGACTGAGTGCTTCAAATCGGATGAATTTTAATGGGTGTCCAATGGGATCAATAGATTGAAGAATTTCCTGACAGAATTGAATAAAATAAAAAAGTACACTATTTAATAGGCGAAAAAACCCTATATGTCCTTGCCACCCTAGAAAATATTCAATAAAAAGGCCAAAACCGGGTGTCTGACGGATTTTCCTGTAGGTTTTAGCGGGGAATGTAAATTCCAAGATGGCAACACTGAATTGCCAAGTCCTTTTTATAGGTAGTTTGTTTAGTCATTGGACAACCGGCATATTTATTATCCATCATGAAGTAGACATCGCGTTCTCACTTTATTGCCAGCCATAAATGTGAACTTTAACAGCTTGTTAATTAATCCACGTAACTCCCGATAATTCATTTTTTAACTCGCCCATTAATAACATAATGAGAAATGGTCTGTCATCGTGATGCAACGTTTTCTTTCTACGAAAATTTCAAATGAAAACGCCTCGAAAAACAGGCAGTTTAATATGAAACGATGTAACCTTTGGAAAATGAATTTATAAAGGAAAAGGTGTGGTTAATAATTATCTTTGTTGTGAAAAGAATATTTTATATAATAACACTCTAAACTTAGGAGACGGATACGGTTACCACCGCCTTGGTAACAATTTATTGGACACCCCAAGTGATTCCTATGTATGGTGATTTAGAGGGATGCCGGAGTTCACGAGGTGAGGTTTGTCTAGGTCTTGTTGGCGAATGGGTTTTTTTTTATATGAATACCACACAAGAGTCCCAACTGCTCCCATCTGGAGCAAGTGAGACTATGAGGGGAAGGAGATGGGGAAGAGAAAGGTGTGAAGTACCTGGCTATTCAGATCTGGTCACCAAACAAGGCTAAAGCTATTTCAAGCAACGTTTCAATTAGGAACGGTGGTCTTACACCAGGGTGATACCGAGAGTATCTTCCACTCTCAGTATCACCCTGGAGTTTGCCAACCTACTGCGTAAATGGCAGGATCGGTAGAGACTGGTTGAGGTAGACCTAACATAAACCTATCCAGCCGGACTCTCTTGGCCCATCGGCTTGCACCGCAGTGGAATGGATGGAGTCATATGTCCATTTTTCCTATTGACATTCACCCACAGATTTCTAACTACCTCCCATTTATTCTTTCCAGAACTTCCTTTCTCTCCTTTCCCTAAAAACACCCTCCACACAGCATTCCCAAAGATGACATAGGCCCTGAAAGATTTTTTCCTCAGGGCCTCCTGTGTGGTGGAGCTAATGTAACTGTTACGCAAATATCAACGAGCTTACCTTAAATTTAAAAGTTACTTTGTTTAGCTAATACGTTTATAAAATGATTTTAACTGTCGACCAGTTTCGGAAAAAGGGCGTGTTTCACATAAACTGACAAAACGTACACTATGTACTAAAAATATAAATTTTATTAAATTAAAAAAAATTACGTTTTAACAAAATACATTCCCAACATGCGTATATTTAAAACAACCGGGAGAAAAAATCGGTTGAAATTTATCACAAAAATCACGTTTCAAAATTAAAAAAAATCCCCCTTGAATTACAAAAAAATGCGTGCAAAACCAGTTATACCACAAAACGGAAAACGAAAACTCCCACTTTTTATTCGCTCAAAGATACTGAGGAAAAAATCTGAATTTTTTCTTTTTGATTTAAATACGCAGAAAGGAATAAGGCATTATTTAGCGATGAAGCGGAAATAACAAAATGAGAAATAATAGTTAGGAGATACACGGAAGAAACGGAGTGTTGGTAACAAACGGAAGTATAATATATGAGACTACATTATAATATTACGTTCCGATGAACTAACTGCTTTATTAAGGTGATTTATCACCGGTTGCATTTTTTAGAATTCAGATTTATACCTATTAGATTTTTTGTAATGTTTATAATTATTTATTTAATTGTTCCAGTTAGGGTAGGAGTAGTTTTTATTCTTATTTGTTATTTTATTTTATTCTTATTTATACAAGATTCACCTAGTTTAACTCCTTTCCTGTATGTGATCATGTACATAATACTAGTATGAATATTTTCCTTAATATGTATGCTATATGCTTGTACTTTCATCTACATATATATGGATGATTATTAATATTATATACTTAATATCTTATGAATCTTGACTACCATAATACGGGCATTTGCCTAGCTTGGTAGTCGAAATACCATATAAAACAATCCTGTAATAAACAAAATGAATAAAGAAATTAAAAAAAAAAAAAAAAGTTTTCATCTGGGAATATAATATTACGAGCACCATATAATAGGCACCAAGAATACATATAAGACAACAGAATGTATTTTTAGAGAAATGTAAATATTACGAAATTTCAGCTGTAAAAAAGTGGGTTCAAACGGGTTGTGGTATCCGAAACGGCTGCGCGGCTTTTTTTTATAAAAACTTAAATTTTGATTTTTGGCTAAAATATTTGACCAAACTGAAAATTTTATCAAAGGTTTAAAACATATTTAGTACAGATATGTAGGTACTATTTTATTTATTCGTGTTTTAAATTATAAACTCGTACATTTATTTCATGATTTTAGATAGAAATTTAACATTTTTTTGTCAGTTAATGCTAATAATTTAAAAAAATAAGCTTACCCAACCCGCGATGGAAATATAAAATAAAAAAAATAAAACGTCGTGAAAAGCGTTTTGCGTTAAATTTAAAATTCATATAAGAAAATTTTTTGTTATAAAGTAAATTAGATGTTTGTAATGTAAAGTTAGGCCCACCAGAAGCTTTTTAAATAATTCATATTTTTGTCATTTTATATTTCGCTATACCAATGTAGTAGGTATGGAAACATCATTAAAAAAAACACATTCATCAACTCACAAATAATTGCCAAAGTTGCCTCTAAAATCGCGAAAAATAGATTTCTTTAGTGGCCTATATTTTATAAGTTAATCACAAATAAATAAAGTAGCACACATCTGTACTAGATATTTTTTATACGTTTAAAAAATAAATATTGAGTTTGGTCAAGTATTTTGGCCTCAGATCCGAATTTAAGTTCTGTCTGATGAAGTCCGAGAAGCCGTCCCCCTCAAGTGTGAGCCAATTTTATGTTATTAGGTTTCTCAAACACGACATAGTTATAAAATGTTACACACAGGGGATGCTGTGCGACTTTTAAAGTATGTGGGAATGGTCCCATAATATTATAGGGTGGATGAAACGCAAAAGTTGGCAGGCCGATCAAGATGAGGAAAAATTATCTGCTTTTATGTGTCAAGTGTCAATCGTGAATACTATAATTTGAGTGCTGGGCCCACGATTCGTGTTTCCCGAGTGTGAACAGGTGACGAAGTGATCAATGAAGCTAGGTACTTGATCAAATAGACAGTAAACACAGTATTCTCACCTGCCGCACTCCAGCGATTTCAATCCTCCCGTTAAGACAGGTGAGTCTCTCAGACCGATTGCCAATTTTAGCCCAGAGACAAGGGAGAAGGGAGGGTTTCACGTTGGCGGGAGATAAAGCATGCTGATATAAATAAAACTTGTCTTATTTGAGCTTTATATTATTATTGGAAGGACTTAAAAGAGTTGTTGTTATAATTAGAAATACGGAATAAATTATCTTTTTTTGTATTAGTCATTTGAGTGGGCAGTTGTTGTCAACAGTAACGGTGATAAGCTCGGTGGTAATTTAGATTAGGAAGGTAAATAGTACGCACAAATGTACTTTCGAAGATATTAGGTTGTTGCGATAAACACTTGACGGCCGGCGTGGTCCAGCGGTAAGGCTCTTGACTCGCACTCGTTCCAGAGTGGAAGATACTCTCAGTATCGCCCTGGTGTACCATTCAGAATTGAAACGTTGCTTGAAATGGCTTTAGCCGTGTTAGATGGCCAGATCTGAATAGCCAGGTACTTCCCCATCTTCCTCCTTCCCATCTCCTTCCCCTCCCCACTTCCTTCAGCCTCACAACATACCCTAATTGGTGATGCCATAGTTTCACTGGCTCCAGACGGGAGCAGTTGAGACTCTTGTGCGGTATTCATATAAAAAAAAAACACTGTGCTTACCTTATCCGTTGCAGAAGTAACGGTACCATATACGAAGTAAGGTATAGTAAACTAAATTAGTTTTTATATAAAAAAAAATATTTAAAAAAATTACACATGTGTTTGGGAACTAAAAAAGGCACGGTGATCAAAGTTACCTTTCGGAGTGGCGACTTTGGTTTCGACAACATTTTTTATAAGCTTATTAGAATGAAACGATAATCCAAAAAAATATAAACAAGAAACGCGAGTTAGAATATTCAAGTAGTTTTTGATGGATACTGATATACCTTACACAATAAATGACACGAAACTATAACAATCGTTGAGGAATCTTGTAAAATGAGTTTACGTTTATCTCTGTCTCAAAACATAAAAAAAAACAGTTCAGTTCACAATTCAACCGACAATATGTTTGAATATAACTGGAAACAAACTAATAACTTATTTTCCACGTTGCTCGAAAAAAATCATTAAAAAGAAGCGAGTAATAATTCCGAGTGGTGAGGAAAATTATGCCGTCATTCGCCATGAAAGTCGCTTCCCGATTTAAAAGTGCTCCCCAGTGAGGGACCCTTTCATACTAAACTTAAACTTGAATTTGAGGTCAAAATATTTAACCAAACTGAATAATATTTTTTTAAATCAAAAGGTATACCAAATATCTAATATGGATAGGTGCTATATAATTTAATGCTGGTTTAAA
Organism: Glyphotaelius pellucidus; assembly: GCA_936435175.1. Classification (NCBI taxonomy): domain Eukaryota; kingdom Metazoa; phylum Arthropoda; class Insecta; order Trichoptera; family Limnephilidae; genus Glyphotaelius; species Glyphotaelius pellucidus. The sequence goes on from OW386537.1 coordinate 1,624,834, forward strand.
TTATAATGTATAGGCCATTAAAAGATTCTATTTTTAATGATTTTACAGGCAAGTTTGGCAATTATTTGAGAGTTAATGAATAAAATATATTTTTTAAATTGCCCTACCTACTATACATATAAATATAACGAAATATAAATTAACGAAAAAAAAATTTGATGGGATTAAATTTTAAATTAAAAATGACTGATTTACGTTGGAAAACAAATTTATTTAACGACAATATCATCGCTTATAAATTTTAAATTTCGAAACAAAACACTTTTTGTCCAATGTTTTTTTTTTTTTTTTTAGTATTTTATAATATTTACATAGTAGATACATAGGGTAAGATTGTTTTCTAAAAAAATTACCACTAATTCACAAAAAAAATGTCAAAGGCTACTAAAATCATGAAAATTTGAATCCTTTAACGACCTATCATTATAATTTATAAAAATCTCACGTCACGGTGTTTGTTCGAGATAAAATTAGAAACAACTTTGTATGAAATTTGGCTTTCTGTGTGTAATTTGGTCCAAATTAAAGATATGATAGTTTTTACTTCGATTATTGACCTCAATATTTATTATTGCGAATTAAATGTTTGTTATCGGACAAAGCTTTGTAATTATTTGTAATTTCCATAAGTTTCTAACATATGGCGGTGTGAGTTAATTTATTGACACAGCACCTGGTTATCTAGGCTGGGTAACCATCCAGTAGATGGCGTTGTGTTTCGATTTTAAGTCAGTCTTTTCGACGTCCATAGCAACGTGTGGCCGGGTGAGCTAGTAATACATAAAAATTAATATTTTTATTATTTGAAAAACGAAAATTTGAATAAAAAAATTGTAATAGGTGGCACGCGAGCTATTTGAAAACTGAATGTACTGGGACTAAATATATGGAGAGGGGGTTGGCGGAACGGGGGAGTGGGAGAAGGGAGAGGAAAGGCGGGGAAAGTGGAAAGGGAGCGCGGGAGGGGAAGGGGACGCAGGAGAGGAACGGGGACCCACGGGAAAGGACATGCAGGGAGAAACAATTTATTTCTTTGAATATTTGATTGCAACGCATTCCGGGAACCAGCTAGTATTTTATAATTTAAAAAATAAAATAGCACATATCCGTACTAGATATTTGTTATACCCTTTTCTACATTTTTTTTTAATGTTGGTTAAGTATTATGGCCTCAAATCCAAATATAAGTTTTGCAAGAAAAAGGCCGGGCAGCATCATACACTTATTTCCAACGGATTCTCAGTTTCCTCATTTAAAGTGGAATTTATTATTCACACACGTATTTTTCTTATTGCCTATCAAACTTGAGGCTAAGAATCGTTTAACGCATGTACGTGGGACGATCTATGCTGGTTTCTTGTAAAATATGCATTATTTTGTATGCACACCACTTTGTCTGTAAGATAACTAAAATTTCCATAAAAGCCATCTAAATGGGTTAATGCATCGAGGTTGTGGAAGATGCACGACGAGAAATATAACAAGAGAACTGCATTATATTATATTGGTAGTATTTTGCAAATGGTGTGGAAATGAAAGAAGAAATGAAATGAAATCAATTGACTTGAAAAATTCACCAAATCACTACTTTTGTCAAAGAAAGCAATGAACATAACTAAATTTAATGTTAAACTTTATTTAAATTTAATTGGAATTGGGTTGAAAATTTACTCAGTGTTAAAAAGTAAATAACATTTTTATTAAAATCGGTTTTAATTACACTAGTTTAAGTTACAGTACGAAGAGTTAGTACCTAAAAATTGATAGTTTAAAGAAAGTAATAATCCAATAAAATTATAATATGTACTCTGAATATACCATAATCAATAAATATTATAAAAGAAAGTGCTGGAAGTTTCGCCCTCTTGAAATTTCTAGAACAGTCTTTCGGAAAGTTCTATAAGGTTCTGGAAGGAGTGGCTGAATATGTCGTGGAATATTCTGGAATAAGGAAACGGGAATATCATTGCGGAACATTTCATAAAATTCTCGAATGTTGTCCTGAGCGAAGCCGGGTAGCCCAGCTAGTAACATTATAAATTGTATCACGTACCAGATTTGACGGCCTCAGTGGTTGAAAGGTAAAGATCTTGACTAGCGAACTGGAGATCGCGGGTTCATATCACGGCGTGCGCAATTTTATTTGATTGATTTGTATTATTTCACAAACACTTAAAAAATAATATAAAGTTTATTTGGGTCACGTTCTCGACTCGAAGGTACTCCCGACAGAAGGTACTCCCGACAGAAAACCATTACTCAGAATTCAAACGTTGCTTGAAATGGCTTTAGCCGTGTTTGGGGACAAGATCTGAATAGTTAGGTACTCACAACTTACCCCAATTGGGGGTACCAACTTACCCCATAGTCTCATTGGCTCCAGGCGGGAGCAGTTGGGATTCTTGTGAAGTATTTAAATAAAAAACATAAAAAATCTCCTTTACGTAGAATCGTATTAATTAACTCAGCATTTTGAAGAGGTGGGTATGGGTACCGCCGCCCTGGGAAACCATTTATTGGATGACCAACGCCTCTGCCATAGGTCACCCCAAGTGGTTCAATACATATTGTGACTCAGCAGGGGCACCCGGGTTCATGGGGTGAGGTTTGTTCTTGGCGGCAGATGCGTCTGCCCATCTGCTACGTGGCGGGCCGCGTCGAGAGAGACTGGTTGAGGGAAGTCTTTTGACTACTCCAGCCGGACTCTCTCAACCCTTGCGCCGCAATTGGAGGGATGGATTCACACGTCTGCCACTCCTGGACACTGACCCCCATCTTCCTACCCACCCCTCTTACATTTTTCCTTCCCAGAACTTCCTCCCCTTAAAAAGATCCTCCAAACAGCGTCTCCTAAGATGACACAGGCCCTTTAGGGAATCATTTTTCCTCAGGTCCTCCTGTGTGGAGCTAACGTAAAAAAACTTGTGAAATACACCTTTTACCATTCTTAATAAATATGAATGAAAATGAAATATGGAAATAAGTCATAAAAACCTTCTCTTTTGATCAAACTCGTCATAGATTAAGGATACCAATTCGTTTTCATATCGAAGCACCGGAGAACTATTTATGTTCCATTTAACAATTTACCAAAACGATAATTAACACGGGCGTATAACGGGTACCACAGCGATTTAGAACTTAATTTCAGTGATCCAATGATCTACGCATGTTTTGAAATATGATTTTATTTTCACTGACTCACGAACGACTGTCTAACTGGTTCCCCAGAATTGATTTTCCTAAATATAGGACACTTCGTGGACGAGTACCTGGTGTCCCGCAGGAACAGAGTGCCTTGAAAGGTCGCCGGTATTTGAAATGGGTTAAATATATTAAAGGTTACTGGATTTAACGGTCTGTGTAAATTGAATGATCTTGAAGAGACTTTTAAAAAACATTTTTTACTTTGTTTTGGCTTTCACTTTGGGCCGTACTGGCCTAGTTATATCTAGTTAAATGGAAAGAGATTAATATTTTCTGTTTTATTTTATTTTATTCATCATCATCATCATCATCTTCGTCCCCTTATCCTATTCGGGTCGGGGACCCATTGCATCGACAAGGCTCCTCCATTCGTCCCTGTCTTGAGCTGACTGTTCGGCAGTCCATGGCAGTCCCATCCTCTCCTCACACAGTTTCTGGAGTTGCCTCGCCCAGCTGTGTCTGGGGCGGCCCACTGGACGTCTACCCTCCGGAATCGCACATAGTATCTTCCTCGGAATTCGGTCATCAGGCATTCTTGGTACATGCCCAAGCCACCTCATTTGCGATTTTTCTATGAAGAGTAGCAGTGGTTCAATGTTTAGATCGTCTCGGATATCGAGTTTCTTATATGATCCCATTTCGTAACCCCTGCCACTCCTCTCAATTATCTCATTTCGGCAGCGACTCTAGAGCGGGTTCGTTCGCTTTGCATCCATATTTGGTGGCCGTAGGTGAGCGTCGGGCGATATACCGTTTTGAACACTGCCATCTTTGATTTTATTGAGTTAGGAAATCCAAATTTGGAATATGATCTGAAATACTGTGTAATTATATCCAAAATCAGATAAACGCTTGTACAGCCATATCATTTTAAAAGGAACCCGCTTGAATGTATCTGTGCAGATCGATATTATCGAAAGTTTCAAAACAGTTTTCATTATCTTATTTTAAAAATTATTCTACCTTATAATTTTGTTCACTTATCTTTTCGAACCCTACACGTTCAATATTTATTGTGATCCGTAAATATTTATCAAATATCGTGATATTTATTGAACGTGTAGACGACTAGCGTATTATTTTTATAATGACGTTTTTGCTGTAACTCATTTAAGTGCGTTATTTTTTTTAGGTTTTGTAAACATACTACTTAGTATGTTTACAAAACTCAAAAAAAAATGTACTTAAATGTAACAAATGAGTCACAGCAATAACGTCACAGTTATAAAACAATTAAGAAAACCTTAAAACTTAGTTGGGGAAACAGATTCCGAACCCCACATAATACACTCTCAATTAGTGTATCAGCAAATTGGTTTAACCGGTAATAAATCAATATAGATACCTTAAAAAATTGACATTTAAAATCTTATAAATAAATCGCCTGACAGTGGATTGACCACAGTTTGAAAATGGTCTTGTAAACCGAAACAGCTGTAACAAAAATACTTGCAAAACTTGATAATAAAACTACCAAATTTAATTTTAATTAAATATTAAATAAAATCAAATGGAGTTCTTCGAATTAAACGCAAAAAACAATTAATATAGGATATCGACACATTAAAAAAAGTTAAAAGTTAACGAAGTAATGTACAATTTTCACTCAAGCAAATTAGGATTAACGATCAACAATTATTTTTTATTGTTTTTTACTTATTTTTATTTCTTGCTAGGACAATCCTATTTTAGGACGAGAGGAATTTAATTTGAGATTTCAGGGTCAAAAGATTTATCCTGATTTATTTTTGGGGATTTATGCCGTGTTGCGCTTTTTCCTTCTTTAGCCAACTTTTCGGCCAGCGTTATGTGTTCATCCAGGGTAGATGTCGGCTAAAGAAAATAAATTGATGGCTGGCGTGGGCGAGCGGTAAGGCTCTTGAATCCGGCGTGGCAAATAAATTTTATTTGATCAATTTGTGTGTTTTCACAATTAATTAATTAAAAATAATATATGGCGTATTTGCGGCTCGTTCCAGAGTGGGTGATACTCCTAGTATCGCCCTGGTGTAAGACCACCATTCAGAATTGAAACGTTGCTTGAAATGGCTTTAGCCGTGTTCGGTGACCAGATCTGAATAGCCAGGTACTTCTCCACCTTCCTCTTCCGCATTAACTTCCCCTCCCCACTACCTTCAGCCTCACAACATACCCTAATTGGGGATGCCATAGTGTCACTGGCTCCAGAAGGGAGCGGTTGGGACTCTTGTGCGGTTTTCATATAAAAAAAAATATAAACATTTTACTCTAGTCAAGGGAATTGCTGTTAACTTTAACTCTCATAGGGAAACTTCCGAATTCGTATTTTTCGGACAACGTTATTTATTTCGTTAAATATATTGTAACAATGTGTGAACTAATGTAGAATGTTGATAGAGAATTGTTTACGCTTTCCGTTTCTACTCTAATGGAAAAATCTCCTCATTCAGTGCATAATGATATTCTTTTTATACGAAATTTCACATTTTATAGCACAATCCAACAATGTTGGCCTCACTGGGTGGCCTACCCGTGCTGAGGCCCCATTGATTATTTCGTATTCATTATTGTATTATATTATTAGTGCAGACAATACACCACTAAAGGACTGAATGCTGTGGGTAGTAATGATTAGTTAATAAAGTCAATAAGTTTAGCGGTCTATGACGATATATATATATATATATATATATATATATATATATATATTTATACCCTCTCGTACTAAGTTGATCTTTCGTGACGGTAGACCAGTTTTTAGTTGATCCGTTTGCTCTTGTTGATCCAAGCGGATAAGTTGATCTATTACCGAAGCTGGCATACATATGTGGATCCTTATGGATCAACTTAAGTCATCGAGATTTTGCTGTAAGCCACGCCCATTTTTCGGTGGCATATACATTTTACACATTTTGTCTATGTTGATCTTATATAATGACCAATCAGAGATGGAAGCATTCTGATTGGTCATAAAAAACATGTACCTATATGGAACATTACTGTTAATTCGTTGATCTATATTGATATTGCGCGTTCCAGGGCTACGACAGAGTTGTGAGATTATTGCAGGGCTGCCACATACTCTAAATTATGTATTATTATTATTTGACAATAAATATTTTCGGTATTACGAAATGCGGCAAAAATTTTACGGAGAGGAAAAAGACGAGGGAGGGGGAAGGCGGGAAAGGTGTAAGGGAACGGGGCGCACGGGAAAGGACATGCAGGGAGAATTAATTTGAGTGATTGAGTGAATGAATTATACCGCCGCAGGGGGGGGGGTAGGGGGGGTATGGAGGGAGTGTAGGGAGGAGTGAAGGGGGTGTAGGGGGGGGTGAAGAAATAGCTTTAGTAAGGACTAATTGTATAATTGTAGACGAGTAATTCCATGGGAGTGGGAAGGGCGGGGATGGGTGGTGGGGGAGGGGGGTAGGGGGTGGCGGTAGGGAGGGGGTAGGGGGGGGTGAAGAAATGACTTAAGTAAGGAATAGTTGTATAATTGTAGACGAAGAATTGCAGGGGACTGGGAAGGGCGGGGGGGGTATCAATCTTAGAATACGGAGTACCGCTTCCCCGGGATCCATTAACTGGTTAACCAACACCTCTGCCATAGGTCACCTCAAGAAGATCGTTGCGTTTGGTGACTAAGCAGGGGTGCCCGGGTTCATGGGGTGAAGTTTGTCCAGGTCTTGGCGGCGGATGCGTCTGGCCACCTGCGACGTGGCGGACCGGGTCAAAAACGTTTGGTTGAGGGAGGCATTTTAACCTTTTGAGCCTGACTCTCTCGACCCATCGACTTGCAACTCTGGCCCTATGGCACCAAACAGACTGAAATTTTGGATTCTTACTTAAAAGCACGGTCTGTACAAGAATCAATCAAAAAAAATCTTCCAAAAGTATAATTTTACTAACGAGAGTTTTACGCTGTATATATTAGTTTTTTTTAGCAAATACTCAATAATTTGGGCCATCATCCACCAAACAGACTGAAATTTTGGATTCTTACTTAAAAGCACGGTCCGTACAAGAATCAATGAAAAAATCTTCCAAAAGTATAGTTGTTAGAAAACTCATCGTTTTTCAGGGCACGTTTTACACTTGGAATCGGTCACAACTCTAGCCCTATGGCACCAAACACACTGAAATTTTGGATTCTTACTTCAGAGCACGATTTGTACACGAATCAATAAAAAAATCTTCCAAAAGTATAATTTTACTAACGAGAGTTTTACGCTGTATATATTAGTTTTTTTTTAGCAAATACTCAATAATTTGGGCCATCATCCACCAAACAGACTGAAATTTTGGATTCTTACTATAAAGCACGGCCTGTACAAGAATCAATCAAAAAATCTTCCAAAAGTATAATTTTACTAACGACAGTTTTACGCTGTATATAAGTTGTTTTTTTTTTTAGCAAATACTCAATAATTTGAGCCATCATCCACCAAACAGACTGAAATTTTGGATTCTTACCTAAAAGCTTGGTCCGTACAAGAATCAACCAAAAATCTTCCAAAAGTATAGTTTTAAGAAAACTTATCGTTTGGAGATATTTGTTTTTACACTTGCGATCGCTCACAACTTTGGCCCTATGGCACCAAACAGGACGATTATTTTGTATTCTTACTTAAAAGCACAATCTGTACAAGAATCAATCAAAAAAAATCTTCCAAAAGTATCTCATCGTTCGTAGGTATTAGTTTTTACACTTGCGATCGGTCACAACTTTGGCCCTATGGCACCAAACAGATTGAAATTTTGAATTCTTACTTATAAGCACGGTCTGTACAAGAATCAATCAAAAAATCTTCCAAAAGTATAATTTTACTAACGAGAGTTTTACGCTGTATATATATATTTTTTTTTGTAGCAAATACTCAATAATTTGGGCCATCATCCACCAAACAGACTGAAATTTTGGATTCTTACTATAAAGCACGGTCTGTATAAGAATCAATCAAAAAATCTTCCAAAAGTATAGTTGTTAGAAAACTCATCGTTTTTCAGGGCACGTTTTACACTTGGAATCGGTCACAACTCTAGCCCTATGGCACCAAACACACTGAAATTTTGGATTCTTACTTCAGAGCACGGTTTGTACACGAATCAATAAAAAAATCTTCCAAAAGTATAATTTTACTAACGAGAGTTTTACGCTGTATATATTAGTTTTTTTTTAGCAAATACTCAATAATTTGGGCCATCATCCACCAAACAGACTGAAATTTTGGATTCTTACTAAAAAGCACGGTCCGTACATGAATCAATGAAAAAATCTTCCAAAAGTATAGTTGTTAGAAAACTCATCGTTTTTCAGGGCACGTTTTACACTTAGAATCGGTCACAACTCTAGCCCTATGGCACCAAACACACTGAAATTTTGGATTCTTACTTTAGAGCACGGTTTGTACCGAATCAATCAAAAAATCTTCCAAAAGTATAATTTTACTAACGAGAGTTTTACGCTGTATATATTAGTTTTTTTTTTAGCAAATACTCAATAATTTGGGCAATCATCCACCAAACAGACTGAAATTTTGAATTCTTACTTAAAAGCACGGTTTGTACAAGAATCAATCAAAAAATCTTCCAAAAGTATAATTTTACTAACGAGAGTTTTACGCTGTATATATTAGTTTTTTTTTAGCAAATACTCAATAATTCGGGCCATCATCCACCAAACAGACTGACATTTTGGATTCTTACTTAAAATTAAAAGCACGTCCGTACAAGAATCAATCAAAAAATCTTCCAAAAGTATAGTTGTTAGAAAACTCGTCGTTTTTCAGGGCACGTTTTACACTTGGAATCGGTCACAACTCTTGCCCTATGGCACCAAACACACTGAAATTGTGGATTCTTACTTAAGAGCACGGTTTGTACACGAATCAACAAAAAAGTCTTCCAAAAGTATAATTTTTACTAACGAGAGTTTTACGCTGTATATAATTTGGTTTTTTTTTTAGCAAATACTCAATAATTTGGGCCATCATCCACCAAACAGGACTGACATTTTGGATTCTTACTTAAAAGCACGGTCCGTACAAGAATCAATCAAAAAATCTTCCAAAAGTATAGTTGTTAGAAAACTCGTCGTTTTTCAGGGCACGTTTTACACTTGGAATCGGTCACAACTCTAGCCCTATGGCACCAAACACACTGAAATTTTGGATTCTTACTTCAGAGCACGGTTTGTACACGAATCAATAAAAAAATCTTCCAAAAGTATAATTTTACTATCGACAGTTTTACGCTGTATATAAGTTGGTTTTTTTTTTTAGCAAATACTCAATAATTTGGCCATCATCCACCAAACAGACTGAAATTTTGGATTCTTACCTAAAAGCTTGGTCCGTACAAGAATCAACCAAAAATCTTCCAAAAGTACAGTTTTAGAAAACTCATCGTTTGGAGATATTTGTTTTTACACTGCGATCGGTCCACAACTTTGGCCCTATGGCACCAAACAGGACGATTATTTTGGATTCTTACTTAAAAGCACAATCTGTACAAGAATCAATAAAAAAAAAATCTTCCAAAAGTATCTCATCGTTCGTAGGTATTAGTTTTTACACTTGCGATCGGTCACAACTTTGGCCCTATGGCACCAAACAGATTGAAAATTTTGAATTCTTACTTAAAAGCACGGTTTGTACAAGAATCAATCAAAAAATCTTCCAAAAGTATAATTTTACTAACGAGAGTTTTTACGCTGTATATATTAGTTTTTTTTTAGCAAATACTCAATAATTTGGGCCATCATCTACCAAACAGACTGAAATTTTGGATTCTTACTATAAAGCACGGTCTGTACAAGAATCAATCAAAAAATCTTCCAAAAGTATAGTTGTTAGAAAAACTCATCGTGATCGACACGTGATGACGCCCGGATGGTAGCCGATAACCCTAACCTAAGGTAACCTATTAAACCCTTCAAAATTTTGGCGTATTTTTCAGAATGGTCAAAATCTTTCCGCTTTACAATGAAATGCAAATAAATGGAATATTTCTGAACATATCCCAAAACTAAAAACTGTTTTTGAAAGGTCATGAAACACGCTTTCAAATTTTTTAGTTAAAAATAAACATATAATTTTTTAAATATAAAAATTTTGTCATGCAAACATAAAAAAGTTTAAAAAATAGCTCACCTTACGCTTTTTCTTACTAATATTACAAATAATGAAAAAAAATAAACACATACATATTTTCTTAGACAAATGTATTGTTAACGTTACTGTCACCTCATTTTTGGTCTTTTCGTATAAAAATAATTGATAAAAAATTATCAAGAATCAATCAAAAAATCTTCCAAAAGTATAATTTTACTAACGAGAGTTTTACGCTGTATATATTAGTTTTTTTTTAGCAAATACTCAATAATTCGGGCCATCATCCACCAAACAGACTGACATTTTGGATTCTTACTTAAAATTAAAAGCACGGTCCGTACAAGAATCAATCAAAAAATCTTCCAAAAGTATAGTTGTTAGAAAACTCATCGTTTTTCAGGGCACGTTTTACACTTGGAATCGGTCACAACTCTTGCCCTATGGCACCAAACACACTGAAATTTTGGATTCTTACTTAAGAGCACGGTTTGTACACGAATCAACAAAAAAATCTTCCAAAAGTATAATTTTACTAACGAGAGTTTTACGCTGTATATAATTTGGTTTTTTTTTAGCAAATACTCAATTATTTGGGCCATCATCCACCAAATAGACTGAAATTTTGGATTCTTACCTAAAAGCTTGGTCCGTACAAGAATCAATCAAAAATCTTCCAAAAGTATAGTTTTAAGAAAACTCATCGCTTGGAGATATTTGTTTTTACACTTGCGATCGGTCACAACTTTGGCCCTATGGCACCAAACAGGACGATTATTTTGGATTCTTACTTAAAAGCACGGTCTGTACAAGAATCAATCAAAAAAATCTTCCAAAAGAGTAGTTTTTAGAAAACTCATCGTTCGTAGTTTTTACACTTGTGATCGGTCACAACTTTGGCCCTATGGCACCAAATAGATTGAAATTTTGAATTCTTACTTTAGAGCACGGTTTGTACACGAATCAATAAAAAAATCTTCCAAAAGTATAATTTTACTAACGAGAGTTTTACGCTGTATATATTAGTTTTTTTTTTAGCAAATACTCAATAATTTGGGCCATCATCCACCAAACAGACTGAAATTTTAGATTCTTACTATAAAGCACGGTCTGTACAAGAATCAATCAAAAAATCTTCCAAAAGTATAGTTGTTAGAAAACTCATCGTTTTTCAGGGCACGTTTTACACTTGGAATCGGTCACAACTCTAGCCCTATGGCACCAAACAGATTGAAATTTTGAATTCTTACTTAAAAGCACGGTTTGTACAATAATCAATCAAAAAATCTTCCAAATATATAGTTGTTAGAAAAATCATCGTTTTTCTGGGCACGTTTTACACTTGGAATCGGTCACAACTCTAGCCCTATGGCACCAAACACACTGAAATTTTGGATTCTTACTTTAGAGCACGGTTTGTACACGAATCAATAAAAAAATCTTCCAAAAGTATAATTTTACTAACGAGAGTTTTACGCTGTATATAAGTTGTTTTTTTTAGCAAATACTCAATAATTTGGGTTATCCTAGAAAAACTATTAAGTTATCGATCTGCATTAAAAGAATTAATATCGCATTTCTCTTTTCTTAATATTAAATAAAAAAATATAAATTTCACTAATGAAAATTGTCTATTTAAGTTTTCTGAAGGTTTCACTTCTACCGGTACCGAAGGATTTATTTAATTATGTATTTATTCATTATTAATTACTTATTGTACTTAAATAAAATAACTTAGTACTAGAATAAATTAATACTAGAAATACTCCGCTTTCTTGTAGTTGGACTCGGACATGTTTCTACATGTTTCCTTGTGTAGAGCCGTCACAAAGAGGAGACCGAATATACTATCTTATTCTCTCGCAAGGTAACTCTTATTAATGGATGTTTTTGTCTCTTTTTCGCTATTTTTCGTTTCATTGAGTTTCAAATCACAACGGTGCTAAAGAAATTTTCACTTAAAAAATGTGAACTTTTACTATCGAAAGTTTTACGCTGTATTTAATGTGTTTTGTAAAGCAAATACTCAATAATTTGGGTTATCCTAGAAAAACTATTAAGTTATCGATCTGCATTAAAAGAATTAATATCGCATTTCTCTTTTCTTAATATTAAATAATAAAAAAATATATTTCACTAATGAAAATTGTCTACTTACGTTTTCTGAAGGTTTCACTTCTACCGGTACCGAAGGATTTATTTAATTATGTATTTATTAATTATTTATTACATTTTGTACTTAAACAAAATAACTTATTACTAGTATAAATTATTACTAGAAATACACTCAAAAAAGAACGCAACTTTTGATAGGGTTCTAACTTCACTTCACCTTGTTCTGAGATATGAGGTGTCAAAGTTTGCAAAGATGATTTCTCATAATCTATTTACCAATTTCTGATTTTGAAGTTGAAATTTGTTTAACGTATTTTAATTGAACATATTTTGAAGGAAAGTATTTAAATATGACGTATATTTACCCTTTTAGAACATACCTAAACATGCAAATAAAACCCTGTACAACCAGCTAAGGCATAATAATACATTGCACAAGGTTCTAATTACATTTCACTAATGCAATTCCAAGCTACGTCCTATTTAAATATTTTCCATCTAAATACGATAAACTAAAATACTTTAACTAAAATTGTTAAATAGATTACGAAAATTCGTCTTTGGAAACTTAGAAACCTTAGAAAATGATAGAGAAGACACAGTTAGAACCCTATCCAAATAAAGTGACGAACCATAATGCGCCTCTTAATTAAGATCAACTGTCAGATACAAGAAAAATAGAGAGTGTAAGTGTAGTGAGAATGTAAAATGAATTATTATTGAAAATGCTTGATGTTAGAACTTCGTCATACACATATCAACGAAAATACAACACGGATGGTTCTGAAAATTATTTTGGGTATAGAAATGAGCAAAAAAAATGCTTTGGCAATCAAAGGTCATTTTTGAAAAAAATGTCAGTTAGAACCCTATTCAAATGAGGCGACGAAATATCGGCAAGGCAAGGTAAAACATGTCGGTTCTTTGTTGGAGCGGATGTAAACAAACGATCTGCGTCATCGCGTCATCACGTGATCGACACGTGATGACGCGATGGTAGCCGATAACCCTAACCTAAGGTAACCTATTAAACCCTTCAAAATTTTGGCGTATTTTTCAGATGGTCAAAATCTTTCCGCTTTACAATGAAATGCAAATAAATGGAATATTTCTGAACATATCCCAAAACTAAAAACTGTTTTTGAAAGGTCATGAAACACGCTTTCAAATTTTTTAGTTAAAAATAAACATATAATTTTTTAAATATAAAAATTTGTCATGCAAACATAAAAAAGTTTAAAAAATAGCTCACCTTACGCTTTTTCTAACTAAAATTACAAATAATGAAAAAAAATAAACACTTACATATTTTCTTAGACAAATGTATTGTTAACGTTACTGTCACCTCATTTTTGGTCTTTTCGTATAAAAATAATTGATAAAAAATTATCAAAATTATTAGGTTAGTTACTAGGTATTTAAATGTTATGTTAATTATGTTAATCGCACGTGTTATGCCGAATATGTGTAAATAAATAAATATGGCTAACTTATTTTTAAGGCATTATTTTGTTAAAAATACTAGCTGGTTCCCGGCACGCGTTGCAATGCCATTCAAAGAAATGAATTGTTTCTCCCTGCACGTCCATTCGCTTGCGTCCCCGTTCTTAGTTGAACCCGGCATGCGTTGCAATACCACTTAAATAAAGATATTGTTTCTCCCTGAGTGTTTTTTTCAATTCGCCCCCGTTCCCCTACCCCCCCTCCTCTTCCCCTCTTGCGATCCCCCTCCACCTTCTTCGCTTTTCACACTCCCCTTTTCCACTTCGCTCCGTCCGCGACCCCCCCCCCCCCCCCCTCCGTTGTCCACTTTCCCGACTTCCCCCCTCCTTCGACCCTTTCTCCCGCGAATCTTTCCCCCTTCATTCCCGTCCGCCAGTCCCGGATTCCCCTCCCCCTCCCGCCTACCCTCCTTGCCGCTAAAATACATGATATACACTCACTTTTCCAAACAACTTGTGCACCACTTACTATGTTTTTATAGTAATTTCATAAAACCAGAGCTCACCAGTGTACATAGAAACACTCTTCTGCTAAAATTTAATGTTCTGTAGAAATTTTGAGTAAATCCATTTATTACTTTCCAAGATTAGCGAACGCAAACATACGGAACCAAAATGTTTATATTTATAGATTTTCGTTATATTAAACTAATATATTATGACTTTTAAGTTTGTAAAATTATTGTTTCAAAATTGTCTTACATTTATATCGCCCACTTCGATTTGATATTTATGTAATTAATTTCAATTTATGTAATTTTTTTCTTTAAGAACAAAAAATGTTTTTTAAAATGTGGTTTACTGTGTTCTGTACATTCAGTGTCATTGAAAAAAGCGGTTTCACGACGGTTGGTCCGGCGACAATTTATCCTCCGACAATTGGTCCGCCGATAGTTGATCCCTCCGAGTCCGAGGGATCAACTGTCGGGGGGGGTCAACTGTCGGGGGATCAACTGTCGGGGGGGGGGTCAACGGTCGGTGTGGGGGGTCAACTGTCGGGGGGTTAACTGCCAGGGGATCAATTGTCCGAGGTATCAACCGTCCGTCAGATCAACTGTCAGGGGATCAACTGTCGGGGGATCAAATGTCGGGGGATCAAATGTCAGGGGATAAACTGTCAGCGGGCTAACTGTTGGGGGGGAGGGCAATTGTTGCCGGATCGACTGTCATGGAAACATTTTATTTAGTTATTAACTTTTTAGCAGAGGTGTCGGTTATACGATAAATGGTTCCCGGGGCGGCGGAATAATTGGTATCGGCGCCTTCATTCACTGACTCACTCACTCGCTCAAATTGATTCTCCCTGCATTTCCTTTCCTGTGCGCTCCGTTCCCTTCCACCTTCCCCGCATTCCCCCTCCCTCGTCTCTTCCCTCTCCGTGAATTTTTTTGCCGCATTTCGTATTATTGAAAATATTTATTGTCAAATAATAATAATACATAATTTAGAGTATGTAGCAGCCCTGGAATAATGTCACAACTCTGTGGCAGCCCTAGAATGCGCCATTATATATCAGATCAACCAATTAACAGTAAAACTCCATATAGGTACATGTTTTTTATGACCAATCAGAAGGCTTCCTTCACAACCTCTCTGATTGGTCATTTAAATCGGATCAGCAAAAGAACTGTAAAACGACATATAGGTACATAAGTTATACGATTATGTGGATCAACGAAGTATGGTGATTTACAAGCGACAGATCAACAAAGCATGTTAATTTGCAAGCGATTCCCATACAAATTTTTAAAATTTTATGATAAGTACATCAAATATTTTTTCTTGCAAAATGGCAACCTTGGTAACTAATGTAATAATGTTGCAAAATCATACAGATGTATTCCATCACAGCCAAGTTATAGGGTGTTAAAGGTGGATCAACTTGGCTTATAACTTCTTACTGGATCAACACACTACGGGAAGAGGCCAATATATATATATATATATATATTTTTTTTTTTTTTACAGTAGCTCCACACACCGCGTGACCGGTGTGGTCTAGCGGTAAGGCTCTTGACTCGCAATCCGAAGTTCACGGGATCGAATCCCGGCGTGGCAAAAAAATATTATTTGATTAATTTGTGTTATTTAATAATTAATTCATTTTAGTTACTTTCAGTAACGTCCTGGTGTAAGACCACCATTCAGAATTGAAACGTTGCTTGAAATGGCTTTAGCCGTGTTTGGTGATCAGATCTAAATAGCCAGGTACTTCCCCGCCTTCCTCTTCCCCACCTCTTTTCCCTCCCACTACCTTCAGCCTACACTACAACATACCCCAATTGGGGATGCCATAGTCTCAATGGCTCCAGACGGGAGTAGTTGGGACTATTGTGCTGTATTCATTTAAAAAAAAAAACAGGAGGCCCTGAGGAAAATAATTCCCTTCAGGGTCTATGTCATCTTTGGGGATGCTGTGTGGAGGGTCTTTTTAGGAAAGGAAGGAGAGGAAGTTATGGGAAGGAAAAGGGTATTAGGGATGGGTAAGAATCAGGGGGTCAGTATGTCCAGGAGTGACGGACGTATGCATCCATCCCTCCCACCACGGTGCAAGGCGATGTTCCGAGAGAGAGTACGGCTGGAGAAGTCAAAGGGACTCCCTCAACCACTCTCTCTCGATCCGGCCTGCCACGCAGCTGATGGGCAGACGCATCCGCCGCCAAGACAAACAAACAAACTTCACCCCATGAATCCGGGCACCCTTGCTAAGTCACCAAACGTACCGAATCACTTGGAGTGACCTATAACAGAGGTGTTGGTTATCCAATAAATACCCGCCTTCAAAACTGAAATTCTGGTACCAACCATTTAGCATGGAAGAAAGGCATGGATTGGTGGAGAAGGTATGAAAATAGACTTAATGAAATGAGAGCCGAGGTGTTTGTCTGGTAAAACTACCATGACCGAATTACAGATGAGGAGATCCGAAAAGACTAACCTCAAAGATAAAATTAAGATATGTTAACTTAGATTATCTGGACACGTACAGCATATGAACGAAGATAGGTGTGAGGGATTTAACTTGCAGGTGGACGGAAAATAATATATATTCTGTACATCCCGGGAGCTTGAGCATGGTCAAGCGATTAAATTTCTCGAAAAATTTTACAATTGCGGGCCATAACCATTTGAACCTGAATTTTTATATAAAAATTTCGTGAAATCTCCATATAAGGAATATCACGCAAAATATATTGCATTTAAAGATACACATCGATTAAAAAATCATGAAATTCGAATGACATAATTTATGGATGGCCCCTTATGTAGCATTAGTGCAATCCGTATACGCTTTTGTGAAAAATCACCTCAATGATCGCTCTATTATTATCACTATAGTACTTACTACCCGTACACTAGTAGTGCCAGTACAGAGATGATGATTACATCTACTCTGCCGCCTCCATGAAAAAATGACGTAATGAAGAACGCTATAATGTTATAAACGTTGTTATTGTGTAATTCATCTAAATAAGCATCTCTGTGAATACATATTTATTCATCAAATTTAATATTTACTGGACAAAGAAAATCAACTATATTCTTTGAAAGTTTAAACCCCAGAACAAAAGCTTTTGTTTTGAGAAAATTGGGTGGAAGAAAGAAGGCGAAAAATTGACACTTTTACCTCTTTGTTTGTCAGGAAAAGTTACTGGCTCATGTTAATTTAAGCAAAGATATTTTTTTCTAAATTTATATCAGTAATGGACAATTTGATTTATCCATTTAGAAATTCGATTCTTCTTTATCAAGCAGTGCTTAAGACTGAATTTTTTTTTAGAATGTTGCATAATAGGGCAAAGTTGGTGGGGTTATGTCACTTCGGATTGAGAATATTGTGAAACGGATGGAAAAAAGATGAAGCGAATGGATAGTAGGAGAAGAATATTTACAGCAATGCTTTGGTTCTGAACTATCACCAGGGCGATACTCAAAGAGTATTTAACTCTGAAACGAAGTGCAAGTGAATGAACGAATGAAACCAAACGCAACTCCTGAATGAGCGCTGGGCCCGAGCTCACCCCAGACCACGCCCTACATACAATTAATTTTAAATTTTTTTAAATTTTTTTTGGATTATTTTGTTTTTTCTATTCTTTATTAAAAAAAATCTGTTGTGTAAATACGCATAATTATATGGGACGCGTGTGATTGCACTATCCTCCCCACAACCTGGAATAAAAAACATTATTATAATATTGATTTATAGAAAACAAATTACCTAGTACACACATCTTATTTAATCAAATTTATCAACATGTTTCGAAACCAGTGGTGTGTTTATTGGGATAAAATGAAAATTGATGAAAATAATAATAGATTAACAAGTATAGACAAATAAGTGGCTGGAGACAAAGAACGTTATAGAGTTGTAATTACTTAGACAAAGGGTATAAATATTTTATTGAATTGGCAATTATTGAACAAGTGATTACATTGATTTATTCAAATTGAGTTTTTCGTTGTAAGTGTATGGTGTAACACCATTATTCAGAATTGAAACGTTACTTGAAATGGCTTTAGCCGTGTTGGTGAATAGATCCGAATAGCCAGGTATATTTTCCACGTCTCTTCCCCCCCACTACTTTCAGCCTCACAACATACCAAAGTTGGGGATGACGTAGTCTCACTGGCTCTAGACGGTTGGGAGCACTTGGGACTCTTGTGGTATTCAGATAAAATAAGTTATATTATATTCAAGTAGGAACCTTTAGCGGTTTTTTTTGCTAAGCCGACTGCACGTGTAAGTATGTCGTATTTTGTTTTTACCACATGCTGAGAAATATTGTTAGTGAAAATATTTGTGAAGTGGATTTTCACTCAAGACGCCTGCAGATATAAGTATATTGACTTTGGTTGTATGGCCGTATATCCTCTTTGTATACTTATTTGAAGAATTTTTTTTAGAGGATCAACTGTGCGAGGGATCTGGCAGAGGGATCAACTGTCCGGCGGGTCAACTGTCAGGGGGATCAATTGTCGGGAGGATCAACTGTCGGCGTAACAATTGTCGACGAATCAATTGTCATGGAATCGTTCTCTAATATTTGTGTAGTGGATTTTCACTCAAGACGCCTACAGATATAAGTATATCGACTTTGGTTGTACGGCCGTATATCATCTTTGCATACTTACTTGAAGAAATAATTTTTTAGGGGATCAACTGTCCGAGAGATCTGGCAGAGGGATCAACAGTCCGGCGGGTCAACTGTCCGCCGGATCAACTGTCGGGGGATCAACTATCGGCGGGCCAATTGTCGTCGGATCAATTGTCGCCGTATCAATTGTGATCAACCGTTCTAAGTGATCAATTGTCGCCGGATCAATTGTGATCAACCGTTCTCAACACAGTCATTTTGACGTGATTTTCCTTCGAAAACGATGCTATAGAAGTAAACTAATCATTGTTAAAAATTGCGGAAAAATATGGTTTTGATTCTTTAGGTAACCAAAGTATTTTTTAACAAACGCTCGAGACCCATAGCTTTCAAACGCTCTGTGTAAGACGGTGCTTTACAGAACTTCCGTCCGAGTCCCAGAACAATAAAAAACAATAAAGTTTCAAGTCAGAAAAGCAATTGTTTGATTGAATCAATCTAAAGAATTTACTAAACAACAAATACATTTCCAATGCTTTATCTAATTAATATTTACGAAATTCTGTTACGGAAGCACGATAAGTGATAATAAGCCTAGTATAGAAATAGTCTCCCCACTCCGCGACCCGCGCCCGAAAAAAGATTGATTTCATTCCGCAAATGTAATCGAATATGAACCGATGCTATAATTGAATATGAAGGCTTATGAAAGGTATTCACTGAAGGTATCGCATACAACGGTCCCGTCAACTGCCTTTAACAGGCTGTCCTCAAAGTATTCAACACACTTTTGAGAGCTTTTGAAATCGTTAACTTGCTTTCATTTCGATATCAAATTGTGTTATAATTTTATAAAAATGTATGTGTATTATCTTTCTATAATATAATATCACGGAAATAAATCATGGAAAATGAGATTGAAAATGGGATTCTTAATTAATCAAAAATTCTGTAATTTTATATATCAGATATCCTTAGCTTTTATGTGTCAGATTACCTTCGATGATAGGGTGATCTCATTTTACAAAGAATTACATTTGATTGTACTAACGTGTCTAATGACTAATCCAGACCCCCGTTTACAGAATTGTTATGGACCACAGCTTCATCGCCATATACTTTAACCTTCCGCTGAATGAAAATCTCTTGATCTTCAGTCCCTCGTATGATGTCGCGAGTCTCTCATATGATGGTCTTTCTCATAATTTAATAGCCTTTTCAAAGCCCGTCAAAACGATCGACGTTTGGAGAAATTTTTCATAACTTGATGATGGTCTATCTCATAATATAAAGATCTTTTAAAAACTCGTCAAAACGATAGATGTCTGGGGAGGATTCTCATACCTAGTATGATGGCTATCTCATAATATAATGGCATTTTCAAAGCCCGTCGATCCATATCTGGAAAGGTCATACCTAACACGACGGCCTATATCATAATAAATTAATAATTATTAACAATATATAGTAAAGATCTACGATAACCCCATTTCGAGCGCAACGCTACGAAGGTGCGCTCTAATTTTGGTGGATAACTCGTAGCACGAGACTGCGGATACATACAAAAATAATGCGTAGCAATAGCTCCGTCCTGACATAGCAAAGCTTGCGACGCATGACCTATACGAATGTGAGCAAGTATCAAGCAAAACATTAATGCAATACTACGCGTACGTTTTCTTTATTGGAGCTCGGCGAATTTTACTGCTAAAAAACATTTTGTAGTAGGTAAAGCAGTTACGATAACTGCTTGATTGATAAAGTAAATACAATATCTGCCAAAGTTCTGGCAACAATAGGGTAGTTTTTCACCGCAGCATTCATTTCTTTAACAATAATTAGCCACTTGAGGACCTGAGGAAAATAATTTCTTTTAGGGCTTAGGCCATCTTTGAGGATGCTGTGTAAAGAGTATTTTGAGGACAGCAAGGAGTTAATATTTCATTAAGTCCCTGTTGTAAGAAGGAGAAAATACAGAAACTGGTAAATCGTTCCACAACCGAGGTGTTGAACTCAAGAACAAGTCGTAGAAACATTTAAGAATATTTTTCAGTTATAATTTTCTTGGTATTGCTTCCCGAGAATTGCACATGAAGTACATTGTTTCTTGAGCAGTTGCATTTAAAGTACATTGTTTATTGAGCAATTATATATGAAGTAAATTGTTTCTTGAGCAATTGCATATGAAGTACATTTTTCTGACATTTAAGTGTCTGAAGTTTAAACTGCCCGAAGTTTTTTATAACATAATTCAGTTTATTTGTTTTTGCACTCGAGCTCATTATTTGTGCTTTCAATATTTTTGTATCAAAATTCAAAGTGGTTGTGGGAATATGTATTTTTTTTTAAATTTCACAGAGCATCATTTCCGCGTATGCCGATTTCGATATTACGAAAAAAAAATTCTCCATACTAGACCGCTCCACCCTAATGTTCAGACGTTTCCCCTACGAAAACTACGACGAAAATCGACATATATTTTCAGTAGAGCAGTCGAATATTTTGTTCTCATAACCCATTCATATCACGAGAAACAAGCCATTCATGTCGAGTATTACGAGGATTCGTAAATAAAAACAAATTGTTCACCATTCGTTCGAATCGGTGATTCCATTCAAGTAGAATTTTTCTATGATTAGATAAAAAAAAATAACGAACCGTTAAAACACGGATATTAGGTACTAAATTATTATTTTAATGAAATTTTGCTGGATATTGAAAAAATATGTGAAAACACAAATAAGATGGGCCAAGAGCTACGAGCTACGGGCTTCGAGCAATAGGCTACGAACTACAGCAAAAAGGCATTTTGAGGTTATGTTTCAACCTACATAATATTATATTAGTATTTTTGAACTTACCGCTTCCTTGCTTGGAGGATCCAGCCAGGCTTTTCAGGGAATTAAGTAACCCGCTCATGGGAGACGGGGGGCATCACAGGGGTCTCAAAGAGGGGCCGCGGACCTCCCGGGGCCCGGGCGCTACCGCGGTCGCGGGCCGCGCATCGTCTCTCCTGGACCCACACAACTAGATGCACACTTGCCAAAATTCACTGAAGATTTCTCTATCAACTTATTCACGACCATTTAAAGCTGGATTTCTTAATGCTATTTTTGTTTTAATTTTCGCGTTTTTCAGATGTATTGTTTTTGGCGTGTTTTTATGCATTATTTTTTATATGAATTACCAATATAGAGGCAAATTTTATTTAACAGCCTACATGAATTTTTTTAAATTTTTACCTGAAAAGAAATTCCTGTTTTTATGAAAGAAATTAAAACAATTTACACACAACGTTTATGCAAAGCCAGAAATTGGATTCAATGGCGTAGTATAATAGTACTCACAGTTAAAACAAACTCAATTTAGAGTGAGTGCGCGAAACGATGCATAATTTTGATTTTAAGTTTGTAGCATTTAAAAAATGAAACTGCAACACGCAAGAATTTTATACGCACGCTTTAAAGTTGACCCATATTACTTAGAAAAGTAGAAAAATGGTCGTGTGAGTGATAATTTTTATTGAATTAACTGTCTTTTTGATTCTTTGGTTTTTCGAGGTCACTCGGTTTTGACAGCCAAACCGCGATGTACCGATGGTTGTATGGATTGGCTCGCTATGACGGACACTGGCACGATCTACCGCCAGCGCGACCTGAACAGCTGTGGGCGGAGGCGGTAATGTGCAGTGTCGATCGATCGTCTGCTCCCTACTCCCCTATACACGACTCCGAGCCAGAACCCCACCCAACTCAAAACACACGAAAAATTACATCAAACTGATACCACTACACAAAAAAAGTCGTTTCCAAACGCACAAAAAACATTAAACAAAACATCCACTTTTCACTCGGTGCCGTAAACGCTAATCGTATTCCTTGAATTGCAGGGAACGTTGGATTAACTAAGCTATTGTATAGTTAAATCACAAGGGAAAACAATTTCATCTTATCGGTGAAAAGGTGGATTTTCCCCTGTGTTATAAATTTTGGGCGGCTAAAATACTCGCACTTTTTGATAGAGTGGCGCTTTTTCCTAGAGGAAAAAGCTTTATACATTTTGCGTAGCCTGGGAAAACAGACTTGAAATATTCTAGTCTTCGGCTAAGTATCGCGAATTTTTAAAAGAGGGCATGTTTGTCGTTGTTTTTATTTCAGCAGTATTAGTTTGATCGGCGTTTTTTGCGGAGTGTGCTGTTTTGATGGTGTATTTCCTTGTGTGCGGCCGTGATGATTTGGTTTCGGGGCTTTATCCAGAGGCGCGCCCTCTTACGTACGCACCCCTCTTCCTCGCCCCGGGCCGAGCCAACCGCCCGTTGCGGCTGCGGCTGTCGGGAAGATTACGTCAAGAACTATTCCTATACACAATATCTACGTCTACATGCTCATACTGCTCATCCACGAGACATTTACGTCATTGCTCGCAACTTTTATTAAATTTCAAACAATAACGGACCGTACGAGTAATATGGAACATCAGTCAATTTTTATGTAGTAAGAATATACTTCTAACTTAATATCAGTACTGTTTTTAAAAAAATGTAATTTTCATAATTTTTTTAAAGTTTTTCAAAGCCCGCCAAAACGATCGATGTCTGGAGAGGTAGGTACGCGTGACGTCATACGTACCTTGGTTATGTCAGTTAACAGTAAAGCTATTACCACACGGGTCGGATGAAATCAACAAATCCTAAAACAGTAAATAATAAATAAAAATAATTCTTTTTAAATAACATGTGGAGACCGTCCGCGAGTCCACGCGTCGCGATATTCACAATATTGCCCGATGTTCAGGCAATATTGCCCACATTCCGAATTTCTACTGTTTTAACATATATTATATTATTATTTCTAACATATTTATCTTGAACACTTTAAGTTTAAAAAAAAAAAGTTATTTAAGAAGATAATATCTATACATTCATCATGCTGAAGCAGCAATTATATGAAATTCCCGCGATAGAAAAAAATCGCGAGGTATGCTCCGAAAATTATTAAAAACACGAAATTGTAAAATAACAGTTTTTTCCGTTATTTTACAAGTTACATGTATGAAAAAATTCACAGTGTTTCTTTAAATGCTATGTGAGAAGGGATTTCCGCCCGCAAGATTTCGGTCTATTTTAAACGCCGTGTTTTATTAAACATTTTTCACTTAATTATTGTCGTTTTTATAGAGTTAATTATAATTATTAAAAAAGAACTTGTTTTACCTACTGTATTAAAAAAAATAAAAAAAACATAATAAAATATTAATTTAGGTAGAAATTTTAATTTCTATAGTAAAATTATAAGAAAATAAAAGTATAAGAAAATCGGACATTTGTAACTTAAATTTACGCCAATTAAAATGCTATTCCTAATAAAAAAAATTTCATCAATTTGCCTAGTAAATAGAGTAAAATTATTTTTTAAGTCATTTTCAAAGTAAATACTGCTAAAATTACCTCTAAAATTATGAAAAATCGAATTCTTTAATTTATTTATTGTTTTGTGTTTCATTCGTAGAACTATTTTTAATTTAAATTTTTTTTTAATTAAATTTAAAAATTTTATCAAGTTATCATGCAAGTTATCAAGCCATCAAGTTCTGCAAGTATTTTAGTTTTTATTTTTGTAATTATATAAATACGTAGTCTCTAGGTGGTCTAACCACAGTTAATTGAAAATGGCCTTGTAAGCCGAAACAGCTGAAACAAAAATAAAAACTAAAATACTCGCAGAACTTGAATAACATTATTAAATTTTAATTTCATTAGATTAAAAAAAAAGAATTTTTTAATAACCCATTTGTATTTTATAATAGAAATACAAATAAATTAAATAGCACGCATCAGTACTAGATATTCTCAACCTGTTAAATAAAAAAAACAGTTATTAAGTTTGGTTGGTTTTCGGCTTCGGTAATTTTAAATAAAAATAATTTAAGTTTTGTATGAAAAAGGCCCTGTAGAACACATGCGGTGACAGAGTTCTATCAGAACCTGCTGACCAATCAGGGCGTTTATATCTCTTATGGTTTTAATCGTTTTTGTTTAACGATATATTAATTCTACGTTTAATTAGGTATGCATAATAAAATTTATGTATTTAGCATCGGCGTTTATTGATATTAGTATGAATATATATTTTTAAGCTATATTATTTTTCACTTGTGTTCCTTTTTTGACATTATTATCATTATTATTAAAGGGTTAATAAATATTTTAAGTAACAAAGGAGGACATTTTAATAAGCAAACATCTAAAAATATAATATAATATTATTTGATAGTACATAATATCGTTGTTGGCATCCCAACCTATTGTTTTTTATATCACTAATTGAATGAACAAAACATTTGATTTCAGTTGGTATTTGAAAATAAATTGGATTACATTTTTAATGAATGTTTTCTTCATACCGGTAAAAACATAACTTATACCATTTATGTGAAAATTATGGATAATAGCCCACAATTTGCTGCATAAAATATAACTCTTAATCACTGCTTATAACGGATAAGTTAAACAAAAATAAGTTCCTTCAGGAATGTTGAAAAATAAAGAGAAAAGCACAAAATATCAACATAGTATCTATCAATTTCCACCATTTTGAATACACTGCCATCTGTTGAGGAAACGTCGCGGCCGGAAAATTTTCCGGAAAGGTGGACAATAATATTATACCTTCACACGTCGGATGTTTCGATTGCGAGATTATTGTATGAAATTATTGGCATCTCTTTCATGTCGCAAGGCGAGCGTGAGACAACATCTAGTATTGATTTTCAAAGGACGTCACGTAGCCTCAGAAAATATTATTGTGTTTTGTAAGTTGTGGCGCCAAAATATTTAATTCAAGACTTACAGGCTATTAGTAGAAAACCTCCGGGTTACAATTAATTAAAATCTGTAACTAAATAATGATACTGTATAAAAAACTTCGATATATTTCCTATTCGAACATTCGGATAGGAAATATTTCGAAGAAAGATTTAGTTTTTATTTTCTGTTTCACAAACCAGTGAGTTTAAATATATTTTTTTCTTTATAGCTTTAATATATTATCATTTTAATGTTATATACTTCGTCACTTTTCTCAGTAACTTTTTACTACTAATACTATATTTAATTGCTTTACGGCTTTTATAACCTTGTACTTGACTGTGAATCTAACAATTACAAATGTAAACATCATTTAATATTAAGTTTTACAAAAAACAACAAGTTACTACCTAATGTGAACCAAACCAGGCAATTTGACTGCCCTAAAACGGGAAATCTCCTAGTTGGACCGTCAAAGTTTTCTTATAATGTAAATGTATTTTTGTTCTAATAAATAAATAAATATATCTGGGGTTTGTTCAATATTACATTAAAAAATCTTAATTTAGCTATTCCGTTCTGTTTGTCCATAATTTATTATACTCGTAAGGCTAGCTTTACACTCGTAATTAAAAATTACGGATTACGTAATATTTTGACAGGTCACTCCCAGGAGCGTTTACATATGAATCTGACTTGTGGCAATTTATGATCACGGAAGTTTTTCGGAAGTTCGACCTGTGTAACTGCTCATGCGACCGTTTACATCTGTAAATGTATTTGCGGTAAGATGGCTTCCTTTCAACAACGACATGCTACTGTCAAATTTACGCGATTTTGTCAATAAAGACGAAAAGGACCAAATAAAGTGCTGAAATAGATTTTGGCTTTAATTAAACAATTCTCCACGCACTTTTGTGCCGTCAAAGGCGAAAATTAGTGGATTTCTTTCATTTTATTCGAATGACAGCTACCTGACAGCTGCCGACTGCAACCGACTTCGTATTCAAATACGTAATTTAAAAAACAGAAACATTGAGATTAGAAAGGTTTGGACCGATAATTGAATAGAAGGATGCTCATTTTCAGAAAACTCAAATAAGTGGAAATAAATTCTAGTTTTATAGGAAAAAAATCCAATAAAAACAAATGTCTTTTGGTTTTGACATTTCGCAACGGCGCATTTTGGTACTATTTCTTACAAAAAGTCCCTCAGCTTATCAAATTGATTTTATAAGCTGTGAGAAGGCTGTAATTTCGCGCGGACGCGATTAGACCTGTCAAAAAACTTCCGGGAGAAGAAGTTCTGTAACATGCTTTAAATTACGTTAAGTGACTTTTGGTGTCGTTTACATTGGTAATTTGGCCATAATTCACTTACACGAGCGAATTACGAGAAAAAAATTACGAATGTAAAGCCAGCCTAAGACTTTTGAAGTAACCGTAAAAAAAAATAGATTGTTTTTAAATAAATTATAAGGCTGGCTTTACATTCGTAATTTTTTTCCCGTAATTTGCTCGTGTAAGTGAATTATGGCCAAATTACCAATGTAAACGACACCAAAAGTCACTTAACGTAATTTAAAGCATGTTACAGAACTTCTTCTCCCGGAAGTTTTTTGACAGGTCTAATCGCGTCCGCGCGAAATTACAGCCTTCTCACAGCTTATAAAATCAATTTGATAAGCTGAGGGACTTTTTGTAAGAAATAGTACCAAAATGCGCCGTTGCGAAATGTCAAAAACCAAAAGACATTTGTTTTTATTGGATTTTTTTCTTATAAAACTAGTATTTATTTCCACTTTTTTGAGTTTTCTGAAAATGAGCATCCTTCTATTCAATTATCGGTCCAAACCTTTCTAATCTCAATGTTTCTGTTTTTTAAATTACGTATTTGAATACGAAGTCGGTTGCAGTCGGCAGCTGTCAGGTAGCTGTCATTCGAATAAAATGAAAGAAATCCATTAATTTTCGCCTTTGACGGCACAAAAGTGCGTGGAGAATTGTTTAATTAAAGCCAAAATCTATTTCAGCACTTTATTTGGTCCTTTTCGTCTTTATTGACAAAATCGCGTAAATTTGACAGTAGCATGTCGTTGTTGAAAGGAAGCCATCTTACCGCAAATACATTTACAGATGTAAACGGTCGCATGAGCAGTTACACAGGTCGAACTTCCGAAAAACTTCCGTGATCATTAATTGCCACAAGTCAGATTCATATGTAAACGCTCCTGGGAGTGACCTGTCAAAATATTACGTAATCCGTAATTTTTAATTACGAGTGTAAAGCTAGCCTAAGAACAAAAATATTCTGTAAGATAATTTCGTCAAAATGGCCGCCATCTCGCCGCTGGCACTCCTCAAACCTGGCCCTTAGATTTTCGAAAACTTTTCGAAACAAAGTGACGGATGCTCTCCTTTAATTGGAGTAAAGTCGCTGGTTTATTTACGTAGACTCGACTTGTAAGATAACCTCATAAAAATAAATCAGCTGGAGTTAGATCGGGGCTGCGGGGAGGCCATGGAATATCTCTTCTGCGCCAGATCAGCTTGTTAGGGAAAATTTCTTTAACCACGGTTGTACTCTCTTTGGAAGTATGGCAGGTCGCACCATCTTGCAGCATCAAAGTTCTATTGTTGTAACCAACGAACTGCTGCAACTTTGTTTAAAAAAATTCTATCGCCAAAGCATCTGAACGCTTGTGCGTCGACATATTCGAATCGTCTCGTACAGACATGTTCACATGCGCCACGTTTTCTTTGCTCCTCCTGCTATATGGCCGCCGAGTTTATTTTCGATTGAGAGTCGTGCTGGTTTCTTAGAAGTTTTTAACCCACGATGTAATTAAATTAACACTCGGACACTCATTAATACTCTGTAATTGATGATGCGAACGAAATAGACGGCATGCAAAGACGTAAGAAACATTGTTTTTGTAAAAATGTTTTACCCAGAAAGTGCGTTGCTCTCCCGCAAAGCGATCCATTGTGACTTAATTTCCATAAGTAGCCCCGCTCTCTTCCTCCGTTTGCTAGCCCCGCTGGCACGACTACAAAAAACTTTATGGCCCACCTTGTATTATTTAGAAACTGAGTGGATGTTGTGCAATTCATTTCATCAACATCTTTAGTATTTAGCTCTGTTCGGTAAATAATTAAGGTACTTTTTTTATTTGTTTTTGGGGTGTTATGCCGTGTTCCTTATTTTGGCTTAAGGCTTAAGAAGGAGGTAGCGCAACACGGCAGAGCACCCCAAAACAAATAACAAATATACTTTTGGCCGTGAAAATCTAAAATCATATCTAGGTACTTGTGTATTAAATGCTTAGTTTGTCCTGATTTTAACCAAAAAGATTTTAACAAAAGATTGATTTTACAATTTGGGAGGCGGGAATGGGTACCGCCGCCCCGGGAACCTTTATTGGATAACCAACACCTCTGCCATAGGTCACCACAAGTGGTTCGCTACGTTTGGTGATTTAGCAGGGGTGCCCGGGTTCATGGGGTGAGGTTTGTCTTGGTCTTGGAGGCGGATAACCAGGACACACTGAACCCCAGATTCCTACCCACCCCTCAAACCCCTTTTCCTTCCCAGAACTCCCCTCTCCTTCCTTTCCTAAAAATAACCCTCCACACAGCATCCCCAAAGGTGACATAGGCCCTGAGGGGAATTATTTTTCTCAGGGCCTCCTGTGTGGAGCTCACGTAAAAAAAAACGTCATGCCAATGCGATGCCTTCATTTGAAGGAGTTGTCGAGAACTCGTCGAGCATGGCTTGTTAGTCGTAGGCTTCGAGTTCAAATTCTACAGCGGGCAACGAAGGCTACTTTTCAGTTTTGTTAATATTACGTATTTCATGCTACAATAGCCAGTATTACGAATTTGAAGGTTTTTAGTGTTTTTTTCTTGTACTGCCGTAACTTAAACTTATTCAACCTAGATTTATCCCGCTTCTCCGTTGTTTCCTCGAGTCAAAATATTATCCAGTTCATATAAATATACCTGTACGCATTAAGTATATTTAATTTATTCTTTTTTATACAATGAATTTATAACAGGGTTACACTGAGTTCTCATAACTGAATTCAAGGAACGGATAAAACCCTAAGTAGCTGATATCAAATTACCTGCAGGGCTTCAATATAAAACAACCGCACTGATTTATACCAGAAGCCCTTCAAATCAACTTTAAACAATGCCTTTATTTACTCGTGTTCTGGATTAACATTGGATGCATTTAAGGCTTTAGGTTTGAAGTAAATACAACCCGCTCGGCCTTACTACGACCACGCAAAGGCTTTGCTGGTTTCGCCTTTCATAAAAAGTAATTAAAACACGAAGCCTTCAATTAGTTCATACTGGAAAATAAAAAATATTAAAAAGTTTTTTTTGTAAAAATGTCAAGTTTCAATCTGTGAAGGATATTTTATCCCGCTCTATTTTTTTAAGGAGGAAAGGAAGGAGTGAACCCAGGTCCTGAAGAGACCCGTGTTGTAGGAGGGAGGAAACAGAGGCCAGCAAATCATTCCGCATTCGAGCTGTTTTCGTAGAAACGGCCCGATCTCATGTGGAAAATGTCAACTACGTACAAATGTTGGACGGGAGTTGGGCGTGTTTCGTGACTGCGCACTAGTGTCGAAGAGATTGGTGACGCTAGTTCCTCGGAGCATCTTACATTGAAATACCAGTAGAACCAGAATACTATTCCAACCTGACGCCTGTACTCCAAAGAATGCAATCCGTTTGTCCTAATTCAACAGTGGAGCGCTCTTGCGATTTGTACATATTGTACAGGGTTAGCAGTTGTACTATTAAAGTATCTATACGGGTCCTGTACAGTACGTCCAGCTTCTGAGATGCTAACTTGACTCTGGCTTTGATGGTGCCCCTCGTGCCTGAGCTAGTTACTTAGAGTTACACCGAGTATATCAATGGAAGGCTGGTTGGGAAGATTAAGCACAAAATAGCTATTCTTTTAAGCTAAACTTTTTATCTCGATGGCGGTCTCAAAATTAACTTCAAACCTCTGTAATCCGCCCAAGGATGAAGAGTGGTTTGATTTTAGTAAACCTCCACAACAGGTGAGTAGGTTGGTACGTACCTCGCAGGCTCTGTATCTTCCGCAGCACAGTGGAGAGGGCCGAGCAGAGCCTCCTGCGCTTCCTGCGCAGGGTGTCCCGCGCACACAGCCGCCGGCCTAGCTGCATACCCAGCTGCTGGGAGCGGGACTGTAGAGCGACAACGAGTTCGGACATCTCCGAGATACCTGAAAAAAAAATCATCTGCATAATAAGCACGCCAAAATTCGAACGGCAAATAATGCTCAGTCCTCGGTATAGATAATGATGAGATTAGTGTTGTTATTGTTATGCTTGCTAATGCAGCATATTCATGTATCACGACAAGTTATACAAGGTGCTCACGTGCCAAGCAGAACATTCACGAGCCTACACAAAATGAAAATATTACTTCTTGAATGTATTTCAATGCCAAATGTCACTGTAGACAGTTTAATTTTGCGATTTAACCCTTAAATGCATCTTGTGAACTACAACATCCCATTACATTATCGTCTATGAATTAGCTTGGATTAAAAATATCATCAGACTAAAAAACCACGGTTTTAATTTTATTTTTATTATTGTTTTTATAATTTTATAAGTTTTTACATATTTTAAAAATGATATAATAACTATTTTCCGTAATTCAAACGTAATGCAACAAGTTACACAATTCAAAACTTGTTGTTTTTTTGTGTGACAGCAAATAATACAAATGAATCAACTATTTTAAAACACTTCTTGATTTTTTTCTTCTATTATTTCATTACAATATTTTTCTGAAAAACATTTTTTTTATAAAAAGCAGACAATGAAAGTGATTTTGATTCGTAAAAAAATTCTTGTTCACCATGGAGCAAAACAACAAAAGAGGGATAGTGGAGGGAGGGGGGGAGGGGAGGGGGTTAAAATCGTATAAAACTTTTTTACTTTTTGCAGATGACATTAAACTCTTCTTGAGAATAAGATCCTTAGAAGACTGTAGAAAACTCCAGAAAGAGGGAAACGCAATTATTGACTGGAGAATCGATAATAAACTCGATTTCAACTTCCAAAAATGTTCAGTTATGTGCTTTGCGAGGTCACAAAAGACTATATTTTTTAATTATAAAATGAAAGACACGTCATTGTCTTTCATTTGGCGACTTGCAAGGACTTAGGAATTGTGTACGACGCTCGCTTAATATTTCATGCTCACATTGAAAAGATCTGTAAATCAGCTATAAAGATGTTGGGGTTTGTCATACACAATTCAAAGGAATTGACCAACCTCACAGTCATAAGGCTGCTTTACTTTACTTAGTACGTAGAATTTGCGAGAGTGGATCTCAGATATGGGGACCTGAGGACATCGTCTATGTAGTTAGTTATGTACTAATAATGGCTGAGAAAGTACAAAAGAAATTTTTACGATACCTCTATATGAGAGAGTTAGGTTTTTAACCATGGCTGTTTCCAACAGCATTTATCTCAGGAATGCTGGGTATCTGCAGCCTTATTTCCAGAAGAGTCGCATTACTGCTGATGGCTTATAAGCTTCTAAATGGTTTTATATCGGTACCAGATATTCTGGCTGAAATAGGATTCTACGTCCCGGATAATTTCACGCGAGGTCGCCAACACAGGCTTTTGATTCTTCCCAGGTGCAGAACTAACTTACCAATGGTGATGCCCCTGGGAAGATTCACTAAGTTCATTAACTGCCTTGCAGGAAATGTGAATATTTTCCACATATCCTACATCGATTTTAAGCGTGAAATAGCATTTATGCTTTAACTAAATATATTACTTTAACTGTAAATGGAATTATTATTTACATTTTCTTACCACTTTAGCAATGTATTGGTCTTATGCTGTTTTTGCAAATAAATAAAATAAACAAATAAATAAACTCCTTATTCAATGTCCAACGTTCGAAGGATGCGAAGTTTTCTTGTAAAAACAAAAAAACATTTCCATGTACATTTTGAACTTACACATTTTCCTCAGGTCCGTTTGACACACGAGCTGGATGGGCTCGGAGGTCGTGGAGGTGCAGGCCTCACTGTCCACCCCTCTTCCGTCTCCACCGCCCACCCCCCTTTCCTCACGGCAGCCGTAGATCTCCGCCAGGAGCTCCTCTACCAGGGTGCCAGGGCCTCGAGGGATGAAATCCTGAAATTTTGTTGAAATCCTGAGTATGTAAGAACCTTCGCCAATATACAAAACAGCTCTGAATTGTGACGAGGGGAATGGGACAACGAAAGAGGGACGAGAGGTGAGATATAAGGGGATGATTCGAGGAAAAATGTATTTATTCGATTGAAAGTACCTAACAAACAACCTTTACAAAAAAAATGAAAAATATTTTCGAAAATATTATGGATTTTTTCGGTTTTATTTTTCGTTTCTAACTTATGAACAGATTCACACCGGCAATATATTTCAATTAGGAAATTGAAATATATATGTTTTGTTGAGAAAAAATGTGTTATATGAATCGTTAAAATAGTATTTCCTTAAACAATCATGTCGCATGGACAAAGAATCAACAGTCGTAATGAAAATTTTAAAATCAAGAATCTGTCACCCAGATCAACATCAACATCCCTAACAAGTTGTGAATAACTTTAAGGTTAGCGTATTTTTTGTCTTGTAAGTTTCTGTCCGCATGCCCTTTGCATCATAATGTTTGAATAACGTAAATAAACATCAATTTTTTAAAATTGATTTAAAAAAAAAACAAATTTGGAATCTGCAGCGAATAGAAGACATGAAAAGTCACTTGACTTTCTTCAAATCTTTGCATTACTTCAATCAACGTTTAATGCCTTCCCGGTTCCATAACAATTCGTCCCCCGGCGTACTTATATACAATGTGCAGTCGCTTTAGGGAAAATACGTTATACCTAATTACACAAAATAAAAAGTTACCTCGTAGGGATGTGCAGAGAGGATGTACCGCCGAATAAAAAAAGGATAAAACATATTTTCATTCAAATGCATCAAGGAAAAATCTGCTTCCCTGTATACTGTATGTACCAGCGAATAAGTTAAGTATAAAAAAATCAATACTATGTATACATTCCTTTGATATTCATACCAACTTATTAAGAGTATTTTGAAGTCGAACTAAATATATTTTACGTTTGAAATTGGTAAATAATGAACAAAAAATTATCATTTCGTGGGATCAAGTGTCGGGTCTTCCCATACCCGTCGAAATTTTGTATCAAAATCCATCTTAGACTACAAAAATAAAACAGAATGAAACAAGTTCTTTGTTTAAAACCACTTTATTTAAATTTATATTCGTCGACCGGTTTCGGTCGAACTCGACCTTCTTCAGGACAATAAACATATAAACTAAATTAAAGTACAGAGTTAAGATAATGAGGTAAACACAAAAGAAAGAGAGAGCATATAAGAGAGAGAGAGAGAGAGCATCAGATAATGGTTGGGGGCGGGGTAGGAGGAGGGGTCAAGGGAGGGTGGGGGTTAGAGAGGGAGAAAGGGAATAACTTTAAAATGGGACTGGTGGTTAATTCTAATTGTTTGTTTAAAATTTGGCAATTATTTTTCTTTGATTTTAATATTTCTAAAGCTTCTAGGTTATTAAGGCGTATTCCTATTTTATTTATATGGACTATTTGGACTCCCGTATTTTTATTAAAGGTATGGTCAGTATCAATTAAGTGTTCGGCAAATTCTGAGAAACCTGTGCTTGTGAGACACCTAACATGTTCTTTAACCCTAATATTTATGTTACGCGCTGTTTTACCTATATATATTGCTGGGCAATCGTTACAATTAAGTTTGTAGATGCCTGAATGGCTTAGTTTGTCCTCTTTGTCTTTAGAATTAGTTAAGAGTTTGGATAAATTATTGTTAGTATAGAAGGCCGGCCTTATTTCAACTGGAAGTTTAGACGTGCAAAGGGAAGAGAATTTACTAATATACAAAATTCTACGCCATTGAGCGTTGTTATTATTATTATTATTAATGGATGGTATGGCATTATAGAGAAATTTATTTGTTGAGATTCGGCGAAGTTTTTTTGAGAGGATTTTATCGATCAGGTCGGAGCCATATCCATTGTTAATAGCTATTTGTTTAATTGTAATAAGTTCATTAGAAAAATTATCATTAGATAAGGGAATAGTGACTAGCCGGTGAATCATGCTATGAAAAGAAGAGTGTTTATGCGAGATAGGATGGTTAGAGGTATTATGTATTATCGTGTCAGTAAATGTAGGTTTTCTGTAGATGTTGAAGTTTATTTTGTTGTTAATTATGGATAAGGAAAGATCTAAAAAATTTAAACTGGAATTAATGCCTATCTCTAGTGTGAACTGGATTTTTGTATGAAAGGAATTAAGGAGGGTCAGGAAAGCGTTCAGTTGACGGTCTGAACCCGTCCAAATGCACAAAATATCATCGACGTAGCGTTTCCACAAAAGAACATTTTTTAACAAAGGGGATTTACATTCAAATATCTTATTTTCTATATTATCCATGAATATATCAGCTAAAACAGGGCTAGTAGGTGCCCCCATCGGTAGACCATCTTTTTGTTGGTAGAACACTTCATTGAATTTAAAATAATTTTGATTTAAACAAACATTAAAAAGACGAGAAAGATCATTAGACAGGTCGTCGGGTAAGTGAGAATTATTAAGTAAGTTGGTTACTAGAGATTTACATTCAATCACAGGTACATTAGGAAATAGGTTTATAACGTCAAAAGAAATAAGTTTAGAGTTAGGTGGGAGATCTAAGTCCTTTAAATGACTCACTAATTCAATGGCCAATAACCACCAGTCCCATTTTAAAGTTATTCCCTTTCTCCCTCTCTAACCCCCACCCTCCCTTGACCCCTCCTCCTACCCCGCCCCCAACCATTATCTGATGCTCTCTCTCTCTCTCTCTTATATGCTCTCTCTTTCTTTTGTGTTTACCTCATTATCTTAACTCTGTACTTTAATTTAGTTTATATGTTTATTGTCCTGAAGAAGGTCGAGTTCGACCGAAACCGGTCGACGAATATAAATTTAAATAAAGTGGTTTTAAACAAATAACTTGTTTCATTCTGTAAAATGTCAAGCCACAAAGTGTTTGCTTTCTTCGATAATTTAATATCAGTGAGTACGACTGAAAAAGCAAAATTGTATAAAATATATTCTATTAAGTACAGAATAATGTCTATCAATATTAATTTTTATCAACAGTGCATCAAGTTAAAAGTATTTCCTAACTACTTAAATTCAAACTTTAAAAGTGCTTCCATCGTTTCTTCTTCCGTATATCAAGCTAAAATGGCCTGGTTGAAAGAAGATTTAAAAAGTGCCTATAAACAACGTAATAATATTAAATTAAAAATTAAAATCCTACATACTGAACTAGTACATGAACTTCACCCAATAGAATGGGACTTATTTGATGATAAAGTGAGAAATTATGTGTCTAGTAAAGGTTTTAAAAAACGTGTTAACTTAGAAAAGAAACTGAAAACCCTATGTGAACTAAACAAATCAATAAATAAATCACCCACAATACCAGCTAAAAATTTTTACGAACGCGTACAAAATCTTTCTTCGGTCCAGTTTCATCCACAGGAGATGGCTCTCCTGTCAAAAGGTTTAAAACATAACCTCCACTACACCAAACATAACTACAGTGATGCCATCGAAAATGTTGCAGTTGATGTTGAAACGGCGCTACATAAAGCTCCACGAAAATTCCAGTATAAAAGTGCAGAAGTGCTAAAAGACTTGATCCCCAAAAATATCCCTTCATTCAATTCAGAAACCCTCCACGCAAGGTCCATTCGTAACAAATTAAATACTGAAAACCTCGTATTAACAAAGGCCGATAAAGGCAATACTGTAATAATAATGCCCAGAACAGAATATAACACTAAAATTGAAGATTTTCTTGATAATGATGCTTTTGAAATATTACATTCAGACCCCACTAATAAATTCCAACAAAATGTAAAGAATACTCGGAAAGATTGTAAAAACCCAATGTTCATAGATTTGACGTATGATCAAGTTAAATTTCTGACTAAAAATCCTAAAATACCCAGATTATATGGATTCTTAAAAATTCATAAGACTAATAACCCTATTAGACCGGTTGTTGCCTGCTGTAATTCCCCTACTTTTAAACTGGCCTCTATTGTTACTAATGTGTTCAATAATTCCAATGTGTTTTTCCCCAAATACACTATCAGGAATGCCATTGAATTAGTGAGTCATTTAAAGGACTTAGATCTCCCACCTAACTCTAAACTTATTTCTTTTGACGTTATAAACCTATTTCCTAATGTACCTGTGATTGAATGTAAATCTCTAGTAACCAACTTACTTAATTATTCTCACTTACCCGACGACCTGTCTAATGATCTTTCTCGTCTTTTTAATGTTTGTTTAAATCAAAATTATTTTAAATTCAATGAAGTGTTCTACCAACAAAAAGATGGTCTACCGATGGGGGCACCTACTAGCCCTGTTTTAGCTGATATATTCATGGATAATATAGAAAATAAGATATTTGAATGTAAATCCCCTTTGTTAAAAAATGTTCTTTTGTGGAAACGCTACGTCGATGATATTTTGTGCATTTGGACGGGTTCAGACCGTCAACTGAACGCTTTCCTGACCCTCCTTAATTCCTTTCATACAAAAATCCAGTTCACACTAGAGATAGGCATTAATTCCAGTTTAAATTTTTTAGATCTTTCCTTATCCATAATTAACAACAAAATAAACTTCAACATCTACAGAAAACCTACATTTACTGACACGATAATACATAATACCTCTAACCATCCTATCTCGCATAAACACTCTTCTTTTCATAGCATGATTCACCGGCTAGTCACTATTCCCTTATCTAATGATAATTTTTCTAATGAACTTATTACAATTAAACAAATAGCTATTAACAATTGATATGGCTCCGACCTGATCGATAAAATCCTCTCAAAAAAACTTCGCCGAATCTCAACAAATAAATTTCTCTATAATGCCATACCATCCATTAATAATAATAATAATAACAACGCTCAATGGCGTAGAATTTTGTATATTAGTAAATTCTCTTCCCTTTGCACGTCTAAACTTCCAGTTGAAATAAGGCCGGCCTTCTATACTAACAATAATTTATCCAAACTCTTAACTAATTCTAAAGACAAAGAGGACAAACTAAGCCATTCAGGCATCTACAAACTTAATTGTAACGATTGCCCAGCAATATATATAGGTAAAACAGCGCGTAACATAAATATTAGGGTTAAAGAACATGTTAGGTGTCTCACAAGCACAGGTTTCTCAGAATTTGCCGAACACTTAATTGATACTGACCATACCTTTAATAAAAATACGGGAGTCCAAATAGTCCATATAAATAAAATAGGAATACGCCTTAATAACCTAGAAGCTTTAGAAATATTAAAATCAAAGAAAAA
This sequence comes from Glyphotaelius pellucidus, assembly GCA_936435175.1. Taxonomy (NCBI): domain Eukaryota; kingdom Metazoa; phylum Arthropoda; class Insecta; order Trichoptera; family Limnephilidae; genus Glyphotaelius; species Glyphotaelius pellucidus. The sequence goes on from OW386537.1 coordinate 1,663,163, forward strand.
TAATTGCCAAATTTTAAACAAACAATTAGAATTAACCACCAGTCCCATTTTAAAGTTATTCCCTTTCTCCCTCTCTAACCCCCACCCTCCCTTGACCCCTCCTCCTACCCCGCCCCCAACCATTATCTGATGCTCTCTCTCTCTCTCTCTTATATGCTCTCTCTTTCTTTTGTGTTTACCTCATTATCTTAACTCTGTACTTTAATTTAGTTTATATGTTTATTGTCCTGAAGAAGGTCGAGTTCGACCGAAACCGGTCGACGAATATAAATTTAAATAAAGTGGTTTTAAACAAAGAACTTGTTTCATTCTGTAAAATGTCAAGCCACAAAGTGTTTGCTTTCTTCGATAACAAAAATAAAATGTTGTGCTTTTAAAGAGAATCAACACAAGTGGTGTGTATTGTAGCAGATAAAATTTTAGAGTTTTTTAATATTTTTAATTTTCAATCACGAACGAGAAATCTGTTTTTTTTGCATATTTGGTCAAATCATTCCTTAAATTGTTTTGAGTACTTATATCTGCAAATAGCTGATTGAAAATAATAATACAACTGAATTATGAGGACAATATTTTCTTACATTTATTTTAGCCTCTGGTACAGGTTTATGTTTCTTTTTCGCACTTGCGGCTTTCGCCAAAATCATATTTATGTTAACTTTATCCTGTCCCCTTTTTGGTGCAACATCTGTTTTCCGAAAATCCATTTGAATGGTCGGAATGTTATATTCCATCTTTATAACTCTTAGATTAATGCCACAACTATTCATTTTGATTATTGCACTGAAAATCTTTCGAGTAAACACAACACAATACGGTATTATTATTATTGTTCTTGTTTTTGGTCTTCAAGACTGCACACAAACTTAGTTGTTGTAAAATCTAGAATCTATAACATAAACGTCAAGTTTTCTTTCAATAAATACAATTTTACACACTGCAACTGTACAAGTTGTCTGTATAGACTGAATACTGCGTTTTAATAATTAACAATGCGAACGAAAATAAATTAAGTGAAACTGATAACACTTTGTGGTGTGAAGTAACGGATAACGCCGGAAAAGACAACTATGCAGGTACTCTTGTATATAACAACGCATTCTGTCGGTGGATTTAATATTTATCTGATAACTAGCTAATGAATTCATAATCATTTGGAATAACTTTGGAATTTCAATTTTTTTTTATAATTTCACAGGATTTGATGTGTAAAACTGAACCATCATACTTCAACGAAAACTTTGTACTATTTAAGCCGTCCTAAATTTACTAGAAGCCTGAACAAATGTCCATAGTAATTACTACAGTAAATTGAATACAACAGTCTGCAGACGATATTGTAAACAATTAGTCACTCTTCAAAGGGTTCTGTGAATAAAATCGCTTGGCACAAAGTAGCCCGCATGTTATCACACGTGCAAAGCGCTTCCGGTGATTAAATGCCTAATACGCAGTAAGTAAATAATTAATTATTCGAAATAAAACATGCTCAACAGAATGTAAATGTGCCGGTTAGTTTGCTGGGTGAGTGGGAGATTACCATGACAAGTTTGAAGATCTCTCGCAGGAAGAAACGGGTGGTGTACTTTTGCATAGTTAAGTTATAAAATGCTGTTTAGAAATCTATCTACCACAATGTCCCAAAAACAAACCCCTATCTTGGACCAAAAATATAGAACAAACTCTTCCTTGAAATACAAATTATCATCCCTCGGCAAAAACATTACCAATTGGTTTATTAACCTGATAAGAAAGGAATCCGAGAACCTGTTCAAAATATTGCTTAATTTTCTTTTTTAAATTCTATACTCACATAAAAAAAATTCGGAACCTAATGAATAATTATTAACAAATAATAATGTTAAAAAATAACCTAACAAAAACGTAGTTAACTATAATACATCTTAGGCTGGGCGCAAACATCCGATTTTTCCATCCGATTGTCTGATCGAAGACCTTCGCGCCATATTTTCTTATGAAAGCCCGCACACATCCGATTCGAAAACCTGATCGGTAATAAAAATAAGTCACGCCCCTCCAATCCGGTCTGAAAAAGGGCGTGGCCCCGGTCGTATTACCTTTCCGGTTTTCGAATCGGATGTGTGCGGTGTTAAACCGATCCGATTGTCTGATCAGACAACCGGAAAGCAAAATCGGATGTATGCGCCCAGTCTAATATAACTAAAAAAAAATCTTTTATTGGTTTGACTGAGGAATGAACGTTCCCATCAGGAACCGGAGTCAAACACCCTACCAACAGGGCCAAATCCCGGTTGTAGCAGACTGACTTTTATTTCGTATATTAACTGCTGAAATATCATCGAATTTCAGAGAAATGCGTATAACGTGTCCGCATGTGGGTGCGTTGACAATGAGTCTATCTGCCGAGTTTCAGCTCGATCGAGTATCAGGAAATGGGTTAGTTTCCATTTCCAAGGTTCCACTTTATACGTTCATTCAACCAAGAAAACAAAAGTGAAATTCAAATATATGTATTTAAAAATTACAATACAACCTAATATTTTGATATTGACAACAAATTAAATTCCTAAAGGCAAAAAAAACAAAAAAGTCTGCCAAAAAATCATAGTGGGCATAATTAACGTCTTGGAACACTTGAGTTTTTTGAGAAAGAAATTTTTTCCAAGCCGCCACAAGTTGCTTATAATTTAAACATTTTGAAAAAAAAATATTCTGAATTCTTAGCTCATAAAAGTCGAAAAGCTGTGCCTGTCCGTGAACCAAATCGAATAAATAATCGTAATAGAAACAAAAAGTAACTTTTTCGTTAAAATGTTCTTTTTCTAAAAATATTCATTCCTAAAACATTTTTATTTTTATTTTCATAATCGTTTGGGATCAACTATCAGATTAATTAAATAATATTTGCAACCAAATGACTCTACGGAATCACTGATTTGTAAAATATAAGAACTTCGATATTTTTCATGATTAGCAGCACCTGGAAGCTTCTGCTTACCCTTGGTCAAAGAGCAAAGCACGCCATTGACTACCATTAATATTATTAGTCTAATAATGTAGTTTTCCAGCAGGTAAAAAAATAAAGTTTTGGAAAAAAAATAATGTTTAAAAAATAAAATATTATATTTATACCATGCTCATTTTGGTTCAATAATTGAGTGTTCATCGTCTGTGTGTGTTTTCAATTAATTATCTCGGGATAATCAATTTCCATGATCAGCACGTCCCTGACCACGTCACAGTTCACGATATTAAATATTTGAGTGTTAATTTTAAAAATAAAATAGGCACTGTTTTTTTAATTTTATTTATTAGAGCCATGTTTGATATAGCTGGTCTGACTGCCGAATAAAACGAAGTTTTGATTATTGGATTGCCTTTGATATTCCGTAGGTATCTACATTGTCACATAAAAATTAATTATTTAGTTCTTCAAATAAAATTCGGAATGAATTGCTTCGGGAAACGCTGACTTGGTTGTTTGATTACAATATTTGAAAATTGGGACAAAGAAAAATCGAAAAGCCAACGGCGTTGCCAGGATACTCGGCGACCTGTTTCCCTTCCCATTTAAGGCTTTGCCGGCGTGCTTGCTCTGTTATTACATCAATATTTTCCGATAAAGCGTAATAATATCCGTTCTTTTCTTATCATTTTGTCTTGAAAACAAGATGTTTGAATACGAGAGTGTGAATGATATCTTCACGACAAAGGATGAAAAAGAGGAACGTAAAATAAAATACAGGAAGGACGCGAGGGCGCAGTCTGCAGGTCAGGAGCACAGATACAGCCATTTGGGTGCGTACACATTTATTTATTCATAGATTTTTTATTTTATTTTGCACGTAGGAGAAACATAAAATATCATACAATACCTGAAGATAACCACAATACTTCTGCCTCTTTATCCCTTCTAAAAATATCTTCCATTCCACCACTATGCGAGATATAGGTACGCAAGAGAGGACAAGTGAGTCTTGAGTTCTCAAGGACGACCAAAGGAGGAAACTTGAACTTCGTACCCATTTTACCCTTAACATGTGTATAGGTACAGAATTTTTGTAGCGATTGCAAAAATATAACCTCTTTGCTTGTATCTAGGTGGATACGTTCGAGTTTCTTGAAAATGTGACTTTTAAAAACAACTAAGGAAGGATTTTAAACAATTCATCAAATTTCAAAGTTAAATTTCAAGTTTGGTAATGGTTCTATTTACGTTCTGTTATTATATGATATTGGCCAATTGTTTCACACAACTGAAAGAATAACAAAACTTAATGACAATATTACAGAACTTGAAATTTTACTTTGTAATTCGATGAATTGTTCAAATTTTATGACACAATCCGTCCTTAGCGAATTACGAGAAAAAACTTACGAATTTAAAGCCAGCCTTATCGATAAATTTAGAAATGATTAATGATAATCAAACGAAAAAAACCTATTCATTTCTGTTATCCTGGTATTTCGTTCTTCCTGCAAAAGAGGTAGGCGATTATTATTTTTATTGTGACCAGCGCGCGCCGCCAAGAAATTTAATTCAAATTCACTTGTTATTTTAATCTGCCCACTTCTGTGCTCCGGATACCGAGAACCCGAAGATTCGTAAGAAATAGATAGTCATCGGTGCAAAGAATCTTTTTCCAGAAATAATTTCGACGAATAAACGCCTAAAAACCAAAAACAAAAACAAACATAACAAATCATATTTCTGTGACCCTGGTATTTTGTTCTTGTTGCAAAATAATTGGTCAATTTTTATTTTTGTGCCAGCTCGCCCGCTAAGAAATATTCATTCTTTCGTCATAGAAATTGACGGTCGTCTTTTGTAGGAGACAATTTTTTTTCACCATAATTTTACATCGTATGATTTAAACTGTTCTTTCAAAAATCATTTCCTTGAAAAGGGGCACTTGACTTAATTTAACCAGTGATTCCTGACATTTTGGAGTAAAAAATGTAAATGAATTTTTGTGACATCTTTTTTATCCAAAATTTTTTTTCTTCAAAATCAACAAAAAAAAAATCTTCCACCTGTAGTCGCTCAACTCCTCACTCAACTGTCCAACACCTAGTGATTTTTTATGTTTTTAGATGACAAAAAAAAAATATCACCGGAGATCAAAATTTCATTTAAGTACATTTTTTACTCTAAATAATGTCAGGAATCACTGGCTGGAGTAAGTCAAGTATGTCTCTAATACCCTGTTTAATACACTCCATACATCCATGTACAAATAATCATGCCGCCAGCACATGTTGCCCAACGCATTTGGCCAATGCGCTGGCCTGTGCTGGCCCAATGTGTACAATTTGATGACCCAGATGCAATGATAGCCATGTTTGATGGCGTCATAAGAAGTAAGCTAGAGTATGCTAGTGGTGTGTGGACTCAGCACCAGACTAAATATATTAATATGCTGGAACAAATCAAAAAAAAATTCCTTAGGTACGTCTATATGCGAATGCACGGAACTTATCCGAGGTTCATGCACCATATAGAGTTACTTGAGGCAACAAATAGATTTAGTTTGGAAACTAGACGTTATGCAAATCTTGCAATTCTTAGTTTTAACATAATCCATAACTATATTGACAGCCCATTCCTCTTGGAATGCTACGGTTTATACGTGCCTGAAAACTTCAGTCGTAGTCGTTGACACGACTTGTTCAAAATATCATACGGCAGAACAGATGTTCTAGCACAGCATAGCATAACAAGAGGAATGGTACTGTTGAACGAAATATCAAAAACACTAGATATATACAACTCTTCTTTAGATAGCCTTAAGTTTTTTTTGTATAATGATCATCTTCTTAGGTGTTAAGATTGTCAAAATGAGAAAATTGTACGGTTATTGGATTATTTATCTGTTGTACAATTAAAAAAAAAAAAAAAAAGAAGAAAAAGACCACTATCTTGGCGTATATTGGCCGTTACAACAAGTTGGCTACCAAAGTTGGCCAATAATCCGATAACTACAGGTTTTTCGCGCACAAATCAAAGGAACTTGGCGCCAACCTGCCAACGGCTTCCAAGTTGGGCGAATGCTGGCCCAACACGTACTGGCCAATGCGTACTGGCAACATAATAAGTTTGACGAGTCACCTCCTTACACGTGTGTTCTTGGGAAAATTTCAAACCAAACAATAGGAAATGACAAAGTTAATTATTCCATCACTCACATAGAAGTTTTTTTTTATTTACGCTGTTGTAAGTTTACAAACTTATCTGAACAGTCTTTAATCAGATTATCAGTTTAAATAAAAAATAACAAAGTACCTGGACAAAAACACAATTTCGGTTCAAATGTATAACATAATATTTTGGATGAAAATTGTGTTTTGGTGTCTTTCAGATGCGGTACAAGGATATGGAAGTCAGGTCAAACCGCAGCATCCCTTCTACCGAACATCGAGCAATGAATATGGCTGGCATGTTCCCGGTAAGAATCATCCTTACTAGCTTCACATCTAGGTAGAGTAGTTTCACCATTATAATAATCAATTTTATTATAATATCCTTTATGGAGGCCTTGTCTTAAACTCATGCTGGTCAGTAGTATTTATGCACTTGCCCAATCAGCAACATTTTGAACAAATCTACAGGAAATTTGCGAAGTTCAATTTTTTCTTTAATGTTACCATGACAAAACTTACATGTGGTATTCATATACGACAAACCAAAGAAATTGTATTAATGTGATGGAACATTTTAAAAATTTATACCGGATAAAAAATTTCATTTTTTGAGAAGGTATCGAAAGTGACTGCCATATCTGTGTACATACTGGCTATTAACAATTTGGTAATTTCTGGATGAACGAACGTGATGAGAAAATATTATGTAAGTTGTACAATTTCGTGATATGGAAAAGTATTCTACTTAAACATGAGGACGTTACGCATCTGGATGGCTATGGCGTTACTCAATATTCGTACATTCCCTTATAAATTAATGTATTTTTGAGCGAGACCAATATGAACCATCCTGTACCCGAGGATCTTATAATCGTGAAACTACTCTACCACTCTAGGTTTATGAATTATGAAAAACTATAATGAATGCTCTCATGAGCAGTTGTACAATGTTGAATTTTGATGTCTTCTCTGAGTTTGACAGACATGAAACCAATAAGAACCAAATTGTGGAATGATGATGTATTTTCTTTAGAAGTTTTGTAGTCAAGTCAAGTAATTTATTTTCAGGAAATAATAATAATAATAATAATAATAATAATAATCAAATCAAGTAATTTATTTTCAGGAAACCACAGCGTTCCCAGCGTCTACTTCCCCATCCAGCAGAGGTTCAGCAGTCAGCTGGCGGCTGCCGGGATGTACCGAAACTACTCCCTCAACACCAACAAGAACCCTTCTCCGTACATTTGAAGATACTGTCACTAGTAAAACCTTCACCTTCTTTTTAACATTGCCTTTTTTAAGAAAATTGAATACTGGAATTAAACTCCAAGCTCGATGCGCAATGCAAGGGTTAAACAGGATAAAACATTCCTGGAGTTATTTCCTTTCAATTCCGTGATCAAATATTAAATGAATTTCTGCAATCTTTACCTTGCAGGCTTCAAGCAATATTGTAGATTGTAGAATGACGCACCAATGACTGAATAAAATAGTTTTTTTTAATAATATTGCATTTATTTCATATTATATAATTTTTATAGAATATAGTATAAAGTAACACCCACATACTTAAAATGACATAATTTTAAATGAAGGAACAGAAAAAAGTCTCAGAGATTATTTCAAATAAAACGCGTGAAAACAAATATTAATTTAAATTAATTTTTATTACATTTCTAACTTCACTATGCTAATTATTGCCTTTACAAAACTGACTCGATGGTAACAAATGATGAATGATAAACTGACTTGGTAAACGCTTGTTAATTTAATCTTAAAATTAACAAAAAGTAAAACAACCTCCAACACTTATTTCTGCCCTTTACGCGAACACTAACAAATGCGTACACATTTTATATAGCAACAACAACAACGGTTTAATTAATTGTTTCATTTCATGAAAACCTTATCCAATCTATAAACCTATAATATTTATGAATCTAGTAATATAATATAATACCAATCCTTCAATTATCATTCGGGCTCCAACAACTTTAACTGATAAACACGGAAGCAAAAAGTGCGGTTAAATTGTAAAGGTAAGTTATTATAGACATTACGGTGTATGATACAGAATATACAACACGCCAGTTAAAGTACCAATTATAAGGACTACATTTGTTACTTCCGCAGTACACAAGACATTAACCAAATGTATATGAGTTAGTGCTTTACATACGGGCTACGTGAATATTAATCTCTGATTATATTAATGACTTTATGCTTGGAAACATTATCAATCTTCTGATGTATTTTTGCAACAGATGGTTAAACCAGTCCAGGTAGCAAACTACATTCACAACAATGGAATGCTTTCTTTATTCTAAAATATTATTTTTTACTAGTTTTGCTCAATGTAACTGAAAGCAATAAAGACAGATGCGCATGCGTCTATTACAGCGACGACTTACCGCCATCAATGCACTGATTTGATGATAGATTCAGCACCCAAGCTTCAGCAGCAATCAATAACATTTTTAAAATAAAAAATGAGGAAACCATAATCAAACTTATGTAATATTCATGTGTCTTATTGTAATGAGTTAATTTAAACAAAATACAAAGTAAATTATGTAAAATTAGGGATTGGTTTTGTTGTAATTAGCGTGGTTCAACTGCAGAAACATTAATAATTATAATTATACATATATATTTATTAATAATAAATAGACATACTACAGATATGTAAAATCACAATGATTTGATAATGTAGAAGGATGCATTGAAAAACACATAGTTATGTAAAACTATATAAATTTTTTAAATGATAATATGGTGGTAAAATAATGGACGAGTGAAGAAAGAACTGACAGATTTATATATAATTCTGAATAGACAGCATAAAAAAATGCAATTAAAACATTTATTTCAAATATGCTGGTGGAAAGCTGTTACTTTTGGAAAGAAATAAATTTAATAATATGTAGCCGCGTCACGACCAATTCATTTGAACGTTGAAAAGACCCTTTTCCATTACATTCCATTCTTTCTTTATCAAATTAGTGTATGTATATATTTTTATAATGATTACAAATATTATGTATAATTGAAATGGTTACAAAAGTTATAAATACTTTTAAAAAAGGTACCAATTTCAAACTTATTCTAGATTTATCTGACCTTCAATAACTTCTTCGTTGTAAGAAATCTATATGTAACTATTTTGTTCGCTAAGCATTGATCACAAACATTCTACTGATGGATAACATTTACTTAATGCATACTTTATAAACCGATATTAGAAATAACTTGATTAAACTATGGAACAACTTCTTATTTATTAATGCACATTTCTTTGGTATAATACTTATTGTAAAGAACGGTAATGACACAATATTAGTTACAAAACAAGAAACATAAATATGTAACAAGCCTTTGTTTAAATATGGTTGTAAATAATACAGGTATTTGTTGCTTGCAGTGGGTAGATATTGTTTTAAATTGGAATGCTAAGAAAGTTTCATCTCGACTATCCAAATTATACTACTTAATAAAAGGATCTAATATTGTTTCTACATACTTAATATTTATTATCTAATTAAAGAAATGAGATTTCATTTTGAGATCCCAATGTGGGAAATTATTTGAAATAAAATCAGAAGTTTTGTGTGTATTTAAAGAATAACATAGTTTAGCAATTTCGTATGTACTTGCATGAAAATAAATATTAGAAAAATAAGGTAAAATTAAATTTTAAACTGACGATAGTGCTGCAATAAATGATATAAATATATCTTCAATACACTGTAACAAATAACTGGTTCCTGATAAATAAGCCATTCCTGGATTTACAAACAGAATCTGCAGCTTATGTCACCAAGAAATCCTTTGCATCGAATCCCGATCCAGTGTTTTTACGTGAAATTCTAGTTGATCGGAAATTTCCAATAAACATATGAAGGCGTGAATTTTTGTTTCCAGAATCAATATCCTGAAAATAGAATCACTCAGCAGATAATGTCAGCGTAACAGAGATAATATATGTAAACCGTATATGTTTGTGATAAGTTTTGTCTAAAAAATCTGACTCCATTATAAGTCAATAAAATTTTCAATATTAAAGGATACAATAATTATGCTAGTAAAATATCTTAGTACCTAAGGTTACCTTGAAAACAAACATGTATAAGATTCAAAACGGTATTGTCGGTTTAATATATTTTGTATCTTAACATCTACAAGAAGAAAGCTCATTATGTCAACAAACACAAACACGGAAAGCCACTGCACCAGGAGTTACCAGGATATCAGAAATGCCAAGGAGTAAATTCTTCACTTTAGCAATTTACTTTTTAAATTCCTTAAATCGCTGATGCAGATTTCAACATTTAGGGAAAAAAGCGCTTATGAAATATCGTAGTGTACCTATATCAGGGGGTCAGAAACGACACCTTAAATAGAACGGTACAAAATAATGGTATTTGAGTACGAGTGAATACATTATAAGACACCAATTCATTCTTGAAGTAGATTCAAGCAATTTTTTATCTTTGAATTTTTTACATGAATCAAAACCAAAGGAATAAACTCAGTAGAAGATTTAAATGAATTGTTAGTTAAATGAAAGGATTCAAGGTGAATGAATATGTACATATGTACAATTGATGCTAGCGCAAACCTGGAAAACTTACATTTTTTTTTAAATAAACGAAAAATAAAAAAATATTAAAAATTAAAACAAAAAAAAAATTGTCACCGCCGAGAGCCGAATCTCGATTGACTGCTTGGAAGGCGACTTTGTTGATCATTAAAATAAAAATCACCTCCAAATATTGTAAAAAACAGCGGCATAAATTCATTATATACCCTGAAAATAATAAGAATAACGCATTATTGAATGTAACACATTCACTCACGTACAACCGAAATATAAATGTTAAATTATGTTTTAGATTCCAATGTTTTCATTTCACTACTTACAAGGAATCGTTTCTTAACCCTGAAATAAATTTCAAATACACAGCTGCGTACAAATTAAATTACCTACTAACAATACAAATTACAATTTTTTAAGAAAAATTTCAACAAGCGTTCAACAATAATATAAAATTTTTGTACATTTCCTAAAAAAAAACTTATAAAACCTATTCGAAAGAGAATAAGCCAGTAAAAAAATATTTCTCTTCTAAAGAATAAGACTCAAATGAATGTACAAAAATGAACATTTTTTCTAAGCAAGTAACTTTCCCAATATGTACCGACCAAATGCCCAAGTACATAAATGCGTATGTATCTGTAAACTAAGTATATAGATTACAACGGAACTTTACAAAATGGTGAATTTCTGCCTAAGTGTCAGTGTCACTTGGATATATTGATTATTCGTCAAAGATATAAATATATAAAAAATAATAAGATTCATAATTCCTGGCCTATTCACTAATTCAAAATGAGTATTGTCACAAATAAATCACAGAAACATATCGTTTGACTAGAATTGTATAAATTTAAACAATAAATTCACAGCACATGGAACATAAATATAAATAAATACACCTAAATCACTAGAGTGGCTTGTATGTAGAATCTCAAAGGAATGTCAAATTAAGATAAAAATAATCATCATAAAACTCTAAATTACTTTTCTCACATATTTGTAAAAAGCATTTACTTTGTGGCTCGCCATAATTTACAATATAAACACATACATTTGTTTTACACCGCAAAATTTTTATTACACCCTTTGGTTTTGGAAGTACCCTCCCTTCATCAGGAAAATATTAAAACTTTAATAAAACCAATAACCCAAAGTTCATCAGGAGAACAATAAAACTAATAAACCCAAAGTTCATCAGGAGAATATTAAAATTTTAATAAAACCAATAATATTAGGGAATACTAAAACTATAATAAAACCAATAACCCAAAGTTCACCAGGAGAATATTAATAAAACCAATAAACCCAAAGTTCATTAGGAGAATATTAAAATTTTAATAAAACTAATAAACCCAAAGTTCACCAGGAGAATATTAAAGCTTTAATAAAACCAATAAACCTAAAGTATTAATATTCTCCTGATGGTTCACCAGGGGAATATTAAAACTTTAATAAAACCTAAAGTGTTATTTTCTCCTGATGTAGGAAGGGTACTTTTGAAACAGGAGAAAGTGTAATTAAAATAAAGTGGTCTAAAACAAATATGTATTTATACTTAAAATTACCAATGAAAGATGTAAGAAAGACCTCTTCTAAATAAATACAATAATTTAATAGAGTTTTTCTTAATATGTAAGGTTGTATAACACATCTGCCCTGATGATGGACACTGCATTGCTGTCTCAAATGTTGGCTAAAGGAGGTAGCACAACACAGCATAATACCCCAAAAATAAATCACGATAACATAAGGTTGTCTGTTGTCATCAAGATAAAAGAGTCCTATTGTCGAGACTAGCATTACGAATAGATTTAATATTACGTTAACATTTGACTGAAAGCCCCCGTCGTATAGTGGGAGTCAATACTTTACGGATCCTTTAACTTGAGAATAATACTTTAAAATACACTTTATTATGAATCAGGTTTAGAGATAATCTACGAAAACATTTGAATCACATCAAATATCAGTATTCGACAATGCAACAAGGCTTCAATTATGAGGCTGATAAAGGATTAAATTGAAGAATGTTGGTGAAGAGAGCACCTTCAAATCTTAAATTATAATAAAAGAATTTCCAATTTGGGAGGCGGGTATGGCTACCGCCGCCCCGGGAATCATTTATTGGATAACCAACACCTCTGCCGTAGGTCACCCCAAATGGTTTGCTACGTTTGGTGAGTTACCAGGGGTGCCCGGGTTCATTGGGTGAGGTTTGTCCAGGTCTTGGTGGTCGATGCATCTGCACACCTGCTGCACGGCGGGCAGGATCGAGAGAGACTGGTTGAGGGAGGTCTTCCATCCTCTCCAGCCAGATTCTCTCAACCTTGCATCGCTGTTGGAGGGATGGATTAATACATCCGCCACTCCTGAACACACTGACCCCCAGATTCCCACCCCTTATACCTATTTCCTTCCCAGAACTTCCTCTCCTTCCTTTCCTTAAACAAACTTCCACACAGCATCCCCTAAGATGACTTAGGCCCCGAGGGAAATTATTTTCCTCAGGGCCTCCTGTGTGGAGCTAATGTAATTAGAAACCCGTACCAATAAAACTGAAATTATCGGTTAATCACAACAAAATAAGGCTCAGAACAAGTAGAAACGTCTCAGCAAAGCTCTGAAATTTTCATAAAATTTCTACTGCAAAAAAACCAGAAATTTTACGAATATATTTTGAACCTAAATTCAGCCTCATGATTTCTGTACCCAATGCGGTGTGAAATCTCAACAGCCTGCAGCATTATACGTGGAATGAGCGGCTTTACATGTCTCCAAATATCCCGGCAAAGGTCTTGCGCAGGTTCTTCATGGTGTCCTCCGCATCCTCGGCCACAGAGGCTGACAGGGAGCCCTGGCGCGAGAAGCCAGAGCGCTGGGGAACATCGGGAGCACGGGGCACGGAGGTCGAACTCACTGTAGAACTCTGGGAGACTGGAAAATACAATATTTTGTTAATTTGAAAGAATCCAATAAAATTGAAATGCTGTGGTAAACGAGCAACTTTTTACGACAAATTCTTGCCAGTCACGTATATCCACCGTTAAGATAACACAAGATTGTCGTGTATTGCCTATTTTTGTCACACATTCCTAGGTTACGAATAACCGGACAATAATTTTAAAATCTCCTACTACCACCACAGTTGCTTGATATGGAGAACTTAGCCAGCCGAGGAATTAAACACATGGACCCCTGGTTGGACCATGATGCGATGCCAACTAAGTCATTGACCAGATATCATAATGCGAAATATAGTCTAATCTAAACTAAAATAGGAACAAAGTAGTCGGTAACTGGTAGGTAGGTAGTTTTAACAAGTTTGTAAGTTTTCCAATCTGGCCACTGCATTTATACCACTTTTTTTGCGGACATTTGCAATAAGGAGTTCCAGTGAAAAATATTATGGCTTAAAAATATATTATACAGATCATCAAGAAATTCTGAAGAGCTGATTCTGAATATATAAGTCGTCATTTAAAAACAATTAAAACACCACCACATTAAAACACCATTTGGTTGGCGTAACTGAATCTGTTGATGGCGACGTCACCAGTCACGGAATTCAGTCCAGAATTCAACATTTCATTGCAGTATTGTGCGAATATTGAGCCAATGAAATTCAGGTTTTGTTTGCATTTAAAAGATTTTATAATTTCACATCCATTCAAATTAGTTTTTTTTTATTTTTTTTTTTTTATGTTAACTCCACACAGGAGGCCCTGAGGGAAATAATTTCCCTCAGGGCCTATATCATCTTTGAAGATGCTGTGTGGAGGGTGCTGTTGAGGAGAGGAAGGAGTGAACATGGGTCTTGAAGAGACCCATATTGTAGGAGGGAGGAAACACAGAAGCCGGCAAATCATTCCACAGCCGGGCTGTTGAACTCAAGAACGAGTCGTAGAAACGACCCGTTCTCATGTGACTAATGTCAACCGTGTACAAATGTTGAGCGCGTGTTTGGCGTGTTTCCCGACTATGCACCGGTGCCGAGGGGATCAGTGACGCTAGTTACATTCGGATTATCTTCCTAGCATAATACTGAATATGTAAGGGCAGAATTTCGTGGAATACAAATACTTAGAAGTAAGAACATCGTCTTATTACATGTGTAAAGTCACAGTTTGTTATTAAAATATATTTTGAGTTAAAGTTAAATAAAGTTTCAGATCGATTGAGGTTATGATCATGTCATGTTTTCTATTTTCTTTACAATAATACCGACTGTATTTTCAAATTGGTTTCAGCACCAAGGGATTTTAATTTACTTACTCGTACATATTATTACAGTTGTCCTGATCAGTGTACTGTACGTACCAGTATTTGTTTAGACAATAATGTTTTGTAATTGTTTAGACATATTACAATGCATTTATTTCGTGGTGATGCAGATTTGGAACACTGATAAGTTGTTCATCAGATAAGTTGATGGATATTACAATAACAATAGTGATGAGATGATGACATTTTACCTAGTGCTCTACAGTTTAAAAGAGGTTAATCTCAAGAATAAAAACGTCTCGACTCCCAATGCCCCAATACAAAATACAGTGCCCCGTTTAAAAAACTTACACTTTTTGTGACTGGCGACGTCACACAGACATCCACAGATTTGGTGCGTTTTCACTTAACTAAAAACTAACTATAACAACAACAAAAAAACTGGTTAATACCATAGTTAGAAGGTCATTATTGAAAAAATAAATTAAAGGACTGGAGTTTCTTATTGGATCCATTGGTTTACACGTTGGGGTCTATGATTCTATTATTATCAGTTTGAAATGTCAGCAAATTGTAATATACCTTGAGAATCTCTTCTTCCAACAGTTGACAAAGGTGGATTCCCTGGTGCTGCGTGATCAGGCTCCGCAGGGATGGGCGGCAGCGGCCTCTCACCGCTGGTGGAGCCCCGCTTGGCCCTCTCGTCGCCCGTTGCAGTGGGGGGTCCCATGGGGCCGGCGGGCGGGGGCCCGGCCGGGGGGCCTCCGGGGGCGCGCTCCTCCGTGGGGGAAGTCACAGAGCCCGTACGGGAGCTGGTGCGTGCGGGGGCCGCGGTGGCTGTGGCAGTTCCTGGGCGGCAGGTGTTCTGGAGAAGATGATGTAGATTTTAAGAATGTGTTAGGGTTAAATTTAACATATAAAGTTGAGAACAACAATAAACATTCCGAATGTTAAATCTATTCTTCAGTGATAATATTATTATTTATGATAATACAGATTTTACAACTGCATACTAAAATAAATGCTATTTTCATACGCATTTCTATTTTAGGGTAAAAATCTTTAGCGTCCCGGATCCCATAAATTAAATATGCAATGCATTAAAATTGTATTGCATTTCACATGGTGTTCGGAAACTCATAGTACACACGGGAAACTGGTGAATCTCATCACATTTGGAGTTAATTTTGTAGAAAAAC
Organism: Glyphotaelius pellucidus; assembly: GCA_936435175.1. Taxonomy (NCBI): domain Eukaryota; kingdom Metazoa; phylum Arthropoda; class Insecta; order Trichoptera; family Limnephilidae; genus Glyphotaelius; species Glyphotaelius pellucidus. The sequence goes on from OW386537.1 coordinate 1,679,306, forward strand.
ATTTTTTGATTTGAAATTTTTTATTAATTAATTTTTTATTAAATCCAGCCTAAGGTTTGAATTTTTTAGGCCAAATTTGAATAAAAATCAGAGCATAGACCTGGCTCCAAAAGGGTTTTAAAGCCTCAATCTTAATCTCCTAAAGAATGAATCGTTAGTCGTGCGAAAGGATTCACAGCGAACAAATACATAATTTCGACAGTCCCGAAGAACATAACAATATCTGCTAAAAATTGAAAATTGTTTTGTTGGCTTATTTTAATTTCCCTTTGACGATTTAAAAGTCTGTATTTTTGGAACTTTTAATGAAATGCTAAATATTAAAATAACACTATTTCTTGATCTCAAAAACATTAAAAATGCAGAAATTGAATTTTCAACCACTCTACTGCAAAACTATAAAATCGCACATCCGACAATGTTTTTCAAGACAGATATATTGTAAAATTGATGCTAGCGCAAACCCATTAAAAAAAAAAACAAAAAAAAGTACAAATAAATAATAAATAATCATTGAAAAGTCATAATTTTTTTGCGTTTTCTAAGTGATTTAGATTCATCAACAAATTTTGATAACGTTATAGTAGTAACAGTATGATAAAGTCATCCCAGTACCTGCATTCTGTGTGCAACCAGGTCTGCAATATGGCGCCGGTCATCTTCTTGAGATTCACCCATCAGGGACAGGGCACTGTCGTTCACCTCAATGATGTGTTCCCGCCCATCCTTGGCCACCACCACCTCCAGCGCGCATATCTCTAGGCCGCCAAACAATTCACTTACCTACGCAACAATGCACAAATATAAGGTTTAAGACATCGTTGACAATATCATAGTTGTAAGCAGTGACTGATTCACAACACTTCAGTGCAGGTACCCAGATAGGAAATGTATCAAATATAATACTATATCTTCTTCCTCACAGGCAAGGGCCCCCAAAATATCTAGTAAGACAAGACCCCTGCACTTTAAAGCAGCCCCAGTGTCCCTAATAATTTTGAATATCAGAATACCATCAACACACTCCAAGCATTCGAGATGCGAATCTTGAGGAAATAGAAAGAATTTTAGATTTCTAATGGGAACTGTAAGTAAAATAGTTATTTGTGTTTGTGTACCCATCTAACAGATTGTTTATGAAATAACAAATAAGGTCAATAACAAATTTACTTCCTGACATTGATCAATATGAATTGGGGTAATAAAACTTACAGTTTTCGTTTATCAATCAGTATTTTTGTATAAAAGACAAATATAATTATTACTATTACGAGTAATTATTTTTACGATGACTGTTCATCGCAGTGCGATATTCAAAAATATCAAGAGAAAACTTCAAACAGAGATTCAAACTACATCAGTAAATGCAATTCAAAATAACTAGAGTACCTAGTCCCTAGTTTAAAATTTTTTTAACAATTCATCAAGTTTTAAAAGTTTATTTTCACGTTCTGTGAAAGTTCTTTTCAAGTTCTGTGATTATTTTAGTTTTATGAAATAACTGGCCTGTAATGATATGTAAATAGAGCTTGAATAGAGCTTACATAGAACTTGAAAATTAACTTCAAATATTGATGAATTGTTCAAATGTTTGTTAAACAACCCTTACATCCTTAATCAGTAAAAACCGTAAACAAAGGCGGATTGTGGAATATAATATAATCAAAATAATCAAAACAACTTACAAACGTCAGTAAAGCATGGTCACATGACCAAATGGTCAGCGAGTTGTCAGCTGTGAGGCCTGTGAGTACATAAATAAACTAATCCCTGTCAGTAGTTGTCGGTCAGTTTGACATTTGATTGAATCGGAAGTTTTCTACCCAATCCAAGAGTGCTTTGTTTAAAAGTCACAGATGGCGCTGGTAGACATAAATAATAATCTTATACAACCATTTACAATTTTAATATAACTTTTAATAATGACACGAAATTCCGTCATACGGGTCATACGCACATGAAATTATTATATAACACATTCTAAAATATTTATTTAAGTAGACGTTGTTCAAAACTATCATTCGTTTACACACTTTATCATGCCAAAGGCTTAAGGCAAGTTTTCTCTTACATTTGGGAGGTTTTAATAGTTAAGTTACCTCATCCACCCAGGTTTTGTATCTTTCAGTCATGGCGAGTTGTTCCAGCATTGCTGACCCCTGGTTGGTTTTCCAGTTTCCAGAGATCGATTTGCGCCTGGAATTAGAAACACGGAAACCCTTCAGAAATCATTATAACAAAAACGATAAAATGTTGCGGAAAACAGGCGCTTAAACTTTCGTCAGTCTTGGTTGGGGGGCATCCATTAATTACGTGGCTATTTTTTTTTGAAGTGAAAACTTCTTTACCGGCGTTGAGAGTGATTCGAATTCGAATGAAACGGAAACCACATGACTAAAATGTATTATTTGTGTTCGCATTTCTAATATAATGCGGTAATTTCGCGCGCCAGCTTGTTCTTTGGATAGAGCAGTAGTCAAGGGGTTCGACAACTCTCAGCGGTCGGGAAAACAGACATCAAACGAACGGAGGTTCAAATCCTACGAAATCCAGAAAAAATAAACATTTTTATTTTTTAAAATCAATATCCAATCTTCAAACCACCCCATAATGAACTCGCGAAAGAGAACGACATCTAGCGACTCCGAAGAAAAAACCATAAATATTAATATGATGACAAATGTACAGGAAAAGGTGCACTGGAATTCGATAACCATCAGCGACCTGGGTTCAAATCTTTTAAATCCAAAAATCAATTGTGTGTGCAATTCGTAGTTTCTCGTAGTAATTCGTAATTCAAGTAGAAGTGAAACTTCAGAAAACTAAAGTAGACGAGAGTGGAGAGATAACGAACCACTTTTTTTATCAATATGGAGTATTATATGCAAGAATTGAAAGATATGGGATTGGGCGAGAAATCGAGTAATCTGATAATATGTTGGCTATTGTATGCCGATGATGCTTTGCTGATTTCCAACAAGGATAAACGAAGTATGTATGAAGAAAGAGTTAATTATGAATTTAGGTAAGTCTTAAATCGTGGTGTTTGAAAAATAGAGAAAAAAACAATGTGCAACATAGTTGTGAATGATGAATACTTGGAGAAGGTAGATGAGTTTCTTTATTTGGGAAGTATGCTTATGGGAGATGGGAAGGCTGATAGAGATATTGAAAAAAGGGTAAATATAGGTAACTCCACCAACGGAGGATAAAACTCAATTGCCGCCTACAAAAAACTGTCCAAAAAAGCGAAGCTAGCCGTCCATAATATAGTGCTGGTGTCTACCCTGATGTATGGCAGTGAGGCGTGGAACTGGCAGAGGAAGGAAGAGGAAGGAAGAGGAAGGAAGAGGAAGGAAGAGGAAGGAAAGTAGACTGAATGCTGTAAAATTTAGATCTCTGTGGCGTGAGTGTGGTAAAATCATGTACGATCTTGGGAGAAACGTGGAGATCCGTGAAGAATGCAAGGCTAATGTAAGCGTCATGAGTAAGATTACGAAAGGAACGCTCAGATCGCTCAACGCTCGGAACGCGTGAGCGTGTAGAGCGAATGAACGAGGAAATGAGTGAATGAGAATATATGACGCTAATGTGAATAATAGAAGCAGCCGGGAAGAGGTGTGACATTTAAATTTGGGAGGCGGGTATGGGTACCGCCGACACGGGAACCATTTATTGGATAACCAACACCTCTGTTATTGGTCACCCCAAGTGGTTAGCAGGGGTGAGTGAGCTCATGGGGTGAGGTTTGTCCAGGTCTTGGAGGCGGATGTGCCTGCCCATCTGCTGCGTAGCGGAGAGAAACTGGTTGAGGGAGGCTTTTCGACCTTTCCAGCCGTACTCTCTCGACCCATCGCTTTGCACAGCTGTTAGAAGGATGGATTCATACGTCCTGCACTCCTGGATACACTGACCCCCAGATTCCTACCCACCCCTTATACCGGTTTCCTTCCCAGAACTTCCTATCCTTCCTTTTCCTTAAAAAGACCTTCTAACATGACATAGGCCCAGAGGGAAATTATTTTCCTTATGGCCTCCTGTGAGGAGCTAATACAAAAAAATATATATATTTAAAAAAAATGGCACGACCAAGTGAATCAGATACTTGATTCGGGCCACGTCAAGAGTCAATAATAGAAGAGCACGTGTGAGAGAGACGATTTAAGCGAGTTATAACTGTGGCAATTTACCCAACCAATCAATAAATTCAATTATTGAATTTATCCACGAGAATTTAATAAAGTACACACCAGAAGTAACGCAGATTCTGAAAAAAGATTACTATAAAATTCCAATGATTTTAATTGGGGATTTTAATGTGAATTTTGCATTGGATACAGCCTGTTGATTGAGTTCCTGAACACCAAATTAAATTTAAAAATGTGCAGCAGTTGCATTGAATCGACAACAAGATCAAAAATAGAAATTGTCGCAGTATTTCAAAGATAAATTGATCAAATCCAAACCAAAGCATTTATTTCACACTTAAGTTACCATAAAGCCCCGTATTCATGGTAAACATTAGTTTAGCAACATTTGATCAACATTGTTGATGAGCGGAGAGAATGTTGCTGGAAACTTTGTTGAAATAAATGTGGTTGTCTACACACCAGTCTGCGTTAAAATGTTGCCCGAGGAAGTAGTGTTGTTGTGTTCTCTGTATCTGATGAATAGGATATTAATTAAAAAAAGAGAAAAAGATGGTGGATTCGAAACTATCTTCTGCAAAGAGAAAATTTGATGAGTGACCTCAGAATGACAGATGGATCATTTATTAAATTTACGAGAATGTCGAAAAGTTATTTCGAACATCTTCTGGAAATGATTGGTCCGTCAATAGCCAAAAGGGAAACAAATATTCGTAAGCCAGTTTCACCTCAAACGAGGCTGGCTATTACATTACGATATCTTGCATCTGGAGATTCATACAGTTCTCTTTCATACACATTCAGAGTATCAAAACAATTGATCAGCAAATCATACCACATGTATGTCAAGAACTAATTAATTCACTATCAGGATATGTCAAGGTAGGTACAAAAACACTGTTTGTGTAATCAATGTTTCTATCTTTGTATTCTTTTATAGAAGAATCCCATAATAATGGTTTAGATTGAAACAATTCTATTAATTGCATTATTTTATCATTGCTCCACACTACTGCCATGTTTATAAACTGTTGCAAACACGTCCACACACGTCAACATTTGTCGCTAAACTGATGTTTACGCTCGTCGGGCGTAAGCTTGTCAACATGCCGTTATCAACTCCGCAACACGCAGTGTTGCCAGCAACATGTTGACAGCAACCCCGCAACACGTTGATTCAACTTTGTTGCTAAAGAATGTTTACCATGAATACGGGGCTTAAGCCTCTCGTGTCATTTGTTGAAGTTGAAAACTTGGAGTCTGTAAATAATATGTTGAATAAAATGTAAAATAAAATAAATTTTTAACTTGGTAACAATAGTACGAGTAATAAATGGTTCCTCGTATAAATAATAAACCCTACAATTGTCCCACTCCTGATACTCTGCATTCGTCTGATTCTATCGAAATTTAGTTTTCTAAAGGTTTCACTTCTACCGTGTGCGAACTGCACACATGTTTTTTTAAACATAGTTTTTTTAAACTTAGTTTTCGCAAGGGAAAAGGTTAGGTTTGGGATTTCAATAGATGTAAATATCCACTTAATGGTCGCGTAAGATGTGTGTAAAAAAGGTTTCTTTAAATTTCTATTTTATTGATGATATTCATTGATTTCATTGTTAGGCAAAAAACAACGCCTATAAAAAAAAATTCTCTAAATAAAAAAAATTTAATTAATAATTTCTTATTTTTACAAGATTGTTTTCATCACAGAGTAGGTACCATAAAAATATTTTTATTAAATATTAATTTGATATTGTGTGAAGGGTGTTCCAACTTTTATACGGTAGGATTATGGGCGTTTGTTATGATTTCTTTAAATTCTTTTTCAGTTGCTTGTCAGTGCACCAAAAACTGTCTTTTCAGGTGAGAATAAGAAGGTGATGACGAGTGCGATCAAATAAGAAAAAATTGTGTAAACCACCAGTAAAGGCCTATCTGACCTCACTGATCTAGATTCTGGTTGATAATCAGTTAAAATTACATTTTGCCGGGGCCACACTTTCAAAATGAAGCATTTGTGGAATATTTCGATGATGACGACTGGTGAGAGTGGTGAGACGATATTTCATTAAGAGATGAGACGATATTCTATTGGCCGATTATCCAATTGAACAATGAATCAAGTCCGAATTGTTTGGAGATCCAATCCGCTCTGCCCATCCCTGAGAAAAATGGCGTGATGATTATTGGTTACTCATAGTGTTTCAATCATTGCGTGTGGTATAATGTTATCAGACTAGGAGTTTTACAACTATATGTAAACTATATATAAACACTGGTATACCAGTGTTTAGAGGACATTTTTCAAGTGCTGAATTATTTTGGTATTTTGATAAACTATATATACAATATAAAATTATTTTTTTTACCAAATTCTTTATGTTCAAATTGTGTCATAAAGATCTTTTAGCAAAATCTATATTTCAATTTAGACTCCTCCCCCCTTTTTGAGATTAAGCTAGATTTGGTGGGACCCCCCTCCCCCTCACGGGAGATTTACACTTCAGTTGTTAATTTACATTGATTTTAATAAAGAAAAAAAATAATACAACTCTCAGGTATACAAAATTAAAAGCAGGGAAACAATTCAATATTTTTTTATTAACTCTATAATAATATATATTCTTTTATTTGACCTGAGATTTGTATTGACCCCCCTCAGTTTAAATGAGATTTGATGAGCTTTTATTTATTTATTTGTTTATTTGAGACACAAACAGGATATTTACAGAACATTATTTTGGTTGATGTAAAACAAATTAAGATACAAATATAAATATCCCTAGACTAATGCAGTTGTGTCTGCAGTTATCACATTTGCATATTCACAGACTCATGAAAAACAATGTAAGTATTTTTTTACATAACTTAAAAACTTAAATAGAAAATTTGATATATATGATAGGTACAATATTTAAAGTGTTTATTAAAAAATAATAAAACAACAATCAATTTTTTTTTTGTTTTTCAGGTGCACAAATCATGGAGATATTTTTTAAAACAAGTTAAATAATTTACAAAAATATCTATTATAGTGTGTGATTTAGTGAGATCGTATGATCGAGACATTCTAGACACGTAATTAAAGTATCCCGTATTATTGCTAAAAATTTCGATCCAAAATATGTTAAATATTCTGGTAGATTTGGGCCTGGCGTATAACCTGATTTCATTGACTAAGTTACTATCTACTAGATTATTCACAATTTTATAAAACATTAAGAGGTCATTTGTGTTACGTCTTTTAACTAGACTCTCTAAATTGAAGTGTGTAAGTCTTTGTTCATACCCGTCTAGAAGATGGTAGACACCTGATCGGTAAGACAAAATCCGTATAATTTTTCTTTGGACTGATTCAAGTCTAGATACCTGTGAAATATAATGTGGATTCCAGATTGTTGACCCGTACTCCAGAACACTACGGATTAACGAATTGAACAGAATTATTAGGCTATTAGAATTCTTGATTAGTTTGGTTGATCTTACAATAAAACCAAGTAATTTATTTGATTTACTCAAAATGTATTCAATGTGTTGATTGAACATTAGTTTGTTGTCAAATATAATTCCTAAATCTTTTATCGATTCAACTGTTTCCAGATCGTTACCACATATGCTGTATGAATATGTAATTTTGTTGGTGTTCTTGGTGAAATTTATAACTTATAATTTATAAGTTCCATTTCATTGTCAACACACCAGGTAGATATTGTGTTAAGGTCTTGTTGTAAGAGTTCACAATCTTCCACAGATTTAATTGCTTTATACAATTTGAGGTCGTCAGCATATAGAGAAAAATTACAGCGGAGTTTATATGTAAGGTGTTAATAAAGATCAAGAAAAGCAAGGGTGCTAGGTGCGATCCTTGTGGTACAACCGACGTAACTGATATTGGAGAAGAGGTAAAACCGTTAACTGTAACTGATTGACTTCTATGTGATAAATATGATTCTAATCAACGAAGCAGATTTCCTTGAATGCCGATTTTATCCAGTTTATTCATTAAGATAGGGTGACTAACTTTGTCGAAGGCCTTACTGAAATCAGTGTAGTACACGGCATCTACTTGTGTTTTTTTATTAATCGATTTACACAGAAAGTCCATATACTCTAGTAAATTAGTATTTGTGGATCTTTTAGATACAAAGCCACGTTGGAAAGGACTAAGTATATGTGATACGTCATTAAAAATGGTTTTGTATACAATGGACTCGAATATTTTGCCAAAACAAGATAAAAGGCTAATAGTACGGTAGTTAGTTACATCATTTTTACTACCAGATTTGTGGATCGGAATGACGTGTGCAACCTTCCACGGATCCGGAAAAACCCCATCGTTCAGACTTTTGGTGAATATTTTGTTTAATGGTACTGCAAGTTGATCTGCACAATTTCGAATAAATAGCGGAGGAATTCCATCTGGGCCGGCACCTTTATTGATATCAAGAGTGTTCAATTTCGCTTTGACCTCGTCTAAAGTTATGAGACAGTCGATAGTTATAGAGTGGGGAAGAAAGTTTAGAGTCACTTTTAGAATTAGATGGTGAGCTAAAATCAGAAGAAAAGTAAGTAGATAAGAGTTCGCATATATCTTCACCATTTGTTGCTGATTTGTGGTGGAGATGCATGATTTTGGGGAGAGAATTGGAAATTTTTTTCGAATTAACGAGGGTTGAAAGATTTTTGATACTGTTAGGGAGAGAATTTTCTATTGAATCTACAAGGGCTTTAAGATAGGTACGTTACGGTTACTTTTACTAAGATGGAAAAACCGTCATAGTCATATTGATTTTTGTATTTTTTTCATTTCTTTCTAAACTTTTCTTTTTCTCGGATTTGGTGGATAGCACTGCTGAACCAAATTGGAAACTTATTATTCCTGATTCTTAAGCGCGGAGTTTTTTTTCAATTGATAGCCATAACAAGTTATAAAAATGTAGCAGGGAATCATTACAATTCAGGGTGTTAAGATCATCCCAGTTTGTAAGTGATAAATTTTCATTGTATTTAATGTAATCCGTTTTTATGAAGTTATATTTGAAGTGATCTGGATTGGTTAGTAGGGGTCTGTATTTGAACATTAAAAAATCGAATTCAATGGGAGGATGATAGGAGTCAACTTTAGATAGCACATGTGAAGCCATTTGAATGTTGAGGTTATGGTTGGAAAACACTAAATCTAAAATTTGATCTATGTTGTTAGAGACTTGATTAAATTGATTGAGTCCAGTCAAATTTTGAAAGTCTAATAGAGATATTTTACTTGACCCCGCCCTATTTTGAGCTTACGTAAAATGTTTGCCTCCTTACCAAGGATTATTTATTTATCAATATTGCTTAAAAAACCTGTAAAGCCACTTTTTTTAACGTCCACCAATTAATCATCATAAAAAATACAGATTGGCTGCACCCAAGGTTCGTAGAAAATGTATTGTTAAATACGACGAACCCTGGGTTGTACCAATTCATGAGAAATTTTCGATATGTAGTTAGATGCATTCCATTTTATGGATATTCAACCAAATTCAATCCATTAGATATACGAAGAAAGATTTAGAATCCATACTAATATATAAATGTGAAACTGCTCGAGTTTGTTTGCTACGCTTTCACGCATAAAACAAAATAACGATTTTAAAAATTCTTTCACCAATAGAAAGCTAAATTATATGCGAGGACTAAAGGTTATATAAAATGGTAAGCTCTGACGTTACGAAATTATAAATATTAATTTATTATATATATTTGTTATACGTTTTCTGTCGCTAACAAAAGCGAGTTAAAGCAAACGTTAGAAAATAAATCGTTGCCATGGAAACGATGTTGATATATTTGTGGGCTCTATGCTGGTAGGTACTCAGCCCCCTACCTACCGGTCGGCTGCTGCTTCAAAAAATTCAAATACTAGAATATTTTTTGTTTATTTTGGACAAGCTTATGTTTTGGAATAAATGTTAGATGAGAGTTCCTACATTAAAAATATAATTCGTAACGATTATAAAGACTGTGTAATAAATAGTGTTATTTTTTATTATATTTACAAACTTCCACATATTTAAATAAAAATAAATCTCCGAAATATTTGTGTACGCGCATAAATTTCGAACGACTGCACCAAATTGGATAATTGTTTTTTTCTTTGAGCTCTAGCATTATAAAGTTTGAAAACTTAATGTACTGGAAATGAATGTATGGAATTCGGGATGGGGTGGGGGAGGAGGGGAGGGGGATAATTGATAAGTGCAAGCGCTACATTAATTTCCCCTAATACCATGCGAGCGGAGCCGCGGGGAAAAGCTAGTATTACATATTTATTTAATTACTCGTTATTTGCCCCAAAATTGTGAATTTCGTGCTTTTCTCTAAAACTGGCGAATTTAGTATAAAAATGCTTGTTTTCGCAATTGCAAAATTTTCAGGTTTCTAGATATGAGTCATATTCAACAATAACAAAATCAAAGTAAAATTTCATACATGTTCCATAGCATTCACATATTTTCAAAGAAACTAATACAATATTGCATGTTGTATTATTGTATTATTATAACAAAGTTAATTTATTCAATATTTACTGAAAGGAGACTAAGGAGTGGAAGGCACCTTAGTAATTAAATTCGCCACAGATCGTCTTTAGTAGGTAAAAATGGTGAATCATCACTTATTGCAGTACTATAACATAGCCTGAAGTGGTGAAGTGGTATCAAGAGAACGGAGAACTATCACCAGCAGACCATTGGAAGGCTGTGTCAAACAAATAAACATAAAATACCGACGTTTTTGACTGTTTTAATAACTAAATTCTTTTAATTCATTGATGAACTGTTGATTTTAATTATTTTTTGCGTATTAATAATAATTCAGCAAAATTTTGTACATATAGAATAAAGATGAAAACTAGGAGTGCCTTCCATACAAATTTGAATGTTCCATTTAGCCCAATAGTCTCGCGCTCTGTCTCACACACTTGCCTGACAATGTAGATCTATACCCCTTTTGAAATTCGTAAACACAGTTTTCTATTAGTCACAAAACACGTTCGCATCGCATTTCTTGTGTTCTTCTTTATTTTATGGAATCGACGTATTTTTTTCTATTTTGTTATGAATTTCTAAAGCTAAATCAAGAACGACTTGAAATTTCATATTACCTTCAATTATTTGCAACGTATTCCTAATTTTCAACTCATTTTTAATTGTTCATAATTATAACGGCCGGCGTGGTCGAGGTGTAAGGCTCTTGACTCGCAATCCGAAGGTCGCGGGATCGAATCCCGGCGCGGGAAATTAAATTTTGTTTGATTAATTTGTGTTACTTCACAATTCATTCATTTAAAATAATATAAAGTATATTTGCGGCACGTTCCAGAGTGGAAGGTACTCTCAGTATCGCCCTGGTGAAGGCCACCATTCAGAATGAAACGTTGCTTGAAATGGCTTTAGCTATGTTTGGTGACCAGATCTGAATAGCCAGGTACCTTTCCACCTTCCTTTTCCTCATCTCCATCCCCTGCCCTCTCTACTACCTTCAGCCTTACAGCATACCCCATTTGGGGATACCATAGTCTCACTGGCTCCAGTGGGGTTTTTTTTCGGTTCATTCAATTATTGAGTATTTTTCACAAGAATGTTTATGATTATAAAAAAAACAACAGTTAAAAAATTGTACAGTTTTTCATAATTTTTACACAATCCTCTTATTTACTTTATTAGAGAAAATTAAAAAAAAGTAAGTTTTTCCTAGTAAATCGGCCTGATAGACATAATATTATGTGTCTTGATTTACCAAAACACCCAAAACTGACAACTGATGAGTCATGTGTATTTATTCTTCTAATAATTATTATTTTTCACATTTCTATGATGATAGGTACATCTTTGATGAAATCCTAATCACTCTACAAAAGTGAGACGAATAATCGGTCATATCAGGCATCTTTAAAGAATGCACTCTGCTATATCATGCATCCCTGTTAGGAGGTAAGAATGATGACCCCTATTCAAATAATTACTCTTATTAATTAACATCCAAGAAGTGTTCAATTTGATACAATAAATAGAGAAGTGACTAAAATTGAAACCAGCCCAAAAATCCTACCGAAGAAAATTCAAATAAAATAAAATAAGTAAATAAAAAATACAAAAAATAGTATTAAAAATCAAAATCCTTCAAAAACAGAAAAAATACCCCAGGTGACTAACAACCCCAAATCGTGAGAAAAAAAATTATAAATTTCTCTGTATCTCGCCAAAAAAAACACACGATACCACAAGCATTCCTCATCGGACAGTACTCGGGAAAAGTACTCATATATTGTTTTATCGGTTCCACGACAACTCAGAATCAACTCAATTTTAAATCAATACCTCTTATTAAAAGCTGTGAAAAAGAATAGCCCATAACCTAACTTAACGCGACCTATTTAAACAATTTTTATTAATATATTTTGGTAAATGGTTACAAAATAGGGATATGCTTAATTACACACTTAAATATGTCGTAGTTAGATATTATCTAGAACTAATCAATTTAGTATTACATTATTTAATAGAAAACTATTTTATCATTTTATGCAAAATTTAAATTTGGTTTGAGGCCAAAATACCCATCCAAAATCAATAATTACTTTTCTCACTTGTAATTCCTCTTAAGGATTATCGCAGCACAACTTATTACTGCGTGATTATTTGGTTTTTTATCTTATATTTGATACTAATCGTAAGTAAGAATATCGCATCTTTGTTGTCAGTTATCAATTTTGACAATAACAACCAAGAAGGCAATAAATAGGTAACGTTTTAAGAAACAACGCTTCACCAAAGAACATGATTACTCATCACAGTAATTACAGACTACCTAGTCATAAATTTACTATAGCAGTTTATTAAATTATTTTACTATATTTAGGTACTAAGTCGTGAACTAGATATTTTTTATACAGGCCCCAGAGAAAATAATTCTCCAAATACTATAACATTAATTTAACTTTATCCTGGAGAATTCCGGAAGAAAAAAAATAGAGTTTTAACAATTTTTTTAATCCACATAAAGATTTTCTGACTTTGTATTCTACAGTATAAATTTTCCAAGTATCGATTTGCTTGCCATTTTCTAAGTATCGCGATAATACTATTTAAACTGCGTACTCCTCTATCCTCTATGCTGTAAGAACATTGGAAAGCTTTCAAAGTATGCGGATATCTCGGGAAGAGCGGATATTAGCTTTAAATATTGCATCATGCGAGATATGTGTCTCAAGTGGTTGAAGTTAAATCATAAATAAGCACTTTGACGCAATGTTTGCAAAATACAAATTACGGGAAAATGGAAATAGAAATGCTTCAAACGATCGATTTGTCTTCTGACGTCGGCCGTTCTAAATCCCAAATACCGCGTAACACTCGATCAAATGCTTCTTGAATGAGTCTTCCATTTTTTTTGGTTTACGTTGTCATGGAGTATTTTGAGACAATCTTCATCGTGTTTATAAAAACGTCTTTGAATGATCTCTATATAAAACAAACAATATGTGCGTTTTATGAAGATGTTGCGGTGACATAAGCCATAACGTTGTGTTCTTCTGAGAAGCGTGACGTTAGCAGCAACACAATGCCTTTTGACGTGAGACGTTCACTCAGATTTGCTCGACATAATTTTGTTACATTTTCCCTGAATCTAGCGATGGCCAATATCGATATATCCATTTCTTGACAGTTGATGTATATATTTCATATGAAACGATAAATTATCTAAATATTAGACAATATAATATATAATTTTTTTTTTTTTTTTTTTTTTTTATGAGAAAATTGGAAAACGCGCCGTCCCGGTAAGACGAGAGGTCTGGGTTCGAGTCCCAGTTGCGACCATTGTTTTTTTTCTGTTTTTCTGTGTCTTGTTTTCATATTTTCATTTAGATTATAAGTGTTATCTTCTTCTTCAATGATATATTACGTTGATGGGAATAACCTTCAAAAGTTTTTTTAAAAAAAAAGAGAGTTTTTCTCATAAAAAATTGAATATTCATTTAGACTTTCATAAAGTCAATAGTTCCATATGAATAAATTCGGATACATTTATCCGAGACGCTATTCAGGTTACAAACCAATTCTTTGAATGATTGTTTCCAATAAAAAGAGTAGTTGCCTATAATATGGAAAAAGAACTAGTTGAAGATAATATTAATGATTCTAAATATTTGAAATATGAGATTGACAAATATGACGGTTTGACAGAAGGTGGCAATAGCGAAATTGGAAAACGCGCCGTCCCGGTAAGACGAGAGGTCTGGGTTCGAGTCCCAGTTGCGACCATTGTTTTTTTCTGTTTTTCTGTGTCTTTTTTTCTTTCATATTTTCATTTAGATTATAAGTGTTATCTTCTTCTTCAAAAATATAATATATGTTTTCCCCTATACATCATATCACTCAATAAAATAAATAAAAGGGAAGGGACAACAAAGAATAATGAGTGACTTCTACAAAACATTACACGAAAAAACAAAAAAAGTGTTACGTTCTTCACCTGTTTGTATGAATGGATTTTGAATGTGCTCGCTTGTAGGTGTATAACACAATTTCTCTAAAGGCCCCACTATTTATGAATGAAATTTAATATTCATACCCATTTGTTCAAAGTAAAGCGTATCCGAAAACGATTAATTTAGTGGATCTCAATATACTATACATAAAAAACGTGCAAATATTTTTAGCTGTGACTTCACTCGTTTTAAAAACATATTATATACTGTTCAATGGCCCCATGCGAACACAGATGACGATGTTAGCGTTTAAAAATTGGTCATTAAAAATCATAATAAAAAAAACTGGCTCTAGGTGTGGTCAGGAATATTAAAAACCAAGACAATATTACATAAATGTTTTGAAACATTTTAGAGACTGCACAACAAAAACCGGCGATATTCTCTGACGAAACAAATGGCTCATTAAACCCTGTGGCCTCCACTGTTTAACACTTCGCTGGTTTTGTTTCGTAAAACAGCAGTTATTATGATATGGATTAATAAAGATATTAAGTAATGAAGATGTTTACATGAATGCTTTGTAGTTGGCTCCAATCTTTTGCACGTGAATATCAAACTTGGCGTCGATGTAGGGCTCCACTGTGCAGTAGGAGCCTGATATGGCCACTACTCCAGCCATATCCTGGAAACAAGAAGACACAGTTGTTATTAAGAAGAACACACAAATAGAATTCATGAGATGGTTATTATGCAAGAAAGCAAGGAATCGTACTACCATCTTGTAAAATGGTAGAAAAATGTATCGGGGAGGACAAGCAGGTCCATTCGTATGCAGGCGCAACTTGAGCAGGTCGCTCCAATTGGGGTGCTGCTGGGGAACTGAATTTGTCAAGCTCCTACAAAACTACATTATTACTGCAGTTCTGAAGTGTTCGTCTGCCGCAGCGCCCGTTAAGGCCCGTATCCTGCGCCACAATACACATGAACACTAGCTTGAACAGCACCCAAAACATTGAAAATTTGAACACTTCGTGTTCAAAAACCCTGTGTTCAAGCTTTACCACAGCCGACGGAAAACATTCATCTCCCGGGCGAAGGGGGAAGGCTGGCGGGGGGAAATGTGTTCATATTTTTACAAGAGCCGCGCGATGCGGTCATGTATGGAGAATCAAACCGAACAAGTTTTTGAGGTTATGCGCAATGAGCAAGCTTAATAATCACTAGTTTAAAATATTATGATACCTAAATACAATATAATAAATATATTTGATAATAAAATTATAACATAATAACGAATATTAACAATATTAATATTATTTTTGAAGTGGGTGAAGCGGGAGCGGGAAGGCAGGCGGGGCCGGCGGGGCCGGCGGGGGGGGGTAATAAGTTCATATTTTTACAGGAGCCGTACGAAGCGGTTGGTTGGTACCGGAGGTAAATCGAATGACGTTTGGGGTTATGTCAACCGCGCGAGCCTAATACCTAATTATGACTTTAAATTCCAAATAAATACTGTCGTAATGATGATTATATCTTTCGTGATCTCACTTGTAAATAAAGTCTATTAATTTATAAATCGGTTTCAGAGACACGGAAGAAATGACCAATTAAAATAGGTATTCTATTCTTTCCCTGATAAATAAATACCTAATAAAAATCTAGTTAGGTAGGTTAGGTCTAAGTTGAAATCTACGTGTTCTCCTTTATATTTCGTTTACAATATCATCGCTAAATTTCTTAACAGAACTCGACTTTTGACGTTTGAATTTCGAATGCGTAATTAATTAAGCATTCGAAATTCAAATACTGACTTTAGGTCATAATAATTGATATTAGTCGGAAATCTTTCCTGGTAAATAAACATCTATTAAAATATCTCTGTTTTCTCTCTGATGTAGCATCTCTTCTTCATCGGAACATATTTTAACATTTATTTAAACGCTAAACGTCAAACGTCAAGTCAGTTACGTACGCGTGGACGCGTGGACTCGTGGACAGGCCACTAGCAAAGTGTGTGACCGCGCGAACTTCACACCTGTTCACACCAATCTTTCAAACCATGTTTAAAAAAACGCAGGAGACGGAAAACAAAGAACGTTTATAGTGGGGTTCAAGCTAGTTTTCATGTGTATTCTGGCGCAGGAGTTCCGCCTTTAGGCTCGCACGCACAGCGCCCCAAATAAGACAATAGAATGTATTTTTTAAATTTGCCCTGGCGGGAAGAAAACCTGATAAAATTCTTACTGACAAATTCTTGGACTACTACCATCGATATAATAATAACAGTTTATTTCAGAATATATGCAGGGGTAACGCAATCCAATGAGGGTCTTCAGGGATTCCATCCAGGTAACCATGGCAGTGATGATTGTATTCTTCGCTTGGCGTAGTCTACGTCATAAACTTCCCATGCGGTAGCGAAGTGCTCTGAAAGAGTGCACTCGTCCCCCCAGGAACATTTTTGTAGCATTGCAGTATCTCGTTAGGCGTAATAGTTGGCGATAAGTATTACTGTAAGCGACTTTTAGCTTATGCTATTGGGATTCAGTGTAATACACCCATAGTTCTGACGAATACAGCGATGTGCAGAATGCATTCAGTAGTGTTCTTTCTTACTGCAACAGCATACCTGCTCTAACGGATATAGCTCTTCTTCTTTTTTTCCATAGCCTCAATGTCTTTCAGGTCAGATTTTCCTTCCGTTTAGGGCGTACTGATGGTGTTTGAAAGGGTTCATTTTTACATTTGACCACCATAACGATTGATTTGGACGTATTATATATATAAGGTTATAATTTTTGCAAAATTGTAACATATTGTTATTACAAAATTGTAGCAGTTTCTATAGTGCGCAAGTTACGGTGCTTGAAGAACTATAACATGGCATAATTAATATTATGTACGCATACTCCTTGAACATAGAAACATATTTTTGTCTCATTAAGTCTTTCAATTAGTTCATCAGTGTATGTACACGGTCTTAAGGGACGTACTTGACTAACTTTAACCAGTGATTCCTGACATTATTCAGAGTAAAAAATGTCATTTACTTTTATTTTTATTTATTTTTCAACTAAAAACATTTAAAAAATCAGTAGGTACTGGACAATTAGGTTCGGGGTGAAGGGTTGGGCGGTTGTGCAGGTTAGGCAGTGACGACCTGCAGAAGAATTTTTTTGTTCGATTTTGAAAAAAAAAAAATAAAAAAAGACATACAAAAGTCACTGGAGGCCGAAATTTTCACTAACTATTTTTACTTCAAATTACAAAAAAAGGAATTTTCAGGTATCTCGGGTTAAAGTTAGTCAAGTTCGTCTCTTAACATCCTGTATTGAAGGGAACTAGAGACATGCCTCCTTTTTTGTCTTACGCAACTTTTCAACGCAAGTTTTCTTACTGCGTATGAACGATTTATTAATTGTTGGTCTCTTTGACTACAACGCTATAATATCATGAATGCCACGACTGGAGGCGGCAGCATTAGCAAGCACCTTAGAGATTTAAAGCCTCTATATTATGGTTTAAATACTTCTGTGTGAAAACGATGCAATTTAGAAAAAAATAGGGTTAAGAGATAACTGTTCAGAAAGGCTATTCCCTAAAATTTGTGATAAGAGATCGTTCTCCCACGAGAAGTGCTGTCAGATTTGTGTGATTTTCTACAGCTGTTAAATGAATAAATAATCATGCATACTTGCAGGAATTCGTGTTTAAAACGACCCAAACTAAAATACGTGACAGCTCACAGCTGAAATTTTGACATCGGCCGATAGAAAAAGCAAATAACAGCCTTAGAAAATCACACAAATCTGACAGTACTTCTCGCGGGAGAACGATCTCTTATCACAAATTTTAGGGAACAGCCTTTCAGGAAGAGTGAAAGATTTTGTAACATTTTTAATTTTATTTCAAATTGCACCAAAACTGCTCCAGGCGCCATCTGACTCAGGGTTGGTTTCTTCATGGCTTTGGGGTTCAAATTAATGAAACAAATGAACCAGGCGTAATATACAAAAATAATTATGTTATCAAACAATCGTCGAAGAATCCCCGGAAATTTGATTATATTTTAAACAAAAGTTTCATTCAAATATGTATTTAAGTTGTCCAAATGGCCGGCTATGGATTTCTGTTACTTCAAGGCGTCAAATATCACATTAAATAAGAGTTTCAAATTACGCCACTTTGTACCAATTCAAAGTAAGTCGATAAAGTAGCTAGCTTTTATTGCAAGCTATGGTTTATGTATGTGTGCAAGTATGTAATTTTGGTTCATCTTGCCATAAATCGGAATTAGAACGGCGTTCCTAGTACTTACATAAATATTAGGTACTAAATTTTAATATTCTGCGTATTTGTATTTCGTAATATTTTACGATGCGAGCGACCGGAACTGCTCTACATTCTCTGCGAGACATCTCGCAGACACATTCGGCGAGGCTTTCAACTTACTATGTGAGGGAGCTCGGGTTCTACTCTCGTCACTTCTGAATTGCGTAGTATTTTCTTAGATTGTAATTGGAAGTACAGTGGTTGCGTCTTTTCGGCCACGAACACCACTGAGGAGACTTCACATCAAATTTTCTGCAAGATTCTATCGTTTTCTGGAAATTATTCTGGAGTTCAAAAAGCGAAGTTGAATATTTACCTGAAAGTCGGATTGGTTTTCGATCTTGACCTTTCCCACTCCGCCGTGGGCGTGGCCGACCTTGAGGACCACGGGGAACCGTGGCACTGATACCTGCAACAAACAGCAAACAAATTTCAATTCAAAAAACAAGTTCTGCAACAAACACAAAAGCAACAAACACCCAAACATGACACATTCAGTGGTGTCATCCAATTTCCGTAACAACGAGTTTTCAACAACAACAAAAAACCAATACAACAAAAACACACTTACAGGCACGTGGAGTGTGGAGAAATGAAATTAGATTAAAATATTGTGGATTACAGATTTCCGCTGCTCATTTGAATTTTACCGATAACGCTCATACTAATTGGGTCCAATCAAACATACTAACTTTTGCTGTCTGTGATGTTTTCATGTGAATTACTCACTTTCGACATCAAATTCGCCTTGAATTTAAGTGTCATTTGCAAAATAGAAATTGCTCGTGAAGACAATTCGGACAAACGATGAAGCATGTTTTAATAGAAAATTATTATAACTGCCCTTTTCAAAATTGGAATTATAATAAATAACCCTTGATTTTTAACGGGTCTGGACATTCCCTATGGTATTACTATGTGAGAAAAAATAACATTTTCAATATCCAGAATAGGCTATAATTTAACTCGCATATCGTTGCTGCCATCGAAAAATGACCTAACTTCAAAAATATAATACAGTTTTACAGGAAAGCGGAAAAATCTTTCCAATTTAGAAAGACACAGACTTGAGTGGTAGTGTTGGATATGGATTTTTACTATGAAAACAGTTATTGTCATATTGTCAATATGTTTTTTTTTCTGTACTTAAATGTTTCATTGCTTGCAAGCTAATATACAAGGTGTCCGAGAGCAAAGTGCACTAAATTCGGGGATAATTCTACTTGCTGTACAAAATAATAAAGATAGATAACTTTTTTGAAATTCCATCGTTTGAATAGTATTTGTATGGAAAAAATATAAATATAATAGTGTAATAATAATATCATTCGTATAATAAAAAAATAAAACAAAACAACGGAATTTCGAAAAAAAAGCATTTATAGTTTTAGCTTCTTCCATCACATAGAATCACTTAGCGAAGTTAGTGCAATTTACAATTTACTTTTAAACAATTGATTTCCAGTCTATATACATACGTATATGTAGACTCTTCTGCGTGTAACATACGTACACGGTTGATGTTTGTCTCATGAGAACGGGTCGCTTTTACGACTCGTTCTTTAGTATTTCCAGGCACTGCAGTGCCTCCTCAATGCTTACAGAAGGGCGAGTTCCAGGATTCAAAGCTTTATTAAGAACCTGGATTGCAGGACTGAGGGGTAGGATAAACCACTCCAGAAATATTCTCATCATAGAATCCCGTCTGACTTCAGGATCGAGCATAGAAGAACATCGGAGAAAGACAATCTCAGATCCGATGGACCTCAATCCGATGGCTTAATAAAAGATTTTATCATATTTTTAGGAACACTTATTATCTAATGATATTACTGTTTTTATTCTCTGAATTTTATTTTACTCTATTTTTCTTTGTTTTCGATTTTTTATTTTTTATTTTTTTTTTAACCATTTTTTTTTTGACTCTTTTCCATCTTTACTCCTACTTATAAATATCCATGTTTTCAAATATCTATGTACTACGGGATGTGTGGGATTGCAATTCCCTTCCCACATACTCGAATAAAAACCATTATTATTATTATTATTATTTAGTACAACAGCTCGGCTGTGGAACGATTTGCCGGCCTCTGTGTTTCCTCCTTCCTACAAGACCAATGTTCATTCCTTCCTCTTCTCAAAAAGAGCCTCCACACAGCATCTCAGAAATTATTTTCCTCAGGGCCTCCTGTGTGGAGTTATTGTAAAATTTTTATCATATATCCATAAATGTTTGTTGTTGATCTAAGCTAACGAGTCACATATCACAGAGAAGTAAATTTTCCACAATTTTCCACCACCCCCGACAATTTCTGACTAACTTTCTCAATTTGTTGTACTGGTAGGCATTCAATCGATCCCTTGAGGGTAATAAAAGCTCCCAAAATATCGAAAAGGAAAGAATTATACAGATTTTCCTCTGGTTTATTTATTAAACGCTAAACAACTCCTCAACTGCCTTAAGTCTCATCCAGAAAGAGAGTTTTTTGGGTGGCTTAATTTTTTCTACTGTGTTTTGTACGGAATCTGACAGGCGTGGGATTTGTGTTGGGCCTCAATGAATTTTTACAAGTGTTATTATTTGCTCTTGAGAGTTTCAAATAATTACATTTTTCACGATAAATATTTGATACAACGTTGAAATTTAAAACGCATTTACGTTTGAAAGGAGACTAAAATGGAAAACATCATATTAAAACTCCATTCTTTAACTGATTAAAATAATTCACGTTGTGCGCAGTAATAGTGGAGGTAGATAAGTTCAGATCCTTCCGTTCCCACTTCTTTCAGCCTCTAACGTATCCCAATTGGAGAATCAGCTCAGGCAGTTGGGACTGCATGGCGGTGTTCACAAAAAGGTACTTATCCAAAAAATAGTATTACTTAACAGCGCGAATGTAGCAAAAAGTGTCTGGTGAAAGTTTGAATATCAGAGCTTCTCCTTCGACACCACAAAAAAAATATTACTGTCGAATATGTAACTCCTTTCTGAATGAGGCTTTAAAAATGAATGAAAACGTGTAACAAAAACAACCCTCAAGAGAGTGTTACTTAGCCCCAGTGGCAGATAGAGTAAATTACCGAGAAGAGAGTTACTCGAATCTCTGATTTAGGTGAAACGTTTAGGCTTGGATAAATAGAATCGTTAATTTTATGCTTGTTATGAAGAGTTTCCGTTATTTGAGCTCGTTTTTGTACTAAAGATTATTTCATTCAAGTGTAATGTTGTTAAAAACGACCTTCATTGCATGACGGTAAGATCGCCGACGATTTTGACATTATTCCAGAATTTGTGGGCTTTATTTGCGAATCGGGTACTTGGTACTTATCATGTCCAATAAAAAATGGTATTAACAAATATCTTAAACAGTGGTAGATGGATGCAAATACAATTAAAACGATTAATAAATTTTTTTAAATAAATTTTTTTAAGTAAAATGAGGAAAATAATATTCAAACGCTCACCATAAATCAAATATTATTTACACGTTTCTGTGTTTTACATATTAGACATGCTATAAAAATCACCGGAAAGAATAAAGGTCCTGTACAACAGTATAATATTTGAAATATCCTTATAGCGACCCAGTAAACATCAACATTTTGTTTAGTTCCTTACAAGTTTTTCTGCAATTAATTGAATAGTGGTGTTTATTAGTAATCTGAGTATTGTACCAGATTACAATTTGGGAGGCGGGAATGTGTACTACCGCTCCGGGAACCTTTATGGGATAACAAACACCTCTGCCATAGGTCACCCCAAGTGGTTCGCTACGTTTGGTGATTTAACAGAGGTGCCCGGGTTCATGGGATGAGGTTTGTCTAGGTCTTGGGGGTGGATGACCAGGACACACTGAACCCTAGATTCCTACCCACCTCTTAAACCCTTTTCCTTCCCATAACTCCCTTCCCCGTCCTTTCCTTAAAAAACCCTCCACACAGCATCCCCAAAGATGATATAGGCCCTGTGGGAAATTATTTTCCTCAAGGCTTCCTTCCTGTGCAGAGGGCACACTTTTCATAAAATGCATATTCAACTCAAATATCAATTTTTCAGAGATGTCTGTCTAATTACCTGAACGATCGACATACAGATGTGCAACAAAACCCATCCCCCCAAAACAAAGCTAAATAAAGCTGTTGGCTCTGTGAATCATTATTCATATCCGCCATTATATTAAGATGAAAAAAAAGAACGAAAGTAAAAGAAACCCAAAATTACCTCACTTTCATTTAATGTTCGACTCAAAATTTTGATGGTGAACCTAATTATTTACTAGTTTCAATATTAACTTCAACTTTCTCTCGGGCAATATTATCTGACTCGCATCGGTATTTGGTTTGGAGTCTGCAGATATTAGAGCCCGGAATTACTGAAATTCCCGTGAAATGATTTCAGATTTACGACCCCACATCAAAGCTTGTTTGATCCCAAAATTGCGGCGATATTACACATACCAGACCTCCGTCAAATATTCAATTAATATACTCCAATGTGGAAAGGTACAGATCTCCGTTTCGTAATCTCAAAGGATAATAGGTCAATCAACTATAAACGGGTTTATCATTTTGCGAAAAATTGGAGCATAAAATTATTTATTATTTTAATTTAAAAAAAAAAACCACTTCGTACATACACCACTTATTTAATCATCAAATTTTTCAACATATTTCAAAACCAATGGTTCCTTCGTCAGGATAAAATGAGAATTTATAAAAATAACAAAAGATAGATTTTATATTTCGTGTGAGTTTCATAGATCCAATTAACAAAACGAACGAAGATCTTCAAAATATAGCAAAATGGCTTAAATTTAACAAGTTGAAACTGAACGTAAATAAAATAAAATATATGGAAATAGGCAATAAACCGCATAACACAGGGTTAAATTTGACATTAATGATGACAAAATTAAAAAGTAAATGAAATCAAATATCTGGGTGTAATACTCGATGCAAAACTAACTTTCACGGCAAATTTTGAATTTGTGCTAAATAAGGAATCAAAAAAGTAAATTTTCTTAGAAGACTAAGAAATAAATTAAATACAAATACTACAGAGCTCACTTATAAAACTATAGTTGCTCTACACTTAGATGACTGCTCTACGATGTTATATTTGGCCAATTAAGTAAATTTGAATAAGCTACAAGTTACACAGAACATAGCTGAGATGTATACTGGGAAAAGGCAAATACGCAAGGGTTAATAAAATGAGACAGGAGCTAAATTGGATTCCTATAAAAAAGAGACTGCTATTTAATGTGTTCATTTTTATGAAAAACAAAATGCCAAAATAATTTAAGGGTGAAATCGTTTTTATGAAGTATATATTATTTTAAATAACACAAATCAATCAAATAAATTTATTTACCACGCCGATTCGATCTCGCGACCTTCGGATTGCAAGTCAAGATCCTTACCGCTCGACCACGCAAATTTGGGTACATCAAATGGATTGGGACCTCCAACCTTTTTACAGTACTTTTGTGTCTAACCCTGCGTGGCACTGATTGGATTTTTTTTCGAAGTCGATGAAGTAACACAAAATTCTGATAATTAACTCATAGTGCCGGTGACATCAGCGTTACCATTAAACCAGCGAGAATAACAGACTATTAGTAGGGCTGTTACTATTATTGAGTCAATATCCTGTTGGCGGTTGTTTGGTTTACAACGTGCGTTTGTAAAAACAACTTGTTCATTACTTTTCTATTGAGCGGCGTCAGAGTGCGGGCGTAGGCGATGCAGTCAAACGTTGGACCAGGGAACGGCGGAGGTCGCTACATTTGATAAACGTTTACGCCATCTTCCAATTATACGGACTTTGAAGTGTCAAGTCAGTGCCATCGTTGCAGGTACTCTTTATTACTGCTAATTGGTGTATTGTTTTACTGCAAGCGTATTTAATCAACAGACTTATTAGACTATTTTAAACCGGCACTGACTTCGTAATGGTCGCGCGCCCATGTCTGCCCTCTAGAAGGCCTTGCCAATTACTAATACCTATTTTAACAAATGGACCAGCCTTTTATTGCAATCATTTTTATTTATTTAAAGATTAAGTTCGATTTCTAATTCTATAAACACAACAATTCGTTACGATTCGTTACAAGATAAAATCATGATAGAAAATCCATCAAAAAATTACGGTTTGGTACACAATTTGATTTGAATTAAAAAATATTTATCTCTGTCTTAACAGTCTCTGAAATATGGACTAATTTTAAAATGTTTTAATAAATTTAAATAAAAACATACTTTACCTTATTTGCCTAACTTTCCAACCTTCGCAAGACATTGACTTTTTAACATTAATCCCACACAGGAGGCCATGAGGAAAATAATTTCCCTCAGGGCCTACGTCATCTTTGGAGATGCTATGTGGAGGATTTTTCAAGGAAAGGAATGGGGTGATGCTCTGGGAAGGAAAAAGATATGAGGAGTGGGTAGTAAACTAGGGGTCCAGGAGTGACAGATATATGAATCCATCCCTCCCGTTGCAGTGCAAGATGATGGGTCGAGAGAGGTCTGGAGGTCCCGATCCGGGCTGCCATACAGCTCGTGGGCGGGCGCAACCGTCATCAAGACCTGGACACAGTCACCAGATGAACCCGGGAATTCTTGCTAAGTCTCAAAAGTAGCGAACCCCTTGGGGTGACCTATGGCAGAGGTGTTAATCATTCAATTAATGGTTCCCGGAACGGCGGTACCTTTACTCGCCTTCAAAATTTATTTATTTATTTAAGGCGGCGCTTCCCCACTCAAAAAGAAGAAGATGTAGAGATATGTAATTACGAATGTTGGACAGAGCGCGCTCATATTTTAAATGATAAAATTGAAGCGAAAATTGTGAAAATGCTTAATAAAACATGACTCGTTTAAAATAGAGCAAAAATCTCGTGGAAGGCATCTTAAGTATCGTTTAGATACACATTGTGAATTTTTTCACAAGTATAACTTCTACAATAATAGAAATAGACTTGTTTTTAATAGTTTTCGGAGCATACTTTGCGATTTTTTCTATCGAGGGAATTTCATATAATTTGCGTTTCGGTGTGGAACGTATCTAGATATTATCTTAAAAAATAGCATATATTTTTTTAAGAGCTTAAACACTTCAAATGTTTAAGGGAGATATGTAAGAAATCGGAAAAAATTCGGGTAGCGGCGGCTTAACGCCATAAAAAGGCTTTTACATTACAGTGATACAAAAGATTTTAAGTAACAGTGGCACAAAGGAGAGTATCAGTAGTATTACAGTAGTGAACAAAATAAGAATGAATGAGACAAAAATAAAATGTAAGAGATACAGATTTTTTTTAAACTCAACAAACAGTTGGTAAAAATAGAATTGAGAAGAAAAATAAAAAAATAAAAATTGATAAACTAATAGTACAAATCCTTCATTCAGTGGAAAACAGTAATGTATGTTGTATTCTTTTGATGTAGCGTAGATCAAAAAATATTTTACGCCCGCACAGATTACTACACATTTGGTTTTAAAACGTTTTGTATAATTTGGTGCAGACTGTCAATATTGGTTCTTCTTTCGGACCCGCATTACAAATTATTTTGAAGTAGTGTGTCCTCGGAGAAACGAACTGCCGACTTTCATCTTCATTTAGTCGATCAGGGGGACTTTTTTGAAGTGTCACATAAAAATACCTCTACAATTAATATCTTACGGCATTTTTCAAACGGGTTTTCCTGATTTCCCCGATCTGGGGGAGAATGGAAAGTACTGATGTTTCTTTGACCTTGGGTAAAATTTATGTTCAAAATAACGTGACTAGTGACAACTTTGAATCACCTAGTCCTAATAATACAAAAAGTACTCCGTCACGTTACGTTACCTAGGGGATTTTTTGAATAAATAAGTTAAAATTAATTGCAGTGATGCTGCATTTCTTACTCCGAATGCTTTGGTCATTTGTACATTTAAAATGTGGAAAATTTCCTAATTAATCGTATTGACAATCAACGTTGTTACCTACATCTTTAAACATAGTTTTTCAGCACGGAGCTTCAGCATATAATTCAGGCGCATGAGTCATGTCTCCTACAAAATGAACCTTTTTGGAACATCAGTGCCCTTTACATACAGAGTTCGGAGCGGGACGTGCCTCGCGCCACTTCAGGCCGCCGCGCAGAAAAGTCTCACAGTGAACTGCGCTGCAAACCGTTATCTTACTTTCGGTCTTTACTTTTCTGCGCGGCGGCCTGAAGTGGCGCGGGGCACGTCCCGCTCCGAACTCAGTGTGTAAAGGGTACTTATATCGTAGTTATAAGTCGGTCGGCCGAAAAGCGTGTTTCGTCACGGGACGGGCAGTATGCAGCACTGCCATCCGGATTATGAGCGCGTGTGACTTCAGGGGATTCTATTGCACACTTTTTACTATTGATTATATAATGACAGAGGAAATGTGTCCTTACAAAACAGAAAGAAAACAAATGACTTTTTTTAAAACTGCATTTTAAAATTTTAATCGTCTGTCCAATTTTACGTCTGACGCCTTTGCTGTTAGTAAATTTCTATTGAACTGTCGGTCGACTAATCTACAGGTACTTAATATTATAAATGCGAAACTGCGTGTTTGTTTGTTACGCTTTCACGCATAAACCAATAAACCGATTTTGAAAATTCTTTCACTAATAGAAAGCTACATTATACGCGAGTAATATAGGCTGTATATAATGGTAAGCTCTGGCATTATGAAAATAAAAATATTAATATGTCATATTTATTATACGTTTTCTGTCGCTAAAAAAAGCGAGTTATTGCTAACGTCAGAAAACAAATCGTTGCCGTGTAAACGATGTTGATATATTTGCGGGAAATCGTAGTTAATATCTATCTATCTATTTAAATCAAAATGAATCTCCGAAATGTTTATACGCGCGTAACTTCCGAACGACAGCACCAAATTGGATAATTATTTTTTTTACTACATGTGAGCTCTGGATGAAATTTAGGTGGCACGCGAGCTGGTGAGAGGTGAAAACGGAATGTACCGGGAATTAATGTACGGAATGCGGGAGGGGGGGGGGGGGGGGATTAATTGATAAGTGCAACCGCTACGGTAATTTCTCCCTAATACCACGCTTGCGAAGCCGCAGGTAAAAGCTAGTTATAAAATTAGGGGATAACCTCATTATCAAACAATTTAGAGTTCAGACATTTAACAAGATAGAGGCACACACTATACTTCTAACTTCCATGTAGTATTCATAAAATTGTTTAAAAGACGCATGACGTAGCACGCATACACAATGAATCTAATTACACGTTATTGATACACACTTCCTCTACTAGCTTTTTGTTTACACCAAATGTGATTCTGGGAAGCAATCGACTAATAGCCAATGGGCATGGTTACATTGCGACATTGGTAATAATTTCCCGAATATCCGGATTATTAGTACGCCAGAAAAAGCGGTTGGACATTGAACAAAATAACTATAATCTTAGTGGTTATTGACTGGGGACATGCTTCGGGTGGTTGTTGATTATTGGTTGTGAACCAAAACATTTTTACTACATAATATTTATCACAACTTAATAAATGTTTGTAAGATGTTTACGAAACAAAAAATAACCAAGACTAATCCGTAAGCGTGTAATTTATTTTAATGTTACAATCTATATTCTAATTTTGATAATGGCGGTTAATGTAAGTCTTAGCACGCGTGTATCGAATCAAATAAATCGTTTCGTAAAAATTGTTCACTGTCACTCGACGGGATAAAAAATGATTATTTTTTTGCTATTTTATACAGCCCCTGCTGGTTGTTAATGCATTCTCAATAATTGTGATTAAAATCACAAAAAAGGAAACTGGTGGATCACATTTGGAGACGATTTAATTTATTACTTTTTTTGATTTGAACTTTCGTTTTCAAGTAATTTGAGTCCGAATTTGGAATTTTAATTCGAATTTGAAAAAAATTACAGTTTTATGGATAAAATCAGCTGATTTATGTATTTTATCTCTATTTTAATTTAAAGTTGTGCTCCATTAAAATACTGTGCTGTATTTAGAGAGGGTGAGGGGGGGGGGGAATAAACTTGTTAAAGTTTTTTTTACTATTGTTGTTGGTTTAAAAAAAAGTTTCACAATGAACAAGGAAATCTGTTATAAAGGACAAAATGTTAATTATTATTCAGGAGAGCGAAAAGAAAGTTTTTTTTATTATCTCCTGTTTTTTTAGAGCTTCTAGTATTAATTAGGAGAATTTAATTATAAAATAACATTGAATAGATTTTTCTGAATACTTGACATTTTTTGAATTTATTTAGTAACAGCATTTAATTAATTTTTAATTTTCTAGAAAAAAGTCCTCTTAACCCGTTTATCGCAGGGGAGCAAATTTGTCCCAGCTCACATGGGTCTCACATAAATCGTTGTATCTCCCTTACTCTCATGATGAGAAATATGATCTTAACGGTGTAAGAAAAGGAAAAATTTTATATTAAAATATAGAATTTAACCATAGAAAAACTTAAAAGTGCACCTATGTAAAACCAAAGCTTCCGATAGAAATCTGAAAAAAATGCATAAAATTTCGAAATTTTTTTATTCGTAATTTTTTTATGTAACGATAAAAACGTGAGGTTATAATAACGTTTCCCCTTGAAAGCCCTTAGAAGCGCGAAAAATCGTTAGGTGTTCAATTTTTTAATCTTCTTAATAAAAATTTGAGTAAAGGAAATTTTTGAATAAAAGTTTGTTATAAAAATTTTAATATTACAAAAATTATATTTTTATTTGTAATAATAAAATTTTTCAGTTTTTAGTTTTCGGATATATTCCATTTATCTGACAAAATACGGCCTATTTCTGGGGGATCAAAATGAAATGAAAGACGCACTTATTTAGAAATATTTCAACGACGCAGATCGAAAGGAAAAAAAACGGAGAAAAAGTCAAATTGATCTCAATTTTGGATTTATTGTTCTATAGCATTTCAAATTCCCGCTATGGATATTATCATTTTCATTTATTATAATTTTAAGTTCTTGGTTTGTGTTTCGAATCCTTTTATTATTAATTTTCTAGTAATTTATTAACTTAGGTATTTGTAGTTATGCCAATCCAAAGTTTTTTTGAGATTCTTAAAAATGCGATTAAAATATCTTCTTTATCCAGGGTGTAAACACTAGCTAAGGATTTTAACTAGCGATTCCTGAGCGTGTAGAAAACATATATCATGAGATGGAAAAATAACGTCTGCACTTTTTCTAAAAAAATGTTCAGGAATCGCTTGACAAAGTCCGTCGGGTTCGTCTCTATAAATGAATGAATCATGTTTATCATTTATTTATTTACGACTATATTGCACAAAGCTTATTATGTACAAAAAAGGGTAAATGCTTAAATCCCTAACCTATGGAGGCCTAGATGAAAGAATCGGTAGGACAAGCGAGCACCCCTATTTCCCTTGCATTATTTATCAGTACCTTATAACAGTGATATTATTATTAATTAAAGTGTTTTCGAACACATTAGAAAGTTATCGTTTGTAAAAATACCTACCCCTATTTGAATTCGGATTTTGTTTTCTTGAAGGAATGCAATCTTGATTCCACTTTCCGAGATCCAATCGAGCTGAAACTCGGCAGATAGACTCGCTGTCGATGACAATACATTTTGTGACACCCACGTACATACACACATTCAATTTTCTTAAATTAGCTACTAGCCGGACGAGACGACCCGAAAATTGAAATTAATGTATTATAGTGAGAAAACTTTGATTTCTTGAATTTCAAAAGTAGCTACAATGGCAACAGCTACAGGCGCCATGTGTCTACAATCATACACTATGACGACAATCGATGAGCTCATCATCTGGACTGTTTACAGTTTCTTGGAAAACCCCGTTGAATGTGTCAAAACCTAAGTCTCGATTAATTACAAATTAGATTTAATTCAGCGCTGACCAACAAAACGTGAGGATATATGGATCCGCGACGCACGTGTTCTGAATTCAATGACCCGAGGTGATCAACTGACCACTGACCACTGATCAACTGTTGCAGCTAATCGCATTGAGCACGAAAGCTTATGAAAAATGCCTCCACTTCTTGCAGAACCGCGAATCTGCAGAACAATTTGCACATAAGGACACTGGGCAGTGGACCCTCCCACGGGAACATGCCTCAATAAGTCATCGCTAATCTGACCGAGATAAATGCGTAGAATGTATTATGTTAGAATGCACTGATGATTCTCTATGGGAGATTATGATCAATTTCAGGCGGGAGTGGATAGGGATACCATATTTCAAAAGGAAAAATTATGTATTGTTGCATATTTTTGGTGCGAACACCTTCAAGAAACTCAGGTTGCTCAGTCGTTGTTACGTCACTGACACTTTATTTATTTTCCAATTTTTGTGTGACACCCTTGGAGAAAACGCATACAATTCCTCCAAGGTGATAACTCACAAGAGCGTCCCTACCCGTGGAGGGTATCCACCTCATACCCACCCCGGTATAAGTAACTGATGGCTACTCCTTCAGGGCTCTCTCAAGGAAGCTAATTTTTTTAATAGAACGGCTCTACATTTAATAAATCTAAACTACACCCCCATTGTCCCTGCATACGAGTTAGGAGCAGTATGCAAGTGCTTTCTATGTACAGGTGTTAGTAACTTGAGTAAAAATAAACATACCTTACCTTTTTACTTATAAGGAAAGGGGTAGAAATAAAAAACGAAAAGGCGTAAACGTAGGCGGTGTAATCACTATCTGTACAGTGTAAAAACAGGGGAATTATATATATCGCCGCCCGGTTAGATGGCGTTGCGAAG
Source organism: Glyphotaelius pellucidus (assembly GCA_936435175.1). Taxonomy (NCBI): domain Eukaryota; kingdom Metazoa; phylum Arthropoda; class Insecta; order Trichoptera; family Limnephilidae; genus Glyphotaelius; species Glyphotaelius pellucidus. The sequence continues at coordinate 1,711,085 of OW386537.1, forward strand.
GGGCTGCAGGAAGGAATTTATAAATGCGGGCCTTGAAGAGGCTCGGATTATTCGAAGGAGGAAAAATATGATGAAATATTTTGATTTTTTCAATATTTTATGAGAAAAACTCTCTTTTAATAACTTTTGAAGTTGTATGGAAAAAGAACTAGTTGAAGATAATATTAATGATTCTAAATATTTGAAATATGAGATTGACAAATATGACGGTTTGACAGAAGGTGGCAATAGCGAAATTGGAAAACGCGCCGTCCCGGTAAGACCATTGCGAACATTGTTTTTTTTCTGTTTTTCTGTGTCATGTTTTCTTTCATATTTTCATTTAGATTATAAGTGTTATCTTCTTCTTCAATGAAATATTTTGACGCCGATAGCTCAATCCACATGAGCCGACTTACATACACAAGAACTAGTCGAAGGAATGATCCGTTTTCATGAAGCCAACGTCAACTGTGATCGTGTCTGTGGAGTTTACACAGTTCTAACAGGCTCAATTGAAAGAAATGTAGAACAGATACAATAGACTTGATTTACGTTTGTGCATTAGAGAAGGCAATCGGTCTGTTAACAACGGATTGTGAATCAGACGGACTGCCTTCCTATGTACATAATCATATAGGTTTATCTAGTATTTTGGCTCCAACCCAGAGGTTCAGCAGTATAAAAAATAATTCAGGTAGGAAAATTAATCCAACCTGTGTTAAGATTTTGAAGTAAAACCTTAAGAGAAAACTGGTTGGTGTTTTATCCATACGAATTTACTTTCTGGATTTTGAAACTCCTTTATATATTTTTGAATAGATATCGACCTCTAGAGCTTGTCGGCACGTTTAGATTTTTCGATAAATTATTTCTTATGGAAGTTAGGACTCTACAAAAATAGTTAAAATAGCCCGGTATGAACGCCATCGACAGACGTTCAGAATTCAAACTAGGCAATTTAAAAGGCATATTTAAAAAAAAACCAAAAGTGCAAATATAGAATACTTTCTTCTAATACAGTAAGTAAAAAAAAACTTTAAAATCGGTCCAGTTTTGGCGAAGAAAAATGGGGAATACAAAACTTCGATTTCGATGATTTTATCCAGGTTATTATCAGCCTTAGGTTCAGTTGTCTCTTTCGCTCAGTATTCGGGGGAGTAAGGGCCTCCGCTCATGGAGAAACTGAAAAAAAACCAGTTCTCAACGCAATTGCAATCAACCTTCTTAACAAAATCTTTCTGATCTGACATGTCAAAACTTGACAGTTCTACCATGGCAACCTATCAACAATGCGACTGAAACGCCACAGCCGCAGTGACCATTGTTGCATTATTGATAGGTTGGTATGATAGCGGCTCACGCAATTGCAATCAACCTCCTTAACGATTGTGTTAAGGAGGTTGATTGCAATTGCGCTGAGAACTGTTTTTTTTACAGTTTTTCCATGAGCGTACGCTGAGACATCGGTCGTGCAGCATGTTCAGCGCAAGATAGTTTTGGTTTTTGTGTTGTATGGAAGTGTATGGAGCGACATACGCTGAGACGTGCATGTTTCTCATACATTCCACAACTGCGCTGAACATGCTGCGCGACCGATGTCTCAGCGTACGCCCATCCTAAGAGCGAGAGTGACGGCAAAAGTTTGGTAGAATACCTTTGTTCAAATTTATCGACGACCAGGTTTCCTCTTAATCACAAAATGAGTATTTTTTGGGGCCTGCAAGTTTCATCATCTCGCTTTTGAATGTAATCTGAGGAAGTATTCACTGTTTAGTTTGTAAATACGACTTCCGTAGCAATTTAGCCTAGCGGTTTTAGCGTAGGAGGCCAATAAAAATTGTTGATGCTTAATTTAGCTACACTCAGAATTTGAAGTTCACCTTCCAAAGGTTAAAAATTCAAAAATATTTACGTTTGAAAGAAAATATGTGTGGAGTTTTATTATTTTTCCGTATAAATATAAAACTAGCATGTCAATATAGATATATTGCGTAGGTACTATACTGCGTTTTAAAAATAACAACAATACCGAAATCGTCGTCGTTTTTTGATACTGAAATCGTTCGAGAATCTACGCGGCACATTCAGTTGCCACGATTTTTTGTGAATTTTAGATGTTCGGATTAATTTTTTATACGAATACCGCACAAGAGTCCCAACTGCTCCCGTCTGTGAGACTATGGCATCCCCGATCGGGGTATGTTGTGAGGCTGAATGTAGTGTGGAGGGGAAGGAGATGGGGAAGAGGAAGGTGGGGAAGTACCTGACTATTCAGATCTGGCCACCTAATACGGCTAAAGCCATTTCAAGCAACGTTTCAATTTTGAATGGTGGTCTTACACCAGGGCGATACTGATAGTATCTTCCGCTCTGGAACGTGCCGCAAATATACTTTATATCATTTTAATTGAATTAATTGTGAAATAACACAAATTAAACAAATAAAATTTGTAAATTGAAAAAACACAAGAATTTTGTTTGTTACGACGATTTATTTATTTCTTTTCTACTACCGACCGGTTTCGCTCTACATAAGCATCTTCAGTGTATAAAAATTAAAGTTCAATTTTAATTTTTCAGTTGATTTTCATCAGCTTAATTTTTATACCATGAAGATGCTTATGTAAAGCGAAACCGGTCGGTAGTAGAAAAAATAAATAAATCGTGGTTACAAACAAAATTATTGTGTTATTTCAATTTATAATATGTCAAACTACAAAGTTACTGCTTTCTACCAAAAATAAAATTTATTTGCCACGCCGGGATTCGATCCCGTGACCTTTGGATTGCGAGTCAGCAGCCTTACCGCTAGACAACTCCGGCCGTCCGCCGAGAAATTTTTCGAACCATTAAAAAAATATTTCGAATAATGTCTGGATAATACCATCCCTATTACCAAGCCACCTACTCAAGCCAGAACCAGATTCTCTCAACACTGCAATTCTTCACGCATTCCTTAAGAACTCTGCACTCACACGCAAGAAGTTACACTATCACAATGCCCAGTGCACACACATCTATTGCACATGCACATGCATTGAATTCGGGAGTATTTTGGGCGATTATGCACTCGGTCAGTTAGTCACCCAGTCACCTTCAATACGCCAACATATTATAATATAATACTGGACCTCGATATTGTCTAAATACAGTGTGTTTGTATCGAATCCACTGCGATCTATTTTAATTTGTTTGCTTATTTTGAATTTCCAACTCTCGCGCAATTTTGAATGAATCAGCCCAAGCGGCGACTTCCCCTGTCTAGGTTTTCAGCAGTTTATTTTAGTGATAGGTGAATGAATTCACAAACCGGACTTTTGTCAGAGCGTCACAAGAGATCCCCTGACTCTACCGGTGTGCACTGCAGTAATTAGTTCGCTCTTTGCGTTGTGGAAGGCAGAGGGAGGGGTTCAAGGAAATGATTTTTTATTATTTTTTATTTTATTTATTTTACCTTTTATGAGTAAAAACTCAAATTGTAATATTTAATTAAATGAAGACACTATGAGCGAAACTCAATCGAAAATCTGGAAACAGAAAAATCCAGACACCATCTAGATTGCATTTAGTTCGGGTTTGAATCTTGCAATCATACATAAAGATGGCAGCCAATAAAAATATGCGTTAAGAAGGGTGGTTCTTAGTCGAAGTATGGTACAGTTAAAAGTGACCGAATTGGATATCGACACCTTAGCTCAGTGGTCAAGATAACTCGCCCGGAAAGTAGAGAGGTCCTGGGTTCGAGTCCCAGAAGTGCAAATATCTTTTTCTGATTTTTCTTTCTACTAAGAATCTACATCATTTTAAACATCATGTTTATTATCTTCAATAGACCGATTCTAAAATAACGTACTACTAATTATGGTTTAATCCTTTTAGTTAAGTATATTAATACGTGAAGCAAAAACTTTGTACCACTTTTTACGAAAATTGCTAGGCTCGGACGGAAAAGTATGAATTTTTGCTCACTTGTAGTTTATATAGAGAAGGAGTGGAGAATGCTATTTTTTTTTAAATTATGCTTAAAAAATACATTAAATCAAAAAAAAATTACACATTAAATTAATTATGGTCGAATTTCGATCATTGGGCGACCACTACTTAATATAAATTCGTACATAATATCAACACATTAATGAAAATTTCCACAACATTTGGAAACATAATAGTAAGGAATAAGGCAAACTATTATTAACCCGATATTGTTTGTTATTCCCAAGTGTAAATAAACCTATATTTTACCAGATTTTACCAGATTTTACCAGAAACCTATTGTATTTGTCTTTTTCTATCTCTCTCTCTCTTGTATATTTGAAAATAGATAATAAAATCAATAAATTAACAAACGAAGTATAAATACCACTTATGCAAAAATGTATCACTCTAAAGTTACTGTCTAAAGGTAGATGTGATTGTCTAAAACCAAAATAAAAGCGGAATAAAGTTAAAAAAAAAAATTGTACTCAAAACTCGTTTTCATGAGATGATTTTTTTTTAAAGAAAGACAAACATACCTGGTTACAAAGTGTTTGAAAAACTCCTACGACCACCAAACGGAAAATTTTCAAGTCTCGTGATGGAGGATTTAGCCAGCCGAGGAATCGACCACGCGACGCCCGGGTGGGACCCAAACGCGATGCCCACTCAGCCACTGACCGGTCACTTAATTGATATCGCAAAAGTAATATTAACGTCAAATATTAGTTGCATGCAATAGTGTATTATCTCCCATATTCAAATCGTGGACCATATCTGAAAAACCCTGTATGTGTTTGACTTCATTTCCCTACCCTTTACGGTTACGTGGGCAAACTTCCAGATCTGAAAGTCCCATTTCTCTTGGAATTCAGCCAGGAAGCCATTGTGTTATTTTACCTGAATTGGCAACATGCATAATTTATTACAAAATCGTTGATTCTACACGAAATATAATACTTTGAGGATGACCGCTCTTACACGTGAAAAAAATGTTAAAAGATTTAAGATGACTTTCTATTATTGTTCGATTTGAATTGAATAGAGATTTAACTTTGGTTGAAAGAATTTATGATTTAATAAATTCCATGCAAATATTATGAACAATCGATCTCCGCAATCAAATACCTACGCATTTGACTTTCAGTGGGAGGTTGCGGGTTGGATTCGCGAAAGTGTAGCGCAAAAACACATTAAATTAGGAATTTATTCTGAACTCTTCATACTAGTTGTTCTGTCAGTAGAACGGTCCTTTATTACATAAATCAAAATCAACATTTTATCTTAAATCACAAGATTTGTAAATAGATGCTGAAATACCCAACATTTATTTATAAACCATAGAATATTTTATGTAACATTTTTTATAATTGAAATTAAAATACTTTTGCACTTTTTTCTACTAATTTATTTACACCAGGACCGGTTTCATCCTACTACGGACATTTTCAGACTGGTAGGACCAGTCTGAAAATGTCCGTAGTAGAATGAAACCGGTCCTGGTGTAAATAAATTAGTGGAAAAAAGTGCAAAAGTGTTTTAATTTCAATTATAATACAATGGAATTCCACCACGAATTAACAGTGCAAAAACTAGACTCAGTAACATTTTTTTATTTATTTCAAACTAGTAAGTTGCCGGCATGCGTTGCAATGCCACTAAATAAAGAAATGATTTCTCTCTGCGTGTCCTATCCAATTCGTCCCGTTCCCCTTCCACCTCCCCTTCCTCTCATGTGTTTCCACTCCGCCTTCTCCGCTTCCCCCGTTCCGCAAACTCCCATTTCGCATTCCTCTCCTCCTTCCCACAATATTGTGTGCATTTTTGTTCAATATCTAATAATTTTTATTTTCAAAAGCATAGGTATTACATATTTATAATGAAATAACAATTTAATCTTTACAAAATATTTATTAATAAAATTCTTTTCTCCGAGCTTTCTGCGCGACAAAAAATTCGTTCTTAAATTGATCGACTTCCGTTTCTTATGAATGCGTTTAAATATTAATAATTTATTTGAATTTGTATGTGGTCTTAAATTTTGTCAAACCTTCATTGATTTTATGTACTTATATAAAATTTATAATTTTTTCCAAATTTTGTTAAAAATGTTTGGTTACTTCCGAGCTAGCCAGCCCTGCCACCCTACAGTTACGCCACTGATCTCATCCCTTCTAAGTCTGAACTCGACTACAATCTTCCGTATAATTCTGAAATTTGCACATTTAAATAAAATTAATATATAAATTCACCTTTCTTTTCTTCGTAATTTTAAACGACGGCCTAAAACACTCTTGAAGGGTGAAAGCCAGAAATAATTGAAATAAAAGAACAGTTAAAATCTTTTGAAGTTTTGAATTTCCCAATTTATTCCCTTTTCGCATTTTGTTTTAATCCTATAATGTGTCGAATTAAGTTCATTAGAGCATAATTGAATTAAATTTGGGAGGCGGGAAAGGGTACCGTCGCCCCGGGATATTATTTTGATATATTTATTGGATAACCAACACCTCTGCCATAGGTCACCCCAAGTGGTTCGCTACGTTTGATGATTTAGCAGGGTGCCCGGGTTCATGGGGTGAGGTTTGTCTAGCTCTTGGAGGCGGATGACCAGGACACACTGAATCCCAGATTCCTACCCACCCCTTAAACCCTTTTCCTTCCCAGAACTCTCCTCTCCTTTTCCTTAAAAAACCTTCCACACAGCATCCCCAAAGATGACATAGGCCCTGAGGAGCTCATGTAAAAAAAACATATATTTAAATATTTCTGCTTCAGTTTCACAAAATAAAATGAAATATGATTTTTGGCGATGCGTATGATATTCGTGTATACAAAACATAAACACACGCTTTTATTTTATTTTCTATACATATAATGAAATAAATGCCGCCGTTCTTACAATAATTTGTGGTGTAATGGTTAGCGTAGTTGCCTTCCAAACAGTTGCTGGGAAATCTATTCTCGAACGTGGTATTTTAAAGAAAAAATGTAGTTTTATTTTAAAAAATAATTAAAAAAAAATAGTTTTAATAAAACTAATATTAAAAAAAAGTATTTTTAAAAATACATTATGAAATCTCGCGGTTTTCACGTTTGCGCTTATCCTAAAAATAAAAATACGAACGTAAGCCATTTAGGCAATTTCATAGCTTCTGCGGTCGATCGAATTAGACGGTGATTTATTCCGGGGTTCCCAAAAATAGAGTGTGTGGGAAGATGAATGTACCGGAGTTCGGACAGGTGTCTGCTCGTGGTTGGTGGCTCTCCACGCGGGGGCTGGTACAGGGGGGGGGAGGGAATATCGGCTTCCTTCGATCAGTCACGGTCACTTTTGGACGTCCCTTTGATCTTCATTTTCTTATTCATGGATTTTTATATACAGTTTACCGATTTCATAACATCATCACCCACCATCACAGCATTGAAGTAGAGTTCCACCTAACCTCAGCTCCCTGAAAAGAGAAGTTAATTAAAGTGTGTTGCGGGCGTGTCCATGTAAGGAAGCTCATTTTGAGATGGTTAAATTGATCAAACATTTTCATGTATTAATTTTTTTGATCAGATAACTGATTTCATATTTTCTCGCTGAATAAATAATATACACACATTTGTCGTATAATGGCTTTTTTCAATTAAGCCATCGCTATCCGAATTTCGACCGATTTCTTACATATCTCCCTGAAGTTTTTAAGCTCATAAAAAATATATCTTATTTTTGAAGATAATATCTAGATATGTTCCACGCCGAAACGCAAATTATATGAAATTCCCTCGATAGAAAAAAATCGCAAAGTATGCTCCGAAAATTATTAAAAACAAGTCTATTTCTATTATTTTACAAGTTATATTTGTGAAAAAATTCAAAATATTTCTTTAAATGATACTTAAGATACCTTTCATGAAATTTTTGCTAAATTTTAAACGAGCCATGTTTTATTAAGCATTTTCACAATTTTCGCTTCAATTTTATCACTTAAAATATTAGCGAGCTCTATCCAACATTCGTAATTACATATCTCTCCATCTTCTTCTTTTTGAGCCGGGAAGCGCCGCCTTAAATCTATATTTATTGTGGAATGACGGAAATGTATGCTCCTGTTGGTAATTATACAGCGAGCAGAAAGCTCGGTTGACCAAGAAAATCGTAACATAAAAAATTGCAAATTTTATGCCATATAAGATATCATAAACGTAATTAAAGTATAATTTTCCTTTTAAACATCATAGTAACAACAACTATTGTAAGTTCGAAATTGCGACTCTTATCTGTTATTTATTACAAGTTTACTTAGCCCATAACACGTAAACGACCGTGCACAACAGCTGATCGGAGCTCGCAGCGATAACAATAAGCAAGTGGCCAACAAATTCATAATGAACTTACCAAACAAATTATTTAAAAACAAACTATGAATAGCTTACCGTATTTAGTATATTGTCGTTCTTCGAGCATGTTATAATAAATAATATAATAAACTATCTTAGTAATATGCAGATTTCTTCGATCTCGAATACTTTCTTGTTCAAGCATCGATTCGTCTCTTACTAACTAGAGCAAAGGATGATGTTATTGACGTTATTCATCTCCGCCGCTCAGGCAGATGTGATCCCTGGTAGGGATATCACAGCTGTGATCATCTATAACCTATAATAGGTCATGTTTCTGCTCCAGAGATCAAGTTTCTTCCCAGTACCTAACTTCAGTCCCCTCTAGTAGGTCTGACGCAAGAGACGCTTCGTTAACCGTCTGCTAAGGAGTTCAGCTAACCCAGAGGGAAGAATATTTTCGTTGAAACCCTTTTAGTGAACCAAAGGGTGAAGGGAATCTACTTCGTTTCGTTTGGGAGGACTGTGATAGATATAACCCGTTTCTCAGTTGACCCTTAAAGTTGTTGGTAGTATAAAGTTTGGTTGTTAAAGTTGTTGTTAAAGTTAAACGTTGTTAAGGTTTATTACAATGTCTTACTATAGTTGAACTATAAATATGTGTCGTACTTGCAACGTGATTATCCACGCAGGAGTCAACAATATTAAGGACTACCGATCTGATTAGCATAAAAATAATAAAAAAATACAATTGTAATTTTGGACATGGTAATACAAAATGCAAACAAGATAAATACTTTGCCAGTGCAATTACACACGTCCGCGTTATATTATTATCCGCTTGTGTAATAACGTAATCCTCATGAATAAAATACTTCTGGGCATTAAATCAAAAGATTGTTGATTGTACAAATTAGTAATTAGTAAAAAGATGACATCACCACACAGCATCTTCGTTACTAAAGCACTACAATATGTGTATTATAATCCACAGATAAATGTAGACAGTAGCTATCCATCCGATAGTTCAAATCTGTACATTTGTGTGAAACAAATTTACACAATAATCGGGACTCAGATACTTAACTAGGTAAGTGAATTAGTGAACTAGAAGAGTGATAATTTTTTCCCGAAGCTAATTTCGATTGCCAAATGTTTTGCTGCGAATTTTCAATAGTTTGGATTCAGTTTATTACAAAAAGCGAGCACCAACGAAAGCGTTCATGAACGTTTTAAGTACTGTTGATTTGAGATTTCTACAAATTTAAAGATATACTTACGAGTAGAAAATATTTACAAATCATGCACATATCTTTGAAAATTAGAGTTCAGATACAGTGGTATGGAAACTTATTTTCAGAGACAGAATTTTAAAATCTAACATCTGCCTGGCAATAAATTGTTTTCCCAATTTTCTTCACAGCGTTGTCGGCCACTTGTCTAACAATTAGATCTCAGTACAATAACATGGTAATATCTTCCTAACTTATCATTTTGTTATAGGTCATATTATGATATCAGCATGTTAGGTTCATATACCACTTTAGATTTCTCTACCAGGTACTTTTAATTTATGTCTATCGGTAATCTTATGCGGACTATAATATACATAATATCGGTTCTAAATAGGTACATTACAACGTCGTACGCACTTAGCTATAAAAGATAAATATCATTTGGCTTAGCTTATTTCAGCACATCGCTAGCCATATATTCCCATTGGGAATGTACGACGAGCGATATACCGAAATACGCCAAGCCAAATGATCTTTTATAGCTAAGACTGTTAGTCCCCTACTGCTTATTTCTGTGTTCCAACAATTATTATTATGCCAACTGTTGAAATTTTGATATTTTAATGAGGCATTGTTTAGACACGAGATCTCTTTCACAATACGGAATATTAATAATAGTTATATCAGATATTCGCCACAGTAAAAAAATAAATATTTTAATTAAATAGGAAAGTTTCAGGTGATCTTAAAGAACGACATCATAAGGATGCGAGGTCACTAATTTATTTAAAAAAATAACACCGAGCTCGGACCTTACACCCAAACGAAATTTTAATCTTTCAATCGAAGATTTTTTTGACTATATCTTATAGTTTTACTACGCTAATCTAAATGAAACAACTGTCACATGTAAACAAAATATTATTATTGAAGAAGAATATAGCATTAATAATCTATACGAAATTATGAAAGAGAATAAGACGCGGAAAAATAATATTTATAAAAAGAGAATTGTTCTAATAAAAAGTTAACATATTATTCAGTTAAGTTGAACTTTTTAATACAGTAAATTACGGTAAAGTGTAAATTATTGCATTCCACCCACATTGCAACGAAAAAGCTTGAAATCTTAGTGTTTGAAAAAGTTGCCCCCTTTTCAATTAATACCTTTTAATGTTCCTAATAGAGTCACACGAACTAAAAATATCTTGCAACCAAACCAACCTAAAATGGAACAATCGTGTCAAAACCAATTCGTTTATGAACTCCCTTATACCACACATACCCAGCTTGTAAGCAGATATTTTCTACAGCACCGAAAGAACTTACAATACAGCGTTTCATATATTTTTTGAAACCAGTAAAGTTGCTATTATTGTTTGCATATTGTTTCCAAAATTGTACATTTAAGTTAATTTTAAATCATAAACATGTTTACACTGTATATTTGTTTTGTAATCCATTTTAATTAAAAAATGTTTATTTTGTATTTGAATGTTTATAAATAAATAAATATCTGTATCCAGGTTAATTCAAACCTTTTTATCTTTTTTTTCGTAACTTCTTCGGTCAGGCAATGTTTTGATAGGACCTTTCGGTTGGCTAACAAAAAACAAGCTCCAAATTCATTATTCACTTCTCGTTCGTTCACTTAATGCTCGTGTTATTTATCATACCTAACGAGCCGATCTAGCTGATGATTGTGGAGTTTTCAAATAGTTATAAATATGTTTAAAGCATAAAAAACATCAAATCATCGTATATCACATAATAAATCTCAAACAAACATTCAATGAAAAACTACGCACAAGGAAATGCTTTTAAACTTTTACGAGTAACAATGCCTTTAACCCTAGATATCTAATATAAGTCAACATAACGAACATCAAATTCAAATCTCTGGTCTTTTTTAATGCTTCTACAGAGAATATAGCCATCGCGTGCCAACTTAGTGGACGCTAAACTCGCGCGGATGGCGGTTATGTTTAGTTGGTAAGCTCTTTTGTTTTGAAATACCCACTGACCACTCGCCATTTGGTTGAAAAGTCATTTTATTCACAACGATACCAAAGTAAAAAGGTAATTTTTGAATGTTGAAATTTATCTGAAAAAGTTACACCGTTGTATAGGTATATCTAAGTGTTGTTCTCACTCACGTGGGAATAACACAGTAACAAAGCTGAATTAATACTTAACCACTCGGACCCATAAGCTTGTTTTCACGATAACATAACATTACCAGATATACGTATGATGTGTTAGGCGTACCTGACTGATTAAAATGATGCTTAGTACCTAATGCCTGAATAAAGATATGTTTTGTTTGTTAAGTTGATTAAATTATAACCTCATCACTCATCATGTCGTGATTTGCTACATATCACTACTACCATCACTCATCACTGCCAGGTTTTACTACATAAAATAAAAATCTATTTAAAAAACAGGACTTCAAAAAATGTTCGCCAAAAAGTCGAATAGTTAGTTTATTGAGCGACTTAACAATGTTAGCTAACGAGGGTTAATAAATCATATTAATGATCACGAAGATTCTTTTTGTGGACATTTTTTCTGCAGATTTATAAATATCAATGTGATGGATGATTTTAAATAGAAAAAAAACATGTTTTTTTAGTATTGGAATGTAAGAAAAAATATGTTTATGTACCGTGTGTTGCAGTGATGCCTACGTATAATAATTATACATAATATATTGAATTCATAGACGCCAGTCGTTGACACCGAAACATAAAAACACTTGCGTACGAAGTTGAGAATGTGCTTTATGTTTTTATATTTTTGTTGACTGAATTTTCGAAACATTGTTAATGCATTTATATCTTAGGACATTTGTCGGAATCGAAAGTGCACAATAGTAGAGGCCATTGGTGCTGTTTGTTCATTATCGCAGCCTGGCGCCACATAATTTACGTAATAAATAAGTTATTTTGAGCAAAAATGCGCTGTGTTTCATTTCATTTTACTTCAATGTGAGTAAAAATTAATAAAGCCACAAAAATCATTATTCTATGAATACTTTTTTTATGCGATTACCGCACAAGAATCCCAACTGCTCCCAACCATCTGAAGCCAGTGAGTAAATGAAATTCCCAATTGAGCTATGTTATGGTTATGAGGCTGAATGTAGTAAGGAGGGGAACGAGATGGGGAAGAGGAAGGAGGGGAAGTACCTGACTTTTCAGATCTAGTCGCCAAACACGGCTAAAGCCAATTCAAACAACGTTTCAATTCTGAATGGTGGTCTAACACCATGGCGATACTGAAATAAACTTCTACTTTGGAACGTGCCGCAAACATACTATTTATTATTTTAAATTAATAAAGTGTGAAATAACACAACTCAAAAAAATAAATTTATTTACGCATGCCGGGATTTGAATCCGCGATCTTCGGATTGCTAGTCAAGAGCCTTATCCCTCGACCACAGGGGCCGTCAGGAAATGTTTTGTATGTGTTAACTTTGTTAATATATCGGTCAAATATTATTCGTGTAAGAGGGAGAGAGATGGGAATTTAAGAGTAAAGTATAGTCGCTTTGGCTACATACAGTACGTCAAACTAGTCGATAGTTTTGGAGACGCCGATGGAAGCTTATAGAATAACAGCTCATTTATTTTATACCAACAATGAGAAACACATACTTGCAATATACCTACATAACAATATATATCAAAACACGTAGTTCTTAGTCGCGGTTTAACTACGCAATCGTGATATTATTTCTTTTAGACAAAATGACTTAACGTTTAGGGTAGTTTGACTTAGTCCTCCAAAGGGTCGGAACGGTTTTTTAAATTTTTATTTCTTCACAATTTTTCATTGTTATTTTACAGAAAATTCATACGGGAGGCCCCGAGGAAAATAATTTCTCTTGTCATGTTATGTATTATGAATTTTAGTATGTTACGTAGGTAGGTACCTACTCACATCACATCGTTGTTGGTTCGTGACCTAGATGATATATATACAATTGTAATATATTGTACTCATTAAGTTATTAATCCTTCTAATTTTTCAATCCAAAGCAAATTTTTTATAATATCTTGCACAGTGCGTTTTATTTCATTTAAATTAAAATCGTTAAAGTGTTTTTAGGTCTTCTCTGGTCGATATTAATTCAGAGTTAGGCAGATTGCCTTTTCTAATTGCCAATTTTGTTCAAATGCTTGAGAAAATGCCAAATGAACAACACTGCGCCGTAAATATTTATCCATAATCGCAAAACAATATGTTTTAATAGGTTATGCTGTATTCCCGTAATATGAAAAATTCTTTACGAAATGTCTGCCAGACTTTGTAACCGTTCCAGACGTGAGCTAAATACGGTGAATAGGTAAGTACCCAAGTACCATCCCAAGTCTTGAATCACATTCCAATCCCGTGTTCCCGGCAGATAAGGGAGCGATGAGTGTACGGGAATTCTCCGCGTAGGTCAATGATTTCTCCGCAATGGAGTACATTTGTCAACAACATTACTATGAACTACGATGCTGCTTGGCGTATTTATAAACTTTGAAGGTCAGCGTGTTGAGTGCTGAGTGTTAGTGCTGGGTGCCACGGTATGTAACGAATTCGCAATTAGTATTTGCGGTTGTGTTCTTAAACCGAAGACGATTATTGTGAACAATGAGGTAATATTGTATCGACTAATGATAAGATAAATACAATGTTCATATTTCTTGATACTTGACACACATGCAAAATAATGCAACTTCTATCGTGGATGCTTACGTTTACTGCTGCGCGGTCTTTTCACGCAAATTTTAATTTGGGGTTTGAAGCAAAATTTCCTTACTAAACGGAAAAAAGTTTTTCAAACAAAATGTATCTTTTTTTTACCTTTTTTTAATTTTTTTTTCGGAGGTAATTCTGTCAATTATTTGCGAGTTAATGGTAATTGTTTATGAAATTAAAAAAATTGAAAGCTCAAAAAAAACATATTGATGGGCATAGATTTAAGTTACAAACGACCGATTCACTTTGGAAAACAAATTTATCGCACACAAATGGACTTTTTCACGATGTTTAATTATTTTTAATTTTATGTTTCATTGTATTAATAAAGGTAGTGAGTTAGTCAAGATTATATTTGGAATACTTACTTTTAACTCACAAAAAAATGCTGAAGTTATCTTTAAATTGGCATATATTTTATAATAAATATTTTTTTAAAAACTCACAGATATTTGCCAGACGTAACTTTGGCTAAAAAAAATATTATTCACAGTTGTTCCCCCAGGTGTTTCCGTAATTGATTTTTTACAGTACTCTATCATTCTTCTTCTTTTGGTGTCTTATTTTATTGGAGTTTTGCTGTCATCAGGGTTATCTTCACCTTGCACACTATAGTCTGGATTAACCATAGAATATCCTTACTAATAAAGTCTTTTCCCTGGATGGTATTAGTTGGATAATCGTCTATTAGTTGCCCAATAATATTATGATATGACAAAGATGTATGCGTATTTTATCATTTTTCTCCTTAGAAAAGTACCAAATTTTTTGGCCTCCCATCCTCTGTCCAAGGGTATTTCAAAAACTTCCATGTTTGGTTTGGTATTGTTTAGTCTTGGAAGCTCGTATTTATTACGTTTATATTGATCATGTTTTCATATCTTTTCATTAGGCTGTGCAGTGTGTAGATGACAGTACACTACAGCATCAGTAATATTACTTTAAGGACGGGTTGTTTCAAAAAAATTGATGAGTTCATCAAATATTTGAAGTTAATTTTCAGGTTCTGTGTACGTTCTTTTCGAGTTCTGTTTTTTTAACATCATAGGCCAGCTGCTTCACAAAACTGAAATTATCACAGAACTTGAATAGAACTTACACAGAACGTGAAAATTAACTTCAAATATTCGACGAATTCGTCAAATTTTTTGAAACAACCCATCCTAAGTAGATCACCATGAATTCTTCATCGCGAAGTGATGAGTCTTAATGTCTAAAATAAATACGTATTAGGCTGCTAATACTCATTTCGCGAAGCAAACATCACAAAAGAAATAGGTTTCTTTAGACGGCTATTCACTATAAAAAACCATTCACAGTTGCAGACTTGAAATATCTCAAAAAGTTACCAGGGGAAAACGGTATACAAATTAAACACGTGTGAAGAAACAGCAGAACCACAATCCCATTCTTGCGTCTATCCCAACACAGGTAAATCCTAGTGAGACAGGCATCGAAAAAGCACCTGTAATAAAACTTAATTTAGATAAATAAAAATAATTTCTTCACTTCTTTGATTTTAATCAATAATTACAACCCATTTGAAAATGATAATTTGTATTCTTGACCCCCGTGTACCCAGTGCTGTTACAATAACTAAGAATAATTAACACGTTATGGAAATTTATGACAAATTTAGGGTTTAAAAAATCCGAAACGAATTACATATCTTACCCTCAAGGGACGACGCTGATAAAAAAGCAGGGTAAACTTTTAAAATGACTTTTCACGGTTAGTACAAATATTTTTAAGAAAAATACATTTTAACCCACTTGTACTATAAAATACAACTATTTGCATTCGGAATATCATAAAATATAGAATGTCATAGAATACCGACACAAATTATTTTAAAACAATGTCAGTTGTCATTCCATACGACGAAAACAAATTTTCCTTTTACGTAATTAAAATTTGAAATGCAGTATTTTTTATCGCCAGAATGCAAATAGTTTTATTTTATAGTAATTAATATGAATCAAAAGGTGTTTTCTAAAAAATATTATTAGTAAGCGCGTCCAGTCATCCTGAAAGTTTTCCAAAAGCAGTCACAAACTGTACTACAGTAGGACTCACTAGCGTATTGCATGCCAATGCTGCTTACGAGTATTTGTATCCATAAATAACGCTTCTGCATACTAATTTCCTCGAAGAAATTCTTTCGAGTATCTTCGCTAAAGATAGCAATACAAGTCAGTAGATATTAATTAATTTAATGAACACCGTGTAGCGATGTGTAGATGCTGCCGATAGTATCGCTAGGATAGGTCTGGACGGTCGAGGTGACACTCGCCAGAGAGCACTGTGACACGCTGTCACTAGTTGCACAGTTAACAGGGTAAAACTGACATCCCTGGTCCGGTAAGCAATCGTACAAGAAGCAAGAGAGGAAGTCTTACAAGTTTTAATGCCTAACAATCCCGTTCTTAAGCTTCATTTACTATAGGCGTATTTTAACGCGATCCAATTTTCGGAGTCCGATTACTTTGAAAAATAAAAGGAACAGTCTTGTTTGGAAAACGCGTTAGCCTAACTGTTTTGTTGAGCGATTTTTGTATAAGAAGTTACTAGCACGAAGCGAACTTCAACTTCAGCAAACAATACATTAATACAAGTCTAAATTTTACTTGATATATTATCATTATCTTGGCACTTCAACTCTTAAATCTACTTGAAAATCCGTGATAAAAAAGTTTGTGCTATGTATCGAATGTAAACATCCTACTGTCTAGGTTCTATTGACATCCAGCGCAATGTGATAAGAGCTGTACGTCAATCCCCACGACAAAAATATCGTCGCCAAACGTTTTGCTCCTTTGCGAATAAGGATTTACTAGTTTTCCAACAGCATACACTGTATATTGGTATATAATGCGGTTCTACGCACGACCCTAAATGCATTGCGCATTTTACGTCTGGCAGCTGCCCTATCTCCTGGTAGGTGCGTGATAGCTGAGCTAGCTGTTTCCTTTTCAAAGGTATGGCTAGATACCGCCTCGGCCGTCTTAAACGTGATGTCACCGGAAAGGATCTGGTGACACCCTGGTATGGTAAATGCCGTAGACATAATACATTGTAGAGGATGAATTTGGGGGTAAATCGTATTAATTATATGGGAATGGGATGACCAATTCAGAATCAAGAATCAAGCAACTTCAACACCTCCTTTGAAAAGTCATTAAAAGTGATGAAAAAAATTGGTGAGATAGGTTACATTAAGTTAGGCTATGGGCCATTTTTCAATTATTTTTTTCATAACTTTTATTGACTTTTTTTTTAACACATGTTACATAGTATTTACATAAGGTAGATATATTCAATTACCACACTAGGCTGCTGCCTGTTTCATGGTGACCAATGGGGTAAAGTTACTTTGTATGAAATATAAAGTCTAGTGTAAACATACGGATTTTGTATAAATCATGCTAAAAGTTGGAAAAATTATAATAAAAAGTAGAAAGTTTTTAAAGGGGTGTTGAGATTGCATGAATCTGAGTTGTCGTAGAACCGGGGAAAGGACCTTTTTAATACTTATGTGTTTACATATGTGTTTACATATGACAGGCACTTAAACAACAAATCTATTACTACTAAACCATTGTAATTCTCTAGATGACATTTTAGAATAAGAGGTGAGACTGAAACACCATAACTTGAGCTGAACTTGAAATTCAAAAATCTGTAGAAAACATTACGTGGTTATGCAAACAAGAAAACGGGATACTTAGCACTGAACAGTTTCATAGAATTTGAACAATTCTTCAAACTTAAAAGTTAACATTAAAGCTCTGTGAAAGTTCTATTCAAGTTCTGTAACTATACAAGCACTGTGAAACAATCGGCCCACGTAGAAATAAAATCAGAACTTGATTTTTAACTTTGAAAATTGATGAATTGTTCAAATTCTGAGAAACAACCCGTCGTAAGTAATTTATTTTATTGAAGAATTTTCTTCATTTTTTAATTTTTCCATTTTAAAATTGGTTGTCCGAGTATATAATATACAAAGTAGTAGTATAAAAATCCAAACAAGATAGGGATTGATTGTGGGTTATAGTACCTGTCTATGTAGTTTATGAAAATCGAGCTTTGTCTCTAAATACTTTTTTCATAATCTTGCCCTGAGCACACAATTCTTAATTTTATCTAATTGTACATATTAAGTGTCTGAAAGGGTCCGCCATGCCAAAAAAATTATTGCATAATATTACGCTAAAAATTAGTTGTTAACCACACTAATAGAAAAAAATGTAAAAACTCATTGCTAAATAATTGCTTTTATCCTCTAGAAATTTAAGCCTAGGAAGATTTATTTTTTGGGGAAAATAAACAACCGGACAGAATCAGCGAATACAATATAATTTATTATTTTTCACAGCAAATATCCTAAAATGGAGTGATGAATTGTTGAATAAATAAGATGAAGCATCGGCGCCATCGACCAATGATATTTCTGTCTTTGCGCTTAAGCACAATTACCATTTATCACAGAGAAGACAACATTGCGTGGTTTTAGTATTACGGATGCAAATCATGAACTCTTGATGCAAAAATGTCCAAAACAGACTGAAATGCAACGTGGGATTGATAAATGCATGTTGGGTTGTTAGACATCAACAAACGAGATTGGAAAATAAATTAATAAAAACGAAAGCAGACAAAGTGACCAAAAATTAACAAAGTTAAAAAGCAAACGGTAATAACCATGACACATTGCTCGAAGGATAGACAGCTGATGGACGAGTTCGTCATCAGTGGCGCCCAAGAGAAACTGAGAGGGCTTAAGATGCTCAAACAGTTACTGAATCGATATAACAAGCGACAAAGGATGCGAACACGTGGTAGCGCGAATAACGGAAAATACAAAAATAAATGTGAACAACAACTCGAAGCCAGTGGAACTCTTTTATCCCCAATCGACAAGGCCAATTAGATTAGGTGTAGGCCCGGGCGCGCGACCACTAAGTCATTGCCGTCGCTAAGTAAACTTCACTATACAGTCCAATAGCTTTTTTTCTTCTTTCTTTATTGGTTGTGTAACCGGTATGGTACCTACTCTATTTATTTGATATTATGCTTGCGGTAAAACAATATACAAATCAGTAGTGGGTATCAATAGGTAAGTATCAACAACAATCGCCTCCATTTGCAAATTGTCGTTGCTCGATGGCATTGATTTAATCATGAGATACTTCAAAATTCGTCGAACGCCAAGTCATGTACTGTAGTCGACCCTGCCCAATCGACAAATGAAGTAAGACTGGTGGAAATGATAGAGAGGAACAGTAAGGAAAAGGGTTGAGAATTACCTCCCTCAAGGGTTGAGAATTACCTCATCATTTCGGGTCACTAAACATAAAAAAATATTTATGAACAATCGCTAAATATACAAGACTTCATATTATTTTTTATTGTTTTTTTAGTGCCGATTTTGCACACGCGGCATTTGGATCCGGTTCTAAGGAGTTTTACTGAGGTTTTCATTAGAATGAATAATCAATTTCTGATGATTATTGTGGCGAAATCGGCGAAAAACGTATTATATAATAATCAAAAGTTCACGTAGGTACTTCGGATACACAAAAGTAAGTATCTGAGTAGTTCAATTTCTATATCCGCTATATCAACTTTCATTGATTTGGAGAAAACTGCAAAAACTGTCACATCTCTAGCGTAAATAAAAAATTGCATTTCATATTTGAATTGCAGTAATATACATTCGAAAAGTGTTCATTTTTCAATGTATGTCTAGAAATATTTAAGTAATTTGGATAAACAAAATGGATGTAGTGGATTTTGATACTCACTTCCTGATTTATATGGAATATAGAGGCTTTTGAAACTCAACTGACCTGACTCGCGTGTTTCTACACCCGCCATCTTGGTAAAATAACTGCTCGTGATTGGTTGAATTCCGATATAGCGGGTTTTGATAGTAACTTCTTGAATGATATAGCGGGTTTGGTTCTCACTGCAGTTTTAACATGATTTTTGGTCGTGGTAAGGGAGGTTTTGTAATTCAATTTTAATTTAGTCTTGTTCCTCACAAAAATGTGAACAAGATGTCGTACTCAGATCATTTTGTCAAAAAATCGGATATAGCGGGTATTGAAATTATAGGACTCATTTAATAGTTACTTATAACGAAATGCTTACTTCCATGCGTGCGGTTTACTGCGTAGGTACGTCTTTTCCCGGAACTTATCTCGATTTAGCAGGGATATGATTATCAGCTCTAGAATCTGCTACAGTTGCTGTCTGTTGTTCCTCTCATCTCCGTCACAGTCCCGTGTGGGACGGCCGCTGAACGGTGAACGATACATCAAGCTAAATTATCCATGCAACACATCATCGCCAATAACAAACTATACCGGAGGAAAGTTGTGAGCACGTGTTCACATCACACCTACCGACTCGAAAAATAAATTAGCTGGAAGAGATTAATGGTTAAATCGCGTGTTAACCCCTGTATACTGTAAGTACAATGAATTACAAATGATGGACAGTTCGAGCCGTCGAAAAGCAATACAAATACAAGGATAGGTCAGTAAGTTAAATACAAGGATAAGTCAGTTGTCGTCAACTACTTCAAGCAGTCATTACTAACTGCGCTAGCTGTCCATGACGAAGGAAGACCACGTGGTTAGTAGTGAAGTCAACTGCCCGAGGAGTTGTACCCAGCTCGAGCAGTTACTATAATTATGTTATTATGTCATCGTTCGGTTGATTAATCAGACATTTCCGAAATATTGAAATTTCAGTTGAGTATGAAGTTATATGTAAAAGTGTACCCTCTTAATTATTGGTAGGTACAATTCCTAAATTACTCATAAACATCACGAAATCAATAATAATGCAGAAAAACTCGTAGTTAATTAAACAAAAAAATATGTTTTCTGTGTTAATAGCAGGAAATTTCAAAATTTCATACTGATGTACCGGACCGTTATGCTTCCCGGTATTATTTTAAAGCATATTTAATATTTAAAACACAGACAAGTGTAATTAATATCTGATTTATGGCGAGCATTCAAGAATTGCTTTCCTCATTATCTCAAAACTTAGTATTTGGAGATGTCTGACTAATCAACTGGATGATCGAAGTGTAAAGAAAATTCTGACTGCGAATCTATTGCTTGGGCCAAGGTATGAGTTAGAAAAATATCTCTAAGAACTGCAGTTGGCCTTGCATTCGGTACATTCTTAGTCGTAGAGATCTTCTTACCTCTACAGAAGTGCCACTAATGGCTCTGTGGTAACTCTCTCTTTCTCATAAACGACACATGTAACAGCGGCGCGTCTGTGGGTATTAAGTATGCAAATAGGCAATCGTTTTTACAATGAAAAAATGACTACTTCCTTTTAACTAACTAACGGATAAAAATTGAACGCCATAAAACACATTCCATAATTTTTTAAAAGAAAAACTCTATTTTATCACCTTTGAAGGTTATTCCCAACAATCAAATGTAAAATTGAAGAAGAAAATAATAATAATCTAAACGAAAATATTAAGGAGAATAAGACACAGAAAAATAGAAAAAGACAATGGTCGCAACAGGGATACGAACCCAGACTTTTCGTCTAACCGAGACGTGCGCGACGCACGAGATTCAAGACGCTATCCAGGTCACAAACCAATTCTTAGAATGATTGTTTCCAATAAAAAGGGTAATTGCCCATAATATGGAAAAAAATAATAAGTGGAAGATAATATTGTTAATTCTAAAATTTGAAATATGAGATTGGCAAATATGAAGGTTTGACAGAAGGTGGCAATTAAATAGCGAAATTGGTTAACGCGCACGTCCAAGTTAGACGAGAGGTCTGGGTTCGTGTCCCAGTTGCGACCATTGTCTTTTTCTATTTGTCTTGTTCTCTTTCATATTTTAGTTTAGATTATTATTCTTATCTTCTTCGTCAATGATACATTTCATACTACTTGTTTCATTCTATTATTCTCGCGCGCATTTGTAATTCTTGAAAATAGCGGCCTCGAGAATTGATGCAATCATTCCGATTCCGTTTCAACCCCAGGTAAAGAAACTGGTTCTAATCGCCGATTAACCTTACGATTATCGAGGCCTTTGATTTTTATTTCCTCAATGAAGTGCCAACCCGTAATACCTACATTTCATTATTCCCCCAAGACGGGGAATACTGTTTTCTTTTCCCACACATTGTGGTATTTTCTTACGAAGACGGAAAATAGAATATCTACATTTTACGAAGTGTTTTATCTTTTTAGTTTTATGTGTGGTTTTAGCTAATCATCGGGATAATTAAGAGCATTTAATCAATAATAAAATAATGGTTTATATAAAGAAAGTGAATTTTCCAATCCTTCGTTTCACCGAACGAAGAAAACGAATCTATTTACATAAGGTCTGATATTTATCAATTGATTAACCGTAATTAATCGATTAAGAGGAACGTATGCGCGGCCTATTTCGGCCGGTTTCATACAAATCTTAATTCCGGATTTGAGATCAAAATACCCAACCAAACCAAAAAATTATTTTTGTAATCAAAAGGTATATCAAATATCTAGTACGGATGTGAGCCATTTTATTTATTTTTGCATTAATAATAAGATATAGGCCATTAAAGATTTTAAGGTTCCATGATTTTAGAGGCAATTTGGGCAATTATTTGTGAGTAAATGAAAAACATTAAAAAAAGAATTTTATCATAAAAATATAATAAAAAATCAAATAAAAAATTAAACATTGTTAATAATGCATTCTTTGGGTGGTAATTTAAATATATAAACGTCAATTTTTTGTTCCGCCGTAAATAGGTAATTTGTATTTTAACTTTACTCCCATCAAAATGATTTTTTTTATTAATTTTTATTTTTTATTTTGTATTTTATTATATTTCTATGATAAATATAGTAAAATAATTTTTGATTTTCATTTACTTACAAATGATTGCCCAAGTTGCCTCTAAAATTATGAAACACTTAAATCTTTAATGGCCTATATCTTATAATTTAAAGCAAAAATAAATAAAGTAGCTCACATCTGTACTAGATATTTGATACAATTTTCGATAACAAAGGTTATTTTTCATTTTGGTTGGGTATTTTGATCTCAAATCCAGAATTAAGATTTGTATGAAACCGGCCGAAATGGGTCACGCATACATTCCTCTTAATACTATAAAAATATTTTTGTTTATGTGTATTTATTAATTTAGTTCTAATTACATTTGAGTCATTGATCATATGTTCTTGAGACAAGACCGACTCATCTATCCCGAACCACGAATGTAAAGCCTAAATTTGGTTACAAAATTATAACAGTACAGGCCATGAACGACTAATAACCACATGATGTATCCAGGACCGGATTAACCAGAAGCTGAATGAGGGACAGCTTGTGGCCTCATGTTCCAAACACCGCACATGAACAAGGATTATAAATCTACGTGAGTACTCCAATAGTAAACTAACCACAATGCTCCAAGAAACAATGGTTTAATAACTTATGAAAATTTATATGATAATTTGTAAAATACCTTACATGAAGTGCCCGGTTTCGTCTGATTTTCAGAACAATTATTTTTTTTTTTATACATTTTAAAATATGAAGAAAAAAGAATGTGGCGTCTTACCTTATTCGACATGATGTTACAACGTTACCGCCATCATTTGAATATCCAATTATTGGAACGGATTGCAATCTTTAGAGCACAGGCGTCGGGTGGGAATGCTATCCCTATTCTATTTCAATGGGAGATGCTCTGAGGAACTAGCGTCATTGATCCCTTCGGCACCGGTGCATGGTCGAGAGACACGCCAAACACGCGCCCAACGTATGTACACGGTTGACATTTGTCACGTGCTCCGTTTTTTCGACGGATCGTTTTTTGACTCGTTCATGAGTTCAACAGCTCGGCTATGGAACGATTTTCCGGCCTCTGTGTTTCCTCCCACCTACAACATGGGTCTCTTCACGACCAATGTTCGTTCCTTCCTCTCCTCAAAAAGACCCTTCACACAGCATCCCAGATGACATAGGCCCCGAGGGAAATTATTTTCCTCAGGGCCTCCTGTGTGGAGTTAATGTAAAAAAAATAAAATTGGATATTAAAATGATGGCGGTAACCTTGGAAGCTTTAAATAGTGCAGTTGGCTGAAAATTTCGAACTTAAAATACTCTGAAAATTTCATTTCGTTAGAGCTCAGATCGACAGTTTTTTTTGCATTGACCCCACGCTGAGGAAAATAATTTCTCTTATCGTCTATGTCATCTTTGGGGAATCAGTATTGAGGGTATTTTTAAGGAAAAGAAAGTGAGGAAGTTTTGGGAAGTAAAAATGTATTAGGCTTCTAGGGTTCAGTGTATTTAGGAGGAACGGACGTGTGAATCCATCCTTCCCATTGCTGCACAATGGGAAGGATGGATTGCTGGTGGCGATGAGTCGAACGAGACTAGCTGGAGAAGTCAAAGAGTCTCCCTAAACCGATCTCTCTCGTTCTGGCCCGCCACGCAACTTGTGGGCAGGTTCTTGTGCCAAGACCTGAACACACCTAACCCGATGAACACGGGCACCCATGCAAAGTCATCAAACGTAGCGAACCATATGGGGTGACCTACGGTAGAGGTGTTGCTTATCCAATAAATTGTTCAAGGGGCGGCGAAACCAATACCCGCCTCCCAAAAGCAAGTTTTTAGAAAGACTTTCAAACAAATCTTCAGCGTTAAGAAGTATAGGTTTTTTTAAGTTTATAAATTTTGAAAACAAGACATTCGTTTTTAAATTTTAAGAAAAGCGTTAATAGGAAGGCCTCGTATTTGTACAACCCCAAGTAGTCCCATCCGACTCTGGACGAACTTCAAATACGTTAAAGGAGGAATGTGTGCTATGCGTGTACTCCTGTCATGCGGATGTCGGATGTGGTTAACTATTTTTATAAATAATTCCCTCTCTGTAGCCAGTCACAAATCTATATATACATTATTACTTCTTCATGACTCTAATGTAAGCTATTGATGAAATAATTACAATGTCTGGAGTTGCCTTGTTAGGAAATAAAGAAAATCTGTAAACGTGTCATGTTTTTACATTTCAGTATTCAGTATTGGTGTCCTTAAAACCATAGATACATGATGTTTGTAGTCAATTTTTTTTCAACCCCAAAAAATTGAGGTTATGTAGAAATATATAGGTCCTAACGACTGTGAAGGGCTGGCCGTGTACAGATGGCAGGACACCACAACTAATGAATAAGTGGAAGCTTGACTATAGCCGAAGCGACCTAGAGCCAGAACAAGGAAGAAGTGAACTATGTAGAAGAAGTTTAGGGTGGATAAGCCTAAGAACTGGAGAAAAACTAGAAACCGGAGTCAATGCAGAACATTTAAAGTGGAATGGAAAATATTGATAATGGCCTTTGTCATCTAACTTTTTGATAAAATCTACCAAAGAGCCCAACAAAATCTCTAACTTATAAATCATTTTAAGTAACTCCTATACATATTCGATGAATTATTCAACTAACAATAACTTGTAACCATTTTTCAGATTTTTTGCCGCCAGCTATTTGTCAGACGTATATAAATTATCCACAAACTATTTTGTAATTTATTAGCTCCCGAGTTATGTGAATCGTTCACTTTTATCTTGCTCGAGGAAATACCAATATCATAGTGCGCAAGGTAAGTTTAAGGTAAGGCTCCTGAATATTTATCGTTTGTAGTTTACTTACATTAAATCATTTCTTGGCCCTGGATATATTTGAAACGAGTTGGTAAACATAATGTCACTGATTTGTTGAAATATGAAGATTAATTTTACATATGTAATTTAATAATAAATCACACACACTAATATGAATATTTATTATTAGTTATTAATGTTATTATGTATTTGTATACAAAGTGATTGATAACCATTGACAAACAAGTACATTTTATTAGAGCAGAGAACAGAAAATGTATTTTCAATTTCTCTGTTATTATAATTTCATCGTGCCATTTTGTTTACGTTCAATTTTCGACAAAAACATAATTGGATTTTTATGTTTTTGACGTAGATACCCTTTTATCTCAAAACAAAGGCGTAATACATCCTGTTGCTATTAAATAACAGTAATTTTATTTTAGGGAAGCTTTGAAATGTAAGTAACATTATGAAATGGTATTTTGGCAAGTGTTCAAAATTCAAGATTCACACTATCAATAATAACTGACTGAGAAATATTCACAAATATGTTTCGTTCTGCACACTGGAATGAATTAATGTTGAAATATTTCGTCTTCAAGGATCATGTAATAGCAAAACGAAAATTAATTATGCTCCGTAGCGAAAGAGATATTTTCAAAAACGAAACTCACTTTTAATAAGATCGTAAATCATTTTTTTTATTTCTTTTTAGTGAATTTTAATGTTGCGTTTTAAATCATTCTAAAGGTCGTTGGCATTTTATAATGAATTCCTCACGACCAACCCTCAAAATTAAAAATCTTTTCCGTGTAATATTTGATTAGAGTCTAATCCAGGGTTTCCCAAACCCGTGGAACACCAGTGTTCCGCTGAATCCGAATAGGGGTTCCGCAACAAATTGTCGGAAGAATTTCATTTAATACAGCGTACACATATTCATATTGCAACACTACTGATATTATTCACAAGAAATTATTATTCATATAATTTTATGTAGTTGACCCTTAATTAATCAACTAATTAACTAACCCTAAATTTATGTAGTAGACCCTTCCAGGTAGGTGAAGATCAGCCTTTAATGATTTATGGGTGAGTTTGTCAAAAGAGTACTCCAATTTATCAAAACAAGCTATTATTGTTTAACTTCTGTTTTCTACAACCTATTTATGCGAAGAGGGATTTTCTATTTATCCTGCAACGAAATCAAAGTGCAGGAACGGGATCGACGCCACACCAGATATTAGAATCCAACTTTGCTCTTTTGCCAATATTGTTCCTGATATCAAGAAGCAATGCAATTCACGGACTCTGAATCATCAAAGTCATTAAATGCTTTATTTATTCCATTTTTTATTTGTATTCCACTTTCCGTTTAGATATAAACAAAAAATGGTATATATGTATATAATTTTAATTTATTTATATATATACAAAAATAAGAATACAAATGATAAATAATAATAAGTAATGTGCTCAATAACATTTTTTTTTAATTTTTGCTATTAGAAATTGTCCAATCTTAAAAATAAGCCAAGTGTTCCATAAAAAATTATGGGGTTGCAAAAAGTTCCGTCGCGGAAAAAGTTTGGAAAACCCTGGATTAGACAATATCAGGGTACTTTGTAAGAAATCTTTTTCCAGCACTATTTTCCGCATATAAGATCTGTTATTTCTCATTTTCAAACATTCAAAGTAATTATATACGTTCAAAAATTTTAAGTAATTACATACATTCACTTCTCGCTTGAGTTACTGATTTCCCTGTCTTTGGACATTATCATTATAGTATTTATACTGGTTTCTCGCCTGTCAAGAGTTCAAAGGCTTCTTGCTATTTTCAGGGTTATTTCTCCTTCAGAAAACAAATATCAAGAAAACGTTAAATAATATCAACAAAAAAATAATTTGCATTTTTATTATATGACCTCGACCTCTGCTGCAAAGCACATTCTTGTTTCATTAGGAGGAATTCGTGCCATTTTCTCTGTACATGATTTTAACGAGAAACCATTCTTAAAAAGGCTCCCACGCTAAGGTCCTGCCAGTCAGCAATGAAACGATTTTGTTGCCGCCAAATATTTAAATATATTTCGTGGCCTAAGGGTTGTGGTGCCAATTGGCGTGCGTATTCTGAATGAGCTAAGCAAGGAGTGGGTAAGATAAGAGCCTCCAAATTAACTTTGGGTGACCAAAGAATCAGTCGCAAATCCACAACGGAATGGGTTACAAAAGTTATTCGTACATGGTCGTGTAAATCTTGAGGTGCTCTAAAAGTAAACCAAAATAATATTTAAGTTGTCAAGTGAAAAATTGTGCCGGATGAAACTTTACAAATCGTTATAAAATTGCCTGTTTCAGATAATATGAATTAAATGTCACTACCCTTGATTTGATGTCGTTGTAAGATTCGCCAAAACAAAATAAATACATTTATGGAAATTTGACTTTTATTTTCCCTATTAATTATGCCCGGTGACAAACGAAAGACGTTTTAACCCAAAAATAACGATTGTGTAGTCATAGTACCCACCCCTTCCACCAATTCCAATTTTTTTGACAATTGAATTGTTAAATATAATTGATCGTTACTTTGACATAGATTTAGTACGTCCTTACATAACTGCTTTTAATTTCCTATATCACGACTCATATTTATCATCCTCAGCTAAGTACCCAAGTAAGTATAGACTTTCTCATAAAGCACGGTAGGTGTCAAGTGATTTCCGATTCGTTATCGTCTAGTGATTCCTCATCGTTTAGATATTTTGAGCTTTTTGACAGAATAATAGGAAGGTAATTATGGTATAATCACAAAATAGAAGTGATTACGATTCCAACATTTTACCTTAACTACAGCGGTAAAGTTTTCGTAAAAATTGTTTGCCATTTTCGTGGAAAATGATTGCAAAAGGGTTAACAAATGTACCTATCATAAAGATAGAAAGTCTTAATCAAATTTGGTTGAACATAATACTACTTAAAAATTTAACGTTAACCCTGATAAAGTAAACATTGCTTATGAATGTTGATTTTTTAATAATAAACGTGGATAAAACTAAGGACGGGTTGTTTCAAAAAATTTGAACAATTCTTCAAATTTTTTTAAAGTTAATTTTCACGTTCTGTATGCATAACAACCCATCCTTTTATTATATTAATTTTTGATAATATTATATGCCCCTCAATGTTGTACTATAAGATGTTTACATCAAAATTTTGTATAGAAATCACCCCTCTGTGATTGTGATCTATTGTCCCAATTTCTTCGCCCTAACACAAAATATGCAACTCTTTTTATGCTCATAATCTAACTAACTAAGAAAATCGCCGTTTCCCCGCAGAGGTAGGCAGACGGCCAAACAACTCGGTCTTGGCATACTCTCTTTGCCTCATTCACATTCATTCATCGTGACGTACATATTATTTGATTATTCTGACTCTTGACATGGCCCGACTGAAGTATCTGATTCACTTGATTGTACCACGTCTTCCTCAGGCGTCCACCTTCTTCTACCAATCACATTTTCTTCACATATTCTCCTTATACTCTTTACATGCCCAAAGCATCCGTTATTTAATCTAATTCGTTACGCTTAGATCAGCCTTGCATTATTTGCGGATCTCCACATTTCTCACACAATTACATCGTTTTACTACAGATCCGCCACGGGGATTTCGTTTTACACCTTTCAGTCTACTTTCATCCTTCCTCTGCCAGTTCCACACCTCACTGCCATACATCAGGGTAGGTACCAGCACCTTTCGATTATTTAGACAGTTTTTTGTTAGGTCCAATTGCGTTCAGTCCTCCATTAATGGAGTTACCTGCATTTACCTCCATTACATAATCTATTTAAAAAAAATCAAAATTAATCTAATCTATACGCATTATAGATCCAACTCACGATAATTATATCTCACATACGTCAAAAAATTTATAAACTACGCGTTTTCATGTTCTCACAATCATAGACTTTCATTGAAGTAGAAACGAATTTGCGTCTCGTTACTCTGTAATATGCTTTTTACCAGTATGCAAAAGTCCGCTGTGTAATTATAATTACGATGGCCTTTATTATCTCATTTGCGTAAACACTCTGTTTATGAATGAAGCTACTCAGAATGCTGTGTAATTATAATACGACGGAGATTAGAGATTCTCTCATTGCCCACGCCTACAAATATACGAACTGTACGTTTTTTAGTAGTAAGCTCAGTGAGTCAGGGGGTGAGCTAAGAACTAGCTTTACAAGAGTAATGCTGTCATTTTGCTTATGACTCATGTCTCGGATCACAGCCTATGTAAGTACAATATTATTCACACTACACTCTACTCCGTAGGGCCTGTAGGTATAGGTCTGGGTCTTCTAGAATGGTGTTTACGTATTCTTCGAAACAATACATGATAATGCGTCTTTGAGGCGATTTCTAAAAATAAAATGATGGTAATGATAGCTTCATAATAATAATAATAATATTTGGAAGACTTGTACAGCACCGTTTTTGCCGATTTGTCAGGGTGGCCAAGACAAATCGGCAATCGCCGAGCACTTAATCGAAACCGGCCATTACTTTGGATTTGTTCCTGAAGTCCTGGGAAGACCCAAAACTTACAGAGCACGCCTAATTACGGAGGCAATTGAAATCCATAAAAACCCCATCAATATTAACAGAGACGACGGAGCTAAGCTCAATAGTTCTTGGTATCCAGTAATTGACGGCTACACCAAAGCTAAACGCGAAAAACCATGCTGAATTTTTTCTTACACCAGCTCGTAGAGAAATGGAGCTGGCAGCACGGTATCGCTTCGACACACATAAGTAAACACTCTCACCAATATCATTTACTCATCTGCCCTGATGATGGACACTGTAACGCTGTCCGAAACATTGGCTAAAGAAGGAGGTAGCGAAAGACGGCATAACACCCCAAAAACAATAACAAAAATACTTTTTGGCCGTGAAAACCTAAAAACATACCTATATGTAAAATGATTTGATCAATGAACGCGATGCTGCTGTAAAAATGTACTGTACAGGCAGAAAATATATACAGGACCGTGAGGTCACTAGAGATTAACACTGTTATTATGTTATCCCGGAAAGCCGACCGGGTATTCCAAAGAGCGGAAGCAGCGCTACTAAGGGAAAGAATCCACAATGTGCGTGGCGAGCTGGATGGAATATCTCGTTGCCTTTTTGATTTACACTTACACCTGAGTGCGACCCTTAAAGATGAAGATTGGAAGAAGGTTGACAGCATGACTTACCATCAAGCACTAAGATGCAAGCAGTCAACAGATGCTAGACAAAAGCAAAAGTTTGAGAGACTCAACCGAGACAAAAAAGGTGATCGAAAACAACTCGATCAGAATAAAGTTGTTATTAATATTTCGAACCTTGAGTTGAGCCCAAACGCGACTTCTGTGCTTGCAAAGGGGATGAATTATGCAGTTGCCCCTAAAAAGATACCTATAGAATCTATCGTAAGTGGTGTAGAGACGGCATTACATACAATGATGAAAGTCCACAAAATGACAGAGACGCAAGCAGAGGACATACGTCAAGAGACTTGCCATATTTTGAAAAGGGCAGAAATACCCCACCCAAACATCACAAAAGGAGAGTTTGCGGCCCTAAAAGAATTGCGCGCCAATGAGGAAATCTTGGTTCTGCCAGCCGACAAAGGCAATGCCACTGTCGTGATTAATACTGTAGACTACATCAAAAAGTTGGAAGACCTCCTGTGCGATGCCGGCACCTATAAGAAAATAAAAAACAACCCCACCAACAAGATTGACCTGAAGACAAGGGAACTAGTTAAAGCTTCCAGTATTAGGAAAGAGGATCGATCTGGGCTTTTCGTAAAAGCCTCCAGAACTCCTGCCCTATACGGTCTTCCGAAAATCCACAAAAAGGATATCCCAATGCGACCGATTGTCAGTGCTATTGGTGCACCGACGTACAAACTTTCCCAATACCTGTCGAGATTGTTGCAGATGCAAACTGGGAAAACTGAATCTTGGATTAAGGATTCCACAGATCTAATCAGTAAGCTCAAGAAGGTAAAGACTGATGAAAGAGATATCCTTGTCAGTTTTGATGTAGTGTCTCTTTTTACAAATGTTCCTCTAGAAGACTCCATGACTTTGCTCAGGGAGATTTATGAGGATGACATTTGCAAACTTTTTGAACACTGCCTCAAAACAGGTTATTTTGCTTTTCAGGGTGAACTTTTCGAGCAAGTGGAGGGAGTTGCGATGGGCAGTCCATTGTCGCCAGTTCTAGCCAACTTTTTTATGGAGAAGTTTGAAGAAGTGGCACTCGACACAGCTTCGGCTGTTCCTAAAGTATGGTGGCGCTATGTCGATGATGTCTTCGCCATCTGGCCTCACGGAACAGAGAAACTGAACGAATTCCTGGACCATCTCAACTCACTACACAGAAAAATTAAATTCACGATGAAGCTGGAAAATAACCAAAAAGTCCTGCCTTTTCTGGATGTGGAGGTGATGCGAAAAGAGGATGGTAGCCTAGGACACACAGTTTATAGGAAACCAACACATACAAATAGGTATCTCCACGCTGATTCGCATCATCACCCCGCTCAGAAGAGAGGACTCATCCATACTTTGGTAACCCGAGCGACCAGAATATGTGAGGAGCCAAAACTCAGATTAGAACTGACCAAACTCACCGATGCACTGGAGCGTAACGGCTACCCAGCAAGGCAGACAAGACAAATCATAAGAGCCAAATCAGCACGAAACGAAGACAGGGGTGAACAAGAGTCAAAAGGCTGCGCTTTCCTGCCTTACATCCATAATGTAACAGACAGAATTGCCAGGCTGTTGAGAAAAGAGAACATCAAGACGGTCTTCGGAACCACGACAAAAATCCAAGACCTACTGAGGTCGGCAAAGACTAAGTTTCCTCTGGAAACAGATGGAGTATATAAACTCAGCTGTTCCGGATGTGACAAGGTCTATGTAGGCCAGACAGAGCGGACGATCTCCAAAAGGATTTCGGAACACTTTCGTGCTTGTAAACTTGGCCACCCTGACAAATCGGCAATCGCCGAGCACTTAATCGAAACCGGCCATTACTTTGGATTTGTTCCTGAAGTCCTGGGAAGACCCAAAACTTACAGAGCACGCCTAATTACGGAGGCAATTGAAATCCATAAAAACCCCATCAATATTAACAGAGACGACGGAGCTAAGCTCAATAGTTCTTGGTATCCGGTAATTGACGGCTACACCAAAGCTAAACGCAAAAAACCATACCGAATTTTTTCTAACACCAGCTCGTAGAGAAATGGAGCTGGCAGCACGGTATCGCTTCGACACACATAAGTAAACACTCTCACCAATATCATTTACTCATCTGCCCTGATGATGGACACTGTAACGCTGTCCGAAACGTTGGCTAAAGAAGGAGGTAGCGAAACACGGCATAACACCCCAAAAACAATAACAAAAACACTGTTATTGTTTATTTACATAAATTTAGGTACAGTTCGCACGCAGAGGACATAATTGGGAACTATAATATTATATAACATGTTCTTTAATGAGCGTATTTTGAAAACATAAAGCTAAATTTTATGATGGGCGGTACAATAGTACAAGGATTTTATCAGAAAATTTATCTTCCTAAATTTGATTCGTTCCTTGGTAAGAGAAAGATTGATGGGTTAGGATTCGAATAATGTTAATCCAATAAAAAAAAACTGTGATTAAGGTATATCATAGGCAAAACAAGAATGATACTCTCAGACAGGTTTTTAATTTGGAACTAAATTCTGTTGGGCTTGTTATGCATCTAAATTCCGGAGTGAGTTAATTCCAAGTCTTAGGCCCAGATACTCCGAAAGCGTCATCTCCAAACTTTGTATTTAGCTTGCGTTTAGGTTCCATTAGTCTGCTTATAGCTGATGATGATGCTGATCTAAGGTTTGATTGCCTTGGACCAGTATTTTCCGGGACACATAGTTCAGAGAGGCGCAATTTAATTGATTGATTTAAACACCATCCAGCACAATTTGTACTGGATTCTTTCGGGGCACTTGAGCCAGTGAAGGCTACGAAGGTGCTCTGTAATGTGTGAATATTTAGAGACTCCGGTTATGAGCCATGCCGCAGCATTGAACACGGATTGAAGTTTGTCATAACCACCTTCTTATCTTAACATGTTACTGGTACGTAGTACAGTCATGAAAGTAAATGAGTTTAGTTAAGTACTCTCGGATAATGTTATGCAGTGAAATGAAATTTATTCAATAAAAAATTTTAAATCCAATATATCGGCAGTTCCACAGGACTGCATCGATTGCAGTTGGAAGAAATATTATTAGTTTTTTTTTTCGCGTCGGGTGTGATCTTATAAAAAAAAATATTGCTAGAATACAGAAGTGCCTAAAGCGGAAATAAATTTTGTTTTTCGGCTTGTATAGCCAGTCGACCACAATGTCAAAACAACATCCCAAATAGCCTCAAAAGGCTACATAAATCAATGGCTCAAATTTTAAAATTTTCCTGAATAACAGGAGTTTGAGTTTTAGGAGGATTTTTGTGTTGAATATTTTGGTTGCGATCTATGAGTATTGGCTCTGTGAAGAAGTTGTTTTTGTTGAAGGAATTATGCATTTTCCAACTGTTGGGTAGCGTGTATGTATAACTTTTTGTATGGAATTTATCAAACCATTTTTATAGAAATGGATAAGGACTATCTTAATGCACTGTTGGTGAATGTCTAGGACTGAGAGTTTCTTAAAAAGTGCCTCTGATGGATGAGAAGGGAAACTTTTGAAGATGATCCTTAGCAAATGTTTTTGAACGATCACTAAAGGGTAGATAATGGATGCCGCACAGCCTCCCCATCCTATAATGCCGTACGTTGATATTTTCATACTTACAATTTTGTACATGTGCCATTATAAAAGAAGTAATATTTTTGAACGATAATAAATCGTAAAAAATGGACATGGAAAACCTTCTACATAACAACAGATTGCATGAAAGCATCTGTAATTTGCCTTTGCCTTCAAGAAATCGTCAAAAATAATTAGAAATAAACACATGTTAAAAAGTCATTTTTATAAGTATTTTAAATATAAAACTAAATAAACATGGATCATTTCATCATAATATAGTTAATAAAAAACAATGACATAAGACATATGATATCAAATAATGTTCGCCACCTAAAATTGTACGAGAATCGCTATCAATACATATATATTACGTCCTTTATTCACACCGAATCCAAATGGAAACTGGACGAAGAAAAACGTCTTATCACGCCCATTACATACGGATTACAGTACTGTGGACGCACAGTTAGGAATTCTGTGGACGGTGCATTGTTGAACCGTAATGATCGACCCATTTGATATGGTGTTCACTGATTATAATTGAGATTTTCAACTGTCAACAAATGTGTTATTGCTTCCTTCCTAATGCAGCATGCTTCCCTTGAACACGCATTTCTTCACCCAGCATCCCGAGAGATGAGTGAAATTGAAAAATAAAACACATTTAAAAATCGTCACATAGCAACAGAAAAAAATTATTTAAAAAAACAATTTATTTCATGATTATGACAAACGTATTCCTCAATTTCATCTCAGGGTTCTTTATAGGAGTTAGGACACTTCAAAAATCGTTAAAATTGCCTGGTTTGAACGTCATCAAGAGACGTTTCGTATACAAATTGTATTAAAAAAAAGAAAACGTACAGAAAAAGAGTAATTTCTTCTAATACAGTTAGTAAAATAAATCTTTAAAACCCTTCCAGTTTTTGAGTAGAAAAGTGCGGAATTCAAAACCTCAATTTTGACGATTTTATTTCGATATTATCAGCCTGAGATGTATTTGTCCCTTTCACTCGGTATTCGGTTGATTAAGGGCGACAGTGATGGCAACAGTTTGGTAAAATACCGATTGTTCAAATTTCTCGGTGACCGGATTTCATCTTAAATCTTGTTAGATACATCAGAAGGTGGATAACCTCATATTGATAAATTAAATAATAAATTACATCTCAGATTCAAATACATTTCGTCATAGATTGGAGATAAAAAATAACATAAAAAACACACGCAATAGATTTTCTCCAACTGTGCTTTTTCCGTGATTAAGTGCTTTTTGGATTCGTTTAGTCGCTGGCCAAGAATGATAATCCTATTCATTCATACTTCATATATACGAGACGTTCTTGACAGTCAGATTTCTTTTACGTGGGCATATGTTTTGAAAATTAGTTTTTGTCAATGTGACATGTTTATTTCCTGATACAATATTTACATTTCTCTTAGAGCCGAGACGTGCCAAACGTTGGAAACACGAAACACGACACGAGTGTTGAACTCTTACAACGTGTTTATCTTCAAGGATCACCCAATCGAATACCTATTACGCGGAATGTTTGAATGAAGAAGGAAAAGTGGTTACCGGGAT
This sequence comes from Glyphotaelius pellucidus, assembly GCA_936435175.1. Taxonomy (NCBI): domain Eukaryota; kingdom Metazoa; phylum Arthropoda; class Insecta; order Trichoptera; family Limnephilidae; genus Glyphotaelius; species Glyphotaelius pellucidus. The sequence continues at coordinate 1,747,494 of OW386537.1, forward strand.
AAAATTGCATGCTATATATTGCAATCCTTCAACACCTGACAATGCCTGTTCAAACCGGTTGGATTTCTTTGAAACTTTGGAGTTTCCTGAATAAACGGTGGTTTTGTTTTTCCCGAAGGAATGATTTTTTTTGTTTCCTTCCTAATCTAATGCAGCATGCGTCCCTGGAACATGCACTTCTTCATCCAGCATCCCGAGAGATGAGATGTGAGACAGTCCAGCCAATTTAACAAAATTCCTTGTAAAAGTTCGAGTTGTTTTGAATTTTTGATTTATGTTTTTTTAAATTTATTTTTTCATGTGAATACCTCACAAGAGTTCCATCTGCTCCCACCTGACCACCAGTGAGACTATGGCATCCCTAAATGGGGTATGTTGTAAGGCTGAAGGTAAATGGGAAAGGGAAGGTGATAGAGAAGAGGAAAGTGGGGAAGTACCTTGCTACAGATCTAGTTAAACAAGTCTAAAGCCATTTAGCCATTTCAAGTAACGTTTCAATACTGAATGTTGGTCTTACACCAGAGCGATAATGAGGGTATCTTCCACTCTGGAACGTGCAGCAAATATACTACGTATAATTTTTAATGAATTAATTGTGAAATAACACAATTTATCAAATAATATTTTTTGCCCACGACGGGATTCGATCCCTCGACCTTCGGATTACGAGTCGAGAGCCTTACCCCTCGACCACGGAAGCCGTCAATTGTGTGATATTGTAACAAAGTTTTCGACCCCTGCGAGCCCACGCGCCCGGCGTTATCCGGCAGAACACCAAAATTTAGGCACTTGTTTTCATTTATACAGTGAGTTTCCAAAAATAAACATCTGTCGAAAAAATCTTTCAATCTTTTTGAAAGTAGAGTAAATTTGCTATGATTTGAGCGTGAGCTAAGATATATAGGTATGATAATTAATTAATACGTAATTTGAATGCAAAAAAAGACAAAATATGACGTAAGAAAAGATCTATGTAAGCTATAGATCCTTCATGCATCAATAGTAAAATATCATCAACCCAATTTATTTAACAAGGATGTTTACCGAAATTAATAATAATTATTGGGTAGGTTCAATTTATTACACTCACAAAATTATAATTAAATGAATTCCATTAGTCATCTTCATTATAATGTATTCAAAGTGCAAGCCGATGCAAAATGGGAGCTGAATCCGTCAATTATAATATTATTTATTAGTCGCGGAGTTCTATCAAATTATAAACATGATTTAATACTTGCTCAGGTCCTCGAAAAAGCTATCGATTCATCTTTGGAGTCGTACATACCTACGTGGTTTTGTGCATCCATCGTAAACGCAGGTCAATGTCCTCGGTTTTATCATAGAATTAACACTAGAAGAGCCTTCCGTAAAAAAATTATGGTAACAAATGTGCCACTGACTTCGAACCTTTTGGTTGTAGATATTTTAGCACGCGGTTTGCCTCTCTTACATTTGCCTGAAATTGTATATCGTCATTTGAATTTCGTGAAACACAGTGTTATATGGAAATACAGGCAAATCGTCATTACATTTGAATTTATACATATCGTTATTACATGTGAATTTATACATATCGTAATTACATTTGAATTTCGTGAAACACAGTGTTGTAAGGAAAAAACAGGAACGCCCACAAGGCACTCCTTGTTTTATTATTAATTCTTTGGGGTTTATAATGTCATTTATTACTCATTATTAATTAATATTAAAACAACATATCTAAATTAGCAATTTAAAAAAAATGTCGTTTTCAATTTTATTGAATTCTTTGAATTATTTATTTATTGATATATTTGTAAGAGACAAACAGTTTATACATAAAATATAAAGATAAATATACACATTAAGTTAAATGAAGTCAAATTAAAAAAGAATCCTACGTACCTAGTTGCTTGGAGATGGAATTTATTAAATCTAATTCTAATTAATTTTAGGTCAGGTGGAGGGGAAGAGAAATACAGGAATAAGGATAGGAGATGCTCCCGATACATTTCACACTTGTATTCATTTTTGATCGTACGCGTCACTTCTGTTGGATATTTCTAAAGATGTCTATATTATTAAATTTTGTGACATATTGCTCACATGTACGGGAAATTGGGCATTTTTTAAACATTAGTTCTACAAGTGGGCAAATTAAATAGATTGGATTGTCTTGTTGATCTTCTCGGAATATGAATTTTTGTTAAGTTGGTAAGATAAAATATAATTGTCACTACAGGTACTTTAACAAGCAATCTTCCGTTATTAGGGCATCCGTTTTAACCATCGCATTATTAGTGATCTTTCTTGTCAATACATATTTTTTTTTAAAAAAGAAAGACAAACATTCCCGGGTTATGAATATCTCAACAATTTTTTAAAGTCTCCTTAACTATAGAATTCACAGAAAGCCGAAAATGTTGCTTGTTTTGTGATGGAGGATTTGAACACTGGACGCCCGGGTGGGACCCAAACGCGATGCCCGCTCAACCACTGACCGGTCGTTTCGAAATGAAAAGCATTTCCCGAACTTCCGATAAGATGACGTCCACCTTCCGTTTCACTATTAATACACCATGACACAATACGAGATGAGAAACGAGCGACCACGACCAGAGATCAGTCGCTACAAGCTATATAGTACATAAGGTAGACCGGCTTAGCGATTCATTCAGTTTGCTATCAGAGTCGAAGAGCGGAGGACGCGTGTTGTAGAACTCGTTCCCGATATAAAATAAACCCGAGTCTGTTTACGCGCGCGATTGTTACGTACAAACGTCAAACTGTTTACGCCGCAAGTAAAGTAGTGTATTTTGCTCCAATTTCGCAATTATTTGGATTCCACGGTGCAACGAAAATTTATTTACCGAGGGTTTAACAACGTTTAAAGTGTATTTTGTGCCACAGCTGTTTTTCTAGCGGTTTAAATCAAGGTAAGTTGTTATTTTCTTTTACCAAATTTAGTTCAGTGTTATTGTTTCAAGTTTCGTGTTTTCAACTCGTCGATTATTTTACAGCTTGATTTCCCGGGAAACTTTTCCTTATATAAAGTGTTCACGAAACATTACTTACTGATTATTTTACCTCTAATACTGTGTTTTAAATTAGCAACATTTTTTTTGTATTATTTACACTCTTCATCTATTGACCTATACAAATGAAGAAATAAATTAAAATAATAATAAAATATTAAAAAGAAAATTCAAGTGAATGATCAAATTCCTGCAATGACAATTTTTTTTGATATTTCCAACAAAGCCTTATATGTTTCGGAAAATGCATTCGGTTGTGAAAATGCATTTGTCCATCACACCATAAATATATTTGCAAAATATTGTTATACATTAAAAAATGTTCATAAAATGTAATTCCATTACGTTTTCAATGCTCTAACATTTTAACCAACTTTTGTTTGTAATTAATAAAAAAAATCGTAGAATAAGTAGTGCTGTCTACGTCATAATGTTTTTATTTAAATTGACGTGATTTATTACGCCTACTAATAATTTTTGTGCATCCAATAAATACGATTGGTTATTTGGATAAAACAGATCTCTTTAATAAATAAAAAAAACTTGACCGATAACTTCTACTGTGTCACCAGTATATCAATATTTATTTACCTTTATCCTTATGAATAAAATTTTTATTTATCATAAAAATGTACCATGTTATTTATGTTAAATGTATTTGATATATGTTATATAATATATATCTGCAGACAAACAAAAAAATTATTTTCGCAGGTTTTAATATGATAATGAAGGAAAAAGAGTAAAAAATAACAAACTTTTTAAATTAAAATCCGTACCGCGTCCCGCCCGTTCGTAAAACTTAATAAATAATTTAAATTATTGTTATCCACAGTCATAAAATTGTAATCATTTTTAGTACCATCACCATTTTCCCGGTGTGGTTACAAGCTGTCAAATATAAGACCATTTTTATTGTTTATCCTGACGTTAAAATTTTTTATTCATTGTTGGTCCTAACGTATAAACAATCTATTGTAATGATAAATAATATAGGATTTTGTGTTCTTGTTACTAAGGAAAACCAATAATTCATTTTTTCTTTCTGCTTTATCAGAATGTCTCATTTGTTTTTATCAAAAATATTTCTGTGATAATAATAACATTCATATAATTTTATTTTAGGGAAAGAACAATTATTGTTTATTTAATTCCCAGTTATCAAGTTTTGCCAAAAGTGTATTTCTAGGTAAAATGTGACAGTTATTATTATTGGAGGCGTGGTAGAAAACTGATAAGTTGTTACTGTTGATAGTATTGTGTGCATAAGAACGGCATAATAATATATATTTCGATTTCAGATAAGAATTTGCACAAACAGTAATGCATTATGGATATACTCGTAGCATAGAAACTGGGTTAGGTACAAGATTCGTATAGGTACATTTTATTTGACATAAATACTTGTGCGAAATGGGTTTTGTGTATTGAATAACCAACACCCTAGCCACAGATCACCCCAAGTGGGTCACTACGTTTGGTGACTTAGCAGGGTGTCCGGGTTCATGGGATGAGATTTGTCTAGGTCTTAGCGGCGAATGCCGCTACCTACTGCGTAGCGGGCCAGATATGAGAGATTGGTTGACAAAGACCAACCTAGACCTCTCCTTCTGTTCCCTAAAGAGACCCTCCCCCCAGCTTCCCCAAAGATGACGTAGGGTTTAGGGATTTTCCTCATGGCCTCGGTGTGGAGCTAATGTAAACATATATATTGGTATTTCTTGCGCACGAAGGCTTTGGTATGCACGATGTTTAATTCTTGTTGCCAGATTTTGTTGCTTTAATTGGCTTTACTTCTGCAAAGCACACAAAATCTTAATAAATAGACACATAATTTGCCTTACCTAATTTAAAAACAAATTCAAAAAGTAAAAATAATTAAATTATTGGAATGGCAATTACAAATATTTTTCGGAATAATTCATATTAATATATTAATCAAGTCTCTAATATAAATAATATTATGCAGATAAAATTGGCATGACAGATGATTGATTAATAATCCGTAATAAACATGGTTGCCACACGTCTCCTTTTTAACGTAGGAATGCATTTCGATCCAGTGGAATACAGACTTCAACATTATTTTCAAATGGGGCTACATGCTTGATAGATATCAACAGGCAGTCATTTATTTGTTTATTTACGGTACAAGAACCTTTAAATACACGAATAAATCATTTTTACAAAAAAAATCACAAAAAAATTATACAACGTAAAGATACTAATATGATTCAAATTTAAAAAAAAAATAATGAAGCTATGGCAAACAAAATGTAAAATAATAACTTTTTTAAGAAACATTTTAAATAATTTTTTTGTTAGTTATTTCGGTGCTACTATAAATAGCTTCTACTTCTGCATATTGGTTATTTAAATAAATAATAAACGCTAGAAATATTTCGATTCCTACTCCTTTAAAATTTAAAATAAAGCGTCTTATTTGCGCAAGGCAAGTAAGCGAAAAAGTAGTTTTTATTTATTTTGTGCATAATTTTGTAAGAATAAAAAAAGTTAAAACATACGAAACCTCAAAAATAGTCTTAGCTATAAAGGGGTATTTAAAAAAATGTTTCTAATATTATTACTTTATATTTAAGTCATGAAAAAACGTATTTTTTTGTAGTTTACGCTTATATTTTTTGTTATGTAAATAATAATTTTATTGTAATTCCAGTACATACAAAAACTAGTAAAAGCTTCAATTTATCCAAAGCATATTTTTTGATGTACATAATGTAAACCGATTCGTCGTAAAGATTAATCTAAATAGGATTTCAGTATAACTTCATCTTTAGATGTGTAAAAAAAGCATGTCCCTACGAACGTGTTTTCTATATTTTAGTCTAAAAGTATAATTTCAATGACGAGTACCGAAATTTGCTTAATTTCAACTATGAAGTCAACGACTGGGCCCGACCTAGATGTATTATTATTACCTACTTATTATTTTTTTTGTACGCACTAGGTTTATTAATATTCATTAAAATCCGTATTCCGCTTAGTTATCTGAAAACTTATAACTTTTTCCTTAATTCATCACCGTCCCGAATCATTGGTTGACTTTTATGGCAACCCTGATAAAAGGAGACAGAATTACATAAATAATGTACTTTCTCCTATCCGTCTCATGAAATACTAATATGACTTGTATTTTTTTCTTTGTCGTTAATCTTTCTTGCTGCATTTGGCTATTTTTAAATTACAATACGCAAAAAATTCATAGAAATGAAAAAAAGTTATTTCAACAACTAATCAATTAGCAATAAACCGGGTTTTCAATCAAAATGTTGCAACAGAAAATACTAAATATATATTGATTTTTAGTGATTTAAAAGTAGACTTACTCACTATCATGAATTTCTCCACAGGGGCAAGGAACACAATACAATTGCCTTGGAACGCACTTTTTGCTTTATTTATAAAATATACCTTTCTGTTATTCCGACCTTGACAATAGACTTGATGTCCCTTGACATCCTCTAGACGTCCTCCTGCACGCCTACTACCCCTCTCTCTGTCAATCTGTTGTCCACATTAAAATTATCGATTTACCCAAGCGTTCATTTCTTAATCTTGCTCACGCTTATCGGCTTTGCATTCTTTCAACCTTGCAACTCCTCAAAAAACATAATTTTATTACGAATATTTAATTCGATTAAAAAGTAATATTATTTATTCACAACCACGTGGAGATAACATCTGTTACGAAAACACACAAATCAGAGGTTTTTATGTGTGTACAAACTTGTAAAAATTATACTGTTCGTGTGAATTAACATAAGTTTTGCGTTATTCTGGCCGTGGGATATAATCACCGTTCACCTCATAATCTAATGCATCATTTAAAGTCACCTTATATTGACTTAATATTATGCATGATTTAAATTCCGACTTATAAATCAATTTGACGATAGTTGTTCAGTCTGTTTATGGAACGTAAAATGCCTCAATTACAATAAAACTGTAGTACATACATTGCGGACGATTTATTGAATAACTACATAATTTGATCGGCTTATTTAGGAAATTAATGCAACTCAACGTAATATTGTAGTAAATATTTATTCTTGCCATTCGTATCTGATGATATTGATATCTTTAGCGTTATCGGCAATATTTTAGATATGATGTATTAAGATATTGGTTAGCAATATGCGAAAAAGACTCGCATACGTTCAGTGACGAAGTAATAAAAATTGCTTTTTGAAAACAAACAACATAATATTAAGTGTCTGTGGAATTTTAATGCAATTTGCAGGACTTCATAATATTATTATAGCTTCGTGTAAGTCATAAAAAATAGCGTTAAAACTACGATTGTTTCGCCCTTTGAAGGTATCATCAAACGGTTGCTAATAAAATAAAATTCAATAACGCTGTAATAACATATTTGCGTTATTATCTATTAGGTATCCCTACTATCTACCACAAATAATATAAAACTACAAAGCTATTCCTGATTAATAGCTCGTTCACACACAGCTATAAAATTGCGAGCAGATATCTGTTGCACCGCGAGCGTCTATATTATGTACTTTCACACGACGCTATCAAATATTTTTTCACACATTTTTTGTACTGAAATCTGTCAACTTGACACCTGTCGTCCACCGGTCTAGGCAGCTCCGTAATTACAATGACCCCCTCTCCTGTTTTCATCAGAGAGGGGGGCGCGTATCTTTTAGCATATCGCCTCTGGAGCGGTTCCGTCGTAAGATGTGTATTATCTATGATTAATCTGCGCTTAAACCGCTTAGGTGTGAACGGTCTGAGGGGATTGTATGGAGAACGTTATTTGGCGTGCGATGATCTTTTATATTTTATAGCTGTGTGTGAACGAGCTCTAACAAAAACTGGAATGTTTTTAAGAATAATTATTACAAGATACAGATGCCGAAGGTTGTGGAAAGAGTATTGAAAAAAAAACTGTCAACATTAAAAATAAATAGGAGACACAAATGGTCTCTTTACACGAGGTTAGTGCTTAGTAGAGTGATTTAAAGGGGAAGCTAGCATTTAGAAGAAATTTATTTGACTGGAATAGAATCTTTCGTATATTTCGGCTTATTAGATCCCTTCACCGCAGTACGCCCATCCTTGTACTATCTATGTATAAACATGGACGCGCATTAATCTATTTAATCATTAGAGTTCACACATTATTACGATAGATGCAGTCGGTAAATATTCTCACCGCTGAAAAAGCATTGTCTACGTCTAAACAATGGGGTATTTTCACACACTATGAATACCGTTAAAAATGTATGGAAGATTTAAAGTTTATTTTTCTGATTCTGATCATTATACTGAGAATGTGCAATTTTCATTAATAATTATTGATTTGTAAAACCGCACTTTCTGAAACGGTTCCAAATGACTACAACGTCATTATGACATAGGAAACACCACTGGCTGATATGACGTTGTCCGGCGTGACGTCAACGCCGCCGAATTCGCGAATAAAAAAAAACATGTGGTTTTGGCGGCAAACCGAAAATGGCACATTTAAATCTATAAATTCCAATAAAATACCTTCATGCTTTCATTATCGTAATTTTTTTCTTTTTTTTTGAGAATTAAAAAAAACTGTGAAAATGCCCTATTGCACGTTTGGACGACACACTTTTTTAATTTTTTTTTCTTCTTTATATGAATACCGCACAAGAGTCCCAACTGCTTCCGTCTGGAGCCAGTGAGACTATGGCATCCCCAATGTTGTGATTTATGAAGGTAGTGGGGAGGGGAAGGAGATGGGGAAGAGGAAGGTGGGGGAAGTACCTGGCTATTCAGATCTGGTCACCAATCACGGCTAAAGCCATTTCAAGCAACGTTTCAATTCTGAATGGTGGTCTTACACCAGGGCGATGATACTGAGAGTATTTTCCACTCTGGAACGTGCCGCAAATATACTATATATTATTATAAATGAATAAATTGTGAAATAACACGAATTAATCAAATAAAATTTATTTGCCACGCCGGGATTCGATTCCGCGACCTTCGGAATGCGAGTCAAGAGCCTTACCGCTGGACTACGCCGGCTGTCGAGTTACCAGTAATCACTCTACTAAACACAGATCTTGTGTAAACAGGCCAATATCCAGTTTGGTCCAATAGTACGAACTACGTATGTACTAAGAAAACATTTTGCTGTCTACTATGGCTTAGCTCTGAAAATTGGTAGGTATGATTCTATTTTCTATTTTGATTTGTTATTGAGATGTCGAGATTCCCAATTACCTTGTTAAGTGTCTCGCATTAAATCCCAACTAATTTGTCCCATCGAGACATTGTAATGTCCTGGTCGCACAGAGCGCGGTTCGCAAGGAGGAAGTTTCTAATCAAATTGATATATTACATTTTAAGTAGCCGCTCGTCGATGGGGCATTTCAGGACCATCAAAACGTTATTTAAATTCACAACATGATGTACAATACGAACGTAGGACATGTAATGTTCATTGCATTGCATATATATTATTATGACCATCGTTGCGGTAATGTCCCACCATTCACAGGACGAGTTATGGATTGCCAGGAGCTAATAGAAATATGGAACGTAATAAGCATAATTCAATGTCAGTCAGCGGCGTACTTTTATTTTATTCTGTTAAATTTTACTATTCCGCCGCATTGATATAATAATTCGTTTCAATTTTATTACTACAAAAAAAAAACACTATTTACGCCAGGGAGATGGAAGAACGAAACAAAGTTCCGTTTTAATTTGACTATTTGGCATTTCATGTGCATGTTAATTTGTTTGTTACGTTCTGGCCTCGTTGGAAACTATATTCTTATTCATATTTTTTGACGCGATAACGTCTTATAAATCGATAAACGCCGGCAGCACTCACGAAAAAGTATGACTCATTGTCACTTTGTCACGTTCCGCCTGAGCCGAGCGTACAAGCGATATTGCCGAACAAGTGATAGAGAGGCACGATCGGCCTAAACGTTCAGCGAGAGCGCGGAACAAGCGATAGAGAGGCACGATCGGCCTAAGCGTTCGGCTTGAGAGAAGTTTACAACAAAAATAACAATATTTAATTTAAATTAAAAGGAAATCAGTTTCGTATCTTTTGAAATTCATACTTATACAGGTTTTAATAACGGTTTAAATTTTGCGTGGCGTAAAATTACTCTCGTCAAAAATCATTTAAAAAGTCACGGGAGGTGCATGTACATTTTTAAGAATTAAAATAAAATGGCTTTCACACGAATAAACAGTAATTCCATTACGTCTTGTCCGCAAAAAACGTGTTACCGAATATTGTTTCAATTAGCGTATTGCAGCAAAGTTGACAGCTGCCACTGTGCCCGCTTACAACGTATGATTGGTTGAACAAATGGCGTTGTATCGGGGTGCGAGCAGCGAAGAGCAGACTCGTATTATCCAATCTCAGCTAACGACTAACTAACTAACAGACATAATAAATATATCAATTGCTTCGGAGTCTATTAAAGTTAGTGCGCTTCTGGTTTGCTTCTCAACTTACATTATTTTGAGGTTAAGTAGTGAAATACATTGTAGTTTTTGTTCATCAGCGCGCTACGCGAGTTTAGTAGACCACAAACATGAAAATTGAAGTTCTGAAGATAAGAGCATCTACTGGACAGCTTTATTTTCTTAATCTACACAATTTGCTGAAAACAAGGATACTTATAACGATATATGTATATAAATATATTTTTTATTTATTTTTATTTTTTATTTATTTTTATTTTTTGATTTATGTAAGAAAAAAAGACAAACATTCCCGTGTTACGAATAACCCAACAATGTTTGAAGATCTCCTACTACCACCACAGTAAGCCGAAAATGTTGCTTGGGTCGTGATGGAGGACTTAGCCAGCCGAGGAATCGAACACGCTACGCCCGGGTGGGAGCCAAACGCGATGCCCACTCAACCACTGACCGGTCGATATATTTACTGTATTCGTATACCCACATGTAGGTATACAGAGACTTCCTCTTCTGATGCTCTCACCTATCAGATGTTGGATATTATCAAAGCAATCTTTAATTTGCAGTCAAAATAACTCAGCGAAACTCCACTCGTATCAGCAGCATGCGCTGAAACGAGTGCAGTCTCACTCAGTGCAGTTGCAGCAGAGTGTGAAAACATGAGGTTCAACGTCTTCATACATCATTTTCCATCAATTCGTGTGGAATTTTAAGTGTGTTATCTAATTTTACAGAAGGGAAGAATTTTTATTATATCCAACTTTTAGACAACATAAATCTTTGTGGCAAAATACACATCATGGAGAAATTAAATATATTTTTTAACGTTATCCAGTCATAACTACAAAATATCCGTGAAGCATTTGTGAGCATGCTCACCATCCCCTAAATATAAATATCTTTATTACCAGACCTACCAGTAACTACTACACCCCCGGACACTTTGGAGTGTGCCACTTCTGGCCGCCGCGTAGAAAAGTAAAGACAGCGCAGTTCACTGTGAGGCTATACTGCGCGGCGGCCTGAAGTGGCGTGCTCCGAAGTGTCCGTGTGAGGGGTGCTATTCCTTCATTCTTTAGTGCTCTGCTAAGGTTAAATCTAACATTAAGTTAATATCTTTATGCATTTCTTCGATATTAAATGTAATAGTTATTTCAACACCACTATTATTACACAAACTGAAGAACATAATATTCAATAATAAGATATTACGCCATTATTATTATTTTCTTTTTATATTTCCAAGTGTCTAGTTACTAGTAGGTACTTGCAATTATTACGTTATGCATTTTAATTCCACGATGCAAGAGGCAGAAAATAAATGCTGAATAATGTATATTTTTTTGTATTTAGAATATGAATGCGATAAGTTAAGGTAAATAAATACTCACTTAGCGTCGAAAAGGTACTTTGTATTTAATAACTTTTTGAATTTGTTTATATTTTCTTTTCAGTGAACCGAGTAAACTGACTATTAACAACTTTTTATAAATAATTTAATATCTATTTGTGTAAGAGATTTTCTTGAAGTACTTATTTACATTGCAATAATGAGTATTTAATTGCTTTATTTATGAAAGAAGATTAGCGATGCCTTGAAATCTGTGACCTGTGGGGAGTAAATTAACATTCTCCGTTCACTGATAAATTATCAACGTCTAACGAACGTTTAAGTACGTTAAATGATAAAAAATGCGTTTACGAAACGCTTTTTCAAAAACAGATGCAAAGTATCTACGTTTATATTTATTTATTACTAGCGAGTTCCCGTTGCAATGCCATTTAAATAGGAAATTGTTACTCCCTGCGTGTCCTAAACCATTAGTTCCCTTTCCACCTCCCCTTCCCTTCCCGCGTCCTCTTCCCCTCTCGCGTTTCCCTTCACCTTCCCCCAACCCCTCTTCCGTTTCCTTCCGCCCAACGAACCTCCACCCTCTTATACAAACTTCATAACGCCAGAGCTAACCAGTATATACAGAAACCTTAGCGAGCGTGCGCACAACAACTCACCAAAGTTTCATCGCAATCGCTGATTGGTAGGATAGGATTTAATTTCATGACGCCAGAGCTCACTATTACACATAGAAACCATCCCGGGCATGCGCACAACAACTCACCAAAGTTTCATCGCAATCGGTTAAATGGTATAGGAAATAATTTCATGACGCCAGTGCTCAATATTACATATAGAAACCATTCCGGGCATGCGCAAATCAAATCACCAAAGCTTCATCGCAATCGGATGAATGGTTCAGGAACGCATAAGGGACAAACAAAGAAACATTCATTGGTACTTATTAACTTAAGAGTACCTACATGAAAACGTTTTAATAGTTCGAGGTTAAATTACATAATTTTCTAACAAATTTTAAGAAAATAACTACCCACGCAAACTTTCTAAGCTTTGGTATGTTTTAAGGTTTTCACGGCCAAAAAGTATTTTTGTTATTGTTTTTGGGGTGTTATGCCGTGTTTCGCTACCTCCTTCTTTAGCCAACGTTTCGGACAGCGTTACAGTGTCCATCATCAGGGCAGATGAGTGAAGAATTTCTAAGCTTTAGTTGTTGAACACTAAAATTCCATGTAAATTTAAATTACTTACTGCAGAGATTTATTCCCCTTTTCCCCACGGTAAAGAAAAATCCATCAATTAATTCAAATAAATTATTCAAGCAATTATTCTAAAATGCATTTAGTTATAACTAATTATTTTAGACTCCAATCTAAATAATCAGGTACTTCCCACCATCTGCTTCCAAATTACATACGGAAAAACCAAAATTTCCTATTTCGTAATGCTGCACTTTTACGGTTTTAACATTTTTTTTTAAATACGTGTCTTGGTGCACAAAGGTAGGTAGGAATTGTGTGTTTATTTAATAGACACATAAAAAATGATCCTAAGATCAACGCAAGAGAAGATATTGTTGCTTTGTAATAGCATTTCTTCACATCGCTACATGACATACAAAGAGACCCAGCCGTTGGTTGCTTCGAGATGTCTTCATCACGAGCAGGTTGTGTTGTTTCAGTCCATCATCCATCAATCCAAACAACTCTACGTTTGACAAGTTCAACATTCAACATTCAACATTCAACATGGCCTGGATTCTCCCCTGTCGCTTGTTTGCTGATTCAACGATTCCTTGACGACCCAGGTTTGTTGAGTCTCAACCTTTTAAAGGAAAAAAGATCGAAGGATTTGAATAAGCGAATACAATACAGTGACTTGTCACTTTCCTGCTTTAAATGAGAAATCTTACATATCCAAATATGCTTCATTGTTGAAATGGTTTTAATTTACATTTTGCTCAGCTAAGTGACAAAATAAACAATTCAGGAGAATGATTAGGATATTGCGTATGACTCAAAAATTCAGATGACACTTCCATAAAGGCTGTACACAAAGACTTTATTATTTAACTGTGCTCACTTGTAACTGAGAATAATAATTATTAGGCAGGCATCGGATTAAGCTTTACGAAGCTACCCTTGAAAAAGATGATTACCTTGGCCTACTTTGTTAAAATATACAAAGGTTTTTAATAAACAATTACCTACGACAAAACAACTCTAGGTAAATATGCATACGATGAGAGCTCTTGATTTTGAAAAAAAATTCGCACGGTAACACAATAAATAGTCTTATCTAAAAACACACTTATTGACACATTTATGTTCAAAATCTGGCGGAGAGAATATATTTCTATACTTTTTTCTCAGCCGAATATCAAAGAAAACGTATGCAAGTGATTGCTTTGTTTTGTTTCAAAATTCCAAATTTTATGTGTGCTGACGAGGAAGTTACTAGTTTGGATTTTTTTTCTCAATCCACTTAAGTGTAAATATTTGAAGAATTGTTGGAGTAAAAGTCAGTTCAATACAATTTGTAGTGACAATAATTCAAGATAGCAGCCAATAAAACTATGCGTTAAGAAAATGAATGTTGATAGTTCTTGGTCGAAATATGGTAAAAGGGAATAGGGTTAGGTTAGGGAAGCAGCTCAGTAAATAGAGTAAAGCTAACGCCCTTGGTTCAATTTTTGACACGACCGTATTTTTTCTGTTTCAAATGTTCGCTTAAGAGCCGCTAATATTGTCTTCAATGACTTAATCAATTTTTCACACAATTCAATTATAAAAAAATACGTCAAAAGTCGTTGTTGAGTCCGAAAGTGCTTTCTGGTGTTGTATTATGCGAGAACGCGCATGAAAAATAAATGTTTTTCAAATAAGTAATTCACAGAAAAATGATCATTACTGTGAAGTAGTGTGTTGTGGGTATGTATTGTGTTAGTTCACGTCTGGCCACTTGTTGACTGTTTGTTCTATGGTGAATAGGTATGTAAAGACAAACAAACTCTGCTCGTAGATTCCCTATTCTTGTGTGTATTTCTTAGGACATAGAGGTAAATGAGCACTGCGTGAAATACTTCACATTGACGCCATTTTGCGCACGTGAAATAGAGCTAAAAATAAACAATGTTTCAACGTTAGATAAAGCCTAACATTTGGCGTGAAAATAATATTTCTTATCGAAAGAGATATTATATTATATTTTTTCGATTGATTATAGTTACATTTTATCATGTAAACATCCCGATGTACAAAATAAGATTTTTACAATAAATTAAATATATCTTTCAAGATTCTTTTGTTAAAGGGTTTAAAACGACCTTCTAAAGCCATAAGATCCTTTCCCAGAGGTCGTAGGTTCAAAACCCGGCAACGATTTATTGAATTGACATCACTACGTGATGTGTCGTTTTGCGTTTACAAAAAAAATAATCATATCCATTTATGTTTTGTTCCAGAGTGGAAGGTTCTTTCGTTATCGTCGTGCCGGGAACAGTTAAGAATTGAGATTAGCTATGTTTAGTAACCACATGAATTGAATTATACTTTCTCAATTCTTCAGTCCCAAAATTGAGGGTAGGTACCTACCATGGCACCCTAGATTTCTGTACGGGGTAATATTAAAATGTATTATAAATATCAATAAAATTCAGATACTAATTTCGTTCGTGTCCGTCTATAACTCTCGCTCAAAGATTGCTTTTGTGTGAATTCAAATAAACGATGAAGTAGGTACCTACTCATTATCGAAAAATTATTTAATTTTTATTAATAAAAAAAATGTTTTTCGTTTGTTAAAATGTTTGACAGATTTCCAATCAGATTTCAAGACTTTCCAAAATTACTAACGAAATTAGTTCGGTACGTAACTTACTGACGAAGAAAATAGATTACATTTGTTTTTCAATTCGTGAAATCTTGGGGGAAATATTTTACAAGTACTTTTCAGCTTCACAAATTCTACGAAATATAAAATCCGGAGATTTTTTACGGGTATCTGCTAATATTATATAAAAATTTTAACTGAATGAATTACATAAGAAGAAACCAGACATTACAAAATATTAAAATGCAAGGAAGGCTCTTTTCATTGAAACAATCAAAAACGAAGACATAATTGTGCAAGTGATACGCCCGACTCATTAGCCGCTCATTTTAAAAGTTTAACCATGTTTCCTGGGCCAAATCAATTACAAACATGCATGTGAAGTATACGGCATACGGTGTGCCGCGTGTAGTGTTTTATGTATACTGTGTATGGAAAAATGAAGGTATGCATACCGGCACCAGGTTAATAAACAAACAGACGTGACTTACTGTGAGTTTCTTGTAGGTATTATTCCCGTGAATCCGAAGGGTAAAAACTGCTAGCAGGTTGAGTTGAATGAAATGAACGTAGGTCATAAATTATTATGATCCCTTCGTTCACGACGGCTTCCGTAGTCGAGGGGTAAAGTTCTCAACTAGCGGGTTCTAATCCCGTGCGCAAGTTAATTATATATTTTTTAGAGTAAGTATATTATTTACGGCTTGCGTACTCTCAGCAAAGTCCTGGTGAAAGATCACCGTTCAAAATATTGAAGCTTTACTTGACCAGATCTGAATAGCCGGGTACTTTCCCAACTTCTTTTTTCCCATCTCCTTTCTCTCTCATCTAACTTTATAAAAGGATGCAATAATCTCGCTGGCTCCAGACGGCTGAGAGTAATTGGAACTCTTGAGGGATATTATTATTTTTTAAAGTTGCGTTATATTTTAAGTAATAGCGAATTCCAGTCCAATTTTTTTATTTTTTTTTATGAATAA
This sequence comes from Glyphotaelius pellucidus, assembly GCA_936435175.1. Classification (NCBI taxonomy): domain Eukaryota; kingdom Metazoa; phylum Arthropoda; class Insecta; order Trichoptera; family Limnephilidae; genus Glyphotaelius; species Glyphotaelius pellucidus. Next base: position 1,764,143 of record OW386537.1, read on the forward strand.
TGACCTTCTAACTTAAATAACTGCATATTTATTTTTATTTTTAGAGTTAGTTTTAATAGTTAAAATAAATGTCAAAGTTTTAATTTTTCAAGATCCCCGAAAACCACCGAATCTAGTGTGACGTCATCATGACTTACCGAAGTATGAATCTTGTAGGGAACTGACTCCCGCCATTTTGAATTTCAGCATTGGAGCGTTTTCATAGACATTACTGGGCAATACGATCGTTTTTTGTACAGTTAAAGTTTTTGAATATTTTAAATAATGTAGATAAACTAATAGAGGTACTTTATTTTTGATACTGAATTATTTAGGCCTAAATAATGTTTCAATAAAAACAAAAACTATTATATGTCCAATTCTCTATAAACCAATAACACGGAATGCCAAACGGCTTGCGTCTTCATTTCTATTGATTTCTATACAACTTTGACCCAGGTGACGCGGCGCGGTGACATCACGCCGCCAAAATCCAGCAATAGGGTGTATTAATGACACGTTTTAAAATGGACTTTTTAATATTTTTTTAAAAACTCTACGTTAAATATTATGTAATAAAACTTATATATTCAGAATCAGCGTATATTGGTCTATATGAACATATTTTTTTAAAGCCATAATATTTTTCACTGGAGTTCCTTATTCTGCTTTTAGTTGACAAGTAATATTTTGGTGGGTATCTGTTTAAAGAAATGTAAGTAGATGTAAATGGAATTATTTCAGTAAGTGCTAAACCAAAGAAAGTTTTAAGTTTTAAAATATCATTTAATCCTCACACATTTGACGCACCAAACAAAGTATTTTTATTGTATTATTTGTTAAGTGTCAAAAGTGTCAACGAGAAAAATATTTTTCAACAACGAAGCTCATATTAATAAATTTATAAATGGAATAGGGACACGGATACGTTAAATGTGTTATATTTCAGATCACGTAACATCATATTTTATCCTTAGTCCTTTGGGCACAAAAGTCACGTTTCAAACATTCGGAGTCCTGACTCTTGAGCCACCTCGATCATTGAAAGGGCAGAACTGTCAAAATATAAAATTGATGTTTATTCGATAATTTAGACGATAACAGAGAAACAGGGTAGCTGATTTGGTACAACAGTTTCCTAGAAACTTAAAGGTTCTTGAATGTCTTAATTCCACCACGATTTTTACACGACATTTCACAAAAATACTGAAAATTCGATAACATTGATTTGCGTCATTGTTTAATCATATTTTAGATGCAACAACGGGATAACGAAAAAATTGACACAAGCAAAATCGGTCGGCATCTGAAAAATTAGTATTTAATCAATTATTTGAGAGCAAAATTGCCTGCTGTTGTATATAAACATTTTTTCCTTTGAATGCGTATTAATATCCATCAATCCGCGAGATGATGTGGTTGAGAGTTAACGCGATATTTGAAAGCTGTTCTTTGTCTTTACAATGAAATTTCCAGATTGATTATTGGAAACCCAAACAATTGACCATTATTCGATTCGATGCATATTTCTCGGTGCATAACAATTCACAATTTAATTTGAAATCTGTCACAATGGTCGCTGGCAACGCAGAACGCAATATCATAATTTAATAATTGGTGCTATAACCGTTATTTATTACTTACATTATTCTAGGTACGTACCATTAGTAGGCGGAAACTTTATTAAATATGTTACATGATTTAGGTACCTACACGGTTTCACAAAATTGATGCAACAAATATGAACACAATTAAACCCCCATTCAAAAGGAAGCACAAAATAGCCTTAGGCGCCATGCAAATTTGCTTACGTTTTTATCTGGATTTCGAGCAAAACTGTTCAAAACTCTAATTATAACCTGAAGAATGAAAATCTTGTAAGGAATAAAATCCAAATTTTACATGAATAATAATCATTTCCGAAGTGAATCGTATCCAAATGAAATTTGTTAGCAATCGTGTTGAAATTTTCAATTTATGAGTGCAAACAATTCAAGAAAATGATTAAAAACCGCGCCACAAAGTACTTCTACAATTATTATTGAAGAAATGAATACTTTCTAACCTAAAGTGTCAACATTAATTATTCTCCTTTTAAACAAGTCTTCAAGTATTCATAACAAGATGCCAATTTTTGGCGCTCAAATACCAGGACCTTGAATTCGACATTTATTGCATGATTTCTCGCCACCTCATAAAATTGTACAATGGAATTTTGGTAAAGAAAATAACTCCCAAACATTCTTAACAGAATACAAGGTAGGTATAATACCTGCATAATATTATACGTTATTTAAATACATAGTACGTAACACGTAACTCATTTAACGAAGATATCAAATCGTAAATTGACGCGCGACGTACAAATGAAGTGCTCAAACATGCTTGATATGCGGCAAAAACTGTCGTGTCTTCCACAATGAAGTCATTATCGAATTCTTTGGATTCATACGCGTCGCTTTTTATTATGTTCACCGAATGGAGTATACTTACAGTAGTGACCCGTTTGCAGTTAGCAGTCGCCGGTCGCAGTTTTTATTACCTGCAGTGCTTTGATGTTGATGGTTGATGGTGATGTATGTATTAAGACGGAGAAACAGACGCAGACGCCTCATTGATGGAGTCGTAAGTCATGCACTTTTCATAACGGTAAATTATTATTGACTGTTTGCATGGCTGCTTTCACGACACGATTCGCTATTATTTACTACAGAGAAACTGCAATTGCGACCGTTGAGGGCTGGTCATGTTCGACCGGCGGAGGCTATTGACTTTAATATTGAAGATCATAGGGGAAAATAAGGAACGTCAGTTAAAATCCCAAATCAAAATAAAAGGTCATCTACAGACATTACTGTGTGCGATTCACATGTTAAAATTGTTTTAGCAACAATCATTGCCATCAAAAACTATGGCGGTTTGTTTGATTATTTATGGCAGACAAGAATCATCAGCGTCCTTGCGTCCTTGCGCAAAGTTAGACTTTTATGTCTTCTGAAAAGGCATTAACAATGAATGAGAGTGACAAAATACAGACTTTCAAATATTACATTCTGATTTATTTAAGTTTGCCTAGAATTGATATTCCTTGTTTTTCCCTTGTGGTCTTCAATTGTTGAACAATCTTAATTTTTATATTTATTCCTTTTCTTGTGATCAAGATGTTTTCCTCACCAGCAAGCTTACCAGGGTATGTACTATTAATATCTAGATAAGCTTGCCGACAGAGAAAAGAAAATCTATTTTAAAGCCTAACCAGTAACCTGCCGACGCGACGTATATTATTTTATTTATATATTTATTGTTTCTTCTCACTGAAATTTTATCGTTTTGTAATCCAATTATTAATCCACCAGGACCAAGCCTTAATCGTTGTTATTATCTTCGTTTGTTATTTTATTTATAATACATGTTATTGTTTTTCATCTAGGTAAGCTTTCCGATACGGTAAAAGCTTTTATGGAATAATCTATAGAGGTATACAATAATGTCGATGTCTCTTAGCTATCGGTAAGAATTATTATGTGGAGGTGTAACTGTCACATAAGTGACCGATAGCGCTATCTGACACCCCATTGTTATGATGGTAGTGGGTTTCTACGTATCACATTATAAGAGCAATGAACTCGATGCAAAATTTAAAAAATCTTGAAATCGAAAGAAGGATTGTCGTCGATGTATTGGTTAAGGGATTCTACCAATACTGCAATAACCAGAACTAGCAGAGCCCACAAACAAAATGCAAATTTTAAATGTACACTCAAGGTGCTACAGTTAACAGTTTTTTGAAAACAGTTAAGATAATAATGGTTGAAAGTGAATGCCTCCGAGTGTTGTCTGAGTGCAAACAGCAGACCGCTACAATTTGCACTTAAGTACGGCAGATGCACGAAGAATTGGGTCGAGACTTATTACACTGTACAATATACATGCACCAACATCCTAGTACTGTATACCTACTGACTAGTTCTTACCCAGAATTTAGCACTAAGTAGTGCATCCAGCATCCAGCCATAATATGACGAGCGGCATCTGGAAATGTTATGTGAAGCTCGCAAGATTTCACTTTCCTACGACCTTTAACAACGATTATGCATAATGCATTCTTTAAAAAGTAATTTCGCGAGTTTTTCTTTTGCTTTTATGTATGCGCTCTATACTATTTGTCACATATATTTTTTTATTTATACACTTGGAAAAAATGCACAAACTGCTTAAAAGAAAAAATACGCTAACAATGATATATTTTTAAGGCTGCGTTTTAAGGCTGAGTTTTAGCCTATAAAAAATATTGCCTACAAAATTTCCGCCGTTTTCAAAAACCGTTCCCCAAAACACATTTTTCGATAAGGCAAAATATGTAATGTTAAGGAAGTATTCTAGGTGCAATTAAAAAAATGCAAAAATATTTTTACCAGCCATTAATTTACCAAATATTAAAAAAAATAAAGAATACATAAAAAAAAATTAAACAACAAAATTAAAAATTCGAAAAGTTACAGGGTGTTGAAGTGGGGGGTCTCAAAAAATGGCGTGCCCTGGTTGACACAATTGCAACCCTCCTAGTAATCAGAAAAAAAAAACAAATTAATTCTTAATCCAGACAAATGCTGCTATGGCCCGTACGTCGAAAAATAATTTTTTTTTTGCAAAATGGCGGCAAAAATCTGAAACAAAAAACATTTTTTTACCAGCTTTTTTGACTTTTCGGAATTAAAAAAAAAAAAGAAAAATTGAAATTTAGTTATAATTCTGATAGAGGCGATAGGGTAATGTGTAGAGAAAGCTCATATCAAATTTCAAGCAAATTGGTTTCGTAGAACTTGAGATATAGTGTCAATCGTCTCGAAAAAAGTAGTTTTGAGAAAAATGCGTTTAACATTTTGTTCTATTTAGATTCTGATTAGATTCCGTCTAAACAGCGTCAATAAATTGGTTATAACTTTTAAAATAATGCGAATTTCGAAAAATTCTTTTAAGGAGATATTTTTGAATATTTAAACTTTGGAAACATGAAGAAAAAAATTGTTTTTTTTTTCTAGACTAGAATACTGCCTTAAACTAAAATCCAATAATATACCTTACTCAATACAACAACGGCCCAAGACCATTACACATGCTCTGTCATTAAATGTTTTAACAAACTCCCTAAATAAATACAAGCTGAAAAAATTTTATGAAAATTTTAAAAATAAACTTAAAATACACCTTACCTCAAATTAATTTCGTTATGCGATGCAATATTGATGTATTCGTTTAAAAAAAAAATCGGTGCGTATGTATTTTGTTTTCAAATTTTCTGTTATTAAATAATTTTTGTCATAATTAGTGTTTATCTGTTTTTCTGTTCACGTTTAATGTGTGTTCATATCTATATTCATTCCCGAAATGATTTAATATATTCAACTCATGGTATTCTCCCTTTCTAAACAAGAGTTTATTCAATTGGAGGGGGTATTAATTAATGTCAAGAATCATATGTTATATATTTATCCTTAGTTAAAAATAGCTAACACAAACTTACAGTTTACATTACCGTCGATTTCTGCACCGTCTTTCTCAGGCAGCTCTCAAATTATGAGATAGGAAAAATATTTTCTTTTGAAATAAGTAATGATAAATACTTAAACTTTCATGACTTATACAAGATATTTTCATAAGCGTTCTTTTCGAAATTGATTCCCAGTGCCTAGATAATGTCTATCACAATTCTAACTAAAAATCCCATTAGTTATCTCTTATGAGCTGTGAGAGAAAGCTGTACGGCTACTATCGAAATTAATATATGTAAGTTGTTATCTGTCTTACGAGTGGTACCTATCCATTTGCATGGGAAACTGCATCGCGTATAAATCCAATAGACCTTAAATTTGAACAGTAAACAAGCACAATACTACTTACTTAAGCAGCCCAATGCGAGCAACAAGCCAGCAGAGTGTATTTGTATAATTTTATCAGCGTATCGGTAAAATGTTGTTTGCCACCTTAAGGGTTACGAGTAATATACTAGCCGTGAGCACGACCAGCCTATCAAGGTTTCACATCTAGAAAGTTCTCGAACAATGTGAGAGTATGAATTAAAAGGTTACTGAAAGCTCGGGCTTACATCTCTTATCCCGGCCCGATCAGATAAATCTCCGTACCTATTGTACCCAATTGTACCCACCAACCCACCTCCTCTCCACTTCTGTGTCTCGTGTCCTGGTATTATCATCTGGACGCTTTTGGTCAAATGTCATTGTGATTTGTATAAACCGTAACAAAGGCTTTCTTAACAGACTATTATCCATTTTGAGAGTACAAAGAGAAGTAAGTTATTATAAGGAATAGGCATTAGTGATGTGCACAATCAAAACCATTTTAATAGTCGAAAGACGGTTAAAGTAACCGTTTTGATATTATCCCCACGATGACTAAATATTTTTTTGTCATTTGCTGTATGCATCGATATAATGGGATGACATACCTGAAAACCTTGGCTCTTAGACAAATTTTATCGTCACCGTGTAGAAACTGAACTACATATATTACGAGGGTCGTTCAGAAACTAAGGTTACAAGGGCTCCTGAGGTCGGGGGAAATTTTTAGTATCGAAATTGGCGCACCTGGCGTGTAGGGGAATTCTAACGGTCAGTTTGTTTGGTCCCGAGTCCGTTTGTTGGCCATTTTTTTCAGTCAAAGTAAATTCGTATAATATTTTTAAGTATAAATCATTTTTTCGATCATGTGTTTTTTGAAAATTACGTAATTATATGTGATGAAATCTCCAAATTAATGTAACTCATTATTTTATAAGACTTTACGACGTAGCGCAATAGTGCTTTGCATCTCGTACACAACTAGAGGAGTTGAAAGAGGCGAGTACTCGTATGATGAAAATGAAAAAACTTTAAACATTTCTTCTTTACAAAAACGTACACTGATCTAATTTACATATTCAAAATTATCAACAGTATTACTGACACACCTGCTTCGTTACAACTCATCCCTTCCCGTAGACTCCGAAATAATGAATTACAGTTACAATTACACACAGTTTTACCTTCTCAAACCTACCTTACACCCAACATAATACTTAAAAAAATATATATCTTTTTGCTTACTGCTACTGAAAATTAACTTTTTTTTTGTACTCTTATGTAAACCTCTGAAATCAATTGTAAAATTGTGTATTCAAGAATAGACATAAATAAATAAATGAATTGCTGTTCCCCAATCAACATTCTACTAATTATGGATATCATTCTCCTTTACCTAGAATGTCGAGACTTGTTAAGGCAAGTCAAAGCATTGAATTTTTTGGTGTTAGCCTAAATGACTTTTGGCAGTCGATACGAAATGTGTAATTTTTAAAGGCTTTTAAATCCATCTTCAAGCTTTGACTTGTAGTCTTCTATATGTTTTTTATATTATAATTTGTCAGTGCTCTTCATTTATATGTACTTTCCTTTCATTGTCATCTTTTTTTTTATTCGTGTTATTGTTATGTTATTAATGGACTATTTGTCCGTAAATAAATAAATAAATAGAAAATCATTTTGTTTCTACGCAACTGGAGGGTAAGGGTTACTTAATTTGGTGTAACACCTACAAGTTACACGTATTTGCAAATTATAAAATAAAATATTTTGATACCTGTCACCCCAAATTATAAAATAACATATATGTGACCTGCGAGAAATATTTTTTTTGATATTACGGACGTTGTAATAAGAACAAATAAGTTTTCTAATACAATTTGTTCAAAAAAGCTCCTTATAATATGATACTAAACTCTATGACACCAAATACAGACTGGTCATATCAAATTATTCATACCATCAAATGTTAATATGCAAACGAAATTCTCAGCACGGGAGATACCAGTGAGGATGTATCATTATCTCTAGTTGTTACAAAAAAATAAGATAATAAAACAATTAATTAAATTGTTATTATATATTTCTTCAAAATAGGCAAATTTACTTTGTGGCGTCATCATTAATTCAATGAAAAACAAATACTTTGTGTAACACCACTATTTAATTAACAATGTCAACATGTTTCGAAAACTATGTTTTCTTCGTCAGGATAATAAGTTAATAAAGTTAAGTTAACTTATTATCCTGACGAAGAAAACATAGTTTTCGAAACATGTTGATATTAAAGTTAAGTTAACTTATTATCCTGACGAAGAAAACATAGTTTTCGAAACATGTTGATATTGTTAATTAAATAGTGGTGTTACACAAAGTATTTGTTTTTCATTAAAATAAATGTTATTATATATTTGTTAGGCGACTTTTTACACCCGTCAGTAATGACAGACTTTCACTCTGGTAATTAATTAATAAGGCAAAATAGTGTAGGACATAATAACGTCTTGTACGTCTGCCCAGCTCGTTCGATTTACACCTGTATTAAATATCACCTCCACTTTCATAATGAGGCTCATTTTACCCAATTTCAACGGTTTATTAACGCCGCAAGTATATTCGTAGACCTTCTCCGTAAGAAAACTGGTTTATATGGTGATCAAATTAATTAAAAAATAATTCAACTCTCACACTTGCTCCGTGTCGATTCGTCGTTTGGTGCATATGCAATGCTTTAAAATTAACTGGATATAATTTATTGGCCGAAGGGTCACAAATATAACGTAATTAACATACCATATAAGAATATCGCGGCCTTATAAGGTTTATGGCAATAATGTGGTTATTTTTATATCGCGACCGGATTACGCAATTATTTTTCCATTTAAGGTAATCGAAAAGACACACGAGTAATCCGAACTCTGTAATGAGTTATAAGTAATAAAGCTTTTTTAATAGTGACTTATGAGCATTTAGACATTTAGTTTTATTACCCTAGATATAAGTGGTTTCATTAAATACTGAGAACCGGCGACACGCGTAAAACTTAATAAGCGATTGTTTGGACATTACTAATTGAATCCACAATACAAATGACTTAAGGCGGTACACAACCCTAACAATTTTTGTTTGCACAAAACTCACATTTTAATCATTTCCGGCGAATTCGTAAATATAATAACTTTTTTATTCCAACAGACCCCTGGGAATGTAAGTTATTTATATTTAAAATTAATAAAAACAATACCTTATCGTTAATATACTTTACGTACAGCATTTTTAAAACTTTATAATCCGTTTATCACTATAAAGTTAGCGGTAAGCACCAGATTTTATTTTTCTAGACGATGAATTAATAACTTCGGGAGGGAAACGTTTAGAAACATCTTAAATATTTGTAACACGTTCTTCAGAATTAATGAATTAATTCAGAATTTAAAAAAATTCGCGGCGGAAATGTCGAATCACCAGGCCCACTAGGGCGAATTCGACCGTACGTTCGTTCGGCGTACATTTGTTTACACGCTTTCTTCACTTACGTCGTTAAGATTCCCATATTATTTTTCTTCCTCTTCTTTTCATTGATAGGTCAAATTCGACAGTAGGTCCGTCCAATACATGGGTCGCGAGTCGCAATTTGTATACACGGCTTCTTTACTTACGTCGTGAAGATTCTGAATATATTTTAGGGTATATTGTCGTCTTAAACTGTCAAAATTAAGCTTTTAAAATCACATTAAATCGCGAAGGTGTGCCCCGGTAGTTCTTGCATCTTTTTAGAAAAAATCCGTACGATGTTAGGCGCGTAGTAAGCGACAAACTCGGATACCAAGAGTTTTCTGTTTTGCATCACATTTATTTAAATTATTTGAAGGAAAATTTAGAAATACAATTATGCAATGCGAGTATAATTTAAAGCCGAAAAAATTTATTTCTGAAATTTATGTGGTGTTAAATTTTTTTACAATTTTGGACAAGTAAAATTTTCACAAATACTGTAAATTCAACACGTCACCGACACACATGAACACTTTGATCCCTGAATTGTTTAGGTAGAGCCAGGTAGAGTCCAGGTTGTAATGGCACCAGGAGCTTTGTATGAGCAGTAGTAGGAAGATAGAAGTCAATAAAATAACATATTCTTTTTCCTGAGTATTGTCGGAGGAGGAATAACTGCTTGAATCTGTTTATTGGGCAGAATTACATTTCCAAAATTACATTAAATTTCCCACATATTCTCACGTAGGTAATATTAGGGATAATTATTTTAAGAGGGATGATCATTTTTATATTCTCATGGGGTATATCAAAGGACATTATTTCGAAATGTTTCATTAAAATTAATTTAAGTGGTTTTACGTTTGAAAATGCGTGCTAAGGATTGATAGTGTAATGAATGTATAATAAGAATTTTATCAAAGAATATTATTTTTGTCATCGTAAAAATGTGAGAACTTGTTACCTGTTTTTATTTTTACATTAGCTTCATCCTAAAGAAAATAATTTCTCTCAGGGCCTTCGTACCTCTTATTGATACATATTTGAGCGATATAATAGGTAAAGGTTCATAGAACCACGTGTAAGTTAATTTACTTCATAAGAGGCGTTTTCTCTACAGTTGATAGATATAGATTCTTAGATAGTTGGTATAGATAGTTGCCCTGATTATGGAAGTTGAATCTGACATTGTGAATATCTATATCTATACTTCTATACTAATATTATAAATGCGAAACTGCGTGTGTTTGTTTGTTACGCTTTCAAGCATAAAACAATTTTTAAAATTGTTTCACCTATAGATTCGGACCGGATTTATTTAGAAAATAAATTTATGCGAGCACTATAGGCTGTGTATAATGGTAAACTCTGGCGTTATGAAATTATAAATATTAATATAATAAGTATATTTATTATACGTTTTCTGTCCCTGAGTTATTGCAAAGCAAAACAAATTGTTGCCGAGAAAACAAATCGTTGCCGTGGAAACGATGTTGATATATTTTTATTTCAGGCGTCGTAGTTAATATCTATCTGTAAAAATGAATCGCGCATAACTTCCGAACGACTGCATCAAATTAGATAATTATTTTTTTTGTTTTGGGGGGGGTGGGAACCAGGGAGGTGAGAGGGGAACCTGAGAGCGGGTGGCGAACTCGGGATGGGGGTTCACGGGACTGGGGAAGGGGGGGAGTGGAATAGGAAGAGGGAAGGTGAAGGAGGCGGAGAGGGAACGCGAGAGGGGAAGGGGACGCGGAGGGGGAGAAGAAGGGGAGGAATGGGAAAGGACACGCAGGGAGAAACAATTTCTTCATTAAATGGCGATGAAAATGTTTCCGTATTCGCCAAATTAAAATGCAAGAAATGCATTTAATACGTGAGATTTTTAAGAGCCGAACCGTAAAAAACCATTTGATTTTTCCAAATCCAAATTCCGAAGAGAACAAACGTCAATATTAACAAATTATCGGCTACTTGAAATATCTGTCAATAAAGTAGTTTTTTTGCAATTAATCAATTAAAAGTTTTTCCGCTTGAGTCGCAATTCTCGATCTCCGCGCCGGTTGCGCGTAAATAACGCAAAACAAAGCAATTTATATTGACATTGTACCGTAATTAAATAATAATGGTCATGTCAACCTGATTGGTGAGGGGTGGTAACTACCAACTGCTGCTGTTACTGGCAGACCAATTACCAAACCAGGACACGGCCCGTCAAGCAAATCACATGACGGGCCTAGAGCTACACATTGTATAATATTACAACCACGGAATATTATAATTGCAGGATTTGTGAAGCTGATAATTAAAAAAAAATAATTTTAGAATCATGGCATTTCGAAAGAAGAAATTTTCATAGATGTCGCATATTAAATAAAATGGATAAAAATTTATCCAGACACTATCTAGATAGCATTGAGTTCGGGTTTGAATCTTGCAATCATACATAAATATAGCAGCCAATAAAATATGCGTTAAGAAAATGAAGATAATGGGGGTGGTTCTTAGTCGAAGTATGATACAGTTAAAAATGACCGAATCGGATATCGACACCTTGGCGCAGTGGTCAGCGCATTTGTCCGGAAAGCGAAAGGTCGTGGGTTCAAGTCCCAGAGGTGCAAATATCTTTTTATTTTTTTTTCTCTTTCCAGATTTACGAATATTAGTCAACAAAGGAATGAAAGTGAAAAATAAAGTGAAAAGTGTCTTTTTGGTTCTTTGATGGATTTTTTAATGCATTTTACTTTATTTTATTTAAAACGGTGAAATTCTGTGGAGCTAAAACCATGGATGACTGTTAACAATTGTAAGAAAAATGTGTCAGTGTATTTTAGAATAATTTAATAAGAATTATCGTTTTGACACAAAATCGTCTCTTTAAACGTTGTAAACAGTAATTTGTATATTTTAGGAGCAATAATGTTAATATGCCTTTAGTCCAATTGGTTTTGCAAACACAGCACAGCATGTCTTTAGCTAGAACCATTATATTTTTTTTGGAAAACATTTAAATTTTTTTTACATATTGACTGCCGTAGGTTTGTCCTACTGTACATATTATAGAATCACTTCCTGGGAACAAATGTTGAGGAGGGAACAAAACGGTAGGTGTTGATTTTATTGGCTATCAGGGCCGGCCCTGAGCCAAACGGGCGGCGCCAGTAAAAAGGGCGCTATATGTGTTAGGTATTATCAGCGCCTTGGATCCTTGGCTCATTGGCGCCTTGGCAAGTCGGTCAACCGATTGTTCCATAGGAAAGAGATGAATGATCTGGAGAATGAATCTGATTGTGTTACATTACTAACAACTATAATTCTGTATTATGAAGAAATGCTTAGCTCACCTGATCAGTAATATTATATATATTATCATTGTATCACTGAAAAACCGGATAGATGAGCTTCCTCAAGGAAATGGTGACTTACCTGAAACAAGTAAAAGGAATCATATTAAAAATCGGCCAACGACTTATAAAATAATCAAAACATAGGACAGAGTAACATTAAGGAAAGACATCTTTTTTAGAAGGATCCAATCCAGTTTTAAAACTCCTTCTTGCTAATAGAGCAGTACAAAGTATGAAACGGATAATACAGCTCCTGATTTTTTACAGAAAAGTTAAATATTTAAAAACACATAATAGAATTCTTGTTGGGATCTGAATATAGTTTATTTACTTTCTTCCAGACATAAAAGCTTTGATTTATTCTTTTAAGTATCGCATTCTTTTAATAATGATTTAATCTATCAATTAAATGAATAAATGTTGAATAAAATTTTTGATTGTTATTTTGGAGGAGAGCAATCACTTTCACAACTGTTTACAACAACGAAAATTGTTTAATTTATTATTTGCAACCGGTTTCGCTTAACACAAAAATCATTAGGGTACAAATTAATCTACTCAAAAATACATTGTGTGCGCTTAACTGCTCATATGCGCAAAACTGAATGTACCGGGACTGAATGCATGGAACGCGGAAGGGAGAGACTCATGCGGAAGGGGGGTTCGCGGGACGGGGAAGCGGGAGAAGGGAGAGGGAAGACGGGTTAGGTAGAGGGGGAACGCATGAAGGAAGGGGAGGTGGAAGGGGAACGGGACGAATGGGAAAGAACAGGCAGGGAGAAAATTTATTTTTTAAGTGGCATTGCATCGCCTGCCGGGAACTCGCTAGTAATTAATGAAAAAAAAAAGAAAATGTTTTATCATCAGTGCGAAGAGTACCAAGCAGGTACTGAGAATATCTACCACTCTTGAACAAGCTTGAAAATAATAACAATATAATATTTTTGCACTTACTAAGTTCTACAAAAAAAAAACACATAATTATGTTTTTTTTCCAAGTTGTGGGAAGTATTCCAACCCAATATTTGTATAATCTTTTGAGAAGAAACACCGCAACGTGCTTATGATAATAGTATTATGACTTTAATTGGCAGTCGGTACTTTACCTGTCGAACCTTATTCTAATGAAGTTATTCAATAAATCTGGTGTAATTCTGCATTATTTCCAACAAAAGTCAGTGGAGATTTAATAAATTAACTAGTTTGAGTTAACGAGACGATCAGAAAAAAGGAAGGGAGGTTACAGAGCAGGGACAAGCAAAAGGTCTTTTGGAAATAATCGGGCACCGGAGTGGCCCGAGGGGTTTATTCAACGTTTCTAAAACCGTAAAAGATAATAAAACCAGTTTAAAAACCGATTCAGTACAATACCTGTTGTGACTATCACAAATTGTAACCCAATAACAATAACTATTTTTATTGGTATCCAATCAACTAATTCAAAATTCAAACCAGTATTTTTACAGCAGCGCTCATAATACAAACCGTACCTGCTAATTGTAGCCTCGACATTGAATAGACTTTAAATCATTAACGGAATTTGCTTCTAATGATACCTAATATCTTTGATGTTGATACCTCTTTCTTGAGCCAGAATTTCGGAAAGGCTTACACTGTCCGTCTTCAGGCTAGATTTGTTTTATTTGTGTATCAGTATTACAGTGATCAATTAACATTGGTGTGAAGTATGTCTTTCACTGCTGCTTTGTACTCGGTTCTGAAGGGTATTTTTAAGAAGAGTCCCGAAGATGGACCTTGAAGCTGTCTGAATCTTCGGCTCAACAAACAAGGTTATTTAACATGGCACATCACCCAAAAAGCAACCTCTTCCTGTGTGATTGACTGTATAGTGTATTTGTGCAACCCTATTATATATCATTTTATTTTACCCCAATCTGCCAGAGTAAGATATTCGAAGTGAAAGCATTTTTTGCTGATAATGTTAGCTTTGTAAAGCGCTGTTTTAACGCCAGTTAAGGTCGGCTGGGCGGCTTCTTTAGTACCCACCTTTCTCACAGACGTTTATAGTCCTTAAAAATTAACACGAACACCTAAATGCCAATGGACCGTCCCAAATTCATAAACTTCTCTACAGCTTATAGCTTATACAACGCTCTCAATAACATAAACTTTGATCGCCTGATACTCGTCGTTATATCGAGAAAAGTAATATAAAACATGACATTTATGAAGGATATCACTGAATAAAATATTTGAACAGGATTTTTACGTCCGTAAATATTTCCTTTACGAACACATTCGCCGACGGCTACGCACTGAATGTCGAATAATAATATCGTTATGTTTTTTAAAGTTATCGATGTATAAATCATCGTAGTAACTTATATATTGTTATCCAGAAGGTAACGTTTATCAGAATTTGCGTAAAACAACATTTGCGTACAGAACAATAAAAATAACAGCCACCCAAATGAGAATTGAGCATTTACTAAACGATTTATTTGTTTTGTAGGCAAACTAAATACCCAATGAAAATTTTTAAAAGGTAGGTGTATCTTTTGCACAAATTAGCGTATATGGTGGAAATAGATATGAACGCAGAGATTAATCCTGATTATGATTTCATTTGTTTCTTTAAATAAACATGTTTTCTGCCGCACCTCGCATCACAATTCTGAATTCATTTAAACCAAGTCATTGTCTACCGGTCTTCATTTCTTCGTGAAATAAAAGTTTTCGGCACGTTTGCGCGAAGTCGTAAAATTCAAAGAAACCTCGTATTAAGAGGCTATTAAATAAAATTATGATGTCGACTTTGACAGAATTCTACGTGATTTGAATTTTAATCAAATTTTCCATAAGTGGTTTAAGTTTGAATGTGTTTTTGAGTAACGTATACCTATTTTCGTTATTTGTTTTTGGGGTGTTATGCCGTGTTCCGCTACCGCCTTCTTTAGCCAACGTTTCGGACAGCGTTACAGTGTCCATCATCGGGGCAGATGTGTAATTGTGTACTTGTATATACCTACATTTTGTCCAGTCAAAGTTTATGCTGTAGCTCCGTTACAAATCTGTACTAAAGATATTACCCACAAGCTAGGATAATTGATCTAGTCACATTATGTTATGTTTTTTTATGAGATCCATCTTCTATAAGTTTCGTAATAAAGAATCTACAACCTTTCAATAATTTCAAGGGCTTAATAGTATTTTTTACGTAATTAATTTGTAGGGCAGTAAAAATCGAAGAATACCGATATCCGAATTTCCTGGGTCTAGCCTAGTCGGTATATTTACCTTAATATATAAAAATGAATGTTTTTTGTTTGTCCCCTATTATTTCTATACCATTCATCCGATTGCGTTGAAACTTTGGTGATTTGTTGTGCACACGCAGGCAAAGGTTTTTCTATGAAATGGTGAGTTCTGGCGTTATGAAAAATTGTACACAAAATAAAATAGGTGGCGCGCGGGTTGTTTGAAAAAAAATGGGCATTTCTTATAATTTAGCGGCAGGGAGGGAAGGCGGGGGGGAAGCGAATCCGGGAGAGGGGAAGGGAAACGAAGGAGGTTCGCGGGAGTTGGACGAGGGAGGAGGAAGGCGGAGAAAGTGGAAAAGGAACGCGGGACGGGGGACGCGGGAAGGGCTGAAGGCGTAGAAGGTGGAAGGGAACGACGTAGGGGAACTAGGGCGGAACGGGCTGCGAGGGAAATACATGCTGGGAGAAACAATTTCATTCTTTGAGTGGCATTGCAACGCACGCCGGGTACACTAGTGCAGAAATTCGTTATTTTGGAACCAAACTTTGACCACAATTAGAAGATATTGTAAGTAATTGTTATTTATCGATTTACAAATTATTGTAAAACCTGAAAATGATTTGGAAACAAAGTTTATTAGCCGTTGTCGCGATTACGCAAATAAAATTCAAATCTTAATTCGTCTTTATTTACTTATGTGCTTTCAGCTTCAACTACTTAGAAAGTAATATAATTTTCTTGGCTCTGAATTTATAAAATGTTTCGTATTGACAACGTGACATGTTATAAAGATTTTATGAGTTTATTCACCTTTCTGTTCAAGATTTTAAGACTGAGATATATTTTTTTATAAATCCTTGTTCTCGGACCAAGCTTCTATTTATAGTTTAATAGTTTTTAAAGTGAAAATAAATACCGTCGCGTGTTTTGCGAGAGCAGACGGAACATTTTTTTTATTGTTTTAATAATTTACATAAAACTTCAAAACATAAACACGGGAGTCGTAACTTCCCGAGAATTTTTCTATTTTTGTTCCATTGAGTGTTGTTCCCCGCGATCAATCTTCTAATTTAACATTATTGTACTAAAAATGCTAATACATTCATCGGCTGAAAGCAATAGGAAGTTGAGTACAAGATGCCTATGTAAATAAATTTGAGGTTCCCGGTAATATTTATCCGAGAATTGTAAAATCTCGGGTGTTAATAATTTTCTTTGTAAGAATGTAATTTACGAGAGTGCCTAAAACAATTACGCACTTTAAAAAAATTGCAATAAATATTTGTTTGAACAAAATTATTAACAAAAGAAAATTTATGCAATTGTAAACGGGGGTTTACCGAATTGCGTAGCTAATAGATTATTTTAATTTTATTTTTACTTTATTTTTAATTTAATAAACCAGAAAATTACTCTGAATATCTAAGCCAGTGGCTTAGCCACCAAGGGGTTGGGCGGTGCCGTGCACCGGGGCCCCAAACTCAGGGGGCCCTCGGACTCTCACCAGCAAACCTCATATTGAACTAGCTACAAATTCTCCCACCTTTGGAATGTAAATACAATAGGTTGCAACTAGGTTGTACTGTCGGTTAGAGAGTTACCGTTTAAAATTTTCCAAAATTTGGTATGTTAGAGATTAACTACAGAGAACCAGTAAAAAGGTATTGAACTTTGAAATTATTTGCATTTAACATTAAGAATTATGCGAAATCACAGTTTTTATTTCATTTTATAAAAAATACCATTTAGATTCCTTTCAAAATTGAGAAAATGTGAGGGAATAATATATAAAACATTTATCGGGTTAAGGCAATAATAAAAATGTTTTATGGAAAACTATATATAATTTTTTTCTTGAAAAAATAACTATAAGTATTCAAGTTCTAGTAAACACAACAAAAAACATATTTTTTAGTTGAGAAACGCTATTGTTTAGTACATTTTTGTATAGGTTTTCTACCGCCATCTATCGATTGTGACAAACGTTAATCGATATAAAATGTTTGTCGGGGATTCCCCAAAGATGTTTTGTAGCGAAGTACATTACGTTCAACGTTTCTTGTTCTCTATAACATAATAATTTTGCATAAATTAGAGATCTAAAATTATGCATAAAAAAAACTTGTGGTGCTTTTAAGCGCAAACAACGCCAGGAAAGAGAATATAGTAAACCAAAATTTTCCCAAAACAGACAATTTTTTTAGTCAGTTTTGTTCAAGTTGTTTTGGCCCAAATATTTCTGGTGACCAGATAATGTGCTGGTTGAGAAGCTTTCTGAGGAAGGTTCGATAATTATTACAATCAAAGATTCCGCCACCGATGACGATGTCATCGATCACATTAACGACGACCATGTCTGCATCGCACAAGTAACAGCGGAGGAATCATCGACCTCATCATTTATTGAAAATGTGAACGATCAATCTTGTTGGAAAGCGAGAGTTTATTGTTTATTTTGTAAGGAGACATGTATTATATTCTTATAGTTTTCTTAATGGTAATAGTTTTATTTCCATATAAATTTTTTTGTGGATGTTCTGGATCTGTATTGAAACAGTTTTTTGATTGCCTTGTTTTGTATTACCTATAATTTTTTATGTATGTTTCACACGCGTTTTCCCAGATTTCAATCAAATAATTCAACTAAATCTGAGTGTAGGAGACTGTAATATAAACTTTTTTTAAATTAATTCGGTAACAATATGATAACTACACACTATGAAGGAAGTATTACTGTTAAAAGTTAGTTTTTTCGAGGACTTTGTTGATGATGAGAAGATTCAGAAAAAATACGAGTGTGCTTTAGACCACACGACTGAAGTAAAACTTCTATGAGAGGAAGAGAGAAAGAAAATGTGCGCGCGCACTGCTCTCTCTCTTGCTCCTACAGTGTGATACAGACAATAGGCCTGCACTGTTTCTTAGATATACGAAACGTAACTGGCTATGAGAGAAAGTGAGAAAGAAAATGTGTGTTGGTACCTCTCTCTCTTGCCCCTACAGTAATATACGAAACATAACTCTCTCTCTTTCTATCTTCACTAACTTATATCTCCCTCTCAACTTCCGTTCGCCTCGCCCGACACTTTTCGTAAGGTCCTCGTCACGCATTCACCAGCTTACTCCCCAAGTCAAGCGTGCGTAAAGAAGTTTTACTTCAAAAAAATTCTAATGCAGCTATCTAAGCTTTTTACTAAGAAATGTATTACCTACATTACTATTTTCCAAATTGAGAATCTTAAAAAAACTTTTTCTTACTTAAATCGTTTGATTTTGAAAACAAGATACTAAATTAGAAAAAAACGATGTTTTTTATAACTTGACGTCAAAACGTCTGCGCTCTCTGGCAGTAAAAATCTCACGCTTGACATTTAATGTCGACAGAAAGCCGCGCGTTCTTTGGAACGATTATTACATGACTTAGTAGTTACTCGTATGTTCCCTTTAATCATGATTGTTCCAGAAGCCGGGTTTAACAGCTGCCTATTAGTTATTAGTTACGGTTGTGCGACGGAACGCGCTGAACTCTAAGGTCAAATGCAACGGTTAACTCGGCTGTAGGTTAACTGTGGTAACTGCGGTAACTGTGAACGATATGAAAAACGACTATGATAGATTACACGAACCGTAGATGTTTTATAAATTCCTTTAAAATCGTGCATCCATTGGTACACAGAGGATTAACTGTGAACTGGTTTTAAATAGCATAAAACGCTGTAGAACAAACAAAAAATCTGAAAGTTTTTCTTTAGAGTCCTGAGAATTGAATACTTGATTTGAATTTTTTTACTGAAATCATATACCTACTCGTATTATAAGCTTAATCAAGGTATTTAGTTTAAATGATGGCCTAGAACACACTTGAAGGGTGAAAGCCCGAAATAATTGAAAAAAAAGATATTGAGTAATCGGGGATATTACATGGAGATAAAAACAAACATTCATACAATATCTTATTATATAAAAATGAATGTTTTTCGTTTGTCCCTTATGCAGTCCCTAAATTCATCCGATTGCGATGAAACTTTGGTGAGTTGTTGTGCGCACGCCCGCATCGGTTTTCATATATATACTGTTATACGTTTTCATTTGACGGCCTCCGTGGTCCCGAGGCAAGACTCTCGACTCACAATCCGAAGGTCGCGGGTTCGAACCCGGCGTGCGCAAATAAATTTTATTTGATTAATTTGTGTTATTTCACAATTTATTAATTTAAAATAATATACAGTATATTTGCGGCACGTTCCAGAGTGGAAGATACTATCAGAATCGCCCTGGTGTAAGACCACCATTCAGAATTGAAACGTTGCTTGAAATGGCTTTAGCCGTGTTTAGTGGCCAGATCTGAATAGCCAGGTACTTCCCCACCTTCCTCTTTCCCATCTCCTTCCCCTCCTCACTACCTTCAGCCTCACAACATACCCCAATTGGGGATGCCATAGTCTCACTGTCTCCAGACGGGAGCAGTTGGGACTCTTGTGAGGTATTTCATATAAAAAAAAAAATATATATATATATATAATGTTATACGGTTTTTATAAAACGTTTTCAAGACTGGAGTCCGTTAAAATATCAAACTTTACGAGAGTGCTAAAAGCGTAACTTCGTATGTAGAATGAAAGCGAACTGTTTCTTCTCACAATCAGGAGCGAAACTGAACAGGGATGTGATATTATAGTTAGACTACACTGGTAGTTAAAAACCCGCTCCGCAGGTTTTTGCCGCAAAAACTGCGGGCGGCTTTTCGTTCGGCTTCGCCCAGTTTTTGTCAGTGTCAGTATTGGTGACCATTACAAAAATAGCCGGTTTGTCCGATCCACTGTGATGTAGTGATAGCTAGTCACCGGGACAAAGTAACCGTGACAGGCAATGATGTCATTAATTACATTAATTAATAAGTATTACATCTTTTTTTAGAGCAGAGCTCGAGTAAAAAAGGCGGAGAAAACGAATGTAAAGCACAATTTAACAAAGAAAAAAATAGTAATTTTTTTTTATGTGTAAAACAAAAGATAGGAATTT
This sequence comes from Glyphotaelius pellucidus, assembly GCA_936435175.1. Taxonomy (NCBI): domain Eukaryota; kingdom Metazoa; phylum Arthropoda; class Insecta; order Trichoptera; family Limnephilidae; genus Glyphotaelius; species Glyphotaelius pellucidus. Next base: position 1,785,066 of record OW386537.1, read on the forward strand.
AACAGTGAAATAAGAAAAAAAGGTCATATATGTAAGTATACACATACACACACGTAGATGTACACACATACCTACATATATATACGTATACAAAATGTTATCGGCATGTGTACATACATAAAAACATATGCATATGTGTACACATACATATATAAAAATATACATTTATGAATATAACAGAAATGAAGTTGAGGAGGTAACAAAAAAGAAAGGAGAAAAATAAAGAAAGAAAAAGGATATCCGTATACTACAATTGTGTTGAGAAAGTATAGTATTATAAGATGCAGTCATAATAATGTGTTTTTATTGATTTTTTGAATATTTTATAATTAGTTTCCAATCTTAGATTAACTGGTAATTGGTTAAACCATTTCACTCCAGTATATTTATAGAATTGTTGGGCTGTGGTAGTGTTACGACGTGGGACATTCATAGAGCCAAGTATATTTGTTCTAATGTTGTTTGAAAAATGATTAAGGTTCTCGTTATTGAAGCAATCTTTGTGTATTTGTAAAATTGTAATTTTTTTATAAATAATGTGAAGTGAAGGTACTTTAAAATCTTGAAATAGTTTAATGGTGGGGTAATCATATGACTTTTTTAAAATTATTTTTATTATTGTTTTTTGAATGATTTCCAAAGGTAAAAGAGAAGTTTTGAAGGCACCACCCCAACCAACAATTCATGTCATATGTAATATATAGCCGCGTGCATTATTCACGACTGTCAGTTACAATAATAATCATATTACCGTTAATCTCTCCATTTCCGGAGAGATACTCTAAATTACAAATTGAGAAAATACTCACTTCTGCCAGGGAATACTCATCATGCGATCTATCAACGTAAGTAGCGCCGTCTATTGGCATTGATTTAATTCGGTTCTATTACAAAAGTAGATTCGTGTACGAAAACGGTTCGTCGTAAGGAGCGGCGTCACAGTTGCATTCATAACCGGATGCTTGAATTTAACAGACGTAAGCCTATTAATAACGTCCGATGAAAAAATACACATATACCTACATAAAAAATTGATTCATGGTTCTGAGTTGTCATGGAACCCTTAGTCACTGTTTTAGAAAATAAATAATGAAATCTCCATTCCCTTTACAAATAATTTTTTTTTTTTTTTTAAGGTTTAATTTATTTATTATAAATACAAAGTAATACAATATGACATAAAATATTATACAGAAAAAAGAAAAGTCCCAATAAACTACTTTTTAGCAGTTTGTCGATGGGTACTTTTACTTTGGAGATAAATATAAACTTATTTTACATAATTAAATGCAGTTAGAATTTTTGTGTTAGTCTAATACAAATTATTTCTTTCTGAAAGCCAATTTCTCAACAAAATATTTGTTTTACCATTTGTACATTTTTTAATTTCGGCAGGTAACATATTTAAGCAATTAGGTATCATATAGTCCAGCGTTCTTTGTCCATATTTGTTTAAATGCTTAGGTACAATTAGTCCTTCATTTAACGTAAAACGAGTATTGTAAGTGTGGTCCAGTTTATTTTTGTATATGGGGCTATTCATATGCGGAAATATAATTTTATACCACAGAATTGTTCTTATTGAGAGAATTTTGAGATTTTGTTAAAAGTACGGAACATTATGCCTTTGTTCATATAAACTTTTATGAGCTAATAATTTAACTAATGAACTTTGAACTGATTGAACACGATTTACATTTGTTTTACAGGAAAGTCCCCAAGCTGTAATTCCATATCTTATAATAGATTCAGCTAATGATAAATAAATTATTCGAAGTGTGCAAATTGTGAAAACCATCATTCTCATTTGCGCTCTAGAAACCTTAGAAAAAAAAAAACAAAACTATTCATCAGTATGGCCTATTCAAAAATTAATACATACCTTTTGAATGTTTTTGATATTTCCTTTTTTATAATAACATTTTAAAGCTTTTTCATTCTGAACCTTATGAACTTTTCTTGACTTTCTTAGAACAGTTCATATCAATAATAACCAGCTGAATTATAGTAGTCCCCGAGAGAGGTTGTGCGTGACTTTGTCGTACCTCCTGTCTATTTCCTTTTCACACGAGACGGGTGAGAAGGAAAATTATTTGTCGATTCCATTCGTTCGATCTCCTCTGCGACTATTTTATGGTACGGTCTTGAAATTGGCAACTTATTTTTAATGTCTTTGCACAATATTGGAGTTTTTCGAACAATTTTAAAGGCTCACCTATTTTTCTAGACGTTTTCCAGGAGAGCCCGTATTATATATTTTCAATTAGAACATTCTGAACGCCGAGCACGGGCTCCAACTTTATAATGTTTACAAGCTGCCGGCTCTAGTAAAACATCTAAGGGCCGTGATCAGACCCCAAAACACCTTGGGAACATAAACCCACGTCAATGTTTTTACACCCGGAGGGACTGGCTGTAATTTATTCGTCTTTGCCGTTCGCCGTCACTATTCCCCTAATTAAAATCAACCATCCATTGACTTTGTTTACCTGCTGGAAGCCATTAAAAGAACAATGCTCACTTTTGTTATTTCTACCTTTAATTACCGGTCTCGGCAGGTGCGCAATGAAATGCGTATTACGAACATAAACACACACGCTTTTATACATAGAGGATGCATATCTATATTGTACAATGTCTTCCAGAATTTTACGCGGAAGTTATAATAAAAGCTGGGATGTGAAATGACACCCTTTAACGAACTTTAGTCTAATCAGCCTTTTATATTTATTGTACACAAAATATGATAAATTTTAAGAAATAATTTATAATCACAAAAGTTGGGTGTTAAGGTAAATAAAAAAAATGATGTAAATATAAGTTTTATATCCACTGGAGCGACAGCGCAATTTAAAACTTTTTCTCCGATTACTCGAAATTTTTTGAAAATCATTTTGAATATTTTCCGCCCACATTAAAAAAATCATACCTCCGAATTCCAATATGGAGACATAAAAACTGATTATAGTTCTATATAGCCAACGAATTTACCTATCTTTTTCGATTATAATATATTCATAAGATTTATAAAAAAAATATTATAAAATCGTAAACTTCTACTTAATTACTTACAAATAAGGGAAAATTTGCCAAAATTGGCAGCAAAGCAATCCGAGGTATTTTAAATAGTGCCATTCATATTGTGGCAAAAAGCACTCCAGCGGATATCAGAATTCCTTATTTTAAATGTTATAATTTGTTACTTAAATATCATATAATAACTTGTGGTTGTGGTAGTATTCTTACATAATGAAAGCACTTTTTTATGTATCTACCTATTGTAGGTACTGTTAACCACTCGAACGATTTGTGGCATATTATGGCTAGTTTGGAAAACGTCGTGAGTGATCGCTTGCCGTAATGTGTCAACTTTTATAGAACATAAAAATATGGGACAAACGGTGAAATCTAGGAGGATTCTTTGGTTAAACCGCAGAAAGTAGTTAATATCTTTCCATTGTAATATTTTGAGGAATGATACTTTAAAACGGCGGCCAAATCAAAAACCGAACATCCATCGTTCAAGTGGTTAACTTGAATTTCTACCGATTTCTTGCAAATCTCCCTTGAACATTTGAAGTTTTTAAGCTCTTAAAAAATATATGTTATTTTTTAAGATAATATCTATACAATCCCCACGCCGAAAAGCAAATTATATGAAATGCCCTCCATAGAAAAAAATCGCAAAGTATGCTCCAAAATTTTTTATTTTCACGCCTGTCTCCAAGTTATATATATGAAAAAATTCACACTCTTTCTTTGAACGTTGTTTTAGACAACCCCCACGAAATTTTTGCTCTATTCTAAACGAGTCGTATTTTATTAAACATTTTCACAATTTTCTCTCTCCAACATTCGTAATTACATATTTCTCCATCTTCTTCTTTTCGAGCTAGAATACGGCGCCTTAAAGGAATATCAGGTATTATTTGCAGTTATTTTTATAATGTACTAGTACATGAAGGTATTGCAAATATGGGTATGTATTTAAAATGGCGTAAAATTCATAGGTTCTAGACGACTTTGCTGAAAAACGATATCCATCGGCAATCAGTACGTGTATACAAATCTTATCTATTTGCATTATCACCACACATTTATAAAAAAAAAAAATCGTGCATCTGCTGTGTTGAACATTGAACACATGCATGCGTAAGTCACATGTTTTATGATATGGTTTGCTCAAGGCTTCCTCCAAATCTACGTGAATGTTACTAATGCAGATCCGGTCAGTTATTTTGGGTTGCAGTCTGAAAAGTGAAATTGCTGTGACGATAATCAACCTCCAATAAGAGAAAGTAGAAAAACAAGAAAATCATCGAAATCGCAAAAAATTGCATGTTTTAAATATCCCCTTTGTTAATTAAAAGACAGTTGGTAGCTCGGATATCTACTATTATACACAAATCTTCAAATTATTAGGCATTAGAACATGTTGATTCCTTTCGATATAGTCCTACCTTTTCACTGGTTACTTTATCAAATCCAGTCGCGTTTTCACATTATTAGTGATACGACCGTGAATGGCGATAAAACACTCTTTTGATTTATTTACACATGTCCGTTACGACAGGTGTAAAGCCATTTCTGTAAGATTGATGCCACCAACATCAAACAACACACATACTTTCAACATCAACAGTAAAACGACGAAATCGGGTAAAAGAAAATGCCGCGGTAAATAATAACACAGTATCATCGTTAAGACTCTCAAGGAAGAAACTGTATTTTTACTTACCACAGCCGTATAAGCCTCTTGCACAATGATTGTTTTCGGTTCGTTTTTGTAATTTGTTACCTTTACGAAAAAAATTGTAGCACATCCGTAATTTTACTCCGCCTCCTCCTCCGTGGTCGAGGGGTAAGGCTCTCGACTAGCGATCCGAAGATCGCGGGTTCGAATCTCGGCGAGTGCAAGTAAATTTTATTTGATTAATTTGTGTTATTTCACAATTTATTAATTTAAAAATAATGTGTAGTAGATATATTTGCGGCGCGTTCCAGAGTGGAATATACGTAATCATTGCGTAACGTGAAACGTTGCGTGAGATGGCTTTATCCGTGTTTGGTGACCAGATTTGAAAAGCCAGGTAATTCTTCACTTTCCTCTCTTACACCTCTTTCCCCTCCCATTGTCTTCAGCCTCAAACGGTAGCAGTTGGGTATTAGTCTTGGTCTTGTGCGGTATTCACATAAAAAAAAAATTCGAAGAAAAAATATGTTACTTCTCTATTCTGCATACGGAAAGATATGAAGAATACCCATTATTTTACCATACTTCATTTTTAAACGTAAATAATAGATAAACGCTATTGTAGTATTTTAATAAAAATAGCATTGATATCGTAATAGCAAATAAAGGTAAGCTCAACGTAAATGAAATTCTTTCGACAATTTTTGTGTATTTAATAAAAGCCAAATAAAACAAAAATGATTACCCAGCCACATTCTTGTTCAAATCTGAGACGTGTTTACGTCAGACGAGTTAAGTGAGTTGACCTAGGCCATGATATTCAACTGTGGTATTTCTTCCTAAATATAATGACATATTGTTACATATTTCTCACTTGACCTTACGTACGAAGAATGCATTCATGATACTTTTATAACATGTAATTTTATTAATTTCAAGGCGAATGACGTGCTCGTGGTGGTAAAGCGGTAATAAATGTAGGTTTTTATTGGTTTTCCGTGTACCACGTGGAATTGTATTGGAATTTTGAACAGATTTCAGAAATTTAATTATTTTCGTAAATGATAAATCTGATTATAACCTTTTTGACGTTACGACAGTGGTTAAGATGACAATATACCCAAAAATATATTCAGAATCATAACGACGTAAGTAAAGAAACCGTGTATACAAATTTCGACTCGCGACCCGTGTATTGGATGGACCTACTGTCGAATTTGCCCTATCAAAAAAGAAAAAAAGACAAATAATGTGGGAATTTTAACGACATAAGTGAAGAAAGCGTGTAAACAATATGCGCCCGCGGCACGAACGGTATTAGACGAACGTACGGTCGAATTCGCCCTAGCGGGCCTGGAGATTCGAACTTTCCGCCGCGTTCATTTTAATTAATTCTGAAGAACGTGTTACAAATATTTAAGATGTTTCTAAAGGAATATCTTCCGAAGTTATTAATTCAACGTCTAGAAAAATAAAATCTACGAGTTACGAATTCGTCGGAAATGATTAAAATGTGAGTTTTGAGCAAACAAAAATTATTAGGGTTCTGTAGCGCCTTAAAACAAAATGGCTTTTTAGCTTGTAGCAAAAACCACGAAACACGTGGTACTTACCTAGTTATTTTTTGACTGCCTTCTAGTGAATAATATTATCAGTTGTGATGCAACGTTGCAATTATTGTATTACGTGAAACTAAATTTGGCACAGGGCTCAGAGGTTGCGGATCAAAACCCGATGAAGTAAAGTTGAAGAATATTTTAGTACCGCCTTTTTTGACGAGTACACTAACTTCACGCAGGAGGCTCTAAGGAAAATATTTTCCCAGAACTTAAGTCATCTTTGGGGATGCTGTGTGAACCCATCCCTCCCACGCCGAGAAGAGTCTGGAAGGAGAAGTAACCGGCCTATCTCTTTCCGCCTCGTCAAGCAACTGGCGGGAAAACGCATCCACCACCAAGACCTGCCCAAACCTCACCCCGATGAACCCAGGTACCCCTGATAATTCACCAAACATAGAAACCACTTGGGGTGACCTATGGAAGAAGTTTTTGTTATCCAATGAACAGTTCCCTGAGCGACGATAACCATTGAGAAAGGCCAATTATCTCTGAATCCTGTACCTAACTCCTGGTTCCATGCCAACTGGGAATAATGTCAACTCAACACCTCCTTGAAAAGTCATTAAAATCTATGCAATTTTTTTTTTTAAATTAGCCGATAACCCTAACCTAACATAACCTATTTAACCAATTTTTTATATATATTTTTTTATCACTCTAAATGACTTATCTGAGATGGTTCTGAGTTGGTTTCATTCCGAGTTGGCCGGTCACCCTAACTCCTATGTATAACCATGTGAAATTTACCTTATCGGAGATGCCATAGTTCCCCTGCTTCAAGATAAAATACCCTCGTGTGGTGAAATGTTGAATGTTGTAATTTAAAAACTTAAAATATGCCCGTTCTGTAACTGTTCGCTTGGCTTGGACATTATACAATGAAATGTTAAGCATATAACATTGATATAATATTATTATAAAGTATCAAGCAATACGAGTACATTAATCTTCGTTTCATAAAATGGGTAGGCAACAGGAAGCTCTACTCTCCGCAGTAGCTGGAATGTTAAATCCAGCCTACAGCTAAATTAAATTAAATTCATATTGTCACTTACCATTAATTTATATTTATGACTATGCAGGTACTTCTAATGTTACTTTACTGAGTTCATAAATAAATAATAGTTAACGGGTTAGATCATACAGAAGGTATGTATTATGCAAAAGGTTCCCAAACTTCATTGGTTCACCGCCCCCTTTCCAAAATTCTGTTTTTCCAAAAATTGGAAATTTTGTACATCCATTGATAATATTATTATTACACATTCATGTCAATACGCTGGTGAATTTTCAGGTGTCACTTTCAAAATTAATTGTTTTCATATGTATTTTATACGTTTCCTTGAAAAAGATAAAACGTTGAAAAGTTAATGCGTTTATTGTTATCGAGTTTAATTTGTAGAAATCCATTTAATTTAAAATTTTTGTATTTAGTAATACTATTACGATTTATTTACTTCTTTTCGCAAAGAAGTTCTGCTGTGTATTTAAATTATTTATTATTATACTTACAGCTTTGTCGCCTTTCAAAGACATTATCAAACTGTTTATTTTACGGATTTGTTTTTGGGTTATTATGCCGTGTTGTGGCTACCTCTCTCTTTAGTCAACGTTTCGGACAGCATTACAGTGTTCATCACAAGGGGCAGATGTGTAATTGCAAAAATCTCAAATTATATAAACAATTTTTTTATGAATTAAATGGGAATATTATTAAATAAGTAACATGAATGATTCATATATGTATGCTTCTTGCGATGATGCATGATTATTTATCTATATGTCTTAGTGTGAACTAGATTAAAGTATTTAATATTATTAAATATTGTATCTATTTGCCTCCACTCAACAACACTTTTGCAACACTCCTTTATTGCTCTTCGATCTCTTTGTGCCACAATGATCACCGCCCCGATGATTCCACGTCGCCCCCAAGGGGCGATATCGCAAACTTTGGGAATCACTATTCATAGTCGGCAATATTTCGTAGTACCTACCTTTTGTAGTACTTAGTACCTAACTCTTTATCTCATAGATAAACTGACATTTCCAGGGAAACCTTTAATTTACGACGTTTCATTGTAAACAATAGAATATCTTATATTATGAGCCAAATAAGGCACCGCACTTTGAAATGAAATATTGCGGCGACAGAGACAAGTTTAATTTGAGTGGTTTAATGGATTTATTGTGTGTAATTCGAAAGAAGTTTTGTACCAGTGAATACTCCATACAATGCAAAGTGAACTGAATGGTGAAATAAATAATTGCATGCATATTGCAATTACATAACTGCACTGAAGAGCGTAAAGTTGATTTATTTTTGTATTTTGTGGCAATCTATCATCAATTTACATGCCAGTTTATTGTAAGACTACAAAATATAAAAAAAAACTAATTTACACAGATAGAAAATGTGTGAATTTTTGCGGATGTATTTTGTTATAAAGATTTACCAATCGCAGGCAGACATAAGAATTGAACATTTGTTTGAGATAGTAAAGGCAGTCCGAATACCAAATCAAATGTTTCGTAATATTTTTTCGTGACTGAAGTTTGACTAAAATTTGTTGTAAAATTTATTTGTTGAATCTTATACCCACCAATGTAATATATCATTGAAGAGGAAGATAATACTTATAAATAAACCTAAACGAAAATAAATAGACACAGAAAAATAAAAACAGGTAACGGTCGCAACTGGAACTCGAACCAAGACAAACGTCTTAACCAGCTCGGTCGTTGGACCTGTCATTTTAAATATTTTTTTTTCTCATATTTTAAATTAAGAATAAATAATATTTTCTTCGACTAATTAAAAATAAATATGTATATTTGAAATAAGAGTCCGTACAGTTTGTGTAACAACCAACTCGGCCATCGTGACCTCTAATTTCAAAGTTTTGTCAATCTCATATTTTATATTCAGATTTAACAATTTAATCTGCGACTAATTAAAAATAAAAGGTTCCAATGGCCGAGTTGGTTAAGGCTTTGTCTCGATAAGATAAGAGATTCTGGGTTCGAGTCCCAGTTGCAACCGCTACATTTTTATTTTTCTGTGTATTATTCTTCTTCATATTTTTGTTTAGATTTATTAGTATTATCTTATTCTTCAATGACCTATAATAATGTTTATTTTTTTATTTAATTAATGGTTACTTTCTGTTTCAGTTGCTGTCTATCAAGCATCGCGTTAATCGAGGTAAGAATATTTAAAGTTATATTTATGGAATATAAAAGACTTCATTACGTCATTGAATCCTTAATACTTAAGTTTGAAATAAAAACTGGTGTAACCATCTTTGGAAAATAAATCAAATATTTCTTCTTCTTCCAGTAGTTTTCCGCAAATTATTGAATACATATTTGGTAAATCTTGTACTGTCCAGGAAATTTAAAATAAAAACTGTAAAGAAAATATTAACGTCTGAAATTTAGTTTAGCCTTACTGAATTTAATGCTTCAGTTGTGTGAAAGAAATTTTAAACTCGAATACGTATGAAAACAGCGCTAATAGTTGTAAATTTTCAAGTCAAGCGTGAAGATAAAAATGTCTTTAAGTCAGTTTTCTTGGAAGTGTATTTTTCACCGGAAAAGGTTTTCCCGAACGCGATAAGAAATGTTATTCATTCAAGTATTTAAACTAGGCAAACAAATGTACAAGTTTAAAAATGAGGTTAGTAATACTAATGGTACAATTTCATATTTGCATAACTATGAAACAGATTTTTCCAGGAAAATTTTTGAAGAATTTCTACGCTTGTACCCCGTGGGTACCTCAGAAAAATGTTTTCCGAGATAAGATACGGATTTATTTTCATTCAACTATTTCAAAATCTTGGTTTTATCTTGCGTTACCACGTATTATTTCTCTTTGATATTTTCAGTAGGTACCCCCTACTGGAAATGTTTGATTAAATTCTGCATTCAGAATTTAACCAAATTCTATTTACTACCTACCGAAGAATTCATGTTTGCGCAGTCAAATAACGTTATTTCTTTGGGTTGTGATGGATTGTTGCGCATACTCATTAGCTAGCCCATATTTTGGATAGATTTATAGTCTCCATTATCATTATCAGGAGATATGTGGATCGTGATGAAGTTCTAGGTTATGCGCGGATTTATGTATTAACTCGCGCCACTCTTCATGACGATCTACACGTCTGCCCTGATGATGAACCCTGTAACGCTGTCCGTGACGTTAGCTAATATATTAAACATTGTTTAATTAATATTACACAAGAATATAAGAATCATACAAATGCATTAATGCTTCACGTAGTAGTGTACCCAGTTCTGAATTGCTATTGTCATTTAGCCGTTTCAATTGAGCCGTTTCAGCCACAGAACGTGTTGAAGTAGTGGAAAAACACTGAAGTAGGAAGATCATTATTCTAAGTGTAACAAGAAGGGATTAATACTTAAGTAATTAATAATAATAAAAATAATCAGTTAATTTGTACAGCGACATTTCTGCGAAAATTCACCACATTGTTTTAATTTTCCTAACAATTATTGATAGAAAATAATCTTGATAGCTTGTTTCACATATTATAAGCACTTATTCGGAAAAAAATATCCTTCGCACGCAGTTCATAATAATAATGTTTTATTCCTACAATTTGGGAGACGGGTATGGTTACCGCCGCCCCGGGAACAGTTTATTGGATAACCAACACTTCTGCCACCCACCCCAAAAGGTTCGCTACGTTTTATACGTCGGTGACTTAAGAGGGGTACATTGATTCACGTGGTGATATTTGTATGGGTCTTAGCAGCGGATGCGTCTGGCGGGCTGGATCGGGAGAGACTAGTTGAGGGAGATCATTTGGCCTCTCCAGCAGAGTTCCCTCAACCTTACACAGAGAGGGAGGAAGGGATTCTTACGACCGTCAAGCTTGGACCGTTTAGCTATTATAAAAAAAATAATTATAGTTATTATTATCTTACCTAACGATCTTAAGAGAGGGTGCTCCCAAACCCAACCCAAAAATTTGCATTAAAAAATTCCTTCAGACTTCGGAGTGAGAACTAACTTATATTCAGCTGTGAAATGTTTAGTAAAGTATCGTTTATTAAAAAAAATAGTTTTAAACAATAATATAAAAATAATAAAAAATAGTTAAACCATTGTAGTAGATATTATGTATGTTACGTTAAAACAGAAAAAATATACTTATTACAATGTTGTGCAATTTCATGACTCAGTTACGACCTGTACTTACTTAGTGTGTGCATAAAAGTTCTGATAAGATAAAGCAAAGAATGCTGTCGTTGAACATTTTGTTTACATAATGTATTCCATACACACCACAGAACAGACCTGCTATCAGGCGGTGTAGACCACCGTTTTATAAACAAATAGTTCAATAAATTAATTCAAATCTATCAGGGGATCAGCGCCACGCAGGAGATAAATCAGTCAGATAAGAGTTATGCATGTCGCCTGCACTGGTAATACGTCGTTTCTGATACCTGATATTGATTAAATTGCTTAGATAAATGAATATATTATTATCGGCGTATTTGCTTTTGCTACGAGTACCTGGGTACTCGAAGTGTGTGCGTATTGACAATGATGTCAGTATGGCAATATTGGCTACTTGAGCCGACCGATGAAAACTAATAATAACTTTTATTTCAGATGAAATATTTATTCCTAGATGGGATCGAATCTTTTTCTGATTTTTCTGTTTGAAATGTTCGTTTAAGAGTCGCTAATTTTGTCTTCAATGATTAAATATTACAATTTGAGGTTTTACTCATTAAGTTATTAAAAAAATAAATATTCAACCCAGACTTGTAGAAAAGTCAAGGGATGTCGCACATTAAAATAACGATGGCATATTTATCCATGACACTATCTAAATTGCATTTAGTTTGGGAAGAATCTTGCATTCAAACAAATAAAGACAGCAGCCAATACAAATATGCGTTAAGAAAATGAAGATAATGTTGATAGTTTTTAGTCGAAGAATGATACAGTTAAATATGATCGAAGGCTAATTAGCTCAGTGATTAGAGCAGAGCCCCGGTAAGGCTAGGTACTGGGTTAATTTCCTAGATGCGAAATTAACGCAGAATTTCGTTTGAGAGTCGCTATTATTTATTGTCTTCAACGATGAAATATTACAATTTTAGTCATATAAAAAATGTATCCGTACATTTATTATTAAAAATTGAGAAAAATATTTTTTTAAAATGTTGAACCGCTTGTTATTAAAAAAAATCGACAAATCTACGACAACACAATGTAACAGGCTTAAGTATAATATTGCGCACCAAATATTTTTTTTGAAATCAAGAAAAAATGACTGTGTTCACTTGTGACTAATTATACATTTAACATTTGACGTTGTATTTAATGGTGACCATTTAATGGCTCAGTTTAATAGTTCTTGGTACTTAGTACTAACAAATATGACTGGTAGGAGCGAACAGAATCATTCCACACATTATTAACTGCTCGAATTATCCACACTAAATGAGTCAGTAAAACAAATAAGTCATAGAGTAAATTTCTTTACCTTTGTATACCTTGCTAAAGATAAATCAACAATTAACAGCAAACTGAAACTTTTAACTACAAGATTTAATTACTGTTTATACGGAGCTTACAGACAAAAAAGATGAACTTTAGGCCATCTTAAAAGCATAAAGAAAATTTAACAACTCACTTGCTCGCGATTTCTCTTGAGATCTCATGTCATGTTTTTAAGACGTTCACTTTTAAATACCGTTTTAAACATTCTCTCGTTTCTCAGTTAAACAGTATGCATTGTATGAAATCGCTCGGACAGAACCAATAATAATAAATATCGTACATCACATGCCAACTCTTAAAATAATGCAAACATTTGGCTAAAAATCTCAAGTGATTTCTGAATTGTATTTAATATTATTTATAAACTTCGCTGATTTAATTTTCGGGCGTTCGCCGCGAGGCTACTAAATCTTTACAAATTAATCACAGGAATAATAACGCAACGAAACAAATAAATTATAAATTAATTTCATTTGAATACCACACACGAATTCAACTGCCCGCAGCCAGTGGGTCTCTTGTGTGTTATTGTGGTAATTCGGGATCCAATTTTTTTCCTCTTTTGTGTCGGTGTGTCCGTAGTCCCAACGGTGTAAGCACTGAAAAGGGAATAAACGTGGAAGGAAAAGAATAAAACGAAGGTATCTGGCTATTAAGATCTAGGAACTTTCCTGCTAATGATAGTGAAAAAGGCTAGACGGCACGTCAGGTGAAATTAAGTCCATTCGTTAAAAAAAATGGCTGGAGCCATTTCGAGAAAGGATTCAAATCCAAATATTTTACATATAATTTTTAACAGGTGCGATTCTGAAAGTCTCTTCCACTTTTGATAAAATAATCTATGAAAGATTTGACCCCATTATAAGGTTTGAACACACAGTGCAAACGAGTTTTCCTGCGAATCTTCTATTTGAACAGTGCAATATAATTTAGTTTGAGATAAGGTAAGTGCAATATTTGTCTAAGGGGGTCCCCTTTGTCGAGAATAGTTTAGAGACGAAACAGTTTACTTTATACGAGATAAAAAAGTATTTTTCAATCGAACTTATTTTTTTACAACAATTCGACATTTTTGATTTCGACGCAAACAAGTACACAATATACTTATCAAATTCTGCAGATAAAGGAAAATTTTGCCTCGACAAAAAAAACAATTTCCAAAGCTTTCCATAAACTTTAAAGTAAATTGCTTAGTTAAAAAAAATATATATATACTTTTACAATAAGAAGTACCAAATAACCTTTTACCAATACGCATTTTAAATAAATCTATGGGATATTTTGATCAGAGCTTGTGTACTCTTCTAGAGTATTATTTATTTGAAGCTGGCAACTTTAATGATTGGTTTTGCATTTGTATTTAAGCTCGGAGCTCGGCAAAAGTAAAAGCACATAACAATAACAAGGCACCCAAATCTTTCAAAGACTGAAGTATCCAATTACCGAATCAACCCTCTTGTGCGAAAGCAAAAAGATTAAAAAACAGTCTCAACAAACCACTCATACATCAGGTCGTTATTTGCGGCAGGCAACATGGCGAAGTTATTCCATTGAAATTGAAGATTTACAAAAAATGTTTTCGGTTACGCTGAAATAAAGACTTCTTTCCAAAATATTCCACTGCCGCTTACATCGTGGGATATATACCTCAATGGTCGCTTGTTATGTTTTCTGTCTTTTGCAAAAACGGCAGGTTCGTGAATTGTATACACATTAGGTTTCGAGGCTACAAGTATGCAAATATATATGTAAATACAATAATTTTTACGAGACATAAATTATAGATTATGAATTCCTATTAAAAACATTAGCTACATGTCACTGTTGAAAATTATGGACCTTGCCACATTAAAAGAAAGAATAATATGTATTGATCAATTTTTTCTCTATAAAATTGTTAATAACACGTTTGACTCCCCTGAACTCCTTGGGCTGAATAACTTTCACGTCCTTAGTAGAACAGTTCGTCAGAAGGTACCTTACTATTGTAACAATTCAGGTACCAATGCAGAAATAAACTCAGTAATGAACTGACTGCACAGTGCAGGGAATAAATATTACACGAACACCAACGGTACTGAATGTCTATCAGCCTATAAAAACATTGTTATTAAGTCTGTATTTCTATCTTGATAGCTTTGAAATGTTTATAAATTTTCAATTTGTATCAAAATTTATATGAATTTGCATCCTATATTTTACTCTGCTTGTTGTTTTTAAGTTTTTTTATACTTGGTTATCATATGTCAAAGCCTTTACTGGGCGTGTACAAATAAATAAATAAATATCACTCTAGGCATGGTAGTCAACAGGTCTATTTAATCTAATTACAAATCAAAGCTCTGAAAGAAAATTTAGGATGCTTTATTATAAATTACGAACTTACCTAATAGAAATACAAAAATAGCATAATATTAATAAAGAAATTTTGGTGCAAAAATATGAATACTCGATGCAAGTAAGGTTCGAAAGCTGACAGTAAAGTTACGTGGGATGGAAAGTTGCATGTTGGGTATCACAAAAAGACATCGGTAAAGAAAAGATGGATAAGGAAACGATAAAAGTAAGTAACCGACATAATTGTTATATACGCCAAATAAGGAACTGGCAATGGGCAGGATGGTCAAATCCCATCATTCAGCGGCGCCCGAGATGAATCACGGGGGCTCAAGGCCGCTCCACAGGCAGCTGGACTGACGAGTTAAACAAGTTTGACGGAAACACGCGGAATTGGAAAGCAAGGAACCTAAAAAGGTGGAATCAGATTGGAATGCATTGGCTAGCCGCTCCCAACATAACTTAAAAAATAAAAAAAAATTATCAGTCAACCCAGAAAACAAAGTGTTTGTGACAATAATTGTGACTATAATAGTTTGAACCTTCTCGTCAAAGAATTAGACCCTTTAACGGCTTCATTCAGTTTCATAATACAATGATATTATTATTATTATAAAAGTTTAGCAAATCGCAGCGACATCGATAAGGGACGGAGTATATTAGGTATTTGTTTCTAGTAACTGCGTACGTTTGCGGCAAAGGGTCAAATGAATGTATGAGGTGATTTGTTACCGATAGTGTATTCGTTTTGTTTTTTTATAAATGTGCAAGTAATTGCCTGGCGCATGAAGAAATTTTTATTAATACACAGCTCGATTTTACAAACGCAAATAATAAAATTAATACAAGAAACAGTGATTTCGTCAGAAGGGCGATCCTTTGAAGGGAAAGATTGACAAAATTTGTAGTCACAATAATTGATTTCGCACACTTTGTTGCTTGACTGCTTAATTATTTATTTACTAGTTCAGTTTCAACCCGTGAATTCAGAGCTTCGTCCAGCGGCGATTTACAGAGAAAACTGTACATAAGCAATCGGAAAATGAACGAATAGAGAAAAATGTACTGCATTATTCTTCGTTGCAAGAGAGAAAAATCCACTGGATTATTCTTCGCTGCAAGGCTTTTTATTACCTATTTAATTCGTTTGTTTTTTAAGTGATTTCTTCCGGCGAACTGAGCGCAAGTCTTAAAATGTACTGGCACTGATAACACTACACTAGAGTAATTCAAAATTGAAGTAGAATAGATAAATTTTTAAAATTGTTCTACCGAACGATTTCTAACTTGTTTAGTTTGTTTTGTCTGGGTTGGCATTGTGAGGGAAATAAAAGAAACAATAAATATGAATACTTGCGCTTTGATTTATTGTGCATACTTGAAGAACCGGGTGGTCTCGTACAAAGGCCAGGGTTATTAAGTTAGTTGACTTGGTCAGTCAGTCTAAAAGGTGAACCCACTACCCAGTACCCAGACGACATGGTACGCGTGCCGCTAAATCGCCCCGAGAGCGAATATGGAAAACAAAGCGTGAACAAATCGGGCGGTGTTTGTATCTGGAAATCTCGAGATTGATACAATAATATGCACACACATATCAGGCGACTTAAGCTTATTAATGTCCATGGACCACTTATAATTTTTTAGGGTCAGAAAAAACTGGCGCCGTAGAAACATCCAGTTTTAGTCTGTGTGTAATCAATTGCGAATTTTTTGTTTATTTATTAATGTTGCTAATCTCAGCTGCAATCCTATTCATGCACCCAAAATAAGCGACCAAAAGAGATCGTGTTTTAACTTTTAATGTACGCAGGAATAGACACCACAACTTACCACGGAGGTATTGTTTTAAAACTCAACATATTTAAATGCCTAGTTATGTAAAAAAAATGTTTTATTCTTCTTGGAAGAAAAATATCCATGCAGTTTCCCATAATCACCAAATCGTTTTATTTTTAAATATGACTTAGTCTTTGAAAGTTGGAAGAAAATTTTTCAATATTCTAATTAGCTATCTACCTGCCTGTGTGAAGATTACAGAGCTTTTTAATATATTTTATTGTATATATACCCCATAACATTGTACTTACCTAATAGTTTGTGATATTAACGAAAATAAACATCACAACATGTAACTAAGGCTTGATTTATATAAAAAACTTAACCCTTTGAGGATCCCACATGATAAAGTTACTGAAACAATCCCAACCCTCAGAGACCAAAAATGATTTACAAGGAAAAATCAACAATCGTCTCTAAAAACAAGAGACACATTTTTATATAATTTTGTTTGCTTTAGTAAAAAACGTTTTGGTTACAACGGGCTTCATTTACATAAAGGAAAAGCTTTAATAATATTGAAAAACTAAAATATTTTGTTCGAGAAACATATCTCAGAGTATCTACATTAACAACATAAAAAGATACCGACTCTAATCCAAAATCTGAATTTTTAATTTCAAATAATTGATGAGTATTTTATTAATTCTTGAAGGGTGCAATGTTTTAAACAAGTCTCGGAGAATTAGAAAACATTTTTTTTGGGATTACTCGAGTTCAAAATCTTATTCATCATCATTATAAGCCGATTTTCTGTATCCGGCAAAATCAATTACTTACGGCGGTGTTTATTTGTCCCGACTCTTCATGAATAATTCAGGTGACCGAAATGCGAAGCTCAGTAATACGCGCGGCGACAAACTGAATAAGAATTACCATACATTTATCACTTGGACATATTATGTTATTGTATTCCAGTACAGATACACCCAAATTAGCCACTAATATATACAAATATGAAAGCAAATAAAAAATACTTAAAAATTCTTTTTTTTTGTTTTTTTTTCTGACAAGACATCACTTTCTTCAAAAAAACATATTGATATTATAAATGTTTTTTTTGTCCACTTCCGAAAAACCACTATTTTTCAGGATTTTTTCTTTTTTTTGTGGGTGTATGCGTATTCTTAATATTATCTTAAAAAATAATAATTAATGTTTCTTAGTTTGTCCCTTATGCGCTCCTAAACCATTCATCCGATTAAGATGAAACTTTGGTGATTTGATGTGCGCATGCCCGCGATGGTTTCTATACATAATAGTGAGCTCTGGCGTTATGAAATTATTTCCAATACCATTCATCTGATTGCGATGAGACCTTTTGAAGGTTTCAATGTGTATACTGGTGAGCTCTGGCATTATGAAATTTGTTTAAAAAAATTGCAATAGGCGGCACGCGAGCTGTTTGAAAACTGAATGTACCGGGACTTAATGTATGGATCACGAGAGAGAAAAGGGGAACGCGGGAGGGGGGTTCGCGGGACGGGGAAGTGGAAGAGGGGAGAGGGAAGGCGGGAACCATTTATTGGATAACCAACACCTCTGCCATAGGTCACCCCAAGTGGTTCGCTACGTTTGGCGACTTAGCAGGAGTGCCCGGGTTCATGGGGTGAGGCCTGTCAAGGTCTTGGCGGCCGATTTATTTGCCCACCTACTGTGTAGCGGGCCGGATCGATAGAGTTTGGTTGAAGAAGTGTTTTGACATCTCCAGTCAGAATTCCTCGACCCATCGCCTTACACCGCAGTTGAAGGGAAGGATCAACGTCCGTCATTACTGGACACGCTGATCCCCAGATTCCTACCCACCTCTCGTACCTGTTTCCTTCCAGAACTTCCTCTTCTTCCTTTCCTTAAAAAACGCTACACAGCATCCCCTAAGACGCCATACGCTCTTTAAAACAGCTGTTTTCAGTTGTTGGTTTGTTTTTTAGTAGTCGAAGTCGATGCAAATATGATTTTTATTCTCGTACTGATTATGACTATATTTTTCCTTTATTCAGTTTTTTGCTTTCGAATATTAAATATGCCTCCGTGGTTGAGGGGTAAGGTTCTCGACTAGCAATAAGAAGGGCGTCGGTTCAAATTGCGGCGTGCGCAAGTAAATTAAATTTGATTTAAATGTGTTATAACTCAATTTATTCATTTAAAAATACCAGAAGGAATATTTGCGGCACGCTTCAGAACGGAAGGTACTTCTATCATCGCCCTGATATAACACTACCATTCAGAATTGAAATGGATTTAGCCGTGTTTGGTGACCAGATCTGAATAACCCACTACACGCGGCCTCGCAATATGGGACGCTATTGTTTAACGGGCTCCATACGGGAGCAGTTGGGACTGTTACTAAAAAAATGTGTTTTGTAGGTATTATATTGGTACCTAGTATTATTTTTTACTTCTGTAAATAGCTTGTCAGCATGTTTTTAGTTCAACAACATTACACAATTAAAAAATAAATCAAAAATTTATTTATTTCTAATGACAAAGATGACCTTTAAGACTTCTCCCCTGCCCTCTACCGCGAATTGAGGAACATTTAATAATATTGTGCCCATCGCTAAATGTCTGAGTTTCAGAGTAAGCACCCGCATGACATCGAAAATAAATACAATTGATTTGCCATCGGCATTGCGTTACGTTGGTTCTTAGTTATCAGCGCGATTTCAACTTGCCATAAATCATCGAACAGGGTACAGAAAAGACTTGCCTCGAGTGTGTGATAGATAAATTCTTAGCTTGTTTGCTCAAGTACGGTGAATTATGTTTCAGAATATTGAAATAAACCAGAATTGTATAGAAACGTCAATTAGACCCAACGGGCTGTACTGGGAACAAGGAAGTCCATTGCAAGTTTAGAAGCAGTAATATTTTCTGCAAATTGTAGTCTGTTCACTTGGGCAATTCCACAACGTACACAAGAACGCCTAAGGGCTAAGTCAAAAGAAAGTTAGAAATTCCTCGGTTTCGTATCTGTTATTGTGTTTTTGAGAGGTTATTTAACATAAATAAAGCATCGTTCATTGTGTCTGACAGTTTTGTGTATTTCGAACCTTATTCAGACAACCAAATACGTATAGCTAATCACGTACACACACCGTAGAACTTTGTTACGTGACAACGTGTTCATGATATGCGTTGTAAATTCAAAGCCCTTTTGGAGTGGTAGTTCTAAAAGTAACATTCCGAAGAGATTTTTAAAATGCGTTGCATTTTTCATCGTAAAGTTTTTTTAAGAATCTTTATTTATTTATTGACGCTCTTTTAAGGGGCGTAAAAAATATACAGTATTTATTGTACATATCTGAACCGCTTCAGTAGGTACCATTTTGTATTTGTTTATTTTATTAAGATGTCCACTGAATTGGTATAATCACTTCCATCCGTTAGTATTCTAGGCAAAGAGAAATTCATATGGTAGTTAGTCAAAGCATTTCTGCACTAAAATAAATCCCGAGTCCCGAATTTACATGACATAACTTCTAGTTTTACGATGTTATGTCATGCAAAAAGTAACGTTTTGCAGCGCGACGATTTTGAATAAGGCATAAAAAAATCTGAAGAATATTCTTGTTTTAACTCGACTGTTTTGCATTTCGTCTGTCTGTAAATTGGTTTATACGTCCTGTTTCCATTTCAGGATGGTGGCCGGTTTAATGGTTCAGTAAAGATTATTTTTTCGAATGTGAAATCTTCGTGCGTATTTAGATTTTCTTTTTTGTATTTTTTCAATATTATCTTACCTACCTGCCTGAAAAAAGTTTGAAAAGAGAATCGTCATTGAGGGAGTGAAGTTTCTTCGGATAAAATTGTATAATTCCTTACTTGAAATCGAAAATTGTGATTTCAGTAATTGAGTAGGTAGGTGTTTGTATTTTGAAACATACTTTTTTGAATACGAGGTCCACCGTTCACAGAACTAATAGTTAATAATTTATGTTTGAAAGATAGCTATGGAGTTTGCCACCTTGCTCTAGATCCCTCAACTGTTTAAAAATCTGTTATTAAAACAAGGAAGTTGCGGAAACTCCCTTCTTTCCTCTATGGTTGAGACTAAAAGCGCCTAGCTTTCAGTAAGAATGTCTTACCAACTCTTACGCTGAACATTTAACTATAATCTGATGAAGGTTTCAAGGCACTTTTATATTTATTGGGTGCTGATCAAGGTAGGCAGCAAATACGATTTAACGAAGCCAGTTATTAAAGTTTTCGGCTGCCCAGAAGACTTCATCTTGGACCGCACATCCAACGTTACATATTGCAATATCGGAGTTTAGTTATCGCGAGCCTCATCTCGCTGATCGAATTTGTTCGGGGCTCGGCTTGATGAAGCCCAGATTACGGTAATTTGGCGACTGGCCTGACTGGCCTCGTTCCCAGGAGGCAGGAAAAAAAGAAAAAAAATGCCTTGAGGGAGGTAGATTTTAAGTGAATTTTGAACAAATTTTCAAGTTGATGCCTTTGGGATTAGGTGAGATGATAATATTATAATATACAGATATCGCGTGCGCAAGAAATTTGAACTAATTAGGTACTATGAATACCATTTAAAATGAGTGGAAGATTTAAAGTTAATTTTTCAGGTTCTAATCATCATACTAAAACGTGTAATTTTAATATTATCATTAAAAATTATTGATTTTAAAGACGATCTTAAACCGCACATTCCTTAACGTTTCAAACTGGGTACAACGTCACTATGACGTAGAAAATGCTACTGGCTGGTAAAATGTCTGTCACCGACGTTGGCGGTAATCCGAAAACGACACATTTTGAATCCTTCCTGATAATAATACCTTCATTATCGTAACTTTTTTCGACAACAAAAAAACTGTGGAAATGCCTTATTGTTACTTTGTTATTAGAATATACATATATCTTCAGTGATTATGAATACAGTGCCTTTTAAAAATCACTTTTATTAGTCAGTTTACAAAATTTGAAGTGGTTGGAAGGTTAGTTTACATTAATACTTAACTAAATTATATCATAACTAGATTATGATAATGAGAAGGAAGCTGTTGTTTTGAATCAATGAGCACGTTAAATTGAGGTATCGTCTTCGATAATGCAAGGGGCACGTCATCTTTGACCTCAAACAAATGATGTTTGAATTACTGCATAATCTTTCTAATAAATATATAAGTGGATCGGGAGCCTGTGGACCCCTGACACTTATGTCATGGACCCAACCTTAAGAAACCCTGATCTTCAATGTAGTCCAATGCTTATAAAAAACGAAAGCTTAATTTTTTTGTCAGTCCGGTGGTGTGTTGGTCATTTTGACGCGTTATTAATACGGATGATTTATATGATATAATATTTAGCATATTAATTTTAATTCAGCATTAGTTTCAGTTGATAAAAAGTGCATTATGCATGAAGCCGGTCGAGACGTGTTCCTGTGATCAGCTGTCCTTGAATTGTTCACGGCACTAGCGAGCAAGGAGGAAGTTCTGACCTAACAATTTGTGGAGTATTTGTGTAATTGGCGGAATGCGAGATTTTAACTTCAATTGGATCAGCTGCGTGGAACATCACTCATGAATACTAAGTGACCTCTGGACGATAGAGAACATGACAGGGGCGGGGTTGGAAATTTGGGCATTAATTTTCCAAACACGAAATTAAAAAAATTACATGTAATAGATGTTTCCAACAGAACGGATAATGTACAAAAAAGTACTATAAACATCACTCATTAACTCTGTCTGTACGAGCTAATAATTTAATCATTTTTTGAGTCATAAAATATGAAAAGGCTCATATTTAATTGACGGCCGGCGTAGTCCAGCGGTAAACTCGCATTCCGAAGGTCGCGGGATCGAATCCCGGCGTGACAAATAAATTTTATTTGATTAATTTGTGTTATTTCACAATTTATTAATTTAAAATTATATGTAGTATATTTGCGGCACGTTCCATAGTAGAAGATACTCTCCGTATCGCCCTGGTGTAAGACCACCATTCAGAATTGAAACGTTGCTTGAAATGGCTTTAGCCGTGTTTGGAGACCAGATTTGAATAGCCAGGTACTTCCCACCGTCCTCTTCCCCATCTCCTTCACCTCCCCACTACCTTCAGCCTCACAATTTATCCCGATTGGGGATGCCATAGTCTCATTGGCTCCAGACGGGAGCAGTTTAGACTCTTGTGCGGTATTCACATAAAAAAATAATAATAAATATTAATTTTGGCGTTTCCCTTTTTTTACCTAAGGGTAAATAAAGGGAAATTGAAAAAATATTAATTTCTTTAGATACTGTTTGTAAGTGAAGCATTTTACATAAGAATGTAATGCTATTAATCTAAATTCAGTACGTACCTAGTTATATTTTAATATTATGTTCGTTTTTTAGTTCTGGTTCAAACAAAAACGTAAGCCATAAAATTTGGAAATATTTTATGAAAGCTTCAATTTTTTCGCCAAAAATTTATGTGGATATCGTATTTTTATTTATTTTCCTGTTAGTGAGCGTCTGGTGCCAGCCTGCCACAATATAGTGCAAGTAAACAACGTCGTAACTAACTTTTAATGCGCCCTTTGTAATGTTATCTGTTGCACCCGTCTAGTTACGGCACTGGAAGTTGCCAAAGTAACGTATTATGTACATAACACACTTATTATATCATAAACATTAGCTCGAATAGGATAAGGCAATTGTTGTGAAATCGTCTTTAGAATTGTGTTTTATATTTATTTAAGATTGCAGTCGGAAATCGGAACCCGACATTGCCCTGGATTCTGCTTGTTAGATGTAAATTAAATTTTGCAAATTTAAAGCTTTAAGTATTTCAAATGGCCATTACGAATGGTAGGGTTAGGGAAAGAAGGTGATCTATTACTACTCCTGGCACAAACTCCTTGCTTTATTAAGTCACTTTCTTTAAGTTTCTTTTGGTTTCAGTAAGTTTCTTCAGTTTAGTTCAGTTTTATTCGGTTTCATTAATTTTCATTAAGTTTAATTCGGTTTCAATCAGTTTCATACAGAATAATTCAGATTCATTCAGTTTCATTCAGTTTCATTCAGTTTTCTTCAGTTTAATTCATTTTCATTCAGTTTCATTCAGTTTCATTCAGTTTCATTCAGTTTCATTCAGTTTCATTCAGTTTCATTCAGTTTCATTCAGTTTCATTCAGTTTCATTCAGTTTCATTCAGTTTCATTCAGTTTCATTCAGTTTCATTCAGTTTCATTCAGTTTCATTCAGTTTCATTCAGTTTCATCTAGTTTCATTCAGTTTCATTTAGTTTCATTCAGTTTAATGCAGTGTATACATTTATGCATATTTTCTCTTCAGATTACATTGCCGGCTACCCAGTGCTTATTGTTTTGAATACGTACTTTTTACATATACAATATAAACATACCTTACCCGCCTCAATAGTTAATGTCTGTTCCGAGACGGGTATTTACTTATTGTTGACATGATTCTATATTTGATTAAATCGATGGGACCGTTTTCCTGAAACGACATTCACTTATATTCTAATGATATGGTTTAATTAACTATTGACCAATCTGATAAATATATTAAAAATATCTAATTATTGGTCATATCAGTAGTTATTTTTTTTTTACAGTTTACGTATTTAGTCAAAACGTATATCAGAGCGTTCCTCAGAAAACAAACTGAAAGACATTTCTGTTGAAATATTCAATTACAAGCGATTCTCAATTTTATGGTTGTTATTTACATATATCAAAACAGTTTCAGATAATTAATCTTATTATTAATTTAGTAGAGCAATATAATCTTCCCTAATCTCGGAGTAGGTACGTATTAACTATCAATAGCTAGTAAGAAGTTAGGAGGTAACCAAGACCCAGGTCTATTGAGTGACTGAATTAACAGGCTTCTGTTGGTCCACTTCAATTGGTCTGGCGCCAATCAATCTGAACATTTTAATCAATGTCCGTTAGAAGTAATCAATAGCAGTCTTACCATATTATTATCTTTGTAGGTTAGTAAAATTAAGATGAGGTTTTTTTACCGACCGGCCTCTTAAAACACAGGCCGCCGACCAAGTATTTGGAAGGCCGCACGTAACTCGCTTTTCTCACGTTCAGAAAGGGATCTTTTAGCAAAGTCACATGTTATACACATCTGTATATCCAGCACAGTCGATCTATATTTTTTGACTTGCATTTCATGTGTCTGCAAATTTGTTTGTGTTCTATGTCTAGTTCAAGGCACCAACCCGTGTTGGATACCCATTGTTTTACCCGCCAGAGTTCGCATGCTAACGTTGAGCTGTCAAATCTGAATAATCAATACCTACCCGTCCGAAGAAATTTGAAGAAAGAATAATTTTTATTTAGGGTTTATTGACGGTTTATTGGACAAATTTCATAATTCCTTATTTAAAATAGAAGAAGGTTACGTGCAACATACCCACCTACTTAATTACAAAATATTTATGGTTTGTAATTAAGTAGGGAGATATTTACTTACAAATCTTATGATTTCACAATATACGCATTTTTGGTTTTGATTTTTTTCGTTCTGGACGCGAAGTCCAATGTTCACAGAACTTCTAGTTATTTAATTTTCAACAATAAATTTATGTTTATTATTTTATAATAATCAATTTGGTCTAACATTTCAATTTTTGATATAACTTTTAATGATTATGCTTATTTTAGTTGTAATCTATTTGAACAGAAAGAAAAAAGTGGGACTAAAGCGAATAAAATATAACAGAAAGAAGCCGAGAGAGGGTCGAAATCAAACTAAGCTTAACTCAAAATTAATCGGGTGATCTGAAGGATTATTCCGGCTCTGAGCATAATATGTCGTCAGAAGTTAGCTAAAATATATAAACATAATGCGGGACAATTTTTACATCTACAGATTAAGAGCTAATTCCAATTCAACTTTCAGGGCTTAAATTCAGATGAGCAAATATTGTTTTATAATCTCCCATCATCTAATTAGTCAATTACTTATATATCAGCAAACTATAGCGTGATGTTGGATTAAAATGACGGTTCGCCCGAATTAAAAAAATTACCGAAACTCGACGGATTACTTCTTTATTGATAAATGTCACTGCGAGCCACTGTAAAAAATGCACCATTTCAGTGAGCATCCTACTAAAAATCCTATGCCACTGAATCCATTTAAAAGTCAAAGAGTTACCTACAAACTTGTTCACTTACGGTTACATCGTCACACGAGAGTGTCCGCGTGGGTGAGATGATATGACAGACTCGAAAAACTCGTATTTTGGACAATTTTGTTCAAATAAAAAACATGAAAATTCATTTT
The DNA here is from genome assembly GCA_936435175.1 of Glyphotaelius pellucidus. NCBI lineage: Eukaryota > Metazoa > Arthropoda > Insecta > Trichoptera > Limnephilidae > Glyphotaelius > Glyphotaelius pellucidus. Next base: position 1,811,376 of record OW386537.1, read on the forward strand.
ATTTGATAATTCTTGTTTTGTGATTGTGTACATTGGAAGTTATCACGTTTTATGTCGTGCGGCCAGGTGTAGTAGCACTGTTACTAAACAGTGGAGAGAGGTTAAGAAGATAAAATTCATGCACTTTTACTTAATAAATAAAACTGGTCAATGAACTTATTGCAACCTAAAATTAGTTCACAGCGATGAAAGCAGGCTCATTATTAATGCGTTCATTAATATAAGTTTATTATTAATTAAGAAGGAAATCTCTAATGTTTGTAATGTCTAGGTGACGTTCAGCATGCAATATTATGAGGACAAATGACTGCGCAATATTGCCTTGTACATAATGTAGGTACTGGATAAGGGTCTCTGCAATTAATTGAAGTCGTGTTGGCGAAGATTAATGATGTTGGCGGTATTTACGATGTTCAAACAGTGTTATCACGGCTATTAATAAGTGATCGATATCATTGGTTACCTATTAATCAATTGTAATGACTATCGAATGGGTCATCGATTGCATTAATGGAAAAAACGAGCACCTAGGGAAGTGATTTCTTAATAACATTCAGCAGTAACATAGTTTTATTTTAGTACTCTTCTATTTGCATATTCTTTCGAGTATCTTTAGATTGTGGATTGATTCAATTTCCAAGATATTTAAACTGACTGGGATATAGGATCTTGGCTTGTTAGATAAGTCCATGTAACACTGGTGAATGCATAAAATTCTTTTGATGGTGGACTGAATTGATTTGGCACTTTTCCATGAAGGAAACTATCATAGCTATACATAACTTGTGGAAAGGAATTGGAATGAATGCTTGTGCAATTCGATGACTGCATTTTTTTTCAAAAGGACCGTCGCTGAATTCAGCTAGAAAGAAGGTACGTAGAGAATAAGAATGCAAATAACGCATCTTATTTTATGTATATACAAAATGCTTTTTTTGTTTTTACCAACATTGGATTATAAGTTCATCAATTAGTGCTTCATCTGCGCTGTACGAAACATGTACAAGTAAGTATTTTCCGAAAAAGCTTCTCTACAAAAGTCGCACACAGTACGTTGTAGAAGTGACCCATATAAGATAATCGCCCAGTATAAAACCTTTCCTTGATTCGAGATGGCGCCAACCTAGATTCAAGCAGCAAGCACTTCACTTCACGTCACATTGTTATTTACTGCAAAGTGAATGTCTTGTCTTCCATTTCTCATGACAATATACATTTAATGTGCTCTTGCGTGCATCGAAAGATTAACTCAGAAGCCGGAACATTGCGAAATAGAAAATATAACAAAATCTCCGGCGGCTTTTACTGAGCCTTATCTGTCCGGAGTCAGAGGATTATTGTGCCCCTCAATTAGTATTGGTTTATCAGGGTTGTTTCTTGAGGGTATTTATGCGAAGTCTATTAAACTTTACGATCGACATACAGGAATAAAAGTACATGGATCTTTCTGAATCAAAATTAAATACGTAGACCACAACTTTACGGAGTTTTTAGTGAAACCATAACTAGAACACTCGGAATCGAAATTTATTTTTATGTTCTCACTCGCATACTTGTTAACACTCTCAATATTGTGAGTATCCTACAACCTTCCTCCACCTGAAGATATTTAATGGAACGGCGAAGAAAACAATTCGTCAAAAATCTCAAATTCATTGAATGCATTTTATTTAGCCATTCAGGATTTGAACCCGCAACCTCCCGGTCCAGGTCCAAGTCGCATTTCACGACCTCTATCCAAATTACTTTTTTAAATTGAAAAAAACCGGGAAGGCTTCCCTTTAAAAACAATCGTCTTTTCTTCAGTTTTATTGTTAAGCAAAAAAAGCCTGAGCTGAAATCAGGAATGAATAAAACAGAGGTCCGATCGTATCCGATCGGACCTAAATATACCTATATGTCTAGACAAAAATAAAGAAAGGGCCCCGCTAAAAAAAAGGTTCGGCTGCTGAATATAATCATGAATATTTGTAGGTCTTTGATTTAATTCAGGGTCCAAATGATCCAGAAGCAAAGCCTTACCAATAATCATAACTGTATTCGGATCATTGCAATAACTCTATTTTTTTGTATAATTACATCCATTTTCTAACGTAAAACCTTAAATAAAATAAGATATCACATATAATGCTTACGAAGGATCTCATTATTACTATATTTAATATTTACGTATTACTCTAATTTTAAAACAGTATAATTCTTATGGATGGAAGGCGGTGTTTGCTGTTTAAATGTTAAGTATTATATTATCAAGATAAAGGAATCAATATTTGCACATAAAATAAATAGAAAATGCGATATTGATATAAGATTTCTAAGAACTAAAAATAAATATAAGGCGCCACGGATAGAAAAAAAAACTAGATGTATATACAATGCTACAAGTATAGATTGGCGGTTTTGTAAACATGAACTAACGCTGTATCTTTATATTTTTATTATGAAATATGAAATAACTATGGTAGATATGGACAACGTCCTCCGTTTTTGACAACTTATTCGTGAAGCTCTGTAGATGACGCACATATGTATTTATGATTGAATAATATATAAAGGATACAAGCCATTAGAGATAGTAGATTAAGTGCTTTTCATTTGTCTGTAGTGCCAGAGAGATATAAATAAGAAAAGAAAGTTGTTAGAGAAAACGTTGTTGAATAATTGACTCGAGGGTCTAATGGCGTTGTGGAGTATTATCAAAACGTTTGATTTAAATTTTAAAAACAGCATTTATATTGAATGATGAATAAGTCAAAAAGATAAACTGAAAAAAACAAACTATTGTTCGGTTAATACGATTAATCGATTATTCATTCGTGTTTTAACTTTTGCATGAATTTTAATGAAAATATATGTTTTATCCACAGCCTTCTGATTTCCTTCCATTTTGATAAGTAATTTTAATCGATTTTTACTTCAAGGTCAAATGGTATTACAAATGAACCATTATTTTCAATCGGATTTCTAAATATTATATTTAATTTGCAAGCCATTATTAAAAGAGAGATTTAAAATCTAAATCTATATTAAAAATGGTTGCAAAAAACGTGGGGCAGCTTTTAAATAAATTCTTTACTTTAATCTCCGAGATCAGGAACTTGAAAGATAGATTAATTAATGCTTATTGAAATCGTTTATGCAAATTGGAGTTTTTATGATTTTAATGCGCCTTTGAATAATTGTATGATGTCTATTAAAGTATTGCGAATTGTTAGGAATGTTTTAAACATTATAATTATGTGTCCAATTATTCATGTCGTTTATAACTACATAGTAATAAACATAAAGCGCCTTAAGACGATTGCATTATTCAGATCGCTGCTTGATTATCACAGGCTGCACTGAACACTGCCATTGAAGGTTGCCACGGTCAATTATAAATAATAGAGACAGGCGTTCAATCATAAATTAGTCAAGAAAAAAAAAATACTAAATAAATATGCATATAATTCTTTAAACCTACACCGGCAAGCTGTGTTCTACCCTAAACTAACCCATACACCGATTGTAGAATTTTGACGGCAGATTCGGCTTTGCTTAAAACAGTTTTATCGGCAAACTTGAATTTTATTTTTAAACATGAGAAGGTACACGTCATCATATTTTGTATTTAGGTTGAAAATGTACACTAGTGGTTGAGAGTTGTCGCAAAGAGAAATTTCTACCCCAAACGATTTTTTTTAAAATTCTTGCTCTGTATTTTTTTATTTATTTATTTATTTATCAAAAGAAGTTTATACAAAGAACAAAAAATTGTGTTAATTCATCCGCCATGCTAGGGATGTCCGTGTGTTATGGCGGATGAAGTTTACAGATTGTGTAGGTACAGTGTACAGCTATTAACTTATGCAATTCATTTAAGTAGTTTAAGTAACATATTTAGTAACAAATTAAGTTAGTAATTTAATTAACACATTAAATTAATTTATGTTACAAGTTGTATCAATTATATTACAATTCAATTAAAATAGCAAATTTTTACTCATCATCGTTACTGAATGTAAGGATCCATTTTGATAATTTTTTTTTAAAGATATGGGGTTGGGTTTCGGATTTTAGGTTCTCGGGGAGAAGGTTAAACATTTTAGGAGCTAGGTACATGAAATGTCTTTGAGCTGATGTGGTGCGTAGTGTAGGAACATTGTAGTGTCGTTTGGTTATTGTTCTGGTGGTGTAACTGTGATGTAAAAGAGTTTTTTTCTTGTATTTGAACATGAAATGTGTTAGTGTAAATTTTAGATGAAGTTGCCGTATGTTTAAGACATTATATTCTGTGAAGAGTCTATTGGAGGAATATCTTGTTGGTCGCTTGTTGATAGCACGTAAAATCGTTTTTTGGGCTTTTTGCAGAGGATCAATAAAATTAAGAGCACAGCCGCCCCAAATTATGATGCCATATGCTAACTGGGATTGGCAGAGAGCATAGTAAACCGTTTTTAGTGTTATAGGAGTAAGTATATTTCTTAGAGTTCGAAAAACATAAGAGAGCTTGCGAATTCGGGGAGTTAGACTGGTATATGTAGGTGTCTTTGATATGACTCACCCACTTTAACAAAGCAATACATTTAAGCCTCGATTACATTGAGCGAGTTTACAAGCTACTAGCTGGTGAATTCTCTATCTGCTAGTAAACTTGTTCAGGGAAAAATCTGCTGGTTAGCTAGTTAATATGATGACACTGACCTAGTTTACTAGCAGATAGTGAATTCGCCGGTTAGTAGCTTGTAAACTCGCCCAATGTAATGGAGGCTTTACCGGCATTATATTTTGCCCAAGAAAACGATAAATTTTGTCAAATTGAAACATTTGTCTAAAAGTAGGTATATATAGTAGATATAGTTATATTATCTAAAAGAGCCTATTATTTTCTGAGTAGTTTTTTTTATTTCTTTTATATTTTCAATAATATTATTATTCTATTTATAAAATCAGTTTGTTTATAAACAAGTTCTGCTATGTAATTATTATTACGCGTGACAGATGTTTCGCCTTTTGAAGGCATTATCAAACTATAGGGGTGTACTATCATCTGAGTAGTCCCCCGGTTATTTATATACCAATGAAACTTTATTTCTGATTGACTATCAAAATTTATTATGAATTTTTTATACGTACGTACCAGCGAGAACCTTAAATTAGGAGTTATTTTTATATCTAGGGAAGTAAGACAGAAAAAACAATAAAAAATGTATTGTTGAACTAAAACGCAAGATTTTTTTAACTACATGAAAACATTTTTTTATACAAATAGGAATGTGTATTTTATATTCTCTTTTTGCAATTTACGACTTTTTTAAAGCTGTTAACAAATATATCGAGATTTTTCATTATTCACCATATCTAAGACTAAATTAAATGCTTTTAAAGATTATCATAATACTTTAACCACGAGTGATGATTTACTTAAAACTGTCCCACGAAAAAAAGATTTTGTATATTTCTCTTTGTGAAAACGCCCCTCCATTATTTCAACCTTTCAGTATTGTGTGATTGTTTGAAACAAGTTGTCTTCCTAATGAGGGAGGGAACAAAAGGAAAATAAATGAGTAAAGATGCGATGGGAGAGAAACTAGACAGCAGCAGAATGAGCCTTTTAGTTTTTGCTTAAAAATAGCGTTTATGAGGGAACCTCGTACAACAATGGTTTGTTCATTCCAAAGACGTGCCGATTGCAGTATGCAAGGAAGTGTGATGTATGTAATCTAATGACTTGACCGGAGAGAAACCACTTAAGAGCGAAAATTGATAAAAAAGAACTTACTTTCAGATAAGCAGGTGCGCTGATATTTTAATTGATTCAATGCACAAAAATTACTGAAAAATTTATTTACATAATTTTTTAAATTTAATTTGGAAGGCTGGAATGGGTACCGCCGCCCCGGGAACCCATGTGAAGTCACAGAGCTGATGACCCCCCCATACCCCCTGTCACAGAATGTCACACTTCTATACCCCCCCACACTTAAGGTGTGACATAATTTATGGATGGCCCCTTTGGGCCTCCTATGTGGAGCTCATGAAAAAAAAATTCAAAAAATAATAATGTCTGGCGAGTGGGCGGCGGCGTTTGTATACAAATCTACAGTTTTATCCCGAGGTTGATGGAATTTTGCACACTTGACCTTCAAAACAAGAGAAAAGTCATTGTTTATGTTTGAATTCGAAACCCCAGGGACTTCAGCTATAGTGATTACATTTATATAAGTGTCTGTGGCGGAAACCGGGCACACTTGACCTACAATATTAGAGGTAGATAACTCAACTAGTCTACATTATAGTTAGAAAAAACCCTTTCTAAAGCTCAGACAACGCCGGGGACTTTATCTAGTATTTACAATATATTTAGATTTACTCTCACGAAGTATATTGGTTTTGGTAATTACGCGTATAAAAGTGAGTCTGAATTTAAACAAGGTACATTTTTATCTTTTCCGAACTCAAAGGAGATGACACAATATGTTGACCTTGAACATTAAAATGACGAATAATCATTACACCAGAATTGAAACACAGGTTACATGATAAATTCCAGATACAATCTGCTTCATCGAAACTTTTTTCCCAGTAAATGCCGATGAGTCAATTTATGCGTGAGATATTCATAGCCACAAATAGTGATTGATCTTGATACGAAAAGCCACATCGCGCAGAGTGAATAACAAACATTCGCAGCACACTATAGCAGATACTTTGAGGAAAGCTACGAATTTCTCGAACTGCGGTTTTGATTTGCGGTCTGTTTGAGTTATTGGTGGAATCAGGGTTTTATAACCTCTCATTATTCTCAATTCACAAAATTACGATGGAATAGGTATCATTTAGAGGTTAAACAATAAAAATTGCTTAAAAGTATTTATGAATAAACTAAAAATAGTCAAAGAAGTAATTTTGTTTGCGATTTTTTTTTGTAGTCGTCATTCCTCCGCAAACTAATTCTATTGCAAATTAATTTTGTCTGAGATGAGTGAGGCTTGAAAAATTGAAATCATATCTTTACAAATCATTTGAAGAAAAATATTGCTGAGATTTTAGACTAAGCTTCTAATTTAACCCTTGGTCTGAGAAAGACCGTGCCCTGGATGCCCAAACAAATGTTAAAAAAACTTTTCTTTCTTAGCACGTTGACACAATTACTTGAGATGGAACTTATCTAGAGTGTTTTGTGAGGAGAGTTTTTCTTTATGGACTTTGACCTTTTTTTCATAATTTCGAGAATTCAAGGCTGAATTTTGTTTCATATTTAATTTTATTCATTGTTTTCTTAGCATGCTGACATAATTACATGAGAAGGAACTTATCTAAAATGTTTTGTGAGGAGATTTTTTTCTTTATGGACTTTGACCTTTTTTTTCATAACTTTGATTTAATTTTATTTATTGTAAAGGTGAAAGATTATAAGGTGAAAAAGGTTAAGTATTTGCGTATGTTCCGAATTGCTTCACTTGGGACAAAATAGCATAGAAAACATTCTTAGTGTGATAATCAGCGTGTAAATGTGAGATCGTGGTATTCGAGATAAAACCACCGAAAATGATTTGGTATTCAGAGGATAATTTTATTTCAGTCAGGTACATAAGTTACGCATGTACTCAGTGGTAGGAATGCCGAGCCATCCTGAAGATTCCTCATTATTATCATAAAGGCTTTCTTCAAAGGCCACGTTGAATATATTAACACGTGAGTGAGAACATGCTACACATTATATTCTCATATCATTATACGAGTAGGTACTTGTAAGTCGTTCCGCGGAATAAACCAAGGCAAGGCGGAACTAAAAAGTTTTCAAAAACAATTATTCTGCAATTGAAACACTGATTATTAAAAGATACTTAAGTCCACAAACGAAAATTTTCATTTTATTTTTTTATATTTTTCTTTAAACTCGTATCTACCATTTGACATAAAAAAAAATTCTGCCACACACATCTGTGGATGGAATGGAAGATGCTCCGAGGACTAGCGTCATTGTCCGCCCTGGTGCATAGTCGGGAAACACGCCAAACGCGTGCCCAACATATGTACACGGTTGACATTTGTCACTCCTTCCTACAACATGGGTCACTTCAAGACCAATGTTCATTCGTTCCTATCCTCAAAAAGACCTTCCACAAAGCATCTCAGATGACATATGCCCTGAGGGAAATTATTTTCCGTGTGGAGTTAAGGTAAAAAAAAACTGTTGTACAAAAATTATTATTTTTTTAAATCAGGTGATTTTTAAAACCAACCAATCCTGGACCAAGCTTCTTTCATTAATCAATATTTTAATTTCATTTTATGAGGTGTCATTCGACCATTCATTGGTAGTCTTGTAGAGAATACGTTTGCGATGCGAGATAGTAGGATTCCGATAATGCCTTCTTCTAAAACCTATCCACAAGAATACGTACCAATAAAATAAATTGATAAATTACGTCAAAAAAAAAAATATATATAACTCTCAATTTTTACAATGAAGTAATCAACTGGAAAACAACAGAAGGCGAAAACATTAATAAAATCGATGTTTCAGATTAAATAATTTAAGAATATTTTTTTTCTTGATTATTAAAACACCCTCAGTACAACACTTTTAAACAGCTCTCACGTGTTGAAAAAAAAATTATTAAAAAAATTACTGAAATGTCTAATGTGTTTTATTTTTAAGCATTGATTTCTATTTTTACGTATTTTTTATTTATTTTCTGACGGAAAATAGACAGTTTCCTTTGATTATCTCTGAATGTGCTTTTATGGACTTAAGTGTCTTTAATCAGCGATTCAATTTTAGTTCATTTTGAAGCCACATTACAGACTAATTGTTCAGTGAGAATTGTGGAAATTTGAGGCGGAAGAAAATAGGAAAAAGGGACGTTACAAAGTATGTGCATAGAGATATGATTATCGAGAAATTGTTGAGGATTAATGTGCAAGCTAAATTATGTAAACATGGTTTGATCACAATGTTGGTTTTTATGCTTAGTAAACCTTATAAAAGTGAACCTACATCTGTCATAACGAACGTTAGAAAATAAATACGACAGTACCTACTTAAAATATGCTTTAAAATCAACTTGTTGAGCTGAATTGAAACTTCTGCCTCTTTTTAGACATTTTCTCATTTCCCTTCTCCATTTTCTTCAGACCTACAAAATTATTTAATAACGGTTGTACTGTCGTAGTTCTGCTAGTTTCTAGGCAATGAAACTTTTGCACAGTTTTCGCGTAATAAACATTTCTTATTGTGTAATTTAATTGTATGCTAGCTACATTTGTCTTAATGAGACTAAATTTGTAAACGGCTCTTTAATTCCGAATCCGATATAAACATTTAAATTAATAATATACAGGGTGTTAAGGGACGTATTTGACTTACTTTAACCAGTGACTCCTGACATTATTTGGAGTAAAAAATGTAAATAAAATTTTGGTCTCCGGTGACATTTTTGACGTTTTTTTTTTTTTTTCTACAAAAACATAAAAAATGGTAGATGTTGGATAGTTGGAGGCGGGGTTAGGGGTTGGTCGGTTACTCGGCTGAGTGACCAGTGACGACATGCGAAAAAAAAATTTTTTTGTTGATTTTGAAGAAAAAAATTTTGAAAAAAAAAAAAATTGTCATCAAAAAAGTCACCGGAGACCAAAATTTCATTTACATTTTTTACTCCAGATAATGTCAGGAATCACTGGTTAAAGTAAGTCAAGTACGTCCCTTAACACCCTGTATACAAGAAATTATTAGATTTTTGAATTTATATGGCTTAGTATAAATGATGAAGTAGAGGCAATTAAAATAAAGGCTAACATAAGAAGGATTTATGTTTACAATAAAATATTTATCTTATAAACACAAACAGGAAATAATACTGTTGATCCTTCTAAGCGTTGTTTTAATAATAATTATGGGCGTATTTCTTATGCCCATATTCTGTTCTAGATTTTATTATGTATTCTGTGACCAGCCTACACTTTGAAAAGTTAACATAATATTGGATCATTCCATTTAATGGTGATTATTTAAATGTTTATTTGTAATTAAGAAATAAATGAAGCCATCAATAATCAAGCCAGACTAGTAAACTTCAATATAAAAGCGCTTAAGTTTTTTTTCACAAAAATGATTTGAATAATTAGTCTGGAGCGTAATAATTATTTTTTATTGATTTATCAACGGGGAAAAATATTGCCTTGTAATTTTTAAATTTAGTATCTTTGTAAATAAATCAAAAATACTGAAAAGGGGTCGCTGTAAAAACACATAACGCAAATTAAAAAAAAAATAAATAAATAAAATGATGCCATTTCTGGGAAATACCACCTAATGCCACAATATTATTGCATTTTTTAGAAAGATGTTTATTATCGTCGTGATTATATGTGGAGTGCTTAGTATTTTATTAAAATTACCGTTAAAATATATAAGAATATCTGATTTCATGGATATGATCGTGTTTATTTTAGCCAGCGTGAAATAAGGTTAAATTTGTACAGATTACAAATATTTACACAGCAATCCTCCATAGCATGACCTCTTTTAAGCCGCCGCTACCCGAATTTCTACCGATTTCTAACATATAAAACCTTAAACATTTTAAGTTTTTAAGCTCTTAAAAAATATGTATGTTATTTTTGAAGATATACCTAGATACGTTCCACGCCGAAACGCAAATTATATGAAATTTCCTCGATAGAAAAAAATCGCAAATTATGCTCCGAAAATTATTAAAAAAACGTCTGTTTCTATTATTTTACAGGTTATAGTTGTGAAAAAAATCACAATGTTTCTTTAAATGATACTTAAGACGCCTTCCATGAGATTCATGTTTTATTAAACATTTTAACAATTTTCTCTTCAATTTTATCGTTTAAAATATTAGCGCGCTCTGTCAAGCATTCGTAATTACATATCTCTCCATCTTCTTCTTTTTGAGCGGGGATGCGCCGCCTTAACCCCCCATTAAAAAAAATGTTTGTATTATACAAAGAGACTCTTTTAGACTTTTTTCATTGAGTTTTACGAGGGTATATTAATTTGGGATTTGCTTTTCTTGATGTGGTCTAGAATGAATTAAATTGCCATTTTATTAAGGGTAATATTCTGAAAGATATCTGAGTTTTTTTTAATTCAAGCAAAGCATTTGTGTTTAAATGCATTTTTTCGTAAGTTCAAAAAAAATACCAAAAAATTCTTCGTAATTTCCCACACACGATGTTAACTCGCTATTTAACACCTTTGAACGAGAAAAAAATGTTAACACAAGGATTCGAGACTCGTTTATTTTCCTCTCCGTCCGCCATGTCCGGCTTGTCGGGCTAGGTGAATAGAATTTTTCCTCTGCGTAAATTTGGTTTTTTAATTAGCAATAATTTATGGTACGCCGCAGTCACTTTATTGACTGATTGCATTTTTAATTGGGACCGAATTATTTACACTCAGCGCCACTACATTTTGTATAGGCACTAAGATAAATGTAAAGATTGTCTGAAACCGATCCGGTCGGTGAGAAATAACATGGAATAAAGTTTAATAAATATATTGTTCATAGAGCTGTTAAGGCCCGGTAGTAAGCATTCAAAAAGAAGAAGAAGAAAAGGAGATGGTAAAAAAGTTAATAATTTTAAAAAAAATGTGAAATTTATTAAAATGTTTAATAAAACACGACTCGATTAAAATAGAGCAAAAATTTCGTGGGAAATATCTTAAGTAAGATTTAAAGAAACGTTTTGATTTTTTTCATACATACAACTTGTAAAATAACAGAAAAAACGTATTTTCGTTATTTGTTTTTGGGGTGTTGCACTACCTCCTTCTTTAGCCAACGTTTCGGACAGCGTTACAGTGTCCATCATCAGGGCAGATTGTACCGCTGTCCGAAACGTTGGCTAAAGTAGGAGGCAGCGCAACACTCCTTCTTTAGTCAACGTTTCGGACAGCGTTACAGTGTCATCATCAGGGCAGATTGTACCGCTGTCCGAAACGTTGGCTAAAGTAGGAGGTAGCGCAACACGGCACAACACCCCAAAAACAAATAACGAAAACACTTTTGGCTGTGAAAATCAAAAAAGAAAAAAGGTGTTCATAATAATTTTCGGAGCATTCTTTGCGATATTTTCTTTAGAGGGAATTTCATATAATTACCGTTTCGGCGTGGCAAATGTATAGACATTATCTTAAAAAAACATATATTTTTTTAAGAGCTTAAAAATTTAAGGTGTTGAAAGTAAGTATGTTATAAATTGATAGATATTCGGGAGGCGGAATCTTAAGATGAGTGCAAAAAAATACTTTAAAAACATTTTATCTTCGCTGTAGGAAATTTGATTATCTTTATTGCATACCTTTAAACGTATATTGTTATAATAATAAATAAATTTAAATACAAGATACGATGACTTTCAAAATTGCACATCATTAGTCCTGCATACTCCCCCAATATAATAAAGAATTAAGTTAAAAGTATGTGAAACCCATACAAAGAGTTATTTTTACATGTTAAATTGACTATAAGTTTACCGGGGGTCCAAGATATTGCCTCATAAAAGCATCAAAAAATCTTTTAGATTTTATCTTTAGTACATTTTTATATACTTGATGTCGGTTAACAAGCATAGAAAATACCAACTTAGCATCGGAATATTCGTGACGGAATGGAACAACAGGACGTTAAACAAATTTTCGTGATCCCACTGTTAAAACATCTCATTCAAACTGACCATTCAAAACAGGAATAAACGTGTTTATCGCCCATTTGACGATTTCAATTTTTATAGCGTCATTACATGCCTACGTCTTAATTTCTCCTGTCTCAATGATAGTGAATACTTCTAGTGATGCGACTAACAATTCTAACATCGACGATAACGATTAACCCCTCAGACCTCGGACCTATTTTGTCGGAAGGTCAAAATATTTCAGAATGCAATAAAATCCAAATAAATGGAATATTTCTGATTGTATCCGAAAAATAAAATCTGTTTTTGAAAGATGATTGCATTTTCAAATTATATAATTCAAAATAAATGTATAAGTTTTGAGATATATTTTTTTTAATGCAAACATTAAAAGTTTTAAAAATGACTCAACCTATGTTTTTTCTAACCAAAATTACTGATAACTGATGATTACTGAAAAAAATAAAAGCTCGTATATATTTAAGCAAACTTATTACAAACTTTATCCTCAACTCAAGATTCTGTCATTTCATGTAAAAAATATTAATATAATTTTTCTCATTTTTTTTCTCGAATTGCGGTCGGAAACTCTGGTTTCAAAAAGATGTACATTTTAATAATTTTATGGTTGACTTTTAGATTTTGATACAAGTCATGATTTTCCTCTTTGCAACACCGTTTAGATCATTTTTCTAACCTTGATAGTAAGGAAGACAAAACGATTTCTATGAGATCTATATGTTGTTTCCAAAATCGAACAAACTCGCCTGAGGGGTTAATTTTTTTAACTATATTATAATACATTCATTTAATAAATTTCCGTAAATAACCTTGCAGAAAAATAATTTCAAATCTCACCTATTTTATTTTTAACGATATTACTGAAAGGTGAACAGCATCAGAAAATCAATGCCAGGCAAATATTTGTGTTATTAAAAAAAAAAAAATTATTACAATTCTTGAGAATTTTTCAACCACCATGCTAGGCACATGCTCGTGTTGTGGTTTATTTTGAAAGTGGGAAATAGTTAGACCACTGTTGAATAAAATCTGTGTTTTTTTTTATGTGAATACCACTCAAGAGTCACATCTGATCGCCTGGAGCCAGTGAGACTATGGCATCCCTAATTGGGAAATGTTGTGAGGCTCAATGTAGTTTGGAGGGGAAGGAAGGTGGGGAAGTACCTACCTGGCTAATCGTATCTAGTCACCAAATAGTCCATTTCAAACAAAGTTTCCATTCTGAATGGTGGTCTGACAAGAGCGCGATACCGAGATCTTCCACTTACTACCTTCACTACCTTACACTACCTTCCGAGTATCTTCCACTCTGGAATGTGCCCAAACAAGCTATATATATTTTTTAAATTAATTAGTTGTGAAATAACACAAACCGATCAAATAAAATTTATTTGCGACCTACGGATTGCTAATCGAGAGCTTTAGTAAAAAGACCTAAGTGAAAAATCAATAATTTTCGTCGATACAGAAAATCAAACATTTTTGTTTAATAAATGGTAATTATTTTATTGGTATTATTAATTATTTTATTATGAAAATAGTAGGAATATGTACAAGGACACAAGAACGTTTTTTAAAAGGAGAGCATATCCTTTTATAACGTCAATATAGTACCTACGAAGAGATAAAATTATTCTTAGGAAAATATTTACAATATTGGTCCCTTTATTTGCAACCATACCGTTGCTGATAAAAATCTAAAAAAAATATTCCTTAATAGAAAGAAATTACTGATTTGCTGGAGACTTCAAAATTGCCCGTAAAATTATATTACACGCATAGAAAATTTTATGATGCTACGGTATTTTAGATATTAGAGCGATTATGGTTTTCAAACTTTTTTTAACCTACGTTTACGATGCAACTAAAATGCAGTTGTTGCGTCACTAACAATATTATCATCTGCTTCTAAGGCGCACGGCTGAAGTATTATGTCGTCTATCCTCGGGGCATCATAAATCGTGATTCCATTGTGACGAAACCTTTGAAAATTTAAACGAGAAAACATCAAAATGTTTTTGTGTTCGGTGTCTTCAGCATTCCATCTTCAAGGGTATCTTGAACCTTCTGAGTAAGTCTCAAAAATAGAAACTCAAGAACACTCGGAACCCATTTAAAATGAAATTTGAGTATGATTTTATACTAATTTGTCGTTTGTATTTTAGTACAAACAATATTTTTAGAATGTAATTTTTTCACATTTTTGACTAATATTATTGATTCGGTTTTTATTTTCATCGCCTACGTTGTTTATGTTGAAAATTCAGAGCCTCATAAAAGATTTTGTTATCTTGTCGTGGACTGGCTTAGTAATAAGGAATAGAATAGGTTCTCGTCTCTTGAATATGAACAGTTAAAATGATTGAGCTTTTCGTTTAAGTGGAGATAGTTTTTGACCTGAGTGCAGCATCCAGTGTCAAATCTGCTCATCTAGGGCGTCAAACATAACGGTAAAGGTAAATACCAGGAAACGTGCTATGGGAGACGCTATCTGAGCTGCACAAAGGGATAAGCGGTGACGATGCAATGGTTGTTATTTGCTTTAAATGCTAATAGAGGCCAATGTAAACTGACGAAGACAATGCAGTTATTCAGAAAATTTCTTGCTTCAGCTTTTCCGAATTCTCAGAGGTAAACGTAAATCACCACATCAGTAATAAAAATTTTGGTCTTGAAACACGGCAAACTTATTTTGTGGAACCGTTTTAATTAAAAAAATAATAAAATACTTAATTTTTACGAAAATCCCGATGAAGTAAGCATTGATTACAAAACATGTTGGGTTTTTAAACAATAAAATTGATAAAAACCAACTATTTTATTAGTTTTAAAAAACAGTTTTTAGATCAAGAATCTTACTGTTGCCGGGTATGGTATGGTATATATACCAAAAAATAATAGATGTAGGTTGACTTACTCTGATTTTTTTTTACATGAGCTCCACACAGGAGGCCCTGAGAAAAATAATTTCCCTCAGGGCCTATGTCATCTTTGGGGATGCTGTATCGAGGGTTTATTTAAGGAAAAGCATTTAAGGAAGAGGAGAGTTCTGGGAAGGAAAAGGGTTTAAGGGGTGGGTAGGAATCTGGGATTCAGTGAGTCCTGGTCATCCGCCTCCAATACCTAGACAAACCTCACCCCATGTACCCGGGCACCCCTGCTAAATGTAGCGAAACATAGCGAACCACTTGGGGTTAATACTTAATAATTAGAATGGTTTCGCGTATGCAGCGCAGGATTCTTCTTATTTAGGTAAAAAAGCACATTTTTATTTGCATTCGTTGAATTCAAAATCCGGCCTCTCAGTTTCACGAGTTAAATATTTACCCAATTTTGAAATGCATTTGTTTAATAACTGTTTTAATAAATAAATAAATATTTTATAGAAATCTTTATGATCTAAAATGATGATGAAACTATCAACTTGATGAGGAAAACCAAATGCAATTATAATAATAAAATAATGGTTAAGTAAGTTATAGTGTGTTTGAGTTATCAATAATCATGTAACCACAATGCGCAGTTCACAATGCAATCAATCGAAGTGACAAAATCAGAAAAACCACAATATAATCAAAGGTCGCTACAAATAGGTTAACCAACATTCCAGCGGTCAGATTGGCTGAAAAAGTTTACAAATACGTTTAATATTTACTTGGAATTCCCCACTTCTCCGTACTCCTATTAGCTTATCTACGATTACGTGTCGTTAAAAAAACTATAAAATCGTTTTATTACCAAGATAACAACAAAAAATAAACACTGAAAACTTAAAAAAATAACTTATACAAAATAATTATTATAAAAATATAATGACAATTATCGCGTTGTCAAAGCACGCTGTTGGTGCTATGTTCACCTCCCGGCATTGCCCAAAATTTCGTCACATTTAGACAGACTTTAAATCTTTTTCAACTGAACAAATTGCAAAAAAGTATATGACTTCTCTTATTATGTGACAGATAAATGTGTATTTAACAGTTATTTTAATTGTTTTCGATGAAAATGATGTTCTAGCTGAGATGCATCAAGTCCGAACAGCATGTTAAATTCTTCAAACTGTTGCGAATTGTAAGTGAGTCATGTTTTTATTGCTCTCTGATAACTATAAAGTTACGTGTTGGGAAGAAAGTTGGATAATAATATTCAAATCAAGTGTGAGACGCAAGACCTCTCTCCCTTGACTCAATGTTTTCGAGTCCCGACGTTTATGGCCGAATTTCAAAACCGAATCAAAGGCGAAATATCGAAACTTTTGTTCTGACATTAATCAGTGTATTTTCATCAACCCCTCAGAAACTTAAACCAAAAAATAAAAAAAAGGTACTAAAGATTTCGTTGTCCACCTCTTGTGTAAGAAAAATAGCCAATGATGAGCGACAATTTTTCATTTTTGCATAATAAGGAAATCCAGAATATTTTATAATAAATACATATCTATTCACCTTATAACGTAATAGTACCTACCTACTATTTTTTTATTTTTATAAATGTCGTTTTCATAGTTAAAATAATTTTAAAATTTTTCATTTTAAAAATCGAAATCTTACGAGGTACGCGTGACGTCATTTCGTACCTCAGTTTGGTTGGTTAACAGTAATGCCATTCCCAGGCATGAACCCAATTAATCCCAAAATAAATATTTGGCAAGGATTACAAAAAAAAAAGTGTGCAGTTCACAGCGGTAGAAATGAAACCTTCTGAAAACTAAAGTAGACAAGAGTGGGAAGGCTACGAAGCACCGCACAAAGAGGAGACCGATTATTCTATCTCATTCGCTGGCAGGCTAAATCCTATAGAGTGTGTGTTTCAAATCAAAACGGTGCGAATCAATTAAAACTTTTGAAATAATTTGTGTATTTAAATTTAAACTTTGAATACATATTTTTTAAGCCATTATGTTTTTCACGGGAGATCCTTATTGACAGATCTACCAGTATAGACAAAAGATAATACCAGTATAGACAGTAAATTTAGTGAGAATCAATATCGAAGGAAAGTTAGCAATTTATAAATATGAAATACCTAGAGAGTATCTGATTACAATAGTGTATCTTTCAGAATAATCTATCACAATATTGTAGAACTATTGTGAATACATACAAAAAAAAGTGGTTTACATAGATGGATTATTTCGTTTTTACTAATCAAGTACAAACCAAAAGGAAGGTATGTGTGAGATTTGTCAAACACGATTTGTTAATACTATGTGGTTGTGATTAGAGTAAAAAACATGATGATGTAACCTTAAAATTTGAGTGCTTCCCGGCAATGAAGTTTATCTCACTTTCCTGCGATTATGACATGTGTAATTACTTTCTATGTCATTAGGCCACCAATGTTTGGGTTTAAATAAATTACGACCACGTAATCTAAAGTACACATATTATCCAAATAAATAAACGAAATTTTTATTTGCTGTAATCATTATTTTTACACAGAAGACTGTTTATCTTTATCATCATAATAATTATATCATGTCAGATAACACTGACCACTCATACAAACAACATCCAACACTCTTTTCATTTCCCCTAGGCAGGTACCTACGCAGTCCCCACTTTATTTAATCAAAATGTTTTTACCATTTAAAGCTCGTTCACACACAGCTATAAAACTACGAACAGATATCTGTTGAACCGCGAGCGCTTATCTTTTGTACTTTCAGACGACGCTATCAAATATTTATTCCTGTGGTAGGATAGGGGGTCAGATGAATTAGGGAGCGGCAACGGAATGCACATTTTTTGGACTGAATCTGTCAACTTGACATCTGTCATCTATCGGTCTAGGCAGCTCCGTAATTACAATGACCCCCTCCTGTTTTCATCGGAGAGGGGGGCACTTATCTTTTCGTACATCGCCTCTGGAACGCTTCCGTCGTAAGATGTGTATTGTCTATGTTTGATTTGCGCTTAAACCGCTTAGGTGTGAACGGTCGGAAGGGATTGTATGGAGAGCGTTATTTGGCGTGCGATGATCTTTTATATTTTATAGCTGTGTGTGAACGAGCTTTAAATATCTCTTATAAAGCTGCATTCACACGGGGAGTAAAAAAAGAAAACAGCCCGGAGGGCTTTTCAAACGAATGATAAACATGAATTCAACTATACGCATGCCTACGCGCCTCGTGCATCTCGTTAATGCAGTTAATATTTTTTTACTTTCCTCTGACAACACCGTGTTATCGAACTTTGGTTGCGGATTACTTACCTTGATTCATTCAACAATTATTACTTTTATAAGCGAACATTTCAATGCGATCTCCAATCAAAACTTGCAACAAGCACAACTTGCTTAAAGAATCTTGCATATTTAAATACACGATTACTGGGTATACTTAAGAATTATTGCATATCATTGTTTACCTGTCGCTATTTAGGATGCATAATTCATCTTGTACATTGTACCTACATTACCGCAATGTGCAATAAAAAAAAAAAACAATGCAGACGATCAGCCGGTATGAAAATCTTCTGATGCGTGTTCCTTATATCTTGCGGTAAATTATCTTTTCCTTTTGCCATTGTGGTCGGAGTTTGTTTTCGCATAAAACTGAGATGTTTCACAAAGCATTCCGCTTTTGGTGTGGCATAACTCATATTAAATATAACTCCTCTCTTCGTCTGAGCACCTCTTCTTTCTTTATACAAAGGTCAACTCGAGATGTGATTTACTATTTACTCTGGAATAAAGTGGACGGCTCAGAAAAATGAGGCAATGATTATTAGTGACAGACTAGTTACAATGCTTTAACAAAACGAATAGGGTTATTCAAAGATTGACAATCGTTCAGTTTCTATATTTATATGAGCAAAGATTTAGGAGCAAGAATACGGGAATATATAATTTTTTTAAAACAGCACGAATATCATATTACCCATTTAAAATGTCACGATGGCACATAGCGAACGCATAGTTCGGTTGATGAGAGTGATGCCTTAAATTATTTCATCTCAAACAAGTAAAGGCATGGTTTTCATTGCTGGTTAGAGTGTTATAGGAAAAAAACGAGAATGAAACGTTCAAAACAAGGGAATTTATTATTATCGTGATTTGCTTTTGGGGTATTATGCCGTATTCCGCTACCTTCTTCTTAAGCCAAGGTTTCGGTTAGCTTTACGAGTAAATCATCTGGGAAGATGTCTAATGTAATGATTACCCATCTGCCGCGATGATTGACACCATAACGTTGGCTAAAGAATGGAGGAAGCGTAACACGGTATATGAGCCCAAAAAATAAACACGATAATACTTTTGGCCGCGAAAATCTCAAAGCATAACTGAATTTATTATTTTTAAAAGAATTAAAACACTTTGTATTTAAACCACGAATTTATTATTTTTTATATATCTACTGGTTTCGCTTCGACCAAGCTTCATCAGGATATAATAATAACTTTAAATACCAAGTGTTTAAATACTTTTAAATATAAGTCTAACCACAAAGTAATTGCTTCTTGCGAAAGAATTTATTATTGCTGGAATGTTGATGAAATCGTTTGTTGATGAAATCTTAAATCTGAGATTTTGACAATGCAAACACATTTTTTAAATATTTGGTGATAGCTTTAAACCTTGAATAAATCATGTAAGCCGCGGTTACGATGAATCGAATTCGTAATCATAAGGTTAA
This sequence comes from Glyphotaelius pellucidus, assembly GCA_936435175.1. Lineage (NCBI taxonomy): Eukaryota > Metazoa > Arthropoda > Insecta > Trichoptera > Limnephilidae > Glyphotaelius > Glyphotaelius pellucidus. The sequence continues at coordinate 1,831,684 of OW386537.1, forward strand.
ATTCTTGCAAATGAATCAAATGCCTAGCATGAAATGGAGGTTTTTCTTAAAATCGCGATAAAAATAGCAGAATACCACAAAATAATTATTTTATCTAAAACATAGTAACCGTAACATTATGATGTGTAAAGCGAATTCTTATAACGTGAGTAATATTTTGAGGTTAACCTCACTAGTAGTGATATGATAAAACATGCAAAACAAACAAATCATCAAATTGTCACCACATTGACCAAAGCTTTATCATGGAATCAGATAGAGACTACAAATATTTATCGCTTAATTCTAAAAATTTAAAAATGATGTACTTACTTACTGGTAGCGTTATTCAGAAAAATGCAAAATTTCCCCAGGTACTGCGAGTATCGATGGGAAAACTGACGTTAATACACTATACGTGACTTTTTTCACGCACCTTTCTTGATATTAGTTCATAGCACGAATGCAATTTTCTCAAAATGGTTAACTGATTGGGTTTATTGAAAAAATTGAACTTACGTTAAATCAGGCAGAAAACGTACACGTCATCATGGAGCATTCGAAGGGTACGCACCTACGTGATAACCCGCTTCTTATAATATTGATTGATTTAATAATAACATAATATATTTATTTTAATAACGTAGTAACAGTATTTTATTTGGTAAATTTATGAATTTTAATTATTTATCAGCACATAAAATTTACTTGTTCAGTCGAAAATGTATGCCTGAAGAAATAATCATAGAAATAATTTATAAACGTAAAATTGTATCGAAATAAAATTTAATTAGTTTCATTTTACAATTGGGTGGTCACCTTGCCTTTTCATTACGTGACATTTGAAATCGAGGTGCTACAAATTTAAAAACAAGACAGGAATAACAGAAACTATTATACTTTTTAACGACATTATCATATTGTTTTAACGGTAAAATTATTAAAATGAAAATTATAAGTATGTAATAATGGTTAAAGACTACGTCATCATGTGCTAATTTTATTACCATACCAAACGAAGGAGTGTACGATAAACCGAATGTTGAAAATACGCAAGTAGTAAAAAACATCTTTTCTTTCTGAACGTCATAGCGAAAGCACGTTTGCCCAAATTGTGTGTACGGGTAGATCATGGTTTAGATATTCTTATATTGCGGGGAAAATTCTTGAGATGGCCTTAGTGAATAGTCAGGTAAATGCTTCCTTTCCTTCCTTCACCCTTATTTCAACTATCTTGAGAATCTCAACATTCCCTGAAAAGAGGTTTCCCTTGGCCTTTGCGGTATCTTATCACGACTTCCAGTTTCATTGGAAGATGGTTTTAACGATTCATTATAAAGTTAAGTAATTCTCCAGATTGGTGATAGAAAATGCCTACTTAAAATCTCCATAAACCGACGTGATGCGATAGAGTAATATAGGCTTAGATTTGATGCGGTAATACCTCCTGCCTAGGTAGGCAGTGGCGTGTTTTGGACAGTTTGTTTGACAGGCGTGTTTGACAGAGTTTTGGATCAGGATAGGCAGAAAGAAAAACAGCGAATTCATTGAAAAAAAATTACCACAGACCACTCTCTTTGTGCAAAGTTTCGCTTAGAATAGCAAAGCTGTTGGCAGTAGCCGATTTTGTTGCGATTTCATAAACCAATTCATTTCTCTACGCATATTACATGCCATTTATTGCATACATATAATTTTCATATTTACTTCGCTAAATAAACACAGATAATATTTTGAAAGAAATCAACACATATTATCTTCATAATTGCATTAGTAAAATTGTACCAATTCAAAAATACTTACCGACAGATGGCACTGATTGCTTATATTGGATTTCCGTCGAAATTCGCAATTCGTTCCGAAAAGCTCTCCCTATTTAGACACTAACATAACGAGTTATCTCTTGTATTGTTTATACATTTTTAAAGTATTTATATTTTTGTGCGAGTATTGTAGGGAAAGCAATGCTTGTGTGTCTATACGGAATGCACGCCTTTGTAGGTAAGTAGTAGGTAGAGTGGCAGTGACCACAATGGTGTGAAGTCGCCGTTATTGGAATGCAAATGTCCCCCATTAGCCGCCTTGGAGAAAGAGCCAGGTTCTTAGTTAATTAAGTTCCCCCAAGGGAAAGGTTGCGGTCGAGGCTACACTGAATAGTGAATTATCGTTTTATTAAGCGCGTCGGGCTTAAATTATTCTTTCTTTCCACCGTCCGTCCAGTGGACGGTGATATAAAGCTGACCGCAAAACCGCTAAGAATGTTAATTTAACCGCACTACCAAGACTTTTAGTAAATTAATCTAACTCTATAAATAATCATTTTTTAAATTCTGAGATAAGAGTAGGTACCTACTTTGTAACAGCAGTGATTTTTTAAATTCGTTTTGTGACAATTTTCTGAAAAATCACACCAAGAGCGCTGCACAAAGCGGAAAAGTTACATGATTAAAAATAATGATTCAGCGATGTGACTCAATGTAACTCTGGTTCAATGACCTTTGGATTGGACCGATGGGATTCGCTTTGATTTTCAAAATTGGAACTCATCGTTGGAACGATTCATATATGTATATATTTTTTACATTAACTCCACACAGGAGGCCCTGAGGAAAATAATTTCCCTCAGGGCCTATATCATCTGGGATGCTGTGTGGAGGGTCATTTTGAGGAATGAAGGAATGAACATTGGTCTTGAAGATACCATATTGTAGGGGGGAGGAAACACAGAGGCAGGCAAATCGTTCCATAGCCGAGCTGTTGAACTCAAGAACGAGTCGAAAAAACGACCCGATCTCCGATGTGACAAATGTCAACCGTGTACATATGTTCGTATTCATATAATAATAGGTACTCTAAAAAACCCTCCACACAGCATCTTCAAAAATGACGTAGTTCACGAGGGAAATTATTTTCTTCGGGACCTCCTTGTAGAGTCAAAGTAAAAAAATATAATATGGTACTTATCAAAATTACTTTATTAATCGATAAATATTCGATATTCGAAAAATGTATTCTTCTCAGTAAATTTTTGACGGATGTCGTAATTTTTCGAGTTTTATAACGGTGTTTAACGCAAAAATTCCGAGTTAAATATTTTTTTTCTAAATACTTTCGGCTTCACAAATTAAAAATTATAATATCCTGTGATTTTTTACGGATCTGCGATAGTAATGAAATAATCACGATGTTTGAAAGTTCTCATTGTTTTTACACAACAAACTGGTACCTACAGGTATTCACATTATTTTACAGATGCCGTGGGCTGTGAAAGAGTTCGAATTTGTGTTGACGTAAACATATAAATATATTTTTTTTATTAATTTTAAACAGGTACAGGTAAATAGGTTTAATTTTGATCTATTTAAACTACATTTTGTTTCATTTCACAATGCTCTACAAACTAATTACTTTACATAATCTGATGATTAACAAAGTTCCTTAAGTTAAAATCGTGCACAACGTAATACATAAAATGAGAGTCAAACAATACAAAATAAGTGCTGTAAATGACCCAGATCTTGAATGTGTAGGTACTTTAGAAAAAAAACCACTTAGTAATTCGTCCACTTACTTCTACATTAAATTCCTTAGTATTATTTCCTACAATACAGGAGATAAATCTCTTTTAAAACACACCAATTAAAAGGTCGTTCTCACGGGTCTTCTCAGAAAAATAATGATAGTTGTAACCGAGGTAGGCGGGATCAATTCATCTCGTATTACATCCCATAAAGATCCCAGTCTTTTTTATAGGAAATAATTTGTCTCAACTCAGAAATAAATGTATTTTTGTCATTCACTGGTGGGTTTTGATTTGATTAATTGGATTAATCTATGCGGAGCATGCGAATTGGACAATGTAGGATGCGAGTAGTAAATACTAAATGGTTACATGATGAAAACTAACTTGATATAATCCATTAGAAAATTCTGAAAATTTTAAATATAGGTAGCATAAAAAAAGGGTATTTTTTGTTGTGAAGCGCTAAAAATAACTTCTAATAAAATAAGTGAATTAATCCATCAATTTAATAAGAAATTAGGCTGCAACTTTGATTTATTTGTGAATGGCTGTTATTGGTTAAAAACTGCCACAGGAATAGTTTATTTTCCCCTATGAACGCAGGTTGAGCGTAGGCAAAAATAAAAATAGGGTAGCTTGATCGTAAATGTGAGATTAATTATCCATGCAAATAAACTCGTCGTTACCGTGGATATCATTAATCCACTTCGACTTTTTATTGCGCCCGGAAAAGAAAATAAAATTAAATTCATATAGTTTTTGCGGAAACTCGCAATTTATTGTAGGTAATATAAAGCATTAAAATTCATTTTTAAACTTAACGTAATCGTTTTAATATTATGATTATTGATGATCGTACACTGAACAGTTCTCATAATACTCAACATCGTCAATAGCGAAACATTACTGCGACTCAATTTCCAATAAGGCCATGCAAATTTTATGTTACGTAATACTAACTCAAGTTTTTGCGGAAACTCGCAATTTATTGTAGGTAATATAAAGCATTAAAATTCATTTTTAAACTTTACGTAATCGTTTTAATATTATGATTATTGATGATCGTACACTGAACAGTTCTCATAATACTCAACATCGTCAATAGCGAAACATTACTGCGACTCAATTTCCAATAAGGCCATGCAAATTTTATGTTACGTAATACTAACTCAAGAACATTTCATAACGTTTAGTCAATGAAACTACTTTATTGCTCCCTTGTGAGATCGCATCAAGAATACGCTTCTCCTGTATGGTCGCCAATTTATACTTGTAACTTTCACCGCTTGGAGAAAGTACAATAGAAGACGCTTAGATACATACGTTCAATGTAAGTTAAGACAACCTGTAATTGATATGTGTTATTAAACATTAATTTCTAATCTAAAACTACCCCTACTTTCTATTGAGAGAACGATTAATGATATTTTTATACTTTTTAAATTACTAACGACTGCCCTCAAACGTTGTGTTACAAATATCCATGTCCCAATTAAATCTACTCGACTTCGCTATTTTTCCACTGCGACAACCATAGCACTAACTATTCATATCACTCACGATTTCACCATTTACCCAACACATATTATACAGAGCTTTTCGAAATATTTTAAACTCCTCGCTCTACATCAAAACAAAAATAATTAGTTGTGAATGAAACTGGTATGTATTTCTGTACATATTATGTTTGTAACTTGAAAATTATTTTAGATTTGTAAAAAGCATTAACTTTGTGGTTCGCCATAATTTAAAATAAAAACACATAAATTTGTTGTAGACCACTTTTATTTTATTACAATCTACCGGTTTCGGAAGCGCCCTTCCTTCGTCAGGAGAATATTCTAACTGTTACAATAACTGTAACTGTAACAGTTAGAATATTCTCCTGACGAAGGAAGGGCGCTTCCGAAACCGGTAGAGTGTAATAAAACAAGTGGTCTACAACAAATTTATGTGTTTTTATTGTGAAAATTATTTATTGTGCCTACCGATATGTAATATTTATAAATACATACGATAGGATATGTATTTTATATTTCTCCATCATAAATGCATACGATACGTTATGTATTTTATATTTCTCCATCATGTAAATGTTCGACTTGTTGTAAATTTATTGAGGCTTTGTACCTAAAAACAATCAAAATATTTAGCAATTTGCTGACGTCTCCCAGGCGTTGCCTGTGCTTTACGAAATCTGATGTAGACATTGACCACCTTCTTGTTTTGAAGATCAAATTTGCAAAATTTCATCGATCTCGGAATAAAACCGTAGATTTGTAAAAAACCAAATCCACGCCAACCACATATACACTTCTTTATGTAAATAGATAGATATCATGTCTATTACTTAAATTTCTAGTATAGATAGGTAGGTATATAAACCTTTTAAATGTGTAATTTTTGTGAGAAATAAAAGGATTCTTCACATTTTGTTATTTTTAGTTCGTAAGATATGATCTAACATAGATTTGGTGAACAACTGCCTTCTTGATGGCGACTGCTGATAAATGGTCACGTACGTCAGAAAAAACTATATTTATGTTTAAAATCGTAGCATCATTCTTCAAAACAGATGGTCATCTATCACAACCTCGTGACGGTTGTCATCGATCAAATCCTTCGCAATTCTCTGAGAACAACTGGAAAAATAAATAAATTACATTAAGCGAGAGGCGATCCGCGGCCATAACGGATTTCAAAAAAGGGTGAGCAACCCACTTCAACTTTACCAGTCATCTAACTTTTAACTTATCATTATTGTTCTAAATATTACCATCTTCAAGGAATTATAATGATCCAGGGCGGGATGAAGGCCTCTCCGACCTTACTTTGTAGTGGTTTAAAAATATTTGACTTAAATACTAGCCACGGCGTTGTCCGGGTTTTACTCACTTTTCGAATAAAATATAAACCATAACTTTCCTCTTATTTTAATTTAACCCCATGTTAACCCCCATGGCCCTATGTGCAAATTTAATCAAGAAGTATCAACGTTCTGCTTTCAGCGATGGAAAAAGGAAATGGGGTGGTTTTTCGAAATATTATGTGAACAGTGACCTTGTTCTTGTCTTGAAGGTCAAGTGAAAGAAGTTTTGTAGAACAATAAAACTGCTCCGCCCACCACAGGCACTCATCTTTTTACAAATATACAATAATTATTTCGATTGTTAAAATGGTGTTAAATTTGTTTTTTTTTTTTTAAATTATAAAATTGCGCTGCTTTTCTGTTACTTTTATAATCATCTTTGACTTTAATATGTTTACAAACTTTTGTTATATGTTTTACAGACATTAAGCTACGGACACACATGCTCATTAGTCGCATGCTCTCTTGCTACTAATGATCAAATGATACCTAGTAGCATGTGTGTCACGCCCAAATGAGCATGGTCACAAATAAACCGGCTGTTGATTTGTGAGCATGCTCATTGATTCGCGGGTGGTAGGGGTAATGAGCATGCTCATTTACGAGTACGTGTGTCAGTATCATTAAGGGTATAGGCACTAAAGGCTTCTAAATTACCTCGAATGCAAATGCTTGACGATAAAAATTAACAATGAAAGCATTGCTAACGGTTGGGTAAAACCAACTGAATTCCCGACCTTGGGGAACTGAAATTATTTATTGTTCTGTAGCGAGACTTTGAAGGAGTTAAATGTTTTTATACAAAAAATTCTAAGTACCTACTTGCTGTTTTTGGGTCGATGTTTTGCCAAGATTTTGTCCAGTCATCAGGGATGGAAAAGAACGTAGATAGGTGAAACGACCCATTCTAAACGGCGGTTAGTCTGGTCGTCTGGTTCACTAAACCGCAAACAAACCCAAAAAGTGCAGCACTCAAAAACTACAATAAACCAAATGTGGGATGAAAAAATGCATCCCAGGCAAGGATCTCGAAAAGGTCGGAAAATAATCGAATGATTAGAACACAAATTAATAGCATAACAAACTCGCTGAAACAGCTGGTGATATAGTCCTCCCGATTTTCCACAATCCCGTCAAAGCAACTCTAACGTGGGGTCACTTAAAACAATAATTGAATACCCACACCAACAAGCAAAAGGCATTGGGAAACATCGTTTGGAGGGCGGACTTCCGAAGGACTTGTGGCGCCCATGAGGAAAGAATCGGGCTATTCTGAAGCCCGTCTGGATCGAAGAGAAAAAAAAATAATAATAGGTTTAATGATAATAAGCAGCATTGAAATCTAATAGAAAGCCTTCCGATTTTCCCCAAGATAGCTTGGGGAAAATCAGAAGGCTTTCATCCAAAAGTGGATAGAATATTTCAAAAAGGCATTAAAAAAATATTTTGTGGTGAACTTGAGTATTTGTAAGTAACTTCGTCCGAACATTAATTTTCGGGAGATCATTTTATATTGTCGGTATTTACTTATCATCAAAAATACGGATTTAGATTGTGGGACTGTCTTTTCTGTGAGTGGTTGTAACTCTGGTTCAATGAACTCGGATTTTTTTTAAATTTTAAGATCTTTATTAAAATTGGAACTGATTGTGTTAAGAATTCAGAACATTTTACTTAGTTAAATAACTTATAAATTATTTTTGGTGTCATTGACAAAATTTGATCTAATATGTCAAGAATTCAGATTGTCTCGTGTTTTCCACGAATTTGCGCAATTGTATAATAATATTAGTGGACATACTTAAGAGTATAACAACTAGGTAAGTAACCTATCGACTATATTTTAGCAGTCACAATAAATTCAACAATTTGAATAATTATTCGATCAATATGGTGAACTCGCGGTGAACACATGAGACTGAACACACTCCGAAGCTGCGAGGTGAACCCTCGATCTCTGTGCCGCATTTTATGTTCGTATTTCCAATTATTTTTATGGAGCATCTCTGCGTTTTACGACTAATATATAACCGAAAAAATAAGTGCCGCATTTATGGCACATTTAAAGCCTCATTCAAAATATACACAATTTAAAGCATTAATTACTGTTCAGTTATCGAAAATTATAAGTGGCTGTCTCCACACGACACTGCTCATAAAATTATAATGTCCTATTTGTGGATATATTAATAAAAAAGTAAGCCATAAATATAATACATTCTTCATCGGTTTTTCCGTTGCAAATTTATTTTACTAGTCAAAAGGTAGTTCGTTCAGGTGCAGTGTAATTATTAATTAATTCGAAATAATGAAAACGTTATTTTACATTTTTAAAATTTACTTAGGCTTAGCATTTATCAAAATCAAAACAGAATAAGACATCTTTTTTACCGTAACCCCGTATGATTTACAAATTTTTTAAAAGATAATCCTCAAAAAATACCTTAAAGGTTTTTTTTATTTATTTATCTATTTTATTTTAGGGAAATCAACAGTTTACAGCTTGCTTAATTTAACATGTTTAATTTACCTATCTGATAAACCAATTATATATAATCTATAGATTTCCTCATTATACTATTACATTATGTATCTATAAAATAAAAAGTAATCTTACAATAGCTAAGAGAAATTACATTATAACAACAAGAGGCAGTACATAATATAAATCGTTACATAATATATCATACAATTTTGTACTCATTTAATACATTTTTAATAGATTTTTTATATTTGTTATCACAATTGAAGATATCTATCTCAGAGAGAATATTATTATACGTTGAACACAGTCTTATAAGGCAAGCATTTTTATTTGAATTTGTATTGCAGTGTTTTTCTTTAAAAATATTACATGAACGTGTGTGCCGTGTAGGTACTTTGAAATCAATTCTGTTCAATAATTCAGGGCAGTCTGTAATATTGTTTACAATTTTAAATAGCAACATTGCATCTGAGAATTGTCTACGTACACTCAATGTATCAATTTTGAAAAATTTTGTTGCATCCAAGTAATTATTAAATCGATTGTGTGATTTATAAGAAATGTATTTTATGAATTTCTTCTGAATCGATTTAATTTTGTTTATATGTAATGCATAAAATGGGGACCACACAGTTGACGCAAACTCTAGATGGCTTCGTACATATGCAAAGTATAATTACTTTCAATGGCTTCGTACATATGCAAAGTTGTTTGATAATTACAATGTTTGTGAATTCTTTTGTATTTCTTACGATGAAACCAAGCATTAAAATGATGTTCATAAATTAAAAAAAAGTGTTAAGCCTCGATTTCATTGAGCGAGTTTACAAGCTACTAGCCGGCGAATTCACTAATGTGAACACCGCACAAAAATCCCAACTGCTCCCGCTTGGAGCCAGTGAGACTATGGATTCCTCAATTGGGGTATGGTGTGAGGCTAAAGATAGGAGGAAGGAAAAAAATGGGGAAGTACCTGGCTATTCAGATCTGGTCATCAAACACGGCTAAAGCCAATTCAAGCAACATTTCAATATTCCGAATGGTGGTATTACACCAGGGCGTTACTCAAAGTATCTTCCACTCTGGAACGTGCCGCAAATATACTTTACATATTTTTAAATTAATAAATTGTGAAAAGCCGAAATCAATTAAATAAAATTGAATAATAAATAGCACATTTGGGGCATTTGGGAGAGTATCTTCCAGAGTGAAGATATTCTCAGTATCACCCTGGTGTAACACCACCATTTAGAATTGAAACGTTGCTCGTAATGGCTTTAGCCGTATTTGGTGACCAGATCTGAATAGCCAGGTACTTCCCTCTCATCTCCTTCCTCTCCCTATTGCCTTCAGCCTCACAATGTATTTCAATTGGGGATGTCATAGTCTCACTGGCTTCAGATGGTTAGGAGCAGTTGGGACTCTTGTGCGGTATTCACATAAAAAAATTGTAATTCTGTAAGTTCGAACAAAATTACAACGCAGATATGTTATATTCGTTTCTGTCATTTCGCAGCAGACATTAGTAAATACAAATAAAATCTTGATAATATTTATTAGAAGTATTTTTTGTAAACGTATTTATGTTGCGACTTCAGTTGAAACGTATTTTATATAAATAATCAGCAAATAAATTAAATCGACATTCTTAATCACATAATAAAAAAGTAAAAAACATTCGCTGACTGACCCACATTTTAGCTATATCTGAATTCTGATAAAGTGCTTTCAAATTTAATGCACGTAAAACAAATATACTATCTGAACTTTGATCTTTAAAATACTGTAAAAGAAATAAAATTGATTGTTTCTGTAGTGGATTTTAGATTAAATTGACTTCCTTATTTGGAAGCTAAGAATGATATGATTCTCTGTGAAAGTTCGCTGAGTGGGGTATTATATGACTAGCATAGACTAACATAGCTCATAATGGAAATGAAATCTTGAGCTGAAATAGTTGTGTTGATAAATAAGTTCTGGTAAAGGCAGTGCTGTTTTAGTGAATGGAATTCCCTGTCACTGGGTTATGTTTTTTTTACAGATAACTGTTTTTCCGTTATATATGTATTTACGATTGGGTTAGGTCAAAGGTAAAGAAGTAAAGCAGAAAGAGAGATATTATGGACTTTGTACGAGGAACAGGAAGAGCATTTTAAAATAAAATCCACATAACACGGCCTCTATAGTCGAGGGTTAAGGTTCTCGACTTCGATTCCCGGCGGGTGTAAGTAAATTTCATTTGATTGATTCGTGTTATTTTACAATTTATTCATTTAAAATAAAATAAAGTATACTTGCGGCACGTTCCAGAGCGGAAGATACTATCAGTGTCGCCCTGGCGTAAAACCACAATGTAGAATTGTAGCGTTGCTTGAAATGGCTTTAGCCGTTTTGGTGACCAGATCTAAATAGCCATGTACTTCCCCACCTTCCTTTTCCCCAACTCCTACCCCTCCCCTTCTCACAAAATACCCCAATTGGGGAATCCATAGCCCCACTTACAGTCTTGTGCGATATTCACATAAAACTATTTGTAAAATTCGAATTCGAAGCCTCGATCAACTATGTTCATAATGAAAACAAACAACAAAAACATCAACCACCACGGTGTCTCTTTGGAAAGTAACTACACGTAAAATTCGAATTCGAAGCCTCGATCAACTGTGTTCATAAAGAAAACAGAGAAAAAAACGTCAACCAACACGTTGTCTCTCTGAAAAGTAACTACACGTAAAATTCGAATTCGAAGCCTTGATCAACTGTGTTCATAAAGAAAACAGATAACAAAAACGTTAAAAAACACGGTGACTCTCTGGAAAGAAACTACACGTAAAATTCGAATTCGAAGCCTCGATCAACTGTGTTCATAAAGAAAACAAACAACGAAAACGTCAACAAACACGGTGACTCTCTGGAAAGTAACTACACGTAAAATTCGAATTCGAAGCCTCGATCAACTGTGTTCATAAAGAAAACAAACAACGAAAACGTCAACAAACATGGTGTCTCTCTGGAAAGTAAGTTTCACCGTTTTATTGTTTGTATACAACAAGTAAGGGGCAATCTAATCATCCGCATGTCATATTTTGATTTAGTGTGATAGGAACAACTCGTTAAATTATATTAAACAGTTGTTAAGTCAAGCATTAACTGTTTAGAGTTTGTATGTTGTATTATGTATCTCTTCAGGAGTTAACTAACTTGTTATCAGTTTAAAATGTCTCTTACCTAAACAATGATATGGATTGCGAGAGACTGCTCCTTCAACTCAATTGATTAAAAAAACACCACTTTTTATATTTTTACGTGACACCTCACAAGAGCGCCTCATTCTAAACGGGGTAAAGGCAGGGGTACTATGTCACCACCCGGTTGGGCAGTGTTGTAAGGGTTAGGGGAGGGGCTGTACAAAGGTATTTATTTATGCATGTAAAGACCAAGATTATATAAAGGAGGAAAAACAGATGGCTTGTTCCACATACGATTTGTACAGAATCAAGTATTGTGGAACTCTAGCCCAAAGGTGGCTTTCAAATTCATTCATAGGGATAGCAGCCGGTCACTATTGAAGAATCTGCTAGCCCTACACAAGATGGCCAGTTTCTTGGGTTTCAGTTAGACTACATACTTTAATACCTGTAGAAGTATGTAGTATTGTTTAGTTAGACCATCTCATATTGAATTGTATTCGCGAAATAATCTGAAGAAGAGAGGAAAGCAATATCCGTATTTCGAATTAGACATTTAAACAATTATTTACTTAAGACAGATTATTTGTGGCGCACTAGCCAAATCATGTGGGCGGTACTTTTAATGGTATACCGAGGGCCATCCTCTGTAACCTCTTTCAATGGTTGCGTTTTCAAAACATCATAATGTTCAGTCATAACATAAATACCATTAATCACGGTCAATGACCCATCAATCGAAATATTTTATTTTAACATTATTGATAGAGGTGCCATTCAATGCACGGTTTATTGATAAAACAATATCACTGTTGGTATAATAATAAATACACGTCTGCTTTGAATTAAATAAAGTAAGAAGATACGGTCATCTCGTGGCTTATCATCTCGAGATCTGACTTCATTAATAACATCATTTCGGGGATCAGGGCGGTGTTCTTTGGCCAACTTCAACGCGATGCAAACTGGTACACGTGAGCCAGATGCGGTTGAGATGAAGTATGATTGGGCAAAAGCTGGATCGCACACACGGGTCAATTTATTTCTGCATTAACAGAAGTAAAAAATAAGACTTTTCAGCAGTTGAGCTGTTGGTTGATTATAAGCATTTGACGGGTGATATTAAATTAAACCACGCGGTAGTAAATTTTGTGATTGTTGGGTAGAATTACTATTTGATACCTAATCATGTTTGCTTACTTTCTAAGGGATTAATTTATTTATTTTAAGACCTTTCAAACTTATACGTAATATGTCGACTAAGTACTTAGCAAATTCCTACATCGAATATCACTTAACCCCGTCGACTCAAGTCTTCCACCGGTCTCAAATTTCAAATGTGCTTTAACGATAAAGGTGCGATTTGTGAAATACAACCGCCGCAGAATGTGCATACACAGATAACGTTGCAGAGATAAAGATTATCATAATGCAGTTTTATTATTAGCCGATAATATGGATTCTCAAACAAGAGCTTATCTTAGGTCTACGTTGAAGAAAGTTATCTCAGATTTAATTAAATACTTCGCAAAATGTGTGCACAGAAACCGAAATACAATGTTGCATTAAACAGAAAAACATAATATAAATTGAAATAACACAATAATTTTGTTTGTAACCGCGATTTATTTAATTTTTCTACTACCGACCGGTTTCGCATTACACAAGCAACTTCAGGATATAAAAATTAAATTGATCAAAAATATACATTGTGTGAGCTTATATACCTACATATAGAAAAGGACAAAAATAATATAAGGAAAGAGTGAGAGGGTAAAATCAACATCTTATGTACAAAGTGATGGAGAGAAAGAGACGGGTAGTATCTATTGATTTACAATATTACAGGGACAAAACGTCACCTGAATAGGTGACTAAGGGATATGGTGACTAAGGGTTTTTACTAGTTATGTGAAATATCGCTAGTGTGGGGCTATTAAACACATTTACCTGATTATTAAGAATTCGGGTTTTTGATTTAACAGCTTTCTTTGTTTCGAGTGCGAAAAGAAAAAGAAAAACATAAGTTTGAAATAAGAGTTGGTACCTCTTATACGAGATACTTTCCTATCTAATTATTCTAGACTATTTTTAAATATGTCAACATTCAGATATTATATTGACAACTGGATTAAAAAGTGCACATTACAAACAGCCACAAACCTACACGAGAAATAATCATAAATTTAAACATTTTAGTTTTAGTATCCATTCCCTAAACACATAAATATACATATAGCTCAGGGAAAGCTACGCTGCAAAAAAAATCATTCTAACTGGCTGAGAAATTACCTTTGGTTGCAGCATAATATTTGTACCTCTCAATGCATTTGTCCATAAATTTTATAAAGGTTTCAGATAAATAGCTTCTCATCTTATCTTTATTTTGAATATACACGTAAAAGTAATAAACCTAATAAGAAAAAATAAATATCTACCTAATAGTAGTTATTTTTAAGTTTAAATTAACACATAATAACTATAGTACCTGGTAGTGGGTATTTATTAACATATCTCTTCACAGAAAAGCCGCCCATTCCAAATAGGTATAGAAGTGATACCTCACGCATGCTGAATCAATTTGAAATTAAAGCTACCTTTGTAAGTTAGAAACCCAGAGCATGTCATAATTAAAACCGACTTTAATAACTTACTTATATTAATTGGCGTACGATGGTTTATGTAGGGTCTACAAAACTAGAAGGTTTATGATTTCGGCATCTCACAAAGGATACGGTTCATAAAATTGGCCAGTCATAAATATTTCAAACTTGTCTTAAAAATTGTTCCGAGACTGTTATTTTGAAATAGATTTTTTTATTCTCTCGGTTGCCATGTGCACGAAATTTCAAATTATTGATTCGCAAATATAATACAATTGTTACCAACCTAGTTTTAACAAACAGTCAAAAACTTAAAAAAAAACTTAAAACTAACTCTTCATTTGATGGCTATGTTTAAATAACGACAATGGAAAACATCCCTAAATTTTAAAAACTAAAAAAATGAATATTTATTATTTGCAAAGAAAAATTAATAGCATTATTTTATTTTGGTTTCACTATTATAAAGTACAGGTTGGATAGGTAACATGTGCAAGCCTCAGAATTCAGAAGCCTATACAATACTTTTTTATTATTTGTTTTATTTGAAAGAAAGAAGACCCTTTCTACAGTAAAAATGCTCTAAGCATCGTCCTGATGAAGCAATTTTATTTAGAATCAAAAAAATTTTTGAAATAGCTTTAGCTATATATGTTTAGACCAAATCCCAAGAACCTCCTATTTCATCTACCACCATGTCTATCCTCCCATTTCCTTCAGCACAAATTTCCAGAAATGGGGATGCCATCTCTTAATTTCGCAATTCTAGTGCTCTATCACAAAAATAAATAAAAAAAAGTTAGGTATTGCGTTGTGCGTCTTATCATAGTTGCCCGAAACTGATAGGTTCTGTTAAAAAAAAAAATTAGCTATGAAAGATTATGCAATAAAAATATGCACAGTGTATTGTGTATTTCGTTTTGATTGCAACATGTTTTATTATTACGTACTTAGCAAAAACATTTTAAGAACTTCGTAGTGATATTTCAAGATTTTTATCAAAATAATTTTTTCGTCAATTTATTATGATTCACAAAGACAACATATCTTAAAGATTATGAATCTAAGTATTAGATTCATAATCTAATACTTAGATTATGAATCTAATACTCATATGTAAAATATGAGTATTAGATTAATGACGGCTCATTATGTAAAATATACATCATTAACGCATTAAAATTATTCGATGAAATAATTATCTGAATCGTTCTGAAGATTGTGTCAGGTAGGTATAACTTTCTCTGTTAATATTTGTTTATTTTATGAGAAACTTTGATGGATTGATTTTTTTTCCAATACACATCTGAATTACTGAGAGAGTAGTCTCTGAAGACAGATCACGTATGATTTCTTCTCCAATGGAAATCAATCAAATTTGGGTTCAACCGGAATGATTCTTTCGAACGTAATTAAAAAGTAATAATCCGTGGAAATACGGAGATTCTGCTCAGAAGAGCTATTCTCTATCTTTTGTGAGATCGAGAAAGATCTCAGGCGAGATCTCCTGTCAGATTTGTGTGATTTTCTACGGCTGTTAAATGAATAAATAATCACGCATACTTGAGGGAAATCGTGCTTAAAACGACCTAAACTAAAATACGTGATAGCTCACAGCTGAAATTCTGACATCGGCCCATAGAAAAAGCAAATAACAGCCGTAGAAAATCACCAAATCTGACAGGAGATCTCGCCTGAGATCTATCTCGATCTTACAAAAGATATAGCTCTTCAGGGGAATTTCGATATTCTCAGAATGTTTCATTTAATTGATGTACATAATAGATGCCTTTAAAAAATCTATTTATTTATAATATCAATAGTGATATACGTAATAAATTTGTGGAACAGTAATCACGAAGTTAAAAATGCTATTTAAATTATAAATGCAAATATTATGCTTACATTGATTACTATTACTTAGGTATGTTTTTATAGCCTGCTTGTGACTATATTCGTGCAATTGAACACATCCAGTGATGTTTCGAATACATATTTTTTAAATGATAATATTTATTAGTATGGTATTTGACTTCTCCCCTCTTCTCATTGAAGGATGTAGTCAAATTTTATGATTTTGTAGAATTGGGTTTCGACAGAACAGGCTGATAAATAATATCACTGATAAATCCACGGCTACCTATTTCCTCTCTCCTTTTAAATTATGTGCATGTAACAGAAAGATAGGTTTTGTTGAAGTATTCATTGGCAAGAGTTACGCATTTAACTTTTTAGTGTTTTTTTGTATTTATAATTCAAAACGACTATTGTGACTAACACTTTTTCTTGGAGCAAAATTATTTTTGAGCAAAAAACTCGAAAAGCTTTACCAGTATATGTACCTATATTATCAGAACACAAAATGTAGAGATAAAAAAGTGGTCCATCCCCTCTGCCGACTCCAGCGGGAAATGACGGAATGGTGACTAGTTTTATTGAAGTACCGCATTTGAAATATCTAAAAACGTTTCATAAAAGCTTTTTGTTCCTGTGTGAAAAATAATACCTAATCATTGATCAATGCTTACACTGATGAATTCAATTCCCAGTAATCTCCTAAATCGATCTGCCTTGACTGCACCGAGCCCTATCCATAAAACTTGCTGATGAATTGGAGCTGCACTTCAATAGCTTAATGCACCGACAAATTGATTTTAAGCTCTGTGTCTGGATGATTGCACACGATGTTCAATTGCAGGAACACACTGCATCCGTACAGTATCCAATGTGTGTTTCCCAGCGGCAGTAATTGGAATGCATTTCAATCTAGCGACATGCAGTTGACCGTGCTATTGCATCAGACTATCGAAAAAGAATGCGCGAGATTGGTCTTAAAGCTACAAAAACGACCGCAAGGGTGTCAGTTCAGCTAGCATAATTACCAGACTACGGTTTTTAATTATTGGCAATCCAGACATATTTAAAGTGCGGACGATAATGTTTTGTTTATGGATATTGATACGGATATTGCGCCCAATCGTACATAGAGATTCAATTCAATTAATTTATTATTTTAAAAACAGTAAGTGTTCACATTAAGCGGAAATACATACAAACAAGTAGGTATCAACTATACTGGTAGTAATAAAGATTGCTTTTGCTTGGCTGCTTTAAATGCTGAATTGATTCTATTCAACAGCAAGTAAGCATGCCTCCCCACCAGCATGATCATTGGCAAGTTAATCCTGCAAGCTGGAAGATAAATCAGTATATATTAACAGTGACGGAGAAAACCACCGGGAACATAGAAATTAATGCTCTCCACGAATCAATGCGCAGAAATGTGTATCAACGTGTACATCCCTTCTGACGTAGGATAGAGCCACGGGTAAATCATTAAATCACATAACATAATATTGCTTTGTTGAATAAGATATTGTTTTGAATTGACTTATTATTTTATTCGAGAGGGGCTCTTTTGTGTATCCTCTTTCAATGCATGCGCTGTAAATAGGGACAACAAGCCGAGGATCAGGCATCAATGTCCATGCAACAGATGTTGAACAAGGTCGGTCATAACTTGGGAAGGTCGTTCCTTATTGACTTGTTGCGCAAGAGTATGCACAAGCCACAAATAATAATGTCACAGCTTAAATAATACTTTCCCGAGGCTGTTGGGATCATAAACAGCATGATCATGAACGACATATCGCGTCGAGGATCCGAGATTGAACGAGCTACACAGAACGGATGATTCGAAGAATCAAATAAGGGATTATCGTAATCCAAATAGCACATTGTATTCAAATTGAAAATCATCATTTAAATCACGAATATATGAGACGTTTTGAGGCTAAAATTAGTGAGTTTTGATGGAAGACAGAAGACACTAGTTGGATAGTTACGTTTCGTGTGCCATTGACTTGATTTTTTGTTACTAAAGAATGCAGTGTTGTTTTGCTATCCAGCCACTTTTTTCGTAATTTATTCAGGTATTTGATATCAACAAAAAACCATTGATACGTGCTCACAAAAAATACATACTTACATGTTCTTCAACATCGCGTCGTAGTTACAAGACGCATTTATAAGACGACCTTTTTTCTTTCGAAACGGAAAATTTGTTGCTTCTGTATTATAACGATGCGATGATTACGATTATTATTTCAACGAAATAATGCAAAAAATTAATTTAATGCTGCGAGTAGAACATATCTTGGCCTTTGATATAACCGACACTTTCTTTTTATAAACCGATAAAGATTAAGTATCCAGCATATAAAAAATGCTTTCAAGTGCAAAATCTCCTACTCACGAACCCTTTTCCGGATATGGATTTGTTACATAATGTGACAAATAATTTTTTTTAGGTTATGATCAGAAAATATTGAATATATTTGTGCCTGGACTTCAAAAAGGAAAAAAAATGCATCTTTCAGGTGTTTTTTTTTTTGCATAAATCAAAATTGGCGCCGGTGATAATTTAAACCTTATCGCCATCTGCGTAAGATAAGGAAAGTCGTCAATTTATTGGGAGTAATATATGTATAGTAAGTTCTTGAAAATTATAAAAAAAATTTAATATGTTAAAAAAATGGTTAATTTGGTATTTAAAAAAATCAATTATTTTTCACTGAAAATATTTATTACGTCAAAAGTCTCAAATTGGGGTGATTTTATTGTTCTGAGTTCGAGCGGGGATGATTTTTGATTTTTTTGATTTTTGATTTTTAATGGGATGATATTTACCCTTAGGTATGTTTCAGTGGATTGTGTCAGAGGGTTGGAACTCACAACCGGTCGAAAATCTAAAAGAGATGCCACGAGATTTTTAATTTTTTTATTTTAATTTTTAATTTTTTTGTTTGTGGATGTTTATATATTTAAGTACATGTAAACAATTATACCAAAAGTACACAGGCAATGTAATCACATTACCTGTGTACTTTGCAATGATTTACATTTCTTCTAATTATTCCGTCTATAATTGGGGAGTAAGTTTTTTTTTTAATGCAACAGGAAAGTTAATTTCCTTTTCAATTAATCTAGAAGAGGAAAACCGCACGTCTAGTCTGGGCCACATCCTAAAAAATTAAAAATATTGCCTCCTTGAACTCATTACGAAAAAAAAATATTGGGAGAAATGATGGAATTGTAAGAAAAGCATTTTTTTATCATTCAAAAGAATGTACTATAAATAGATTTAAAAATTGATGTTGTGTTGCACATGAAAAATATTTCAAGTATTTCAATATTTTTCGTAAGTTCCTTTTGCAAAATGTACTTATTGGCTTATTTTGAAATTAATCTTCACGGATATCAGCGGAGCGTGGCAGACAAATAGATATTAATCCGACCTATTATTTAGGCACGGAAGCATTGAAACTAATTTAATTCTATAGGTAACAGTCTGTATTTGTTCACTAGAATAGTACCGCCCGCAATAACTCACCACAATAGTATATTGGTTTTAGAGTAGGTTTTTTCAATGACAGCTAAATGTATCCGAACACCGTCAATAGACCCAGACAGCGTACAACGAAATCATCAACAAACCTGACCTTGACAGTAAGAACACGCTGATTTATACATGCAGGTGGGTGGGCGGCTTTTATTATTGCACTGTATTCATTTAGGCAGTGAACGTATCAATTATAGCGACAGATAACAGCTTTGGTTAGGGACAAGAATTAGTTTTCGAAGGCCTGCTAAATTGTTTGGAATCAATTGGATTTTTTCTGGTTTGTTATATCCTGGAATAAAGGTGTAGAAATTTTGTGCACCTGTCGTACTACTGTGGTAAGGGAATGTTGTGAGGCGGAAGGGAATTGTGGAAGAGAAGGAGGTAATGAGGGTTGGGAAGTCCCTAGCTATTCAGATCTAGTTACTTAATAGTAATCCATCGCTATGGCAATACTAACTTTAATTTTTACAAGAATTCTCTACCCGGCCTCCTGGAATGAAACCTAGATAAAATACTTTTTTGTATGAATAAATTTAACGTAAGTACGTTTTAAGATTTTTGTTATTTGTTTTTGGGGTGTTATGCCGTGTTGCGCTATCTCCTTCTTTAGCCAACGTTTCGGACAGCGTTACAGTGTCCATCATCACGACGGATGTGTAATACCGTAATTAATATGTAATGTGTAATAGTGTAATAATTACACTATTACAGATCTGCCCTGATGATGGACACTGTGACGCTGTCCGAAATGTTGGATAAAAAAGGAGATAGCGCAACACGGCGTAACACCCCAAAAACAATTAATGAAAAAAAATAATTTACGTAGTTTTTTATTTGAATTCTTCCGATACTGGTTTAGGATTCGCGAATTCTACTTCCGAAACCAGGGTTTCTACCGGTCTTCTACCGTTTTCTTCTAAAAATTAATCTTTTCAGCTTTGATCTGTCACACATAAAGATAAAAATTCCCACCGTATTTATTTGGATACAAAATTAATTCGGCACACTAACGTACTGTTTGGAAATTCTATCTTTGGCTTTTTCTTTATTCATCCAAACAGGATTTATTGGACTTATGTTATTCACTAAGATTCCTCCAGGGATTTTCTTCATTTATTTCAGATATTGCCGTGCAGAATACAAAAAATACGTTTTGTATTTACCCAGCTATAAAAATATGCCATTAAGTTGTTTGTTTCAGATGACTGGAATACATTTTCCAATGATGATTCACTGCAGAAAAAATGACTGCACTTGAAATTAAAAGCATCGAATAAGAATGCACTTTTTGTCGGTAATTCCATCTGTTTCTCGAATTAGTGCATTGTGAGTATGCCCATTCCAAACACAGCATCACCGCAGGAATATTCAATGAGTTTGTGATGAATATTATGCATTTTTAAAGAAATAAATTACTACCGAAAGTCTGAAAAAACGCAACTTCGGATGAAAATATTAATGTTTGTATTCAGCCGAAGATAACGGAAAAGAAACTGATCAATTAATTACTAATGGAGTATTTTTACAAACTATGAATACTGTTAAAAATGTGTGGAAGATTTATTTTTCTGATTCTGATCATTGTTCTAAAAATATGTAATTTTCATTCATAATTATTGATTCGAAAAATCGCACATTCCGAAAGCGGCCCAATTCAATTGGAACCATTTCGGAAATACAACGTCCTTTTTACATGGAAATCGCCTATGGCTGGTAAGACGGCCGTAAAATAAAATAAAAATAATTTTTTTCGAGTATAAAAAACCCATTAAAATTCTTCATCATCTCGTAAAAAATCATGGGATAGTCTGAATTCTTCATCCTTGACAAATGAGTTCCAATTTTTTAAATAATAAATAAAATTATTACAGGTAGGTAGGTAGGTACTTTTTTGCCGGTCTGACCTCTTCACATCCAATCGTTGCAATTTTGAAAATGACCCATAAATTCAAAAGCTAATTTGAGTCTATTGAACCAGAATTCACGCAGGATTGTCGCATAGACCACCGAAATCAGTAAGTTTGTCCAAAACATAATTTTTCGCCTTCCGAAAGCATCGTCGCACTTTGGTTAAGTCACAAAATGATTAACATCACATTGAGTTCTGCTGAGTGAATATTAAAACAATGGATGCTTTATTTTGAAATCGGATAAATTTCATAACACCATGTTCATGTTCAGGCCAGGGTTAAAGAGGTTAGCGAGGTTAAAGATCCGCACGTTCAAGTTTGCCCCTTCATTTTATATTCTCCTGTCAAACCTTCGTCAGTTAGTTTCAACATCTAGTGGCCTAGTTTAAGGTTGTTTATACCTTTGAGTAGATCTTCGAGAGGAGTTTGCTTTTTCCAGCATTGTTTTAATGCGTCGCAAGAGGTTTACTTCATTTAAAAAGCGTGGGTTGGACTACTAATCAGAAATCTCAATAGGTGATGCTTACAGGGTATGATGACGCTTAAGGCAATTTAATCACAAACAGTAAACACTTTATTTTCTGTAAACTGACATCAGCGTCTGACGCCTCACAGAGCCCAGACAAGCATTTGTACAAACAGATTTCTCCATATTAGGAACACAGCAAACACTACGTAACATTGTGTACCTACTCTCAGCCCACATCTTTCCCTTTTCTCGAGCATGTCACCTCCGGAATTCTATGGAAGTGGAATGATGCGCTCCGTATCATACGACTTAATAAAAACCATTTTGATTCCTACGCTCTATCGATGCGACACTATTTTTTATAACTAAACCCACTCATTCGGTCGGATTAATTGATCGAATCCATTAATGCATATCACGATCATCACCACCAGGGCTGAACGCGTAAAATTTTGCGCCCCGTACAGAAACCAATGGTTGGATAAGTTCTGCATTTTGCCGGAGGCTTTCTTTTAAAAGTACTTCCTTACGGAGTGCTTCCTTTTAAAAGTACTCGAGTTCTAGGAGCAGGTCCCGATTTTCCTCTGAAAACACTTGTCAAACAATAATTTTTTGGTGCGATACTGGGTGCTGTTGCGGCTACGAATGGCGGATCTCAAAGCCGGAACCCTGTCAAGAACCCGAGTGTTGCGAGTGGCTCGGACTGTGAACACGGGGACGCCGGTGGAGGCATTTGGGTTCTGGCTCCGAGTCCGGCTCCGAGTTTCGGGTTTGGGTCCAAGTCCTGGACCGGATTCTCTGGAAGTTGCGTTCCCTTAACTTTTCATGATATTTCTACAAAACATATCTGTTCTGGACCCGGCCCTAGCAAAACAAAACTCCAATGCGCAAAGGTTTGTTTGAGATAAACGCATTTCGGAAACTAATTAATTAAGATTACAAACAAGTTTCTTTAATTTCATTGCTGCTTTGGTATGCTTGAGAAAGTGGTTCATTACAGGTTTAAATTAAAAGATACAAAAATTAATGCGTAAAATTAGCGTTTTTATATTTAAAGCCTCCAGATATCTTTTTGAAGATACACTCTTTAAGCAAGTATCACGTTAAGGAATGCGATTCGTTTTCGGTATGTGGTTAGGAAAAGCTTTTGACTTTATCTGCTACCCACACGCACCCTTACTAAATACCCTACGGAAACGCTTCTTTTGCGTGAATTTGCATTTATACAAGTTATTGTCGCCATCAACTTAACGTTAAGGCCAAACAGAACAATTATTTGAACAACGTTAGTAGTAGTTTTCAATGAAAAAAAAAACATTTCGCAAACATGATGCGGCTCGCTTGACCGGTAGTTCAAAGTCAATATTGTCATGATTTACTAAGAATCCGTGTAAGTTATTGACTTTTTGTTTTAAACACAAAATGAACAGAACCGAAATACATATTCTTTCGCGTAATGAGATAATATTGTGAAAACCGACGTACTTAGGTACCTTCCCACTTCGACGTCTTTTTTTCTGCAAAATCCATCATCTTAACAGATATGTACAAATATTTGTTTTCAATTTATTATAGGAATAACTTTTGCACTTCATCAATGTAGTATTTGATAATTGTAGAGGACGTTAATTTATTAATAACCACCGACCTACTAGAATCTGAGATTATTTCCAGTAATTTTTATCAACCTCGTATTTCAATTTATGAAGTACCAATATTATCCTCTATTTTTTTTAATTTTTTAATTTTTAATTTTTTTTTATTTCTTTTATATATTTAATAATATTATTATTCAATTTATAAAAACAGTTTATTTATAAACAAGTTCTGCTAGGTAATTATTTTTACACGTCTCATAATTACCTAGCAGAACTTGTTTATAAATAAACTGTTTTTATAAATTGAATAATAATATTATTAAATATATAAAAGAAATAAAAAAATTAAAATGGAGTTCTACAAATTAAACTTGATAACAATAAATAAATTATCCTCTATTCATTCCCATATTTTTGCTGAAATATTTTTTGTACAATGGTCTCAGTAACTCAGAGATTAGAGTGTAAACCCTGTAAGGCAAAGGTCCTGAGTTCGATCCTAAGTTGCGACCGTTACATTTTTATTTTCTTTGTCTTTATACAATCTGCTTCTTCAATGATTCAGATATTTCTATGTTTCTTTACAGTTTTGGAGGCGGTTGTAGGTATCGCCGCCCCGGGAACCATTTATTTGATAAACAACACCTCTGCCATAGATCACCCCTAGTGGCTCGCTAGGTTTAGTGTGCCAGCAGGGGTGACCGGGTTCATGGGGGTGAGGTTTACCCGGGTCTTCGCGGCGGATGCGTTTGCTCACCAACTGCCTTGCAAACCGGATCGGAAGAGACTGGTTGATGGATACTTTTTGACCTCTTCGGCAGATTGCCTTATACCGCGGAATTCCTACCACCCCTCATATTTTTTTCGTTCTCAGAACATCCACTCCTTCCTTTCCTTAAAATACCCTCCACACAGCATCCCCAAAGATGACGTAGATGATTTTTTTCTCAATACGCCAATAAACATTTTAACATTAGTTCCACACAGGCGGCCCTGAGAAAGATAAATTGCCTTTGGAATTAATGTAAGAATTTTTACTGACATTGAGAAAAAATCTACGCAAAATAATTTCCCTCAGGGTCTACGTCATCTTTGGGGATGCTATGTGGAGGGTATTTTTAGGAAAGGAAGGAGTGGATATTCTGGGAAAGAAAAAAGTACGAGTGGTGGTTAGGAATTCCGCGGTGTAAAGCAATTTGCCAGAGACATATTGTGAAAAAATCTATGCACTACGACGAAAAAAATAAATTATTTACTTCTAAGCCTGATCTTAGTTGATTCACTTATTCAGTTAACTCTTGTTACTTCACATTTAGTTGTGAATTAAATCAAACATCACACTTTTTTGACTAGCCATTTTTTTGTTGTTGTCTATTAGGCGCCTGCTTTTGCAGATCTTTTGTACGCATGCAAATTGGCATATGTGAAGTTTGTTTTATATTCAAATGACTAGACAGTGAGAGCTTTGTTCCGCAGCATTGTTCAAGTCTAGACTCCGGGGACTTAAGTGTGATAGAGAAAGATCGTTGAATATGGAGGAATGTAATGCTCCATAGGCATTTATATTGGGCGCTCTAATCGGGGGGTATTCAGCACACTGAAGAAAGATTTCACGAATATCTGAGCATTGACACGTCCGCATTGTTTGTTAGATTTCGAGCCCTTCGAAAAATATTATTCGCTTTGATGGTATTTTAATTAGTCCTACAGATAGATGGAACCTTAATTTTTTCACCTATGGTCGTCTAAACATGTTGAGCAACATGACAGTGGTGATTTTTTGGTGATTTTGGATGTTAATTGCTGAGAACCAATAGTTTTTTTTATTTTTTATTATCTAATATTTTTGTTACATATTTTACAAGACTAAGGACGGGTTGTTTCAAAAAATTTGATGAGTTCATCAAATATTTGAAGTCAATTTTCAGGTTCTGCGTAAGTTCTTTTCGAGTTCTGTTTTTTTATGATCGTAGGCCAGCTGCTTCACAAAACTGAAATCATCACAGAACTTGAATAGAACTTACACAGAACGTGAAAATCAACGTCAAATATTTGACGAATTCGTCAAATTTTTTGAAACAACCCATCCTAACAGTTTTCAATATACAAATTTGGATAATATTACGTTATTTCGTAATGTTTTGTATTTTTTTAATTATATGAATACCGCACAAGAGTCCCAACTGCTCCCGTCTGGAGCCAGTGAGACTATGGCATTACCAATGTATGTTGTGAGGCTGAAGATAGGGGGGGGGGGGGGTAGAAAATGGGGAAGAGGAAGGTGGGAAGTACCTGGCTATTCACATCTGGTCACCAAACACGGCTAAAGCCATTTCAAGCAACGTTTCAATTCTGAATGGTGGTCTTACACCAGGGCGATACTGAGAGTATCTTCTACTTTGGAGTAACAATGTCAGTTAGTGCTGCAAATTTTATTTCGAATTCGAATTTGAATTTGTTTGAATTATTTGAACTCGTTTCAAGAAGAGCAATGATATCGTGTTCAATATTCGATTTGGATTTGCGTTAGGCTAAACCCATCCCCTTGTCTTGGAATTCACTTATGTACAGAAGTATGTAGGTTCTCTATTATCTGTAAATGTTAATTACGAAATGAATTGAATATTAAATATTTTGTAATTTTTCAAGGTCACAAGATGGAAGGGAAGTGGTGGTGGATGGCACTGGTGCTGCTGGCCGCCCTCTCCTCGCAGCCGGTGGAGAGCTGCTCCTGTAACAAGGAGCACCCTCAAACACACTACTGCCAGTCTGACTTCGGTAAGTTCACTAACATATCTTTAAATAACCAACCAACCAACCCAACATTTCCCTGGAATGTTGGACCGTCACACCACATTTCTTTTTAAAATTATAAATAACCATGTAGAATATTTCCTCTTACCTACAGTCAAAATTAAAATCATTTATCAATCATCATTTCTAAGAAAATCCGAAACGGTACATTTTCCTTTGTAAAGAAAATGTACCGTTTCTCTTGTGCGAAAATGTGGACTAGAGTTTTATAACATCCACTATATTTGCTGTAGCTCCGAGAGCTTTACAACATTTCTTAAATCTCTTGTTTTCACTTAACTTCACTGAACCCAATTTTTATTGTTCCTGGTTTGGTTGTTGTTGTTGATGTTGGGGTTGTTTTACATATATTTTATTTGTTTTATTATTACATATTTTTTTAATTTACATCGTTATTGAATGGATGGTATTTATTATTCGATATTTTTTAATGTTAATCCTTTGTCATTTGCTTACATCATTAAAAAAATGTTATACCGCATCTCGCATGTTGTCAAACATAATCAATTTTTTGATTACTCAATAAAATCCAGAATTCAAGGGTTCGACAACGTTCATAATATATAACTAATAAGTTTGTGTCCCTAAATTTCCAACATTGTTTTGAGCGCTGGAACTTTTCAAACTAATTATGAAAGAAGACTTGTGTAGGTACTTTCTAACCGATTATTGACCATCGTATTTTTTTCTATTTCAGTCGTTGTAGCGACCGTTAGAAGACTGATGAAGTCCTCGTCGTACGAAACTGTTTTCAAACTGAAGATCAGAAAAGAATTCAAGGTAAGTTCAAAGATCATTTATCTTACTTTTACAGATGGAAATAAATGTGATATCTCTCAGTATCTATTTACGCTTAAATCGGCGACCAACCGAAAGTTTCAGAAAACTACAAAAGTCACCAAAATAGAATATTGTTTTACGTACAGAGCTGACACAATATCCCATTAGGCGTTTACCCTTCTGCAAACTGTTTAAGTTACCCAAATAAAAGTTTTTCCATTATATTGTGTCCAGTTAAATAAAATTACTTATTGTTTGCGCAAATATTATTTGTCGCACCTTCACTGCTACGAAATTGCCTACTTTTTTCATAAAATTATTTGGAAATGTGGTTTAAATAATATTTTCCTGAAGAATATGGTTGAACTTTTGTTCTGTAATTAATATGTCTTATGTTGCATAACTCGGGTCGTTCGGACATTGTTCTGAAATGGTGCCAGCGCAGTACTCGATGGTTGTTGGAGTCATACCCAAGATATAGGATGGATGTACAATATGATACTCCGCCTATATGTTGATAAAGGTCTTAACCCCCTTAACCTTTACGGAATGAGTCTAGAAACATTTAAAACTGAAGTCAAAATTACGAGCCGCAAGATAAATGGATAATATCATGACGATCTTTGTATTTATGATATTACCGTTAACTAAGATTTAAAAAAAAATATTTTTTAAATTTGAAAGTTCGCTATGTCTGACAATGTTCTGGACAAGTCCGGAAAATACTCACTTTTTGATGTCCTATACATGTAAAATAGTTCTTTAACGCCTATATCGTAAATTGTATCACGATAGCTTCCCTTTAACAGTAGTATTTTATTACCATTATCACCAACACCGGTAAACCAGAAATAAAAGATTTCGAAAATAAATTATTTTGATCAGCCTTTTAAGTGATTTAATGTTAATGCCCAAATAATTTCACTTTATTTGTAATGTTGACGAGCCCAAGCCTTGTGGGACTTTAAAATTTTTGATTAACTAAATAAACATTGAGTATTTTTAATTATTCGAGGCGGAATATATATTCATGCCCCAAACATTATCGCTAAATCTCCTTTCAAATCTCCACCGCTTTGGCTTGACCGCTGTCAAACTTCCAAGACCCTGATTTTAAAACAACGTCACAATCGATCTTCGTGTTATTTTGGCACCTGATGGTGTTTGCGTACCTACGGCAAACTACCAATCTGCAAATAATGACAAAATCGCGGACTGAATTCGCGGAAGAATATTTGTAAAAAGTTTAGATTATTAAGTCGGTTCTTATGTGGAACGTGCTCCCGCCTTCCGCGTGAATAAATCCTTTCTCACAGCCCTTCCCATAACGCTACGTAACTGGATGGTGACATAGTCTCCTGTCTTTACCGTATACAGATAGGGGGCGATCTTGTGAGGTGTAACAAAAAAAGTTTTAAATTTTAAAAAGTTCTAAGATATCTTCAGTAATAATACAATTATTTCCGAGCTTAAATTTTAATAATAATTTATTTCCTTTCAGATGTCCGAAAAGGCGAGAGTTGCTCTGAAATCTGGACGACTCATAACCGCTAACGGCGAGGAGCTCTGTGGGAGATCACTGCAACTAAATACGACATACCTCATCACAGGTAAAAGCCAAGTTTCAAACCAACCACTTATTAAATGCTAACTTCAGAATGTCCAATGCACACACCGACATCGAATATTCATATATCGATGCATTCACAACCGTTTTAAAGAGTCTTTATACAACCTTGGCCGAATATATTTTGTTGATATTTTGCAAATGTAAACCATAAAACACGAGATATACGCAGATTTGTCGTTATTTGCCAAACTATGAAAAATATGTATTAAAGTAAATATTTTTTTAATTTTCAGGAAGAGTCATAAGTCTTCAGGCGCATTTGAATCTGTGTAACTTCGTGGAGCCCTGGAGGGATGTGACTCCTCGCCAGAGAAAGGGATTCAGGATGCTGTACAAGCAGGGGTGTCCTTGCAGGGTAAGGATTTCATTATTCATGCCTTTCATATCCGAAATTTTACGATAAAATATTGTCCTGCCTTTCTATATTTCATTTTAAGTTCTCCTTTGTAACAATCTCAATCTCATAGTCGTACTGGTATCGGGCAATTGAAAGTCTTTTTTGACCACATAAATCACATAAAAAGTTTAAAAAAAACGCACATCTACATATCTAATCGAGTAAAACAATTGTGTACGAAAAAACCTGCACACTTAATGTATGACTTGAAATAAAACTAACAGACAATTATTTCAATAAAAAAACTTTGTAATTTGTAAAATTATGTAAAAGTTCCAACGTTTTTGTTTCTGGTTCAGAAACTGAAAAGTTTTCCACGAGATTTGTTGGAAAATTACTCAATAATAATATTTGTTGTTTGTATTTAGATCAACAAGTGCCATTCGCGCAACGAATGCGACAGCAAAGCCAAGCACATCTGCAGGTGGGCGCATCCCTTCGACAATCTGGACTGCCACTCGCCCTACGGCATCTGTCTCATCAACCAATCAGGTTTGTGTCACTGGGCGAGAGCTCCTCGCCTGACGGAATGCCTTCGGAAAACAGCGCGGGAGGAACTTGCGTTTAACGGATGAAAACATTCACCCATCACATTATTTTTAGAACTTTAAAATTAGTTGAAAAAGAAAACTTTAAAAAAATAAACAAAATAATGTAACCACACTTTTCGGGTTGTTATCGACAAATTCATTTTCTTTCGGAGAAACGTAAGAAAATATGTAATTTTGATTTAGTTTTTAAAAATTTTGTTAAAATTATTTGATTTGAGTAAGAAATCATTTGGTTAGAGATCTGATTTTACTATTATTGTTAAAAAGTTGCGATTTGACCCATTTATATTGATATTATATGTTTTTTTTAATTAATCAAGTTTGTACCTGGAAAATTATTTATGACATTACTAACAGGTTGTAAAGGGAATTGTGTATTGTACCAGGATCAAATTAAAGCATCGGGATTGAATATTAAAATTTGAATGAACGAAAGTTTATCATTAAAAAAAAAAT
The DNA here is from genome assembly GCA_936435175.1 of Glyphotaelius pellucidus. Classification (NCBI taxonomy): domain Eukaryota; kingdom Metazoa; phylum Arthropoda; class Insecta; order Trichoptera; family Limnephilidae; genus Glyphotaelius; species Glyphotaelius pellucidus. Next base: position 1,862,340 of record OW386537.1, read on the forward strand.
AACCCTAATAAACTAAACGAAAATATGAAAGAGAACAAGACACAGAAAAATAGAAAAAGACAATGGTCGCAACTGGGATTCGATCCCAGACCTCTCGTCGATGGGAATAACCTTCAAAAATTATAAAAAGAGAGTTTTTCTTATGAAAAATTGAACGAAAGTTTAATTAATTCCAACAAATTAACAGTTGTTATTTTGAACCGCTGAACTAGACTGGAGAAAGCAGGTTTTTAAAATTGTCAGTACTTTTAGATAAAGGTAACATATCATCTAAAATATTGTAAGAATGATTAATTATTTATAATGATTATGTGAAAGTTTTGTAAATAGATAGGTTTTATTTATTTTTTGGTTAAAATTAATTATTATAATAAATATATGTTAAAAGTTTTTTCTACATTTTATTTTGGGATGTTTAAGTTTAATGATAAAAAATTGTACGTTTCATGATCAAGTGAAATAAAAATTAATTTAGGAGTACCAACAGCTAATATGATTAATTTATAGATAAATTTTAAAGTATGAATAAGAATGGTGTTCCAGTTATTGCTGTAAATTTGCTTTAAAAATGTACAATATTCAAAAGTTGCAAAAATATTATTTTATTTTATATCTTTTAGAAAACTCAATAAAAAACATTTAAAAATGCTTGTTTTTAATTTATTTCATGTACTCGTTTTAAGATGATATGACACTTAGTAATTATGCTTTTATCTTCCTGCTACAAATAAATTAGGGGTTTCTTGAAAATATGTAGTTTTTGAGTGAATAAAAAAAGGTTGTACATATCACTAAAATCCTATTTGACCAACGACAATGATGTTGCCGGCCACTCGATTATTTCCAAAAGAAATATATGATATCACTCTTCAACACTCCTTCCATGAGGCTTTTTATACTTTTACTTTATTTCATATCATAATATATTTTTAAGATAGTGTAAAATTAGAAACACTTCAAGAATAAAACAAACCTGGCTTAATAAAATTATCAAGGGCTTTAAAAAAACTTCTTGGAATAAAATAATATAGGCCGATATTGAAGATAACAAATTAAATTCTTCTTAGAGTGCTTGGATAAAAAAAAAACAAAGCGTGTAATTTACATGTGGTAAAAGTGAAACCTTCAGAAAATTAAAGTAGACAAGAGTGGAGAGGCTACGAATCACCGCAAAAAGAAGGGACCGGTAGGCTACGAAGCACCGCACAAAGAGGAGACCGATATTTTACTATTTCATTCTCTCGCAGGCCATATCCTATAGACGTATGTGTTTGTCTCTTTTTAGTGTCGCTATTTTGCGTTTCATCGAGTTTCCGTTTTCTTGAATACCCGCGGTAGAATGAACATGTCGTAGGTTTTTTTTTTTTTTTTTAACTTTAGTAGCCTAAACGAGTAGTTAATCTACCTCTACTGCTTTACTTCAGTGTCATAAACATTATATTTATTAGGATTTGTATATGTAGGTACCTATGTTTTGCAAAGGTTTGACGAGAACATTTTCGACATTATTAGTACAAGCAAATGAAATTTTGATCTTCAGTAACAGTTTTCTTTTTTTAATAATTTTATTTTGAGAAATATTTTTTTTCTTTCACATGACATCATCGGTCACTCAGTCGAGTAACTGTCCCTTCCCTAACCCAATACTTACTACTGCTGTGTTATGTTCTTAGTTTAAAAAAAAACATCTAAAATGTAAGGAAAATTTCCTCTATATATATTTATTACTTCAAATAATGTTAGGAATCACTGGTCAAAGTAAGTCAATTACGTCCCTTAATACCCTGTAAATCTATGAGCAATGTACCTAATATACCGAAAGGAAATAAACAATCATAGGCTATATGGAGGACGGTAGAGATGGTCAATACCTGAAATGAGTTGTCATTGCGACCCCAGTCACCTGTGACCGATGTGAAACCGGTTCTTTAACCCTTAAGGCTAATTTGTTCGCTTTTCGGAACAACTCATAAAAATCGTTGTGTCCCCTTACTATCGAAGTGAGAAATATGATATAAATGGTATTGGAAAGAGAAAACACCACGCCTTATATTCAAATCTAAAAGTTAAGCACAAAACAGTAAAAAGTATACCTTTATGAAACTAAAGTTTCCGAACGTAATTTGAAAAAAAATACTTTGGGAAATTTTTATTAATTATTTTTACATGGAACGACAAAACGGTGAGTTGATAATGGCATTTATAGTACGATTGTCTAATATAATAAATATTCCGGGTATGTTCGGTTGATTTATTTATTTCGGATTCTGTAATTTAAAAGCGTATTTTATCATCTTTCAAACACAGTTTTTAGTTTTCGGATACGTTCAGAAATATTCCATTTATTTGGATTTTATTGCGAAGCGTCAATATTTTGACCCTCTAACAAAATATTGCTCAGGCCTGAGGAGTTAAAATAAAATTTTCTAATATTCTTCCTAAAGGTTCACGTAATCAGGATAGAAATATCGATCATGTTATGGAGTACGGTGAAGGCACTCACCATGTCCGTGTGGTTAGGGAAGTAGGTCTGCTCGATGAGGGGGAAGTTTTCTTTGCCGAGCCTCCTCTGCAGCTGCAGGAGATGGCCGAACACCCATGGCTTGTCCTGGAAACAAACAACCCTGTTAATAATGGCTAGCTCTTTGCACTTTTACGAATTAAAATCGACCAAAGACGTAATAAAACCAATGACATTGTTGGAATAATTCAAAATCAACTTCTTTACTAAGCCGTGAGACATGATATTACTGTTTTTTAAAATAAACTTATAATCCCCCTTTAGGATTTAATGAATAAATTTTTTCTTCCGCCTTATTTCAGAGGATTTCGGGTTTCGGAGGGTTAAGTAAGCTTTTGAGCTCAAATTACAATTTGGGAGGAGGGTATGGGTACCGCCACCCCTGGAACTATTTATTGGATAACCAACACCTCTGTCATATGTTGTCACAAGTGGTTCGCTACGTTTGGTGATATAGCAGGGTTCGTAGGGTGAGATTTGTCTGGGTCTTGGCGGCGAATGCAACTGCTAACCAACTGCGTGACAGGCTTGGACCTTTGGATTTCTCCAGCATGTTTATCTAAACCCACCGCCTTGCACCGCGGAGGGAAGGATGGATTAATTCATCTGTCACTCCTGGACACACTCACCCCCAGATTCTTACCAACCCCTCATACCTGTTTCCTTCCCAGAATTCCCTTTAGTTCCTTCCCTAAAAAGAATTTCCAGAGATGACATAGGCCCTGAAGATAAATATTTTCCTCAGGGCCTCCTGGGTGGAGCTAATATTAAAAAAAAAATTCAACCACAAATTTATGTGTTGGTAACTAATTTATTTTGAAGCTTTTTGTTATTTATTTTTGGGGTGCTTTGCCATTTTGCGCTACCTTCTTCTTTGGCCAACATTTCGGACAGCGTTACAGTATCCAAAACATTGGCTAATGAAGGAGGTAGCGCAACACGGCATAACACCCCAAAAATAAATAACAAAAATACTTTCGGCCGCGAAAACCTAAAATCATACTTATTTTGAAGCTGTTTTGAAATGAAAATTTTGAAGCTGTTTTGAAATGAAAAAAGTAATTAACGAAAGAATTTTTATTAAAACAGATACTTAACCTAACCATTTTATATACAAGGGCAACCCAAAAGAGTTTTTTTTTAATCAAAACAGATACATAACTTAACCTAACTATTTTATACACAATGACATCGCACGTGACTGCACAAAAAGGTAATAATTTCGTCGGCAGCTACCAGTCTAATTTTATCAGAATTTATTCATTTTTAATATGTGAAAAAGGAAAACAACGATAAAACCGTGATTTCGAACATTTGTAAGTTTGTTCTCGTTTGTAAATAAAATGCTACGATTATTGTAATACGTGTCGATCGATGAACTCACAAATTGCAGGCTGCATGAAACGAGCGAATCGCGGGCTGGCGTGTGCCATGTTTGTTGCGTGCGCCGCGTGGCGTGCGCCGCGTCACACGCGAATGTCAAATTTATTATTAGCTCTCATTAATTACGTGGTCACATACTTCCGCTATTCTACAATTCCACTATTCCGACTTATATTATTGACTTCCGTTTGTGAATGCATTAAGCGTTACACGGATGAGCTTTTTGAACACGTGTTCAATATCACAATTGACCTAAATATGTTGAAACAATATTACTACGCTAAAATAAAACAAATTAAGGAGGACTAAGAAAAAAACTTGTTTATTATAATATTCTTTATCCAAAAAAATAAATTACATTAATTTGAATATTTATTCAAAACGAAATTCCCAACGGATGGTATCATAAAATATCATGCCTAGGTCTAGGTACTTAATAAAAAAAATTAAATAAAAATATGATTTTTTCATCGTAACATAGAAATTTTTCTCAAACAATTTTTTTGATTTTTCAACCAACACAAAAGATTTCTAAGAAAAGTATTTGGAATAAACGACGTACGCGCACGTTTGGATGGTAAATATTAATGCACACCATAGTGATTCAAATCGATTCGAAATAATTTGTAACTCCCGCCCGCAGTCCCCTTATACCCCTAAGTAGTCCTACAATACAGTACACCATTACACAAGCAAGAATATCTTTTAAATGATTTTACTGTACATAAATGGTTAAATGCTAAAAGCATAATATTATGCTGAATACAATATTATTGTATGAAATCTTTGAATAAACCCAAAAACATTATGGTGATTCATTTTTGAAGTGTTATGCCATGTTGCGCTACCTTATTCGTTAGCCTACGTTTCGGACAGCCTTACAATGTTCATCACCAGGGCAGATGTGAATGTGTGGCTGATGATGGACACTGTAACGCTGTCCGAAATGTTGCCTAAAGGAGGAGGTACCAGATGACGGCCTGCGTGATCTAGCGGTAAGGCTCTTGACTCGCAATCCGAAGGTCGCGGGATCGAATCCCGGGGTGGCAAATAATTTTTTTTATTATTAATTTGTGTTATTTCACAATTAAATCATTTAAAATAATATATAGTATATTTGCGGCACGTTCCAGAGTGGAAGATACTCGAAGTATCGCTCTGGTGTAAGACCACCATTCAGAATTGAAACGTTGCTTGAAATGGCTTTAGCCGAGTTTGGTAACCAGAACTGAATAGCCAGGTACTTCCCCACCTTCCTCTTCTCCATCTCCTTCCCCTCCCCACTACCTTCAGCCTCACAACATACCCCAATTGGGGATGTCGTAGTCTCACTGGCTCCAGACGGGAGCATGGGACTCTTGTGCGGTGTTCACAAAAAAGTACCGCAACATGGCATAATACCCCATACGATTTTGAACCCAAATAATTTTTTTCAAAGCAGGTAAAGAGAAAAAAATTTTATAATAAAACTCGTTGAATGAAATTTCTCACGCATGGAAAAACATAAATTGCACACGTGGAAAATTATTCACCCGTGGTGGGCTTTTGTTACTAGTAAAATTAAAAATAATGGGGAAATTACTGTTCACTTAAGCCTTATCGTACAGGGATAGAAAAAAATGCCACGAATAAAAGCCATTTATTATTCGGAGAGAAAATTAGCACCATTACACTTTGAACTGAGCCTAATTTTTAAGTCATTATTCTAAGCGAGTGATTCTCAACTAAAAGGCAGAAATGAGGGGCAAACCAGAGCATACAGTTAAACTCGAGCATACCAAGCTTGAGCACACAGTTAAAAAAATAAATATATTCGATCTGAACGACGTTTGGAATAGTCAAAAAACAGCAATTAAAAAACAACCCTTAAAATTCAACTGACAGTATCTAAATAGAACATTTTAAACCAATGCGCGTCCTCAATGTACGCACATATTTTTGTATTTATTTTGGGAGGCAAGTATATGTACCGTCGCACCTGGAACCATTAATTGGATTTTTTTAACATGCTCTGCACACGAAAAAATATCTCTCAGAGCCTATGTCATCTTTGGGGATGTTGCGTGGAGAGTCTTTTTAAGGAAAGGAACGAGAGGAAGTTCTTAGACGGAAATAAATATAAGGGGTGGGTAAAAATCTCGGGTCAATAAGTCCAGGAGTGACGGACGTATGAATCCATCCTTCCCATGCTTAGCAAGGCGATGAGTCGAGAGAGTCCGGCTGGAGAGGTCAAAAGGTCTCCTTCAACTTGTCTCCCCCGATCCGGCCCGCTACGCTGTATGTGGGCAAACGCATCCGCTGCTAAGTCACCTAATGTATGGTAGGTTAGTTATGCAATAATTTTTTAAGCTTTTTTAAAGTTTTATTTATTCATTGAATTGTTTGTTACATGCATTTTAGGATTTTTCGACCACCGTGCTAGGCACTTTCCCGTGTTGTTCCCGGTTCCCGGTTGGCAGTACCTAGACCCGCCTAAATTGACGAATAACTAATACCTCTGCTAAATGTCATCCCAAATGGTTCGCTACGTTTGGTGACTGAGTCAGGCGTGTCCGGGTTCATGGGTTGAGGTTTTTCCAATCAATGATCGGGATTGGGAGAGACTGGTTGTGTTGAGGAAAACCTATTTTTGAGACTTTGACCTCTCCGTACTCTTTCAATCCATCGCTTTGCACCGCAGTGTGAGGGATAGATTAACACGTCCGCTACTCCTGGACACACTGACCCCAAAATTCCTACCCATCTCTCACATCTTTTCCTCCCGAGAACTTCCTGGCTTTCCATTCTTAAAAAACCCTCCACACATGTTTATCAAAAATGAAATAGGCTCTAAAGGAAATTCTTTTCCGCAGAGCTTCCTGTGAGCAGCTAATGTAAAAAGGGTATATAAAATACGGTGACCGGCCAACTCGGAATGAAACCAACTCGGAACCATCTCAGATTAGTCATTTAGAGTGATAAAAAAATATATTTTAAAAATTGGTTAAATAGGTTATGTTAGGTTAGGGTTATCGGCAAATTTAGAATTATTTTTTTCATAGATTTTAATGACTTTTCAAGGAGGTGTTGAGTTGACATTATTCCCAGTTGGCATGGAACCATAAAATACATAATTCTAATTGCTCAGAGTAAAGTAAGCTTGAGGGATTATTGAACGAAAAAAGTTGAAAAGAGGCCTATACAACCAACATTGGATTGAAAAAATACAAAATTACTGTACGATAAATAGGCGACCTCATACATACTTTGTAAAACATACATAACTTTTCTTATTTCTACGTTGATGATATAAATGACAGAAAAAATGTCAAGTTAATAATTTTTACATAAAACTTGAGACAATATTTCAGTGAACATTTTGTTGCAAAAAGAAAACTGATGCGCATTCGATGCTTGAAAGTAACCTGCGATTAATGTACGGGTAACAGTGCATTTTTCATTAACGTTTGTATTATTGTACAAATTAAGTATTTATCTATGATTATAAAAATAAGCCTATCTATCTGAGTACATTTTTTATCCACAATAGAGATCTGATGGCAATCTTATAATGTTTTACAATATTATTTGGTGAAGAATTTACCTGGAAATTGTAGATGGCGTTGATGGAATTGATAGAGGGAACTCCTCCGAATTTGAGGCCCAGCAGCAAGGAGCGGTACTCCTCCCCTGCATCCCGCAGGTTCTGGCGGACTAGGACGAAATCTGGCCTGGAATAACCAACAATAGTTGTAAAGACGTTTGATTTTTGGATTTTTAGGGGCAATCCTTCCTGGTAGGTATAATATTCAGCGAATATTATGTTTATATGTGAAAGCATTATGAATTTTTTAATTAACTCCACACAGGAGTCCCTGAGGTAAAGAATTTCCCTCAAAGCCTAAGTCATCTTTGGGGATGCTGTGTTCTCCAAAGATGACATAGGCCTCCTGTATTGAGTTAACTATAAGTTCACTCCTTCCTCTTCTCAAAACGACCCTTCACACAGCATCCCTAAAGATGACATGTGCCTCCTGTATGTAGTTAATGTTAAAAAAGGCACAAACATCACTGAGCGAAAAGCGAAATGAGTAGCGCTGTCATTCCGTTTAAATTAGGTGAGCAGAATACAAAAGCATTTCATTTGCCAACCCCCATTTCAAATATGTGATATAAAAGTCACCTGATGTATTTGGAGAATTTACTCAGAGAGTCAATAAAACCTACGTGATTAAAGTGGGTACGATTCCGATGTGATTTTCAATGAAAAAAACCCATGAGTGTGCTGAGTAATTTATTTTTTTAACCCTATATTAAACTGAGAACTTCAAGGGTAGGAACTGCGCGATCGGCGCCCGCGCTGCGGCCTGACTGCTTAGCCGAACTTATAACAAATAAGGTAAAAATATTTCAATCATGTTAAAACTACAAAAGCGCCATGGCGTTGAACGATACCACTAAACATACTATGAGGTGTATTTAATTACCGGGTCCGATTTATTGAATTGTTCTTTGGCTCGCTATTTATGTATTTGATTAAAAATCAATAAAAAAAACATAATTGGTATTTAGTATAAATGATACACCAAAGCTTAAGTTTACGTAAATGATTGGAAAATAATTTTACCGTAAAATGGGGCGACTTTTGAATCTGCTTGATTCTGCCTTCCACGATTATTTTCGTGCAACGTGGTTAAAAGACGCTTCAAAAATAAGTATCGAATTAGTTTTTTCGTTATTTGTTTTTGGGGTGTTATGCTGTGTTGCGCTACCTCCTTCTTTAGCCAACGTTTCGGACAGCGTTAGTGTATCTGCCCTGATGATGGACACTGTAACGCTGTCCGAAACGTTGGCTAAAGAAGGAGGTTACCCCTAAGGAGGCATAACACCCCAAAAACAAATAACGAAAATACTTTTGGCCGTGAAAATCTAAAAACCCATCAAATTAGTTGTTTTATGATTACTAGTGGTCGCCCAATGGTCGAAATTCAACCACAATTGTAATGTTTTTTTTTTTTTATTTAAATGTATTTTCATCTGATGATCAATGTATTTTTTATGCATAATTAAAAAAATATAAATATATTAGCATTCTGCACTCCTTTTCTTTATAAACTATAAGTGTGCGAAATTTCATACTCCTCTGTCCGCGCAATTTTCGTAAAAAGGGGTACAAAGTTTTTGCTTCACGTATTAATATACTGATGATGATATTCAAACAAAAATGGCGATTGAATTGTGACGCTGTTTTTTTTAGATATTTTCAGATCATTTTATGAATTTCTCAACGATTATTAAAGTTTGCTCGCATTTACACTGTACAGTTTATCACTGTCTCGCATTCGACTCTGTATTCGACTCGCATTTAAAAAACATATATTTTTATTGTGATTGACGTATCCTTGTAACAAGTTAATAAAAAATCGTATATCAAAGTCACTCTATTCCGAAAGGTGACTTTGATCACCTTTCGGAGGTTTTTGTTAGCTTCACAAATAGAAATACATTTCGATAGTTTAAATACATGATTTTCTGCTGTGTGGAGGGTATTTTTAAAGAAAAGAAAGAGAGGAAGGAAAATGATATGAGGGGTGGGTAGAAATCTGGGGGACAATGAATCCAGGAGTGATGGATGTATGAATCCATCCCTCCCACTGCAGTACAAGAAGATGAGTCGACAGAGTCCCTCTGAAGAGGTTTAAATTAGGTCTACCTCAACTAGTCTCTCCCGATCCGGCCCGCCACGCATTAGGTGGGCAAACGCATCCGCCGCCAAGACTGAGACAAACCTCACCCAATGAATCCGGGTACCACTGCTAAGTTACCAAATGTTGTGAAACACTTGGGGTGACCTACGGCAGAGGTGTTGGTAATCCAAATAATGGTGCCCGGAGCAGCGGTACCCATATCCGCCTCACGAGTTGATGATTTTATAAAAATCATTTAGTTTCGGATTTGAAAATTGATCAAATTCACCCCATTTTAAGGTCCCACTTGAAAATATCTCTGCTTACATCTAACGTTTTAAAATATATTTATTAAATATTTTTTATAAGAATAACTCTCTTTTTATAACTTTTGAAGGTTATTCCCATCAACGTAATACATCATTGAAGAAGAAGATAACACTTATAATCTAAATGAAAATATGAAAGAAAACAAGACACAGAAAAATAGAAAAAGACAAATTGGTTACAAACCAATTCTTAGAATGATTGTTTCCAATAAAAAGAGTAGTTGCCTATAATATTGAAAAAAAGAACTCGTTGAAGATAATATTTGAAATATGAGATTGACAAATATGACGGTGTGATAAAAGGTAGCAATAGCGAAATTGGATAACGCGCATGTCCCGGTTAGACGAGAGGTCTGGGTTCGAGACCCAGTTGCGACCATTGCCTTTTTCTATTTTTCTGTGTCTTGTATTCTTTCATATTTTCATTTAGATTATTAGTGTAATCTTCTTCTTTAATGATAAACTTTCGTTCATTCAAATTTTAATATTCAATCCCGATGCTTTAATTTGATCCTGGTGCAATACACTATTCCCTTTACAATCTGTTATTATCAGTAATGTCATAAGTTATTTTCCAGGTACAAACTTGATTAATTAAAAAAACATATAATATCACTGGTCGCAATAGGGTTCGAGTCCCAGTTGCGACCATTAAATTTTTCTATTTTTCTGTGTCTTGTTTTCTTTCATATTTTCATTTAGATTATAAGTGTTATCTTCTTCAATGATATATATTTATTATTTTATTGGACCAATTTAAGTGTTCTTGTAAACAAAAATCTTTTTTACATTGAAAATAGTAAGCACTATTTCTGTTATACACATGCTTTGTTTGAAAATAGTAAGCACTATTTCTGTTATACACATGTTTTGTTTGAAAATAGTAAGCACTATTTCTGTTAACTACATGAATTGTTGGAAAACAGTAAGCACTATTTCTACTATACATACATATGCTTTGTTTGTAAGTAAGCACTTTATCTGTTTTACACAAGTTTTGTTTGAACATATTAAGCACTATTTCTGTTATTTACATGTTTTGTTTGAAAATTCTTTTCCAAATATATAAATGATTTGAAAACAACCATTATTTGTTACGTCTTATTGAAAGCCAGATGAGACATTCTAACAGAAATTCGATGCAACATCAATCAGTGAAATGTCGACATTTAATACAATTAGTTCAATTATAAAGTCCTTTTAATGGCTGGAAAATGCTCTCCAATTATCGATGGAAATATGGTGTATTTGTTGGTACTCTAAAATACAAATCTATTCGTCGAATTCCTGCGAGAAAGATTTACATTTTAATTTAATTAAATCACAAAGGATTCAGGATTTTAACGTGACGGGGCAGCGGAGTCGATTTAATTAGGTAGTCTTTAAAATTATTTATTCACTGAACAAAAATAAAGAACATTTAAAAATGTTTACGCGTTTGATCGGTCAATAAACTGCCAGGCGGGCTGGCAAATACAGCAAGGACCTTTCGTATAATTTATTTAGCCATTTTAAAGCTAAAAGTAAAAAAAATTATGTAACCAAATTTATTGGAGAAACGTTTTTTTGTAAATCTTAGCATTATAATTTATAATCTGATTTACTTTGAATATATTTCCGGGAACCATTCGTAGTATTACAGTATAACTTAAAATAATTTACTACTAAGAAATATTGAGCTTTGCCACGTGGGTCTACATTATATTATTATTAATAGAATTTGTGAATTTCAATTGCCTCCTCTAATTGGGAGTGTTCTAAGCATTTTTGGTCTGCCAAGGTTGATGGGATGAGGTTTGTCTGGGTCTTGGCGGTGAATGTCGGCTCACCAGCTGCATGACAGGCCGGATCGGGAGAGAATGGTTGAGGAAGTCCCTTTGACTTCTCCAGCCATACTCCCTCGGAACATCGCCTTACACCGCAGTGGGAGGGATGGATTCATACGTCCGTCACTCCTGGATACAATGATCCCTAGATGCCTACTGTGGCGAATCAAATTTCGTCTATTACAGAGCTAGTTTCCGGAGAATATGGAATGTTACATTACCATCTCCTAATTCTCTTTTCCTTCCTAAAACTACCTCTCCTTGCTTTTCCAAAAATACCCTCCTCACAACTTCCCTAAAGATGACATAGGCCCCGAGGGAAATTATTTTCAATAGAAACTTCTATGTGGAGCTAATGTCAAAAAATACAAAAGACTTCAGGAACAAATCCAAAGTAATGGCCGGTTTTAATTAAATGCTCCGCAATTACCGATTTGTCAGGGTGGCCAAGTTTACATACATGTTTTTTTTTCCCTTTTGAAGATCATCCGTTCTGTCTGACTTACATAAAGCTTGACACATTATTTATCTCAGAAAAAATTAAACAAACATAAATGTATATAAACATCAAATTATTCATTTTAAGGTTCTTACCTAAAACACCGAGCGACCTTCGTCCCGTTTCTGAAGACAGCCATCGATACATTTACCCCATCAGCATTCGCAGTCAGGGATAATTCCTGTTGGAAAAATACAAAACAAATTATTTGAAAATGTCGTTTTTATGGAAAATAAAAACGAATGAATTGGTTTTTTTTATTCAAGATTGGTGTATTGGGTACTAATTATTATCACAGTAAAACAAAGATGATAAATGTAATAGCAACTTGGATGCCTATGGTACAAATCTTTCTTTTGGGGTAAGTGAATTACCCCACTTTAGAACGGAATGTTAACGCGGTTCTATTGTATCCTTTAACTCTTCACCGTATATCATGAAGTTAAGTATATTTTTTTTATCAGCGAGCCAATGATAAATGGTATTTTTAATACTCTGCCTCTGAATTTTCCATGTAAGTCCATTTTAAGTTTGAAAAAACACATATTTGTGTTTTCTGTCTCTTAGTATTTTTATTTTATTCAGTTAGATTCGATACAAAAATAATATTTAGTCTAGGATAAGTTAGTTGCTAGGTAAAGTTAAATCATTAAAGTGCTTCACCGTGAAAAACTAGACAGAACTTAATTGGAACTGGAAATAGATATGACGCAAGAAGCCTTAAAGTATTAATTCAATTCTAGGAGCTTTCCATAATTAATTTCCCTTTAGTCAAGCTTCGCTACGCAGTCACTTAATAGTCTGTATACTGGCAGGTAGTGATGAACATCATTTAAAGGAACTATTGCAAATAGTTCCAATCCGACCACAAGAATGGAACTTTGAGTTTGCTAATGGTACTACATTATTTGCTGTTTATTTAATATGTCTGTCTATTTCCTTCGTTCCAGGAAATGAATGAAGGCATAATTGGAATGCAAGGATCTTCTCCTGAGGAAAATAATTTTCCTCGCCCTTTTCTTTGGAAAAGCTGCGTGAAGGTTCTTTTTCAGAAAAGGAACGAATGGCCTTGGGAGCTGAAGAGACCCATTTTCTTGAGAGACAGCCTAGTTGAGGAAGGATTTGCCGTCCTGAATTTTTGAACTCCAGAACAAGCCATAGAAACGATCCATTGCGCGTCTAAAAGTTGAAGTATTCAAGTTGAAGTAGGTACAGACAAAATTTGTGAAAATGTTTAAAAAATTATAATGAAAATTTATCAATATTGAATAGAGATTCTGGGAGGATGCGGTGATGAAACGTGGGACCAGGTTTTTTTTTTATCAAAATAACTTAAAGCATTTGACGTGTATTGTGGAAACAACAGAATTATGAAATATTTTATAAAAAATATTTATATTTTTTGAATACCAGATTGTACAAAATCGGGTAGTGATTTGAAATCCCACACTGTAAAAAAGTATTGGAATGCCTTAAAAAAGCACAGGAGAAATACTATAAAGTGTCTACGACAAGCAAATAAAAAAGGAGTTATTTGTCTTGCCTGCTGGCTATTTACGAATTGCGCGAAATGACGAATTCTCAAAACCTTCTCACGAAGCCTTTTTTATACTTCAGTTTAAGCTTTCCCCTCAAGCCTTCTCGTGTCGGAACTTCCGGCGAGAACTTCGTTAATAGGATGTTAGGGTGTGTTCTGTGAAGAGGGTGTTTTCTTTTTCGTTAAGTTTTTCAGCCAAGGCGGCTAGAGTGATAAACCCACGACATTGTCTTGAATCCTACAAACTCCGACAAAAATAGGCGAGAAAGTGAATTACATGTGTATACGTAAGGTGAGCATAAAACAAGTTTTTGCATAATTTAGAGGTTTGAGCGATGAAATGTTAACCCTGGATTGTTTTGATCTTAAGAAAAAATGTCCCAAAATATTAACTCGAGGATCTAGCATATCATATTCCGATTTCTTCATATCAGTTGAATCGTTATATTGATAAATAGATAGCCCACTTTTCAAATATTGCTGAATATAGTTACTGAACTTGAACAAGTACACCGATATATAATATTATGACGTAGTACTTTAGATATTGGTAGAGTGATGAGTCAGAACACAGTCATGACATAAAGGTTTTACGCTCCAGAGCATAGAAAGCCATGACTGGAAGAAGCTATTCCAAGATAAAGCCAGTATACTCTGAAATGGAAGCTCTCCAATCAACTGTACGTATTTCGTAAATATTATTGAATTTCAAATGTGAATATATACACAAAAAAAAACAAATGGTCAACTTTAAATATAATCGTATGATGATAAAAAAATCACCATAGTCAAGTAGGCATATAAGGTTGGAAACTACCACAGTCGAAGATTAACCACAACGCACGGGAATTCAAAATAGCTTTAATGATTGAAACGTTGCTTTTTTTATATTAACTCCACACAGGAGGCCCTGAAAAAAAAAAGGGAAATAATTTCCCTCAGGGCCTATGTCATCTTTGAAGATGCTGTGTGGAGGGTGCTGTTGAGGAGAGGAAGGAGTGAACATGGGTCTTGAAGAGACCCATGTTGTAGGAGGGAGGAAACACAGAAGCCGGCAAATCGTTCCACAGCCGGGCTGTTGAACTCAAGAACGAGTCGTAGAAACGACCCGTTCTCATGTGACTAATGTCAAACGTGTGCAAATGTTGAGCGCGTGTTTGGCGTGTTTCCCGACTATGCACCGGTGCCGAGGGGATCAGTGACGCTAGTTCCTCGGAGCATCTTCCATTGTAATACCGGTAGAACAAGGACAGCATTCCCATCTGACCCTTAGGAGAATCTATCAAACGGACCGCCCGTTTCTGCACAGAGTCGAGGGTTTTTGAGGTATTTTGGGGCTCCAGACCAGAGGTGGCTGCCAAATTGAACCGTGGGGCGCACTTGCGATTTGTACAGGGTTAGCAGTTGTGTACTATTAAAGTATCTGCGGGCTCTGTACAGTACGCCCAGTTTCTGAGAGGCTAACTTAACTCTGGCCTCGATGGAGCCCCCGTACCTGAGCTGGTCACTTAGAGTTACACCAAGCATATCAATGGAAGGCCTGTTTGGGAGATTGCTTCCGTTGAAGGAGACTAGATTATCATTCCGATTTTGCTTGCTTGCTTGTAATGGCTTTAGCCGTATTTGGTGACAAGATCTGAATAGCCAGGTACATTCCCACCTTCCTCTTTCGCATTTTCCTTCTCGTTACTAAATACGGAATAAAAATGAAAGTTCTACTACAGTTGTCATTATTATGCCTGATGATGTACAACTTCTGGAAAAAAAGGAGCAAGAAGAAGACTTGGAAAACAAGATTTTTATCCTGCAATCAATTCGAAGTGATATTGGCAGAAACGTCAAAAGCTTCGGGCCATTTATTTGCGTCGGTATTTTTAGAAACATCTAGAATCTAGACTCTACACACTTTCATTCTATGACTTAAACAAACGAAGCTTTCGTGTAGAGAATACATTTTGCTATCTCCGGAAAGAGATAAATTGTAACGGACCTGTGGGACCACAGTAAAAAGCCTTTGAGTGAGAATCCGCAAGATTTGTCTTGGCGATGGAAAAATGATCACATGTTCATCAGTGTTAGAATAATGCGGGATATCTGAAAATATCTCGTTCAACTAGTTACAGACGCAAGTACTAAAGTCAAGAATTTATAAAAAACCGCTGTGTTGTTTTCAAGTTTTTCTTTTAGGTTTTTCTCTTTCTTTATATTTATTTTCAGTCTATATTCATTTCTATTTTATATAGATGTTTCTAATTACTCTCTTAAGTGATCAATATTTTAGTATGTAACTGAATCCTATATATATATATACACATACAAAATGCATAATCCAGAAGTTTCAATTGTTCCTATTGTATATACTTACCTATTGTATAATATTATTCTATTTTCTTTATAATTAGTGTAACTCGCTTACCAAGCACAAGAACTAGTTTCTTATTTGGTGAGATTGCGATTTTAAATATATTTTATACCGATTTGTAATTTATATAATACCACTGTACCCACTTATATCTTTATTAAATAAATAAGAAATAAAAAAAATAAAAAATATTCAACTATATTATTATTATTTTTATAGTTATTTTTTACTAAACCTTGTTTATACATTTTATGAACAAGGTCAATGTAATAGTTCCAGCTTTTTCGCATTTTGAAGACGTTATCAAACTGTCATCGAACAGCTTGATAATGCCTGCGGAAGACGAAACAACTGTCACTGGTAATAATAATTACCTGCACAAAAGAACTCGTTTGTAAGTCAAATGCTTTTTTTGTTAAATAGAATAAAAGTACAAGAATTGAATGTACAAGTATAATATAAAAAAATAAAACAGAATACCACAATTTTGTTTTATTTTACATGTACCTTTGTTACTTAATTTTTGTTCATCTGCTACCGGTTTCAACACACCCGTGTCATTCACTAGCAATCTTAAAACTAGTTTTGGATGTAGCAGACAAATAAAAATTAAGTAACCAATGCACATGTGAAATAAAACTCTCCAAAACAAAATGTCTGGAAATTTTTACATGGTTAATTCCCAAGAAATACAAAAAATAGAGTTCTACAAATTATGCTTGAAAATAATAAATAAAACTATTGTAGTACCTGATACTTTGCTAACAAACCACATTTCCATGGTAGCTATTTATTGGTTTAAAATTATCGACGGTCAGTCTCTTTAAACTAGAATGTAGTTTTTATTTAAATAGTTCAATAACAAACTCATTTTTCAACATGTGTAGTGACGATACTTGTAATATTCTTATGGAAAAATTTATGCTATGTGTTTCTTACTGTCGTGGTACGAAAGCACAACTCGATGGAATTTGCAGGAAAACACTTCTTGTTATTCTTCAACACAATTTATTAAATAAAAATACAATACTGGTGACAATAGTGATCTCCAAGACCCCACCACACCGACAAATATCGAAGGCTTTATTTCCCTCGATATCTCAACACTCTACTGGAGATAGGCACCTATATGTACCCCCCACGCTCGAGTTTGATTAAATAACTCCGAAGGTACAACATGTACCTTCTCGGTTTCCCGTCACAACAAATACTCTCAATACTCTACTGAAGACAGGCACCCATGTACCCCTCAGATCAAGATTGATTACAACACTGTACTGGAGATAGGCACCCAAGTGCCCCCCACGCTCGAGTTTAATTAAAT
The DNA here is from genome assembly GCA_936435175.1 of Glyphotaelius pellucidus. Lineage (NCBI taxonomy): Eukaryota > Metazoa > Arthropoda > Insecta > Trichoptera > Limnephilidae > Glyphotaelius > Glyphotaelius pellucidus. The sequence goes on from OW386537.1 coordinate 1,879,787, forward strand.
AACGCCGAAGGTACAACATGTACCTTCCCGTTTCACCGTCAAAACAATACTAACTCTCCATATCAACATCGCTATTATTTAAAGTAAACATGGTACATAAAAAATTGGTGAGAAAATGATATTTTAGCAGTTCCCACACTAATTTTAAAATCTAACTTACAGACAATAATAAAACAATTACCTTAAGGTCGGCCCTAGAGGCCTACCAATAAAAATATATCTTAATATTACAGGGATTAACAAATATTGCAAAATTTTATTACTTTTTTCACTTAGGGCTAAAGCCGACGGTGCATTTATCCTTCAGGGGGTGTTATAAAATGCCGCCAGCAGACACTTCTCCTAGGGAGTGTCATAAACATAAGTAGGTGTTATTTGAGGGTACTTATTCAAAGTACCGACTTTACAAATAATAAAGGAATTTGTCCCAAATTTGCAAGGGAATGCATTTATATGATACCAGCCATATTATTCAAGGTTTGGACCTTATTCATGAAACCGTGAGATAATATTTTGTTTGCACATTTTGCACATTTTAAAAGGAGAAACTACGCGTAACTTAAATGACTAAAATAATGAATATTACAAATGATATTATTTTACAGACTAAATGTATTAAATCGCATTCTAGGAACAAACACTATGAAAATACTAAGCTCAATTCATACTCTAAACAAAATATTTTCTGCTAGCAGGAATAAATTTATTCTAGTGTGCCTGCCCGACTGCCCACCCACAAGCTCCGTTCACAAGTGAGTCAAATATTCGGCGCCGAGACTTTTATGGAGTGGGAGTCGACGTTTATTATACTTTCTTACTTATTTGCACAGACAAAAAGTTAGAGTTCCGAAATGATCAAAATCTTTTCTAACATTAATAATATCAAATTTGGTGATGATTAGGTTATGAACACCGATGAAGCATATCTATTATATGGTATAACTAACTTTCAGTAATGTGCAGTGTTTTTTTTCTTTAGATTTTACGGTAAATACAAAAGTCTTTTATTTGAACATTTAATATTTTGTCAAAACAATATTTTGGCAACATCGTTAAATCTAGAAAAAAAAATTAGGGGTATGCGAAGCTGGATGTCTGAAAGCCCATGGAGAAGAATAAAAAAACGGATAACATAATTTCTTAAAATTTGAAAACTTTGAAAAGAAATAATAAAATTTACAACCCTAGGTAGGTCTATAAACTTAGATTATTTTATGTTTGTTTTCCTGAAAAAATACTTTTTCAATTTGTCAATCGAGGAAAAAATATGGTATGCTTGCAAAGATTTCACCTCGAATATTTTTATTAGCTTCAGTGGCACACTATTTATAATAGTATAATATATGTGTAGCAAACTACCTGTCCGACATTCAAATTTAGGATGGCGAAAAGCTCTCTGCCCAAAAACACTTCTTTCCTGTATGGTAAGGGCCATTACAAGATAATTAATAAATTAAAAATATTTGCAATATTACTCTCTGCTTATTTAACCATTTTCACGATCTGATATGAATCAGTCTTCAATCGTGAAACAGAAATCAACAATAAAATTCTTTATTCAAAAGAACAACAGGAAAAAAATATGTGCTAGTGTAGATGTAGAATAATTATTCGACTATGTGATAAAGTAAATGCTGAGGTTATAACCAGAACAAATGTCAACTATAACATGTACACCAAAATAATGTTTAATCAGACATTAATAATTGAAATTCACGCTCACTGAGAATGGCGCGAAACTTTGACGTTTGTAAATTGTTTGTACATTAACAATAATTGGCTGGTTTGTTGAATCGCAGGTAAAGCTCAGGGACTTCGCGAGATATGGGTAATAAATAAGCCAAAAGGTATTAATTTGCCACAGTGTTTAAGAGAAGTCCCTACTACAATATCATATAAGTTTCCGAAACTGGTTCATTTCAAACTCAAATTAAGTGACACACAAAAACCAATTGTAAGCTTTTCATTTCATCTAACGTTAGATTTTTAAATTTTTGTTTAGTTCCAATAAATAAATAATAAACTTTCTATATTTATTTTTTTATTCTCGGCATTCAATATAATTAAACCGTAGTACAAATATAAAGAAGTAGAACATGTGATCAGCAAATAAATAAAAAAAATAACAGCAGTATAAAACCTTCGCAAACAAAAAGTCATAATTTTTATTTACCTTTTTGGTGAACCTTTCTAAATGTCATCGTTTTAAAAACTTTTCAAAATATTATTCCCTGTATGCCGTAGGTCTTCCAAGACCCGAAAGAACTTGTTTGCCCTCTCTGGACATAGTGTATTGATTGAAGATTACGAAGACACGGCACGCCCTTGCTACAATAATTACGTGTGTTAGTAATACCTGCATATCTTGCATTATCTCTAGTAAAAAAAAACAGAGCACGCAATTCACATGCGGTAGAAGTGACACTTTCAGAAAACTAAAGAAAATAGGGGTGGGGAGACTACGAAGCATCGCACAAAGAGATGACCGATTCTACTAACTCATTCTCTCGCAGGCTAAATCCTATAGATGTATGTGCTTGTCTCTTTTTAGTGTCTCTATTTTTCGTTTCATAGAGTTTCAAATCACAACGGTGGTAAAGAAGCTTTCACTTCAAAAGTTTAGTATCTAAGTACATACATACGTATATTATATATTCAACAAAATAACCCCTAGATGCGGTAGGCTGATAGAACACTCGTATGATGTCACTGCCCATAAACCAGAAACGGAAAACAGAGGTCCACAATAAACGCAAGAGCTTTCCCGCTTCCGTGAGGGCGGGGGGGTGTTTGCCAAGCTTTTATGGAGAGAGCTTTACCTAGAACATCTACTAACATACTAACATCTCGTGTGTGGCGAATGGCATTTTAAAAGAACACTCCCAGTAATTCACAACTTAGTAGTAATGAGCACGACAAATCACAATTTAAATCCATTTAAAATGTATCAAAAAAGAGATTTATTGAGAGACTCCATAAAAATCCATTCTTTCATGACACGATTTTAATCCTTAATTGAATTATCAGCGATGATTAAAAGCTTATAGCGTAATGATGTATCAAATAATGAATGTTATAGTTTAATCATCGAAGGCAATATAAGCGGTTCTCAAACAGGAACTTGAAATAGAAAAATCAGAAAATGATTTGGTCGCATCAAGGATTTGAACATCGACCTCAACTTTACTTGGGCTTTGCTGTACCGTCGAATTAACTCCGTGGTAGAGTAAAGCCCCCGGGGACCGAGGACCTCGGTTCAATTCCTAGATAAGACTGAATTTTTTTTTATTCTTTCTCTTCATATATTTTCTTATTAAACAATACAATTTAAGGTTTAACTCATTAGGTTCTTCAAAAAAAAAAAAATTGCTTTTTCTTTACACGAAATCTGCCCCCTTTTCTCTTTTCGTACGTTGACTATTTTACATTAACCATGCTAAAAAAATATAATAAATTAACATTAGCTGAGAATAATACGGACCTTATTACCTTTACTATTGCTTTTACTATGGAACAGCTGTTTCACGAAATTTGAGCAATTCATCAAATTTCAAGCTAATTTTCAAGTTACGTGAAAATTCAGTTAATATTAATTCAGTTAAATAACAGAACTTGAATAGAATTTTCACAGAACATGAAAATTAACTTTGAAATTTTATGAAATGTTCAAATTCTGTGAAACGTTTGTCCCTTTTTAATTTTTTGTATGAACACCGCACAAGAGTGCCAACTGCTCTCGTTTGGAGTCAGTGAGACTATGGCATCCCCAATTAGGGTATGTTGTGAGGCTGAAGATAGTGGAGACAAAAAGGAGATGGGAAAGAGGAAGGTGGGGCCGTTCACATCTGGTCACTAAACACGGCTAAAGCTATTTCAAACAACATTTCAATTCTGAATGACCAGGGCGGTACTGAGAGTATCTTCCACTCTGGAACGTGGCGCAAAAATAATGTATATTATTTTAAATTAATTAATTGTGAAATATCACAAATTAATCAAATAAAATCCCGCGACCTTCGGATCGTGAGTCAAGTGCCTTACCGCTAGACCACGCCGGCTGTCAATAAGTTGAATTTTGAAATTCATGGCTAATGTTCCAGAAATAACAGTCTTCAAAAAACATATTTGTTCAGGAACCTAAAACGACAAAATTTTATTTTATATTCCATCCAATCCTACAAAAACGCTACGAGATGTATTTTTACATGGTTAAACAACATAAAATTGTCGTTGTGGTATTACGGTTAAGATAATGTATACTGGATTTAAAAAATCGTGTTTGTTAATTAATTAATTTTTACTGTGCAGTACACATGGTGTCCAAGTCTTTTCCATGCTTCGACTCTTGCCTGGAAGTTGGGTAAATAAAATTTAATTCAACAGGCGTGCGGAAAGTACTTCAAAAACTTTTTTCCACGGTTTGATTAAATTAAACATCGGATTTATCGACGGGAGTTTAGTGGTTGTAAGAAAGCTTCGGGAATAGGAGGGAGATTGCCCCAGTAAGCAGTGAGCAGTGAGCAGAGCCTACCGCCGGGTTTATGAGATAAAGTAGTGGATCTGCGGATGACGGCACAACTTAGTCAATTACCGGGGAAACCGCGCTTCATTGTGTCGCAAAACCGGGATTATGTCGACATCTTGGTCGGTGGCACATTCGCAAATATACCGGCTATATTAGCAGGAAAAAATCATAGAAATTTTGCGCGTAAGTGGATTACGTTAATCCACGTTTCGGTGAGAAATAACATAACAGCGCGGATGTAGGATAAATCGAGAATATATTAAATGGTAGATTGGAATTTAAGGTACGTTATTGAACATATAGTCTAAAACATAATATTTTGTAAAAATAGTTAAGGAACTAGGAAATATAATCAATTTTCTAAAATAAAACAAATTTATTGTTTTATTTCAGTTAATATGTCAAACCACAAAGGGACTGGTTTTTGCCAAAATATAAATAATTTTAGTCACCATTGGTTCAAAATGAAACTTAACGACCTCCATGACTGAGGGGTAAGGCTCTTGACTAGAAATCCGGTTGCGCCACGGGTTCAAATCCTAGTGCGCAAAAGTAAATTTTATTTGACTAATTTAAGTTATTTCACAATTTATTCATTTAAAATAACATAAAGTGTGATATGATTTCAAATTTTCACGGCCAAAAGTACTTTTGGGGTGTTATTCCGTGTTGAGCTACCTCCTTATTTACAGACAGCGTTACAGTGACCGTCATCAGGGCAGGTGTGATAACAACCTGCGTTACAATATCCATCATCAGGGCAGATGAACGCTGTCTGAAACGTTGGCTAAAGGAGGTAGCGCAACATGACCCCCCAACAATAGATAACGAAGATAATATATAGCATATTTGCGTTACGTTACGTACTAGAAGATACTCTCAGTATCGCCCTGGTGTAAGATCACCACTCAGAATTGATGCTTGAAATGGCTTTAACCGTGTTACGTGATCAGATTTGAATAGCTACCTACTTTCCGACGATCCTCTTCCCCATTACCTTCAGCCCCACAACGTACCCCAATTGGGGGTGCTATAGTCTCACTGGCTCCATACAAAGCAGTTGGGACTCTTGTTCGGTAATCACGTAACAAAATTAAAACAAATCGTTAATTACAAACCCTCCATCCCTGCTGTGTGTTATTTTCTCATTCTCATTATGTTGTTCTTCCTTTTTTTAATAATAATAATAATAATAATAATAACGGCGCTATATAAAATATTTTAATGATTTATATAGCGCCGTTTTTTGTGAAAACCACCTCATGGGCGCTTGCAAATGGCTAATCATGTTTATCCTTGAACGTTATCTTACGATGTAAAAATGTATTACTTTCATATAATTTACAGTTTAATTTCACTTTGACTAAATTTTTTTTTTTAATGTTTATATATATATACAATACAATTTTTGCGGAAACTTCGCTGGTTTATACAACTATGTAATATGTAATTACCTTCATAAAATATGTTTTATTGTTTGTTTCCCTAACAAACTAAAATAAATAAAAATAAAAGAATATATATCACAATAAAGTTTCATCAACGTCCACGAAAATTAATATTCAAAATAATAAATAAATTGTTTTAAATTATCATCTTTTAAAACACACACGATATGAGGATGTATGTACGATATTCGTAAGCTGTGCACATGTTTTTCAGTCTGGTAAAATATAAATATTTATGTAAATAAAATGGTATAATATGTTTTTCTAAGATTGGCAAGCGTAAGTAGGCACTTACATAATTTTTACATATCGCTTGAGTCTGGAATCCAGCCAAGGGTAAAACATATTACAAATCTGGCTAGGGGGAACACACCACATTACTTGGGCAATGAGTACACAATCTGTGGGGTACACACTGCTGGTAAGCTGGTTAATTTAACAAAGTTGGTTAATCTAAATGTTAGAGGTAAAGCATTTTGAGTAAAAGGATAGGCAGAAAATTTTAATCGTGTGTAATGCCGTTAAAACACATCTTTAAATCAGTTTTTGCGATAAATACAAGATGGTATGGTTTATTAATTTCTGAGATTTCTCTACAAAAGGCAGCATGGCTATTACTCGAAATTCTTTAGGGTATGCTCGGAGTGAATCATCTACGGATCAAGAAGAAAGTCATCATTGCAACACATTTCTTCAGACTTATTCGAGGATGATGTGAAAACTCGGGTTTCATGGAGAGCAATCATTTCTACATAGAAACATTCCCGATGGATATCTCAGCCACCTAGGCTGTATTTTTAATTTATTTTTTAAATTTATATACATATACATGCAATATATTCACGAACAATTACATTATCAGGTTTCAATCATATCAAACATGAATCATTAAACATTTACACGCAACACTGTTCAGAAACTGCACCAACATTTATATGTATATAATATATAACCTTTAAGAGAGTCTGACCACTCGTGTATAAAGGGAAAAAAATTAAGAATTAAAAATTATAATTTACACATAAATTTACATACATAAATCAGATACCCAAACAAAAAAAATAAATAAAATGAAAATAAAAATAAAAATGTTTATTTAGTGTTGTTAATTTATTATTAGTAAGATTTTAGGTGGATTTTAGGATTTACATTACACTTTCAGTACATTGATGGTAGTAGAAGATATTAAAACAAAATTAAAGTCATTCGTTAACCGGTATTATCCTCTTTTTTTTAAAAAATAAACTCGACATTAAAAAATAAAATTTAGATAAAAGCACTCTGAAATGTTCGTTTTTAGGTTTGGGTATTTTTAACTTGTAAGTTTTCTTATGTATATAATTCCTGTATTTTTATTTGGTTTTTATTTTTTAATTTATTGATTTATTTTTACTGTATATTTTTTTACATGAATACCGCACAAGAGTCCAGCTGCTCCCGTCTGGAGCCAGTGGATCCCCAATTATGGCATCCCCAATTGGGGTACGTTGTGAGCCTGGAGGCAAAGGATAGGGGAAGGAGATGAGGAAAATGAAGGCAGGGAATTACCCAGCTATTCAAATCTGGTCACCAAACACGGCTAAAATTATTTCAAGCAACGTTTCAATTCTGAATGGTGGTCTTACTCTAGAGCGATACTGAGAGAATCTTCCACTCTGAAACGTGCCACAAATATACTACATATTATTTTATATGAATTAATTGTGACATAACATAAATTATTAAAATAAAATTTATTTGCGCACGCCGGAATTCTATCGCGCGACCTTCGGACTGTGAGTCAGGAACCTTACCCCTCGACCACGGAGACCGTCATGGAGCCCTTCATCAAATAGATTATATGTACTCGTAGATGTAGGTACACTTTGTTGAACATTTCATTTCCGCGGGAACTAATGTATGCGACGTGAATATTAACCGGCTTACAGACGGATATCCTGCCGAGCTTCGTGATCACAATAATATTATCACACAAGCCCAAAAAGAGTTTATTTTCATTTGCACGAAATATAGCCCACAATATTCTGGCCAATCTTTATTTCTCGGGATGTTATGAATATTTATTTATCCCATTGTTGCGCAAACGATGTTTGTGAAAGTCGTTGACAAGTTACTTTTTTCGGGCATAAATTCAGAAGAGTCTCGACAAATCGTTCGCAGAATATAATAATAAAGAGACCCAGTTTCTGCGAATGTAAAGATTTTTTAAGGTTTCAATCTCATATCAAAATTTACCACAACCCCAAACCATTTAAAATTAATAATATTTTTTTAAACACATCTAATATCTATATAAGAGTACCCACTCGACACAAGATGCATCAGGACCTATTTCAATGTCACATTTCACAAACAAATTTGGGGGGCGGGAATGGGGATAACCAACATCTTTGCCATAGGTCACCCCAAGTGATTCGCTACATTTGGCGATTTAGCAGGGGTGCCCGGGTTCATGGGGTGAGGTTTATCTAGGTCTTGGAGGCGGATGACCAGGACACACTGAACCCCAGATTTTCCTTCCCAAAATTCCCCTCTGTTTCCTTTTCTTCAAAAAACCCTCCACACAACATCCCCAAAGATGACATTGGTTCTGAGGGAGTTTATTTTCCCCAGGGTCTCTTGTGTGGAGCTCACGTAAAAAAAAAATGAAACACAATCGTCAAATCCTCACCTAAATAGTTTAGCAAACGAATATACAAACGATATCGACATCACAAATTTAACAAAGAAATAATTTGTCAAAATATTATTTCTAAAAATTTTAGATTATTGTTATATTAACTTTAATTTTTTTTAATATTCAACCATTATTTATTATAAACACTTTTGCATAAAATTATATCAATTGTATGTAGATACTCAATGTAAAAGATACAAAAAAGTTAACTTAAATGTAAAATAAACAATTTTGTCACCTGAATTTTTTACCATTTCATATAAAAATGTTTAATAAAAAAATGATCAATGTCTAATGGCGCGTAGGCGATTTGGTGATTGAAAACTGTTTCTACAAAATAAGTCTTTTTTATGTACTTCTATGGAAAAATTTGTACAGAAATGTGAAGCTTGATTCAATATAAATCATTACTTTTTGTTTTAGAGTTGTCACTAGAAAAATAACAGAGTTATAACAATTTCTGTGGGAACACACGCGTTAACGTGAAAACACGTTTATTGTACTTGACTGCTATTGTTATTTTGTCGTGGAAACACGCTTAGGGGTCGAAGTGGTTGTTCATTAAAAATGAAGTATTAATTATTATTACCGGTTCAGTGTATACAGTATACAGATCCATTTCAAGATTTTATACAGGGAAGAATTATAAAGATATCGAAGGATTTCTGAGCCTTTATGATAATAGAGTCAATTTGGGTAGTAGAATTGATACCATTTACACCGATTCACATGGAACATTCTCCCAACGACTGTCTTTGACAGGGTGGTTATATAAAATGTCTGACTCTACACAACACAGCAAGAGAATATGTTTAGAGCTTCCACATTTTAAAATAAAGGAATGAAAAGAGAACTTTCATACAAACCGTGAACGTAGCTTCTACGCTCCAGACGAGAGCTACGCCGAGTGGAGCTACGCCAAAGTACTTACGTACGTAGGTAGTTGTAGAGAAATACAATACATCTGTAATTTCAATAGAAGGTATATCTACCATGTTCAAGGAGGTAAATTTGAATAGAAGAGTTTGGTCGGATGCACAATAGATGAATGTTCCGTTGTAATGTAATTCACCGCAGAACATTGATGCATTTCGTTTAGTGGCGAATGCTCAATGATGAACATCCGCCTGATGTGGCGATGAGGGCTCGTGCCACACAAAACGTCAAATATATTTATTTATTTTTGTTAACAAGATTTAGCAAGTATGTGAAAAGTATTCAAGAAGTAAAATTACATACAGGGTGTTAATGGCCGTACTCGACTTACTTTAACCAGTGATTCCTGACATTATTTGGAGTAAAAAATGTAAATAAAATTTTGGTCTCCGGTGACAATTTTGATGTTTTTTTATTTTTATTTTTTCTACAAAAACATAAAAAAATGGTAGGTGTTGGACAGTTGGAGGCGGGTTAAAGGGTGGGTCGGCTACTCGGCGGACCAGTTATGACATGCGGAAGAAATTTTTTTTAATTTGATTTGAAGAAAAAATTAAAAAAAAAAATTCACCAAAAAAAGTCACCGGAGACCAAAATTTCATTTACATTTTTTACTCCAAATAATGTCAGGAATCACTGGTTATAGTAAGTCAAGTACGTCCCTTAACACCCTGTATATAAATTATAAAATAGAAACTACGCAGAAGAATAATATAAGCTAACATTGATAATTATTTATGAAGTATGTTAGTGTAGCCTTTTTTTACTAAATTCCATGCAGTTGAACAACTGTACTATTTCTGAGAAAGTAAAGACAACTGCAATTTATGGTACGAATAGTAAAAGTTTTCATCGCTAGGCTATTCATACTATAAATTTTTCAGAACGTTTTGCCAAAAAATACGTGGAAGTAAGGTTATTATCGACACCTCGAAATGATATTAAAGATTTAAAATAAAACAATAACTTTGTAAACACCACTTTTTATTTTTTATGTACTTAATGCCGACCGGGTTTCGCTATCACCGTAGCTTCTTCAGGGCAGTACAGAACTCTACAAAGTTATTGTTTTATTTTAAATTATAATGTCACATCACAAAGTATCTGCTTCATATGAACAAAAAAAAAGAAAATGATATTAAAGACTTTCAAATCATCATCAAAAATACTAATTTTGGTTGTGTGTCTGTCTCTGGTTTAACAACTCTGAAACTAAGATGCTTTGCTTGCTTTGAATTTCATTTAAATGTAATTTTCAAAACAGATTGGAATTTTTTTTTTTACATGAGCTCCACACAGAAGGCCCTGAGGAAAATTATTTCCCTCAGGGCCTATGCCATCTTTGGGGATGCTGTGTGGAGGGTTTTTTTAAGGAAAGGAAAGGAAGGAGAGTTCTGGGAAGGAAAAGGGTTTAAGAGGTGGGTAGGAATCTGGGGTTCAGTGTGTCCTGGTCATCCGCCTCCAAGACCTAAACAAACCTCACCCCATGAACCTGGGCACCCCTGCTAAATCACCAAACGTAGCGAACCACTTGGGGTGACCTATGGCAGAGGTGTTGGTTATCCAATAAAGGTTCCCGGGGCGGCGGCACCCATTCCCGCCTCCCAAATTATAATAAAACGATACATCGATAAGGTTATATTAAAACCTATTATGATGATTTTTTTTTAACTGATTCCTTTTGAATAAATTTCTTGACCTTAAGTACTTAAAGTACGTGGTACTTGCCTATAATAATTTTTTGGCAGAAAATTATTTTAACAATAAATTAATTATATACTTGAAATGGGTATTTGTTTTGCTTACATTTTTTATAGTTGATTTTGCAAGTAAAGTCGGATTATAAACTTGAAATGTGTATTTGTTTTGCTTATATTTTTTATAGTTGATTTTGCAAGTTAAGTCGGATTTCGTGATTTTTCAAGTTTTTAGCTAACAGGCATATAAATTATCAAACTTACAATTATAATGGTAATAACCCTTGGTGTTTCGCGTGTCTGCGCTACCTATTTGATTTCATAAAATCCATAAATGTGTACATTTCCACGCCCTTCAAGACAACAATCAAATGAATCTTCCATTAACCGACACGATTTCAAATCTTAGTTCCAAAACAACACACGAAATTTTTTTGTTTGGCGTTTCATTATAAATAATAAATCAACCAGCTCGTAGTTTGAACGTAGTGCTTCGCTGCGATGTACCGTCTGGGGCTAAATTTCTATACGGTGTTAGAAAGTGTAACAAAGTGATTGTTTTAAAGTCTTACAAAGTGGTTTTGTTATAGTATTACAGAGTGATAGTGTTAAAGTGTAACAAAGTGAATATTTTAAAGTGTTAGAGTGTAACAAAGTGATTTCGGATCACACTGTTTTACAATAACCAACAGGAGTAATTTCCAGATCATACTATAGGAGCATGTACATAGACGGAATTTCATAATTACAGTTTTGGTTTGACAAATATATAGATATTGTCTTCAAAAATAAGATTAGTAATTTTTTAGGCACTTCAAAATCTAAAGTGTTCAAGAGAAATATGTAATAAATCGATTGACGTGGGCTTAACTACTCGTTACATGGGCACGGGAATTAGATTGCTACCTCAATATAATTTTAAATTCATTGTAATGCCGACATAAACAGAAAAATATTGTAAATGCACAAGGACAAATCGTCACAATATTATCAAATACATCTTTTACAATGGCGACCTCTAAATAACTGCTTAGTCGCATCTCAATAACATATCGACAAGTTTTTATTTTATTTATTTCAAGTTTAGTTCTGCCAGTATCTACGAAAGTGATCTTGATTACTCAGTTCGATAATCCTTGTAATGCTGCGTATATATTTGCGAACATAAGCGCAAGCCGAGCCACAAGTTATGGGAAAGGAATGAAGCAACCGAAAGCGGCATTTCGCGCTGCGGTTGCTTCATTCCATTTATATAATTCGTGGTTCGGCTCGCGAATTCGGCAGCCTAAGATGTTTTATCAACTGGTATTTATATCTTTATAGATTTCAATGGCTGTAAAAGTTCTCAATAAAAGCGGAAAATTGAAATTCGCTCAGTGCTGCAAAAATAAAATGAAAAGATTGGTAAAATCTGGGCACGGTTTTCCCCAGAAATTTTCTAAGCTTAAAGGCTATGAATTCGTGACCTCTGAAGTTTTCCAGTTTTGTCGACCTTCAGAAAAGTTTAATTAAGGCTTTCATTGCAATTAAAAACAGCATTGGAATGGTACAGGGTACAGACCTTGAATTCCGCCTGCTCCACTCGGATATCCCAGTCGTGGTGAAGCTTTTTGCCGCGAAAGTATTTGGACCAGTCTGTGTGCTGGTCGTCCACCACTAGCAGAGTCACGCAGCGCTCCTTGTTGAAGGACGGTCGCACGTTCGCCGCCGCTGAAGTCACGCTGCCTGTTTAATACAAAAAAGTATTTAATTAAAACAGCATCCGAATGGCGATGGCGAATCAGAACGATGTTTCTGAAAGAAGACATTCGAAAAGGAAGAAGACATTCGGAAATGGTTAGGAGATTATATTATAAAGAACAAAATAAGTGCCTTCCATACAACTTTCAACGAAAATAAATGTTTCATTTTCGCTCGCATGACGTCGTATATTTCTATCCCACCTGAATATTGTAAGCGCGGTTAATCACAATTTTGACCTTGAAGTTTGAGACTCAATTGGACAAATATTTGGATCCACGAGGTTTTTCTTGTGACCTTCTTTATTCTATGATCTATATCAAGGCGTGGCTCATGGTTGAGATCGGTTGAGATCCACCACTAAGTTGTATAAATGAAACTCCTTATGTCTAACCAACATTGGTCTAGGAAACATCTTTTGTCTTAACCTCATGTATATCTGTTTTTGTATTATAAATAAAAAGCTGTTTCTTTTTACAAAAAAATATAACCATGAGACGTCTGCGTTATAGCAATAGATAGTTAACCACCAAAGCGGCTTATTTCTAGCAAGTCTGCAGGAAGGAACATTGATGATGGAAGGAGGATGATTGGAGGATGTGCAGGTATATGCAACATCCCAAAGTAGAAGGAAGGCATCAGGAGACTGACATGAGTGAATGCGATTTAGGTGGTGGTCAAGGACCCTCCGAAGCTTGAAAATTATTAAAGGAAATAGGGAGGGGAAGGAGGAGAAGAATTTTGAGGAGTTTCTAATGAGTTATTAAAGGAGTATTCTAGTCTAGAAAATTTGTAGGTATTTTTTCAGGAGTAAAAAAAAAGGAATAATATTTTTACAAGCCATTATTTTACCAAATATTGTTATTAAACTTTAAAATATACAAAAAAAAATAAACGAAAAAATTAAAAATTCAAAAAGTTACAAGGTATTGAAGTGGGGGAGTCTTCTTCTGGTTGAAACGATTGCAACCCTACTAGTTGTAAAAAAAAACAAATTAATTCTTAATTCAAAGTAGTGCTGGTTTTTTAACTTTTCCAAATTTTTTAAAAATAGTAAAAATGGAAATTTCGTTATAGTTTTAGTTGGTGCGATAATGTAAACAGAAAGCTCACACCAAATTTCGAGTAAATTGATTAAGTAGAACATCATTAGAAAAAAGTAGTTTCGAGAAACATGCGTTTAAAGTTTTGCTGCATTTAAATTCTAGTTAGACTCTATCTAAACCGGTCGAACTTAAATAACTATAACTTTTAAAATAATTCGAATTTTGAAAAATCTTTTTGAGGAGATATTTTTAAAAATCGAAATATGAAGACATTTTTTTTCTGGACTAGAATTTTTTTTTTTTTTTTTTTTTAAGTTAACTCCACACAGGAGGCCCTGAGGGAAATAATTTCCCTCAGGGCCTACGTCATCTTTGAAGATGCTGTGTGGAGGGTGCTGTTGAGGAGAGGAAGGAGTGAACATGGGTCTTGAAGAGACCCATATTGTAGGAGGGAGGAAACACAGAAGTCGGCAAATCGTTCCACAGCCGGGCTGTTGAACTCAAGAACGAGTCGTAGAAACGACCCGTTCTCATGTGACTAATGTCAACCGTGTACAAATGTTGAGCGCGTGTTTGGCGTGTTTCCCGACTATGCACCGGTGCCGAGGGGATCAGTGACGCTAGTTCCTCGGAGCATCTTCCATTGTAATACCGGTAGAACAAGGACAGCATTCCCACCTGACGCCTGTGCTCTAAAGATTGCAGTCCATTTGTTAAGTTAGGAGAATCTATCAAACGGACCGCCCGTTTCTGCACAGAGTCGAGGGTTTTTTTCAGGTATTTTGGGACTCCAGACCAGAGGTGGCTGCCAAATTCAACCGTGGGGCGCACTTGCGATTTGTACAGGGTTAGCAGTTGTGTACTATTAAAGTATCTGCGGGCCCTGTACAGTACGCTCAGTTTCTGAGAGGCTAACTTAACTCTGGCCTCGATGGAGCCCCCGTACCTGAGCTGGTCACTTAGAGTTACACCAAGCATATCAATGGAAGGCCTGTTCGGGAGATTGCTTCCGTTGAAGGAGACTAGATTATCATTCCGATCCCTTTTAGACGTAATCAGACATGATTGGGTCTTTGAAACATTAAATTCGACGAGGTTATTCTTACCCCAAGAGAAAACACTCTCGAGGTAACCGTCCATTCTTTGTTTCAAAGCCCTCCGAGCCATTGGGATTTGTGAGCCCTTTGGAGGCTTGTCAAACAAAAAGCTATCATGGACTGTACTGTCATCCGCGTAACAATGAATCGGTGCACATGTCAAGAGGTCATTGATGTGCAACAGAAACAAAGTCGGAGACAGAACCGATCCCTGTGGGACGCCAGCATTTATCGAATGCGAGGAAGAGGTGAAACCATCAGCAACCGCCTGAATCGACCTCTCCCTCAAAAAGTCGGCAATCCACGTACACAAGGAAGCGGGAAGTCCGTAAGAAGGCAGTTTGTTGACAAGCCCTCGGTGCCAAACCCGGTCAAAGGCCTTGGAAATATCCAGTGCAACGGTTTGGGTCTCACCAAAGCGTTCCAGGCACCGCCCCCAAACATGTGTCACATAAGCGAGAAGATCACCGCACGAGCGGTTCCGCCGGAATCCGTATTGACGGTCGTTAATAATTTTGTTCTTCTCGAGGTATGTGAGTAGTTTGTCGTTGACCACACGTTCCATCACTTTTGACAGAACAGATATGATCGCTATGGGGCGGTAGTTGGCCGGGTTAGAGCGGTCACCTTTCTTTGGAATAGGGTGAATGATCGCTTTTTTCCAACCAGAGGGCACAGACCCAGACTTCAGGGACATTTTGAAAAGCTTCGTCAAAATTGGAGCTATTTCTGCAGCGCACCTCTTCAATACCAGGGCAGGTATTCCGTCAGGCCCACTAGCTTTATTAACATCAAGCCCTCGTAAGACTTGGAGTACATCCCGATGCCGAATCCTCAGCTTTTTCATACGAAAACCGCAGTGAGGAACCGACGGCGGGATAGCACCTTGGTCATCGAGGGTCGAGTTTTCCGCGAACATTTTGCTTAATAAGTTAGCCTTTTCGGCGGCGGTATTTGCTAGAGAGCCGTCAGGTCTGGTAAGAGGTGGCAGACTGGGTTTGCAGAAATTGCGACCTATAGAGCCCGCAAGCGACCAGAACGCTCTGCTACCATGCGGGCAGGCAGCCAGCTTTCTGCTGACCTGCAGGTCGTGCTCGAATTTCGACCTATTGATGATTCTCTTACTTTCCTTTGCAATTTGGTTGTATAATATTCTGTTTTCGGACGTTCGAGATGTGTTGTAGGCTCGGTAAGCCGCGTTTTTTCGTCGCACTGCTTCAGAGCATTGTCGACTGAACCACGGCTTTGAGCCCACACCAGTTTCCTTAATAGTGGATTGGATGAAGCCATCCATCGCGGACGTGATGACTTCACCAATTTCCTGGGCACATCTTGAGGGATCCGAAGTCTGAAAACAGACAGCTGACCACGGGAAAGCATTAAAATGTGCCCGCAGACCAAACCAATCTGCAGACCTATAGTGCCACACTTTTCTTTTCAGCCTCTCGTTTGGCGGTCTGAAGGTTACGGGGATTGATGACGTCACCAGGCAGTGGTCCGACGATCCTAAAGGCGCTGTGACGTCAATCTTGTAACCGTGTGGCACAGTGGTTAAAAACAGGTCTAACAGATTAGAGCGGTGAGACTGGACATCAGGAACCCTTGTAGGCTCCTGAACCATTTGCTCCAGTCCGTGGCAAAGGGCAAAGGACTCCGCTTGTCGTCCAGCCGAGTCTGTAGATCCCGAGAACTTCAACCAAGGTTCGTTAT
Source organism: Glyphotaelius pellucidus (assembly GCA_936435175.1). Taxonomy (NCBI): domain Eukaryota; kingdom Metazoa; phylum Arthropoda; class Insecta; order Trichoptera; family Limnephilidae; genus Glyphotaelius; species Glyphotaelius pellucidus. The sequence goes on from OW386537.1 coordinate 1,896,663, forward strand.
GAACATTGAAGTCCCCCAGGACCACAAACTCTGCCGTAGGGAAGCGGGGCAAGAGGTCATCAATAGTGTTGCTTAAATGTTTGAAGAGCTCGGACGTGTCTGATTCGCTAAGGTTAGGTGAGCGGTATAAAGAAGAATACCCCCTATAGAATACCCCCTAAATCTCAAATTTATTTTCCACTTTGACACTAACCATTCATATCACATATCACCAGCGATTTCACCGAACTGCCATTACAAACATAAACAGACCTTTTCTACATTTTCAAAACCTCCCAGTCCTCCATCAAAGCAAAATTAATTTGTTATGACTTATGAATATAATTGATATGTTTCTGTATTATGTTTGTAAATTATCGACACGTATTATGTTAGTAAAAAGTCTTACGGGCGCTTCACAAAAATACAAATAAATAATAATGAAAATGTCACATAGACCAAGTCGTTTCAAGCACTACTTTGATTCTAAATGGTTTTCAGTAATTATACTTAAGGTCCAGTCTATATGAGGAAAACGATCTTTCTCACAGAAGTCTTTAGAAGAATACACGAAGAGGATATAGATAGAAGAAAAATACAGAGAATATGATAGAAAATTGATGCATGAATATAGCAGGTAGAATTTATTTAAGTTAACATACCTAGAAGGTTAGCGCCTTGGTCGCGGGCCGCCCCCGTGAGAGACTGCACCCGCTGCAGCAGGGACTCGCGCGACTTGGCCGGGCTGCTAGGAGCCGAGGTGCCCCGGGGCGGGCCGCGCAGGTTCAGGGACAGCTCGCCCCCCGCGGCCGGGGCGCTGGCGCCGGGGGCTGCAGCCACTGCCGCGCCACTGGCCGCTGGGGCTGGAAAATAAAATGACACTAAATTAAATTTTCGTTGAACGGGGATCCACAAGCAAAACGGGTACTAACGAGTTATTGTTCGGCTGTCGTTCAACCAGTGATAAGAGATCAATGTATCAATTTCGAAAATCTTTGAAAACGTTGTTTTAATCATGGTAGTAATGGTGGACGTAACGAATTCGACAGATTTATTTTGTTCATATTCCGACGAAGAACTGTTCAAATTTTCGTTTGAATACATTCATCGAGAAAATTTCCAGTTTGTTTATTTATTTATTATCCGAGTACCAGGTATGGAAATACAGAGTTTAAAATCAATGTTTCTTGGGAATTTATGATGAATTTTTTCGATTGAATCTAAATGTATTTTAAAATGTGGGAACCAGATCGAGGAGTTATATTCTATTTGACTACCTACTAAGGGTACAAAAAATTTAATGTTGAAATATTCTTAAAATCTCTGGAATTTCGAAGAATGAAGTCAAGCATTTTCATTACTTTATTATTGGTTGTGTTTATATGGGATAAAAAGTTTAATTTAGAGTCGAAAATTATGCCCAGGTCATTATTTTTTCAACAGAAGTAAGGGTTGAGTTGTTAAGTATGTTCAGATAAAGTTTGTTAAGTGAACAAGTTGTGACTATTGGATGAGAGCGATTAGAATTTTTTCCCTCAGGGGCTCCTGTATGAAGATAATGTTAAAAAAAGTACGCGGTAAACAAACTATGAAAATTTCAGATGCAATGAGTTTATTTCTGGTATTTGTGAGGGTGGATAAATTAAATACAAAGGCCTCATTATCGAGTAACTTCGAATTGTTTGCCCCACGTAGGAGTCTACCTCTCCCTCCTCACATTCTGAGGACAGATCCCCATAATTAAACCTTCGTTCGTCGGCTTAGATTTAAAATAGTTTATCTCCAATATTGGTCGAAAATGAGTTAAGTACTGAATTGTACCAGAGATAGTCACTATTTTTTTTAAACCAACCGTCCCAATGATATACAAATATCAAAATATACCATTAATCCCCCAGGCAATATTTTTATACCAAAATACAGTATTTACATCAGATGTAATGTTTTTGACCATAAATATATTTTACGCACTGATAACACCGCAGATACAATGGCATCAGATGCTATCTTGGATTAAAAGCTTGTTTTGTATTTAGTTTCATATTTTATACTACGCTTCAAATATTATTTCCAAATGCCATATCAACTGATTTCGAAGTAAAATTATTATATTGATTTTTATTCACCTGTATTTTTTCCATTTTGAATGTGATGAATAAAAGCATTGTATTTTGTGGAAATTGACACTGTTTTTGACAGTTTGCGAATTAACATTGTCAGTAATGTTGTTTTTAACAATGAAATTATTAAAAAAATGCAAGATACGTTATATTCATATCAATTGAACACAAAAAAAGAAGAATACGATCATAATTATAAAGGTGAACTCTGAGAATGGGAAATATTAAAAAAAAAAAACAGTTATTGATAAAGGAACATCATGCAGAGCGATATGCAAGCTGTATTTTCAGTACCCTTCGCTGGTGAAAGTCAAACTGATTAAAAACCTAATATCGGTGTTTAATTTTAGAAAGATTTGTTTATAATTTTTAATAATATGTTCCAATTGTCTTTTATTGTAAATCATAAAATTTAATCTTTGTAATATATTTTTAAATTCATAAAAAAAAATATTTTTAGTATTATTTCATTTGGCATTCATTTCCACGCCAATATATTTACACTCAGCATTTTGAGATTCTTTATTATTAAATAAGAAAGTTAAATAAATAAACAGAATAAGGAACTAAATTCTTAATATCACAAAACCCAATTTTCCAAGGTATGCAAAGTTTCAATTCCAGTTTTCTCAACATCGTCATTATTTATGAAGAAACATAATTTTAAATCTAAAGCAATCGAATTGTTCAAAAAAGCCAGCAATAAATGTGCATTTACCTGGTGGCTGTGAGGATGAAGTGGAGACGGAGGACTGCCTCTGCGTCGGCTGACTGGTGGTGGTCGGAGGCTTCTGCCCCACGTAGGGGTCTACTTCTCCCTCCTCGCATTCTGAGGACAGGTCCCCAGAACTAAACCTACATGTTCAAATACACAATTTTATTACGGCCATTCGAATATTCAAAATGCAATGAGTCTAAATTTCTTTCGTTCAAGTAGTGAAAATCATAGGCGGCCCATACACATATTTAAAAATTCCAGAACAAGATTGCCACGACACTTCAGGTAGTGGTGGTTGATCATAAAAAAGATTACTACTCAATTAAAGCTCTAATATATACCATACGCTTATAGCTTATATATGGTTCCATGCCAACTCAGAATTAACTCAAATCAACACCTCTTTGAAAACTCATTAAAAGCTACGACAATTAAAAAAAAATAGCCCACAACCCAACCTAACAACCCATTTAACCAATTTTGTATATATATTTTTTATCACTTTTTATGACTTTTTAAAGGAGGTGTTGAGCTGAGTTCTTTCTGAGTTGTCCGGTCACCCTTATACATATATATATATATATATATATTTGTGTTATTCACTATTGACGAGAGCCAATAAACATTTTTGCAAGGACCAGGATATCTAGGATGGTCGATCGATAAATGTTTTATCGATAATGTTGGTAACTTGTCATCCTTTCAGAGCACGACTGTAGATCTCCAAAGAACAAACAATAGTTCACAAATACTAAATGTTCTTAATTTATTCAACGTGAACTGTTATTTGTAGATTAGCGGTAATCAATCGTGTTTGGGAACTATAATAATTTATAGTTATTATCGATCGACCATGTTAGACTCCCAGAACGCACGTACGTCACGGCGGCCCTTGGAAACTATTTTTTTAAATGTATGTATTTTTTAAATTTTATTTAAAGAGAAAACACAGTTATAGACGGTAATAAACAAGACAATGTTAAACATTACTGGAGAATTCGCCAGCATCCTAACTATTTATCACAGATTAGAATTACTTAGATAGTAAAAAAATCAGAAATAAACCTACTGATTGTAATATCTTTGTGTACATTATGAAGTTACAAGTAAAAGATATTTTAAGATGTTTAAATTATGGATTTCAAGATATTAGAAATTTACTAACATAAAAGGTTCAACATAAAAAAAATAAGGCTCTACGGGCTTAAATAACATAATACTTTATTTGGAAAATTATACCATGCATTTTATAATAAAATACAAAAAACCTTTTCATGATCCTCAAAGGAAAAAAGTCTTTTAATTTTACCAACCATATATTATAATAAAATGAATTGTAATTTAGATTATAGAACTACCGGTACCTAACAACACAAATCCGAAAAATAAAAGTTTAATAAAAATCCTGATTGAAGGATAAGTCTCCCGACCAGCAATTCAAAGGTAGCGGGTTCAAATTCGGTGTGCGCAAGTAAATTTCATTTATAATAAACACGATGGTATAACTTTGTTTAATTCCACTTTTTTATTTTCTTATCCAACTAGTTTCGGTTCAACCTGAACCTTCTTCAGGGAAGAATAAAAATATACTAAACATAATACAGATATTCAGATATTACATGTTAATTAGAAGAGGGAGAAAGAACATCAACTTAAGTGGCGGCGAGGAGGGGAGGTAGCTACGAGGGAGGGGTGGAAGTGGGCGGGGCTAGTGGAAATATTTTAAAAATGGGGCTGTTGGACAAATCTAATTGTTTATTAAGTAAATTAGTTTTATTTATTTTTAATGACTTTTTTTATTTATTTCAAGGGCTTCAATATTATTAAGGCGTAGACCTATCCCATTTCTGTGTAATATATCTATCCCGGAAGATTTATTAAAAGAGTGATCTGTATCTATTAGGTGGGTGGCGAATTCTGAAAACCCTACACTGTTTAAACATCTCGAGTGTTCGACCACCCTTGTGTGAAGAAATAAAAAATTGTTCCAAATTTGAATCAATAAATAATATTGTTTCCGTAAAAAAATTGTCCATTTAAAAAAAAAGTTAATCTTGGTTCGATAAGTAATCTTCGTTCATATAAGATCGAATAATATCGAAAAATGAACAGGAAAAATAATGCTTTATTTTTCATTTGAAAAAAAATAACATCTTTGAATTTGTCATTAAATCTTTGCTCTTTATACTCATTTCTTGGGACCAATCTCAATATTATAATTCAGGATAACATGGATTCTACAATAATGAAACTTTATTTGAATACTTGAAATAATCCGGTAGATTACAACGTCTCTTATACATACTTTAAACAGAACGCACAGAATCGTTTATCATGCATTTATTATTTAGCTTCAATGCTACTTATTTCAAAACTACAAAATAATATTTATATTTTCCTACATCATTCCATGTTAGTAAAAAAATAAAATCAACGAATTGTAGTCAAAAATCCTGTATTTCATCACCACAGCTTTATCCTAAATTAACAAACAAAGAATCTTGCGTGTTTATAAAATTAAATATTAGGTATATAACATAATTTTTGTATTTAGTTAAGATACTAACATGACTAAGATTTCACAACTGTAATATGTAAGCACTTATAACATCAGTCTAAAATCATTGTGCTGATTTCGTGTAATTTTTTTCTAATTTATTTTTACAATTATTATTAAAAAACAAATGTTCTTGGAAGCAGAAGCACGAGAAAGCAGTGAGCAACTGTTTCCAGTTGCAACCATTATCTTTTTTATTTTTCTGTGTCTTGTTTTCTTTCATATTTTGTTTAGATTATTAGTGTTATCTTCTTCTTCAAACTGAGGGTTATATTAGGTAGTGCTTATATTTGAATTCACAAACAGGCCTTGTCAAACAGCGCACTTAGATTGTTCACTTGATTGTCATGCAGAATTGAATTGAATGCTTTGGCAAGTAGATTAAAAAATGCGCCCAGATATAAAGGAAACAAATGTTCTTTGTAATACGCAAAAAATGTTGAGAATGATCGTTTTAATTAATAAACCAAGCTTTATGATGATGAAAAACTGGCCACTCAAAAATAATAAAAAAAGTACCAAGAAAATGATTTTAAAAAAAATCTACCTGTGCACTGTTTAATTTTCTACTTCTTACCCGACTGAATAATCCAAATTGGTGCTGATGAACGTATGATATTGCGTCATACTGAATAAAAAATTCTTCTCTGCCACTCAAAGCCCACAGTCGTCAAAAAGATAAATCTTCGGTGTCGTTTAAAAGCCAGTCAAGCTTTGCACAGTGATGCACTTTCCCGCACAATCATTCGACCAAACCAAGGGTGTACGAGTACTTACAACAACATCAAGCGAATGGGAATAGAAGCAAAAATGTTTCTTACGAGTACCTCCGTTTCAGGTAATTGACATTGGTGGTGAAGGAGTTGCGGAAGCTGGAGAAAGACAGTGTGGGGGCGTTGGCGGGCTGCGGCCCACAGATGCCGGGACACGCCGACCGGTCTATTTTGGCTGCCGCCTACAAACAAAATAGGCGTTTATTATAATTTATTAAAAATAATCATAATTTCAAAGAGTTAAAGCTTGTCATTTAATCGGAGCATCTTTGTAAATGCTTTCAATAGCTAAAGAAATTTACACACACTTTTTTTTATTTTGCATTTAAACAAATTTTAGGGGTCGCTACCATTCATCAAAATTTCGAAAATACGCGGTGTTTAGGGCAATAATCGCATCGCTTCCGAGTAAACATGTCATTGCATGCAGAATTATACAAGCCACATATATAGGTTAAACCCCTCTTCTGACCCCTGCACTAATGTAAACAATAGAAAGCGTGTTAGTATCGCATTTAGAGTTTTTGATTAAAAACGTACTTTTTGTTCTTCGACTGAATTTACAATCGTGGCATAAAATGACGCCTACCTGTAACATAATAATTTCAAATGATTTTAATCTTGTGTTAAACTACATTTTGCCGAAATTTGCTTGAAATCAACACTAAATTTAAATACCAACTTCTTATACTTTTTGTTAAAACCCCTACATTTTCATAGCTGATAGCGATCCCTAAAACCCCTTAAAAAGTTTTTTTTTTGTATTTCTGGAAACATACATAAAAGGGTGCCCACGAAGAAAATTCTAAAAAAATAAGGTACATAAAAAAATAAAGAGGTAACATAAAAAATACAAAAAAGATAAATAAAAACCTTCTAATAAAGGAGTACAACAATACGTAAGAATAAAACAATACGTATGAAAAACAATTACAGAAAACCAGCGACAATATGAAAATAAGAGATGTAGTAAAGATCTGGGAGCTATCGCTAAATATATATATTGATATTAATACGCTGAAAAACTGGTTCGATAAAAATCTCCTCTCATTAAATACTGAAAAAACAAAATTTATCCCTTTCTCTATCAATAAATGTAAATCAAATCCAGAAATAAAAATTGTAATACATCAAAGTAAATGTGGTGGAACTAATTGTAATCAAACATGTTCTACACTTAATTCAACTTCAAATATTAAATATCTTGGTTTATATATAGATCAACATTTTAAATGGAAAATACATATTTGTGAACTTGTCAAAAGCATTAGGAAATGTATATATATATATATTTATCAGAATTAGAAATATTCTTAGACTAGAAAACCTCAAAAAAGTGTACTATGCAATTGTTCAATCTATATTACAGTACGGTATTATAGGGTGGGAGGAACTTATGATGTTATTTTAAATCCTCTGAAAATAGTTCAAAGATTGATAATTAAGGTTATCTTGAAAAAACCATCTACATTATCTACTGAAAGAATCTTTTCAATGTTTAAAGTATCTACAACAGACAATATATATAAAAAATATGCAATCCTACAGACTTTTAAAGAAATACAGCTAAAAAAATTACAATTCAATATATCAGCAAGATTTCAAAACAATATCAAAATCCCTAAATTTAATACCAAGCACATCCAAAATACCTATCTGTATCTAGGTATAAATTATTTCAACAACCTCCCATTAGAACTAAAAATTATCGAAAATGTACATAAATTCCAAATTAAATTGAAAAATCACCTGAAACAACTATAAGAGTCCATTTCTACCGTTAATATTTCATTTAAATCTTGAAATTTATTTATTGTTGTATCTCGAGTTTTCTTACATATCTTTTGTTATTAGATGCAATATTATTATTTTCTACTAAATTTTACATAAACTTGAGCTTGAATTCCCTCACCAAACACAAGAGCCTTGTCTCTTTATGATGAGGAAATGCTATTGTTATGTTCATTTTACAACTCTGTTTAACATGTAAAAAAAAATGTGTACTTATTGTAAAAACATACAAATATTTGTAAAGAAAAAGTATTGTTGTGGTGTCGGTTAGATTGAGAATTGTCACTTGTTTTGTTATTATATGATTTTATTGTAAAGTGTCAGTTTGTTAGAAGAAACCATAAAAAGAAAGTGATATAATAAACATAAATGTCGTTTCTTCGTTACACAACTTAGCAACACAAGTGTTTTATTTATCAATCAAATTAAGGAATCAAACATCTACATTATAAAACGACATTTTTCGTTAAAAACCCAAAAAAAATGGAGAAACTTCAGTTTGAATTCACTCTGCTACCTGGAAGTGAAGGCAAGTCAAACGTTTGTAGCATTACCTCAATAGTCACAAGTGATGATAAAGTGTACGCAATACCAGAATCGCTACGATCAGCCAGCCATCACAAGGAAATAATGAAAACTGCTGCTTTTAGTAAAGTGAAAAATAGTTTGGGAAAAAGGTACCAGGTTAGGAGAGTCTGGATTACCATGACAGAAGAACTGAAAAAAACATATGTAGACGAACATGGAAATTTACAGTTTGGAGACCAATACCTCGAAGAATTGCAACAAAAAAGTTCCCCAGTACATCAAAAAGAAGAAACAAGTACACTGGAAAGATTGATTGAAAAATTAATGGAAAATAACCAACAGAGCTTAAAAAACATTGCTGAGAAGTTCGTTATTGAAAAATTCTGTAATAAAAATACAAATGCAAGCCAGTGGATCGAAGTGTTTGAAAAAGAATGTTTACGGTTTGTTGTGATCACGGATGAAAAAAAAATAGAAATACTCAGATTGTTTATGGATAAAACTTGTGTGGATTGGTACAGTTCCATGATTATAAAATTAACAATGAACTCCGAGTGGTCAACGTGGAAAAACAAATTCTGTGAATCATTCGCAAACAAAGGATGGAACCCTGTCACATACGCACTCTCGTTTAGATACAAAGATGGTTCTCTGTTGGATTACGCTATGAAAAAAGAAAAACTTTTATTGGATATGAGAAGATCAATCGACACCGGTACTTTAATAGATCTTGTTGCTTCCGGACTACCAGAATTCATACTAAACAAGATTGATAGAGAAGGATTACAAGATATTGTGGATTTATTCAATGAAGTAAACAAGTATGAACATTTGGTCAACAAAAAGAGATTCATAAATAAGAGAACATTTGGGAATGCACAATTTAATACAAATGAAGGTAAAAATCCATGTAAAATTTGTGAAAAATTGAATAAGGGCTCTCGTTACCACCCTGAAGCCACATGCTGGTTCAAAACAAAAGAGGATGAAAAATTTAAGAGAAGTGCCATTAAACATGTAAACAATTCAGTGATAGAGACTGAGTTAAATGAAAATAATCAAAAAAACGAATAGTAACACCATTAATAAAAGTCAAACTATTACTAAATGATAAATTAGAAATATACGGAATTTATGATTCGGGTTCAAATGTTTCTCTAATTAATTCTAAGTTATTGAAACTAAAAGGAAAAGGAAACAGTTTGAATGAAGCAGATTTAGTAACGATTAATGGTGTTAAAAAGACGAGTGGTTTGACAACTTTAAAGATAAAAATTTTGGAATTGGAGAAAAATGTTGATGTGTACATTATTGATGAACACAATTTCAAGTATGATTTTTTGATTGGATTAGACATGACAAAAGACTTCAAACTTATTCAAAGTGAAGACTTACAAATATCACAGAAACTCTGCCTGAATAATACAAATAAAAAAGATAAAAACTCTACAGAAAATAAGAACACTATAGAAAAACACAGAATTAATTTTAACGAACATATTAAAGAAGAAGATTTTAAAATAACAATAAATCATTTAAATAATGATCAAAAAACAGAAATAAATGAACTAATAGGCAAATACGCATCAGTGTTTGCAAAGAGTAAATATGATGTTGGCACTGTTAATGGATACGAAGCGAAGATAGACTTATTAGTAGATAAATATTGTAGTAAGAGGCCTTACAGATGCAGCGTAGAAGATAAAAAGGAAATAGAAGAGCAAATAGCAAAATTATTAGACAATAAACTGATAGAAGAGTCCTACAGTCCATTTGCTGCACCAGTTACTCTAGCATTTAAAAAAGAAGAAAACAAAAGATCCAGATTATGCATAGATTTCAGAGACTTAAATAAAATAGTCGTACCTCAAGCTCAACCATTTCCGTTGATTGAAGACCTAATGACGAAGACCAGAAATTGCAAATTTTTTTCAACGCTGGATATAAACTCAGCCTTTTGGTCTATTCCGCTGCGGATTGAAGACAAAAAAAAAACAGGATTTGTAACACAGGAGGGACATTATCAATGGACCTGCCTGCCTTTTGGGTTAAAGACTTCTCCGGCAATTTTTCAGAGGATATTAAGCAATATATTGAGAAAATATAAACTAAACGAATTTGCTGTCAATTACATAGATGACATTCTTATATTTTCAAAAACTTTTGCTGAACACATTGATCATCTAACGAAGCTGCTGAATGCAATCAAAATGGAAGGTTTTAGATTAAAATTTACAAAATGCACATTTGCATCAGACATGGTAAAATATCTGGGTCATATAATTCAGAATAATTCAGTCAAGCCAGTAAAGGATAATTTGACTTCAATAAAGAATTTTCCTATTCCAAAAACACAGAAGAATGTCAGACAATTTCTAGGAAAAATCAATTTTTATCATGAGTACATTCCGAAGAGTGCAATAATACTAGATCCTTTGCATAATTTACTAAGGAAAAACCAAAAGTTTATTTGGACTGATAAATGCCAAAATGCTTTTGAAACGATGAAAAATCTACTATGCTCACAACCAATCCTGGAAATTTTTGATCAAGATTTGCCAATTAATATATACACGGATGCTTCTCTAGAAGGTGTTGGAGCTATTTTAAAACAGACACAATCTGATGGAAAAGAAAAACCAGTAGCTTACTTTTCGAAAAAACTAAATGGAGCCCAGAAAAAGAAAAAAGCAATTTACCTAGAATGCTTAGCTATAAAAGAAGCAGTGAGATACTGGCAATACTGGTTGATAGGTAAACCATTTACAGTTTATTCAGATCACAAACCACTGGAAAACATGAATCTCAAATCTAGAACTGATGAAGAGCTGGGTGATTTAACATATTATCTTTCACAATATGACTTTAACATAAAATATGCTCCAGGAAAACAAAATTTGGAAGCTGACTGTCTAAGCAGAAATCCAGTTCTAGAATCAAATGAAAATACAGATGAACAATTGAAAGTCGTAAACATGATTAAAGTGGAAGATATTTTGAAAGATCAGAATAAAAATGAAGAAATACAAAATAAAAAAAGCAAATTAATAGAGAAACACCATATATACTTCAAAAAAATCAGAGAAAAAGAAAAAGTTATTCTTTCAGAAGAGTTTAGTATGGAACTCATAAAAAAAGTACATGAAAACCTTTGCCATATTGGAATTGGACAAATGCAAAAGATGATAAGCACACATTATGTAGCCAAAAATTTAAATAAAAACATAATAAAAGTTTGCAGAACCTGTGAAATTTGTATTAAAAATAAATCAAGAGGACAAGACAAATTTGGCGTTATGTCTCATTTAGGCCCGGCAACAAAGCCTTTTGAAATAGTATCTATAGACACAATTGGAGGATTTGGAGGTACAAGATCAACAAAAAAATTTCTGCATTTGTTGGTAGATCACTTTACAAGATATGCATTCATTCTTACCTCAAAAACTCAAACTGCGAACGATTTTGTAAATCTAGTTAACAAAACAGAAACAGGAGACATAGGTATGCTACTTACCGATCAATACCCGGGAATCAATTCAAAAGAATTCAAGAAATATTTACAAGACAAGCGGATACCAATGATCTTCACAGCAGTAAATGCACCATTCTCAAATGGTTTAAATGAGAGGCTGAATCAAACTTTAGTTAACAAAATAAGATGTAAAATAAATGAAAAAGAAAAAAAGAGAGCCTGGACAGCAATAGCTCAAGAATGTACAAGAAAATATAATGAGACTATTCATTCAGTCACTAACTTTGCACCGAGTTACCTTTTATATGGTACGGACAGCACGATTTTACCGAATGAACTAAAACAACGAGAATCAAATAGTGACTGGATGAGAGACAGGAAAATAGCACTTGAAAACACAATAAGATCACATAACTACAATAAAACATTATTCGATAAAAAGCGAAAACACTTCGAGTTTAACGTAGGGGATATGGTGTTTGTGGAAAATGGAAACAAGCTGAACAGGAAGAAATTGGATGAACTGAAAATTGGACCATATGAGATAATTGAAAAAATTTCAAACTCCATATACAGGATAGATACGGGTCATAAAAAACCAGAATCAAACCTATTCCACATCACAAAACTTATTCCAGTTCAAACATTGGAAGAAGAGGACATCGAAGATGAGAAAATTTTGCAATAATTTTCTTTCCCGAGGGGGGGAGATGTAAAGAAAAAGTATTGTTGTGGTGTCGGTTAGATTGAGAATTGTCACTTGTTTTGTTATTATATGATTTTATTGTAAAGTGTCAGTTTGTTAGAAGAAACCATAAAAAGAAAGTGATATAATAAACATAAATGTCGTTTCTTCGTTACACAACTTAGCAACACAAGTGTTTTATTTATCAATCAAATTAAGGAATCAAACATCTACATTATATATTAAATAAATAAATATTTTGCCAATACAGTGGATGATTTGTACAAAAGATCGGGAGAAGGTTAAGTCGGTTCTTTGGAAAGGAATATGGAAAGTGTATGGATTTCTTAGTAAACGGTGATTGATATAGATTTTGATTGTTGCCAGGATGAAAAAATCTACATGTTTATTTATAATTTTGATATCATTGTTGTGTTAATTAAATGTTTCTTATTTAATTAAATGAAGACAATATTAATTCGCATTTAACCACTAGGCCAAGGTGTCGACACCTTGGCGTAGTGGTTAGCGCAGTGGCCCGGAAAGCCGAAAGTCCTGGGTTCGAGACCCAGAAATGCCAATATCTTTTTCTGATTTTCTGATTCCAGATTTTCGATTGAGTTTCGCTAATATTGTCTTTGTTTATTTAAATTTCACAATTTGAGGTTTTACTCATAAATTTAAAAAAAAATAATGTTTCTTATTTGAAATATTCTGGGCGTTTCTTATAGACAGTTAGCATTCTGGACAACCTGAGGTGTTTCAGTAAGTGAAAATTGCAAAAGCTGGAGAAAGAAATTGCTGGCAAGATGCGCTTCCAAGACGCTGGGTCATGTCAAGTGATCTCTATCGGCTGCCACTTGAAAATAACTTTGTTTACAGAAGTTCTGATAAGAGCTATTGCTAGCAAAGAAGTTGTGAAATCTGGAGAAGTATGGTTTATTGGGACTGGAAAATATTGGTATTTTGTTGCTACTATTTGGCTAAAAAGTTTAACAAAAAATCAGATATGTGACATCGGTGGTGAAGGATGTGCATTGGAGAATCCAAAATATGCAATGATAAAAATATGTTTAATGAAAACAAATAACTTTGTGTACACCACTATAAAAATATGACTTAAATATTTTGGCTTAGTCAGAAAATATTAAAAGAAGTTCGATAAAGTAAGATTTGTAGCGAAAGAGAAATGTTGAATAAAAAAAAATAAACTTCCAAAATGTATCTCTGCTCTTAAATTATTACTGCTTCCCAAATTATGTGCTCTGCGTTCACCGACACGAAGAGCACAGTAATAATTAACATGAATTGTAGTAGCTCTTGTTGAGCCTTTAAAAAAATCTGAATCAGCCCATGCTAAAAAACCACTTAGCTCAGAATAATAGTATCTATTAACACGTTTAAATAACTTAGAACACGCGATATCATAGTTATGCGGGAAACCCTTGTAAAATAATAATTGACCGAAGAAAGGACTTAGGTACTTGAACTGAAGCAAATCATTCGTTCTCACCAGAATGACCGGTAATAATATTATTTCGACCATCGGCACGAAGATTTTCTGTAATTTTGATATAATGCGTGTAGCTTACGTTCGCAGGGCACTGTTTAAAACTTGTAACTAATGTAGTTCTCATAATCCAAAATGGGAAAATATGAACTTGTCTCGACGCAGGAAAATGTAATTATCCAAAATGGAGGGAAACAAAATTATAGAAACTAATATGTTGTATTAATTTTTTTTTTGCGAATTTTGTTTATCATTTGATTTTAGCGTGAGAGCCTGACTTCTTTTTGAGGTAATATTGCTCACATTCAACAAAACTTTATTTACATTTCGCTGGATTTTTAATCTAACCCATCTGGGTCCCGAATCAAATCTCTCATCACTTGAGCTTTACCGTAAAACACTAATCACTTAACAATTTATATTTATGTGAATATCGCACAAGAGTCCCAACTACTCCCAACAGCCTAGGGTCATTGAAAATATGGCATCCCCAATTGGGGTTTATTGTGAGGCTGACAGTAGTGGAGAGAGGAAGGAGGTAAGGAAGATGAGATGAAGGTGGTGGCTATTCAGATCTAGTCACCAAACGCGGCTATAGCCAGTTCGAGCAACGTTTCAATTTTGAATGGTGGACTTACACTTACACCAAAGCGATATTGAGAGTTTCTTCCACTCTGGAAAGTGCCGCAAATATGCAGTATATTTTCGTTATTTGTTTTTGCCGTGTCACGCCGTGTTCCGCTACCTCCTTCTTTAGCCAACGTTTCGGACAGCGTTACAGTGTCCATCATCAAATTACGAAAATACTTTTGGCTGTAAAAATCTAAAAACTTGTATGCAGTATATTATTTTTTTACATGCTTGAAACTCCACACAGATTAAATGCTTAAATTGCGAAATAACACAAATCATTCAAATAAAATTTACTTGCGCGCCGGGATTTGAGCTCGCTAGCTCAGAGCCTTACCCTTCGACAACGGAGGCCGCCGTAAATAAATAAAACGGTGACCGGACAACTCAGATTGGAACCATCTTAGATAAGTAATTTACAGTGATAAAAAAATATATATAAAATATTGATTAAATAGGTTACGTTAGGTTAGGGTTATCGGCTAATTTTAAATAATTTTTTTCGTAGCTTTTAATGACTTTTCAAGGAGGTGTTGAGTTGATTTTATTCTCAGTTGGCATGGAACCATAAAAAACAAGTTGGCACGTCAGCACTGTTTTGATACGACCATTGAGCTTAACGTAATTCGTACGTAATTAGGTTTACGTGAAATGAAGAAGGAAATAAGTAGCTGTAATTAAATAACAACACGACTTTACAAATTTCCTAGAAACTTCCCATTCATGTTCCGAGTTTTCCACCAATTATTTTAGCAAAGGAAAATTCCTTATCCATTTCGTTGCCTACAAAGCCAAATTTATCTTAGTCAAATTGAAATAGGGCATTAACATATTATATTTCAATCGTGCTTTCGAGAGCTTAAACAATTTTGTTATAATTATATTAACTAATCTGATATTTGGTTTACACTTAATAGAATTATGGTATGCGAATGGTAATCTGGACCTGGGTTAAACCTCAACCTTCGCCGGGCAGAAATACTGAATATTTAATTAAAATTTCCATAGTAGGTACCACGGTAAACAAAATGCCATGGTTTTATTAACGACCTTAAAAGTTTAAGGTATTGGTGAAAAATTTTCTACCGGGTAAAGTTGAGATGGTTGTCGTGATAGAGTTGTCGTGATTGTTCGAAAAGATTTTCCACTCCAATAAATTTATTTTTATATTTGACAGTAGTCTCGCCTTTCCAATGACACTGTTAACAATTTAACACTAAAACCCTCCGAAATAGTTATTGCATTTTATAAAATGTACTTTACCCCCGTATTGACAGTAAGTGTGGCAGCAATTTGGGAGGCGGGAGTGAGTATCGCCGCACCAGGAACCATTTATCGAATAACGAACACATCTGACTTAGGTCACTCTATGTGGTTCATTACGCTTGGTGACTTAACCAGGGCGTCGGGTTCATGGGATGAGGTTTGTCTAGGCGGGCCGGATAGGGAGACACTGGTTGAGGGAGACCTTTTGATCTCTCCAGCCGGACTCTTTCGGCTCATTGCCTTTCACCGCGGTGGGAGGAATGGATACCTACGCTCGACACTCCTGGACACATCGACCCCAGATTCCGACCTATCCCTCATACCATTTTCCTCCCCAAAACTTTCTCTCCTTAGGAAAATCATTTTCCTCAGGGCATCCTGTGTAAAGCAATGTCAACAAAAAAGTCACGGGGTCTCAATTTTGTCTTATTAGGTAGTTATTAACTATTTTGTTTTTGAAGGCAACGTTGGCTATCAATTCCAAAACTATATGTTGAATATAATGAAATTGTCTTCAACGTACATTTTTTAAAATAATTTCTATTATACAACGTAGGCTGTGATATTTTGATCTATGATTATGCCGTCATTGGAACCACCGTCGGAATAGCGCAATGAATACATCCATTTGTTCATTAGGGAGATTACGATTCGATTCAACTTCGATGCAATTGTAACCTAGGTGCTAATCACCCAAAGCTAATTCGACAGATCAGTGACTGATAGATTGGACACTGGAAATACCATTCCCTTGTATTACACTTTAAGTAAAGATACATCCTGCATCAATAATAACGTCTGAATCACTTCACTGATCGAAGGAATGTTGAAAGACTTACACGTGATTATTGGATTGAATGATGTGGTGCCCAATACCACAACCTTAGATATAAATAATTAAAGGAAGAAAGCCAAAGACCCAAAGGGGTGAATATGTTTTTCATATATACAATTTTGATTATTTCTCTCAGGCTTGTAACACTATAACAGTTTGCATTATTTCTAAAATCAAATGAAGAGTTTGTTTTGTTACCTAGAGATGCTGAGCTATGTTTTACGGTCATGACGAAAAAAAATAATAATTTAAATTATATGGGTAGATACTTAGTATATTTACATAAACAAATTTGCCCTCACATGAAAAAAATTCTAGCAGATATTATTTTGTATAAAAGAAACGAACGTAAATGTAGACACGAGTGTTATTTTTTACAAATGCTGTTAAATTCCTCAAAATCGCTGCAAAAATATACTCAAAGGTAAATTCCATCATACTGCTTCAAGCGTGAAATATTCCTGCCACGTGATTTATTATTCTGTGCCATGAATAATTCTAACATTCTTTGCTCAAGAAATTTTATCTAAATCCCTCAAATCTTGTTGGTGGAAAGTCAAATCTACAGACAGGCACAAGACTCCATCTACATGTTAAAAATGCTTTGAAAAAGTAATGTGCGGGTTGTAAATGTACATTTATGCCTACACGACGGAGAGGGCTTGTCTGAATATCTAAAGAAAGATTAGTAATGGAATTTCTAAAGCAAGCGCAACCCACTTTTGCACATGTACGGTTGAAAATTGTCCCTTGATAACGGGTCGTTACTACTACTCGTTCATGTATTCGGTGGAATGATTTGCCTTCCTCTGAGTTTCCTCCCTCCTATAATATGGGTATCTTAAGACCGAAGTTCTCCCCCTTTTCTCCCCAAAAAGACCCTCCGAACCCCCCCGCACAGCATCCCTAAAGATGACACAGCCTCTGAAGAAAATGTTCTTCAGGGCCTCCTGCGCGGAGTCAGTGTAAAAAAGCTCAAATGCGTTTAAAATAATAAAAGGCTCTGGATGAATGTGCTGTAATTGTGCTAAGGGTGAATTTTATTATGTGAAACCATAATGTACATATACTTCTGCAAATTATGCCAACCTGCAGTAAGAAAATAAATAAATAATTTTAAAATCATATTTGAGCCCTGCTGATTGCGAAAACCGGAGTAAATTTTATGGCTGTTTTCCGTCATGCAATAATGCTAGTCTTTCCATTTTTAATGGAACACACACGAATCAAATTAACGATAGAATTAACATAGTGGCCTTTCCGTTCTGGAGTGAGTTCATTAAGTTAAGTTAATTCAGTAGTGGATTTTAGTTCCAGGGTGTCCTCTATCCATTGTAACACCCAAAAATTGTACCACAAATACTCATCCCTTTATATCCTGTGGCTATCCAGATTTCATGATCGGTTGTTTTACACTCTTTTTATTTATATTTGGGTTGAATTAATTCTGTCATAATTTAAAAAAAAAAATCGTTTCATACATCTACATATAGATTGTATAGATTGTATACCTTAAAATAAAAATGACGTGTAGATGTTGTAAATGAATTATATACTCGAAAACTCGTAGTTCAATTGGGAAAACGGTAAATATACATAACTCCAAAGTCTATTTAGTTGTATATATTTTTGATTAAAGCTTTTGTTTTCGAGTAAATCGAGTACGAAGTATTGGTACTTTTTTGGATCAACTTTTGAAAAAAGAGTCAGTCGTTAAAATCAGCAGATTGATGTAGCACTTTAAAACGCATCGAAGCGTAGACCCGGCTCCAATTATTCAACCCCTTTCTTATCGAATGAAAGAAAAAGTGTTCGGATCAAAATAAACTTTTTTTTTTCTCTGAGTGAGATAGATTCACCAATTTTCCGCTTATACTACGAGTTTCCGAACAACATGTATATAATAGTGTTTCGTGAACTTTCTCAATGTGAGAATCTGCACAGAGATATATACGTATTCTTGATATGGGTAGTAGGCATTGTTGTGAATTGATTTATTATTGCTATCTATATTTAAAGGAAGACTAACAAATACAAATTTATTATTTTATTATTAATGTTATTGCATTATGTTTGATTTTGTATGAAGTAATCAACAATTAGTACTAACTTCCTGATAACTTACAGCTATAATCAGATATTGGTTTTTTAAATATTAGTAATAAATAATACTTATTCCAAAGGGAATTCATTCTTCGCTTCAGTAATATTGGTTTTATATTAAACTTTCAGCCGGGCCACAATTATTAACGACCAGTATATATATTAGTTTTGTTAAGAAATTACCCTCAGTGCTTGCTCGTTCCGAATTGTTTTACTGAAAATTCTTCAATAATAACTTTTAGAACGCAGCTTTCAGTTTTTAAAGATTCTAGACGAAACTTTTCGATTTCAAGCTCAGGACTAGACAAGACAGGACTTTCTCCAGCTACTTTCTACTACCTACTTTCAAAGAATCTCGCAAAATATTATTTTGAATGATGTAATATTATAAATGCTAAGGCATATAATTATTTGAAGATATTATGGTTTTCTTAACTTTTTCATCTGAGTGGTTTCATTGAAGAGGCTATCCATTACCCATTATTCGTTTGTATCTGATATTTTTTATTGGCACTACTTAAAAGTTTGATGTGATTAAAGGCGATCTTTCGGATATTAATATATTTGAATTATTAATGTAATAACTAGATACCTACAGTTTAAAACACGAAGCATGTTTTGATGTTGGTTACAAAGTTTTTTGGTTACAGGCCTTACAAATATGGTTTAATGGTTACTATAACGAACATAAAAAATATGTTAACCAAGATAATTACATTATTGGCGAATGACTACACCCGGTCCATCGATGTGTGTTGTAAATCAATTCCCGCCCTAATACGGGTCTAGAAGAGGTTAAACAGAAAGCAGGCAATGCAGACACAATGTAAAAAGAATTCATCGTGAAGGTATTGCTAGAAAATAATGGCATACGAAGAAAATTACTTTTGGCGCGTGTAAGAGTTGTCAATGAACTTGAGCATTTCCGGGATGTTTTAGGTTTCGTTTGTGCAAAAATATTTTTCATAAAAGAGGCCTTCTTGATCGTATACCTACAAACAGTCCACAAAAGCAGAAAGAGGGAGGTAAATCTAAATAGCCCTATACTTTCAAACATTCCTCTATCTCACCTCATTTCTGCCACATTCCCTTTAGCCTCGGCTAATTGACAGCCGGCGTGGTCTAGCGGTAAGGCTTTTGACTCGCAATTCGAAGGTCGCGGGATCGAATCCCGGCATGGCAAATAAATTTTATTTGATTAATTTGTGTTATTTCACAATTAATTCATTTAAAATAATATATAGTATATTTGCGCACGCAGAGTGGAAGATAATCTCAATATCGCCCTGGTGTAAGAACACCATTCAGAATTGAAACGTTGCTTGAAATGGCTTTAGCCGTGTTTGGTGACCAGATCTGAATAGCCAGGTACTTCCCCACCTTCGTCTTCCCCATCTCCTTCCCCTCTCTACCACCTTCAGCCTCAATTGGAGATGCCATAGTCTCACTGGCTCCAGACGGGAGCAGTTCGGATTCTTGTGTGGTATTCATATAAAAAAAGCCTCACAAAATACTCCTACTGCGGATGCCATAAATTCACAGGTTTCCGGGCAATGGAACTCTTACCCGATATTCAAATAAAAATAAGCTATTCAAATAAAAGTTAGCGTAACTCCTCCAATTTGTTCTTTCGAACACTCTCCACTTTTGCAACAGCAAGAAAAACGTTCAATCACGAAGAAAAATAACAATATTGCATTAATTGCTATCGAACAAAATCACGAACAAGTAACGATTCCCTGAGTTTTATTACTTTCCTAACGCGGGTTGCCTTTTGTCTCTAATTTCTCACCCGATTTTCGTTTCGCTATTTCTATTTCTTCTGGTATCGAGATTGAGGAAAGTCACGTCTCGCTACCGATTGTCCCGAAAGGTCAAATGTGACCCGACATAGGGGAGGTACCTATTTATCTTGTAAAACGCCAACATCTCGGAGATACAATCTCTGATTGAGTTGGGTTGGCGACATGATTTAAGGCTTTTGTATTTGAGGAAGCCCAAAATTTGTCGTCGTGCTGTGATAAAACTATGAAGATAAAATAATGAATATAGGTCTCCACATATTCAGACAAAAACATTATTTCGATTATTATTATTTTTAATTGTAATATAAAATATATGGGTTACATTTATGCATAATATATAATTAAAAAAATATTATTTTTAAGGTCATCATTGGTCATAAGGGAGTAACGATTCTTATTTTGGTTGTATAATGCATTTATGATGCATTTTGTGTATAATGGTTGTATAAATGATTTATTTTTTTTATAAAATTTTCTTTTTGCAAAATTGTTAAATTTTATTTATTTGTTCTGGTTGGTTTATAATAGGTACATTATTATCCTATCTTTTAATTTTGCGCAGTGAAATTTCTAAAAATAGAGTCAAAATAATGCTACTCAGTGTCTGATTTCCCCTCCACACAGCATCCCCATAAATGACAAAGGTCCCAAGGGAAATTATTTTCTTCAGAGCTTTCTGCGTGGAGTTAATGTAAAAAAATAAAATGCTGGCGGTTAATATTTTTTTTACAAATGGTGGAATCTACCTACTTGGCACCAACGGCTAACAATTGTGGAAAAAGGAGTGGTGAATTTGGTTTAATTAAAGGTACCTATTTATACTGTACACAATAGCTGAGCATCTCAGTAGGTACATAGTATAATATCATCGTAATGAACAGTAACATGTTTTCTTACTACGAGTACTTTTCGTCGTGAATACTTTTGTATCGCATTAAATTGTCCAATTTGGACACAATTTTCTGGAAGAAAATACATTATTAAATTTGCATAGAAGGTCAACCGGAATCCCTGGTAGCATTCCCTTCATACATGAAAATAATATTATTGTGGTTTCAAAATCGTTAAGATTATATTTTATAATCCAGATAAATTAAGTGTTATGATTATTCCGCATATCTTTTTTGGGTAAAAAGCAAAAAAAATATATATCTATGCCAAGATGCTTTCCAATATTGTCAGTTTGATAACAATTACTTTAAATTTAAAAAAAATATTTACATACTTCTGAAAGATAAATAGCCCCAAAAGGGTAACATCATCACATACTGTAAAGTTAGAAAACCATGCGATAAAATAGTAGTTATCTTTAAAGAAGTAATAATAGAAGGTCATCCTGTGACACGAAGTTCGAGAATAACAGCGGCTCAGTTTCGAAGATAATATGGAAACTTTTGTGAAAAGAATTTACGAAAACAGACATTCCGAAATGTTATTGGATTTTGAGATGGTAGATAAAACTTAATCCAATGTTAAAAAAATAATACCTAAAGATGAAATTTTAGATTTAAGATATTGCCAGATATTGTATAAAAGGGAAAACTGTTTTTTACAAAACGTATTCAGATTCTATTTTTCTAATCAGATTATTAGATTTGAAGTGGAGTTCTACCGAATTAAATTAGAAATAACGTTTTTCATTTTAAAAAATTCTTAAAGGCGAACATTTATCCTCCTTTTTAATTTTGACTCGAGTATCTACTTTATGAACTAATTTTGTTTCTTTTTTTATTTTTAATTTTTTTTTTATTTAAATAAAACATACAACGAAGTTGCATTCCCATGAGTTATCAAAACTCATTAAGGGATCGCCAATTGGTACATTTGAAAAGATAAACCCAACCCAACCCAATATGCAGACACAATAAATGAAGAAAAAATTTACAAAACATTTTACAGAAGCAATTTTTCATTTTTCTGACAATCGTACTTCATTTAATGTAGATGTTTAGTTGAAAAATGTATAAAATATTTTTCCATAAATATAGTCAATAAACGGTAGGTAATTTGGGAGACGGATACGGGTACCGTTGCTCCGGGAACCATTTATTGGATAAACAACACCTCTGCCATAGTTTAACCCAAGTGTTTCGCTACGTCTGGTGACTTAGCAGCGGTGCCCGGATTCAATGGTGTCGGATGTCGGATGCGACTGCCCACCAACAAAAACTGCGTGGCAGGCCAGATCGGAAGAGACTGGTTGAAGGAGTTCTTTTGATCTCTCCAACAGGGCTCTCCCGGAACATCGCCTTGCACTGCAGAGGGAGGGATGGATTCATTCATCCGTCATTCCTAATCGTCCCTCATACATTTTTCCTTCCCAGAATATGTTCTCATAAAAAACCCTCCACACAGCATCCCCAAAGATGACGTAGGCCCTGAGGGAATTTAATTTCTTCGGGGTTTGTACGAAATAACTTCATTTGAGAGAGATCTCTGCCATTTGTGCTGGTAAGAAACATTCCACCCTTCTTTAGATTCTCAAAGATCAAAAAAAAAATTACATCCTTGTATTTTGTGTTTTTTTTTGTTGTTTATTATTGTTACTATTGTCGGTTTGCTGATCATACAACTCGCTTTTTTAACAAGTTTGACTTTGAACAGATCACACGTATCTACAATCTACATGAGCCACCTCTCCAAACACAGCATGTTAACAAGTGCTATGTAAGCATTTCGTTGTAAACGACAAGAACCAAGACAGATGCGCCTACCTTCGTGACTAAGTCACTTAACTATTAGTACCTGAAGTGAGCGATTACTTCGATCATTGAAAAATTTCGCTTGCAATTTAAGATTTACTGATAAATCGATTGTAAATTTACTTTGAATAGAGAAGTTGACTTATATTTTTAGCGTTCTCTAAACGTTTATAAATAAATGTTTTTAGAATATTACAATGTGTCCAAATTGAATATCCATTATCATAATGTTTATATTGCACATAACACCATTCTATCTTGAGTCGCGTATGAAATTAGCACAAAATTAACAAAACAATTTAAAAAAAACAATCCATCCAGACAAGATGACGAATCTCAAACGATGAACACCAAAAAAACATTATTTGATTGGTGTGACTTAATTTTTGGTGTTCATGACCTTTGGACATTATTTCAAAGGTCAAAAGTGACAAAGTGAAGACAAACAAAAAGAATTATTTCCTGACACAAATAGAAGAAATTAATTCTTGTAAACAATGTTACGAGTCGAGTCGAGTGGAGGCGCCTCCATCAACAATAATTACATATTATTGTACTCCGGGCTAGAAGCGCCGGCGTCGTTATCTCAAGTGCGGCGTCGCTGGCTCTGTTGCTTAAAATAGAACCTCCATTCTAGATTCTCTGTTCCAATCCAGATAAAAAGTAATTGCTAACTCTGGAGATATCAATAACCACGATCAATCAGATATTTTGATTAGGTTCTTCGGGGAAGTGGGTAAGTTGAAATTTATTACATTGGTTTTACATTTGTACCAATAAATTATATCACTAAAGCTGTCGATTGTTTCATGGATATTGAGATCTATTTTCAATTGTCAGGATTCAGAGTCAAATTGTATCCACTTCTTCGGTAATTGCAAATTCACATTTAAATTAAATGAAAAGATGTCATTTTGTAAACACCACTTATTTAATAAAAATTATCAACATGTTTCAAAACCAATCATTTCTTCGTCAGGATAAAATGAAAATGAAAAAAAAATGAATGTTTCAACCTATTATTGTTATCTTACAGATAGATTTTCATAAATCACATCAAAATATTATTTATTGTTATCAAGTTTAATTTGTAGAAATTCATTTTAATTTTTTATTTCTTTTCTCTAAAACGGTTTTTTTATAAACTAGTTCTGCTAGGCAATTATTATTACGCGCGACAGCTGTTTCGCCTTTTGAAGGCATTATCAAACATATTTTACTGCCAAAAACGGGGCGCTTGGAAAAAAAATAATTTTTTTGTAAGTTTTTATTAAATTTCCCGTTAAAATATTGAGCAAATTTACTTTCGAGACAACAATGCGTATAAATGCGTATAAATAGCTCTTGGAAGTGCATGAAATAATACATCTTAGAGAGTTGGTGTGTCACGTGTGCAATGTATAGGACAATTTCCCTTATCTCATATGCCAGTAAGATAATGCTGTACATTATAAATGAACGTCTTAAGAGTTGGCAAATGCCTCGCGAACAGGCAAAGTTTGTCAAGGGTAGAGGAACTTGAGAGAAAATACTCAATATCCGAGAACTTATTGAGAAATGTCGGGAGTTTAACTTGCCACCAACGCTCTGCTTCATTGACTACTCAAAGCATTTGGCTACGTGCAGTGGAACCATCTGTGGGAAATATTTAAAGAGATGGGAGTTTCTCAGAGCAAGTTTCAAGATTGACATTTGAAAATTGGACACATGTCAAGCGAAAAAAGGAATGCTTCAAGGGTGCATTATTTCACCAATTTTATTTAATATATTATGGTGAGTATACAATGCGTAAGGTTTTTGATGAATAGAAAGGTTGGTGGCCAGAAAAATCTCAATCTCCGATACGTAAATGAATACCCTTATTGCCTCTTCCGAGGAGAAAATAATGAACCACTTCCTTGCTAAAATAGAGGAAGAAAGCCGTAATCTAGGTCTATTGATCAACAATGCCAAAACACAACTAATAGTGATCGACATATTCGGACAAACACCTGTTTGGTTTTGAAGTGAGAATATGCATAGTTCCTACCGTGATGTCATTTATCCAGTACCTACCCTCCCTAACTACATCACCTTGCTGGAAAAGCATTTTGAATTTGGAACAATGACGAGAGAAAAATATAAAATTTGAGTGCAGTTGTTTTTGAAAAACAGAAGGACTCCCTTGGAAGCAAGTTGTTGGTGTGTTCACAATCATGATTTATTTTTAATTTTTTTTATTTATTTATTATTTATTTAAGGAACATTAACAGTCTTAGTAATACAATAAACATAAGAGGATGATAAAAAAACAGACCAATTATTAATGTTCACAGATAGGTATTTAGAAACAAGACTAACTTACTATAAACTAGAATATTTAAAAAAATAATAAGAGTACAAATGTGAATTCAACAAATGGTAAACTAATACACAACATTAAAATAAGTGTGATTATAACTGAAATAGACTGCAAAATAGGGATTTGGATTGGGAAGGGTAAGGGGAGGAGAGGGATAAGGGAAAGTTGCCACGCAAGTAATATAAAAATATTAGATACAATTAATTCATGTGTTATTCGCACCTAGAATGTTATACAGTGAAGTTCTGTAGCGACAGTAACTAGCAGTAAATACGTCAGCACGTGTGTCTATATTTGCAAATTTGTTGTTATAGGAGTTACATGTCCTTTGTATAAATTCATTTTGATTGGAATTGGTGTTGCATCTATCAATATAGAAAAGGGTATTTTGTCTACTATATCGAATGGACGTGTGGAAATTTATTTTGTTTAGCAAATCCGGGCAGTCAACTTTTGAGTTAATAATTTTGTACAGGAGCATCTGATCAGCGACAAGCCTCCTGTTGAGTAGTAGTCCTGTTGACCTTTCAAGAACAAATAAAATTCTAACAGACTTAGAAACGGTGCACGTCTTTATATACCTTGGCTCGACTTTAAGTGACAAAAGCGGTTGTGAAACAAAAGAGAAAAGAAGAATTTGCATGATAATAGCCACCATAAGTAAAATGCAAAAGATGTGGGTGACAGAGGAATAACGAAGATCACCATAAGGCTCGTCTCATCTTGGTGAACTTCCTTAATTAATTTTCCCCGTAGGTCTATACGATGTGGAAACATGGATCCTTAGAACCAGCAAAAGAAAGCCAGCGGTGTCCTCTGATCTTCACGCAGCGCAGATCCGCGAGGAGTGGAGGATCTTTGTTCATGGAAATCGGAGTAGGGGTTGATGCAATCCGCAGCAACGAGATGAGGAACCGACTCAAGAAGAAGGTGTGTAACAAAAATGGCAGAAGGTAAACCTAATATGTCTAATCGTTTGTATGTTCGGACTGTATGGTTCAATGTCAATAAAGTTCACCAGCTACCAAATAACAGATATTAAACGTTTTAATTTTTTAAATTTTAATCGTGATTGAATTATGTTAATATTTAATTAGTTCCAACATTCTGTTTTCATTAAATTAACGAAGACAATATTAGCGACATTCAATAGAAAATCTGAAACAGAAAAATTAGAAAAAGATAAGTCACCTCTAGGAATCGAACCCAGGACCTTTGCCTTCCCGGGCGGAACTCTGTGTAGTATGTGTCTTTGAGCATGTGTCCCAATCCGATTCAGTCATATTTAACTGTATCATATTTCGACTAAGAACTACCAACATTACCTTCATTTTATTAACGCATATTTTTATTGGCTGCACTCTGTATGCATGATTGCAAGATTCAACTTGAACTCTATGCAATCTAGATAGTGTCCAGGATAAATTTATCCATTTTTATTTAAAATGTTTATGTGAATATTTGTAACTGCAAGCTTAGGTGAATATATATATATATTTTTTTAAAATTAATGAGTAAAACCTCAAATTGTAATATTTAATTAATGAAGTAAAAAAAAAAAGTTAAAAGAAGTAACGGAGTCTGCTTTACCAGCCAAACTAAACGAACGACTGCTTTAAAATTTCAGCATTAAATTGCTTAAGATATTTAAAATATATTGTTTTCGTTTTATTTAGATCACTGACACGACTAAATTAGACATAATTGTTTTGATTTTTGGCTGTTAATTAAAATAAACACCTTTTCATAATATTGTGGAATACGAGTAAATCAATGGATCTTTATTAAATGGTAGTCGGTCCGAACACCTAAAATAAAATTTGTTAGATATAACCAAGAGAACTCACAATAGAAGCGCAAAAACAAAACAAAAAACTTCAATATTTCTCAAGAACTCGTTCAACGCTGAATAAGATAAAAACTGGGTCTGCGTAAATATTCCTATTATTCTGCATTTTATTCCAAAACTGGATGGGATCATAAACTGAAGAGATCGGTTGAGAGATGAAATTTTATGTCGTAGCCATAAAATTTAAACCATTTGTGTCGTAGGGGTAAATTTTATTTACTTCCGAGTCACTCAATACTATTGTGCTACTATCAATACTACATACTAAACTAAAGTAATTTTTTTAATCAAAACCTAAACCAAATATCTTGTACGGATATGTGTTACTTTATTTATTTGTGTTTTAAATTATACAAAAATATGCGTGTGCTGTAGATTAAACAGATTTACGATTTAATTGCGAGAAAAGCGATGATCAAAATACCTTCACTAAAAATATAATCCCCGCCCTCACCAGCTTACCTTTCCCTGTACTTGAAAAGCATGATTAAAAAAATTAATTATGCATAAATGATTTTCTCTTCAGCAACAGAAAATTCCTTATCATGAATTTCTTTCAAAAGCTGTCGATTAACAACGATAAAGTTTGTAATTTTCGCTCTCTGGTAAAGAGTTTTTTAATTAGACGTTGGAATAAAGTTACAAAAAGAAACTCTAGAATTCGAAACTGTTTGATCCGCAAAGACCTTTGTTCCTTGCTCAATTATGCTGATGGTACCTATGAGGCACTTTTACATTAAAACGGGTGGAGTAATTTACTACTCAATTTTTTATGAGAAAAACTCTCTTTTTATAACTTTTGAAGGTTATTCCCATCAACGTAATATATCATTGAAGAAGAAGATAACACTTATAATCTAAATGAAAATATGAAAGAAAACAAGACACAGAAAAACAGAAAAAACAATGGTCGCAACTGGGACTCGAACCCAGACCTCTCGTCTAACCGGGACGTGCGCGTTTTCGAATTTCGCTAATACCACCTTCTGTCAAACCGTCATATTTATCAATCTCATATTTCAAATATTTAGAATCATTAATATTATCTCCAACTAGTTCTTTTTCCATATTATTATGCGACCATTGTTTTTTCTGTTTTTCTGTGTCTTGTTTTCTTTCATATTTTCATTTAGATTATAAGTGTTATCTTCTTCTTCAATGATAATTTACTACTTGTTAGATATTCAAGGGCTATGTTTAGCAAGAGTATTTTAGTCTACAATAGACAATATGGAATAAATTTGAAAAAAAACTTAGCTACTACCTATTTAAATATGATGTTAAATTTAAAAAAAAGCCTTTTTTATGATTTTTAGAACTTTTTATCCTAGTCATTAATTTCACATCTGGTGTGTAATATTGAAACAGTTTTGAGACAATTCTATTTACCTGTCCAAAATATTTTCATCTCCCTTGTTCTTCACTTTCTTTCGCATCCTTACCTGGGGAGAAATATGATTTTAAAACTATTTACCTTCGTCAGTGATATGAAAAGTTATTATACACACGTGTTATTGTAACATACATGTCATTTCGAAATATTGACGTAGTCTAACTCAGATTGTTTTAACTCAAATCAATCTATTTTTGTTAGATGTTTTTGGGGTGTTACGCCGTGTTGCGCTGCCTCCTTCTTTAGCCAACGTTTTGGACATTATATTTTTATTTTTATGTAAGTATAACGACTGATTAGCATTTAAAATTTCAATTTTTCAACAAAAAATTTCAAAACGATTTAGACATAAAATTAAACATTATTTGTAAAGTTTAAAAGTGTATATTTGACTTATTATCATAAACAGTTTAAAGGTAGTTGAATTATTAGTTTAGGGTTTTGTACTTATAAATAAATAAAACCAAAAGAACTATACAAAATATATTTTAATAATTATTTTGGTTTTATTTAAGGGGGTATTCTTTTTTTTACGTGCGCTCCACACAGGAGAAATTATTGAGGGGAATTATTTTCCACACAATTACGCTCCACACAGGAGAAATTGTTGAGGGAAATTATTTTCCTCAGGGCCTATGTCATCTTTGGGGATGCTGTGTGGAGGTTTTTTTTTAGGAAAGTAAGGAGAGTGGAGTTCTGGGAAGGAAAAAGAGTTTGAGGGGTGGGTAGGAATTTGAGGTTCAGTGTGTCCTGATCATCCGCCTCCAAGACCTAGACAAACCTCACCCCATGAACCCGGGCACCCCTGCTAAATCACCAAACGTAGCGAACCACTTGGGGTGACCTATGGCAGAGGTGTTGGTTATCCAATAAAGGTTCCCGGGCGGCGGTAACCATTCCCGCCTCCCAAATTTAAAGTATTATTCTAGTCTAGAAGCATGAATTGTAGGTGTTTTTCAGGTGCAATAAAAAAAACCAATAATATTTTTGAAACCATTATTTTACCAAATATTTATTAAACATTTAGGAACACATAAAAAAACCTCCAAAGTAAAAATTTAAAAACTTAAGAGTTACAGGGTGTTGAAGTGGGGGTCTCGAAAATATGGCGCGCCCTAGTTGACACGATTGCAACCCTCCTAGTTATCCGAAAAAAAAAAATCAAAATTATTTTTAATTCAAACAAATGCTGCTATAGCATGAACCTCGGAGAAGTCATAAAAAATATTTTTCGCAAAATGGCGGCTGCCTGAAAAAAAATACACTTTTTTACCAGTTTTTTTGACTTTCCGAATTTTTTTAGAATAGTAAAAATTAAAATTTTGTTATAATTCTGATGCATGCTATAAAGTAATGTATAAAGAAAACTCACACCAGTTACCAAGCAAATTGGTGTAGTAGAACTTAAGATATCGTGTCAACCGTCACGAAAAAAGTGGTTTTGAGAAAAAGGTGTTTGAAATTTAAATCGCGAAATTAAAATGGTTATAAATTTTGAAATAATGCGAATTTCGGAAAATCCTTTTTAGAAAATATTCTCGAATATTTATACTTTGGAAATATGAATAATTTTTTTTTTCTAGACTAGAATACACACTTAAAGTACAAAACCCTAAACTAATTTAAACTTTAAACTTTTTAAGTATGATAATATGTCAAATATACACTTTTAAACTTCAGTACGTCTTTAAGACGTATCATTATCTTTAATGTAGGTCAAAATAAGATTATCTTTCTAGAGTTAACCTTAAAAACGCTGACCTTTCAGATGCATAGATTCGACTGTTTTTCATCATCCATTTATTTTGTTAGCTATTGCGAAAATCCACGAGAAAAATATTTTCAGCAATTGTCTCAATCCGATAGCCGATAATCCGATAAGAACGGCCTTTTCATACAAAACTTAAATTAGGATTTGAGACCTAAGCAAACTGAACACTTATTTATTTATTCAAAAGGTACAGCAAATATCTAACGGATAAGTGCTATTTTATTTATTTGTGTTTGTAATTATGATATAAAGGTCACCAAAAAAATTAAATTTTTGCCGCTTTTCGGGTTAATTCTAATTATTTAAAAATAAAATAAAAAATTAACATCACAAAAAAAGGCGTTATTTGGGTAAAATTTTTAATTCATACACGACAAATTTGTGTTCCAATATGAATTGGTCGTTTTTAATTTGAATTTACGCTCATAAAAATGCTTTTCGGAATCATTTCACTTTTATATTTTATCATATTTATACAGTAAATAGAGCCAAATAATTTCTTTTGTAATAATTACCATCGATTTTAAATAATTCAGAACATGAAAATTTGAATTATTTTATGGCCCATTTTTATAATTTAAAACACAAATAAATAAAGTAGCACACATCCGTACAAGATATTCTCTTTAGCTTTTAATTAAAAAAATTATTTTAGTTTGGTTGGGTATTTTGGCCTAAAATCCAAATTACAATTCTGGATGTAAAAGCCGCATAGCTGTTCCCCCTAAGCCATTTCAGTAATATAACACTAAGGGTTTTTTCACAAATCTCCTTTTAGATTATCACCATCCTCCTTATAGTTAATCCATAGATTAACGTACATTTTCGATTAATTAAACACGATTTATTTGTTTAAAAAGTCTGTTCGGTTCTTTGTTTAAAAACGATTCGGTTCTTGAACTTACGAACAGTGGCTATATATAGGATAAGTTAGCCGAGTTTTTTTTACCTATTTCGAGTATTTATTGTTTATTTATTAATTTTCGTTATCATGTGGATAAGCTATCAGGAGGAAGGTGAAATGCCCCCTAATACTAATAGTAATAATGTTAGCTGCTGACAAGGTGATTCTACATCGGTCAATAAAAGTATTAGGTTTGAGCGAATTCCCCTCTTATCGCAAAAGCCAACAGAGCTGAATGAATTAGAGGAGAAATTTTTTGCTAAAAGGTGGTCAATTTATTATTTTTATTTATTAGGAATAACATCGGGCGATCGCGTTTTTGCGAAAATAAATTCATAATAATATCATTGCCAAAAAAACTACCCATTTCAAAAAGCTCACATTTAACAGCTCAGTTAAATATCAGATAAGGATTTTTTCTTATGACAATTCTTATGATAGTTCTTATAGACATTTCTTATGATTTTTCTTATGATAGTTCTAAATAAAAGACAAAATAAAAAATGTGTTCGAGGTTGCCACGTTTTTTAAACTAATTCCTCTAAAGAAGAAATGTTTTCAAGCACGTAAAATCTAATTGCCGTTTTACAAAGCCCCTCTGCTTAGGTTAGGTTAGGTTAAAATACAAGGTAACACCTCAACTTGTACAAAAATATTTTATTTAATAGATTCTTCTCCCTCAATCATCGAATTGCAATCAGAAAATTTCCGAAAATGTACTCTGCAGGATCTGAAGAAAAAGCGCAATTGAATCCTTTGTCACTGATGCAAAATTTGGAAATAAGTCAGCCCGGATCGTTTTTTCAAAACGGGATAGACTTCCCTATCGGAATAGACTTCCCTGTCGGGATAGACTTCCCTGTCGGGATAGACTTCCCTGTCGGGATAGACTTCCCTGTCGGGATAGACTTCCCCGCTTTTATAATTACATTTCTACAGCATAGATCTCTTCAAAACCCGATTTCATCCCCTTTACATCATGATAGGAACTTCAGAATGGCATTACTAAGGATGATACTGACACCTGGTAAATATTTAACTTTAATATGTATTTTTAAACACTTAATCGCATTTTCCATGCGTGTGTTCATTTAATATGCATTTAGTTATTGTTTGAAACATTTACAGAGTGTTAAAAATTATTAAAATAATAGAACTGCCGTTGGAATAGATATTATAAACACTCCAATTAGAAATGTTCACAGCGCGAGTAATCAATGTTTATTTGTTACTAGACCGAAATGCTTGTAGTGATAACAGAAATAATCATAATAATCAAAATGAAATATAAAACATGGTGGCAGCTTCATGTAAGGTTTGTAAAGTTTTGATACGGAGTAGGAATGGGTAACGAATTCAGAAAAAAATGTTTTTTTTTAGCAAAACCACTAACAAAAACACGACAGGACCAAACGTAGAATTCCTTTGCCTTTAGATGAATTTTAATAATTTATTACGCTGTAACTACGAAGACGAAAGAGCGTCATAAGTCTTACATAAGTTCAACTAGCAGGGGTCAAGAGATTTGCCGAGTAAGGCGGAGTAGGGAGAAAAGGAAGAAGGAAGGTAGGTGGGGAGGAAGGGAGATTACTAACCTGTAAAGTTTGGACGACGCTGGGCGCCGACTGTTCCTAGAGAAGGGAAGCTTTCAGGCTCCTCGGCTGGAGAAGGGCTGTAAGTGGGAAATGTGAAGGAAGGGGTGGGTTTATGACGTAAGGGAGAGGAAGTGTCTCCTTACGACTTGTTGCGTCTGAAACAAAGAAAAATACACATAAGGATTTTAAAACTCAACGGTTCTTGAGTTAGGTAATGATGATGAAACTTTCATATAAAGAGCGCTGAAACGTGACGCTAAATGACGTCAAATAAAAAAAAATGGAGGATCAACATTAGAAACAACTAATTTTTTACTTTAATTACGGTAAATCCTTGCACCATATAAAGGTTTGACGGCCGGCCCAGTCCAGCGGTAAGGCTCTTGACTCGCATTCCGAAGGTCGTGGGATCGAATCCCGGTGTGGCAAATAAATTTTATTTGATAAATTTGTGGTATTTCACAATAAATAAATTAAAAATAATATATATTTTATTCGCGGCACATTCCTTAGTGGAAGATACTGTCAGTAACGCCCTGGTGAAAGATCACCATTCAGAATTGAAACGTTGCTTGAAATGGCTTTAGCCGTGTTTGGTTACCAGATCTGAATAGCCAGGCACTTCCTACCTTCCTCTACCTCACCTCCTTCCCATCCCCACTACTTTCAGCCTCACAACACACCACAATTGGGGATTTAATAGTCTCAATGCCTGAAGAAAGCAGTTGGGGACTCTTGGGCGGTATTCATATAAAAAAATATATTATTAGTTATTGCGGTGTATAGTAATATGTATGTAGTTTCAATGTCCTTTAACAGGTATCATTTCTACAGTTAGTTTTGAAGTGTCTCAACAGATGTCAGTAAAGTAGAACTATAGGGTAGTGTAAACTGTCGCCGTTCGTGTCTACTACCCGATCGCCAGCTGGACACTTTCAGTGCAGAGTTCCCTAGCTTCAAAACCACATAAAACATCCATTAGAACGGACGTTAGGTCCAGTTAAATATTCATTATAAACCACACGATAACTTAAATAAACAAAACTTGTTACCCAGACTTTATTGAAGAATCTTCGTATAACAAGTTATCCCATTCACAGGGGTTGAAAAACATTACAATTACGTTTTCATTGGTATATTTGGATTTTTTTATTTTTTTATTCTATTGTTCTTACTGAACAAACGCCGGAAAGACTGAATTGGATCTATATTATTGATGTTTTTCAGTATTGTATATCCTGACTAATAGAATGTATATAAAATCATTGTCCACCACCCCTTATACCCCGAAAATTGTGTAAACACATATTTTAAGGAAAAATTGTTGTCTGAAGATGTCCACGATAGACCGAAACCGATAACGGTAAAAAATGGATAAATGTTTTAAATTGTTTTAAAAATTCAGTTGAATGGAATTCCACCACGAATAATTATCATTATCAAAAATAGAGACAATAAAAAATGTTCTCAAGATTTGTCTCAATAGTATAATAATTACACATTAATTATTAATTATATTTAATTCTTAAACAAACAGTTAAAATAACCCATTAAATAAAGATATCTTTTAAGCATGCTTAAATATTTCAAACAAAGGCATGTTATATTTTTTTTTAAATCGCAATACATATATTGTAAAAGTAAACATATTATTGATTATGATATAATTTTTTTAAATAATAATGTGGCAATATCAATAAAAATAAAACAAAGGAAATAAAAGTAATATGAAATGAACGACTGCATTTTTCCACAAACAAAAGTAAAAGTTAACAATCGAAACTGGTTACACAATGTAACTAACAACACGTGTTTTATGCCCTTAAAATTCACTGGAACGTACGTCATTACTCCGTTACACAATATAATATATTGTTATACGTAGTACCAACTTACAACTCGCAACTAAGTTTGTTGGAAACTAAATCGATGTGTGTTGTGACGTAAAGAGTAAAGGGTTGCCTCCATTGCACTTGCCGTAAAGTTGCGCAACTCTGTGAGTGTTCCCCCTAAATAGGGGATGGCTTTAGGGTGGCTGTGACCTGTTTACTGCAGCTTTTGTGACATAAAAATGCATTGAACGTGTTTGTATGGACACTAAAATACCGCATGAAATGGTTGCGGTAGTTAAAAGCTTCAGTGGATCGTTTCATTCGTATCGTGTCAGCTTTTCGCACTCGGAGAATTTTAAAATGTTGCGATTTTCTTCATGGAATCTCCACCATTAACAATTTAAGACCAAATAAAATCGTCATTTTTATGACTTTTTCGTATTTCTATTGTTTGACAAGATGCTTTCAAGAATTTAGGTCCTTTTGCAAGCTCGGTCCATTGAAGATCTAGTTTCTTATCACGTTACTTCTATATTTGCTTTCTCCAACTTTGTCTTGGGTGACCAATCATGTAGTGTTTTTTATTTAGGGTAGGCAGTAGGAAAAGAAGCGAAATAATTCATATTAAAATAAACTTATGGCGGAATCTGACGCTTCAGTCGTGTGAATGTTCACTCGACTTCACGTTTTTTTTCTATTTTTGGTCACAATAACGTAATTTTATTTTACTTTTTTTGATTAGGAACATTAACCTGCAGATTGATAATCTTACAAACTTTTATTTAAAAAAAATATAAAAATTATCTTAGAACCCATCATGTTTACATCACGCATTAATAACCCTTCAGGCCTTTCTCCATATTCTGTCAGTAGGTCAGAATATTTCCGCTTTGTAATAAAATCGAAATAAATAGAATGTTGAGAACGTATCACAACTAATGTTTTTGAAAGATGATGATATACGCTTTCAAATATTATTGTTAGAAATAACCAAGTAATTTTTTAAATATAAATTTTTTGGTTGCTTAAAAAGTTTTAAAAATGGCTCTCTTTACGTTTTTTCCAAATAAAAATACTGGTTAGACAAATGCATTTTAACGTTTTCGCCATTTCACTTTTTTTTCGTTTCATATAAAAATAATTCACAAAGTTTCATAATTTTTTTCAAATTGCAGTCGTCAATTTTGGTTTCATAAAGGTTTATATTTAATTATTTTGTGGTTAACTTTTAGATTTTAATGTAAAGCGTTTTATTTTCTCTTTCCAATAACATTATGGATCATATTTTTCAATAAGAGACGTGACGATTTCTATGACAACAACAACAAATTAGCCGAATGAATACAATTTTGAAGTTTTGCGTGCGACGCGATGACGAGACAAACGAGCGTTCACTACGTGTTCAGACGTTTCACTTTGCTCTTATTCCGCGCGCGAATGAAAGATGTTGAATGCCAATATGAAACATTTTCGGATTGGTTCACTTCATTCGGAACTTTTGTTATTTTTTTCTTGGTCAGACGTATCACTCCAAGTGGAAGAGGCGGAACAAAAGACAGAAATGAACAAAAAGTAAAGCGTCTGTAGTGAAGCATCCATTGCATTGTAGTCAGTTTCAATAAATTTTATTAATTGACACGGACTACAATTAAGTCAATTTCATTTAATTTAACGTTCATTTCTATAAAATGAAACAAAGATGAACAATCACTCGAGTAAACATTCACCCGAGTGAATCGTCTGATTCCGCCATTACCACTATCAGTTAGTTTCGCTAATAATGGCTAAGCTACTGGCTTTAGCCTATGTTGGTTGGGATTATCGCATATCCAAATGTTGATACATCAAATATCCAAATTACCATTACACTTATAATATAAGCCAATAATTTACTGTATGTATAAAATTATTACACTTTTTCGACCGCACAATTGCGTAAAAGGAATTCTACATTAAAACGATAATTATTTCAATAGTAAAATAGAACAAATTAATAGAAGTACCAACAGATGGCACTGATTGCTACATTTGTGATTTGTACCAAAGGTACAGCATTTTTCGACACTAACGAGTTACTCTATCAATTAGCATCGCATACACATGCACATTTTTATGTCGAATGAAACAACATGTTTTGAATATGACGTGTGGCCGTTTGCATATTTAATTACTTATTACGGTTTCTTGCAATAATTTGTTAATATTATTTATATGTTCATACAACAAGGCAGTGCTCATGTGCCTTTATGGAATGCACACCCCTAGTCACACACTGAACTGCGAGCATCCTGAGAATATGTCCAAGCTACCACATCTGAGAAGTTTCCATAATGAGTAGAAAGGGTTCGATAGCGAGTGCTCCTTCAATAATGGAGCTTCTAACTTACTCACCACCGGCTCCCACCACATCTCTCTAGAAATTAACTTTGACCTTCTGAACCCCTTATGAATTATCCTAATTGGGTAATTATAACCCATTGTTTTCATATCCGTTGTCTTGGTTTTTTCTCGATAAGAAAGTTGACATAATAATAATAATAACGTAGTATTTATATAGCGCATTTTTGTGTAATTTCACTTCAAGTGCGCAAAATAAATGTATAGTTTGAGAGAATATTTTAGATCGGCAACTGGTAAATCGACACCCGTTCCTTACAAAAAAAATCTTTTTTTTGATCTGAATATTTAAATTATATATATTTTTTCTTTTTTGTCGATAGGTAACTAAAGAACTTTCGGAACCGGCTCTACTCTTCGATGCATTTAAAAGAGAATAAACAGCAGATATAATCCCCTAGCTAGTGTTTCTTTTTTTAAATTTAACCAAAAAAAATCCAACTTCAAACTAATTTGTCTCAAAAAAGAAATAAGTGAAAATGTAATGTTCTTTTTTATTGAATAAAAAACTTTAAAAAATCAATGAAGTTGACACAAAATTGACACCAAATCTGACGTCAATTAACCAGTTTTACGCTTCACTACTAGTTTTCGAACACCGTGTATGATTAGAGGATGTTATATTGTGATCAGAAAAACATTATAAGAATAATCATACGTTGGAGAAAATATTACGATTTGATATTTTTGTTATACTCGTAGATCACGATTCAGTGCGACAAAAATTAAAATCCGAAAAGTATTTTGGTTAACAGATTCAAATTAAATTTTGTAATTAGCGAACTAATTGATTAATTAATTAATTGAAGTACAGAAAATCAATTCGCACTTCAAATTAGATTTTATTAACAATAAGACATTATTTTGTTTCCATTAAACATTTGATTAATGAGTTATGTTTTAATTATTTACATCATGGGAGTGAGTTAATTAAGTTTTTCTTAATTTTAACAACGAGCAGAGCACCGGTAAGGCCAAGGTCCTGAGTTCAATTCCTAGGAGCGACCAAATCTTTTTCTGATTTTTCCGTTTCAAATTTTCGTTGAGTAACTAATATTATCTTTAATGATTCATTAATATTACAAGTGTGCATGAGATGTTTCTAGATGGGAAAACTTTTACTGCAGAAAATAATAAATAGTCGCTTAATATCTCAGGAGTTTATCTTTAAAAACAGTAACAAGTAAGGTCAAATTTAAGTAATAAGTGTAATATTTGAAACACCTGGCAGAAAACAATGATTTTAAAGAAACCATTTTCTACAATCAGGCGACGGGTAGTAACAGGGAACAGGGGTAGCCGGGAAAGCTTAAGTTCTTCCTTTCGAAAAAATTTCAAACCCTTCGTTTCGACTCTATTTAAAACTAATCCTATCAAAAAGTAGTTCCCCCAATAAAGCTATCGTTTTCTTCTAATGATAATACTCTTTCTGTCTCAAATAATGCATCAATCATTGCACATTTAGATTATTCCAGTAAAGCACAAAAAACCATGGCAAAACCGAAATTTTTTTCTTCTTCAAACACAGCAAACTATTTTGTGGCATCATTTTAATTCAAAATGAATAATATAATTAGTTATTAAACCCTGAAGAAGTGAGCTTAGCTCACGAAACATGTTGGTTTTGTAAACAATAAAAGTGGTAAAAACTAAGTATTTTATTAATTTTGAATCAAAATTTTTTCGCCCGGATTATTAAACTTTTCCCCATGTGTATGACGTATTAGCACTCGGAATACTTAAAAAAACACACAATTATTCCTGAGAGATATTATAACGTACGTTGAAAACTCCGAACACAGATGAAAAAATATTTTTATTTTAAAATATAGGTATGTAAATTGGTTTGCAGAATTTCAGCAATTTTGGGCTCAATAACACTAAATAAATATAAGTTGTTAAAATGAATTTAAAAGACTTATGTCATGTAATGGTTACCATTATATGTTGGAAACTGCGTTTATTTTTACTGTTAATATTAATTTTGAACTGTTCATCATGCAATACAAAACCTAACTAAAATGAAGTTAAAAGGCGTAACTACAGTGATTATTTAATTCTTCCCAGAGTGAGTTAATTGAGGAATGAGGAAAGAGTTATTTCTGTTATAGCAATATTTACAAATGTAGGTTCACGAATGTAAATTATTCCTTTGAAGATTGAGCCTTTTGCTGGATACCTGTTCTATAAATGTTGTTTACATTGTGCAAATGAGCACAAAATACCAAAATTAATTTTGCGAACTCAAATTCCAATAATACTTCCCTGCAAATCGCCCCTTTAGACTTCATAGTAATTACCCGCGCAACTCGGGGAAGCTGATTTTCGCTGTTCCCAGTACTTTAATATCTCTTCGCGCCTTTCATAATTTATAATGTAATTAGCTTTTTTAATAGCAACACCGATTTAAAGCTCTCGCAAAAATGTTGCAGCTTCGCTCCCGGCCGCCAAATTAATTAGATTAAAAGCGGACTTGTTTCTTGCGGTAAGGTTGACTTAAAGCCAGGATAGACAAGTCTCATTCTGGCAAATATAATTTTTTTGTGTGATGCAATTTACGAAATCCCAAAATAGTGTTAATCTAACTGAATGGAAGATGATCAGTGATGTTTTGTGTATTTTTTTACCTAGGTGACCAAAAGAAAATAAAGTACTTATGTTGTAAACTATTTGTTAATATTTAATATATTTTATTTACAATAGTTCCGATTCATGTGGTCTAATATAAACATACAATATTATATTTTTACATACACTTTGCTTATTTCTAATAAGTATTACATGTACAACTTTAATATTTTTCATTAAATGTGCTAAATCTACACACATTTTAAATTTCATCGGGAACTAAACTATACACTGCTGTATTCTTACAGAAAACAATTTTATGTTTTTGTTATGTTCATTTATTCTAGTCTAATGTTTTTATTCTATCTTGCATAGTGAGTTTGGAAGTCTTTATTGTAATTTAGTTTGTCTCTAAAGTAGATTTGTAGTAAATTGTAAAAGCTTTATGGATAATAAAATTGAAACTCTATGAAAAAAATATATGTTTAACACTCATCATAATATACATAGAGCATTTTCTGTTTTGATTTATTTTTATTTAAATTAAAATTTTGTTTCATTGCTCTATTTTGGATTATTTGGAGCTTTGTAAGCTACCTACATAAAGGGCCATCCATAAATTACGTCATACGAATTTCATGGTTTTTTTACCCCCCCCCCCCCGTCCTTGTCACACACCGTCACATTTGTGAGACCCCCTCCCTCCTAGTGTGACGTCACATATTTTGTAATTTTACATTTTTTCGTTTACATTTAAGGATGGGTTGTTTCAAAAAATTTGATGGATTCATCAAATATTTGAAGTTGATTTTCACGTTCTGTATAGGTTCTATTCAAGTTCTGTTATTATATCATTATAGGACAGCTGCTTCACAAAACTGAAATAATCACAGAACTTGAATAGAACTTACACAGAACGTGAAAATTGACACCAAATATTTGATGAATCCATCAATTTTTTTGAAACAACCCGTCCTAAGATTTGCGTTTTAATAATTTAGATTTTTACACGTGACGTCACAGAGCTGATGATCCCCCCATACCCCTTGTCACACAATGTCACACTTCTCTACCCCCTCCCCCCCTTAAGGTGTGACGTAATTTATGGATGGTACCTAACTAAGATTGAGTATACTAGATTAGTGGTCTATTAGTGGTGCAAACACCTTCTTAGCCATTTTTGGCAGTTAAATCGGCATTTTCTTCAAGAGATATCTTAAGTTTACTTTATCTTGTTAACCTTTTCCAAGTTTTCTCCGTCCATTATAACTCGATGACGTTCATGATGTTGAAAATATCAATGTTTAAAAATAAACAAAAGTGTAAAACGATCATGTTGTAAACGATCAAATTCTACTAAAGAAAAAAAACTAAGCAAAAATTTATTTTCGGACATTCTCTATGTAATGTCCAACTGGCAGTTTATTGATAGTGCTTTTGTACCTAAAAAACTTAGCACAAACTCCCACGCCTAAGAAGCTTGGCGCCTAACATTTTGACAAATAATAAATAACCCTATGCAATAGATGTACCAATACTTCGATTTGTGAAAAAAGGAAATAAAATTGTATTAAGCAGTGGTTTACATTTAATTATGTTTGTATAAATGAGACGGTCATAATGTTTAAATAGGGGAGATTTGTTTAGATTTTAGCTTAATTAAGTTAGTAGGTAGGGACATATTCGCAATGAATATTCGAAAAAAAATTTTTTGAAAATCAATTATGACGGTCACTTCATCACAAGAAAGGTTCGTTGTTAGAATTATTGTACAAATGAACTGGACAAACAGCGGGCATGTTGTTTTTACGCGGGTCCACATTTCCCTTATTTTAGTCTATTTGTGAAATTCCAGGGACCACTCTACGTCATAGAGCTTACCGTGAATACCTACATGTGTCATACCAAATACCTAAGTATATCCATAAATAACGCTTGCCCTGTAAACAATTTTTGCGTACCGTACGCTTCTAGACAGCTCTCCGAAAGGGGAGTTTTTATTTTATTGTTTGACTCTAATTTGCCGTTGTGTATGGTTGGACAAATACAATTCTCACAATGCCTGTGGAAGGCAGAACAATTTCCACTTGTAATTTACCATAAGTAACTTACCATCGTAGCAGTTTGTCCTGATTGTCGGAATCGATTTAAAAATAAAAGAAATTGCTTTTTTTACGGTAGCTGCAATGGAACCGCACCTTCAATGGTATCGGTATTC
Source organism: Glyphotaelius pellucidus (assembly GCA_936435175.1). Classification (NCBI taxonomy): domain Eukaryota; kingdom Metazoa; phylum Arthropoda; class Insecta; order Trichoptera; family Limnephilidae; genus Glyphotaelius; species Glyphotaelius pellucidus. The sequence continues at coordinate 1,939,005 of OW386537.1, forward strand.
ATTATTATCAATAAGATAGTCATTTTCCAGCAAGTATTTTTTTAATGCTTCCAAAGCTTGTTTTATCGTATTAACCCGATTTTTTTTAAAATTAGCTCCGCTAAGGAAAATATTTCCCATCAGGGCCTATATCATCTTTGGGGATGCTGTGTGGAGGGTCTTTTTAGGAAAGGAAGGAATGGGGTTCTGGCAAGGAAAATAATATGAGGGGTGGGTAGGAATCTGGGGGTCAGTGTGTCTAGGAGTGATGGACGTATGAATCCATCCCTCCCACTGCGTTGCGGGGCGATATTGAGTACGGCTGGAGAGGGACTTCCTTTCGATCCGGGATTCTCTCTCGATCCGGACTGCCATTCAGCTGGTGGGCAGACGTATCCACCGCCAAGACCCAGACAAACATCACCCCATAAACCCGGGCACCCCTGCTAAGTCACCAAACGTAACGAATCACTTGGGATGATCTACAGCAGAGGTGTTGGTTGTCCAATAAATGGTTCCCGTGATGGCGGTACCCGTACCCGCCTCAAATATTACTTCAAATCTGAGTTTCACAGACAGAGCTGGGGGGTCTATGTAAAAGAAGCACCAGGTAGAGAGTGTTGAAAACCGAAGAATGGCATCAAGAAGACTACCAGCAATTCGAAGAAAATTTTGAAGCGTGTGAAAGAAAAGGGGAAGAACTTCTGAATAACAATTACTAATCCTACTTATTAATTAAGACAAGAAGGCGGGACCAAATGATGATGATTTATAACAAACGTACCGCAAAATACCTCGAAGTTGACGTGGGAAGGTAAAACTACCGAATTCCAGTTTTTAATAGCTTTATTTTAATGGTTATTGGGAATAAATCGATCATTTGAAATTACACTGCGGTGATGGATGTGTTTTCTAAAGGAAATATGATATTCCATAATGTATGCAAGTACTTACCCATTATATTACACCTACTAGATACCTAAATTGAAATAACCTATCAAGGGAGTGACTTTAAACTAATAGTGTTTTGCAATTTACGTCGCAAAGGTAATAATTGCACACAATGTAGTAGGTACTTATTCATATTGATTCAATAATGGCATTTAAAAAAAAAAAAAATTATGTATACCGCACAATTGCTCCCGTCAGGAGCCAGTGAGACTATGGCATCCCCTATTGGGGTATGTTGTGAGGCTGAAGGTAGTGGGGTGGGGAAGGAGATGGGGAAGAGGAAGGTGAGGATATACCCGGCTATTCAGATCTGGTCCAAAGCCATTTCAAGCAACGTTTCAATTCTGAATGATGGTCTTACACCAGGGCGATACTTAGAATACCCTCCAATCTGAAACGTGCCGCAAATATACTATATATTATTTTAAATGAATTAATTGTGAAATAACACAAATTAATCAAATAAAATTTATTTGCCACTCCGGGATTTGATCCCGCGACCTTCGGATTGCGAGTCAAGAGCCTTACCGCTCGACTACGCCGCCGGCCGGAATATTCTATTAACAGCAACAATCTTTGAATAGAGTACGTAACTCACCCCTTTTTATTAATTTTATTTAAATAGTGTAAGTATTAAATGGAATTCAAGAATATATTTATGACTAACATTTTGCAGTATTCTAATGGATATGGGCACATTATTTAAGGAACGCTCGTTTAAATATAACGAGCATCATCCAGAAAGTAAGGTTACAAGAGCTCCTGAGGCCGGAGGAAATTTTTGGTTTCGAAGTTGGGGCACCTGGCGAGTAGGAGGGATCCTAACGGTCAGTTTGTTTGGTCTCGCGTGTTGTCGGGAACGAGGGAAGGAGAAGCTTTTCTGGACTAAATCATGACAGGGGATGAGACGTGAGCATGTCACTACACTTCAGTGGCGTCATTCACCTTCCCCAGTCACCAAAAAGTTCAAGACGACCCATTCAGCCGGAAAAGTCCGGCATCTGTGTTTTTTGAACGGAATGGAATCTTCTAGGTTGACTTTATGCCTAAATTGACTACCATTAATGCAGAGGCTTACTAAATAATAACTGTAATACCCTTAGAAATTCAGAAGAGCTATTCAGAACTGTAGAAGGGGTATGCTGACTTCGGGAGTCACTTCTTCGTGATAACGCCAGGCCCCACACCACGCAAGTTTCACAGAAGCTGCTGACGTTTGGATGGGATGTTGTCACCTACTACTCACCCGACTTGGCGCATTCGGACTATCACTTTTTCACCAAACTAAAAGAGTTTTTGGGTGGGATACGTTTTTACAACGCTCAGGAGGTCGTGGAAGCTGTGAAGAAGGCGCTGAAAGAGCTGGAAATGGAGGTCTATGACACTGGCATACAAAAGGCGGTGCCCGAAATACAGAGATGTCGCGTTCTCGACGGCAATTACGTTGATGTATTTGTGAAGTATCCTGTGAATTTAAAATAGATAGAAGCATTTTTTTGATACTGTATGTTAAGACCTTACTTTCTGGAGGACCCCCCGTATATATTCACACCGTTTCAAAATAGTTTGGAAAAACCGCTTACCCACAGTAGGCCTCTTCTTACCCACAGTAGGCCTACAACACAGGACACCACCCTCTGAAAGAATCAAGAAGATTCGCTTTCATTCGGTGGTATACATTTTGTGGGTAAGAATCATTGTTAGCTCAATGATTCATGACGAAATATTTTTGAACGACACAGTACCAACAATAAAAAAGATGACAAAGCATTCACTTGATTGCTTAAAGACATTGATTTTCAAAGTTAGCAATTACTACCTCGAAATTATTGAAGTTGATTTATGAATTACACCAAAGGGTAAGGGTTAAGGGTTTTCACGGTTAAAGCTTTAAATTGAAATACGGCACTATTTTCGTTTCGCTTATGTAGCAAAAATATCTTACAAATATATGAAACCTTTTTTAAGGGTCATATTACCGAAAAACTCGGGGCTTTACGTAACAGTGTATCCTACTACTTATGTAGAATAATAATCGTTCTACAAACTTGTGAGCGATACATTTTTAGACACACATATTTTTTTTAAATCCGTTCGATAAGTTAATAACATATCAGGCTTTTTGACAGCTTAATAATACTAGTAAGTATTTATCGGATCAAACGGCGAATTTCATGTGTTTAAACCATGTTACTTTCACAAATTTATTCCTTCAAATATATTACAGAACAACAAACCCGCCAGATACAGCTCATGTTTTAAGGGGTGACCCGACAACTCAGAATCTCCTTTGAAAAGTCATTAAAAGTGATGTAAAAAATATATAAAAAATTGACTAAATAGGTTACGTTAGTTAGGTTATGGGTTATCTCTAAATTATTTTTTTTATAGCTTTTGATGATTTTTCAAAGAGTGTTGAGTTGAGTTGATTCTGAATTGGCATGGAACCGTTTTAACGTTAGGTTTACAAATACCTAAACGAAATACACTTTTTTTAAATTTGAATACCTCATAAGAGCCTCAGCTGCTCACGCCTGAAGCCAGTGAGATTATGGCATTCCCATTTGGAGAGGCCAAAGGTAGTGGGGAGGGGAAGGAGACGGAGAAGAGGAAAGAACCTGGCTCTTCAGATTTGGTCAGCAAACATGATTAAAGCCATTTCAAGTAACGTTTCAATTCTGAATGGTGGTTTTACACCAGGGCGATATATCTTCAACTCTGGAACGTGCCGCAATCATACTACATATTATTTTTAATGAATTAATTGTGAAATTAATCAAATAAAATTTATTTGCGCACGCCGGTAGCGCAATTCGATCCCGCGACCTTTGGATTGCGAGAAAGAGCCTTATCCCTCGATCACGGAGGCCATAAAGCTTTTTATAATGAAAATTTCTTCTACATGTTTAAGTTTCTTCAAAAAAATATATTTATGCCAGGAAAAAAGTTTCTTTGAAACGAAACCGCGTTGAATGAATTAACGTGATATACAATGTGCCAAAATAATTTTACCATATATCAGTGAAAACCCTTTTATGTGAAATGATGCCTCAAAATTTCGCCTGCGGTGCAATGTCGACCACCATAACACGGGCATGTGCCTAGCATGGTGGTCAAAAATCCTAAAATTCATTTAACAAACAATTTAATGAATAAAGAAAATTAAAAAAAATTCTTTTTGACACCACAGGAATAACATTGTGCCATAAGCCCGTTACATATGAATTCACAAGCTTTATGAATGGGATGAGATAAGGTTTACGTTTGCAGACTTGCCCGAGGGGTAAGAAGCTTAGGCCACCCCCACAGCCTGTGGAGTAAGGTTCTCATATTAAAAATTTAATATTGTTTCATATGATAACAGCTTTATATAAACTTAGAAAACCATGATATTTTCCAAGTTGACGACACAAAGATGTAATTTTCAGTATGACAAAGAAAATCTTATTATCTACGTTGGGCGTACACGAACGTAAAACCGAGAAGAGGAGGAACGACATTTAAATATGCGGCAATCTTTAAATAAAGGCAGGTAGTTCTACCTGCCTTTATTAACCTGTTAATTAAATAGTGGTGTTACACAAAGTTATTTGTTTTTCATTAAATTAATTATGACGCCACAAAGTAAATTTGCCTATTTCGAAGAAATAAAAAGAAAACATTTTTTTCATTTGCATCCCTTTTTGATATCTTTATATATAAAAACAAATGTTAACACAATAGAATTAAATCACGAACACTTTCATTTTTTGAGTGGCACAGCAAAGCTAATTGTATTGTATTTGTTGGCTGGAACCTTAAAGTAATACTTTTAATTTGACCTGAGTTACGGCAGATGTAATCAAAGTGCCTTAGCGAAGTGAATGAATCCAGACCATTTAATTTAATAAGCATAAATGATAGTGAAGGTGAACAAGGAGGTTAGGTAAACTTGACATTAGAGCCGGAGAAATTATTTCAGAGTCTGGAGAAATCACAAGAAAAGCGACAACATCACTTTTTATTTATAATATTTTTTTATAGAACAGAGGCATTTTCAAAATATGTTTTGTTGCCTTTTGAAGTCGAATAACACCCTCTTTTAGTTTCAAATAATATTAGTTTTTCCTTTCCTTTCCGATAACATTCCTGTCATGTCCTATTCTTAAGAGATCAATGAAATGGTTGATATCAAATACAGAATTTTTCTCCTATAATTCATTTTTGTACCTTGAATGAAATCGCCTGGATTTAAATCACGAGTAATTTGTTTTCAGTTTGCAACTTAATTAAGAGTCGGAGATAATCCATCAGTTAATATTTATCTTAACTATTGGTCTTTGTCTTTTTCGCTTCGGATTTATTCCCGAAATGTTTCATTAAGATTCCGTCACTTCTGTAGTTTTATCAAAAACCTCAGACTTTATGAAACAATGGATTCCGGCCGAGTCACGCAAAATGAACATTAATTATAACTGAAAGGGGTTCTACAAACCGGATTTTCCGTGATGTGTTGTAAGGGTTGCGAGCAGTATTCAAACACCGGGTTTAAAGGAGGGCCATAAATACAACATGTGAACATTTTGAATATTTTGAAACACAATGTTTTTAAAAGCATTTTTCTTTCACTTATTTCATCTGAGAGCTTACAGACAATTGAAGCAACAATTGTAAAATATCTCCAACAAAAAACCACATTTTTGTGGATTTAAAAAAAAAAAATTTTACATGAGCTCCACATAGGAGGCCCTGAGGAAAATAATTTCCCACAGGGCCTATGTCATCTTTGAGGATGCTGTGTGGAGGGTTTTTTTAAGGAAAGGAATGGGAAGAGAGTTATGGGAAGGAAAAGGGTTTAAAGGGTGGGTAGGAATCAGTGTGGGGTTCAATGTGTCCTGGTCATCCACCTCCAAGACCTAGACAAACCTCACCCCATGAACCCGGGCACGCCTGTCAAATCACCAAACGTAGCGAACCACCTATGGCAGAGTTGGGGTGACCTATGGCAGAGTTGTTGGTTACCCAATAAAGGTTTCTGGGGCGGCGGTACCCATTCCCGCCTCCCAAATTGATTTAAACACGTCAATAATTTAAACACCAAAAATGCGTTGGAAAACGTTCAAATTAAAAAAGTGCCTCCAATAATTCAGTGTAAAATACATTGCTTTCGAAATGGGAATGCCATTTGATTACGATTCACGCTCTGAAAAAACTAGGACCGTATTAATTATCCATCAATTTTAAACACTTTGATCATTCATTATTTACGACAAAACCCTAAAACAATGACATCGAAAATTGATCGCATGAATTCGAACAATCGATCATTTGCATCAGTACCTTCAAATTTCAATCGGTTATAAAATGTTATTCAGAATTTCCGACAGTTATTCAGCGGTATTGAGAAATACTGTGTTTTATAGGCCGACTGGAACCTATTATTCGTATTTAAATGGGCCTATTTTCTCACTACCCTTGTTAATGTCTGTTTGAAAGCTCTATTTATTCTCACTTTGTTATGAATCAATAACACAAAGGTCGTCCCATTTACTTTTCAGCGTCCCCAATTCTGTCTTTTGTCCGTATATTAATTGTTAGCCGCTTTGAGGCACATCTTTCTGACTTCTGATCTCTAGGGTTGGGTTCTACTACGCTCTTTACTTCATTGTAGATGATAGTGAGAATAATCAAGATTTTTGATAGTGGAATTTAAAGTTTAAAATAACTTTGGGAATATTTCGTGGGCAAGATATTGAATAAAGACACTAAAAATTATAATCAGGCAAGGTGTCTTCTAAATCTCGAAGAAAATTCAACGTTTTCTCACCTGTAAACATCGATGAACCGTTGGTAATAGTTGTATGTATTGAATTAACCTTTCAGGATATTGCTCTAAAATTACGGGATGGGACAAAATTAAAGAGGAAGTATTTTTGTACGCAGCATGAAAGGTGAGTCATCCTTAAAAGTTAAAAGAAGGATAAAACGTGGAATCAGAACATGGTTGAGGATCTTGAGCCGAGAAACGGTATCAGGTTGGATGCCCACTTCTTTCCTTTGTACTTCAGAAGTCTGTATCCTTACACCCAACATAATAAAATTGCAAAATATATTATGTAAAAATGTTTTCAAAATTGATCTATTATGTAAAAATGTTAATTAATAGGTAAACACTATAATACATAGAAATAAAAAAAAAGCTGTTATTTCGAAGTGATGCTTGGGACAATGACCGGAAGAAATCAAGGAAATCAATTTACCGGGTAGAATAATTATTATAAACGTGTTAACAAAAATTACAATAACATCTCAGGATGACAAAATGAAATGGTCGTGAGATATTTATATAAGAGCAGGGTGTGTCAGGAAATAGAAGGGAATGTTTTTATCAATTACTGTAATAGGTTTTGAGGAAGCGAAAAGTTAGTGTCAAAAGCGATACTCACTCTCATTTGATTACTAAATATCAAACACAAATCATAGATTGCTTGTGTTGTAGGTACCAGAATATTGTCAAAAGGTGCAATTTATTTATTACTGACAGAAAATACAAAAGGCTTATATTTTCTAGTATATAAATTTTGCATGCTGATTAAAGGGGTGCCCATTAGACTCTATTTTTATCTGTATCTAAGTTAGCTTTAAGCAAGAACAAAATGGTTCAAATCAAGGGTTAATGATACATTAAATTCACGATATAGCGGTTTTAGTGGTTTAGCGGTAAAACTTAAAAAAATACTTTTATTTTTATGGGACTTTTTCGGGAATCCAATTTGAGGCCACAGACTCGTTTGCAACCCTATATTATTTAACCCTATAATATTATTCATAATGGCGATTAGTGGAAACATATTTTTTTGCGAGAAAGAACATAATAAGTAAATTCAATAAATATTCTGTTCAAACCTCTTATGATTAAAACTCACTGCTACCAGAAATATAAAGACAGAAAATAACAATCATTTTGAGCCAAATTTTAAAAAGTCCCTCCACGAATATTTATTTTGTTTTCAAGTTATGAATTTGTTATTCCACTGTCAAGTAACTCTTAAAAGATTGAAATTTGACATTTTGTAAGCCACCACTGTGATGGAATTTCCGTCTTGGAGTTTTTTTCGAAACGGAAGAGGGATCATCCGAGACAGGATAACTTTAGGAAATACTTTAACTTTCAAATACATTCGCAAGAAATATTCATCCCACAAATGCCAACAAAATATCCGACAGAGGTAAAAATTTTACACAGAAACTTCAAGATTACCTGGTAAAGAAATCATGAATTCAAGTTTGAAACTTACTTTGATTCTTTTTAAACAGAGTAATCGATCATTTAGTACTGTTGCATGTTTACTGTACTAAGGGTTAGTTTCAGCGAGCGTTGAAGTTCAAGCAAAAACCCGAATTGAAACGTTATTTGAAATGACTTGGATAAGTTTATTAATAGAATTGAATAGCAGTGGCTTTTCCGCCGGTTTCTGCAACTACAAACACGACTTATTTTACAGGCAAAGTATTTTTTCGTAGTCTAAGAAAATATATTATGTTGAACTATTTTTATCGGATTATAACATTTTTATAATTAAAATGCCCTTGAATTAAATTTTGTACTGTGATACTGAACACCGAATTATTTTCCAACGTTCCTCATTTTTATTTCCTGACAATTTCTTGCAACATTTTCCATACGGGATGTGAAACTTCTATAGCGCGGCGGTGACTTGGATTTCAGATGAAACGGAAATGACGATTACTGCACCTGCGACGCATCAACTGCACTCATCGGCCGTTTTGATAATGATGTCACTTTTAAAGACTCTCCTATTGGTTGAGATATAAAACGGAAATTACGCGAGGTCTGCGCTCATTGGTCGCTTTGATTATGACCTCACTTTTCAAGTATTGGTTGAGATTGTTTTGGTAAAGTTTCGCTTCTACCGCGTGTAAACTGCACTCGTTTTGCATAAGCTCCACGCAGGAGGCTTTAAGGAAAATAATTTCCCTCAGGGCCTATGTCATCTTTGAGGATACTGTGTCGAGGGTCTTTTTAGGGAAAGGAAGGAGAGAAAGTTCTGGGAAGGAAAAGGGTACGAGGGGTGGGTGGGAAACTGGGGGTCAATGTGCCTAGGAGTGACGGACATATGAATCCATACCTTCAACTGTGGTACAACTGGGTACAACTGAGAGAGAACAGCTGGAGGCGTCTAGGTTAGGTCTCCTTCAAACAATCTTTCTCGATCCGGCCCGCCATGCAGTAGGTGGACAAACGCATTGGCTGCCCAAACTTCATCCCATGAAACTGGGCACCCCTGCTAAGTCACCAAATGTAGCGAACCACTTGGGGTGACTTAAGACAGGGGTGTCGGTTATTCAGTAAATGGTTCCCGGGACGGTGGTACCCATATTAGCCTCCCAAATTGTAATGTGCTGTGTGCTATACCTACACCCACATGACCTAATGGATACGGGCATCGATACTAACAATATACCATTTTTTACGCCTTGCAACATTTCCAATACGGGAATGCTGTGTGCAATGCGTACTTTTGATATACGTATTCTCTAATGATGTGTTATTTACATCCACATAATATCTATAATATTAAGAAGTCCACCACTTCCCGTGAAAAATTCCCGTGAAACTTATTTTCCTGAAAAATTGCCAACGTGGCAAACCTGGGAACGGATCCGTAATCTAAACATTTTCCCGTAATTGGAATCTACCTTAACGAACTTTTCCAATATTCGAAGTGTAATGTAACCAATCCTTGTAATAAGACGACCTTTACAGAACCAAACAAAATTATTGGAAAATTGGAATTCCTACGCCGCTATTTGGGAATGTAAATTAGGCTCTACCTTGCTCCCAAGCTCGCAAATTCTTTAGAGGGATAATTATATTTGATAATACTTGTACCTGCTGTGTACAGACTACAGAATGGTACAATAAACCGTCCAGTGCCCATTCAACCCTGTTTGTTTGTCAGCATTGTGGTGGACTTAGCGGGACTAATGCTAGTAGGATTTGTATGCGAAATTAGTAAATTGGTTTGAAATAAATGCGGTTTAAAAGAGAACCAGATTAATTTCACACGTAAACTTAATTAAGAGCAGTTTTATACAAAAATGCTCGCCACTAGAAAGTAGTTTTAGCATAAAAAATCTTTTAAACAATTTTCATAAAAAAACAAATAATAATAATAAGTTGTTAATTTCAGCCGAACATAGCGGTGGGTGCAATACTCTGTCAGCCATATAAAAGTTAAATAGTTATTACATAAAATAGATAAAATAAAATAAAAAATTAAAATTATTTAAAAAAAAGTATTTAGTATTTGCATACTATGGGGGCTTTAGATGAATTCTCCATGCTTGGTGAAGGGGTGCGCCCTGCCACTGGGCCACGGCCGAGAGTGTTTTCCGATCTTTTGTAGCGCTGACTCCCTCCGACTATTCTGTGGCGCATCAAAGCAGCGAACCCATGTACCCTTCCTTCTGCGAACATCTGCGAGGCACTGCATCGCCAAGGTAGGCCGAACGGCGCTCTATATGCGTGGTTGTATTGTACTCCGAGTGTGTTCATGACGATAATAATGATGACAATCACATTAAAATTGTTACCAAAATCTACGACGGAAAACCATCACGCCGTTTCTCTACAGGAGTATGCAGAGAGGACCATGACGGACCGCCAAACAACTCGGTCTTGGCACTCATTCTTTGACACACATACATCCTCTCATACATACTTTTCTATTATTCTAACTTGTGACATGGCCCGACTCAAGTATCTGATTCACTTGACTTGCCGTTGCGGCTAATAAAAAACTGTCAAAAGGTTTGTATTTTAAAATAATATTATAATATTTGATAACATAAATTATTCAGATTCTGTGAATGTGAAACAACTGGGCCGAATTAATTAAACATGATTTGCATACAATACCCGTACCTACATACGTACATTAGAAGATTCAATTTTGCTTTCACCCGCCTTTCGCGAAAGCATTTTCCATTTAACAAACAGTAATCTTACAATACCTACATTTAGTAGGGGTGCCCGAGTTCATGGGGTGAGGTTTGTCCGGGTCTTGGCGGTGAACTCATCTGCTCACCAGCTGCATGGTAGGCTGGATCGGGAGAGATTGGTTGAAGGAGTGTCTTTGACTTCTTCAGCTATCCTCTCTCGGCAGTGGGAGAGATGGATTTATACCTCCGTCACTCCTGGATACAATGACCCTCAGATTGCTACCCACCCCTCATACCCTTTCCTTCCCAGAACTTCCTTTTTTTTTTTTTTTGCATTAACTCCATAAGGAGGCCCTGAGGAAAAAATAATTTCCCTCAGGGCCTATGTCATCTTTGAGGATGCTGTGTGGAGGGTGTTTTTGAGGAGAGGATGGGTCTTGAAGAGACCCATATTGTAGGAGGGAGGAAACACAGAGGCCGGCAAATCGTTCCACAGCCGAGCTGTTGAACTCAAGAACGAGTCGTAGAAACGACCCGTTCTCATGTGACTAATGTCAACCGAGTACAAATGTTGAGCGCGCGTTTGGCGTGTTTCCCGACTATGCACCGGTGCCGAGGGGATCAATGACGCTAGTTCCTCGGAGCATCTTCCATTGTAATACCGGTAGAACAAGGACAGCATTCCCACCTGGCGCCTGTGCTCTAAAGATTGCAATCCGTTTGTTAAATTAGGAGAATCTATCAAACGGACCGCCCGTTTCTGCACAGAGTCAAGGGTTTTTTTCAGGTATTTTGGGGCTCCAGACCAGAGGTGGCTGCCAAATTCAACCGTGGGGCGCACTATCAACCGTGGGGCGCACTTTCCTCTCCTTCCTTTGCTAAAAAAACCCTCCACGCAGCATACCCAAAGATGACAGAAGCCCTGACCCCTCAGGGCTTCTGTCATCTTTGGGTATGCTGGACCTCCTGAGTGGAGCTAATTAAAAAAAATAATTCGATTTGGAAGTTCGCAATAAGAAATATATATGCACATAGCACGAAGCACATTAAATTATCTTCTGTAAACTTTGTAAGGTAATTAGTGCATTTATCCATTTTTATAAAAGGTGTATTATTGTTCAGTATGTAAATCAAAAAATTAGTCTATTTATCGTCTGTTTATCAAATTGTATGGCTTGGTTGGGCATTAAGAGGATTTAGTGATGTAACTAGGTACTGATTTGCTGCCTACTTAGCGATGTATTGTTTGGCCATGTATTATGACGAGATCATTATTGTTTGAAATGACGATAGTTGAGCTTTGGCGTGTTTGAATTGAGGAGTTACAGAGGCTCACCGATTGAATTACTTCATACGTAATGCATTAAATATATCTAATCTAACTTAAATTTTAATTTCGTACGATCTAATTTTTGTGTCACATGTACAAAAATTGGTATAATATCACGTCTGTGGATTGCTAGCTAGTTAGGCCTTTTTTATTGTTTTAATATTTTATTTCCTGCCTTCTCCATTATTTTAATGCTCTTATCGACCTTGTTGTCCCACGTATCTTAAATATTTTAATCTAGAAACGAAATGGTTACAACATCGTGTTCACATATTTATCGCTTACCGGTTATCTAATAAATGTTCCCGAGGCGGCGGTACCATTACCGCTTCGCAAATTGATGTTCATGTTAGGACATCGTAAGGTCATTGGTAGCCGGTGAATATAATTGTATTGCACGGCTTTTTACGTGAATACCGCATAAGATTCCGAACTGCTCACAACCATCTGGATCCAGTGGGACTCTGTTATGAGGCTGGGGGTAGTGGTAAGGGAAATAAATTGAAAAGAGAAAGGGGCTAAGTACGTGGCTACTCAAATCTGGTTAAAAAAAACCGCTAAAGCCATTTCAAGCAACTTTTCGATTCTGAAATTTGATGTTTCACCAGATCAATATAGAAACTCATTTAAAGTAGAATAAAAATCTCGTGGGAAAGAAACACTGCAAATATTTCCATTGTAACTTGTAAAATAACAGAAAAAAATCGTGTTCGTAATATTTTCGAAGCGTATTTTGAGAATTTCATATAATCGTAACTACCATGTCGGTGTTGCAAATGTATAGATATTGTCTTCAAAAATAATACATATTCTTCTGGCAAAAAAAAAAGTTTAAAGCTTAAAGTGATGAAGAGAGATATGTTATTATAAGGTTGAAATTCGGAATGACACTGCTTAATTTTTAAAAGTTTGTAATATATATGTACATATATATAATATTAGTTTAAAGCTTAAAGTGATGAAGAGAGATATGTTATATAAGGTAAAAATTCGGAATGTCACAGCTTAATTTTTAAAAGTTTGTAATATATATATATATGTACTTATATATATATATTATAATATATATATGTACATATATATTACAAACTTTTAAAAATTAAGCTGTGACATTCCGAATTTCTACCGTATATAACATATCTCTGTACGAAATATATGTACATATATAATATATATATATTATAATATATATATGTACATATATATTACAAGCTTTAAAAAGTACATATATATATTATAATTATTATCTTCTACAAAACGATTTTATTTATATTATTTAATTGTTTTTCAATGATAACTTTTAACTAACAAATCAATCACTACACAGTTTAGTTTTTTTTTCCATAGGTACTCATTTGTCTAACGTGTTTGTACCATTCTTATATTTATTAATTTTCATTATACATTCATCCTGACGAAGAAACTATTGATTTTGAAACGTGTCGATTGTTTTGTTTAAATAGTGGTGTACACCAAAATATTTATTTTCATTAAACATTTATATCAAATTTGGTTCACAATTAGGTACGTTAAAATAAAAAAAGTTGGTAAGTACACACCTCCTATACCACGTAGTGAACACTATTATATAAAGACGTTATTAAAAAAAAAAGAAAAAAACAAGCGCTTTTAAATAAACTTTATAATAAATATCTTAAAGGAAAACCAGCGAAATATTTTTAACAATATGAGCACCTTGGTTAAATATCAAGTTGCGCAAAAAAAATTATTTGGAAAGTTTCGTGTACGGTTAATTATTATTAGTTTAATATATTTACTATAGAGAAAATTTTTGGAATCCATTTGATTCATAAATTTTTTAAGAAAACTTCGGAGTAGAAAAGTCAAAGGGCGATAGCAATCTTGACTGCTAACGTAATTTAATATTGTTCAAGTCCTCGATTTCGCCGATTCCAAGCCTTCAAAGAAAAAGGACGCCCACGTTGACGACTTCAAGGGATTATAAAAAATAATCAGGATTATACCCTAATTGTCCAGTGCTATTTAACAGCCGGAACGCAGTTGAAAGGCGTTCCGGGAGCTTTGTTTACGCGAGCGATCTATGATTTTAAGCTTTGAAATGAAATGAAATGTTTTCAAAACGCAAACGAGGGTTTTCACAAATTAGGCAAATTCTTAGCTCAAATAAGGCATCTCTGTTGACGAAGGCTTTGTCTGTGCTTTTTTAAAGTCATATATTGTGCCAGTCAACTTGTTAAACCTTCCTGATTTTTTAAAACAAAGCGTAGTGTTCATAAGTAATTTCGTAATTATTGTATCTTCACTATTTCATGTGAAGTAGGGTTTTTTCTTAAAATTTATAATACACTAGCGAGTACCCGGTATGCGTTTCGATGCCACTCAAAGATAGAAAGCGTTTGGGTTCAAACATTTTTTGGTTTTCCCTCTGTGCACGAATAAATCGGAACGTTTTCCGATTTGTGAGCAGACCACATACAGCTATCCGGGTAAAAAGCATGGATTTTCCTAAATTTCCCTTACTGTCCTTTGCAATAAATTTTTCTGCCCCTCACTCGTACTCCACCCTTCAATCACCCCTTCTCTGCTTGTCCTTCGCTCCCGCCGTCTTCGTCTCCCGCGTCCCCTTCCACTCCCTTCCACATTCCCCGCCTTCCATTCCCCTTTTCCCAATCCCTTTTCATTTCCCAATAAACCTCTCCTTCTTAGTTCCCTTCCCGGATTTCCTTTCCTTTCCTTGCCGCTAAAATATATGAAATACACTCATTTTTCATATATCTCGCGCACCACCTTGTAAATTTTTTTATGAAAAATAACACCAGAGCTCACCATTACATATATAAACCTTCACGGGCGTGCGCACAATAACTCACTAAAGTTTCTTTCCAATCGGATGAATGATCTAAAGTTTAAGTTTAGACTTACGGAATTCAATACTTCGTTTGTGTGAAAGCACTATGAAACCATACATGATTTACGAAATAATTTTATAACGCCAGAGCTCACTTTTATATATGGTAACCCTAGCGGGCGTGCATACAACAAATTATCAAAGATTCATCGCATCGGATGAATGGTTTAGGAACGCAGGAGGGACAAACACAGAAATATTCATTTGTAAATAGAGATTTTGTTAATTTAAGTATCGGAATGTATAATGCATTTTTGACTAACATGCTGCGGGCATGATTCTGGATCGATAGAGCTACAATAATAAAGATTCAAGGATATGATTTGAGATTTTCAAGGCCAAAAGGGCTATCTGAATTCATTTCTGAGGGATTATGGTGTGTCACGTTACCGTCTTCTTTAGCCAACGTTTCGTTTAGCTATTCGAAACTTTGAATGAAGGAGGCAACGCAACAAGGCAGAATACCCCAAAAATAAATCACATTAAAGGAGGAAATTTTAAAAATAAATTCAAAAAATTAAAAAAAAAATCGATCTGTTGTTTTTTAAAACTCATCTGTTTTTAAAACAAAGTACAAATTACAGGAGACGTAACATAAATTAATTAAATTAAAATCTTTACGTGAAATTTATGGTAAGCAGTGAAGGGAAGGTCATAAATTTAATGTAACCAATATAATAATTATTAATAAGATAGGAGCCACGTCATAATATTTCAAGTAACTTTTATCCCAGAATAATAATAAGATTGTAATAAGGCACTTACATTGTCTCCATAAATAAATACTCCCCCAATTGATGTAAATATTTAATACTTAGAGGCGATAGGAACTCCTTCTTGCAACACAGTATCCAAAAAACCAGGGTACCGGAATAAATTTTGTTATAATAAAATAACGACAGTATTGTTGTTTATTCTAATTTTGAACATTAACAGGTTGATAACGTATTATGTATATTAAAAAAATCAAAAACACAAATTTTGGTCGTGTGTCTATCCTGTGCAGCTCGGGTAAAATAAAATCATATTTGCTTTGAATTTAAATGTCGCTTTCAAAATTGGAACTACCATCAGATAATTATTTTTGTTGTGTTTATTTAAAAATTGGAAATATTCAGAACAAGAGTTCTGGCTACCCCGTGATTTTTCACGAACATGCGCTAGTGTTTATGTTATTTATTTTTGGGGTGTTATGCCGTTTTGCGCTACCTCCTTCTTTAGCCAACGTTTCGGACAGTGTCCAGGAGGCAACATGGCATAACACCCCAAAAATAAATAGAAAAAATACTTTTGGCCGTAAAAACCTTAAATCATACATGCGCTAGTATATATATAATAAATACTAAGTTATAACCAATCATTCAAACATTATATTATGATTTTTCAAAAAAATCAATACATTCTGCCTATAATTTGTATGGAAAGTAGATAAAAAATGCACAAATCCAAAACTCTTTATTTATTGAAACGTAGAAACGTACCGTTTAAAATATATTTTTAAAGTTAAGAAAATCTAAGTTTTATTTAAGTTTTAATTAGTTTTAATGCTGTTACGGTGTTCTGTGCCATTATCAAACCATGGTTATGTCGCGTTCAGATGACTTATACATATAATATGTATGTGATTTAATTGACCCCTTACTTATTTTTATTTGTATGATGTATGATTTGAGTTGTGTGGCTGTCCAACTTTTCGGCTTACCCCTGGGGAGAATTGATACGAAGGTTGTTAGTTAGTTACTATCTTCTCGATGAATACTTTTTTGTAGGCACATAAAACGACGTGCAAATTATTAATATTACACACGTTACCCATCGGTCGATTTCAGTGGCGAGCAATTAGGTACTGGTATGTAAATGTTGGTTATCAAATGAACAGTGTTTACACAGCTCAGGGATTAGAGCTAGTTATTAGGGTCTTTACGAAAGCAATCAACTAAATTAATACAATACTTAGGCTACCATAAATCATCTAAATTGCTCCACAAAATCTAACATTTGATCAAATCAAATAAAAACTACATTATTAACATTTTAACAAGTCTGTAATCAGAAAAATGTAATTATACGACACCCTTCGTAACGCAATAGCCAACGCATTAAGCTCGTGTTATTGCCTTTATGTTTTGTTCATTTTATGGGTGCTGCCAGGTATAGGTGTTGTGATGTTGCCTAGTTTGATAGGCTTTATAAAACTATTCTACAGCTGTCGTAAGGAATAATGAAAAATAGATATATGATTTATGATTCTCTCCGCCTGCTTGGATATATATTTTTGACGTATCGGGTGTTGAGTAGGGTGAAGTGAAATAACCTGACTTTGCACTACCGTAGAATGGGGTAAATATAATAAAAAGTTGTGGTTTGACTCAAATAACAACTACCACTATGAAAAATAACAAAATCGTCATATTTTTTCTTTATTCTGTTCATATAGAAATATGTTATATGTTATGATATAGAAAACGCTACTGGTTGGTAAGACGGCTTTCAACGACATTGCAAGTTTTTTTTTTTTACATGAGCTCCACACAGGAGGCCCTGAGGAAAATAATTTCCCTCAGGGCCTATGTCATCTTTGGGGATGCTATGTGGAGGGTTTTTTTAAGAAAAAAAGAGAGGAGAGTTCTGGGAAGGAAGGGGCTTAAGAGGTGGGTAGGATTCTGGGGTTCAGTGTGTCCTGGTCATCCGCCTCCAAGACCTAGACAAACTTCGCTCCATGAACCCGGGCACCCCTGCTAATTCACTAACGTAGCGAACCACTTGGGGTGACCTATGGCAGAGGTGTTGGTTATCCAATAAAGGTTCCCGGGGCGGCGGTACCCATTCCCGCCTCCCAAAATTATATCGGCCTGTCGTCAACAACGCCATATTCACGAAATAAAACGAACATGTCGTTTTGGCGGCAAGTCAAAATTGAAACATTTAAATCTGCTAGAAAATTTATTCGTTAAAATTTATCCGCTAGAAAATTCTATTCGGGAGAGTAATATTAATTTATTCGTTAACATTTATATAATAAGCATCCCAGATTAACGAAGATTTATTGCTTACATTTATTATGTAAAGATTTTAGACCTTGACATACAGCAATAACGCCAGAACTGCAATAGAAGTAGGCAGGTAATGCTTAAAAACTAAAAATTCTTGGCTCAAGTACTGGACATAGGAATAAAAAAATTACCAGGAAGACTGCATCAGAGATTGGGCTATCATTTGAGAAGATATGGAGGGATAAAACTGGTCGCAAATAGAAGAAATTGAAAAGAAAGACGGCCTATTAAAAGCTACTAAGCTCAGCAATAAGTAGATTAAGTCACAATTAAAATTCAATTTTATTGGAATAAACTTTTTTAATAACTTTTGGATTAAAGCGGTCCAAATTCGTACGCTTTTATTATTGATTAATATTATATTGATGGTTACAATCTGCAAACGCTATTATAATTACCTTTGGAAGATGTTATAATAGAGTTTGGAGTTTGTACCCATCAATATAATATGAATCAACAATAAAAGTATACGAATTTGGACCACTTTAATAGAAGTGGTCTATAACAAATTTTTATGTTTTTATTGTGAATTATGGTGAGCTACAAAGTTAATGCTTTTTACAAATATATAATATTAATCATATGAAGAAGAAGATAATAATAATCAATCTAAAAAAAGACAAGACAGATAAATAAAAAGGTAACAGCGTAATTGGTAGTCGAACACAGAATTACTGCCTGACAATGCCTCAACCAACTCGCCCATCGGGACGTAATTATTTTACGTCATTTTTGATGATCTCGTGAAAAAATTGGATGTTTATCAAAGACAATATCTAGGTTACAAATCAATTCGTTAGAAATTTGTTATCATTCAAAAAGCGAAAAAAATGGGAAAAATTTCTTGAAGACGACATCGTCAAGTCTGAATTGGAAATATGTAATCGACAAAAATGACAAAAATCGAAAAAAAAAATTTGGTCCCAATGGCTGAGACATCCTGGGTACAATTCTCAGCTTCTATTACTATCTTTTTTATTTTTCTGTCTAGTTCTGTTTCGTGTATCGTTTAGATTTTTTAGTATTATCTTATTCTTCAATTGATGAACACAATCAAACGTACTCGTATCAGATAAACATGGCTCAGTGTTGACGCTCGATTACCTATATATACAACACTCATCTGCCCTGATGGTCAACGATGTTGCAAACTGTAAGAAAAATCGAAACTTTGGCCGAATTTGAAGACTATTCTAAATGGTTCTCAACGCCACAAACCTAAAATTCAAACAGCGAAAAAATGGATCGTTTGAATACATCATTTATTATTTCTCTCTCAAATATATTCGAAGTTTAAGGGAGGGTAGGTAATTCTCTTATTATTTTTGATGTAACCTATTTTGATGAATTAAGATAATTTTAAGTAGGCTTAAATACGGAGATTGAAGCAATCCTTGAAATGGGAAGGATTATAATATTTGTTTTGTATTTTAATCTATGTGGGTACACGGTCAATAGGTTTATATATTTTTTTAAATTATGATTTGTATCTTGAGAGAGATAAAAACATTAAAAAATTATGTATTTTGTTGAATGGTAGGCATGAAATGTATCTTGGTTTTCGCCTCATCTTTGGCGTGTTAGTGATGTAAACCTTTATTACGAGAGATGGTCGATAGACCTCTCGGCTAGAAGTCGAATCGAGTTCAATCTTACAACGTCTACCCACTGAGTGAACACAACAACTTTTACATGAAAATATCTATTTTATAAAAAGGTTTTATCCTTCTTCAAATAGTAAAAGTTTAGTTAGAAATTTACGTAAATTTGGCGGTATTATTTTTAATCGAAAGCTCGAATAATTGTTAAAACGTATATTGAAGATAATTTTGGGCATCAGTACATTGAAGACAATTTCGTTTATTGGTTTCCAATCATTATTATGGGTACCTATCATCTAAACATCCGAAATTAAAGGAATATGTAATGTATTCGCTTCAAAACAGTTTTACCAATCCTTTAATTAGTTTCCATGTGTTATTTTTAGGCCTCCTTGTGCAAGAAATACCCTTAACTTTCGATAAAAGTTAATTTCTAGATTTTAATTGTC
Organism: Glyphotaelius pellucidus; assembly: GCA_936435175.1. Lineage (NCBI taxonomy): Eukaryota > Metazoa > Arthropoda > Insecta > Trichoptera > Limnephilidae > Glyphotaelius > Glyphotaelius pellucidus. The sequence goes on from OW386537.1 coordinate 1,959,203, forward strand.
GTAAGGCACCAAACGTACTATTTTGATAAGTAAAAAAATTTGTGAGCTTTTGTGATTTGTTTTGAGGGAGCAATTAATATTGAAAAACGAATTTAAGTTCTATGTTCATTGATTGAAAATGCCCAAATAAATATATTCTAAGAACATGTTTAGTTATGTACTTACTCAAATTAAAAATAAGCTAATTTTCATCCCCTCATAAAATGTTTTTTACGCAACCATCTAAAAGTTTAAAGTTTTACGGGTCATGCGTTTTTAGATGAGCTTTATGTTGATTATTTCTACAACTCGTTAAAAACTGCAATCTTTTCAAAAATATTAAAGAAAAAAATGATATTTTGTGATCTAATTTTCAACCGAACAATTAATTTGATTTTAACTTTCCGCTTTCGCAAATATACATAACAACGATTTCAGTGTGAAAGGGGTTTTTTTTCCATTCGGGTTTGACTGTTATTTTTGTGAATGAAAGTAATAAAAGCGTAATATAAAATATACTTACGTTTATGAAATTGGTGAATTGGGTGAAGATTTCGTGAATTCCAGATAATTTCGGTATACAGGGGTAGAGAAACGACACTCGGCGACGTTAGAGCGCGCACGACGGATTGCCTAATATTGATTTTCTGAGGGCGCGACTGGCCGATTTATCGCGGGGCGACGGCAGCGCCAAACTCGGCGCGACGGTGGAAATTCGAAACTTTGTGTCGGTAAAGATGGTACCTACGTTTAGTAGTCAACTCAGTCAAGAGATGTCACTATCAATTTTTTTAAAATTTCAAATTACGGATGTTTTCAATAAAACTAACAAAATAATCACTATTTACCTAATTATTAAACATAAATTTGAACATCTAAACTAATTAATTTTTTAACGAGACGTGTTCACCTACCTACTCGAATTTAGTTAAACGACATTCATATAATAATTATCAATACTTTATTGAAAATTTTTCTTCGCGCGAGCCATTTTTTTAAAAAGTTATATATATTTTTTTTAACTTTAACAATATTACTAAACTATTGGGTAAACCGTATAGCAACAAGCTTTGTGTTAACTTATCAAATAATGCAATAAAACAATTTTATTATGAATAATTATTTTAGATTTTTTTTTTGTGAAAAAGAAAGATATACATTCCCAATGACTAAATAAAATAGCCTAAGAGAAGACTTGGCATACTAAAAAAATATTCTGTCCGAAAGGTTTTAAAAAAATGTTGGCCAATATTTATTACTTATCGTATAATCTGAATAATGGCCACGGAAATATAAATATCCCAATAATATTTGAAAATCTCCTACTACCATCACAGTAAGCTGCTTGTGTCGGGATGGAGGGCATAACCAATCGAGGAATTGAACTCGGACTCTGAATACCTGACGAATAGTCGTAAAAAGAACAAAGCATTCTCACGAATAATCAATAACAGTAAGCCTGGTGAGTGACCACTTTTCAGATAAATTTAGATTTTACCTGCCGGTAAAAGATCATCGTTCTGTTCTTGCAAACTTACCTGTGGGCTTGTTTATTACTACGGCGCATTAAAATGGGTCCGTCTCTTTCTAAAACGTCCGGCAGAATGTTGCGTCGTTTCAGGTATAATGCGGTGCGTTCCCCTTTTTACGAAGTCGTAATGGAGTTAAAGACAAGCGAAATCGAAAGTTGTTGCGGGCGTGCGTTTAAATTTGTCAGTGGTTCAAATGTATTTTTACCTGATAAACCAATTAACAATTTATTTAAAATGTGTTACCTATACGTTAAGTCTTTTAAGAGGGATACTTTTTTTTTCAAAACGAATGGGTATTGAATAGGTCACGAAATTTAATGAAAATAATCAACTTTGTTTTGTTTTTTTAATTTTTTTAAATTTCATTATTTTTTAAATGTGAATAGGTACCGCACAAGGGTCCCAATTGATCCCAATAGGTGAGGCTGACAGTAGTGGGGAGTGGAAGGAGACGGGAAGGTGTAAGGTAGGGAAGTATTTGGCTATTCAGGGCTGGTTTTCAAACACTGCTAATGCCATTTCAAGCAATTTTTCAAATCTGAATGGTGGTCTTACACCAGGGCGATACCGAGAGTATCTTACATTCTGAAACATGCCGCAAATATACCCGTTATTATAATAAATTAATCAATTGTGAAATAACACAATTCAAACAAATAAATTTACTTGAGCACGCCGGGATCTAAACTCAAGTTTTGTTGTTAGTCAAGAGCCTTACCCCTCGACCATGGAGGCCGTCAATAATTTTTAACGCCACTATTTAATTTCGTTTCATCATGGTAATATTTTATTGTATTTATTTATTGTTATTGTGTTTACTTGATAGAACTTAATTTAATAAATTGTTGTTATATCAGCGTTCTGATTTATCAAGGGGCGGTTGTGCTATATTGAGACGGCTTATTTATTAGGTTTCATTTACCCCAACCCTAATTTCATTTGGACGCTTTTCATATTATTAGTGGTGGAATGGGTTAATCAATTATGTTAGGCACTCGTTATTATTACCCGATTGAACATTAATTGAAAAAAAAAGAAAGTTGTAAAAACAAATTGAAGTTGACATTTAAAATGTTTGCCTAACTGTACGAAAACGCATTTCATTGAAAGATTAAGTAACAAAAGTATTTTTTCTGTTTTAATAACCTACAGTTTCAGTTTTTAAACGACCAGCGTGGTCTAGGGGTAAGGATCTTGACTCGCAATCCGAAGGTCGCGGGATTGAATCCCGGCGTGGGGAAATCAATTTTATTTGATTAATTTGTGTTTTTTCACAATTAGTAAATTTAAAATAATATAAAGTATATTTGCGCCACGTTCCTGAGGGTAAGATACTCTCAGTATAAAACCACCATTCAGAATTAAAACCTACACAATATTTGTTGCTTGAAATGGATTTAGCCGTGTTATTTGTTTGGATCTGAATAGCCAGATCCTTCCTCTTTCCCATCTTCTTCCCCTCCCCACTGCCTTCAGCCTCACAACATACATCAATTGGGGATGTCATAGCCTCACTGGCTCCAAACAGGAGCAGCTGAGACTCTTGTGAGGTATTCACATAAAAAAGTTTAATAATAAAAATTATCTTTTTTACATTTACAACTAAAATTGATGATTTTTCATTAACAGCCAGGTGATTACTGTGTCTTATTTGTATAAAAATTTTTAAATAAAAATATTCGACAAATACCCGTGATTTATGCGTCAAATGGATTTGCTCTCTGAAACGCGCTACGAAAGTGTCGAATCTGAGAGGAATGGGACCCTTAAAAGTGTTAACTATTTTATTGACAGACCATACCTCTTGGAATGCTATAAACTGTTCGTCGTCACCACGACTTGCTCCGTACTCCACATGGCAGAACGGACGTTCTGGCCCAGCATAGCATGACAAGAAATGGTGCTGCTGAATGATATTTCTAGGTCACTTGACATTTCCGACCTTGGCCTTAAGATGAATATAAACGCTAGAAATATTTCGATTCTCATGCCTTCAAAATTTAAAATCGAGCGTCTTATTTGCACGAGGCAAGTAAGCGAATAAGTGGTTTTTATTTATATTGTGCATAATTTTATAATAATGAAAAAAAGTCTGAACATACAACCCCTCAAAAATAGTCTTAGCCATAAAGGGGTATTTTTAAAAAATTGTTTCTTCATAGTTAAGTCGTGTAAAAACATTTTTTTGTGGTTTACGCTTATATTTTTTGCTATGTAATAAATAATTTTATTTCTTCAACACATCAAACATATTTTGTGGCACCATTTTAATACAAAATTAATAAATTACTCCGTTTTTACCACTTTTATTGTTTACAAAACCAACATGTTTCGTGAGCTGTGTTCACTTCTTGAGTAAACCCCGAAGAATTTTATTAATTTTGAAATAATTTTATTAATTTTGAAATAATTTTATTTTAATTTCAAAACAAAGAAAAGCTGGTGAAAGCTTCAATTTATCCGAAGCATATTTTTTGACTTTCATTATGTAAACCGATTCGTCGTAAAGATTAATCTAAATTCTAAATAGTGTCTAAATAGGATTTCACGTATAGCTTCATCTTAAAGGTTTCTTTGTCGTTTTAGGCAAGAACTCTAAAATATTATTGTAATTTTTTTTCATTTATTTATGTTAAGTTATGTTTATGTCATGTTGTAATAGGATTACATCGATCTGCAATACACATTATAAAAAAAAAACTGAGTTTTCGTATAATTAAACATTTAGTGTTTATTTTTAAATAATTTTTAGCGCTTTCATTAAAGCAGTTTTGATATAGCATACCTACACAATATTTGATGATACATATCCAGAATACGGATATGGATAATTTGTTGTCTTTTGAACAAGCCATGTTTTGACATAATACGAAATTAGGTTTTTAAGGCAGTTTTGTTTTTCTTTATAATTAAACCTAAACCAAGAAAACCTGAAAACCTATTTCAGATTCTTAGTTTGTGTTAAATAAGTGAAAAAAACCAACCTTAAAACTGTCATGCCAAGAAAACTATCAATTTTAATTTTAACGAAATAAATATTAAAATGACTATTTTCTATTTTCGGTGACTGAAAAAGTTGTTTCTCATTGTTATTGACCAGAAGTGTTAAAGAAAATTCAGCAATTAAGGATATTTAACCCAATTCGGTAAGACTGGACACGTTTAATATGAATATTTAAAAAAATATCTTTTCATTCACCTTTATTACTATAAAAGACAACTATTCTGGACGATGGAAAACACTGCATTCAAAATTTTATAATTTCAATACAAAAATGTCATAGAAAACGGACATAAATTATATAAATGGCTCTCAGCTGTCATCGCATACGACAAAAGCAAATTTTCATTTAAATTAATTGAAATTTACAATGCAGTGTTTTCCACCGTGCAGGAGGCAAATGGTTGTTTTTCAAAGTAATTAAGATAAAGCAAAAGATTTTTTCTAAAAAATATTCTCATTAAGCGTGTCCAGTCTTCCCAAAAGTTTACCCAGTTTACTTCATGTCTTGTCAAGCTTATCACTTTTCAGGATAAGCTTGCTTTCCACTTCAGGCTCTGACGCAGGAGGCTTTGAATACGCTATTGCTATTGCCCCATGGGATTCAGTTTTATATGAGTGGCCGCCAGGTGCGCTAGTGTCTCGAGTGTCCCTCCTCAACCACCAAACAACCTACCAACCTACCGCTGTCTGACATCTGCGTGCGATATCAGCTCTGCACTCTGCCCGCCTGTCATGGCCGGCTAAATACCCGCCAGTCGAGTGTTATGCCATAACGAACAACTATTCAGTGAACAAGTGAAAATATGTGGTTAAAAATGGTGCTGTTAAGGACAAGTTTGTTTTTAGTGACATTTGCCGCGCTGTGCAAATCCCAGGTAAGCTGCTAACAACTTTGTAATAGACGAACTTCACAATAGTGAAACGTCAAAATGCGCCAAACTTTGTTTTCAACTTTTTATTATTGCCTTCAAACTTCGAATTGAATATTTTACGAGCGTGTAAAATTCATTGCAAACGGGACATATTTATTGAATGCTATAATAGATGTTTTTGTAACATTTTTGTGTTTGGTGGAAGAATACAAGGTTTTGGCTCTCTGTTGTAAGATTTTTACAAATTTAATTTCAATGATTACGTGTTCGTATACCTGTGTCACGTCGAACCCATGTCCACGTTCTGTTGAATATGGTCCGTTTTTTACTTTGACAAAACAAAAATAAAGTTTAAATTACTTTTATTTTTTTCTTAACGTGAACTGGAAAACACAGTTTTTGGTAATTAGGTTCGTTTACCTACTAATATTAGGACTACACCAAGAGATTTTATTGAAATCAAGCCGAAAAAAAAGCTTGGAAGGATTTATTCGATTAATCACGAAGAGTGCAGTTAAGCCACACTGAAACACTTTTTAAAAAATAATTTTCTCATTGACGGTGCCAATATCCTTGAAGAACTAGGCTCCTCCATTAACACGATCCTGTGTTGAACGTGAATATCGATTCTGGAGACTCCCCTGACCTTCCCATGCTTTTCCGGTTCTTAAATTTATCAGCTAACTTAAAATTCTCTGGTTCCAGTTTTTAGTTTAGTGAGCAGTGTCCAAATCCATAATATCTAGGAGTACTTTATATGCAGTGTTTTGGATGCCTGGCCTAAGCCTGCATATTTGTATATTTAGCTGATTAAGGTTTCATTACACCCGTGCATATTTCTTTCTTATCCTTTTTTCCATTATTGTCTCTGAATGTTCTTGTTTTACACTGTACGGAAATATGTGGAAGAACGTTTCCATATTTGTCGTTTTGCCAATGATGATCAATAATAAAGTCAACTCATAAATTATTCTAACCTTGTGCCTCTTTAAAAATGGCTCTTGCTTCCATAAGGAGATGCACCCACGCTTCCAGTAGTATGGCCCAAGACATAAATAAATATTCGATAATAACGATAATGTATTCGAGAATGGATTCACTCTCGCGCCTAAAGAATCCAACAAAATCGAAAGTAGTAACGCATTATGTAAGAAGAAATATTAAATAATGATTATGCCGACCTCGACCTCCTCTGTAACTTTCTCGGAGAATGGAGATGTAGCGAGAAGACTGAGAAGTAAGAAGTAAGATATAAGAGTCAGAGAAGGTGGTTTTTATATTCTTCCCGAGATTGTATTCAATGCGGAGTAATTTCCTCAGTAGAATTCTATCAAAGGGTGATTTATTATAATGAGCTGAGAAAAGTCTTTAGTTATACCTAATCCAAGATATAATAAAACCCTGGAAAGTGAAATTTATTACTTGTTAACGCAGTTTTATTCAGTGCTCTACGTTTCTATTGTATAGGTTATGAACATAACGTATGTTATTAGAATAAAATTCAATAGATAGTGCATCAAAATGCTTAAAATGTTTTAAAAATGTGCGTTGTTCTGTAGAAATAGATTTCTAACTGCAAAATGATAACTCTTTAATAAAGTATTCTCGATAAAACAATGTAAAGAGTGTCTGAAATGATTTTTTTAAAGATTATAATGTATAGTTTTCTTTCAAACAGCATCCCTTCCATGCCTTTGCACTTATTACAACGAAAATGAAATAAACATCATTATTGTGCATAGTGTATTCAGAAAATTAGAAACGTTAACCTGGGTTTATGTGCCTATCAAACTTAAATTATAAAGCAGATTATCTACGTGTTAAAGCACCAAAAACTCTTCATCGGTGAGTACTAAATTAAATCTTAAAATTAAGGCCAACGCAAATATTTTTTTATCTCACAACATCATTTACATCGTGAACTCTGGAGATTTGAAAAATCTATCCAACTGTAAAGAAATAAGGCAAGATGCCATGTCTGTTCAGTACTAACAATTGTGCAAACCAAATATCGATGGAAGCCGATTAATTAAATTGCAAGTATTTAAATACCGGGAAACGCTGTAAGTGAACTGCTCACTTAATGATGTTGATAATAATTTTAGTTTGACAAAATCTCAGCTCCGAGCTGCTGGCTTTTGGCATTTCAAGGTCTATAAACCCACAGCCCACCTCTGCAGATTGGCCAACACCAGATGCTGTCAATGCTGTGTGCAATGATGCTGTAGCCGCTACTTCTGGTGTAGTGCTCGGTTCTCTGGGGGGCGTGGGAGGGCGGGCTCCTCACTCCTTGCTCCTAACTCCTTACATGGGGCCCACCGGCACCGCCCTCGGGCTACTCGGCGCCCAAACGCGATAACCGGGTGTTGTTAAACATTCAATTATTTGCACATAAAGGAAATGATTAAATTATTTCTTGTAATGGACGATTCAAATATAGTCTCATTTATGGGCTGAGTGAAATGCGTGTTAACCATGTAAAATTTTCAGATTTTTAATTCTTCGTGTTACCGTCTTACTAGATTCATTATGTATAAATCTCATTACTTACAATAATCGGACCAAAATCCTTAGACAATTAATAATATACCGAAAACTGTATTAAGATGATTAACGCTTGCAACCCGTTGTCACCACACGCATATACACTTCAACACGATCCACAAATCTGCCCTGATGATGTACAAAATACAAAACAATACAAGAACAACATGTCAACCTACCAGAGACCAAATGGGAAAATAATTCACCGACTCAAGTAGATATTTTTATTTTTCTTGTTTTTATTATTTTGTTAGGTTTTATTATTTTGTTAGGCTTCTCAGCCGATTCGCCCTTCGAAGACATTATCAAATTGTGTCAATTTCAGTTTCGTCACAGTTTCACGACGCCTTCGAAGGGTGAATTAGCCGTCACTCGTTAATAATAACCTAGCAACTCAATAAAACAATTAATATTCGGCTTCAGATTAAATTATAAATTGCTACAAATTAAATACAAAAACATAAATATACAGGTAGGTATTACACTGCCTCTACACCTTTGCTAGTCAACTATAGCCTATATAAAATTTAATTACGTTGTTTTTTATGAACGCATTTAAAATTGATTACGAGTAAGTCCAATGGTATATTTAAATCTCGATAAAAAAAACTGACCGGTAAAAAACCGAAAGAACTTAAAAATGCGTGTTCGTAATTCATAATTATAAGATAATGTAATAGAATTTTTGGAAAAAAAATAATGGTGTATTATAATATGAGTAATCATTCTTTGCGCTTCTGTAATGTATGATCTAGAGATTGCAAATCCGGAGGCGTATTTCCAAACCCTATACCGGTTCAGTCGCGGTAGCGACGATTTACATTTTAAATATCAAAATTTAAATATTTAGAAACAAAATTATCAATTTCTAATAAACACATTGAAAAGATTATTTTATCTAAATTATAGAGCAATTTTAATTTTTGCAAAGTGATAAAAAATAACCAATATAGGGGTGTATTTACAATAAATGGGAATAATAACAAATTTTAAATATTTAGAAATAAAATTATAAATTTCTAATATACGCATTGGAAAGATTATTTTATCAAGATTTTAGAACGATTTTTGTTTTTGATAAGTGATAAAAAATAACCAATATAGAGGTGCATTTAAAACGTAAATTGCCGCCACCGCGACTGAAACGGTATAGGTTTTGGAAATACGCAATCCGGAGCCGTTTCGAAAAATCCGGATTTCGTGAAACTCTAAGTAATATAATTAATTGCACTGACCGAAAATAATTAAATATGGATATTTATTTGTCTGATAATATTACAATACATTGTTAAAAGGGTGCCCTTTTGAATTAAAAAAAAAATGTCACTTTTGAAGCGCTGTTATTAAAGTGCATTATCCTATTCGTATGCCTACATAATATATTTATGAAAGAAAAATATATTTAGTTTCAGACAAAACTTTATTTTTTTTTCTTTTTTCTATGCTTTATGCTTTTCTATATGCTTTCTCTTTCTATCATTTAATATTATTCTTTCTTGAGTTAAATATTTTTCTGGCTAAATAATCAGTACTCTTTTGTACTAAATCTTGTATATGTGCAAAATGAACATTCGGTTTTTGGGTTAAAATCCTAAGGTATTATTACAAATCACAATCTTAGAAATTTCTAGACATTAAATTTTGTACGCTAGTTTAGCCTATTGTATTGTTTCATTTCATTTGATATTGCGTTGCAAATGAATATTTTAATTTAAGTTTATAATCTGTTTTTTTTTCCACGGATTTTGATGGCAGAAATCCGGATTTTTACGCATAATCCGGATTACAATCTCTATCTTATTACCGCATTCGCTGGTCACTGTGTGTACGGACTTCCAATATCTGTAGAACGTATGCAAGAATGTCCTGATGGACCGCTTATTATAATAGCATTTGTGGAGTAGACTGCATGCATAGACTAATGACTAATGAATGATTCAAGAAGTGTCTTGTGGACATGTTTCCTGATCCAAATATTTGCCTAATCGAAGCTAAAATTTCCAATACCAAACTATGTTTATGAAATTCTAATGGGATGTAGATCTACGATGTCAGGCGAGTGTAAGTGAGACGGAGCACTGGGCTGTTGGGCTAAATGGAACATTTGTTTCTATTCAAATGGAATACACTTCTAAGTTATATTCTTTATTCTTATTCGATAGGTATAGTATTTTTTTACACTAGTTCCACACAGAAGGCACTGAGGAAAATAATTCCCCCTCGGGCCTATGCCAATAACTTTGGGAATGCTGTGTGGAAAGCCTTTTACCTAAATCTATATCTTGTTCCGGTAAACAAAATGTTATTTTGTTAATGTTCGAGTCAATTTCTTGCTAAGGTGTAAAAAGCCCAGTAGATCTGATTTGAGATTTTCACTTCCAAAAGTATTACAGTTACTTATTTTTGAACTACCTCCTTCTTTAGCCAAAGTTTCGGACAACATTATAGGGTCTATCATCATTACACATTTGCCCTGACGATGGACACTGTAATGCTGTCCGAAACGTTGGCTAAAGGAAGTAGCGCAACGCGTAATAATACCCCAAAAATAAACCTCCATAGTGCCAGTAGATCGCTTGTTTAGTGTACATGTACCGGCAGATCATATAATTTAGCCATTGAGCCTATGGCATCACATTCGGGTGTATGTTGTGACGCTGAAAGTACCGCGGAGGGGAAGGAGACGGGAAAGAGGTAGGTGGGTAAGTTACTGGCTATTCAGATCTGATCACCATACATGGCTAAAGCCATTTCAAGCAATTTCAATTCTGAATGGTGGACTTTTACACCAGGGCGATACTGAGAGTATCTTCCACCCTGAAATGTAGTAGGGTAAATGTCGCAGAAGACCGTTTACATACTAGGTAGTTTAAATCAATAATAAAATGGTAGATCGCGTGTAAGATTAAAATATAAATTACAAGTGTGCAGTACACACGCGGTAGAAGTGAAACCTTCAGAAAACTAAAGTAGACAAGAGTGGGAAGGTTACGAAGCATCGCACAAAGAGGAGACTGATTATTCTATCTTATTCTCTTGCAGACTAAATCCTATAAATGTATGTGTTTGTCGCTTTTTCGTTTCATCGAGTTTCAAATCACCACGGTGCTAACGAAGTTTTCTCTTCAAAAACATTCTCAAATAATATTTGGCTGAATGTAAATAGTACTACGTAATTACTACGGGTAGCTAGTAGCTAGGTGTCAAGGCATAATAGTCGCTTGAGTATCAAATTACTTAGATGCCACATTCTATTCAACTGGGCAAGGTTAATCAAACCTGTCGATGAATATCACAATATTATGTACACACAAAACATGTGTACAGATGTATGGTCATAATTATTATAGGTGTACCTGTTTCAAGTTTGCTCGATGTGTGGTCATATGAAAGAATTTTGGAGGCTATCAATAAATAATACAGTTAGCAGTCATTATATCCAATAGGACGTGAGTCATTTTTGGATGATCTCTATCGATACATTCTTGGGTGAAGTTTTTTTTAAAACAAAACAACAATGTACAACTTCAATGTAGGCGTGTAGATAATTATGTATCTACTTTGAAATCTTATGATTTCAGGAGAAATTTTTGTTTTGATTTAAAAAATTATAAACATGCTTTTTATACGCGAGGTGTATTGTTCACAAAACTACTAGTTGATAACGGTAATATACTTTTTAATGATCCGAATGACATCCACAACACCCACTGTGGAGTTGGTAGTGATGGTAGTGCGGCCGGGGTCGTCTTGTAGGCAGGAGGCAGGAGGTTGATTGGCAGATCCTGCCTTGCACTGAAAAAAAGTCGCAGGATAACGAGTTCCTTCACCCACTCGAAACTGCTCCCCAGCCAGCTCCTCGGGCGAGTCTATTTAATCATAACGATCCTTCAGTTTATTACCGACACAGCCTTTGGTCCTTCGATAGTACCCAGTTAACTTTATCTTTAATGGTTTCTACCAAGAAATCTCTGAACTGATTGATTTTTCCTGCCATTAAAAGCTACCGACTCAGCGTTCGGAATTCAAGTAAACATCTTTCATTGAATAGATTATTTTATTTTTGTGATAAATTATGTTTTAAAACTATGCAACAACTTTTTTGTTCAAGTTTTGTTAAAGTTCAAATTACCCTCTAAATAAGTCTGAGGTTGACAAGTTAACAAGTTGATGAGGGTTCCTCCTTAGATGAGGGTACTTTGGCCTGGCGAGTAACTTTAACACAATCTGAAAAGTTTGAACTTAAGTCTTTAAAAAGTTACCTGCCAGAATTAAATTAACCCTCATAGTGGGTATTTTCTTTATGTGTTGTGATTGTTGTCAACCCCGATTCGTATTTTTTTTTAAATTAAAGAAAATTCAATTTTAAAATGTTATAAAGTAAAGCCATTCCCAGCGACGTTTTAATAATTCTGAATGGCGGTGGATCCGAGACCCAGAGAAACAGAGAGTATCTTCCACTCTGGAACGTGCAGAAAATATACCTAATATTACCTTAAATAACCTAATTCTGAATCAAATAAAATTTATCTGTTTCACAATTAAATCATTTAATATAATACATAATATTTTGTACGTTCCAGAGCGAAAGATACTCTCGGTGTCGCCCTGGTTTTAGACTACCATTACTTAAGACAACGTTGCTTGAAAGCAACGTCTCAGCTCTGAAGCCGTGTTGGGTGACCAGAACTCAATAGCCAGTTACTTCTCCACCTTCCTTTTCCCTATCTCCTTCTCCCTACTTACTACTTCAGCCTCACAACAAACACCTATTGGGGATGCCATAGTCTCACTGGCACCAGGGGGGAGCAGCTGGGACACCTGTAAGGTATTCACATAAAAAAAGATCTAGGTGGGAAACTTCGGGGTGTTCTGTATGGAGCTAATACAATAATATCATAGCTGAAATCTCCGGCGTTGCCCTGGCTTTAAGCAGAGATTTTCGAAACAAATGTCGAATTCCTCTTATTTTAAGTGTGCAAAATGATGGATGGGTTGATTTTTCGATATTTCATGTAGAGTGATATTCCTCTTGTTTTTAAGGTAAAGTGTGCAAAATTTCGTCACTCGTATAAAGCTGTTGATGGATGGAAGGTTCTTTAGACGAAAGATTATAGCATTGGATATTCAACATTAGTGTACTAGAGTCGTAAAAGATGCAGATTGTAACGTTATTACCTGCATTCTATGTGCAGCGTCGTTGTCAATGCTGTGTTGAATAATGCCTCACTCGTCTGTTTTTATTTAATTTGTCTCTGTGATCACAATACGATGCAAATATTCTCAAGGTGGTAGATTAGCTATTGAGTGAACCATTGTTCTTGGCCATGCAGTTGTGCATTGTAATTAATGAAGCCAGGCCTGAATAATATAAAATGACGATCTTCACTTATGGAAGTCAATGTCTGAAACAGCCTGTTCAATGCAATTCAATGCCGAACATCACATTCAGAGATATTTATTGACTTATTTGACACCTCTTCAAAAGTGGCTGAAACAATAAAATTGATCGACTTTTAACTGTTAGATTGGTGATGGCGTCTGAATATCGATTACATTTTAAATATTATCTGTATTGTGAAACTAACTTCAGGCGATCGTCCTTCGTACTACCGATTCTAGCGATTGTATTTTTCTATGAACACAATCGAAATTCTTATAGCTGGTACCCGGAATGCAAAGAAATAAATTATCTCTCCCCGCATTTCCTTTCCAGTGCGTCCCCGTTCCCCTCCTACGTCACCTTTCCCCGCTTTCCCCTTCCACCTTCCACGTCTTCCCCTCCCTCGTCATCCCTCCTGCTAACCCAACCTCCTTCATTACCTTTCCCCTCATGCCTTCCCTCCTTGCCGTTAAAATGTATAAAATATATTCATTTTCATTTATACAAATTTCATAACGCCAGAGCTTACCATCATATATAGCCTATAATATTCGCGGCCGTGCGCACAACAAATCACCAAAGTTTCATCGCAATCGAATGAACGGTACGGCAGGGCATAACATACGAACAAACAAACAAACAAAAATTGATTTTTATATATAAGATTATTATCATACCAATTTCTTTGAAGCATGCAAATCACTACTAATGTTATGTTCACTTCTTCAGCAACACTAAGTATATTTTAATCCAATTAATTTCGTGGAAATTTTACTTTTTTTTGCTATATTTCTGCCATTCCTGGTTAGTTATTTGTTCTAGTTTTATGAACATAAACGTACGAATATTCTGAAGGCCTATTTATTACGTAAACGCGCTATTAAAAATAATGTGATACACGTATAATATACATACGTACTTATAAAAGTTAATTGTATGTTACATTACATTAAAAATCAAAGTCTTTTGACTCAATGTGACAAATTTTGACGTAAGATAGTTTATTTAATAGAGAGCGAAATTTATTTCTTTACAATCAATTTCATACGTAAAATATAATTATCTTACATGTTTGTGAAAAACATTAACTTTGTTGTAGACCACTTTTATTTTATTAACACTCTACCGGTTTCAGAAGCAGCCTTCCTTCGTCAAGAGAATATTGTAACTAATCATCAATATCAGAATACTCCACTGTCCAACATAGATACACAACCAGGGCAATAAACCAAAATATTCTAGCTACAGCCAGTTTGAAAACATCTTTTGGACAAAGAAATATGAAATTCAATGCGACAAAACTATACAACGCTCTACCAACTCAAACAAAAAAAAATAACAGAAATAAATAAATTTAAAACAAAAGTAAAAATATGGTTGAGAGAACAAAGTGAAAATGAACTATCAAACATACTGAAGACCATTTAAAGACAACTGGATACTAAATACAAATGTGGAAAAACTACAGGCCGCCTCAGAACAGGGAACCCTAGTGAGGAGGACTGTGAAAAAAAACAACTTTATATTACCTTAATATAATACAATTTATAAATACATTATGCACAAATTTTGCTATAGATACTAATAAAAAAAAAAATTTACGATATAGAATATTGTCACACATACAATTTTTTAGGTGTGTGAGTAAGAGATAAGCAAGGGGGTAGGGGTAATTGCGGGATTTCCGGGAAGAACTTTGTAAAATCACCACTACATAATCAATATTATTATCTTAAACTGAAATTGTGTTATTCATATTCTGGCGTCTGTTTTCATTTCATAGTTGTTGGTAAGTTGGCACTTGCCACTGGGCGTTTGGCACTCTCTGCACGCCCAGACACGAGAGGAATGGCAGAAAACCAGTTCATAAGCAGGTATGAAGTTAGTATGAAGGGTCCTTCTCAAGGATACGTCAGTCAGCCCACCGTCCACAGCCTACCTGGCTGTGCCTAGTGTTCAGTCGCAGCAATGTGAGGCGGGCGGGGCGACTAGAGGACAGGCAATCCATTACTCGGAAAAGTCAATTAAGCGCGTGCATAATGGTCGCCATGTATAAACTTTACCTACCTTGGATCAACTGAAAAGCGCATATTTTTTTACCTTTAAAATAAATTAAGTTTTAAAAGACATTTGAACATACCTTTATAACATGCAGTAAAAAAAACTTTGTTTTGCACGGGTTGATTTTTTAAATATGTACATCTCTTTGAATTTCGATTTTGTTTCCTTGAAAAAATGTATAAATTAAATGGAATCCTGAAAGTGGAAATCAACTCATTGTCGACGACAACGCATTCTATCAATGCATTGGTGGAATTCACGCACTCATACGCGCGCACACACGATTTTTTCTGAAATAATTGTAAATTAATAAATAATATTTAATAATTTAAAGGTAAATTAATATGTGAAATAAATGTCGACACTATTCAATTAGGATTTGGCTTAGGTGTTAGCGGTGTTGACTCTAACCCCTGGGAAGGAATATTCAATCCTCAGACAAACCGTTTTTTTCTTTCAAATTGGCTACTAGCCTGCTCAAGAGATGGCGCAACTAGGTCGAAATTGAAAATAGATGTATTATAGTAAAAATAATTGTCTTTTGCGGGTTGATTATTTTCTAGTTAATTGACTAACTAATAAAAAATACGTCGAGAGTTAGAAATCTAAAAATTCTAGACATAAAACGCTCTACAAACTTTATGCCAAAGCTCTCCTTTCGATAGTTTTTGCAGCAACAAAAAAACATTTTTTCCTTCTGTTTAGGCTAATGCTAATGCACTTACATCTATTATTGATAATGACAAGTCGTGGTGGGATTCCATTATACTAATATAATAAAATACATAAAACTTATTTCCGCTAAATTTTATTTTCTGACATAACCGGTTTCAGCCTGTTTTCAGACTGGTACAAATAATTATTAATTACAATTTATATACATTACATACGGGGGAGAGGGTCGGGGGTTGTCTACAAGGATTTTATTAAAATTATATGGTTTTTCAATATTTGTTGCCATGTTATGCCGATTGGATTTTTAGTTATTTGACTATTACGTCTACTCCTAAAAATCCAATCGTCGAAGACGACATGGCAACAAATGTGGAAAAACCATATAATTTAAATATCATTGTAGGCTACCCCCCTCCCTCTTCTCCATATGTTATATACATAAATTGTAACTAAGAATTATTTGTATCAGTCTGAAGATGCCTTTAACAGGCTTAAACTGGTTACGGTAAAAAATAAAACAAGTGGACATAAGTTTTATATATGTTTTATTATATTACCATTAATATATCATTAATAATGACTTAAACTTTTTATTCAAAATACTTAACTCTTAAGTTTGACTGTCGCGAACTCCTGCAACTCATAAATTTACGAATACCGACAGTAACTACACGACAAAATACATTATTCTACTGCAGCATTCATAAACGGAACTCCATTGCTCACTCTCCGATACAACGATTTCACACTATGGGAAATCAGTACCAAGATGATATTGACATATTTAATATCAACTTGGCTAGTTTTGTGGATCTTGTAAAAAACTTATTCCAACACTATTCCTAATCATATCTGTTTTTTGTAAACCCATCAAATCGCTGTATTTTTATGACTTATATGCATTTTTTAAATTTCTTTTTACATTTATTATTTCTTTATTTGTTTCAAAACTATCTGTCGTGAATTAGTTGTACTACCAAATATGTAAAAGCCCGCTTGTGCGTTAAATAAATTTAAAAAAATATAATATTATTATTTATTATTTTAACTTTATGAGTAAAACCTCAAACTGTAATATTTAATTAAATGAAGACATTATGAGCGAAACTCAATCGAAAATCTGGAAACAGAAAAATCAGTAAAAGATATTGGCATCTCTGGGACTCGAACCCAGGACCTCCCTACTTTCCGGGTTGGGCGCTCTTATCCACTGAGCTAAGGTGTCGATATCCAATTCGGTCACTTTTAGCTGTACCATACTTCGACTAAGAACCACCCATATTATCTTCATTTTTCTTAACGCATATTTTTATTGGCTGCCATCTTTATAAAAATATGCGTTAAGAAAAATGAAGATAATATGGGTGGTTCTTAGTCGAAGTATGGTACAGCTAAAAGTGACCGAATTGGATATCGACACCTTAGCTCAGTGGATAAGAGCGCCCAACCCGGAAAGTAGGGAGGTCCTGGGTTCGAGTCCCAGAGGTGCCAATATCTTTTTCTGATTTTTCTGTTTCCAGATTTTCGATTGAGTTTCGCTCATAATGTCTTCATTTAATTAAAAAATGTAATATATCTTGCGTTTTTTTTTTTACTTATATCTTCATTATTGAAAAATATTTAGGATAATTTATTTGGTGTTTGTGTTTATTGGGTCCATTCGTCCGTTTTCGTCATTCGTGCGAATTCTTTGATTGTTTTTTTATACTGCGAATATACGTGATGTGAAATTCGAGTTAAGTAATTTATTAGTAACACTTGTAAGGTCTCATCAATGACAAACAACAAGGATGACTCTTATTATGTGTTATGCTAAGGCTGAAGTCTGAGTTGGCTAGGTTCTTTGAAAAGCATGTTACTCACCATACATGGGTTGGTTATACTTTATAATGGAAGACCTATTTGCACATTGATATAATTATAAGGTATCATACGAGAAACGCTTGGTGAATCATTGTTTTTGAAGTAAAACTGCTTTACGCACGCTTGACTTGGGGAGTAAGCTGGAGAATGCGTGACGAGAGCGTTACGAAAAGTGTCGGGCGAGGCGAACGGAAGTTGAGAGGGAGATGTAAGTTAGTGAAGATAGAAAGAGAGAGAGTTACGTTTCGTATATTACTGTAGGGGTAAGACAGAGAGATGCGAGCACACATTTTCTTTCTCTCTTTCTCTCATAGCCAGTTACTTTTCGTATATCTAAGACATAGTGCAGGCCTATTGTCTGTATCACACTGTAGGAGCAAGAGAGAGCAGTGCGCGTGCACATTTTCTTTCTATCTTCCTCTCATAGAAGTTTTACTTCAGTCGTGTGGTCTAAAGCACAATTGTATTTTTTTTTTACATTAGCTCCTTACAGAAGGCCCCGAGGAACATAATTTGCCCCAGGGCCTACATCATGTTTGGGGATGCCTTGCAAAGGGTCTTTTTAAGGAAAAAAAAGACGGGAAGTTCTGGGAAGGAAAAATGTATAAAGGGTGGGTAGGAACTGGGTTTAGTGTGTCCAGGTCCTGCGCCGCCGAGACGTTGACAAACCTCGCCCAATGAACCCGGGCACCCCTGCTAAGCCACCAAACGTGGGTGACCTATGGCAGAGGAGTTATCCAATAAATCGTTCTTGCGGCGGTGGTACCCATTCCCGCCTCCCAAATTGAAAATGTGGAGGATCTCTTGAGGAAAGGAAAGAGATGAAGTTCTGGAAAGGAAAAAAGTATGAGGGGCGGATAGGAATCTGGGGGTCAGTGTTTCCAAGAGTGACGGAAGTATGAATTCATCCCTCCCACTGCGGTGCAAGGCGATGTGCCGAGAGTCCTGCTGGAAAGGTCAAAAGGGGCCATCCATAAATTACGTCACACGAATTTCATGATATTTTAACCCCCCCCCCGCGTCCCTGTCACACATCGTCACATTTGTGAGACCCCCACCCCCCTTGTGTGACGTCACATATTTTGCAATTTTACATCTAAAATTTTTTTGTGTTTTAATAATGATGCCACCACGCAGATGGTGAGCAGATGTATCCACTGCCAAGACCCGGACCAACCTCACCTCATGAATCCGGGCACAAGGTGTTTGTTATCCAATAAATGGGTCACGGGGCGGCGCGGTAGCCACAGCGGCCTCCCAAATTAAAATGTTTAATCTATTATAATGTTGATGGTTCCTTCAGAAACTAAAATCATTTTTATTATTTTCATCGTCGTTAGCGCGAAACGGCGCTCATCAATCTAAACCACAAAGGTAGACGGCGTTTCCTGTCTTTTTTAGTCGATTCCTAGGAAAATCACTTAGAATTGAAAATATATTGACTGAAAATACAAAAAGGAATTACCTTTTTTTGCAAAAAACATTTTGTTAATGTGGCAAGGATATAACCAATTAATTCACCTTCATAATTTTTTTTGTCAATTTGAGAGACGGGTATGGGTGGCCCCGCCCAGGTAACTGTTTATTGGAAAACCAACACCCCTATCACCGATCGCCCTAATCGGTTTGCTACGTTTGGTGACTTAGCAGGGAAGCCCGAGTTCACGGTGTGAGGTCTTGTCGGCGGATGCGTTTGCACGTACTGCGATCAAACTGAAACTCGGATTTACACCTACTACGTGGCGGGCCGGATCAGGAGAGACTGGTTGAGGCAGATCTTTTGACCTCTCCAGCCAGACTCTCTTGACCTATCGTCTTGCACCCCAGTGGGAGACATGAATTCATCCGTCACTCCTGGACACGATGACCCTCAGTTTCCTGCATATCCCTCATAAGTTTTTCCTTCCCAGAACTTCCTCTTCTTCCTTTCCATGAAATACACTCCACCCAGCACCCCCAAATATGAGCTAAATAGGATCTGAAGGTTTTTTTTTTATTTAGGGCCTACTATGTGCTTCCTAAACATATTTCTCAGATTATTTAAAAAAAAAAAAAATTATTCAAAATAATATATTATTACTGGTCAAAGATTTATTAATTACACTGTACCAGTGTACCAATGTAATAAACGTAAAATATTGCAGCCCAGATAATATCTCTTAAAAGATTTTTTTTTTATCTCGTCAGTTTATTTCGTTGGTTCTTAAAAGTACTGTATTTGCGCTCAGACCGTATCGGTCTACAACAGCCCCATAGAATTTCCATTACCTCGCATCCGAAACGTGATGGAATTGTTTATTAAAAAAAGGTGAACTAGCATCATGTTCTTGCGGCCAGCAGCTATACAAACACGATAAATCTATTTGACGGTATATAGAGATTACATAATAACACTTCCATTAAAATACCATGATGTGGACTGTGGACGACCCAAAACGATTTTCCGTGGTCCAATTTGCGACATTAGGTACTTGTACTTCGACGGCAAACGATTTGCCTCCCAGCGCCCGGGGTTCAGAAGTTGCCAAGGTAAGGACTATGGAAATTGGTTCTCCATCGATATGCTGCAAGCTGGCCATAAAATCAGACGCCATACTAAATTACCCGGTTACAAAGGCAGTCTAGGAATCCATCAGCCGAGGAAAATAACCAGAATTTTACAATATTATTATTTAATCAATCAATTAAGTAATACCTGAACGCCAAACAAGAAAATCCACCTAATGTGATAGAATTTAAAAAACTGATATTAAGAAAAGAAAAGAAATAAGAATTAGAAAAGAAATGGGAGAGCCGATTATCCCGAATCAACGGGCTCAATTTCCAAAAAAACCGCTAAATCGAAGAGAAACAATACAATGTACGTATATTATGCCATATAAAGTCCCAAATCAAATGTCTTCTTTAATTGAACCGATGTCCAATTCAATCTAGGTAGATCCGGCAATGAACTGAGATTGACCACCAAAATATTTTGAATGACCTTGGGTTATGGAATAGTTTCAATATTAAACAGCACGGAACTCAGAAAGGTGGAAATAGCTTGGTGGGACCTTCTCCATCAGTATACGGAGGCTAATTATGATGTTGACGATTTAAGCAGCGTAAAAATCAGCAGAATTTAGTTTTTGTAAGTTCCAACATTGCATATTTCTAGCGCAGACCCGTGACAAATCACGAGATAATATAATTGTAATATTTGTGAAGCTGAAAGTATTTAAACAAATACAATAAAAACACATAAATTTGTTGTAGACCACTTTTATTTTATTACACTCTACCGGTTTTGGAAGCGCCCTCCTTCGTCAGGAGAATATTGCAACTAATCTACGACATAGAATATTGTATATTGCATAATTTATGTGTTTTTATTGTAAATTATGGCGGGCCACAAAGTAAATGCTTTTTAAAAATATGTTAAAAAAATACAATTGCCTCAGGATCATTGCCTTTCAAAACATTCTCAATTTTAAAGGCGATCAGAAATATGCCTTTCAATGAATACCGTTTATAATAATAATTTTACTTGGATGACTTGTATATGTATAGCCACGTTATTTGCTAAAAAATCACCTCAAGAGCATTGGCGCTGCACAAATATGTATAGTTTTGAAATTCTCTATCTTATTACTAACTTTAGACTATACAATATATTACGACATTACGACAAATTTTGGCTAATTGCCTCCACTGTTTTGTCGATCCATAGTACAGAACCATTTGTATAATGTATTTGACCAATGAAAGCCATGCTGTTAAAATTTATATTCTAATTTAGTATCTAAACTTAAAAAATTACAAAATTCAATTATTTTAACAAGTCGGTACCTTTTACTTATTTAAAATGTAGAATTTCACATAATAAATTTATTAAAATAAATTAATATTGGTGCCTACTTTATCGCTTGACTAAATTTATTCGCACAAACATGTACAATTTTGAAAATGACACTTGTATTAAAAGCAAATCCAAGCTCCAGCGTTCATTAAACCGGAGTTACAATCACGAACGAAATTAATATTTCTACATTATATCATTGCAGACCCGTGAAAATCACGGAATAATATAATTTATTTTAATGTTGAAAACAGCAAATAAAATATATTTTTGTTAAAATATATACTATCGGTAAATTTGAGAGTTAAAATCAAAGTGATTCCGAATTCTAAAGTTCATTGAACCGTTGAGTTATCAGTTGGTCATTACAAAACTGTTGGGATGAAATAGATGCATGACTGATTCTTAATGCGATTATTTAATTTGTTTTTTTTTATTTATTTATTTATGAACGTATGTTTTTCAGTGTCCATTGTATGCCAAGGAAATTATTAAAAATTACGGTCACACATGATGAACCCCTCTAAAATTTTCCACATAATAATTGGAGATAATAAATGTATAAATCATCAATTTTCAAGGGCGGTTTTACAAACACAATTTATATAGAAATCATTCCGTTACAAGGCAAAAGCATTCTTGTGTGTGGTGCAATATGAATTAAAATAGTTTTAATAATTAATATTCGTATTCATATAGATTAAGATAGGTGACACGGTTATATAGATACGCGTATATGCAATCGAAGTATTACCTAACAGCAAAATAAAAGTAGCTGTTAAACTAAACTATTAAGCAAATTGTGGTGCCGTAGAAACATGCCCAAGAAAAGAACGTCGTTAGACCAACAACGTGTACCAAGTATTTTGTACCTGACACTGACAAAATAATATGCCATTTATCTTATACAATTTGCCTGTAGCGCGTTTGCGCTGCAATTTGTCCAGCTTCTCTCACGATCTCCCGCTGCCCTCGGCAGAGAGAAACAATGGTGTAGCAGCTAACAGCCAACAGCCGACAGCCGACAGCCGACAGCCTGTCAGACAATGGGAGATTCCATAACGCCAATGGGAGATGCCGTGAGAGCAATCAGAGCCATCCGCGTGTCACGGAACACATGGTCAGTTCCACTGCGCCCAGACAAGACCGTTAGATACTTCATCACTTCCTCATGCGATATGGTCTCCTGGTACTTGAGCTGAAACAAAGGCATTCAATAATCATCGATGATTGATTGTCGACATAATATATCGATGTGATTGATGCATTCCATCATAATTTGATATCCGACAAACACTTCAGAGATAATGAAACTACTTGTTACGGTATATTGCAAAACGTGGTTTTAAGCATACTAATAATATAATATACCTATGATGCGAGGCAAAAAATGCGAAGCAAAAATAGAAAATATCCGCTTTTAAAGCACCAAAATTAGAGGGTTTAGAAAAAAAATGTTTAAAAATGTACGAAAATTGCAAAATTCGTAAAAATAATAAAGATGTATATTTTTTTTTAATTGATTTTTACATAAGGAATAATTATTGTATTATGAAATTTTTGTGTTAGCGAAGTTAATTTCAATAAAAGGTATCATTTAACAACATTATAAATTATAACATTGTATGTTTAAAGGTAGATTATTGACATACAACAAATAAAGTACAAAAAAAAAACAAATTACGCCTTACTTTCAATTAGTTTTTTAAAAGTTTTCCAGGAGGAAATTATGCCTTTTGTAAATTATGTGTTTGAAAATCGAAAACTTCGAGTGTGATAAAGCAGCGGAGAGAGAATCAGTCAGATCTCGGTGTGATTTTTGTATAGTGGCAGTGGCATATGTTACAGCAGCTTAAATAAATATAGGTGTATGTGGCTCAACAGATTAGGGAGGTAAACGACAATTTAGAAATTTGTCATACGTTATAGCAGCATATGTTATAATTATAAAATATAATTTAATTTGGCATGGTATTTTAGCAGCTTAAATAAATGCCTCGGCACGGGTAAGCTATTTTGACTTTTTGAAATATTGGCATACATAGCTCCGGGCCAAAAAGGCCCCTTTCTCTTTCATCATGAATTTATATTAGTGGTTGTTGGAAAATTGATTTTTTTAGTTGCTTACCAGTGAGGCCAATATTATTGAATTGTACTGTAAAATATAAACTATTGTATCAAAATAATAAAAAAATAAAAAATATAGGTGTATGTGGCTTAACAAATTAGGGAGGTAAATGAAAATTTTGAAATTTGTCTGTTTAAAATTGAACGTACATGAGTTGGAGCTTTAGAAAAAAAAAGTTTTTGTACAGTTAATGAGGTCATTTACCACAAGAAACTGCTATTCTTTGTCGGAAAATGTAAAAATTGCACGAATCATGTAAATTACTAAAAACGACGAGAAAACGCAAAATTGCATTGCATTTTTCGGCTCTGTAATTATAACACTACGTAATCATTGACATTTTTTTGAATTTCAATTTTTTATATGATTTATTTATTTATTTATTAATTAACGCCCTTTTTCGGTGCTTTTACACATTTAGAAAAATACATATTTATTGTACATAACTGAACTGCCTCAATAACAATATTTGTTTAAAGATAAATTGAAGATGTCCACCGACTTGGTATAATTGCTTCCCTCCATTAGTATTCTGGGCAAAGAGGAATACATATGGTAGTTTGTCCCAGAATTTCTGCACTGAAATAAATCCTGACTTCTAGTATTGCAAAGTGGAATTCGGAATAAATGAAACAATATAACTTTGTTAAAACCATTTTATATTTTATCTACGCCGATCGGTTTCATTTATTTGTAATGGATAACCACAAAGTTATAGTAGCTACTTTCAAAAGTATGGAATTCGGAAGCTTATCTACTCAAGCAACACCGGACTATCAACTAAATCATTTAGAATTTTATATAGAAATACCAAGTCAGTGAAAATTCTTCTAACTGACAGTTTGAGCATATTTATGTCGTTTAAAATAATAAGGCGTCTGTCGGTATTTTAGGCAAATACCAACACCCCACATCCCACCCGAGACCTGGCAGTGACTATCATTTTAATTTTTGCGTACTCTGAAATAAACCACTAAATATATAAATTTAAAAGGTTTTTTTTAGGGTGTTATTTGCTGTCAAAACAAAGTGTAAAGTTGATAGAATTATAATTTACTAAACTAATGTGAAAAACTGAGTAGTTGAAAGTTACACCGAGAAAGTTATTTTTGTACTTTTTACTGAATGAATGAGGTGTGCATCGATGTATTCTGTATGATGCTTGTGGTTTGTTATTCTTGGAAATAACAGATTTACAAAAGACTATTTATTATGAGCGCGTGGATAAGGCATACCAAGTAGGCTGTATGAATTAACGTGACACGGCCATACCTCGGCGGTGATATCACCAGGCTACGGGCTACGGACTATGGATGATGAGTGTGATGACAAAACATATGTCGCTAGCCATTTACCATCACCACTGCCTAGTCAATGTTAAACTGACGCCCAACGCGATGAATATTCACAAGGCAATTTGGCTTTGCGTCATTACTATTTTTTACAACGGAATCAAAACATTGAACACAAATTACCATTCATATGTGTATTACATACAAAGTAATTGGCATTTCATGCAGGTAGGCGAAGGCGTCCGAAACAGCTGAGTTTTATAACAATTTGAACTTGAATACAAAAAAAAACCAGCAAAACAAATTGTCGCGTAAATAAAATGCAAGACAAAAAAAGGTGAATAATAAAAATGATCATCAATACCACTAGTTGTGCGTTTGTCTGTAACTCTAGTACAACGGCCTCTAGAACTCGGATTGGCTTTGAATTTTAGCGTCACTTTCACAATTGGAACTGACTGAACAAGTGATAGTACCTAGGTACCTTACCTAGTACAAAAACGGTGGGGAAACTATTTATTTTTTATTATTTAGAACAATTGTTGTGTTCTATATTTAAAATTTGCATTTATTTTGTTTAAATTATTGACAGACTTATTGATTTTTACCATGATTTTTCAGAAGTCTAATGTAGCCTTTGTTTTTTAATGTACTAAGTTCCCTCAAATAGGTATACTTTGTTTACAATTAGACAAACGTAGACGCTAACGAAATTTAAATGCGATTTGTTGGTATAGGCATACATTGCACAACAGTCACGAATGGCCATCCATCACCACGATTCAGGGATGTATTGGCATACAACACCACCCCGATAGGCACTTTGTTTCATCCTCATTCTACACTTTCTTCTATTTTTCTAACTCTAACTCTTATCGACTCTTACCCTTATTTAACTTACTTTATATTGTTATATTGTTTTCTTGTGAACATTTTTTTCCTGAAGTGTACAATTTTTTAATCAATTTGTGCGTTTTTTTTGTTATTGTTTTTGGGGTGTTATGCCGTGTTTCGCTACCTCCTTCTTTAGCCAACGTTTCGGACAGCGTTACAGTGTCCATCATCAGGGCAGATGAGTGATGATGGACACTGTAACGCTGTCCGAAACGTTGGCTAAAGAAGGAGGTAGTGAAACACGGCATAACACCCCAAAAACAATAACAAAAATACTTTTTGGCCATGAAAACCTAAAAACATACCCAATTTGTGCGTTATTTTAATACAATGGTTGTCCAAGAATTAAAGGCCTCATTTATTTTTGAAATCAGGAAAAAAAATTATATTAAAGCAAATGAATTTGTAAGTAAATATCCACAATATTTTTCAATATCCCCGTTACAATCGATGCACTTGGTGAACCACGTCACTAGGTCCTTCGATTAGCGGAGTGTCCACCTCAAACGGATGCAAAAAACGCACTGAAGCAGCTGCCGAGCCGGATCACAGCTCGTTTTGTAGGGGAAAGTCTGAGCTACACCCCAGTGCTGCCATATTTTGAAAGTATTTGTTTAATCTCCCGACTCCCGACTCCTTTTTCCATTTATTCCGAATTAATATCCCCAACCCTTTTGCACGGAACCAAATTCCTTACTTTTACATCAGTGTTAAATATAAGCTAAATTAAATATAAATATTGTGCTTTATTATTTACTTTATAGTACCTGTATCCACATTGTACTATCCCCTTACACTCATTTTATAAGCAATTTACGATGGAAACTATTTTAACAGCGCATTATTTACATTACAATTTATTTTGTCATGACTTACCTTGAAATATGTAAACTATATCTCGAGGCAAGAAATATCCTAGTTCCTAGAGAGGCTGGTCTCGGTACATTCCAATAAAGCAATAATTTATCAAGAAAAATACATAAACATTTCCTACTAACTCTAAAAATTTATTTCTAATAATGTATTGGGTTTTCTCTATCGTTAAAATTCTTTGTATGTTTATCCCAATGGATGACTTAGGATCTTGATCGCGATTACCGACCATTGACTGACTATTTTATTTCATTTTGGTCGGCACCTGCGGCACTGAGTGCTGAAACCACTTGGATTCCCTTTTGTGGCCTGAACTTGGTCTTCCCAGCCGGCGGGTTCGGAGATTGTCTTCTTCTGTGGCCAAATCAAAGTCTGATTTTTATCTTATTCGATTCGCCTTTATCTTTCCAAATCTTATTCGTCTCGTGGCACTCAATCCTGCTCTAGCTTGTCTGTTTATTTCTGCCTTTCATACACCGTTCAGGTCGCTCAGCTATCATCGTTTCGAAATTACAATTTTTTTTACTACTTCCATGAACTGCAATTTTATTACTTGGTCAACTAGATAAATGAATCTCGATTGCCAATAGATGTAAATTACGGTCTTCCGATACACAATCGCAAAACTACCATCCGTTCACAAATATTTGAACGTAAGACCTAAAATTATTGCGTTAACCGATCTTAATGTAATAATTAACCCTCTTAGTAGGCAGAGAAGAGGCATTCTATTCTGAATTCAGATTGTACCTTTTTAAGCACAGCACAAGAGCCCCACCAACCGCAGTCAGCGGGACTATAACACCCGTGATTGGAGAATCGAAGTGAAAGATAAATGGAATACACAAATTTTAGTTGGCAATCGACCACCACCACCATGTTGGTGCACCATGCTAGTATGAAAGCAATGAATAAAGAAAAATTAAAAAAAGGGAAAGGGTGCGTTGAAGTAACTAGTGCGAAAGCTGTTATCCTCAATGCACCTTCGATTCTGTGCAGTAATCTCGCACTTGCGTGATACTATAGTATTCGCGTGAATTATTAGAAAAAGTTGCCAGAAACTTTTCAAATCGGTAAACAGGGAATTTGACGTTTTAGCTGCACTTTATCTTAAGGTGAGTGGAAACTGAAGTAAAACGTGAAAGCAACTGGAGGTAAACAGAAGGTGTCTGTGTACTTTTGACTTGTGGCTTTTGACACTGGCTGAATACGAAACTAGCCAATAAATGCAGGAACACGTATTTAATTTTAAAACATTCCGAAATTGAGCAAATAATTGACAAACCGGTACAGACAGTCGGTATCAGCTTTGTTCAGGGATGGGGGAGGTGATTCATGACCTGCCTGACGCAGTAAGGACGGAAACCTGTTTTTGGGTGGGTCTTTATATGGACATATGACCAGCAACCTGGTCAGCGCGTCAGTTCTGATGACTGGGTATGTTCTTACATGGCATACCGTTCAGTTCTGCAACATTAATCTGCGAATAAAGTGCATAATATATATAAGTGTTATTTAATCCATGCGAGCATTCTGACTGTTTTTGTTTTGATGAGATTGGACTTAATTGAGTTTATGAATGGGTTTTTATGCAAATATTTATGCTTGACTGTGAAATCATCAGATTTCCTTCGAACATAACATTGTTTGTAAAGTCTTTTGAATTTTTGGAGACACGTTGCCTTTCCTGACTACCATTTTCTTTTAAAGACAAAGGTTTCCGGGTTACTAGTAACCTGACAATATGGGATGGTCCAACGCTCTGTGGGGAACCCGCTAGAACGGCGCGGGTGTAAACTGTGCTACCTAAAGTTTAAGTTTAGACATGGAATTCAATACTTCGTTTGTGTGAAAGCACTATGAAATCTTTTTCTATGTATCTGAAATAATTCTTGTCCAAAAAACTTAATGGGAAATGTAACCAGGAGGATGTTATAAACTTTTCTAAATATCCATATCAGAAAAAAACTATTTCGAAAATTGGGAAAATCGTAAGAAAAAACCTTCTGTAGGTAGTGGCGTGACGTGATCTTTCAATTAACCAAACATCGCAAGGTGTTTGGTTACTTGACAAAAAGCGCGACCAATTTCCTAACGTTAATCATTTTGTCGCAACGGACGAATCTTTGAATGTATACAGATTTCCGATCTCTTATTTCTTTTTAGTATTTGAATTTGTATTATGTAAGTGTCCTTCAAGGCACGTTCGTTTGGTTTCTTGAACACAGGTTGAAAAAAAACATGAACTGTTTGTCCGAAAACAATTATTGGTTTTTCGGAGAATAATAATCACAGCACTGAAATAGTACGAACTAGGAAAGCCTTCTGCCACGCACGAATATCTTAGCGATCCACAATTAGCTTTCAATGGGCGCACTTCATTTTTGGACGCAACAAATATTCAAATTGATGCCGAAACATTATGACAATAACAAACATTAGAATAAGTCATATTTCAAAAAGTTTCGATCTTGAAAATGTTCGGTGATTTAGAAATAAATATTTCAATTTACCATCACAAAATTTTTAAAATTTTGAAATGTGTGCGAGTGCTAAATTCTATAATTGATTACCAGTCGTCGCGTTGGTCGGAGGGGAGTTAGTTTGTAAGGCCATATGCCAAATTAGTAGATACATTTTATTTCAATGCTTACCCAAGTCTTATTTAATTGAAATTTACGATGAAGTATGCATCGCCTGCTAAGAATTCCCACCTATTTAAATTTATTATTATTTAAGAATTGTATGTTGCTAGAATTATATACATAGTTCCGCGGTTGGCCTTGCTAACGCCCGCGATTCTATAAATATTACTTCATCTCGGCTAGCATTGTTGAGGGCCGTATTTGGTCCAGACCGGAGGCTGTGTTGCTCTGATTAATACAAAAAATAATATTAATGCCAATTCATAGCAATGATTGCAATCTCCTTAGCTGTATGGTTTCCTGGTGTTCTTTGTTTGCCCGCCAAGAAATGTGTACCTTATCTACTTGGTAAGTTCTGGTTTATCTATAAACATTTATATGCCCGGTTTGGTCTGGCGGTACCTTATGCACGCGATAAATATTAATGTATTTCAATTTCTTAACCAAAGCGCTGTTTGTAGATTGAGACCATTAGCTTGATCAATCAGAGTATCGGCAATTCTGCTAAAAAGCCTTCATTGGCACTTGATTTTAATTACAAAACAGGATGCATCAGTTCAGATAATATCACATCGTATAATATAATCGTAATCATATCTATAACTAAAATATTTATTATTGATACGAAGATAGTATGCACAACTCAGGTCATATACCTATTTATTGTACTATCGCTCATGCTTCACAATCTTATTTCGACTGTTGCCCATTTTAACAAATTGGCCAGGGTTATCATTGGAAGTTAGGTACTGATCCTTCAACGAGGCTCTCCAGATGTCCGAGCCCTATTCCTATTATAAGGCACTATAATTTCGGCATTTCTTCAGCCTCCTCAAATTTTTTACGGCTATTGGTCTTAATAATTGTCCCACCAGCACCTTCTTTCAATTCGTATTGAGTAGTTACCTGACTCGTTTTATGATTCAAGAAACCACTGTCTATGGACATACAGAATATATGTAAAATTTAATTAATGAAAACAATATTAGCGACACTCAATTGAAATGATACGAACACATCTAGGAATTGCTTAGAATTAGAATTACTTACGATCACGTCTAGGAAACAGAAACAGAAAAATATACGATCACAACTAGGAATTACTCTATTGTATTTTACTCATTAAGTTAAAAATAAATATGTATTAAAGTTGTTCATTAAGTAATATGAATTAAACATTACATACCTTCCCACATAAAAGTTAAAGTAATGGTGTCTGCTAATCTAAAGATGACCATCAGCAACTTTAATCTTCGTGTTGTGTTGTGATTTTTAATTGCATTCTTTGTCAACCACATGCGATGGAGATACATATTATGTAATGATAATACATACCACATTGCCTCAAACCATGACCTTCATAGTATATTGTTGCTGCATAAAATCATTTTCATTTCTTGCAAATAATAATTGTGGTAATTTAAGTTGGAAGCTTTAATTATTTTGATGGTGCATAAACAATTCGTTCACCGATAAGTAATAACTTAAGATCTTGTTCATAAATTCGGTCCCTGATACTAAGTTCGGTGAGCGAGCTTTCGGAATATCAGGACCTGAAGCCTGGAATGGACTGCTGCATGATTTAAGAATGATCACAGACTCAGCGGAATTTAGAGCTAAACTTAGACAGTTGTATTCACAAAGTCAAAAACATTTCATCTTCACAGCTCATGAAATTGTAAATAACCAATTGGGTAAAAATGTATACAAATAAGAGAACTTGTAAGCTTTTTAAGGTTATTTCATAAAAAAAAGTCCAGTCCTGAAGAGTCCTAAATTCTCCAGTCTTTCAACATAAATATCTTCTTTTGCCACTAATTTTCTCATAAATGTAATGTCAGCAATAATGAGGGGTAGCAAACGTAAAATCATGCAATGTCCAGATTTTAAATTTAGTGTCCTTCGCGTGCAACGTCGTATTTTCTCCAAGCATAAACTTTCTTATAAAAGTGTGTTTTAGGAAGTGACCTGCTGGGTAAGTATGTTTTCTATATGCGTTTGTAATTAATTTTATTAGATAGAGCCTAAGAAATCACAATAAATTGTACAGTGCCCTTGAGGTGATTTTTATCCAATTATTATTATTATAAAGCAACTAAAATACGTTATTGTTATTACTTTTTCTAGAAAAAAAACAACAAAAATATTCTGATTGTTTTTTCTCATATTGATTTCCGTGAGTTTGGGTTATCCCCTTCTTCAATGTAGTAGATAGTCAATATCATGTCGATTGTCGATAATATCATTTACGAA
Organism: Glyphotaelius pellucidus; assembly: GCA_936435175.1. NCBI lineage: Eukaryota > Metazoa > Arthropoda > Insecta > Trichoptera > Limnephilidae > Glyphotaelius > Glyphotaelius pellucidus. The sequence goes on from OW386537.1 coordinate 1,991,039, forward strand.
TGCAGGTATTTCTTCAGTTTCATTGTTCGTAATAAGTTAGGTATCTACATAATTAAAACAATTATTGACTGTCGTTTTCTTACTGGGATCGATGTATTTTACCCATAACTAGAACAGTGTGAGCTAAAAACAATCCAAACCACATTCCTTATGTTGCCTTGTTACTTTCCCTTTCAGTTTCGATACGATTTACAACTAGATATAGCAAATAAGATCATACATTAATTTTATTACTCCCATGGGTCTTAGGAATGGGCTTCAGTTGTAATCAAGGAGCATTAACAGGAATGGACTATCCATATATGAATCTACTGTCGATTCGTAAATTGTAGTCTTGGCAAAATTTGACGACGTTAATAAATATTGTCGACATCCAAGTCGATAGTTGATAAAATGTCTTGTAAACATTTATTTCGATCATGCTAATTATTATTAATTATTATTCCAACATGACCATTGATGTGGCTTTATTGATCGATGAAAAACCTATTCAAAACTTTATAATGTTTGGATGGTATGAAGAGCGCCGTTTTTGTGACAAATCACCCCGAGTGCACACGATTTTGATCAACGAGTTTCTTTGATTCACAATTTAAAAAAAACCTAGTTCATTCCTTTTTATTATTGCCTAATTTTAATTCTGTAACCGCAAATTTAAAAAAACAAAAAACTTACAACATTTTACGAAAATTATTACAGTCAAATATTGATTTGACTGTAAAACCAATGTCCTTCAATTTATTTACGAGTTTAACAGCAATAAATCTTGTCGATCATATTTTTTGGTCAATATTACCAGTAGCGATACTCTTCAAGAAAATGGCAAAACCTATGAACCGGACACTGACTTTCATGAAGCATTATTTTTTTCTTCTCAGTGCCCCATACTTATCTTTAACGGATAAATAAATATTTTACCTTCCTAACAAATTTCCTTTGGCTTCATTTAGCCAGCCTTCATTCTCCATCTCCTACGTATTCGACACCTCTCCGCTAACGAATGTTCTTCCACTAATCCTTTCATAATAAGCTTTGGTATTTATCACTTATTGCTCCTTAGCATGTGTCCGATGTGTGCTGTTATCATTATCTTTACGCTTTTCAAGAACTCTTTCTCTTTTTCGAGCTTCATAATCAGCTCGTTTATACTGTCCACAGTATCCCTCGGCAATCTCCTGTACCTAAATTCTGAATTCTAAAACTTCATTGCTGTTTGTTTAGCTACCTTTCAATGTAAAGATCTCTCCGAGATGGCACGAAAATGGCTGCTAAGTTGTTCAGCTGGCTAGTAGTAAGAAATCAAATAAACCAGACCTTGAAATTGTCGCAGGAAAGCATTTCATTTGTAGGGAACGTTTAGAGGTTTTTTGGAGTGGGAGAGGTGAGGGGTAGATTTTTCTAGAGCAGTTATGAGCAAACCTGGGACCGCGAGCCCTTTTCGTTTTCGACCCATTTGGCTAAATAAAATATCAAAGAAACTGCGATTTTGCGAAAACACTTTTCAACGGTTCCTGTTCTGTTTTGTTCAAGAGCCTATCGGAAAATATTTTCGAATCAGCCGCTCAAATTAGTACGTTATTTATTTATTTATTAAAGCCCTTTTTAGGGGCTAGACTAGATCTTAATCTTCGCAGCGTTTTTTTTTGGATATAATAGTAATAATTGATATTTGTAAAGCGCCGTTTTTGTGAAAAATCACCTCAAAGACTGCATGAGATCTATGTTTGATATAATATTTTAAGGATTTCTGTTTTATAAAATAGTTGCCAAAAGTTTTCTTGACAACATTTTGTTTATATTTCTGACCGATAAAAATCAACAGAATTTATTTGTTTTAACCAAAGATATTTAAATGTAAGAGATGTGCTATCGGCAGTTTTAACTGGACGGGACAGTGCTTCCTGGTGTCACCGAATACTACTGCACACCTTACGATCAATTAAATTCCGTATTCAAACTAGGACCATTAGACCGTAGTCTGCCGACAGTCGGGTGGCCATCCCAGCATATCTCTTATATTTCATTATCTTTGGTTTTAACAAATGTTTTCTTCTATGTTCTTTAATGTTTAAGAATGATGTAAATCGACAGCATTCATAGGTTTGGCCTTGGAGAAATAAATCGTTTGCTCGCGGCGCTTTGCTTGTTCCGTTCTATGATTTTCTTATTAAAAAAACACCGTTTAGAAAATGCAAATAGGTTGGCGACATTACCGACTGCAAATTCAACCATGTCAAGCTGTATGCACCCTAACCCCTGCAGCCCGCGAACAGATTGACAATGAATAAATTGGCCCTCCGGCTAAAAAGGTTGGTTTAAAGATACCGACCAGCCAACGTTTTTACTTCTGATTATTGGTCTCCCACCAGTGTGACACTGAGAGTATCATTCGCTCTACAGAAGTGCGAATTTTGAGTTAAATATGTTGTAGTAGAAAAACTTCAGCATACATTGGTACTGTAAATAACAAATATAAATACTGAATTAACAATACCACTATCAAATGCAAACATTGTTGGTTCTTGTAATAATATAAGGCCATCACATTAATCGTATTGACCTTCATGCAGCAAAAACCATCGATTATAATCATAGTAATGAGAGTTCCCACACACGGAACACGGGCATCGGGCATCAGACATCAGGCATCAGGAAGAGGTACGGCAAGCGATGAGCATACACCGCCAACACCGTGTCTTGCGGTCGGAAACCTATTTTGTGATAACAACAACTGTCAATGTTATCGTTAATTATTCTTACTCTCGTCTATCGCGGATATATCATGGGAACGCCTCGCGCCGCTCTATAGATGCGGTTTTTGCTACGTTTACGACATGTTATTCCGCAATTCTTTGTTCTTCTAGTAGGTACTAACATTAACTACGACCATAAAAGGCTCTGTTTCTAAAGCAATTTGTATTATATTACTTCAGTTTAAACTGAAGGAATGCCTCGTAGTTCATACGTATTTCTAATCATTAAAATTATTTAGCTAAACGTCATAAAGTTTTTCTAAAATCATTTTCGTATTTCCGTGCTCTGGGCCAAGAGGACGTGCTCCCGAAGACTCACGAAGTTTGCTCTCCATGGTCATATACATTTTTTAAGATTTCTGATACGTGTTTAAAATAATAAAAAAAATATATAACCTGCTCATTTTCTACCAGCTTTTCATCAATAATAAGATGTGGTATATCGTGGAGAGGAAGGAGAAACGTTCCAGCGTGGGGTTGATTTTTGAGAAAAACGGTCTAACAGAACGTGACTGCGAGAATGGTGCTAAAAACTTGCGCGACGTAAATAATTCCCCCTTGCCATTTTTTAAAGTAATGAATTGACGCGACGTGTTCAACGATTTTCTTTTTGCCTCTTTGGTGAATTCAGTCATCGTGTCGGCATCTTTTGTTGCACAATGGAAATTTGTGCCTTTTTCAATCTCTTTGGTTGATGGCGTGCCTAGCTTGCATTTTTCATTAAGAACACAGTGTTATAAATCAATATTTTGTTACAAAAATTACATTGAAACAAATCGTTTAAGTTTCATTCCTTCAATCAGTAACACCGAATAGCCAGTTTACAAAGTACGTGAAATAAAATAACCTGCGGGCAATGTCGAAGTATTTCTGAGACTAATGACACCTTAATTTCCTTTTTCTGAGTGACCGACGCTGCATCCATACGATAAGGCCACGAGCAGGCCTTGGTTGTCCGATTTCCCAGGGGATCGGTTGGAAACTGCTGATGATATTTATCACAATCAGAAAACGTTGGGGCGATCTAAAGGCCGCCGCGACGGCCTGATAAAGAAGTAACGGCCGTTTGGCGCGGCGCGGCACTGACCGGCCGCCGGACCGGGACGGACCCACCACTGACCGAATTAATTAACTCTGCCGCTAATCACTACGTTAATTGCCACTGAATAGAACACAAAACAATTGAATAGGGTTGCTGATGTTGTGGCAGGCATTTGGTCCACTGTTGTTATTGTTTTGAGTGACAATGCAGTGCGCGCAGGAATGCTGATTATGTAATGTAAAATACCTAATAGGTAAACGACCCACATTAACAAAATATTACAGGACATCAAAAAACTCGGCATTTTAATTCAGAATTTGAAATGCCTAGTTTTTATTTTTTGGGTAGATGTTTTAGATTTTTTAAACTCCGATTATTAATTTAAGTTCCATCAATGTGATAATTTGATGGCTGTGGGAGAAATACCCTTTCTCCTGTTCTACAAAGTAGATTAATGATCCAAAGAAATATCCCAGCAAAATGGAAATATATTTCTTCCAAAGCCTGCTACGAGAGTAACTTCATCACATATTCCAAGATTACAAACCGCAATATATTTATTTTATTTAAGGTTTTATTCCAGCAGGACTGGGAGGGGTGTGCAATCCCAGTCTGCCATATTTCATAACAACTATAATAAATACAATAACATAAGAGAGTAAATTAAAAGATCTAAAAGAAGAAAAAAAGAAATAAAATATGATTACATATTAGGTACCTAACTAATTAAAACATAAAATGAAGATTTTATTTGCTTTTCCGTGGTCGAGGGGCAAGGCTCTCGACTAGCGATCCGAAGGGCCCCCGGAGTCGTAAGGGGGTATTCTAGCCTAGAATTTTTTTTATCATATTTCGATAGTTTAGATATTGAAGAATATCTCCATAAAAGGATTTTTCGAAATTCGAATTATTAAAGTTATAGCCATTTTAGTGTCGTGGCAATCCGACCGGTTTAGAAGGAACCTAACTAGAATCTAATTTCTTTACTCCTAAATATATGTATATATTTTTTATATTCGCTCCACGCAAGAGGTTCTGAGAAAAAAAATCTCTCAGGGACCACATAATCTTTGTGGGTACTGTGGAGGGTCTTTTTAAGGAAACGAAGGAGAGGAAGTTCTGGGTAGAAAAAATATATAAGGGGTGGATAGGAATCTGGGGATTAGTGGGCCCAGGAGTGAAGGACGTATGAATCCAACCCTTAAGGTGCAAGGTGATGGGTCGAGAGAGTCCGACTAGAGAGGTCAAAAGGTTTTCCGAACCGGCCTACCACGCATTTGGTGGGCAGACGCATCCGACACTAATACCCGAATAAACCTCACCCCTGTGTACCTGGGCACCCCTGCTAAGTCACCAAACGTAGCGAACCTCTTGGGTTGACCCATGGCAGAGGTGTTGGTTATCAAATAAATGGTTCCCGAGTCGGCCGGTTACCCCTTACCCGCCTCCCAAATGTTATGCCACATTCTCAACAAAAGCGTTGGTCATTGTAGAGTTTTTCGCTATTTTAAAAACTATTTCCGTCACTAGTGAGACCTACTGAACGCCATGCCACAAACCTACATACATTAGCATAAATTTAATATGTGTAGCTTTATTCAAATTCTCCATAGTAAAACTTTCATTTTTCCCAGATATTTCTCTCTCGAGAGCACGATGGTTCACAGCGCCATTATGCAAACAAAAGTTGTTCGGTTTATTGCAACAGGTGTTCCGAGGAACTCCCAGTGAGTGAGTCTCAGACTCTGGTAACATCACCTTGTGCTGCACTTCAACTCTTCACAATGGCCTCTATCGGTGTTATCCGATCGAAGCAAAACACAACACTGTTTTGTTTATACGACCTCCTTTTTAGAACATTATTTTAACCACGTTTTTACAAATAGATATTTGGAAGCGATTTTCCTCACTTAATAGTATTTGTATCAGTTTTTCTTTGACGCTTATCTGTTTTTAATATAATGTTTAACGTTGCTTTATGGAGAAACTATTTTATTTAATATTTTTTTTATTTATTTATTACTGGTCGGTACCCGGCATGTGTTGCTTTGCCATTTAATAAAGAAATTGTTTCTCCCTGCGTGACCTTTCCCATTCGTCCCCTTCCCCTCTCGCGTTTCCATTCCGCCTCCTCCGCCTTCCCTCTCCCCATTCCACTCTCCCCCTTCCCCCGGTCCGCGAACCCACTCCGAGTTCTCCCCTCCCCCCTCCCACCTCTCCCTTCCCGATTTTCATACATTCAGTTCCGGTACATTCAGTTTTGAAACAGCTCGCGTGCCACCTATTGCGTACAGCTCACAAGTAGTTTTACGTAAAAAAAAAATATCCAATTTGGTGCGGTCGTTCGGAAGTTATATATGCGTTCATAGGAAATTTTTAAAGCTTTCAAAAAAAATATCCAATTTGGTGCGGTCGTTCGGAAGTTATATATGCGTTCATAGGAAATTTTTAAAGCTTTCAAAACACATGACAAAGTTTTTTAATCATTACAAAAACTCTTACGAAACTCTCAAAAATGTCGCAATTTGAGAATGACATTTTGCAAATCAACGACTGTTCAATCAAAATTCTATAAAATCTTTAAATTAATAAATTTAATTGAAGTACTCTCCTACGATACTAACCAAAATCAAATACTTTGAATCTAATCAAGAATTATAGGTTTTTCACCAAATTTGATTGATTGTTCTTGTAATATACAAACATGAATGTTTGTAACACATGAAAAACAAAAATTTGTTTAAAAATATTACAATAGGTGGCAAGCGAACTGTTTGAAAACTGAATGTACCGGGACTGAATATGTGAGAGTGGTGGGGAACGCGGGAGGAGGGCTCGCGGGACGGGGGGGGGGGGTCGAGAGAGCGGACAGGGGTGGCGGTAAAGGTGGAGGGGAAAGCGTTCTTGCTAAAACACGCACTACCATATGTATTTTTTCAAATAGGTAATAAGTTGTTTCAAAGGAAGTCTCCATGAATTCTTTACCTAAAAGACAGTATTAATATTAATTTACATTAAAACACTGTTCTTTTAATCTTTTTTATGTATTTTCTGTAAATTTGTTTAATTTTTTTAATTTTTGTTTTCTGCAGTAATAAGTAATGAAATTGTATTCATTCTCATGAATTTCCTACACACTTAACGAAAACAGTGCTTTTTGCAGATTTTGCTTAAAAGAAATCCATCCATACTATATTATAAATGCGAAACTGCTCCAGTTTGTTTATGACGCTTTCACGCATTAACCAACAAAAAGACTTTAAAAATTCATTCACCAATAGAAAGCTAAATTATATGCGAAGACTATAGTCTGTATGTGATGGCAAGCTCTGGCGTTATGAAATTATAAATATTAATATATTATATTTGTTATACATTTTCTGTCGCTAACAAAAGCGAATTTTTGCTAACAGCCCACAAATATATCAACATCGTTTCCATGGAAACGATGTTGATATATTTGTGGGCTCTAAGCTGGTAGGTACTCAGTCCCCTGGTCAGCTACTGCTCCATAAAATTCAAATATTAGAATATGTTTTGTTTTTTTTGACAAGCTTCTGTTTTGGTATAAATGTCAGATAAGAGTTCCTACATTAAAAATATAATTCGTAACGATTATGAAGACTGAATAATAAATAGTGTAATTTTTTATTATATTAACAAACTTCCAAATATTTAATTAAAAATAAACATCCGAAATGTTTGTAAGCGCATAAATTCCGAACGAATGAACAAAATTGGATAATTCTTTTTTTCTTTGGGCTATAGCTTTATGAAATTTAGGTGGCAGGCGAGATGTTTGAAAACTGAATGTAAGGGAATGAATGTATGGAATGCGGGAGGGGGTGGGGGTGGGGAGGAGGGGGGATAATTGATAAGTTCAACCGCTACAGTAATTTCCCGTAATACCATGCGAGCGAAGCCTCTGGGAAAAGCTAGTAATATTATAAACGGTATATTATGGGTGTATTGGCCCGCAGTTACAAAACTGTCAAAATTTATATTTATGTACTTATTTTTGTGAATGCGCAAATATGAATGCTGCAGACGCAGGGACAGTTATAACTGAATACTTATATTATTTGTATAACATTCGAGCATGTTCTTCATGTGTCTCAAATAAATAATATTATATTATTTTTATTGTTATTAGTTTTATTTTAGTAAATTGTACATTTAAGTACAATTTACTAAGTACTATTTATTAAGTACAATTTATACCTAAATAGCTACATTCTTTAAACAGCTATATTTCTTGTAGTCCCGTTGTCTGCACCGAAAATTTGATTTTGTTTGTTACTGTGTACTTTGACTTGTGTTAATATTTATTTTTCAACACATAATATTAATTTATTATTTGAATACCACATTTACTCACAAAAACGTTGGATTTGTTGAGAGCTCTCTGAATTTGAATTTTTCATTTATTTTGATACGCATGGAGTACTCCAATTTGTCTTCAACGTAAATTTATCAAAAGTTTTAGTTACTTTATTGTTATACCCTTGAGGTAATATATTACAAATAGGGCACCATGAGAATAGCATTATTATTAGCTTTTATGTGCTATGCGTAACTATAAATATTAATTGGACAAGGTTTTCTTAAATGATTGATTACATCGATTGATTATTCGAGCTATGCAAGTCCTCTAGAAAGTGCAGCATTTTGAAATGAATACGCAATAAGCATTCACAGTTTATTGGCAGTAGATAATTTATCGATATAATGTTAGTCATATTAGAGGCATTCCAGCGCTCACGATCGTTGCAAAATATCTTTATGCGTTGCGTCTTGAATTCTCAATTAACAATGCAAATTCATATTCTTCGACACCAACTCGCGTCACTTGTGAAGCATAACGACCGTCAAACGGTGAAAGGGAATAACTTTTGTGAAAATTTACAAAACAACAAAACCATGGCTTCCTTAATTTGGAGAACGTTGGGAGTACAAGAAAATAGGGAAGGTCCAGAAGATAGTACTGGCTATATAGAGCTTCTAGTTATTAAAAATAAGAAAACGTTTTTGACATTATCTATTGTAATACATATCCATTTATTACTCTTTTACGATAAAGCAAGACTGAAGTGAGCATATCTGTCAAATTCTAGGATTTGTATAACTCATTTATAATTATTAATATTTACTGCCTTTATAATGCACAATCGTAATTGTTTTGTTAAATACTTCTTGAATGATTTTGTGTGTAAAAAGTTTGTGATATTTTTGCTGGCTACATAAAATTGAGTAGCAAACACAAAAAAGCTAATATTTGTGACATAATATCATAATTTTGACAAAACATATAATCAAATATCGGACATGATGAGCAGCAATCAAATTGTTTATTTATTTTTTACGCCCAAACTGAGTTTTACGCCCATTGATTTTTTTATCAGTTCATATTATGTGATATAGTAATGCAGCAATTAAAATATCAATTCAAATAAAATATAACAAAGAAAAGTAATTACAAAATATGTGTTAACAATAGCAGAAAAAAGTATGAAATAATCAGAAACACAGAATATGAATTTAATGGTTAAATTTTAATGTTAACTGTTAGCTTTACAAACCTAGAAAATTATGCTACAACCCTCTAATCTACTATTTTTGTCTTCATTTAATTAAATATTACAATTTGAGGTTTTACTCATAAAGTTAAAATAAAAATTAAATATTCATCCTAGACTTGCAGAAAAGTCAATAGGTGTTGCCTATTAAATAAAAATGGATTAAGACTTATTCAGACACTATCTAGATTGCATTTGGTTCGGGTTTGAATCTTGCAATCACACATAAAGGTAGCTGCCAATAGAATATGCGTTAAGAAAAATGAAGATAGTATGGGTGGTTCTTACTCGAAGTATGATACAGTTAAAAATGACCGAATTGGATATCGGCACCGTGGCGCAGTGGTTAGCGCGTTCGCCCGGAAAGCGAGAGGTCATGGGTTCGAGTCCCAGAGGTGTCAATATCTTTTTCCGATTTTCTGTTTTCAGATTTTCGATTGAGTTTCGCTTATATTGTCTTCATTTAATTAAAAATTAAAAACTACTAGTTTTGATTAAAATTTAATTTCTTCCAGCAAATGACAAATTTTCGAAAGGATTAAAATTTATTTTCATAGCGTTAGGTTTTTTTTAATTTTTTTATTTTATTTAATATAGATATATAAGTTTACAGTGGGTTAATATAAATTACATATTGGTTCAGAAATTCTTTAAAATTGCAGTCTCACCGAAGAAGAAGCTAGTTCTTGTGCTTGATGAGCGAGTTACACTAATTATGACAGAAATAGAATAACATTATACAATAGGTAAGTATATAATGGGAACAATTGAAACTTCTGGATCATCTATATGTGAAGATGTACATACAATGGGATATGGTTACATACTAAAATATTGTGCACTTTAGAGAAATTCGAAAAATCTAAATTAAATAGAAATAAATATAGATTGACAATAAATAGAAAGAAAGAGAAAAACAGGTAATTATTTAATTAATTATTCCTGACGAAGTGTTGCTTCAGTTTGAGTTTCAGTTTATTGATGTCTTTGATTTTTTTATTTCAATCGGAAGATTGTTGAAATACTTTATTCCTAAATAGATATTAAGGTTTCAACCCAATAAACGTTTTGGTTTTAAAAATGCTTCTGGAAAATTGAAAATAAAATGGTTCTCTTTTTCACAGTCGATATATTATTATGTAACGTGTTTCCATTAGTTGCTCTTCTGTTTGACAACTTGACTGTAACAAACTTAACACAATACACACGACAAGTTCATAGACCTTTCTCGCACAAGGCAAGTGAAGGCACGTAAACCTTCGTAAGAAATAATGCGTGTTAAAAAGTACGCCGATCGGTAACGGTGAACAAACATCGCAGGAAAGTAGTCTTTTCATCTGGGAAACCTAGTTTTTTAAAACCATGATGATTTACCATATATAATAGTCAAAATTGTTATTATTATTTCACTGCATTAGCTTTTAATTGCCATTAGTACATTAGGAAGAGGGTGAGATATTTAAAGTATCACTCTGATCAGAGACAATTTTTTTCTAAAATAACTTTGTTTATTAAAAAAGAACAATAGGTACCTATGCAACTTTTTTCGTGGTCGCTAGATACGTGGTGTAAGAAGAACAATAGTTTTAATATAATTTTTTCCAATCACTTTTTTCATTTAACATGACACAGAAGTAATAAACCTTAAATGTGCCTCTTATTAAGAAAAAATAATTGTAAACTAGCCTGCTTCGACATTGGATATCCCTAGTGAGACAGGACAGTAAAAAATATGTGTAAACCCTACCTATTGCAGTTTTTATATATTATAATATTTACAGTATTGGTATTAAGGGATGTACTTGACTTACTTTATAATAAGTGTTTCCTGAAATTTTTTGAAATATATGGTCTCCAGTGATATTTTTGGAGTTTTTTTTTTCAAATAAAAACATTTTAAAAAATCAGTAGGTGTTGGGCAGATAGGGGCGGGGAGAGGGTTTGGGCGGTTACTCGGCTGAGTGACCAGTGACGACATGTGGAAGATTTTTTTTGTTTGATTTTGAAGAAAAAAATAAGTCATAAAAAAATCACCGGAGACCAAAATTTAATTTAAATTTTTTACTCAAAACAATAACTCAATATTGTCAGAAATCACTGGTTAAGCAAGTCAAGTACATCCCTTAACATCCTGTATATCTAAGATCATGCTATTGACAGTTACGTTTCTCCATTTCTGTTACATTCCTAGTCAATTTTGGAAGCGGGTATGGGTAACGCCGCCCCGGGAACCCTTTATTGGATAACCAACACCTCTGCCATAGGTCGTCACTTCAAGTGGTTCGCTACGTTTGGAGACTTAGAAGGGGTGCCCAGGTTCATATGATTGAGGTTTGTTTGGGTATTGGCGGAGAATGCGTCTGCCCAGCAACTGCGTGATAGGCCGGTTCGAGAGAGGCTGCTTGAGGGAGACCTTTGACCTCTCCAGCAGGACTCTCTGGAATATCGTCTTTTACGGAAGTGGGAGGATTTGTTCGATTCCTACGCATCCTTCATTCCTTTTTCCTACCCAGAACTTTCCTCTCCTTCCTTTCCTAAAAGACCCCCCCACACACCATCCCCAAGAATAACGTAGGCCCCCAGGGGAATTATTTTCCTCAGGGCCCCTTTGTGTGGAGCTAATGTAAAACAAAAAGTGGACATATCAGCTGTTTATCTCTTTTCTGGAAGTTTTTTTTTCAGTACCGAGGAATTTGAGATTTGCCCGGGCAGCATCTCTCCATCCAAAAGCTCCCCACAAGAGCGGTGGTAAACATATTAATGAGACCATTTTTTATTTATTTATAATCTTAAGTAGGTAGTTATTCTTATATCATTGAAGAAGAATATAACACTTTTAAATCTAAATGAAAATATGAAAGAAAACAAGATACAGAAAAACAGAAAAAGACAATGGTCGCAACTGGGTCTCGAACCCAGACCTCTCGTCAATAAAAAAAGAGTAGTTGCCTATAATATGGAAAAAGAACTAGTTGAAGATAATATTAATGATTCTAAATATTTGAAATATGAGATTGACAAATATGACGGTTTGACAGAAGGTGGCAATAGCGAAATTGGAAAACGCGCCGTCCCGGTTAGACGAGAGGTCTGGGTTCGAGTCCCAGTTGCGACCATTGTCTTTTTCTGTTTTTTCTGTATCTTGTTTTCTTTCATATTTTCTTTAGATTTAAAAGTGTTATCTTCTTCTTCAATGATATATTACGTTGATGGGAATAACCTTCAAAAATTATAAAAAGAGAGTTTTTCTCGTAAAAAATTGAGTTATTCTTATGATTACATTTATTAAACTAGATTCAACTATCCGGAGCCTGTGGGATTGTGGACCATAAAAAGTTGATTGACTGTAAAGAAGTTATGTTATTTGATATAGCATTCCATGAGGAGCGGTGAGGTCTAATGGACCAGTTTGCCTGTCTGTCCGAGAATCACTAAATCACTTATATAATGTTTCATAAATCTCTACATTAAAAATCTAATAATACCAATGATGGCATTTATTGCGACTAAAAAATGCTTCCTGATCAAAGGGTAAGGTAAGTCGGTATGTAAATTAGCTTTACCGGTCTCTAAATAAGACACGTAAAAAATAATCTGACTTAGTTGATGTATCTATGTGAATTTCACACCACAGTATTATATAAGGTGGAGGGTCGAAATGGAACTAAACGCAAATAACAAGATACCTTTTTTGTTATGTTGTTTATTTATATTTGGTGTTGCGCTACCTCCTTCTTTAGCTGTTGTTTCGGACAAGGTTACAGTGTCCATCATCGGGACGGATGTGTGATTATGGATACTGTAACGCTGTCCAAAACGTTAGCTAAAGAAAAATATAATGCAACACGGCATAACATCCCATAATTAAACAACGAACATATTTTTGGCTGTGAAAATCTAAAATCATGTCTAACGAGATATCTGTTTAATGGAACCAGGATATTTGACCGCAAAGTATCCAGGAGTATTTTGGACACATCGCTCGCTAAACCAAAATCTTGCAGTCTTATTTATACACGCTGGTAAAGTGGAATACAGGAAAAATATCACGCGCTGCACTGACACCACCAATCGCTTCATTTTTAATCGCTAGTTCCTTTCTGTTTTCTTCTCTCCTCTTTTTATTCACCTTACCCTATTTCACATTTTTTGTCCCTCTGAGGATTTTATTTACTTTTTTGTACCCTTAAATACGCAATGTGAATGTGATTGAATATTTTTGTCCGTATTTAAACTCAATTCGTCCAAGAAAGGCATGCAAATAAAACGTTTAATTGAATATTTTTCTCAAGTCGGTTCATCATTGCTGAGGATCGTGACCCCTACTCCAATTTCCATGGTGAGCAAGGTTCTCAACCCTCGCGGTTCTGGGCTGCGTGGATAGCCAAGGACACCCTAGTACCGGACGCCAGTGATATTCTTGGTCACTCCAGCGCTTTAGTGACCTCTGCTTCTTCTACTTTCCACTTTGCCAATGACTGTGAGTTTCTCCAAATCAGGGTCCTCAGTTTGGCGAGCAATATATCCGAAGTATTCTAAGATACGTTGTGGGCAGTAATTGAAAGCCGATTGAATCACCGATACAATATTGTATTTTTGTATTTAAATTAACTCTTAAAATTCAAGTAAACATTCTACCAATTCTCGATGGATGCAGGGATGCAGGCACTGCAATATACCAATATATTTATTATTTCTCCTGGACCACACTATGTGGTTTGTTATTTACTGTACTTATCTAACGTGATTTTTATTTACTTAATTACGTCCCTAAGCAATCTAAGCGTGGTCCACGGTAAGCGGTAGTGCACCGAATCCGGTACACCGCATTGTATTACGTTTAAACTTTCACCGGAGCAAAATCAGCCGCCTTGGGCCACCTGTCACTAGTGCCACTGTGAAGTGTGGATGGGAAGCAGTTAATGGTTAGTAGCTATAATGATGAAGAGACAGCAAAGGATTTCACAATTCCTGACGTAACACCCTTTGTTTCTTTAAAAGGCGACACAAAAGTGGAACATATTTAAATGATTCATTTCATCATCCATCTTCAAAATCGGACGGATATTTTCATTGTGAAACTTCCTTTGTTTTGAATTAAATTTATATCTACAAGAAAAAATGATTTTTTGCAGTGAAGTAGGTACCCACCTTTCGGCCTTCTTAACGTGTCCGATTTCTAGTTCTTAAGGTCGTTGATGAAGAAATAAACGTAATAATATATTAAGAGATTCGAATCAGCAATTATCAAATTGCCACTTCTCATTACCGTTTCAAACACAAATCCTATTTAATGATAAAGGTGGGTCTCACTCAAAAAGGTGGTATTCAAGTATTTTGCATCCTGATATAATCGAATGGATTTTGACAAGTAGTTGTTGCATGCAGTAAGCTGTTCCTAAAAACTATTTACGGAGGCTGCAGACAGAGTAAACATAAACATGTAGAAAATTACTTCATTTAGCCCGCATAGAATCCACTGTAAACGGGTAGGTACGAAATACTGAACGTTATCTAAAACAAAAACCAAACTAACATCATTTTCGTAGCATAAAACATCCAGCGCTCGCCAAGAGAGGCGGGATCTCGAAAAAGAATATTTACCCTCCTGACTTCGTAGTACACTATTATTTATAAGGACATACATTACAAGGGATGCAAAGGATATTCGGTATTCGATCCATCCGACCAATTTTTTTACATTATCTCTGTCATATTTCCGTTATGTTACGGGTTAGCCGATTCCAAATGCCGACAGGCAAGGTTTTATGATAAATTTATTCGTTTTTCGTAGGAAATTTTTTCAGATGCATCAGCTATCTTTTAAATTTGCTTTCGAAGAGAATATGGTGTAATACCGTACCTATAATCTAAAATTATTCGTAATCAAATTAATTCTACTTTTTTAAATGGTAGATTATGTGCCACTATCATTTCTTAAATGTTCCTACAAAGAAAGTAACGTTAGGTTCAAAACAAAGCTGGGCATAGTAATTTAACAGTAATGGTTTCAGCTATTTTAATGCTATTAAGTTCTTAAAAAAACATACTTTCTATTGACCGAAAGTCTCTTATGTAAGAAGTAATTAAGTTCTTATATGAGATAAATATCTTCGCTTAACGAATCATCAATCATTAATTTTATTTTATCCGAGTTCTAAAGGCAAATAATAACGCAGCCATAGTCAAAGGTCGATTTCTTAAAGCGAATGGCTGGCCACATAATGTGATTAAATACCTCTCATTGCGGCCAAGATCCCAAATCATTAGAACGAACTGTTCCGAATTTCTTAAATTATTTAACTTTAATATTTCGTAATAGTTTTAGTCGGCCGGCATGGTCGAGCGGTGAGGCTTTTGACTCGCAATCCGAAGGTCGCGGGATCGAATCCCGGCGTGGCAAATAAATTTTATTTGATTAATTTGTGTCATTTCACAATTAATTCATTAAAAATAATATATAGTATATTAGCGGCACGTTTCAGAGTGGCAGATATTCTCAGTGGTGAAGACCACCATTCAGAATTGAAACGTTGCTTGAAATGGCTTTAGCCGTGTTTGGTGACCAGATCTGAATAGCCAGGTACTTTTCCACCTTCCTCTTCCTCTTCCCCATCTCCTTCCCCTACCCAACATACCCCAATTGGGGATGTCATAGTCTCACCGGCTCCAGACGGGAGCAGCTGGGACTCTTGTGCGGCATTCATACAAAAAAAGCTATTGTGGCAGTTCTAATAGATTGCATTACCTACTTCGTCAGTCGGATAATTATGCCATTTTGGTATTATTAATTATTTTACAGGCTTTGAACCTGTGAAAGCGCACTTAAATTTTTTTTATTTAAATTCATGCATAAATTAAAACAATATTTGAATTTAATTAGAATCAATTAGAAAACTATCTTAGGTATAACATTAGGTGACTAGAAATCAAAGATCGAATTTATGTTTTTTAGAAGAGTTAAAATTGTTAAATAAACAATCTTAGGTTGTTTAACTGATTTAACTTCCATGAAATTGGTTCAATTGCTATTGAATGAACTATTTCATTGATGCTTGTGATTTAGTGTAAAACTATGTAAAACCACAAAGTAAATTATTCTCCCTTTCTTTTCGGTCCGTTGACACCACTAAGTACTTAAAAAAAACTGGAATCTCAAATGAAAGTATCTGTTTTTTTTAATCGATTGTTACTAAATTACACGCATAAAAAGTTAATTTATTAAATTATTCTATCGACACTTGATACGTAAAAAAAAATCTGTAGATACTTTCGGACAAGCAAAAAAGGCAACGTATAAAAGTGATGGATATTTCGAATGGAAGAACTTTATCTACCCGTGATTTTAATATGATAAAATTATTGTGAAAGTTTGATGTGGTAGAATAAAGGAGAACACAAAAATTGAGATGTGGGTGTGTTTTGTGATGCAAAAGTCTGGAAGATTCTCCCTTAAATTTTGAATACAGATCTGTCTTTCATCAATATATCACCAACACCTCTGCCATAGGTCACCCCAAGTGGTTCGCGGTGCCCGGGTTCTTGGGGTGAGGTTTGTCTAGGTTTTGGCGGCTGACCTGAAACCCAGATTCCTATCAACCTCTCGTACATTTTCCTTCCTAGAACTTCCTCTCCTTTCTTTCCTTAAAAATACCCACTACACGGCATCCTCAAAGATGACACAGGCCTTGACGGTAATTATTTTTCTTGACGGTAATGTAAAAAAAAAACAAATTTTAATTACGATCAAATGGGTGATATACTCGTAAGATGTCAGGATAGTGTAAAATAGACGTTGGGCTTGAACCAAAATGTACTGTAATATAAGTCAGTATTTATTTTATTTATTTATTTCTATCTATTACAGTATTTACCTATAGATCAATTTTGAAAACATTTTTACATAATAAATTTTTTTTGTAATTTTATTATGTTGGGTGTAAGGTAGGTTTGTGAAGGTGAAACTGTGGATAGGTATTGTTGTATGTTTCGTGAACACCTCAATAGGAGAACCTGTGCTGAGGTGTTTACGTGTTTATTTATGTTTATGTATTTAGTGACATGGTTTTCATTAAAATCTAAAGGAAAATTTCTACATAATATGTGGTGCGTATTATCATCCAGTGTATAATATTACCTAATATAAACATGACGGGCAGAGAATAACATAAACATTACCCGGTAATATTATTTCCAACTTTCTAGTTTGACATTTCCAGTGACGTGCATTGAACTCTTTTGGTAAAAAAATTTGCCAAATTTTTTTAGTAAGGAAAAAATAAGCAGACGGGATCTGAAAAAGAGGAATTGATTTTGCATAAATTTTTTTGGAGTTCCGAAAACAAAACTTGTGCATATATTTATTATGGACTAGACAAAGTTTTATTGAAAATTTTGAATTTTAACGAAATATTTATGAGTTCGTAACAAATTGCATAATAATAGTTATAAAACATATGTCATCCCTTTCGAAATTAACACAAACAATATACCTCCAAATCTACAAATAATCTTACATGATCATTCTCTCGAACAACACGACACTAATCACTGTCGACAAAAATGTTCACTTCTGAAAATAGCGGATAAAATAACATATCTTTAAATAATAATAGGAATAATCGTAGATAAAAACCTCAAATGGAAAGATCACATCGGCCATACAATAAAAAGAATTAGGAAATTAATTTATATATTCTTACGAATTAGAAACTTCTTATCAACGAAAAATCTATACTCAATATACTACGCATTAGTACAGTCTATTCTTCAGTATGCCGTTACCAGTTGGGGAGCAGCTTACAAAACTAGTTTGACCCCCATAGAAATTGTTCAAAAACTCGTAATAAAAATTATTAAAAAAAAAAACTCCAGACTTCCCTACTGAACGAATATTCGAAGAATTTAAAGTCCCAACATTCAAAAATCTATTTATAAAAAAATTCAATCTTACAAATTGTAAAAGAAAAAGAAAAACACTCATTCGTAACGGAAAATCGTACCAGACTCAAACATGTATTTGTATGCCCGAAACTAAACACTTCTTTTGCTCAACATCATTTTTCATACCAAGGAAAATACTTTTTTAACAACCTACCCATAGAAATCGGAATCATTAATAACAAAATAAAATTATCGAACTCTATCAAAAATCATTTTAAAGAAATCAGCAACGGGAAGACTGCTTCCCCTATTTCCACATGAATGTAACACAAAAAAATATACTTGTTTTTACTCTTATGGAATGCATGGATGTCTTTTAGTTAAAAATTGCGAGGTGTTTGTATTAACTGCACTAATTACTTATGTAACGCACGTGACCGTTTAAATGTATAAATATATATAGAATGTAAACTCTTCTTCCATCCACAAGCAAATGCTTTTAATGGAAGACCAGTACTACTTTATATGTACCATTTTTGAGATAAACAAATTAAAAAAAAAAAATAATATTAATTTAAAAAAAATTTAATACTCAAAAATATTTTTGAAATACAGGGTGTTAAGGAATGTACTTGACTTACTTTAACCAGTGATTCCTGACATTATTTGGAGTAAAAAATGTAAATAAAATTTTGGACTCCGGTGACTTTTTTTGGTGAAACCGACTGAGGTTAAGGAAGCTAATAAATTATAATTTAAATATGTAGGGTAACAATGTGTTGAATTGAGTTTAACAATGTGTTCAATTGAAATAATATTTTATGCTATTAATTTTAAAAGGACTCAGATGAAAAGAAAAAAAACGTACGTAAATATTTTATATTTTTCATTGTACAATAGAATATTATTCCTATTACCGTACAATTTAGTCGCCGTTTCAGCATTTAGACAGTTAACTCTTCAATAATAGTTTTGAGGCATTTAGAAAAAAGACACTTACATCCAAAAGGTTTGCATTTCATTTAACAGCACTTCTTTCACTAGCCCTTCATCACGCCATGTTTTGCAAGACGTCGGCAAATTAATAGCATAATATATTATGCTATTAATTAAAGTCATGTCAGACGTCACTGCTTTATACTTGGCTGTGTTATAAAAGCCCCCATTTGCAGTGAAACTTACCGGCATTTGTTGTTCAGTTTTATTACTTTTAAAACTTTATAGCCTCCTGTGTTCATTTTATGTCCTGCAAGGCTTTTTAAATTGAGTGGGTAGAAATTATGTGGATACACTGATCACAGAATAGCGATACATGTATATAGTGTGTACCAAAACGACTGTGTTGTATAGCATGTCATCCTCTTTGTCTTTATTGTATTTAAGGGAGCGGCTTTTCATACAAAACCTAAATTTTGATTCGAGGCCAAAATACCTAATTAAACTGAAAAATAAACCAAAAAATAAAAAAAAAGCAAAGCACGGACGTGTGCTATTTTATTTATTTGAGATAATATAAAATATAGGTCAAACCAGAATTCAATTTTTCAAGATTTTAGAGGCAACTTTGGCAATTATTTATGAGTAATTGGTAATTATTTAAAAATATGATTTTGCGCCATTTACTATGTAATAATAATAAAAAAATAAATAAATATTAAAAAAAGCATTTTCTTGGGCACAGATTTAAATTACAAATGATCGATTTCCGTTGTAACACAAATTTGTCGACTTTCAATTAAAAATTCTTCTCAAGAAACCTTTATTACGATGTTGAATATTTATTTTATTTTTCATTATATAAACATGATAGATAAAAAGATAGGTTAGGTTTTTATTTTAATAATAACAATTAATTAAATCTTTAAAAATGCCAAAATTTCTAAAATCATGCAAAAAAATCAAAATTAAACTACTTAATGGCCTATATTTTATAGTTTAAAACATAAAAGCAGCAAATGATTTTAGATTTGAAAAGTGATTTCGTTATTTATTTTTGGGGTGTTATGCCGTGTTGCACTTCCTCCTTCTTTAGCCAATATTTTGGACAGCGTTACAGAGTCATCATCATCAGGGTAAATGTAAAAGGCTAAAGAAGGAGGCAGTTCAGCACGACATAACACCCCAAAAATAAAGAACGAAAAAAGTTGCTCATATCTTTACGCATATATTTACTATTTCTTTTGATTAAAAAAATAAATATTCAATTTGATTAACATTAGTTTTGTGTGAAAAAGGCAGCCTATCCTCTTAACATTCTAAACATCTTAGACACATTATCAGCAAAAATAATGTTTTCTTTTGCATGAAAATCTTTAGAATTTTCCTAAGACATTCTAAAAACAATTCGTGATGTCACATTCGAAAAATATTCCTTGCGGTTTTGTGACGTCATTTTCGGAGAAAATCATTTTTGAACTTTGTATTCATTCGTTCATCATATGATTCAGGGTGCTTACAACGTTACAACTATACAGTCTCGTAATATATAATATCGATTGATTGAAACATGAACAGTACATTACACATTTATTGGATGAAAAGAGCTGATTAATATTGCATGCATTACGTGTGGCTGTTAAAAATCAATTATTTAATCAAATTTAGAGTATGTTCGAGACGATGCGGTGCATTAATGTGATCGAAAAAGTGTTGTTTTTTTAACATTGACTCTATTCTGCCTACTATAATTGCGGAATTATAAAAAATAGGCGGGATTTAAATATTCCTTCGTGTAACTGGGATAGAATCCGGTGTTGAAGCTCAGTATTAGGGAAAGCTAAGCGTAATAAAATTAGTTAAAGCATCACTGTTTTGTGTTTAGCTGTAAGTTATACATTCTGTTTTTGAGAAAGAGAAAGAAGTTTTTACTTTTCTATCAGTGGTAAGACTATAAATGCATATCCTTACATCAGGTATATCTCTGGATAGTTCTGGTATTGACACAGACAACAATGGATCGTCTCCGGGCTTCGCAGTCCGGAGTGACGGCCGCGACCGACAACGGGGAAACAAATGACCGGAATCTATATCGTGTTCGACTGCAGACGAGCACCTAATTTATTAAAATCTAGCCAATTATTTGTTGTATCCCCAACGATCGGCAAACCTTGTTGGTCAAATAGGTTCTTAGGAAACAAACTAGACTAGTTTATACTATTTTGGTGTCTGGAAATTAGTGGTACTAGCGAGAAACTGACGAATTTACATCACAGTTGGAGTTGCTTTTGTTGTAGATGTGTATAAATACATATGTTTTTATTTTACCTTTCGTTTTTGAGTAAATCGTGACCGAAGTTGGAATTTTTTAGATCAAATCTGAAAAAAAAAATCGGTCTCTTCAAAAAGAGATTACTGTGAACTCTTTACAGTATTATGCGTCGAAGCATAGGCCCTACTCCAAAAGATTTTTTAACCGTTAGAGTTACCCAGGAAAAAGTTTAAAAATATATCTAACGTATAAAACATAGTTTTTTGGATTCTCCATGTGATGTATATTCAACAATTTCCCGTTGACACTACTAGTTTCTGGACACAGTGTATAACTTCGGGGAGATGACAAAAATATAACCCGTTTATTAATTATTGCAATTTATTTCATTAATGTTATTAGGTTATAAAAAAAGTTTTGCATCGATTCTCCTATCTAATCATTTGACTGCTTCTTGGTTGATATAACTTGTTTCCCTTTACTTTGCACTAAAACAATAGTCAACAAAAAAAACAGATTTTGTTAATTCTTTGACTTGTGCCTTTACCAATCTTGGCTGCAGAAGTGTTAGAAAATGGCTACCAGCGACGTTTTTAATGCAGGTGTGTTTACATCTTTCAAATACGTACGACATGCCTAATGAGCGTTACAGCTGATTTCCTTTTGCCAAATTATTTTGCGGTAGAGAATGCAATAAGGCAAAAAACAAACTTTCACAAAAAGTGGGGTTATTTCCTTTTGCCTTTTGATAGTCGATAAAATATTTCATTCGGTAGCTTTGCACCGGCGAGTTAGCAAATGCTTCCAATAAGGAAAAAAAATCATTATAAAAACCGAGTATTTCCCACACAATAAATAAATTTTAAAGACACACACATTGAAACAAATGGATTCATTCATGAAGATCCTGTGGAATCAAATTCACCCATTAATCATTACGTGATCGTACACTCGACGTTCCGTTTCCATTTTCCTTTCCCTCTCTCTAGTACACGCTTATTTGCTTTTTTGCAAAGATATTCTTCTCTCTATCTTCTTCTACTAATGACTCTTCACCCCACAAGAGTGTTTTAGCCATTGCCGAGTTGAGAGATATTCTTACGCCGTCTCGGACACTCGTAGCGTTCTTCCATTGAAATGATAATTGTCCTTTTTAATTATTCCTCTTAAGTTCGCAAACAGAAGTCTGTATACTTGACGCGACTAGCCGAGGTCCAGCGGATAACCGGTTATTTGTGACGTAATGCCGCCGGTCGCGTCCCAGCCCCGAGGTTTTTCTTCGCCAGATGGAATGTGACACAACCTTATGACTTGCAGCTAGTTGCAACTCTAGACCGGTCGCTCCGACCTCAAATTTCGGCCAGTGTCTTTATGGTCAGAGAGCATCATTTAAATCTGAAAAGATTTTTTTAAGCGATCCCGCAAATTGAAAGGTTTTTTTTCAATCCATTGTTTTACACATTACTAAACTTTACTCCATCATAAACAAATATAGTTCACTCAACCCGTTATAAAGCACTGTAAAGAAGATAAAAAACTATTATAGGCTTGTGCTATGTATTTTTTGTGTATAACAGAATACGTCCATTTGATTTAAACATGAACAGTAACAAAAATACATTATTTTTTATTTATTAAATGCCCTGATGGACTTTTATATATTTAACATAATTTACGATACAGTATCAGCAAGAATTTTTAATGTAGGTGTAGATAACAAAAAACTTTAAAGAATTAAACATAATGCAAAATTGTAGGTATAAAACGCAAGAAAAAAATAAGAAACCGACAAAAATAAATTCGTATTGCGTATGCCTATTAGTATGTAGTACCTAGT
Organism: Glyphotaelius pellucidus; assembly: GCA_936435175.1. Lineage (NCBI taxonomy): Eukaryota > Metazoa > Arthropoda > Insecta > Trichoptera > Limnephilidae > Glyphotaelius > Glyphotaelius pellucidus. Next base: position 2,014,338 of record OW386537.1, read on the forward strand.
TGGTCCCAGAATTATTGTCGCAGATTAATATATTTTGCCTTGTTGCTCGATTTGATACTTTGAAGTCGATGAGATGAGAATTCAATTTAAAAGTTGACATAAGAGGTAATTTCTTAAGTCTAATATATTTTTAAATATTAAAATGAATTTTTATTTTTTATTTTTTATATGAAATACCGCACAAGAGTCCCAACTGCTCCAGTCTGGAGCCAGTGAGACTATGGTCATTATATCCCCAATCGGGGTATGTTGTGAGGCTGAAGGTGAATTAAGAGACATTACTTGCGTGTCTCTTGAACCTTCGTGGTTTGTGCTGAAGATGTCAAGAAACATGTTGTTCTGCCACGTAAATGGTATGTAGCAGCGTGTGAGATCGTGGGGCCGCTCCTGTCTGTAGTTGTTTGGTACAGGCAACTTATTGCATTCCAGGAGATATGGACTATTTTATGTTTGTAAAAACTGTTTAATAAAAAAATTAAATAAACAATCGGTTACACAATATTACCAATGCATTTGAATTATGTAAGTAGTGGGTACGGTAGGTAGGTATGTAGGTATATTGAAACGACACCCTTATGTACTGCACACGTTTCCTTACAACTTGACACACAACTGGGTTCAATTGTAAATTATTTGATTTTATTGAATTTAAAAGGAAATCATCCCACCCCGATCGCATGGAATAAATTCCGAAAAGTTGCCATTGAATTTGCCCACAAAGAAAGCGTTCAGTTCAAAGCTACGTATTCCTGATATTTTCCGAAAGGTCTCATTTCATTTAAATACACCATGTTTAGGATTTGCGGATATCGTTTTCTCGTTTTGACTACTTAATTTTGATCCGACGATGTTTGTCATACCGTTTATTTTGCAGATAGGAACTGACAATCGGAAATTAAGCGTCTTGCTATACTGTAGTGGGACGACGAGTTGTATATTCTGATATTATGTCTTTTCGTTGATTTAAGATAACTATATTACTATTACATGTATATTACTATTACGTGTGTGGGATTTGGCCAGTTTTTGCAAACACATTCCTCATCTTTTATCGCTCGCGTCAGATTTGAGTGGCCTTTCTCCAAATCAGGTTTATACATTTAACTGCTTCAAAATCAAATGCCAACATGGAATAGCACTCACGGATCCAAAGTCAACACACCACTGCGACATTAAATAAATGTTAAGTCACCGAATATCTCGAACCGAACCTTCGATTAGCATAATTTGATCACAACGTATTACGAGATTTTGGCAGGAGTAGTAGGCAAAATTCCGAACTAAACAGTAGGAAGGCTTATTTGAATATTAATCAATTAAATTATATTCAAGCCTTGCCAACTTCACTATTGTATGCTCTAAAATGGAATTCGCCGAATTGATTCGTTTTGTAAAAAATATTTTAAGTAATCAATAACAATGTATTTCGACGACATATTGAAACAATTTCAAACTTTTTTCCCCTTTTCAGTTAAGTTTAAAATTGTTTTAATATTTCATTGTGGAATTCCACCACAAATTGCAAGTATCAAAAAAGAAATATTCATACATTTCGACATTCTGAATGGAACGAACGGTTTAAATTTAAAGAAAGCTCTAGAAAAACAAGGCTGTTCCGGGAGCAGAATCAATGAAGTAATATTGAGAAAATTAATTGCAATAAAATTCTAATTGGTCAGCTTTGTCATATCATATCAACGCAAACATGCCGCAATTTTTCAAAATGTTTCAAAATAATAAAATGTTTTGGCGTAGAATTATCATTGTTAGGGAATAGTAGTGTTAGTTTATGTAAATATACCTTCATAAATACCAGCGTAATGATTGATCTAACCTGACCAGTTTTTATTGTAAGCTTACGAATTTCGTCGAACTATTTCTATGTTAAAACAGTAATCACCTGGAGGTAAGATATTTTCACCTTAGGCTAAAAATGACTCACATTTCCCGTCATATTATCTAATAAAAAACGTCTTATGTACACTGCACATTTGTGTCATAACTAGTTATTTGTTAGAGACATTCGTCACTATTCTGAGAACTTTCGAGCATTCTAGACGTTTTTTGTCGTTACGATACCGAAACGTGACAGTACTGCTCTCTTTTACTGAACACTTAGAAGAAAGCAATATACAACTGGCAATGAAATGGGTACGAAAAAGAAAGAAAAGTGAAAAAATTGGAACATTACATTTAAAGAGAATTCTTAAAAAATTGCTCTTGACAGTAACCTGTTTTTATCCAAGCCTATTATAATAAGGTATTATCAACATTTAAACCCGCAATTGCTTGGATCTACAATAGTACGTCTTGCTTTATTTGTTCCGCAGATCAAAGGTATTAGGTTTATCTTTATCGGCGTTTTTTAAGATCCGCGATCTTCTCTGTGAGACACCTCAACTCCTGACAGTAATTCTACTGTTTCCGTTCACTTTCTTTTACACAAGGATTCATTGTTAGTCTCTCTATATCGTCCTACCGCCCTTATTTATCAAAAAAAAATCCATCCTATGCCCTTATTTAACGGGTTAGTTATTTGAACAGCCTCTCCATCGTTATCAAGTCGTTTCCTAGTTTGTTCGTCGAAGTGAGATACTTCACACATATTTATGGATATTTGTTTAAATTCTTTACATCTTCGATAACATCGGAGACATGTTATGTCGTAATTTTTTAGTTTTATTATTAATGAAACAAATAATAGCAGAATGGAACACCATGTTACATAATTACGCTTTTTATGTGATTTATGGTGAATCATCGGAAATCGCCGAGTTTATTTAAAAAAAAAATTAGAACATTGATACAAAACTCACTGCTAGACATGGAATACTGGGGGTGAAATGTAACATCTTCTTATTTTACATATTGTTTGATTTTATTAAATTTCGTCATAGACGCCCTCAAAGCTCAAGCGGTACTTACGTCGACAAAGTTTTAATCAGGGCAGGACGTGTGAACCAAAACCAAATGTATTGATTCAAAATTATTGATTGATTCAAATGTATTGGTTTTAGAAAACACGTATTTAAATAAAATGCATTATCTCGCAGTCGAAAGATCCGAAGAATCATTACATTTTACCCTTTGTTGGTGTGCATGTCGCAAAGTTCGTCCAACTCTCAATAGACTAGCTGTGATGATCATTTTTCAAAAACGTTTTTGAAGCACTTAGAAATATTTTAGGTAGAGTCTTTCGCGGACTTTATCATTAACAATGTAATTAATACACGAATATTTAAAAAAAAAACATAACTTGCTTCGAGGTGTCGTCGTATCGATTAAAGTAAGAATTGTTGATAAAAAACTTATATTTATTTTTAGCACAACAACTACGTCACACAAAAAATTACAACACTTTTGTCACAAAATAAATGATCTTTGCTGGTTTCACTTAAACTTTTAAAAACTTGTGGTGTGGTGGTGTTGTTTTTAGATTCAAACTAAATTTGGTAGGGCTAATATACTGCTATTATATATTGATGGGTACTTATATATTTGGTCTTCTCGACCATGTTCTGTCCTTGTTAGTATAATTATAATTGTATTTTCTGGTCATCGTATTGCGGTAGTCTTTTTGTTATGAATGATTTGTTTGTTTGTTCCCCAGGGTCTGGAGCAAGCGGTGGACTTCTCCCCGGTGGTGACAGCCACCTGTAAGGCGGGATTCATGACCATCCGCATCAACTTCAACCAGTCCTTCAGCGGGATCGCCCATGCCAGAGACTACAGGTAAAACTAACATACATACATGTTTATTAAATATATATCATTACATCTATATTTAAGTACTTCAAAATACGTGTAGGTCAGATGCGAGCGATGATATTAACTTGATGCGATGATTTGGATAGGTATTTTCGCATGCAAACAAAATATGCTACTATCACACCGAAGTCAACTTTCCAACTCTGAACTCCAAAATGGCGTACGTTGAACAGCTGAGGCTGCGCTGTATCTTATCAGTTGCCTACATTTATCTATTAAGTAGTATATTTACGATATGTAGAAGTAAATATTGTATTGTTTTTGTGTACTGGTTCAATATGAACAATATATAGAAAACTTTAACTTTTTTAATTTCTTAATTCATCCACTAGTTTATTCATAGAGGCTATACTTTGTAACCAAGAATCGTAACACTTTGTTTTTGTGCAGGATTCGGATTCCATTTTATTGATTCCGTTTCATAAAGCTAAAAAAATAACAATTTCAGACAATTATCACACCACTCTCCTGTAATAATACTGTCATATTAACGACTGGATCGTGCGAGCTGGGCCAATTTGCACGAACCAGCCGTCGCCGATCGCTTATGGGGCGATCCCGGGCCAACTCGAAGTCCAACCTTCCACTCGAACTTCTAACGCACGAACTACCTCTCCACACAATCGTCCGAAGGTTTGAAGTTGAAAGTTGGTCTCAATGTGGCCGTACCATTACAATTTCCGCATTGGTTAACATTGATGACCATTTCACTAATAAAATTGTCCGATTTAATTTTGGAGAATTTCAGTTCAATTGCTTATTTATTCAATGATCGCAAATTCACTTTGTGGCGTCATTTTAATTTGATATATATATTTTTTTGAGTTCCACACAGGAGGCTCCGAGGAAAATAATTTCCCCAAATATGTCATCTTTGGGGATGCTGAGTGGAGGTTTTTTTTAAGGAAAGGAAGGGGAAGAGAGTTCTGCAAAAGGGAAAGGATTTAAGGGGTGGGTAGGAATCTGGGGTTCAGTGTGTTGTCATCCGCCTAGACAAAAACCTCTTCGCAGGCTAAATCCTGTAGATGCATGTGTTTGTCTCTTTTTAGTACAGCTCTTTTCCGTTCATCGAGTTTCAAATCACAACGGTGCTAAAGAAGTTTCACTTCAAAAATAAAATCTTTTCACGAGATTATTTTCAAACCAAACGCAAAACGTTTTATATTGCAGTGTCCATTAATTGCGTCGGAACCGCTATTTACCTTTTATAATTTACCTTTTATAATGTTTTTTGTTGTCTAATTACGCTTATTTACGTAATAAACTTAATCCAGTATCATGGCGCTAACGCTATTTCTCGAAAAAAGGGCTCTCGAGTCTTGGATTCATTAGTTCGTTTATAATTAAACTCGTATGTGAGAATAAGGAAACACTAGTATTAACCTGGTTTGTGCAAAAACTAACCCCGGTATTGTAGCTATACGGTACAGAAACGGTTTCCATGTTTTTTGCTTGTCTATGGTATTTCCAGGGACAGCCCAGGAAGCGGGAGATTTACTATGTGGTGTCCAGGCCCGTATTGATCCACAATCCACAGTCCGTTTTGTAATTTCCGCCGTCACATCTTACCGTTTCCGATTCATGTCTATGCCTGTATTTGAACTGAAAGGAAATTGTTATTATTATAATAAAATTATATTATTGACTAATAATACCACCTAATGATAATACTAGACTCATGTTTGTATGTCGTGAAAGGATATTTAATAATTACTTTACTTAAATATCTGCAATTTGTTGTGTTCTAACACAATTTTCCCATTTTTTTTTAAATGTACGTAAGTTTATTAATTTGTAAGTAAATGTTCCTCATAAATAAAAAAAGTTGAATAAAATTATGACTTGTGACATAAAAAAATAATAAGGAGACTAGGCTATTTTAAAAAAAAAATTATTTCTGTCAGTAAAATTGTAAAAAAAATCAGTGCATCCACCACCGTTGGCGTTTTTTTAATTATCAGATTATCACAAATCGAACGAATTCCAACGCACGCGACTGCGCTCGGCGACGTTGTAGCGGGAATGGAGAATGAACGCTTATTTCCATAGCGCCGTCGGAACATGCAGTGAAACGAAGATGGCTCATTGATTTGATCGAGTAACCTTCATCCGAGTGATGTGTCTGATAGCCGCATCAACGAACGCCGGTATTTATCTAATTTTGTCATAAGGGGCCATCCATAAATTACGTCACACGAATTTCATAATTTTTTGACCTCCCCCCCCCCCCCTTGTCACGTTTGTGAGACCCCCTCCCCCCTAGAATTTCATGATTTTTTGACCCCCCCATACCCCTTGTCACACTTCTCTACTCCCCCCCTTAAGGTGTGACGTAATTTATGGATGGCCCCTAAGCTGTCGTGCTGCAAATTTTCAGAAGCAGACTCGTGGGTTCGAATAGTGAAATATTATATTATCGATAAAAGACGAGGATGTCTGTATAGTTAGGTAATTAATTATAACTTGTAAAATGTATTGGTAATTGAATTATAAGCACCTGCTGACAAGCCAATGCAATTGGCTTAGCAGGACTTGTTTGTTGATATGTAAAATAAAAAAAATATAAATAAATAAAAAATAAAAAAATAAAATAAAATAATTTATTTTATGTAGATGTAGTAAACTTGACGGCAATGCGTAAATGATTTTTTACGCCTTTTTTTAGAGCAGAGCTCGAGTTAAAAAGGTGGAGAAAACAAAATATAGATATTTAACAGTAAACAGAAAAAAAATTCATACATATCATATATGTAAATATATACATGCACACACGTAAATATACACACAAACTTATATATACATACATATATGCATACACATATAAAAATATATGTAAATGTGTACATACATAAAAAAAACATATGTATATGTGTACATATATATATATATATTTTTTTTTTTATATAACAAAAAGGAATATAAGGAATATAACAAAAATGAAGCAGAGGAGATTACAAAAAAGAAAGGAGAAAAATAGAGAAAAAGGATATCTAATATTACAATTGTGTTGAGAAGTATGGTATTATAAGATGTAGTAATTGTAATAATTCATAAGTGAAATATAAGTGAACATAAAATTGACAAGGCATCCAGTTCACAGAGTCTGTAAAGTTTTGTATGTTTCAAGAAGAGAAGAAGGGAATTAAATTTGTAGAACTTTATTGCGTACACAGTTTTACAGCCTCTTCGGACTTCATGCCCTTGATAAATGTTGGCGATTATATGAGTGCATAACAACACGGATTATGTGTACTGGTGCATATGTATATTTTTCCGATGGCGATGTCTTTGCAAAAAGTCACTAAGAAACAGGCCTGTCTCGCTTACGCTCACTTATTGTCATAAACATAAAAGAGATAACAAGTGTACATGAAAATCATTTTAAAGAGGATACGTTTGAATATACTAGGAGCAGTCAAAAAGTAATGCCTCCTATTTTTTTTAAATAGAATTAAGTGAAAATTTTGAATTTGGTGCAATTCCTCAAACCTTCTACAATCTGCTGCAGTAGTTACTTTTTCGTCAACAGGTGGCAGCATTGCAGTCGCTTGCAAAATGGCCGACATCAATGTTCGTATTGGACGCGTTCTGTGATTGATTCTTCACTGTAGAAGGTGAAACGCCGAAGGTGAAAGACTGAAAAGTGTGTGCCATGATGCAACAGTGGACTTCAGCACTGCTAGACGATGGGTTCGTCACTGTAACGACGCTGAAGGACAAACTCCGCTGGTTGACGAAAAAGTGACTGCACGCAACATTGAGCGAGTTGATGACATCATTTGTGGTGACCCCAGATAACTACAGATGTCGCATTCTTTCCCTCAGTAAAGGCAGTGTGATGACGATTATTCGACAACTGATTATTCAACAAATTTTGTGCAATATTGTGCATACCAAGAAAGTTAACGGGCCAGAGTAAGGAAACAGGAAAAACAATAGCCTCACAACACTTGCAGCGCTTAAGGATGGGCGTACGCTGAGACACGGTCGCGCAGCATGTTCAGCGCAGTTGTGGAATGTATGAGAAACATGCACGTCTCAGCGTATGTCGCTCCATACACTTCCATACAAAACAAAAACAAAAACTATCTTGCGCTGAACATACTGCGCGACCGATGTCTCAGCGTACGCCCATCCTAATTTCTGGAAAAAAATGTGACCGGAGACGAAATATGGATTAATTTTTTTAATCCTGAATCAAAGAGGCATTTAATAGAATTGCATCTCACAAACTCACCAAGGGCAAAAAAATCAAAACTGTGTGATCGGCCGGGAAAGTTATGGCGATGGTGTTCTGGATGTGACCTTGCTTTTTACAACACTGTGATACACGCCCTTGTTAAAAAACGGACCAAAGCTGAGGAAATGGACGGAGATTATATTGAAAAGTAACAAATTAATCGTCAATTGTGTAGTTTTCAACCCATGCAATTGCATTTTTTATATCTCGACAATTAAAGGAGAAAAAAATAGGAGGCATTACTTTTTGACTGCCCTTAGTATTTGTGTGCACCGACAGAATCGAAAGATTCAATAAAGTTTTTCGAACTGGTTTTAAATAACTATTATTTATTAATAATTCTAATGACGCTGGGCAAAAGATTGCAAGGGTCGCTTTTTCGCTATATTTTCAAGCGCGTTTTTTACAAACAAAAAACGGTGTACGCAGGACGCAGAGAGTGTGACCTGCGGTTTGTAACTCAATAAATATAAAATTTATTTTAAGGAAGCGGGTACTAAATTAATGATTGTGACTTTTATTAGATGGCTGAACTTGCATGGATAGTAAATATAATAATAGTAACGAATAGTGTTACTAGTACGTACTAAATAATCGAAAGTTTATGATCTCAGCCATATCTTTCTTCCAACACGTATTCCGTTTCAGTTTATTTATCTCGAGTTTCATTATTAAGGTAATCTTTATGGAGCTCGTGATTCCTATTATTTGCGCTATCGTATTAAATATCTCTTCCGCAGTATTATTATTACCAGATATAATTATCTGCTCTTGCCCCAGGAACAATCTCCTGTCTCCACCCAATCGAAAACCCTTTGTGGTTTCGTTACTTAGCATCTGTGGCAGTTCAGCGTTATTTTTATTTCCTAAGTTGGTTTCAATAAGTGACTTCTAAAACAATTTAATGAATGGCTGAAATATGGACTTAAGTACTTTGCTATACCTACTTATGAGACTTTACCGTGTTGTGAAAGAAGAAAGCTGCATACTTTATAATAAAGTTTTACATAATGTTGATTGATATTTGTGGCTTCGATCCGTCCCCGAATTAAAAACCCAATGAAGTGTAATCGTCTGTTAAAATACTTTTTTTAAAAAATTTGATTTATAGTTCAAATCACAATATTCATTGAACAATGGAAAACTCTTCCAGAACCTCCTTAGTGAGATACTACATTGTAGTAGCATTGAAACATTAAACCTTTCTTTAGCTTAGTTTTCTTTCCTGTTTCCTATCATCTCTACATAAATATTCCTCAAGTCGGGATTTCAAATTCCCACAACATTCGGGCAGAGTGACTCTATAATCTACTACTAATCGACTTCTAAAAAACATTATTTTTTTTTTTTTTTAATGAAAACAAATAACTTTGTTTTTTTTACACAAAGTTATTTGTTTTCATTAAATTAAATAATGATGCCACGAAGTGAATTTGCGAATTTTGAAGAAACATTATTTTTCACTATCCACTAAGAAATACGAGGTCAAACTAACTATTCCACATCCCGCACTCAAAAACAAAGTACACAACATTAATTTCTCAGAAGAACGTGCACAAAATACAATAACATCTTTTCAGATACTGATATTTTCCATTTGTCCTCAGGCCAATTTACCAAATGCATAATAGAAAAAATCAAAACAAATGGTAAATTACGAACCCTCCACCCCTGCTGTGTGTTTTTTTCTCATTCTCATTATGTCATTCTTCCTTCTTTTCATAATTATATTTGGAAGATTTATATAGCACCGTTTTTTTGTTGTTGTGAAAAATCACCTCAATAGCGCTTGCAAATGGCTAATCATGTTTACCCTTGAACGTTATATTATGATGTGAAAATGTATTACTTTTGTGTAGATTCAGAGTTTAATTTCATTTTATCTATCCACCATGCTTTAATCTGTGTTTATTATTTGTCTTTTATATTATTTTCTTCTTTTTCTACCACTTTAAGTTTTCTTTAATGTTTTTATATATATACCATATATATAAATTTATTTTTTATTTTTTTTTATTTATTATTTATTTGTTTTATTTTAGTAAATTATACATTTAAATTCTTAGTGGAGCGGCCTGCGAAACCGTGAAGGAAATGAACAGGTTATTTCAAAAATATTTCAGTACACTCTTTATTCATATTTTTTTGCATTCCTTAATAACTGTTTCCAAGAAAAAAAAAACAATAATATCGACCGTTTCTCATTGGAATAGTTTATCTTTTTAAGAATTTTGTGGCTAAAATAGGCATTTGGCGGAAAAAGGCTCAAATATGCACTAACTATCGAAAATGCTTATATTTGCTATAATAACCATAAAGGTTAAAAAACAAAAAAAGGCTTAGGCATATAATATGCTCTAACAACCGAAAAGGCTCAATTACCCAAAAGGCTTATATATGCTCTAACAAATCGTCTGATCTGCAACTTGAAGAAACTCCTTGACTCTGTACAGAAACGTCCGTTCGATAGATTGCTCTTATCTTAACAAACGGACTGCAATCTTTAGAGCACATGTGGACTGCAATCTTTAGAGCTCATTCTACCGGTATTTCAATGGAAGATGCTTCGAGGCACGGGCGTCATAGATCCCTTCGGCACTAGTGCAAAATCGGGAGACACGCCAAACGTGCGCTCAAAATTTGTACGACTCGTTCTTGAGTTCAACTGGCTGTGGAGCGATTTGCCGGCCTCTGTGTATCCTCTCTCCTACATAGGTCTCTTAACAACATGGGTCTCTTCAAAACCCATGTTCTCTCCTTCATCCTCGTCCCCAAAAATTTTCTCAGGGCCTCCTGAGTGGAGTTGATGTAAAAAAATGACTCGAAGACAAAAAACTTATTATATGTTCTAACAACCAAAAAGGCTAAAATACAATGCGATCTCTAATGATGTCCATGTTATTCCAGAACGCCGCCCTGCATGACCAATGGCAATGGCAGCAACTTCTTGCAGCTCGGCATAAACCTGCAGGCGCCCCACGGGGCCCCCGACTACTGCGGAGTCCTAGTCAACAATGTGAGTCCAAATATTAAATAATTTTTTTCATATAATTTATTCGCTTTGCTACTTGCGTATTGTTTGCAGAAAATTGAATTCGTGCTCGATTCCGTGCGTAGATAAAAAAAATACTAGTTTAACTATCAGGCATCGCTCGAGTTTCAATTTTTTCTTCTTATTAAGCAATTGAATAACACGGGACCAAATACATGGCGTCTAGTCTGATTTTTATGACAGTTAAATGACATTTTGAAAGTTTAAAGTACCGTTTGTCTAAGTTTTATAAAAAAGTTTGTAAATTTCGTGAGATGTTCTCATTTACATTTTAGACGATACTACCTTGATTGTACCAACTGAGAAATTTAATTAAGTACATTTTAATGTACCTTTACAAATGTAAGTACAGAAATAACTGATTTTAATTCAATGCGAAAATATAAATTTTTAAGATATTTTTTTTGTAAAACACTTTTTGAAGTGGATAATATCGGAGTATTAAATTCAACTCCACGTACGACAAGAAATGGTCTGTCCCAAGAAGCGATTCCATGAAGTCACTCTGCTTTCTGCAATGTTTATTTTTATTTTATTTTATTTTAAATACATAAACGGCTATACTGCCTTTTATAAATAAACATATAATAGAGTACAAAAGTAAGAAAAATAATATCATTACATAATAGTAGTTTTAAACTTAAAAATAACATACAATTATTTTGTGTATCACAACAAAAAATAACAAGAAATAAAAATGAGAAATATCATCATTTCATTTCAACATGTCCATATTGCGTATATAAAGTTACATTGTGGAAAAAATAAGAAACTCTACCATACATAATCAAACTTCTATGCTATTATAACTAAACTTATTCAGACTAAGCTAGTAGTTTAGTCGAGTGGCGAGTAACTTGCCACTTGACTCGTCGAAAATCGTTCGCATTACTTTCAAGTAGAGTACATTTGTGCTCGCCGCCCGTTGCAAGTTGACGGGGGTTGACGGGCTGCTACAAAACAAAGTAAATACGCTTATCAAGCATATTGTAATGCTTAGAAGAGGTGAAATTTGTGAAAGAAAATAAATTTACGCTTATTAAGCATATTGTAATGCTTAGAAGAATACGCTTATTAAGCATATTGTAATGCTTAGAAGAGGTGAAATTTGTGAAAGAAAAAGAGGTGGAAAAATAAATTAGTAAAATGAAAATAGAGATTAATAGCAGCATTAATAAATAATTTTAGAGTTGCATCTTCGCTTCAATGCCACGACATTTCCGTGCGTCTACAAATGAACTCGACTAAAACGGCAGGGACGCGTGGAGGGGATCGCGCTACTCGCCAAAAATTAGAACGAAATGGATTGAATCGACTGAAGAGTTGACTAATCCAATCTACTAAAATTATGGTGTTCGGACGCGTTTAGTTACTACTATACTCTCCACTCGACTAAAATACTCGACCAATCCTTGAAAACCAGTTTCTTACAATTTGCCAAGTTATTATAATAAATGAAAATTTTGAAACTCACTTCACTAACATCAGTTTCATTTATCAAATCAAAAGAAAGCGTTAAATTAGTTCACGCTTCACACAAGGCTGGGCTACTAGTTATTTTCAGCGAGTTACCATACCAAAAAATATCAGCAAGGTAACAGCAGACTATCCATACTAATATTATAAATGCGAAACTGCTCGAGTTTGTTTATGACCTTTCCACGCATAACACAATATAAAGACTTCTACACAATATAAAGACAATATAAATAATTCTTTCACCAATATAAAGCTAAATTATATGCGCAGACTACAGGTTGTATATGATGGTAAGCTCTGGCGTTATGAAATTATAAATATTAATATATTATATTTGTTATACGTTTTCTGTCGCTAACAAAAGCGAGTTTTTGCTAACGTCAGAAAAAATCTTTTCCATGGAAACAATGTTGATATATTTTTGGACTCTATGCTGGTAGGTACTCAGTCCACTGGTCAGCTACTACTGCAGAAAATTCAAATATTAGAATTCGTTTTTTTTTTGGACAAGCTTGGAATAAATGTCAGATGAGAGTTCCTATATTAAAAATATAATTCGTAACGATTATAAAGACTGAATGATAGAGTATTTTTTTATTATATTAACGAACTTCCAAATATTTAAATAAAAATAAACATCCGAAATGTTTGTAAGCGCATAAATTCCGAACGAATGAACAAAATTGGATAAGTAATTCTTTTTTTCTTTGAGCTATAGCATTATGAAATTTAGGTGGTAGGCGAGATGTTTGAAAACTGAATGTAAGGGAATGAATATATGGAATGCGGGAGGGGATGGGGGTGGGGTGGGGGGGAGATAATTGATAAGTGCAAGCGCTACAGTAATTTCCCGTAATACCATGCGAGCGAAGCCGCGGGGAAAAGCTAGTTATTTATATACATACGATACCTAGTCGCAGGCTCGGAATAACTCTGCACAATAATAATGATTGGGATTCCAGTGGATTGCATGACTTATTTCTCTGTTATTGAATCACGACGGTAGAGACACGATTCTAAGAATTATGAGCATCAAGTTCAGAGTGTCGTTCTCTGTCAAGTTTGCTAGGGTCGTGATATCTGTTCCTGTATGGGATCCATGACCCCAGCAACACAAAGCTACATACACAGGAAAGTTAAGTTTTTTTTCGACGACTGTGATGGGTGAGCCGAATGGAACAAGGGGAAGAACGTATGTTTTATGGGTGTACGTATGATAGTTTGTGCGTGCCGAGAGCTCATTTTATTTTTTTCCTCTCAATTGATACAATATTTACATAGTAGAACACTTCACAACACTTTGTCAAATTTAATTTGAAGCTTTTTACAAAAAAAATACAAAATATCTTGAGCTTTGCAATTTTCGCTATTCTGTCTGGAATCAGGGACACATGTGTTTCATTAAAGTCTTTTAGTAAACTCCCGACCAAGGTTTAGCATTCGCACTGCAGGATTACGTGGTACGTTTGCGCGGCCCTTTTCGGCCAGTTTCATACAAATCTTAAACTTGGATTTGAGATCAAAATATCCAACCAAACAGAAAAAATATTTTTGTAATCAAAAGGTACATAAAATATCTAGTACGGATGTGAGCTACTTTATTTATTTTTGCTTTAAATAATAAGATGTAGGCCATTAAAGATTATAGTATTTCATGATTTTAGAGGCAACTTGGGCAATTATTTTTGAATAAATGAAAAACAAAAAAAATATATTTTTCTATATTTATCATAGAAATATAATGAAATAAAAATTAAGAAAAATATTTTTTTTTGATAGATGTAAACTTAAAATTAATTACCTATTTAAGGTGGAACAAAAATTTGTCGTTTATACATTTAAATTACTACCCAAAAATGCATTTTTAGCAATGTTTTATTTTTATTTTATTTTTCATGGTATTTGTAAAATAAATATAAAAATATTATTTTTTCATGTTTTTCATTTACTCACAAAGAATTGCCCAAGTTGCCTCTAAAATCATGAAACACTAAAATTTTTAATGGCCTATATCTTATAATTTAAAGCAAAAATAAATAAAGTAGCTCACATCCGTACTAGATATTTGATTTGCCTTATGATTACAAAAATAATTATCGAAGAAAGCAAACACTTTGTGGCTTGACATTTTACAGAAATTTTTTTCTTTGTCTTTAGAATTAGACCTAATTAGAATTAACCTAATTCTAAAGACAAAGAGGACAAACTAAGCCATTCTGGCATCTACAAACTTAATTGTAACGATTGCCCAGCAATATATATAGGTAAAACAGCGCGTAACATAAATATTAGGGTTAAAGAACATGTTAGGTGTCTCACAAGCACAGGTTTCTCAGAATTTGCCGAACACTTAATTGATACTGACCATACCTTTAATAAAAATACGGGAGTCCAAATAGTCCATATAAATAAAATAGGAATACGCCTTAATAACCTAGAAGCTTTAGAAATATTAAAATCAAAGAAAAATAATTGCCAAATTTTAAACAAACAATTAGAATTAACCACCAGTCCCATTTTAAAGTTATTCCCTTTCTCCCTCTCTAACCCCCACCCTCCCTTGACCCCTCCTCCTACCCCGCCCCCAACCATTATCTGATGCTCTCTCTCTCTCTCTTATATGCTCTCTCTTTCTTTTGTGTTTACCTCATTATCTTAACTCTGTACTTTAATTTAGTTTATATGTTTATTGTCCTGAAGAAGGTCGAGTTCGACCGAAACCGGTCGACGAATATAAATTTAAATAAAGTGGTTTTAAACAAAGAACTTGTTTCATTCTACAAAAATAATTATTCAGTTTGGTTGGGTATTTTGATCTCAAATCCAAATTTAAGATTTATATGAAACTGGCCGAAATGGGCCGCGCATACGTTCCTTTTAAATATACATTTCATATTTTGGTTTCTCACTTCATATTCAATTTTGGTCACGTTCTTGCTCTAAACTTGTCTTCGCTAAAAAGCAGTATGTTTTTACATTTTCAGAATTATATAACGCTGAAATAGAACATCTTTGTAACAACATCATTTTGCTTTCTTTGTAGACAGTAGAGGCTCGGCTTTTTACTGTCTTTGGCCATTACCTAACGTAATCAGTACTTAAACCTCAACACCATTTTCCTACTAAAATGCAACAAATGCGTCTGCGTATCTAATATTATTAACATTTACAATTATTATAACATCTCTTTAGCATCTACAACTTTCCAGATATATATCGGAACAGGATACGGCAGTTGCATTAAATTCATGAATATCCAATAATTCTTGATAATATAACAACAAATAATTATTACTAACTGAACTACACAACAAATGATTTATTGTTTATTTTAACAATTAGGCACCTACACAATATCCTATTGTTGTTATTGTTTATTTTAACAATTAGGCACCTACACAATATCCTATTGTTGTTATTGTTTATTTTAACAATTAGGCACCTACACAATATCCTATTGTTGTTATTGTTTATTTTAACAATTAGGCACCTACACAATATCCTATTGTTGTTATTGGTTATTACGTTAATATTGTTATTACGATTGAATAAACGACGCTCATTGTAAAATTTCATAATCTTTACGCCACTTTTGGGTCAATGTTACAGGAAAATAATGTATGCGCCGACTTAATAATTAGGGGTTTTCGTAGATTCGTATCGTAACGTCATATAGAAATAATAATTACATAATGCAATAGTGGCGGACTCAAGCTCAAGGTATTTTCGTGTATTTCTGATTGTGGGAAAAATAATTTGAAGGTAACAAAACAATATCTTCACAATTACGTATTAACGCTGTTTGGTATTGTTTGATTGGGAAATAAATCCTGTGTTAGTAGGAAACATATCTAGGAGTGTTAGCCACTGGAGCGATTATAGTCGAAAAATGGACCACTTTTATTTTTCTGCGATTGATAGCTGTCTAAAATTGGACCACATTTTCCTACCATTCATAAAAAAATTATTGTAATTATTTAAAACATTTCCATGGCCAGCCATTTATTTTTAAACGAAGCTATTAAAATGCTTTATCTATTACGACCGTAGATGTCGCAAATCCGAATAACTTGGTAGACTATTTTAGAACGATGTTAAGATTTTTCACGCAGAATTTACTTTTTTTCACTGTTTACGGTTAAAATTAAGTCCTTTTTCCACAGATAATGCACCTTTCATTATCAAGTATAGCACAGAAAATATACAGCAATCGAAAATATTCTATGTTGACTCGAATAAGTATCTCTCACGGAGTTTCAAACAAACACGCAGGACTCGCGCGATTATAAACTTTACGGTTTTTTCATATTTTTTTATAAATCCTATAAATATGAGATAAACGATAAAATACAGGTTAATTCATGGGCTATATAGCACTATAAGTTGTTAAAATTTGCAGGTATGATTTTTTTAATGCTGGCGAAAAATTTTAAAAATGATCATCTGGAAATCTCGAGCAATCGAGGCAAATTTATTTATTTCGCGTATCGCTCCAGTAAAGATCAGGTTATTGAACAATTATTGTAAAAATGTGTGTCTCATTTACAAGGGAAATAATTTAATTTACGACAAGTCAGCATTTAATATAATTTCATTTACGACAAGTCAGCATTTCACTGTTCAAAAAGGATGTAATGATATGGCATGGATGTATTTTAACGCCAATCATCATTTCGGCACATTTTCATCACGAATTTGTTTCTCTAGGAATTTATGTAATATTTAGAACACCGAAACCCTTAACTGAGAATAAGAAAAAAAAATTCTTCTTTCCGAAATGTTCAGACTAAAAATCTACCAATGAGCCAAAATTCATGGTTCTGGTTTTGGTTATGGATTCAGAAATATTATTTAAAATCAAATATCGTCAACGTTATTATTTGAGTTAAATTTCCGATCTCATTTTATTGATAATCGAAATAATCAAAATTGTTGTGTATTTCGACCACCGCCTAACTAATTTTCTCAGGTCGTAAATAATTCGCTGGTCAAAAACACGAAACGTTTATCTGAAAATTCCGTTCTGCTAATCGATTTATAACACCGAATTAAACACACTTTCTGAAGATATGACCAAACATGCCTCAATAATTTTAATATTGTACTTTGAATTACTCGATTTATTTTTAAAAGTTCCCAAAAAGGTACACAGAAGAAACTATAAATACGAACGAATTGCTACATGCAATTCTTATAAATTAAAACAGCTGATTAATCTATTTGTATAAAAATGCATGCATGTTTGCTTGCTTGTTTGTTTGTGTCTTATGCGTTCCTAAAGCACTCACCCGATTGCGATGAAACTTTGGTGATTTTATGAGCGCATGCCCGCGATGGTTTCTATATATAATAGTGAGCTCTGGCGCTATGAAATTATTTCTTTTTTACTACTCATCCGATTGCGATGAAACTTTGGTGAGTTATTGTGTGCACGTCCGCGAAGGTTTCTATATATTTTGGTGAGCTATGGCGTTATGAAATTTGTATAAAAAATTGCAATAGGTGGCGCGCGAGGTGTTTGAAAAATTTGCGTATCTCATATATTTTAGCGTGGGGGGTAAGAGGGAGGGGGAGGGGAATCCGGGAGGGGGGGAGGGAACAAAGGAAGGGGAAGGCGGGGAAGATGAGAGGGAAACATGAGAGGGGTAGAGGAGGCGGAAAGAGAAGGGGAACGGCGACGAATGGGAAAGGACACGCAGGGAGAAACAATTTATTTATTTAAGTGGCATTGCAACGCATGCTAGGAACTCCCTATTACCTAATATTATTATTAATGTAAATAGTGAACTAGTGATGGGCTTTTTCGAAACTTTAGAAAGTGGGAACGAGGGAATTTCGAAATGTTTTGTTAATAACTTCGAACTTCGTTCCCGTCAATATTATCAACTGACAATATCTTAGGCGGTAGAAGAGCGTGCTAGAACAAGTTTAATGGCTTTTGACACCGCCAGGCGCTACTAGAGGAACAATGTCTGGATTATGTCAAATTATTCTAGATTTATAGCGCCGCGCGGTGGATTTATGATATTTATCATTTAATTTGGTAACCACGGCTGCTCTGTCGGCTCCTAACTTCCATATTATAGTTCTATGCTGCAAGCTTCACGAACAGTTTCCCGGATGGCGTTTGCTCGGTGTTGGAGCCGGGGGATCGCCCATTCGCGTCGTTTTGCGACATCACTAGCAGCTTCGATAACGATCAAGCGAAATCCGATGGGACTCTGTGAAATCGTTATGGAATTCATTAATGGATTGTTCTGCTATTTAGTAGGTATTTGGCCATCACCTGGTGAATGCTATTAGCAGTTTTCATTCCCCTTTATTTTCCGAGAATGCGGCCTCGTAAATATTATATTTGTTCGTATTATATTCGTTCGTCATTGTAACCAATTGTGACAACGTTTTATTTCTACAAAAGTATCTTCCACGAAGAATACCTCTTTTCTGTTGGGAGTTGGGATGGATGCTTGCATTAGGTCAAAAAATTATTAAATATCTATACGTTCGATATGATTTAAAATTTTATTATAATGATTTATTTTCGGGGTGTTACGACGTTAGACAACTTTAGCCAACGTTTCGGATAGCATTACAGCGTCCATTATCAGGGCAGATATGTAATCGAAGATTATGGTAAAGTGTGTGCTTTAGTATTTTATTTTATTTTAAATGCACATTTAAAGTTATACATAACCAATAATAAACATACATTTTATTTTATCAAGTAATAATAGCGTTTTTGAATTGTTGAATATTTAGTTGAAAAACATCTATATCAGGGGACAGGTAATTTAGAACTGAATCATTTTTCCGAGCGGCATTTCATATGATAAGTTAGTTCTGCATCTCGGAACAACAAAAGTTCTGTGTCTGCGCGCTCTTGTGAAGTTGTCGGGAATAAAACTCAAATTCAACTCGAATAAAACTCAAATTTATGTAGATACGACACCTTGTTGCCAGCTCCATTCCTCTAAGAGCTAGTATTACAGTGTAATTTAAAGTGGTTTTCTGCGTTTAGTTTTAGTGTAGCCGTCAATTATCGTATACCAAGAACCATTGAGCTTATCCATATTAATGTTAATGGGATTTTTTTGAATTTCAATTGCCTCCATAATTGGCGTGCTCTGCGCGTTTTGGGTCTTCCCACGCTGTAATGCTGTCCGAAAAGTTCATTACAGAAGAAGGTAGCGCAACACGGCATAATACCCCAAAAATAAATCACTATAAACCTACACGTTCAATTATTGTTTAGGTAGGTAGGTATCACACTGTCAGGTGTTACATACGCCCTTTATTTATCAGGTATGTACCTAATGTCATTCACATTGCCGATAATAATTCAACGTGGGCTGTTTTCATAAACGCGACCCATGACATGCTTTACTGCCCACGATAACCTGTAGTTTAAATATCATTAATTGAGGTGTTGTCACTGTATATTTTTGAGTAATAAATACTCTCAGCATCGCACTGGTGAAAGACCACTATTCGGATTCGAAATTGTTCAAAATGGCAAAAGCCCAACGTCCTTTAGTCTTACAAAATGCTCCAATTAGTGATGCCATAGTCCCACTGGCTTAGGACAGTTGAGACTCTATGTCGTTCGGTATTCATCCTTTAAATCAGAATTTTAATGATACACGATGAAATTTTTCACACTTGACGTTCAAAATAAGAGGATAATAATAATTACTGTCTGCATCTGACTTCAAAAAACGCTTTGTAAACCACGGGCTACGCCGGGGACTTTAGCTGGTAATATATATACTTTAAAGAAGGCTGACTTAGCCACGATGGTGGTCTAGCTTTGTTTTTTATACAAATCTACAGTTTTATTCCGAAATTGATGACATTTTGGACACTTGATCTTCATAACAAGAGTAAGGTGACTGTCTTTTTTATTTTTTTATGGGAATATCTCCCAAATCTCTCATCTGGAGCCAGTGAGACTATGGCATCCCTAATTGTGGTATGTTTTGAGGCTGAAGGTAGTGGGGAGGGGAGGAGATGGGGAGGAGGAAGACGGGGTAGTACGTGGCTATTCAGATCTGGCCACCAAACACGGCTAAAACCATTTCAAGCAACGTTTCTATTCTGAATGGTGGTCTTACACCAGGGCTGAGAGTATCTTCCGCTTTGGTACATGCCGCAAATGTACTATATATTATTTTAACTGAATTAATTGTGAAATAACACAAATTAATCAAATAAAATTTTTTTGCGCACGCGGGGAGTTGATCCCGCGACATTCAGAATGCGAATCAAAAGCTTTACCCCTAGACTATGGACGCCGTCGAACATGAGTTCTAGAAAAACAACCCTCATCCCCATTTTTCTCTGAGTAAAGCCCGCGTAACGCCGGGGACTTCAGCTAGTTTTCAATAATAGTGGGACGGGTGAACAGGTAGACTTTCTGATTAGTAAACTTTCGTCATAGCAAATTAGTTAAGTTTGATTCGCCAGCTGCTGGGCTTGTCCAAATGCAGGCTGATTAGGATTGTGTGTTCTCTGTTCATTTTATAACTGATCCTGATTACCAAAGGCAGCCCTTTTTTCCATAGGAGAGCAGACTTTCAAGGTTGCGGGTAGTGGCGGCTCTTGTCCATATTTTTTTAAATGCTTAGGTACAATTAGTCCTTCATTTAACGTAAAACGAGTATAAGTGTAGTGCATTAGTAAGTGTGGTCCAGTTTATTTATGTATATACGGCTATTCATATGCTGAAATATAATTTTATACCACAGAATTGCTCTTACTGAGAGAATTTTGAGATTCTGGTAAAAGTACGGAATATTAAGCCTTTGTTCGTATAAACTTTTATGAGCTAATAATTTAATTAATGAATTTCGAACTGATTTAACACGATTTAAATTTGTTTTACAGGAAAGTCCCCAAGCTGTAATTCCATACCTTATAATAGATTCAGCTAATGATAAATAAATTATTCGAAGTGTGCATATTGGAACATAAAATTTTAATTTATATAATATGCTAACAACATAAAAATAAAAAGCTTTTCACAATGGATTCCGTAAACACGTTATTTCTTTTCTGCAATCAAAAACACATAATAGGGTCGATAGACCTAGCTATAAAAGCGCCAGCGTTATTTGGCCTATATATTTGGCATATTTCAGCAATGAATTTTCAGGGAATATCTGACTGTGATTGATTGAAACCGATGTTTCAATGATCTCTGATTTGCTTTTAAATTTAAATATCAATTTCAAAATTGTAACTGTGATTTTTTGAAGAATTCAGGCGGGCTGTAAAGTACCTACCGCAAGAAAAAAAAATGTTTTTGGATAATGATTTTCATTTTCAAAAATGGAATCGATGTGTCGATAATTCAGACTATTTCGTGATTTTTCATGGGTCTGCGCTATTTACTACTTTTTTTACATACAGAATGGTCATGTTCTTCTAAATTCCGCGATTTTCTCCGAGGGCCTCTTGAATTTCCTTTGTTTTGAAAAACAATGAACGTTAATTTTCTTTTATGAAAAACATCGTAAATTTTCGCATCGGTTACTTTGAATGCCAAAAAGAAACATACATGTAGATGTAGAGGTTACTGCTTATAATTTTTATATTGCGAATCATTCCACGTTCCAAGATTCCCAAATTTTCCCCCGTTTTCAAATGCAAAACGTGACATTCATAACATTAAGGAAAGTTCACAAAAGAAATCCTTCCGATATCATGATTGCTGAGGGACCGGTGGAGTTTCCAGCCAATTTAAATTCAGAACATCATTCCCGACTTAAATAAATTCCAAATGCAAACACCCACTTATGTCTAAGTACTTACCTAATGGCTCATTATTTTTTCTCTAGCCTACAAATATTTTTAATCGCATATTATAGGTACTCGATAGTCGCAACCTAGTCATGTTATGCACATTCAAGATGTTATCCACTCAATGCGTATAATTATTACTATAAATGTCGGTTTACTTTTTACCTACATAAGCATAACACCGTGATTCCATACGCTGCAGCTGTGGAAATTGCAGCAAATTGATTTTTAATTAACGGCTCTAGGAAACTCCTACTTGCATTTATAATTTAATTTATTTATCTTACACTTATACCGATATCTTTGGAATTTCAAAGGGGCCACACAGGACTGCATATTCTCTCTTGATCAAACATACTTTTTTGTAAGTCAGTTCTTCTACCATTCACAAATCTACTTGTTTATTTATGAATAGGTATAAACATAAATCACACAATCTGGTCTGCTAACTGCCATTAGTATCGACGCGACATATGGTTTTATTTTTGCTACACACCTTTGATATAATAACCCGTTTTTCCAGTCTTGCACCACAAGCCGTACTGTTTTTCTGAAAGCAAAAAATAACAATTTTATAAGCATTGCCTTATACCGCTATACCCTACACTAATTATGTTTTCTTGAACACGGTGATATTTATTCAGGGGGAGCAGTGAATAGTCAAAGCCATGAAAAGTTACGGACTATCACCGAATCCGAACAAACATATAAATTATACTCGTACAATGTTTCGTACAATAAGAACAATGTCGTGGCAAAATAAAAAAAATGTGCAAAACGATTGGTCAAGAGATATCGTAGGGTCTCCCTCAACCTTTCCCGATCCGGCCCACCAAGGTTTGTACAACCCTCACCATGAACCCCCCACTAAGTCATAATAGCGTCGTACTTCTTGAGGTGATCCATGGCAGAGATATTGGATATCCAATAAATGGTTTCCGGGGCAGTGGAATATATACTTGCCTCTCAAATTTAAAACAGCTTTTCGACACTCACCGAGAACACGTAAAACTCACCAATTTTTTGATATTTTTTACAATGTCGTCAGAGCAATGTCAGAAAATATTTCGGTGACCGGTCAATTCAGAATCATACAACTTCAACGGTAACGCGCATTTTCATCCCACAAAATATCCTCCGACAAAATATCTTACGGACAAAACATCCCCCAACAAAATATCTACTAAAAAACTAATCTAAACTCAAAATAATGGACAAAAATAAACATCAGACATCCTGTAAAGACAATAAATTATTTCTTCAAAATAGGCATATTTACTTTGTGGCGTCATCATTAATTTAATGATGATTTAGAAATTTTAGAAATTAGAAAAAGTGTTAATAGTAAATTAAATATTATAAATAACCAAACGTTTTTTAAAAATAGCCATCTTTTAAATTTATTTTCGTATTAATACTTATATTTATAATAATTTATTTTGTTATTTAGACTTCTTGTTTTCTTTTTAAAAGATTTTTTTTTTTTATTATGTTAATGTAATTTTTACCCATTCTAAAATAATTTTTATATTTTATTTTATATAATTGTTTTTTATGATATATTTTAGGTAATTAATCACCTCTCCTATCTAATATTTTGTCTATGTTCAAATTAGTCTATACTTGTTTGTCTTTTGTTATTTTTTATTGACTTATTATCCTGACGAAGAAAACATAGTTTTCGAAACATGTTGATATTGTTAATAAAATAGTGGTGTTACACAAAGGTATATTTGTTTGTCATTAAATTAAAACAATAAATTATTGTTCAAAAATAGTAAAATGGGGCATAAATAATACAGATAACAAAATTATTGTCTTTGCAGAACGTCTGTACTATTTTTTGTTAGGTTAGGTTAGGTTAGGTTTTAGTAGATATTTTGTTGGGGGATGTTTTGTCCGTAGGATATTTTGTCGGAGGATATTTTGTGTGAGGATATTTTGTCGGAGGATATTTTGTGTGAGGATATTTTGTCGGGGGATATTTTGTGTGAGGATATTTTGTCGGAGGATATTTTGTGTGAGGATATTTTGTCGGAAGATATTTTGTGTGAGGATATTTTGTCGGAGGATATTTTGTGTGAGGATATTTTGTCGGAGGAAATTTTGTGTGAGGATATTTTGTCGGAGGATATTTTGTGTGAAGATATTTTGTCGGAGGATATTTTGTGTGAGGATATTTTGTCGGAGGATATTTTGTGTGAGGAAATTTTGTCGGAGGATATTTTGTGTGAGGATATTTTGTCGTAGGATATTTTGTGTGAGGATATTTTGTCGGAGGAAATTTTGTGTGAGGATATTTTGTCGGAGGATATTTTGTGTGAGGATATTTTGTCGGAGGATATTTTGTGTGAGAATATTTTGTCGGAGGATATTTTGTGTGAGGATATTTTGTCGGAGGATATTTTGTGTGAGGATATTTTGTCGGAGGATATTTTGTGTGAGGATATTTTGTCGGAGGAAATTTTGTGTGAGGATATTTTGTTGGAGGATATTTTGTGTGAGGATATTTTGTCGGAGGATATTTTGTGTGAGGATATTTTGTCGGAGGATATTTTGTGTGAGGATATTTTGTCGGAGGATATTTTTTGTGAGGATATTTTGTCGGAGGATATTTTGTGTGAGGATATTTTGTCGGAGGATATTTTGTCGGGGATATTTTGTGGCGGGATGAAAAGTCGCTGAACCAACTTCAACACCTCCTTTGAAAAGTCTTAAAAGTGATGAACAAAATATATTTTTAAAATGCTTAAATAGTTTACGTTAGTTTACGTTATGGGCTATTTTTTTTTTTTTTTCATATTTTTTAATGACTTTTCAAAGCGATGTTGAAATTGCATGATTCTGAGCTGTCATGAACCAGTATTTCATTATTACTTAAGGGTTGAGTTTTGCGAATTGCGAACTCTGGCATGCATTTGCCTTTTATCTTGGCAAGTTTAAATTTTCGTATCAATTTACCTATCTCTGAACGACAAGAACAACTAGTATTATATTGGTTTGTATGTATCTAATACAAAATTCGATGTGCTATGTTTATTCGATGGGCCGTTAAAGCCGCTGATTACAGGTGGCTACTGAAATTTCATAATGCCTACTGAATTGATTAGCAGCCTCTATACAGAAAGTAATTAAACATTTACCATGCAAATGCACCGCTGAAATCCTAGCGCACAATAATTAGCCGACCAATGATGGGGGATTAAATAAACAAATGACAGCCTCCACTGCGGACGATTTCAAACCAAGGACGAAGGTATAATTTTACACGAGGGTGTGTCGACCAACGGCCATAAAGTTAAATATAAGCACTGAAATAATCGAATGCTGTTTCGAATTACAGCACTGATGGCAGCTCAGCTGTAATCATTAATTAATAAGTTGAATCGATTATTTTTGGAATCGTTTTGAATGAAGTGAAAGCGGTTGTTTAACGATATTTATACCTATTGAAGTTTTGGTTCCATGCCAACTCAACAAAGTGGCATTTCAACAAAGAGTCTTTAAAATTTAAGAAAGCCCTTTTTTGAAAAATAGCCCATAACCTAACCTAACGTAACCTGTTAAACTTTTTTTCATAGTACCGTAAAAAACGGTGTTCCGACAGTTGATCCCCCGACAGTTGGCCTCCCAAAATTATAATTATAATAAAGTAGCTGGTGCCCGGAGTGCGTTGCAATCCAAAAAATAAATTGTTTATCCCTGCATTTCCCTCCCCATGCGTCCCCATTCCCCTCCCGCGTCCCCTTCCTCCCGCGTTCCCCTTCCTCGCGCGTTCCCCTTCTATCTTCCACGCGTTCATCTAAACATCTAAATTTGACTTGTAAATTGCCGTGAGCTCAAAATGATTGCCTCATTGTTCTGGTAAAATTGATGTTATATTTTCAGTTTAGATTCTCTTTTGAGATAATTTTATGAAAATTATAGCAAGAGTAAATGAATAGGTTGTTTGTTATCTCAATAGACAAGTGATGGGTGGTTTGATTCAATTTTCATTTCCGCCATCAGAAAGCACCTACTTCTAACCTCACCTCTAAACGGAAAATAAACCGATTTGAAATTAAACTCATGTCGAAAATGACGCTTTTTTACCCATCAAAAATCGGGCTAATTTTATCAGAAGGTAAAAATATTTTCGCTTTGCAATAAAAGCCAAATAAATGTAATATTTCTGAACATTTCCAAAAATTAAAAACTCTTTTTGAAAGGCGGTGAAGTAAGCAATCAAATGTTATTATTAGAAATACAAATTATTATTTTTCAAGTATTAAATTTTTTTACTGCAAAAAATTTTTAATAAAAAGGTTTAAAAAATGGCTGCCTTACGTTTTTTCTAACTAAAATTACTGATAACGAACCAAAATAAAAGCACACACATTTTATTAGACAAATGTATTTTAAACGTTACTGTCTCCTCGCTTATTGTCATTCCATGTAAAAATAATTAATAAAAAATTCCCAAAGTTTCAATTATTTTTTCAAATTGCGATCCGAAACGTTGGTTTCACAGAGGCGCACATTTACATTTTTCTATGGTTAATTTCTAGATTTGAATATGAAACGTGAAGTTTTCTCTTTCAAACGTTGTTAGATCATATTTCTCACAATGACAGTAAGAGAGATACAACGATTTATATGAGACCTATGTGAGCTGGGACAAATATGGTCTCTTGTGATTCAATCCTTGTTTATCGGGTCAAAGGAAGAATATCAATATTTGAACATTTTTGACCACCCCGGATATTCGTTTGCTGTGCGATATGGCCGAGAACTTTTCTCATAAAATGTTGAAAAATTATTTCCAGAAAACTGAAGAACGATCTGTGCCCCTGGCAGTTCGAGTCCACCGAACCCTGGAACTGGCCGATGACAAGTTCTACGTCATCACTTGCGGGAAGGCTGGCTTCAAGAATTCCAAGTGAGTTACAGTTCTTCATTCTGATTGTGGTTAGGAACCCGCTACATATAATTATTTGTTTACTGTTGTATATAATTTATTAAAAGTAACAAAAAAACAACTTTTATGATTTCAGGAATGAAACATCTCTGGTTTCCTTGAAGGTGGTTAACGAAAATGGAAAGAAGATTCGAGAAGCTGTGTTCGGGAACAAATACTTCCTGAGGGCAGATCTCAGCAAACCTGATGGTAGGCACAAATTGTTATGCTTTCGGCCGCTGTTCCCAATCCCACTGATCAACTGTTGAGCCGAAAGTTGAAAAGAAAGCCGAAAGCCGAAAAACACCCCTCAAATGCTCAAATGCTTTCTTCCCATATAATATGCAACTCTCCGACCAACAGGCGAATCAAGCGATACTAAACAAATCACTTAGCTGATCGGAGACTCAGATTGATCGATCGAAAATTTGGAAACAACGGCTGTAGGAGTAAATTGATAATAATAATATACACATATTTCTATTTATCCCCCTCTGAAGAGCTATTCTCTATCTTTTGTGACAGCGAGATCGTTCTCCCGCGAGATGTCCTGTCAGATTTGTGTGATTTTCTACAGCTGTTAAATGAATAAATAATCACGCATACTTGCAGGAGTTCGTGTTTAAAACAACCCAAACTAAAATACGTGACAGCTCACAGCTGAAATTTTGACATCGGCCGATAGAAAAAGCAAATAACATCTGTAGAAAATCACACAAATCTGACAACACTTCTCGTGGGAAAACGATCTCTTATCACAAATTTTAGGGAATAGCCTTTCTGAGTATTATATTTTTAAAATTGGTAAAGCAAAAAATTTCATCACAAATGTGTATTATTTCTGCAAATGTGAATTGTAGATACCTTGCAACTTGCAACTTAAATTTAGTAAAATTATAAACGTTTATATTTATAGGAACTCATGGGATCCGAGTGAAGTCTTGCTTTGCCTTCAATAAGCAGAACTCCAGTGCTCCCCTCATAGACGACCGAGGGTAAGTTTCTAATTTGCATCTAATCAAAAAACAAAAGTGGAATCATAAAGGCGGTTTTTTTCATGCGAATACCGCACAATATTCTATAGTGCTTCCAATCGACTGGAGCCAGTGAGACTACGGCATCCCCAAATGGGGTATATTGTAAGGCTTAAGATTGTGGGGAGGTGAAAGAAATAGGGTGGCGGGGAAGGAAAGGGAAGTACCTGGACATTATTCGAACTTCGGAACTTGATTTGAACCCGCGACCTCCGGATCGCTAGTCGAAAGTCATACCCCTCGGCCATGGAGGCAGACAAAATGTTTGTTTTTATCCCTTCACAACTCGGGATTATAGTATTCTCACATGACTGTCACGCATATTCTCACATGACTGTCACGCATATTCTCACATGACTGTCACGCATATTCTCACATGACTGTCACGCATATTCTCACATGACTGTCACGCATATTCTCACATGACTGTCACGCATATTCTCACATGACTGTCACGCATATTGGCACAACTAACATTAACTCTCATAATAATAATAAATAAATACCTCTATTTCAAATCATAGGATAATTGTAACAATCTAAACTTAAGGCGGCGCTTCCCGGATCAAAAAGAAGAAGATGGAAAGATATGTAATTACGAATGTTGGACAGAGCGCGTTAATATTAAAAGTGATAAAAATGAAGTGAAAATTGCGAAAATGCTTAATAAAACATGTCTCGTTTAAAATAGAGCAAAAATCTCGTGGAAGGTATCTTAAGTATCATTTAAAGAAACATTGTGATTTTTTTCACTAATATAACATAAAATAATAGAAATAGACTAGTTTTGTTTACTGTGTGATTTTTTTCTATCGAGGGAATTTCATATAATTTGCGTTTCGGCGTGGAACGTATCTAGATATTATCTTCAAAAATAACATTTATTTTTATGTTTAAGGGAGATATGTAGGAAATCGGTCGAAATTCGGATAGCGGCGGCTTAAGGGGAAGTCTTTAGTTACTTTCGTGTTTTTAATGATTAGATATGCGTAAATAGTATTACAGTCCCTTCTAATCAGACAATCCTACTATTTTTCCTGTTATTTTTGTTAATTTTTCATGTTTGACCTTCTTGTTTGTTCATCTTCTTGTTTGTTGATTTCCCCATCCTTCATATTGATTGATTATAGGTTGATGTGTCAACAAATCATCAACGTCTTAAAAAGATACATAAATTACAAATAAATTTCATACTTACAATAATTAATTACATAATAGTTGTATTTGATGTACCCCCATAAATAAGCAGGGCTCGTGTGTATTAGGTGGTATTAACAGCGCCTTGACTCCTTGGTGCCTTGGCAAGTCGGTGCCTGGAGGGGACTGGGTCGGCTCTGGTGTTGATGTTCCTTCATAATTTATATTATTTCCTCATCTTAGTTTCCATGTTTGATTAATGTACTTTATATTTATGTCTTGTGCATAGTTGTGTATCAGATTCCCTTACAAAACAATGAATTGTTTCCAGATGCCCTGTTCACGATGGAGTATCCGCCTTCACTTACGACCCTAGCACCGGCCGTGCTGATGCCACCATATCTTCCATGTTCAGGTTCCCTGATTCCGCCGAACTCAATTTCCAATGTGATGTAGCTATTTGCAAAGGTAATCCATTACCCAAATGTTTTTTGAGATCCGTCAGAGATTAATCAATCCGATAATATATTATATTCTTCAAAAGAATTGTGACATCTTCCACAGCTGTCGCATTCCTCGGGTGTCAATCCTGCAAATTAATATTTTCCTGGATTGAGAATGCATTCTGGTTTGCTGGAAAAATCATTGTAATTTTTTGACTTGTTTTTATAATATTATGTGCTTATGGTATTTTTTTCAGGTGGTTGCATAGCAGTGGATTGCTCCTCAGGAAATTCAGGAAATATCCCTGGAGAAGATGGATCGGTTTCAGCGTCCGCAAATATATTTGTTCTGGACCCTGGAGAAATTCCAAGTAAGACCACTAATTTAAAGTACTTTTTTATTTTATTTATTAGCATTATAATAAAACAGTCTTTATAAATTTATATTTCTTATACAGAATATTTTTATCATTGGCCAATAAAATAAAGACATTAAAATGTAAGATCATAATAGAAAAAGAAAAATAAATGACAATAAATATACAATCCACCGTCAAAAAAGTCACCAGAGACCAAAATTTTCATCACTTTATTTAATCCACATAATTTCAGAAATCCTTGTTTAAAAACTACTCTGTTAGAAAATAGAGTATCCTGTTTATAAACTATTTATGTGAATGGATAATTATTTATGTTTAATTTTTATTGGAATAACGCTTGTTGTAACAAATTTTGAAAGTTAGGTTATACCCATCAATGTAAGATATCATTGATAATACTAATAAATCTATAAGATAATATGAAGAAAAACAAGACACAGAAAAATAAAAAGATAACGATTGTAACTGGGACTCGAACCAAGGATCTCTTGTCTTACCGTTACAAACACCTTCACTCGGCCATTGGACGTCTTATTTTTAAGTCTAATTTTTTTTTTTTTGACTCTTACATGCGACACACAGCATACTGAATATGAAAAAGAGTACGACATACAACATATAGAATACAAACAGTTCTGATAAAGGGCATCTATTACTTAAAACTTAAACTTATTTAAACTTGGAATGGATATCAATAATATCTTCGAGGAATTGCTGTTATTCATTGTATATACAATACAACTGTGTAAAATACCTCTGATGTGTACAACTCTATGATCGGGAGTTTCAATAATATTTCCGTTCGTTTAGATTACGAGTCGTGTTTATTATAGTCTTATTTACAATGAATATCTAACTTGACATAACATCCGTTCTAACTGATGCTCTGTGATAATTTAGAACAAGAGAAATGGTCACTGAGGGTGCCCACCTGTAGACCGGATATGCTTGTCTATCTTCTGGGTATTGGACGGTATATCGTATGTTATCTCATACGGTACAATTACTGACCTTTGTTGATACACCTTAAAACTATGTATAATTACCTACACCAACGACATCTCTTGAGAGACATTGAAACTACATTCTTATTCACACACACTACGCTCTACTAAATGGCATTTTTTCTGTGTGTAAAAGTACACGATCAAAGAGCAGATTCTCTCTACCCGATCACTTTGCCTGTGGGTCATGTAAAATAATCGATCAACCTAGTTGAACTATCTACGTCTCTCTACGAGTATTGCTAGCCACTTGAGACTGAAAAAAAACTATGTCACTAACAACGATTGAGGATTAGTGTTCACTTTTATTTAAATATTTGCAGGAGTGGAAGAGCTGTGTGCGGAGGGTCAGGTCCACCCGGCATGGCTGCTGTACTTGGCCATCGCTCTGGGGATCCTGTTCCTCGTGATGCTCATCATCAACTGCTTCCTCTGCTCCGCTATGACGTGCTCTTGTGCTAGGACAGAGGTTATTACACTACATCATATATTTCCTTTTTCCAATATTAATTTGTCTTTTTAAAAGGAAACTGAAAGAATAATACTTTCTGATTTAATGATATTTTTTAGCTGCTCTACTCTTGATAGCAGTAAATCTTTTAAAACTTGCATATTTACTACTTCTTTTGCGTTTTTTATTACATGTTCAATTATTCACACAAATTACGATGTTCCATTTTCAGATTTTGGAGAAGGATCCATCAGTGGTAGAGGACTACGATCCTTACAGAAGTTGGCACGGAAGTCAATACGGCTCCAGATATCCATCATCAACCATTCACTCTGCCAGGTAATTTCAATGATTCATTCAAAATCATTAGTTGTATACTAGTTAAATTATAATTATGTATCGACGATTTAACACTTCCTTACCGGACCAGGGGAACGCCCTTACACTAACGAGAGTTTTGCGCTGTATCTAAGTTGGTTTTTAAACCACATACTCAATAATTTAGGTAATCCTAGAAAATATATTTGGTTATCGATCTGCATTAAAAAAATTAATATCGCATTACTACTTTTCTTAAAATTAAATAGTTTATAACAAATTCCGGCGAATAATCTGTGCCACCTGCCCCCCTTCCCCTCTGTTCGGGCGTACCCCGTTCCTATCTGCTGAATGTATCGGGATAATTCTAAGCGATAGCAAGTAATTTCTAAGTTGTTAGTGGAAAGGACTAGATCGCGTTCGTTTACACTGCGCATCTCGTTTGCTCTTTTTACAATGCTATAATGTTCGCTTGCCTTTCAAAGATCATTCGGTCTGAATCGTTTCCGGTGAATGCCAATCGCCAGTCGAGATTCGGAAACAGGGTGTTATGCTGGCTATCGGCCCGCCTTCTCTGTTTTCTATGGAAAAATACACGCTATGGTCTAAATTCATTAGAATATTAATTATGACTTTATTTATCAAACGATTTTTAAAATGACTACTGAAATACGATGAATATACTTTCCTCTAATTATTATCATAACAAATTACAAAAAAATATGTCATTAACACCCTTTAATAAGCAAAACAAATTGGGGTCCCTGAGTGACCCCCCTTCGGGTCATGTGTGATTTTTTTCGTTCCGGGACGAAAAGGTTAAAGTCAAACAATGTTAATCTACAAAAACATAAAATATTTCTAGGTCTTAATGTCAAACATCATTTTCTATAGAAAACATTTATAGTCAAATTTATATTTAATTAATTTTAACGTCAAGCAAACACAAGTAGCACAAACATTTTTCTGTAGATAACATTGTTTGACTTAAAACTCTAGAATTATTATTGATATGTTTTTTGTAGATAAAGTAGTTTCACTTTAAGCTCTCGATATGATGTTCTCGCATTATATAGTTTGCTACAATATTATAATATTGAGTTTATGTTTAAATTCCAGGTCTGTGTCTGACAACAGTGACCACTACGCCATAGTACAGTCCCGCCCGGGAAGTCGGCATTCCGGCGCCCACCGCTCCCGCCATTGACAATATTCTAATATGTAACAGTAATAATTTACATCGTCCCATCCGTCAAGTGCTTTCAAATAATGTAAACATAGTTGGAAATCACTCTCCAAGTGCCTTATCTAATAAAAGTAAGAGATGCTTGATGTCAAAAGTGGTAACTAAGGAAATGACAGTTTTTCTTAGTGCTTTATGTAATTAATTTAACGAATTTAAAAAAAACCCCTTCTTGATTGAAGTAAGAAAAGAAACAGAAACTTGTTTTAAAGAAGAATGGTTTTCATCATGAAACCACAAAGCTCTGGTTTGCAATTCTTCTGGAATTATCCACATTTTACCTCCTAGGCCTTCCACAAATGAGAAAAAAAAGTTTTACATGATTTAGGAGTTTAAAAATGCAAACAGTATAATAACATGATATTTTTCATTTGAAAATTCTCTAAGTTTAAGGTATCTACTAATGTTAGGTTTAGCATCCCTCTGCTGGATCCTCTAGTATCGGTGCTATTGATAAAATTTTTGTGATCCTATTGAATCTCTTTTTCTTCCAATGCAATACTAAAATATCCTAGTTGGTTCTGTAACATCTGTTAAGTTACACTTTTTTTTAGTGTTACAGAGTTCAGTTCAAATGCACTGATAAAAAAAATTTACAAATGCATAGACACTTATACCTATAGTAAAAAATAAAGAAAAGGTTCTGACATATAAAAGTCACCAGAAACTGCACAAAACAGATAATTACTTATGCCAACTAACAGAACATTCATAAACCCTTCAGAACTTATTATTATGAACAGAGAATATGTTGCATATTCCATTACTTTAAAATAGTGTAGGAAAAGTAGATTTGTATATTGGTATAATTTTGTGTACCAACGCAATACTTTTAAGATTAGGTATTTTATTAGGAATTAAAAAAATACCTAATCTTAAATTAGGTATTTTATTAAGAATTAATAAAGTGATAATACATGATTAGATTAATATTACCAGAAAACGTCTAATAAAAGGAATTTGATAGTAATTTTATATTTTAATAAAGTGTTATAAATCTGACTACAGTAAAATCCCGATATTACATCGATAAAGATTCCAGAGTCAATGAAAATCATATTTTTATGATATTATAGTAGAAAAGATATTATATAATAAGTACGTACTAAAATTATACTACTGATTCTTGAAAATCAGTTTGATTGTAAAAACCCAGCTCGCATTGGGAATCGAAAAGCTTTTGGTTTCTTTTAGTCGGGTTGCTACTCTTGTGAAAGATTTTTTTAAAAATGTAAAGGTGAATACAAATCAATATGAGTTTTCATTCAATGTCAATATGAATTAATCTCGGTACATATTTACATAATTTATAATTAACATAGAACGAACTGAAGTGACTCAGGGTGTTTACTGTATTTGATTAGTCAAACCAGTATATCTGGAATTTTATAAACGAGAAAGAATAATTTACTAGAAAACCTTTGTGGCTCATCTTTTCTTGAAATACGTTAAGTTGTGTTTTTCTGTTCAATCAGCAGAACACACAAAAATATTACTTACTGCTTACATTTTATGTATCAAATAAGAAATAATGATATAAAGTAATGAAATATTGAATGATTTCTGACTTCGTTGAAATAAATATTTGACTTATAATTTGTCAAGCGTTTTGCTATATAATTTCTATTTTTAAGTGCCTTTCTAAAAGTGGACAGTCATACTAAGAATGGGTTTTTAATAATTTGAACAATTCATCAAATATTTGAAGTTAATATTCGCGTTCTGTGTAAGTTCTATTCAAGTTCTGTTATTATATCATAAGCCATTTACTTCATAAAACTAAAATAATTTCACAGAATGTGAAAATTAACTTAAAATATTTGATGAATTGTTAAATTTTTTTTAAACAACCTTTCACAAGCAATCATGTTTATGTAATAAGACTTGAAGTAAATTATAATTATGTAAAAAAATCTTTGTGTAAATAAGTATTTTTAGGCTTCTTATTCAGAAACAAAAAGTTTTGTATAATATTTTTATGGACTTGACCAATGCAGAATCTTTTATAACAAAAATAGAATAACTAAGCCATTGCAGTTTATGTATTTAACAGAGAAACTAAGACAATAAAAAAACAAGAAATAAAAATAATTATTCTTTTTATTATTTTAACTGTCCTAATGAAAGAAGAAAGCAGTACCTGATTTTGGTAAAAAAAAAATTATGATAGGCATCTCGTCAATTTTCTACAACCAAGGATCTATTTTGGAACATTTCTGTGGTTGGAGGGGTCTTAACCCTTTCCACTCCAAGCCTTTTTTGTTTTTGTTCCACCTGCAATTGCGTTTTTTTTCATAAATAAAATTAATATTAGTTAAAAAATAATTGAATAGGCGTAGTAGTACAAAATGGCCTTTTCGACACATTTCTTTTTATTTTTTAGACCTGATGGGATCGAGGATTATTTCACTAATTCACAATCAAGCTATCAAAAATATAAATCACAAAAAATTCATTCAATGAGTCTTTGCACGAAAACAAACACGATAATGCGCAATTGGGGATTAGAAATTGTCGCCAGAACGGTGCGATAACTACTAGTGTACTTTCACAACATCGATACCTGCGGTAAGGCACAACCCTAAACAGTATGCATGCACCCCTCGACCATAGCAGGCACTAAAGTATCGTGCGATTCTAGAATATGTTATTATTCTAGAATAATACATATATATTCTGGAATAGATTCTAGAATATATGTATATATTATTCTAGAATAATACATATATATTCTAGAATAATAGTGTCTTTCGATCTTGATTCAAAAATTTTTGTAAAAACAATTCCTCCTATTTTAAAATTGTCTGCAAAAAGTAGTATTACACTTGATTACATTGGAGTGCAAAGGGTTAGTATTTTGTCTTATATTTTCAAATAAATATTGACCTAACTCCTGGGCACTCTTAGGCACATACTAAGAAAATTACACTTAATTACTACAAGAAACAACTTTTTACATCGGGAGAGATGGAAAAAGGTGCAAGTTCCATTTTTATTCAAAGTTAAAAAATTCCCTTTTAAAACGATCCTGTGCTGCCATTTTGGATTTTTTGAGTATTAGCTATACCTTTTTATTTATTGAATTTTCTTATCGGCCCAAACTAAGATAAAATCCAAGCTAATAACCGATTTTTACCATTTCTCCCAACATAAATAGTTGTTTCTTGCAGTAAGTTGAAATGAAGTGTAATTTCCATAATCTAAGCAGTGCCTTTGAAAAGTGCAACGCTTAATTATTTACTGGCAATGTTATTTCCCACAGTGGTATAACGTAGTTAAGTTTTTGCAGACAATTGTTGAGATGTTCCAAGTCGATAGATATCTTTTCTGGAAATGTTTTGTCCTAGAATTTTCTTTATTTTGCAAAGCCTTGTGCAAATTTCAGGCAGGGGTGAGTATTATTTATCAAAGACTCTAGTCCATACCCTAAAATGGTACCACTATAAAAACATAAAATGGTACATCTATAAAAATAATTATAAGTTTTTGATTTTCTTCAAATTCACAAGTCTCCAGTACTTTGAAAAGATAATGTGTTGGAAGCTTGTTTGATATCATGAGTTTTAAATCTCGGCTGGATTAGGTCTCAACTCTTAGTTCTAATTTAGGTTTACATAATTTGGTGGTGAGAAGAAGGCCTGTAATTAAATTTTTAAAGGAAACAGGGGTTAATGAATCAGGAAAATGAAATTTGAATGCATGAATATATATTTCTTTATTTTAGATAAATTACATAGCCATTCAGAGAAGGTAACCGACATCTAAGTACTTAATCTTGTGAAGGAGTTATTATTACATCAATATTTATTATTTATTGTGATCAATACTTAAGTTGATATGTTGTAACCTTACACTTCAAATAATAATTTGCAAAACAGAATAATAACTACATGTGTCAAAAATTCAATTTATCTGGCTGGTGATAAACTGCAAATATGACACAAGCCATTCGATGACAGAAAAAACGTAAAGTAATGTTGGATCATGGTGATAACTTTACAGTTTGACAATTTCTATTTGACAAGTTCAAACATACACCAAATTCAATAGAAGTAATCTAACCCAGAATATTATTTTGTTTCCACAAGAGTCCCAACTGCTCCCGTTTGGAGCCAATGAGGCTATGGCATCCCCAATTGGGGTATGTTGTGAGTCTGAAAGGTAGTGGGGAGGGAAGGAGATAGGGAAGAGGAAGGTTGGGAAGTACCTGGATATTCAGATCTGGTCATCAAACACAGCTAAAGCCATTTCTGAATAGTGGTCATACACCAGGGTGATACTATGGGCGAGAGCATCTTCCACTCTGGAATGTGACGCAAATATACTATTTATAATTTTAAATTAATTCATTGTGAAATAACATAAATCAACCGAATAAAATTTATTTGTGCACGCTGGGATTCGATCCCGCGACCTTCGGATTGCTAGTCAAGAGCCTTACCCCTCCACCATGGAGGCCGTCAGAACTGTAGAAAAACGATAGTTTCACATATTGAATGAATTAATAAACTTAGGTTTATATATTTCCTGTGTGTGTCACTCCTTAAAATACAGGTATCTACTGTAAATTAATTGTTTTGGTTATCTCATTTGTTTGAAGCAATGGTAACCAAATGGCATCATTTTATAAAATGTTAGTATCAGATGCCAGCGAGCAATGGGGAGCTCTAATAAACAATATAAAAAATAAGTGTCAAACTGAGAATCAAAATTCTAACAGTTACAGTTGGAATGTTGGGAAGTGACATAGTATATTATATATTTTCTTTCCTCATAAATATATTTCTCTACGCAATGTCATTCCATAAAATAATCACCATAATTATTGTGCGAAATAAACATCATGTTGTATCTTTTCGTCTATTTCATCAGCCCACGGATAAAATATCAATTGGATAGAGCACTCATTCTTTTATTTACAGGTAGTGAGTGACATCTTTTGAGAATGTGTAAAGTTGTGAAAAAGAAAGGTGTGTTTTCTCTATTCGCTTTTAGGTAAGGAAACTTTGACACTTGACCAAGCATTCACAAAACATTGATAAGTCAAAAGCTTTCAGATATCAAAGTTACCAGTTTGAACGGCAATGCTTTATCCAATTGTTTTCGTAACCGTGCATCTAACAGATTTTACCGTAACATAATATTATTTTAAAAAGAGAAACAAAATCGCATCCATAAATTAAAACTGTTGAACCGCCATTGCCACAACATATTAAATTTGTATGTTTTCAGAATTTTAAAAATACATTACCATACTTGACTAGATAGACAGTGTAAATTTTATAATAGATAC
This sequence comes from Glyphotaelius pellucidus, assembly GCA_936435175.1. Lineage (NCBI taxonomy): Eukaryota > Metazoa > Arthropoda > Insecta > Trichoptera > Limnephilidae > Glyphotaelius > Glyphotaelius pellucidus. The sequence goes on from OW386537.1 coordinate 2,052,914, forward strand.
CATTAAAACATTTAGTATTAATTTATCGTTAACTTATACATATTATTTTCTATTTTATATACAATAATTTAGAAAGTATAGAGTTGTGTTTGTTTAAAAATAAAATTTATTTTGAAGGTTCAAACCAATCGTCGAGTTAAGGGAACAGTAGAGACCGCATCGAGGGGGAAGCTCACAAGTTGGAGTTTTTGAATGTTGTATGGGCCAAACTCCAAATAAAAGTGAGCGTATTTCTGTTTGATTTCTTTTGATAAGATTTTTGATAACTGTCAAATCTAGATCCGAATCCTGTTCCAAAGCCCAGCTTAAAAGGACATTATTTCATGAATTTGGCGGAGCAATTTAAAAAAAAAATCTCTCATATGTTTTTCAATATCATGTGATTGTACGCATTTTTGATGATCATTTGATCTTTGATCATTATTTTTTACACTAACACAACACAGGATGTAATCTTTGGTCGGTGTAATCTTTGGTGTGGAGGGTCGAGGAGATGATAGAGTGAACATGGGTTTAGAAGAGACCCATGTTATAGGAGAGAGGAAACACAACGGTTGGCAAATCGTTCCACAGCAAAGCTGTAGAACTCAAGAATGAGTCGTGGAAACGACCTCCATTTCTTGAGCCATGGTTTCGGATTATTGGTTATTCATGACAGGTCTTTGGGTCGCCTCGACAGCTCAGTGGTTTACAGCAGTCACCCAGAGTTCAAATAGACAATTGTAACCATTCTATTATTATTATCTTCTTTTTTTTTATAAGAAAGACAAATATTCCCGGATTACGAATAACCCAACAATGTTTGAAAATCTCCTACCACCACTACAGTAAGTGGAAAATGTTGCTTGTGTCGTGATGGAGGACTTAGTCAGCCGAGGAATCGAACACGTGACGCCCGGGTGGGACCCAAACGCGATGCTAACTCAGCAACTGACCGGTTTAATTATGTATTATCATTTTCCAGTTCGTAATAATAATGCAAATGGATACTGCGTGAAAATTAAAACCTTGGTGATTTGTTTATTACATATTACCCAGTGAGCGCTTTAACCTTTATATACCCTTTTTATATTATGTATATGCGGCCTCTACTGTATTGCTATAACTTGATGATTGTAATATTGTTTCTTGCATAAATACGTATCAGTTTTGAATAGAATCCAATGGTGGCTAAAGGGTGTATAGTATCGTAGAGTGCGTTCATTGCCTAGTTAGTTTCTTTGGAGAGAATGCCTGCTTTCTTGGGGGCCAGCCGCTTGTAGCGCTCCGGAATCCAAGAGCGGTTTTCTTCATCGGCGTTGTTGTTCTGCAGGATTGATTCATACTCGTTCATCATTGGTTTCTCAAACTGGAAAATAAAACAATGCATATATTATGTCATTCATTTTGAATGCAAATATGTAGAAATATTGTTGTCTTGTCTGCGTTATGCAGTATTAAGTGACTTGTTTATCTTTACTTGTTTATGTAGATTGGGTTTTCCCTTTCTACTAAATCAATCTCCTGCATTGGCGTAAACAGTCTTGAATTGGAAGAGATGTATTTACACCGTTTGTTGAATAATTTAGTCATTTGAATTTCTTCGAATACCACTAAGATATTTTGTAGCAAAAACCCAAAGGAGCTGTAAATTAAAAATTGATTTTATTTTGGAGATCTATGGGTTGCTGTACAAATGTTTCTTATAAATATTAGATTATTAATTTTATATTATGAGATTAATTTTGAAACAAAACATAGTGACATAGTATTATTGATTTATAATAATAGTTTATTCCAGAATGTATGCAGGGGTAGTGCAATGCAATGCATTCCATATTTCAAAATAACAAAAAAAATTTAGACAAATAACAAGAAAAGGTAAATAAAAACACATAAGTAAAAGAAAATAAAATTAAAGGAAGCATGAAAAATAATAAAAATGAAACTGAAAAATATTGAACACATAAATGAATGCAAGCAGCCATTTATGGAGGATATTTGACGGTCTCCCATCTTCACGATTGGCGGAGAAGTTCTCTAAAAGTGTGCATTCTTCCTTTCAGAAATATTTCCGTAGCGCTGCAGAATCTCGGTAGGTGGAATAGTTGGTAATGGGCATTATTGTAGCCAACTTTTAGCTTATGCCATTGGGATGCATTATAATCTCCCCACAGTTCAGACGTGTACAACGATGTGCAGAATGCATTGAAAAGCATTATTTTTAAGTTTCAACTTTCAAAAGTGAAGATGCATTGACAGTATACCTCCTCTAATGGATATCGCTTTTCTTTGTCTTTCTGTATCCTCGGTGTATTTCAGGTCGTCTGTGATGAAATGTCCCAGGTACTTTACGCTACGACTAACTTCCATTTTCCTTCCGTCCAGCCATGAATGAGTGTTTGCATGAGTTCATTTTTACATTTGAAAACCATAAGGATTGATTTGGACTTAAGTATATATACAGGGTGTTGACGTACTTGACTTACTTTAACCAGTGATTCCTTACATTATTTGGAGTAAAAAATGTAAATGAAATTTTGGTCTCCGGTGACTTTTTTTGGTGACTTTTTTTTTTTCAAAATTTTTTTCTTCAAAATCAAACAAAAAAAAATTCTTCCGCATGTCTACACTGGTCACTCCGCCGAGTAGCCGAACCACCCCTTACCCCGCCTCCAACTGTCCAACACCTACCATTTTTGTATGTTTTTATTGAAAAAAAAAAAAAAAACATCAAAAATGTCACCGGAGACCAAAATTTTATTTACATTTTTTACTCCAAATAATGTCAGGAATCACTGGTTAAAGTAAATCAAGTGCGTCCCTTAACACCCTGTATATATTTAAGACATATTATTTTTACGAGTTTTCGCAAAGCCTTCACATATTTGGAGTAATTTCTTTAGTGCGCTAAGTGACGGTGCTTAAAGAACATATTATTTACATAAACACCTTGTACATGGCAAACTGTTTTTGTGTCATTAAGTTTTTGGATGATTTCATCAGTGTATAAATTGAAGAGAACTGGAGACATGAATCCCCCTTGCCTTATGCCATTTTTCAAATAAAATAGGTTTGAAAACTCCCAAGACTATTTCACAATATTGTTACGCTAAAATGTATGTGCCAAATTGAAAGATTCGCTGTTACATATTCCGAAACTGCTCTTTTCCTTAGTTTTTCCTAGAGTTTTTTGTGACATACACAATCAAACACTTTACTTATATCTAGTAAGCAGGTACAGTTTGGTGTTTTCCTTAGTTTAGGTAATATGTTGGCATGGACGTTGACAATGCAGGTTTGAATCCAAACTGGGTATCCTGTGTTTTTAGATGGTCTGTTACGACCGTCGATAAAATGTTTTCAAATAATCTTGCCACGGCGGTCGAGAGCGAAATTGGTTGGTAGTTATTGATCAAGGATGGATCAAGATATGTTGATTTAATTATGGGAATAGTTACCGTTTTCGTCATTTCATTCGGGATGTGCCTGTAATGCACAATATTGGAAAATAGTTTTGCTAGGATAATATGAATTGCTGGCTCAGCGTCATGCCCTGTGGCTTTTCCTGTTGCCATTTCTCTTACAGCTGTTTCTACCATATGCGGATTAATGCTGATAGCTGTAGTATTACCTGCAGTTTTCAAACTAAATTTTTATTCAGAGATTTTTCTGCTGCTTTTTCACCCGCCATGGAAAGGAAATTACGAAATTCATTGGCCATATTGTCTTTTCCTCTTACTCCATTAACAGAGAGGAGTTTTCATATTAGTTTATAAATATGTAGATTTAAATATTATTATAAAATTTTCCCAAGCAAATGTTAACATAACAGATAAATGTTTTAATAATTACTAGTGGTCGCCCAACGGTCGAAATTCGACCAGAATAAATGTTTTTTTTATTGATTTAATGTATTTTTTATGCATTATTTAAAAAATATTTATTAGAATTCTGCACTCCTTCTCTATATAAACTATAAGTGTGCGAAATTTCATACTCCTCCGTCCGCGCAATTTTCAATAAAAGGGGAACAAAGTTTTTGCTTCATTATTATTATATAGATATTATCAATATAAAGATAGATTATGGTATATTGACATAAATAACTACTTTCTACTGAAATATACATATTATGCAGTTTTAAAAAGTGTTATGGTTCGGAAGAAATTAATCTTGAAAACATCAACATGACAGTGTTCTCACACACAAATGAAAAGGCTAGGGGTGAAATGATTGAATAAGAAAATGAGAAGTTATTACTTGGACATGTCTGAGGGTGAATTCCACCCTCTTGGCGGGCATGTAGGGCTCATTGCGCACCTGCACCCGGCGGCTCTGGGGGTGGTAGCCCTCCTTCTGCGCCGTCACCTCGTAGAAGCCGGGGGTCAGAAGCCTGAAGAAGTCGCCACCGTGAACTGAAAATATTAAAATATTTTATTTTGGGCTGTTAAAAACGGTATTGTAATTGTTACTTTCTGTGTGAGTATTTCATTGAGTATTATAAAACTACCGGTGTCAAAATGCTAACTTAGTAGAGTGCGATCTCATCTGAATGTCCTTCTGACCTTCCTCTCCCCTTCTTCTTCAATTTCCTTCGTATTAAGTTGAAAATAATATCGAAAAATTAAAATTTGCTTTCACAGATGGCGCTAGTAAAATTATTTTAAGAAAAACACTTTTTGCAAGTTATGCTTTAAAATATTAAGATGAATTAATTATTTGTGCCCGTACACATGCAATATGAATATGATTAAATAGTTTTGTCCATAAACAAACTCAATTCTTTCAAGAAAGGCATATAAACACAATATTGTATTGGTGATCCAATACAATATTGTATTCGGTTCCATGCCAACTGAGAATAAAGTCAACTCAACTCTTTGAAAAGTCATTAAAAGCTATGAAAAAAAGAATTTTAAAATAGACCATAACCCTAACCTAACGTAACCTATTTAATCAATTAAAAAAAAATTATCATCTTTTAATGACTTTTCTGAAGTGGTTCTGAGTTGGTTTTATTCTGAGTTGTCCGGTCACAATAGTATTTGTGTGCCTGTCTTATATGATTTCAGTTGAAGACAAAATAATTTATTCATATTCATATTGCGTGTGTATGGGTGCAAACAATTAATTCCTCTTAATATTTTAAAACATCACTTGCAAAAAGAGTTTTTTTCCTAAAATAATTATACTAGAGCCATCTGTGAAAGAGAAGATTTTGAATTCTTTTAAGTATCACCTTGCTCAATGATGACAATAATTTCCATGATTTAAGTATTGCAAGATTTGCAGATCGTCTGATTTTCAAAATCTAGCTGTTATTGTCTCAAGTAAATATTTACCTGAAGTAATATCGTGGCGTATATCACTATGCCTCCAGCTGTCGGTGATGTTGCGCACCTTGATGAGGGCCCCCGCCAGCCCCTTGCCAGCCGGGTTCCTCACCATGCCGCGCACACCAGAGTGCGTCTTCCACATGTAGCCGATCAGCGCCGCCTTGTTCCGCTCCCACTCCCCGCGCAGTGCCGAGGCCGGGGGGTACTTGATGCAGCCCAGTTCCAGTGTTATTTCAAAATCGTTGGATGAGAGGTAGTTGAAATCTTGCATTCCTGGAAAGAACAAAATAATTTTGTTTAAAGTCATTGTTATCTGTTATACCTAAAACAATTTGGTCAACTCAACATGGCATTTCAATATCTCTTTGAGAAGTCATGAAAAGATATGAAAAATTAAAAAAAAAAAAGTAAAGTAACCCATTTAAACAATTTCAAAGGAGGTGTTGAAGTTGTATATTTTTGAGTGGTCCGGTCACCAACAATTTCATCAATGGAAAGCGAGCTCACACCTAAGCCTCAATGACATTGAGCGAGTTTACAAACTACTATCTGAGAAATTCACTATCTGTTAAACTAGCTCAGTACCATCGTATTATTAGCTAACTAGCAGATTGTGGACAATCTACGAAGAAAGTAGAAAGGTGGTCCATTTTACTCGCTGCTCGCTGTGTTTGCCTAAAGATGGCGGCCCACCAACAGCTGATTTCATCTGTCAGAATTAGTTTGGGCGGAAGCCGTTATTGGCTACCGTGTGGCGCTAGCTGCGAGCTGTCAGTTTCCTACAAAATGTCGACAGAACTAGTTCGAGCGTGAGTCGTTATTTTAGCTCATACTATCAAAAAGGAGTTAAAAAGGAAAGCTAAATAGCACAGAAGAGTGTGGGTAGAATCCTGGGTAGAAAGACGTGAGAAACATGTAATTTCAACTCGCTAGGTAGTTTGCTACTTAGCGAGTGGACAGTTTTGTGTGTCATCGTGATAATCTCACTCGCCGATTCGCCCACTTTTAAACATGATGACTAGTAGCTTGTAAACTCGCTTATTGTAATTGAGGCTTTAGATTAGGATTTTTTTAATGTAGTAATTTGTTTGAAAATTTGCTGCGAAAGGAAACTACATTGTAGTTATTTCTCACTTGTAATTGTATATATTATTTTTCAAAATGGTTGGATAATCGGGAATGCTATTTTAATTGGTATTAATTGTAATACACGCCAAACTTTAATGCCGATCTGATCTTGATACGATATATTCTTGCGTAGGTAAATGATTTTACAATGACCGAAAGTGAATGAGAAAGACGCGTAAAACATATGTGTGACAGAGAAAGGCATCGGAGGGGAGGCATGCCGCTTTTCTCGCCTATTGCGACGATTTCTGTATCTGTACCTATTATACATCAGTTCACCTCAACCTGGTGTAGAATCTCCACAAAATACCCGATTGGTTTAAATTCTTGGAAATTCCCGCAAATTGGGGAATTTCTCACGAATTGGCACCCGTTACGAAGTGGTTGGATATTTTTTTAAATTATTTCACGCTGTTTAATTTTATTTTTGCACCCATACATTATATTATCCGGTCTTTACGGTTTATAAAAAAATGATCTAATTTTGCAGATAAAAAACTTCAAAAAATCTCCATAGTTTAAAAAATACTTTATAAAAAAAACACTGAATGTCTTAGTGTTTCTTGTTGTGACCTTACAATTACGACTGTTCAGCATTAATTTGATTGCTATTAAAAAGTCTGATTACGATTTTCTAATTAAAAATAAATAATGGCATTTTGTTTAATTGATCACAATAATAAATTCAAATAATACTGGGACTACATAATACAAATAAACATGTAAAATACATTTACAATATTTTATTTGATAGTGTGTTGTTTAATTTGCAGCCAGCATTGTTGATAAATAATTCTTCAAAAAAAAATATACGTTTGACGTTTCACAGAGATGTACATACTCATAAAATATAATATATTGTGAAATTGTAATCAAAATTGGCTGAACTTCTTTCTCATCGGTAATGGTCTTCTGCGATCAACACATAAAGAAAGCCTAGGTACCTACCTCCTTGAAGGCTGTACCACTGCGCCCCGTTGGTGACTCCACCCTGCTTGCCAAAGTTGTAGGGCTCTTCGGGCTGTTCGAGTCCCGGGGTCCTGCAGCCGTGGCGCTCCTTGGAGCTCATGTCGGCGTGGAGACGGGCGTATGTGAGGGCTAGGTCTCTGCAAATTATTATTTAACATGTTTAAATTTGTTTTTTGTCTTACTTCGACTCAAATATTGAATTCTAGAGAACACTAATCAGTAATTGTGGCGCGTATGACCGAGTATTAAATCGACAATCAATTGATAAAAAGGTTTTCTAGGAAAAAAAGTTATTATTGCCATGTCGTATTATGATTTTGGTAATTCTAATTTCCAAAATCTGTGCCTAATATAAGTGCGGCGGTTAGTGGAATAATTACCATGATTGTTTTGATGAATATTTTAGGAAACAACTTAAGAGTTAATTGTTTTTACTATGCCCTTCATGGTTGTGTCATCAGTGTGACTCATCGGCCAATGCCGAGGAGAGTACAGACGACTGCTAAATTAAGAAGTCAGTGCTGTCGCTAAATAAACTTCACTGTTTAAAATAGACCAATTATTCTGTTTATATACAAATCAGCAACAATCGTCGTCGTGTGCAAACTGTCGTTGCTCGATTTGATCATGTGATGGTTGATGCAAAAAGTGTCGCGCACAGAGACAGTCCTATTCCTAGTCGATTTTACTCACCGGAAGGTGTCGTCATCGGCGGTCCCCGCGTACTCCTTGGAGGAGGCACCGGTGCGGCTCTCGTCGAAGGGGTAGTTGGCCACCAGATCTCCACCATGCAGGTTTGCGCTCAGCACAAAGGGAACTTGCATGATGAGGCGCATCACGGCGCGGGTCTCGGGCTCGATCTAACCAAGTCAAAGTATTCATATTAGTTCGTACTAACTTTAGAAAATGAGGTATATGACGGGTGTTATGCCAGTATATGATTAATTATAGTCTTGAGGTGATTCCGGGCTGCAACCTGCAATGTGAAGATTGCTCTGATGATGGCCAGCCTGAAATAGGAGAAGCCACCAGAAGAAGAAGAAATCTTGAAATTCACTTGTATGATGTAAGAATTATTTACTCCCCTGAAATCCCTAAATTTATATTCGCTTGCTACCTTTCAACACCTGAAAGTTACTAAGTTACCATTGGAGTCTAAATAGTTTTAATATTTTAGTGAAAGAAGCAAACTGCTCATATACATAACAAAAAATAGACAATTTTGTGATGAAAATGACCTAAATGTGATTAAATTTAGTCAAGGCAATCTTTAATAGCAAAATATTTTAAAATATTGTAGGAACTACGCTAGAAAATGGTATGCACAGAAAAAAATTATCTCAAGAATCAATTTGGTCATGAAACTTCCGTAAGATTCTGTAGCAGCTTCTCTCAAATACTGATCATGGATGGACTGATCATGTGGAAAGAATGCCGTTGATAGGGTACCGAAAATCACGGTGCACTACTTGGAAGAATACCGAATCAGGATGGGAAGCATAGACCAACCCGAGTCTAGACAGGGCGGATGGGTCTAAAAATTGACACCAAAACCAATTTTGATTTGGTTTACGTGCACATTTTTGAAAAAGCTAGCGCAGTCTATAGGACCCCCCTCCCCCGTGACATCACACATTTTGCAATAAGTAATAATAGCTGGTAATTTTTGAAGCGGTCATATTTACCACAACGGGGGAGGCGAGATGGGATGATGTTTTTGTATCGAATGCGATCTCTACGGGGAGGGGCGAATCGGGATACGGAGATATTTTTGTGAATTCACACATGCGGGTAGAGGCGAAATGGGATACTACGAAATGTCGGCCTAGTTTTATAAACTCGCGGGAATATATGTGTGTGAGAACACAGGGTTTCATAGATGTTTTCTTTCATTTTGAAAATTCATACAAATCAGACAAACATGTCAGGAAAATTCCTGTCATCTGGTAAGCCTAATGCATTTGACATCACAAAGCTGATGACCCCCTCCCTTGTCACACAATGTCACACACAACCCTTCCCCCCTCTTAAGGTGTGATGTAATTTATGAATGGCCCCTTAAATCGCAATTTGTATTGCGTTTTACATTTTGTTGGTCTAAGTGGCGAATTTACTGCAAATAGTGCAACGTACCAAGGCTATAAGTCTGACGATAATACTTGCAACAACAAAATAAATTAAAGTTATCGACCGTTTGAAAACAAACTTTTAATCCTGACCTTTAAAGTTATCGCATTAAAAAGTTAAGCGACATACTTTTTTGATAAAAATTAATCGTTTGTACACATTCATTAAATATTAGTGCAATGAAACGAATAATAAGTGTTTATTAAACAATAATGGTGTTATTTGCTATAAAATTTTTCAAATTAGTGATTACAATACGTACAGTCTGCTTCATCAATGGTTACGCACGAATGAATTACTTGCAATAATAATGATTAAATTGCTGTTTCTCTGCAGTGGCGAGTAAAACCGTTTTTGATATAACTAACAGTAAGCAGAGCAGTAAACAGGATCTGTGAAGAAAGGATTCAAGGATTCGTGGTACAGTTGCTCACATGTTCCAAGATTTTATATGCATGATTATAAATTGTTAGCGTGTTTTATCGGAACTTTGTCAGCAAGAGTTAAGGCATGGAGTAGATTTATTTCAGAAATTAGCAAAAGCAGACTAGATATAAGGTAACGTGCCCATTTTTGCGAGGCCCATTCGATCCAACAGAGGAAGATGTAGCAAGGAAGTTGTTAGCACTTAATATTCATACTAAAACATTTAAAATGATGTTGCCGTTATGTGACGGATAAATAGTAGGCGGATGGCAGAGGCAAAAACATTGGAAATGTATGACGAGCGATATGCTGAAATAGGCCAAAACCAAATGATCTTTTATGGCTAAGTCTGTTGGCCCCATAAAACAAATTGGACCGGTCAAATAACGATAGTTAAATTGTTTTGCCTTTAAGGGGGTATTCTAGTCTAGAAAAAAAAAAGAATCAATTTTTTTTTCTTCATATTTCCAAAGTTTAAATATTCAAAAATATCTCCTTAAAAGGATTTTTCGAAATTTGCATTATTTTAAAAGTTATAACCATTTTAATGTCGCGGTTTAGACGGAATCTAACCAAAATCAAAACAGAACAAAATTTTAAACGCATTTTTTTCCAAATCACTTTTTTCGAACTGGTTGACACGATATCTCAAGTTCTACTAAGCCAATTTACTTGAAATTTGGTGTGAGCCTTCTCTATACCTTTTTCTATGGCGGGAACTAGAACCATAACAAAATTTCAATTGACTATTTTTTTTAAATTTGGAAAGTCAAAAAAACTGGTACAAAAACGTCTTTTTTATTTCAGACAGCCGCCATTTTGCAAAAAAAAAATTGTTTTACTTTTCCTTAGTTCGGGCCATAGCCGCATTTGTTTGAATTAAGAATAATTTTTTTTTTTTTTTTAGATTACTGGGAGGGTTGCAATCGTGTCAACCAGGGTACGCCATTTTTTTGAGACCCCCCACTTCAACACCCTATAACTTTTTAAATTTTTAATTTTTTCATTCGACTCTTTATAAAATGAATTCTTCAATGTTGAATAATTTTTTTTTTAAAAAGTAGTTTGTAAAAATATTATTGTTTTTTTTTTTATTGCACCTGAAAAAACACCTACAATTCATGCTTCTAGACTGGAATACCCCCTCAATAATTAGCGGCTCTGGAATTTTCGTTTTGCCTCCGCATTCCGCCTCCTAATTGTAAATATGAGTACTTAATGGTTTCAATGAAACAATGGAGGAATGGCTATGCGGCTATTTTCACACAAAACTTTATTTTGGATTTGAGGCCAAAATTCCCAACCAAACTAATTAATTTACAAGAATTCCAAATGTATAGCAAATATCTCGTGGGTACAGTTGTGAGCTATTTTATTTATTTGTGTTTTAAATTATAAAATTTAGGCCAAGAGAAAATGATTTTTCATGATTTTAGAGGCAAATTGAGAAATCGGCGGCAGACTGCAAATCTGTAGACTTTATATAAGATATCGTCGCAGGATATATAATAATTTTGTGGAGTATTTTGGCTTCAAATTTTGTGTGAAAAAGGCCGCGAAGCTGTTCCTCTAATCAGTGATATCAGTATCAATATAATTAGTTACCGGTTGGGACAGGGTGTCTACTTCTGGCAGCAGATGATTGTTGTTGCCGTAGCCCCCCTTCTCCTTAGTGAACAGGATCCTGTCCAGGTTGGGGAAGTTCCTGTTGAGGTCTACGGAGTGGTTGTTGTACCGCCCGATGATGTAGTCTTTACCCCCCTGGAAAAAACACATATTTTTTATTATAGGTATGTAATATTTTATTTATTTTATATTTTCAACCTCTTTTATTTTTTTGTATGAATACCTAACAAGAGTCACAACTATTCCCAACCGTCTGGTGCCAGTGAGACTATGGCTCCCCCAATTGGGGCATATTAAGTGGTTGAAGGTAGCGGGGCAGGGAAGGAAATGGCAAAGATAAAGTTGGGGAAGTATCTTCCTGAATATTTAGGTCTGGTCACCAAACACGGCCAAAGCCATTTTTAGCAAAATTCAAAATTCTGAAAAGTGGTTTCTCATGATGGCAATACTGCCTCTAAGAGAGCGAGTTTCTGAGAGAAAAAAGTGTTCAAAATAGTGATGTATTGTTACCAAAAATTTTTTTAATTGTATTTAAAGAATTTACCTATTACTTAAGGTTAAACCTAAAATTAGAGGCAACTTGGGCAATTATTTTTGAGTAAATGAAAAGCATAAAAAAATATAATTTACCTGTGTTTATTTTAATGCATAAACGACAAATTTTTGTTCCGCCGTAAAAAGGTAATTTGTATTTTAAATTTACACCTAACAAATGATTTTTTTTTCTTAATTTTTATTTTTTATTTTATACTTCATTATATTTTTGCGAACATAGTAAAATTATTTTTTAATATTTTTCATTTACTCACAAATAATTGCCCAAGTTGCCTCTAAAATCATGAATCACTAAAATCTTTAATGGCCTGTATCTTATAATTTTAAAGCAAAAATAAATAAAGTAGCTCAAATCCTTACTAGATATTTGATATACCTTTTGATTACAAAAATAATTTTTCAGTTTCGTTGGGTATTTTGATCTCAAATCCAAATTTAAGATTTGTATGAAACAGGTAGAAAAAGGCCGCGCATACTTTCCTCTAAACTATGTTCCGTATTGTCAAATTATGATATTATTTGTCTTTGGTCTTGTTTGTCTATTTCATATATTACTTTCTAACACTCTGTGGCTAATAAGTTCGTTGTCGTGTTTCATTCATTACACTGTAAAACAACAAGGACAAAACTATTACCAACACCGTAGTCGCCACTGCTTACAATTATGTTTTTTTATTAAGCGTTTGTTTCACAGATTACTTTTTCTAATCTACGGAAACTGTACTGGTTTAAAAAGAACATATTTTAGTTACATGATAAGGTGACTTAAGTATTTAAGGGGGGAGTCTGGTCCAGCCGAGTCTGCTTTTCAATGCGTTTTTTCAAAGATAAAAATTTTCGTTCACGAAATTTTTGTTACTTGTAAAGGTACATTTGAACAAGAAAAAACATACAAATATAAAGATACCAGCTGATCCGGCCAAGCTTTGCTGTGACGTGAAATCATGAACATGAACATGAAGAAAAAATCGTAATAGTGTGAATGTAGAATGCGCATGAAAAAACTCTATAAAATAAAGTTTTCGTTTGTAACCGGGACGCTGCGTTTTCCGGTCTACCTGCTTGGAGAGCACCGCTCCTAACTATATTTACAGGTCGAATTTCATGCCATAACTTTGGGAATGTATTCTCCACATAGGAAGATTTTTAGGCAACAAAAAACAGTTGGTTTTTTGGATCGACTGGACCAGACTCCCTCCTTAAGTGATAGAATAACCGAAGAGAATATCAATATGAGAAAGCCTGAAATCGGAAAAGGAATACCTATGCGCAAAAGCAGGCATTCTTTTGGCTACCCCTACGCAGAAAAAAGTATTGTTTATTTACGTAATGGATATGTACTAACCGCCTCGGTGGCTGTCTGCCAACCATCAGGGTTCATGGACGGCATCAGGTGAATCCTGGTAATCTGAACCAGTCGGCGGATCTCCGCATCGCCCTGCAGGTACCTCTCGCACAAGTAGTCCGCCAGGCCTAGCAACAGCTCCCGGCCGAGCACCTCGTTGCCGTGCATGTTGGCGATGTACTTGAATTCGGGGGTCACTGAGAAAAGAAACAAACAAAAATGCAAGTTTATTATGAGCTGGTGTATGTTTCACCCTTCCGTAAAACGAACAATAAAAATTCAAGCATGCAATTTATTCGGTTCAATGAACGGTGGAAAATATCCTATTCGACTAATTTTCCCAGTTTGCGATTACGTTAATTTCATACTGGAGGTCCCGAGTAAGTAGAAACGACCCGCTCTTTTTCGATAATAATGTCAACCTTGTAAAAATGTTGGGCACGCGTTTGGCGTGTTTCCCGTCTACGCACAATCAATGATGCTAGTTCCTCGAATCATTTTCCATTGTAATAATACCCGTGGAACAAAGTCAGTATTTGATGTATACACTATATATATATATATGTATATATTTTGATGTACACACTTCCCACAAATCAGAATTATTACTATTTAGTTACTGTTATAAGAAAATCAATTCAAATGGGTTTATGAATATCATGTATACGTCTAAACTTAATCAAAATTAATGTGGCCTCTTATGATTATAATTATTTACATTCCAAATAGTTATTTGATTGTTGATAAAGTTCTGGGTGATAACTTTTGACTTAACTTTGCTGATATTTCTTCGAACTTTCTCAGTTAGGTTTTCACGGAAGTTTTAAGAACCAATTTCCAAACACGTCTGACATTTCAACTTCGCCAAATCCAACGTGGGATACTTAAAACCCTAGGCGGTTAATAATACGCCCACTACAAAAAGAAATTTGAAGAAAATTTCTAAAAGTTTTTCGATTTCGAATAAAGTTTGACGAATTTTTTCTCAGACCAATACTGGAACATGGTGATTTCGAACCTAATCCACCATTGTAGGTAAAAATACCAGTTTTCCGTCGATGCGTAAATATGCAGGATACGACAGCATAACTCCCTTTTTTAAAATACGCGCCATTCAGTCCCTTGATAGTCGTAGCGGAGCGCTAGTGATCTCGTTCGAGAGGCGGAAGTATAAAGTTTTGTCCCGACACAGTTTAGTCGCCATCATGCGTTGGAACAGTGAGGAGTGTGCGTTTGCCGTTGAGGCCTACTTTTCGAACGGATGTTCTGTGATCACAACCCAGCGCGCCTTTAGGGTGCGGCATCATGACTTCCTTTTTCTTCTTCTTCTTTGTGTGTCCTATCAGGTCCCCCCGACGTTGGCGATCACTCTGGAAAATGTCTCTCTATATTGTGCTGCCCGGAATAGCTCCTCCTCCTCCTCTTAGCTGGCCGAGTCAAGGCCACGCGCCGCTATTTGGTTTAGAAATCGTGCGTTCAACGAAAAATAAATACACGTAATATCTCATTATATCCCTTTGCCATCCTTGTGATGTTTCATGATTTTTTCCGAACCCCCCCCCTTTCGAGCCTCACGTGATTAATGGACGACCCCAAGGTGCTTTACAGTAATACCTACGCAATTGTCACACCTTATCAGTAATAATATATTAATAAAGTATCTGCCCTTATGACGTAAATGCTGATCATAATGCTCAAGTGGGCAGAATGAGTAGGTTGGGTGTTTATTTTACCGTTCGTCAGCAGAGAATATTGTTTTAGCAATTTCCGAGAAAATACACCCTCGGAATAATGATTTCAGATCTGTTTTTCATGAATTACATTAGCGATATAAGAAGCTTTAAAAACAATCTCATTCCTCCTCCGGTGCTATTCAATATAAAATAACCTGTATTTATTAATTAGCTGAAGTCCCTGGCATCGCCCGGGATTTATAAAAAGTTTTCACGTATTATTTTGAATGTTGAGCATGCAAAATTACAATAACCCATATCTTATTTTTTAATTTTTTTATATGAATACCGTACAAGAGTCCCACCTGCTCCCATCTGGAGCCAGTGAGACTATGGCATCTCCAATGGGGTATTTCCACAATTTTTTTTATTATTGAAAAAAAATAAGCAAAAAATTACGATGATAACGGAATTTTTATTTTATTTTTATGACGACGACTTAACTTTCTATAACGTTTTAAAATACGCCTTTTTAAAATGCCACCAAAACGATGGTTTTGCCACCAGTCACTCTGTGACGTCACAGGCGCCTCTCATCGTGCGATCGCCACCTGTAGTGAGTCCGTAAGTTGTATTTGGTGTTATTTATTGACTTCCAGTTTGCTCGAATTATATCTTTATATTTATCCTATATTTTCCCACTTGCAAAACATGTATAGTTTGGTACACATGTTTACAAATACTACAAGAAAAAACCAAAATAAGATGTTTAAACGACATTTCTAAGGCGACAAAAAATATCGACTGTGTACAATTGTTGGGAGTGCGTTTAATGTGTTTGACACCACCGCCGAAGGGTTCAATGACGCTAGGTCCTCGGAGCATCTTCTATTGAAATACCGGTAGAACAAGGACACCATTCCCATCTGAAACCTGCGCGCTAAACATTGCAATCCGTTTGTTAGAGAGGGAAATCTATCGAACGGACCGCCCGTTTATGCTTTCTGAATTTTCAAATATTTTGGGACTCTAGACCAAAGGTGGCTGCCAAATTCAACAGGTGGACTTGCGATTTGTACAGGGTCAGCAGTTGTGTACTATCTGCAGTATATATTGGCACTATAGTACAGTAAGAAGAAGAAGAAGGAGGCTTCGATGAAGCCCCCGTGCCTTTTTTTCAGATTTAAATTTTAAGCTACAAAAAAAACCTTTCGTTATTGACTATTTAAATTCATAATTTAAACGTGGAAACACCTTTGTATGCAGTCGTAAGATGGATATCATACACAATAATGACTGCCTCCGTGGCCGAGGGGTAAGGCTCTCGACTAGCAATCCCGGCGTTAATATGTATGTATATATATAAATTGAATATATAAATTTTATAATAAACGTTTAAAAAATATATTTTTTATTTATTTTAAATCAAGACAAGAAAAGGGCCGGAATTAATTCTATTTTGTCAAAATATTGAAACCAGTATATAACGTATATAATATGAGAGTTTGTGTAAAAAAAATGTTTTCATTACCATATCGTCTTAGAATCCCGAAATTTAGGGCTTAGAAAATTATTGTTATTCATTGTAGCGTCTATTTTAGGCAAGTTGTCGGATTACGCCGTTAAAAATACTACTGTCAGTCATTACAACTGAACAATATTATATAAAACTATAGAAACATAACACAATCATAAACAATCATCTTAAATATGAAATAAAACCGTCCATAACCCCGAACAAGTCTAGGTTGTTTAGATTTTTGATAGTAACACGGTGATAAACCTCGGAACGGCGACTCTTGCGACGTCATGAATCGTACAAGCAGTCATGGGCCGTTTACGTTTCGTTCCGTTTACGCGTATTTTGAAATCAATAATTATGAATGAAAATATCAAAATTAAACATTTTAAATGCGATAATCAAGTTCAGAAAAATAATCTTTAAATCTTCCACATGTTTTTAGCGGTATACCTGGTTTGTGGAAATACCCCATTGGGGTATTTTGTGAGGCTGAAGGTAGTGGGGAAGGGAAGGAGATGGGAAGAGGAAGGTGGGGAAGTACCTGGCTATTCAGATCTGGTCACAAAACACGGCTAAAGCCATTTCAAGCAATGGTGGTCTTACACCAGGGCGATACTGAGAGTATCTTTCACCCTGGAACGTGCTGCAAATGTACCATATATTATTTTATATGTCTTAATTGCGAAATAACACAAATCAATCAAATAATATTTATTTGCCACGACGGGATTCGATCCCGCGACATTCGGATTGCGAGTCAAGAGCTTTACCGCTAGACCACGCAGGCCGCCGTTATGGGTTAACCCAAGTTTACAAATTCTGATTTAAAAGATGGAAAAAGGGTGTGGGGTTTTTTTCGAGATCTCGTGTAGAAAGTGTACCCACTTTCTTTTATTTTGAAGGTCAAGTGTGCAAATTTTCATCAATCTCGAAATAAAATTGTAGATTTGTATAATAAGCAAATCTACCACACTTATTGACAATGAAGGATGACTACATTCATATCGACTTGTTTTTCCGAAGTTTTTGGGAAACGTAATCTTACACGGCTAGAAGTTAACTCAAAGCACATTTAACACTGATTATTTGCAATTAAAATTATTAGTTGCTATCAATTTAGTCAACATATTAGTCAATCACTCGCGTGCTAATAATGTAATAATGTGAAAACTGTGTTTTTTATGTGAATACCAAGCAAGAGTTATAGTTAATTGGGGTATGTTGTGAGGCGGAAGGTAGTGGAGAGGGGAAGAAGATGGAGAAGAGGGAGGTAGGGAAGTACCTGGCTATACAGATGTGGATACCAAACACTGCTAAAGCTATTTCAAGTAAGGTTTCAATCATGAATGGTGGTCTTACACCAGGGCGATTCTGAGAGTATCTTCTACTCTGGAACGTGTCGCAAATATACTATACGTTATTTTTTAAATGAATGAATTGTGAAATAATACAAATCACTAGAGTCCCAACTGCTCTCGTTTGGAGCCAGTGAGACTATGGCATCCTCAATTGGGGTATGATGTGAGGCTGAAGGTAAGTGGGAGAGGAAGGAAATGGGAAAGAGGAAGGAGGAAAGTACCTGGCTATTCAGACCTAGTCACTAAACACGGCCTAAGCCGTTTTAAGCAACACTTCAATTCTGGATTGTTGTCTTGCACCAGAGCAATACTGAGATTATCTTCCAAGTGTTCGACATTTATAAAATTAATATACCCGTCGATTTATGTCTAAGTACAAAGTATTCAGATTTATGTTTCTGGTAGGTAGCAAGTTAAAAATAGCCAACTAAAAGTATAATAATATACAAATACCACCCCTAAAAATAATTTTATATTTACACATTGAATGAGACACAAAAAAAGAAAACTCGTGTTGAAACGGAAAATACTCGGCGGACAGATCCGCTGAGTACTCGTACATTCGTGTGAAAATTCTGCCCTTCTATGCTTTGTCTTTTAATGTTTTTCGACTTTATATCCGGGTTAAATCTTCCCCACAGGAAAAACTAAACCCTTCCATACATAATATTAATTACACTTTATAATGTCCTCATTAATAATATAAATCGCGTATTATATATATGTATTGGGTTAACTCTAAGAAGTAGGATGTACGTAACCGCAGAATAAAGAATATATTTGGAGGAAATTTTGGTCTCCGGTGACTTTTTCGACGATTTTTTTTTCAAAAATTCTTCCACATGTCGTCACTGGTCACTTAGCCGAGTAGCCGTCCAACCTCTTACCCCACCCCAACTGTCCAACACCGTCTATTTTTTTGTTTTTGTAGAAAAAAATACATCAAAAATGTCACCGAAGACCAAAATTTCATTTATATTTTTTACTCCCCGAGGCTCCGAGGAAAATAATTTTCCCCAGGGCCTCCTGTGTGGAGTTAATATAAAAAGGGTAGTACTGCAAAATAGTGCTAAAAATTATTGAGTACTTTAGAATTAATAGACTTGACTTCCGGAAATTAGCAGCCGGATTCAGACCATCAAGAATTTTTCTTTTCGATCCTAAAAGAGTTCTTCTGAAAATTCCTCAAACAAAAGAAGATAACTCTGATGTGAGTGACATATGCTAGGGTCGGAATTTGCGGCTTTTACATAAGCGTTTGCGGCTCTTCGGCTCTTCAGACATCAATTGCAATTTCACCTCTTCTCAACCAGCCTTATGAGATGGAGCCACCGAACAATTATTTTTTTGCATTCCGAACACAAAACCGGTTTAAGTTTAATAAGGAGTCTGTTTATAGAAACATTTAAACGAGTAGAAGTGTGACATTACAGTAAGAATGTAGATAACACAAAGTAAATCGTTCCACCACATTTTTAACACAGTACGATGACAACCCCCCCCCCCCCCTACCCCCGTTATAATATGGCTCTCTGATATATTTGTTATCCTGTTTTTTTGACAAATTGGCTCTTCTCACTTGACAAACTATCGACCCCTGGCATAGACCAATCTGGAACAGAATCCTTCACTTCTCTGTTGGAGGATGCTAGATCAATTAATTATGGGAAAAATCACGAAATCTGTCAAAAATTTAAACAAACGATATAGGTGGTACCAGGCACATATTTAAAATAAATTTTGATTGTAATTATTAAAAAAATAAATAAGCTCTCTGATTATAGGTAGGTACCTACTTAATCGCTTGTCCGAACAAAAAGGTCCAATTTTGAAAAGACAGAAAATTTAAAGCAAAACTGATTTTTAAATGTTTAATTAATGAAGAAAATATTAGCGACACTCAATCGAAAATCTCATGAATAATCAGAAAAAGGTACGGTCACATCTAGGAATCGAACTTAGGACCTTGGTCTTACCGGGGCGGAGCTCTTTTTAAAGTTCATTGAACCGGAGTTACAGACAGACAAGCAGCCGGATTTAGTATTTTTGATGGTCGATGTTAATACAATGTAACAGGTAGATAACTAAGGTACTCACTAACATTGTAATATATTATGTACGTAGATTCAATTTGATGTGATTCTACTGATTATGAATACCTATGCACCTAAGAATGCTGACATGATTGTAAGGTATGTTTTAATTTAGACTTACTTAATTCATGGTGTCCAGGGTGCGTAGAGAACTCGATGACGTGTAGGGGTGTCCCCCTAACAGATGGCTCGCTCAGCCGATAAACACGGGTCACATTCTTACACTTGTTATGCACGCTCTCCAGCACGTCCAGTAGCTCGTCGTTGTTGTGATGTTTCCATTCGAACGTGGCCACCGCCAAATTAGCGGATAATAATATGACGAGAGGAAAAACTAAAGCTAGACGCGCGCGCGCCATGATGCAGCGCGCCAAGGAATGACCACGGACCGGACGCCGGACACGGACCAGGCGAGGGACAACTAATTTACCAATGATACGCCAAACCAAATGTTCACTGCTCACGCGTCGACGGTTTAGGGGAGATTGCGCGGGATTATTGATCCGAATTGCCGCTTTTTGACAGCTGGCGATTGCAAGCGCTCCTGGCGGTAGCTTTTGGAAACGTTTCACAAATTTTTGAAAAAGTTTATTTATTTCTTTATTTACTCTTATATTCAAGCTTAGTATGTTTTAATACATATGCATTGGTTCTCTGTGCGTGGTTGTTCGTCCCCGTGAAACGAACTCAAGTTTGCTTTAAATTTTTGTATCACTTTCAAAATTAGAATCATTTGCATGACGAATTTAGAAGTACCTACCAATAATATAATATGTTTCTATTTAAGAACTGATTTATCAAGAATCAAGAATTCAGAATATCCCATGATTTTTAGGGGTCTGCGCTAGAACCAAAAATTATCAAAAAATAGCAGCACAATAATTAAGTTGTTTTTGTTGATGTGTTGTTGTTGAATACGAATGTGAAAGTTTGTTTTTTTCAGCATTAGATTTAATTAATGTTTTACATATATATATAAAAATACTAATTAAAACTCCAAAATGAATGTACATATTTTTAATAGTGTTCTAAATTAGTTTGTTATGCGTTTTTTTATGTTATTTTATGCTAAATCTTTTATGCTGTGCTAAAGTATTGGAAATAATTTTAATATTTTCCCTTATTTGAGTCGAATCTCACAACTTTCCTAAGCGCGTAATGGCGACTGATAAATGAATATATTTGATATAATATTATAATAATTTTTTTATATATAATTATAGTTAGTTTTTTTTTTCTGTTTGGTAGTGTTGGCTGTAACCCCCCTTGTACTGCGATGTCACGCAAGAGGGTCACTACCCGGAGGGTCAGTAACTAAGGCACCCCTATTTGGGGTATTTTGTGTGCAGGTTCGTCCCCTCTAGTAAATGAACTAGTTTGTGCTTAACTATCTGATAATATCGATTTTTATCCATTTTTCTCTAACTCTGGCAATGATATATGCTTCTTACGCTATCCGAGTTGACTCTGCCTTAGTTGACTTTAAGGGATCAATTGGATCTAGGCTCTATCGTAGTATATTAAGGTATTTATATTTTAATCACAGTCACGATCAAGGTTTTTTGCATTTTTTCAGTTGATTCTTTTCCAGGGGCTGCCCTAGTACATTGTATTCCAGTTTACCTTATTTCAGTTGACCTCACTCAGAGACAACTATCCCAGTTGACTCCGTCTCCGTTGTCTCCCTATTCCGGTATATTATGTCCCTTCATTCTCTCCCAATTGACTCTATCCCAGTTGATTCTATCCCAGTTGACTCTATCCCAGCGACCTCTGTCCTACTTAACGCCATAGCAGTCTTCCACTTCCCCAATATCCGCTGTTGATCCGCCCTGGCCTTCTCGGCGCGCCCCAAGAAGACCTCCGCCCCGAAGACTAGGCACCCCGCAACGGAACCCAGCACGCACAGCATAAGGGGGCCCTGCAGGTGGGTCACGCCCAGCGCGCGGGGGCCTCCAGAGCTCGACTTGCGCCCCAGGGAAAGGCGAACGCCCAGCTGCACGGCGAAGTTGGACCACTTCAACACCACCTTTGGGAAATTATTTGTTTCAGGATATTTAAATTTTCTTTGTTAAATAAGGCTTTATTAGTTATGTAATAACCATTGACCTGATATACTTGGTCGAAGGTAATAACAGAACTAATAAATTAGTCCTAAATATGAATGCTTACATAATATGCACATGATAGTATTGTATGATATGAAATTTAATCAGAAATTTTAATACACATTCGTTTATTAAAATCAAAGAGAATGTGGTTAAATAGAATTTCGTTAATCGAAGAGAATGTGGTTAAATGGAATTTTGGTAATTAAAATCAAAGAAAATGTGGTTAAATGGAATTTTGTTGATTAAAATCAAAGAGAATATAGCGAAATGGAATTTTGTTAAATAAAATCAAAGAGAATGTAGTTAAATGGAATTTTGTCGATCAAAATCAAAGAGAATGTTGTTAAATGGAATTTTGTTAATTAAATCAAAGAAAATGTGGTTGAATGGTATTTTGTTAATTAAAATCAAAGAAAATGTGGTTAAATGGAATTTTGTTAGTTAAAATCAAAGAGAATATAGTGAAATGGAATTTTGTTAATTAAAATCAAAGAAAATGTGGTTAATTGTAATTTTGTTAATTAAAATCAAAGAGAATATAGTGAAATGGAATCTTGTTAATTAAAATCAAAGAGAATGTAGTTAAATGGAATTTTGTTGATCAAAATCAAAGAGAATGTGATTAAATGGAATTTTGTTAATTAAAATCAAAGAAAATATGGTTAAATGGAATTTTGTTTATTAAATCAAAGAAAATGTGGTTGAATGGAATTTTGTTAATTAAAATCAAAGAAAATGGGGTTAAATGGAATTTTGTTAATTAAAATCAAAGATAATATAGTGAAATGGAATTTTGTTAAATCAAATCAAAGAAAATGTGGTTAATTGTAATTTTGTTAATTAAAATCAAAGAGAATATAGTGAAATGGAATTTTGTTAATTAAAATCAAAGAGAATGTAGTTAAATGGAATTTTGTTGATCAAAATCAAAGAGAATGTGGTTAAATGGAATTTTGTCAATTAAAGTCAAAGAGAATATGGTTAAATGGAATTTTGTTAAATGTGAGAATCGCACATCTGTTCGCTGACTTTCTTTCTCCCCCCCGTCTTGAGCCAGCGAGATTATGTCATCTCTAATTGGGGTACGTTGTGAGTGTGGAAGAGAAGGTGGTAGAGTACCTGGATGTTCACATCTGGTTACCATATACGGCTAAAGCTATTTCAAGCAACGTTCCAATTTGTAATGGTGGTCTATTACCAGAGCGATATAGGAAGTATCTTTCGCTCTGGAACATGCCGCAAATATTTTATATATTATTTTTATTTATTTAATCAATAGTGAAACAACACAAATTAATTAAATAAATTAAATACGCGACCTCCAGATTCGTAGTTGCGGACCTTACCCCTCAACCACGGTAAGGCAACAAAATGAAGTAGCAATAAACTGATTGACAAGTTACGTTCTTCTATGTATATTCTTTTTGTGAATATTAATGTAATGAGTTTCATTCTTCATAAATTAGGACGATAGGTCTTTTGTTATCATTGTATCCGGTTCAGATAAACCGAGTATCCTTTATTTACACCCATGAAAAGATTACAAAACAGTCATATTTCTGTTTTATATACCTACGTTTGCGAAGATAAAGGCGAACCGACCCACAAATTACTGGAAAGGAACAAAGCAAATCTTAGTTCGTTTCCCATAATTCGTGGTTCGGCTCGCTTGGGTATACGCAGCCTTAGATGGTTGATAGATTGCCTTACCTTAGCCGATTTTTTTTCAAATTATGTAATACTTTTCAAAAAATGTTAAAAGGGGCCCAACTCAAGAACGGGTTGCTTCTTCGACTCGTTCTTGAGTTCAACAATCGGCTGTGGAACGATTTGCCGGTCTTTGTGTTTCCTCTTTCCTACAACATGGGTCTCTTCAAGACCAATGTTCATTCCTTCCTTTCCTCAAAAGATCCTTCATAGAGCATCTCAGATGACGTAGGCCCCGAGGGAAATTATTTTATTCCGGACCTCCTGTGTGGAGTTAATGTTAAAAAAATCTGATTTTGATTAAAGTATTCTTCTAAGTTTTGTGTTGTGAGGGTCTACTGAGGTATTTTAAGTTTGTTAAATTTACTAAAACACACTTGAGCAACTTCGAAAATACCATTTCTTAAACACCTGGCATCGCGGAAACCTACCCTTAGAACCTGCGAACGCTTGCGGGAATTACTTCAAGCAGGGGCAAGCTGCTAATAATTTCATCTTTATGATTATTAGCAACTTGTTTTTGATCTACAGCTATAACAAACCCTGTGGTGGAACGTAGAGTCAAGGTACTAGTACTGAACGGCCTCGTCCATCAGGGACAATCCTCACCTGTGTCTCCCAGGCCTGTAGTAACCCCGCCTGATGTAGCCGGCCGAACAGCTTGTTTAGGCGCCTGGTAAAAGGAGAGCTCTTCCTGGCCATCATCACGCACTGCTCCCAGTAGATGTCCTGCGACATCAGCTGCAAGAAGGGAACAGCCTCTTCTGTCACGTATTCGCCTATCGCAAAATGACCTTAAACCAACGGAAAGTGTCAAGTGTTTTTTTTTTAAATAAAACCTTATTAACTTTTTATTATAATACTTCGCTATTGGAAATCTTTACATTACTTTATAGCCTTTGATACAGACTTTCCCCAAGTGTCTATAGTTTTTGCCAATTATTGATGGCTCTCACCCTTATAAGACAGACTTATTTTTGGGTCGCTAGCTCTGATGAAAGAGGCCTTTAGTTTCTTTTCCCAATGAGATTGTTATTCAATGGAATTTAAATTCCAATGGTCTTCTGTCCACGTGCCCAGCAGATGCCCACTTGGGTGTGAAGATTGTGATGGTAAATTAAAGAATTAACCATAAATTAATGAAAATAATAAATCAAATTAATTAATAACAAAAATTAAAAAACTTTTACTTGATAGAATCTCCGAACATATTAATCACATCTTTTAACCAAATCAACATCTGGGCAGATACCAAATCTCTCTTCATACGAACGATTTATGTCATGTTCAATTGAAAATAAAACCCAAGTAGACTCAATAAACACAAATTTTGTAAAAGCGTTGACAAAGTTATTCTTCTCAATAAACTTATTAAATTCGGAATAGAAGGTAAATTGTTGAAATGGATGAAGAGCTACTTAACTAGCAGAATTTTTCAAGATAAAAATAATTTTAGCCTCTCACACAAATTCATGGCTATTGACGGTGTACCTCAAGGGTTGCATTTAGGACCAATACTTTTCTTACTTTTTATAAATGATATTGTCACTGTTTTTGATAATAATGTTGAAGTGTTGCTTTTCGCCGATGATCTAAAACTATTTGAACTTATAAAAAAATATGGATGACTGTATTCACATTCAAATAAATTTAAATAAGCTACAAAGTTGCAAACTGAACAAACTTTACATAAACATTATTAAATGCCACATAATAAGATCTTTCTGAGTAAATCAACTTTTATCTATCAATATAAAATAAACAGTGTTTCCCACTTTTCTCACCCCTGTCAACAAAATTTATGATCTTGGCACTATTTTCTAATCTTTTCTAATAAGTTAATTTTCTTTCACACATTAATCTAATAAAGGATTGGAAATGCTTGGCTTCATTCTCCATAATGGCAGAGACTTTCAAAATATTACACCATTAAAAATATTATATTCTTCTCTAGTTCGAAGTCAAATCGAATATAACTCTCCCATTTGGTCCCCTCATTTTAAAATTCACTCCAATTCCGTTGAAAAAAATCAGCATAAATTCCTAAGACATATTTACTATAAACTCAGTCTACTTACAGAAATAATAAGTTACGACCAAATGATGAAAGAAATAAAATTTTGAGATAGAAGACTTATTTCAGGGTTTACTTTTATATTTGAATGTCGTTAATGGTCCTGATTTTTTAAACTTAATTACATTCCATATGTCAACCAGAACTATTCGATCTAAATTTATTTTTTTATTGATTAGTAACTAGATAATACGCAGTTGACAACACTTTCTCAGAAGTATTAGATATATGCAACTGCATAAAATATATACAAACAGGCTATAATAACATATACCAATAATAATAAACAGTGTTATAATAGTACCTACTATCATTTTGTATGGGTTTTATATAATTTAATCATGATTACTGTTACACATAATTATTATGTACATCACAAGCCCGTACTGGCATAAATTAATATAAATAATAAATTAAACTACGTTATCATAAATACGGGTTGAACGGATAGTTTTACACACCTGCTGGAAGCCTCTCAACACTGTAGGCAAAATCTCTAGTTTTTCCTCTCGCTTTTAACTTATCGAATGGCCATTTCTTGAAAGATTTCACAAGGTGCTTCATGTTTGGCTGTAAAAACGTGATAATGGTTGTATATTGTATTGATAAATTTTATTATCTACATATTTATTTGTTGTTGGTAATGTTAATTTGTTTAATGTTCTGACAATACCTCCGTGGCTGACAAAATAGAAAATATCCAAGCATCGTGCGTCGCACCCCAGTCCAAGTTACTGTCAGCTAATTGCTGTACTGTATCAATGGGATCATCGTATCTGGAATTACGTTTTCAAGTGATAAAATTTTGAGTAATACCTTATAACTAAACTAAATTATATTGTTACATAGTCGTTACTATCGTTGGCACTCCTTGGCTTGGCTAAAAGAAACTTTGAGATCAATAATTTTTTGCCTTAAAAAGTGAATGCGGCCTTTGAAAAATATCATGGAAACGCAGGAGTAGAGAGGAGAACCCAATAAAAGAATACATGCATTATTCACAGTGATACATTTGAGTAACAAGCCAACTAGATTTGTTCGTTGGATGAAACCAGAGAGACAGAATAAACACATAAGTAACTTACATAGGAACAGTGATGCTGCTGGCAAGTCCGCTAGAGTAGATATTTGACAATATCAAGCTAAATAAGAATAGCAACGCTATCACTGTTCTCAATGATGGCGGTGGTTGCTTCACGGATGGATCCTAAATATTAAAAAAACTGCATTAAAAGACCAGATCATCAACGTATGAACATTAAATGTGTTTTGTACCATTTACCTGCAATAGGATGATGCCCACCACTCCAAGAACTGATTGTACGACTGAGAAGGAGTTCTTTCCAGAATTGGCAGTGATGAACACTGCAATAGTGGAGTACACGATGGATATGATCACACACCACCACATTACTGCGTTGAAGGGCAAAACGGGGAGCAACCAGCTCGCCACTAAACTGCAACCAAATCACAGAAAGAGCAATACCATGAACAATAATTGTGCAACAACCATATTGATACGAATCAAAATGCTTGTGAAAACATGGGTAGTTATATAGTACATGAATTATTTATCCTGCTTCCCTAACATCCCACAGATATTATGGAGTAAGCTTAAATAGAATTAACCTCCATCTTTTTCTTCTACTTCCTCTCCCCCACAATTCACATTTCTTCAATAGGAGGAGGAAAGAACCAGAAATCCGTGTTGTGAGATGGAGGAAACACAAAAGCCGGCAATTCGTTCTACAGATAAGATGACACAATCTCATGCGGATATTAATTGTCAATGCCGGGCACATGGAAGAAAGATCTAGAATATAGTTTTTCGGTTCATCTTTCGCTAAAATACTGGTTTAACATGCTTCCAGCATGCACTTACTTTATTCCTATGACCAAATAGAGAACTCTTTGTCAACAAACGCGATCTTTTAAATGGATGACTTAGATTGGTAAGGATGATCGGCTATTTTTTACCATTACCTTGGAGCAGGAGCGATGACTGTAATTCCAGTTCGTATAACTGGCATGGTTAGGTCCAGAAACATGTATTCGTGGTACCAGGTGTACAAAGCGCCTACGGAAAACACCAAACAGCATATAAATTGCAATTAAATTAGTCTCGACTAATTACTCAACTAAGAACTGAATTTGATCTACTATACTATTTCTCCTGTTCAGAGAACAGAGGTCGGTTTTTTTTAAATGGGTTTATTTATTTATTTATTTATAGTTGTTATACGCCCATAGGGGCTTTTACATAGATTATAAAATAATATTTAAGATATCGAGGATTATACATAAATAGAATTTACATCAAAAGTTATAAAAATGAAAACATTTTAAAAATATACAGGTAGTTTTTGAAAAATATAGCGTAAAATCGTGAAATATTTGAAACAATATAACATTTGACAATAACATAGAATAAAATATAATATAAAACATTACAATAACACATCACATCGTTAAATATATTATACCCACGTTACAATAATTTGTAGGATTCCACAAAGTGTTGGTTTAAATTGCATTTTAGATTATAAAGGGAATCAGCGAATATATCTACAATATCACCAAACTTGTTGCCTAAATCATGCATCCTATTGGTAAGTGAGTGTGATTGATAGTTGGTTGTGTATGTGTTGCAAAAGAATGTAATATTTTGTCTAGTATTCCTTGTCGGTACATGGAGTTTAATAGTAGTAACAGTGGCAGGGCTGTCAATTAGGTTGTTCATGACTCTGTATAATAAAATTAGGTCTAAAATGATTCTTCTGTCAGATAGCATAATTAAATTAAGTCGATTCATCAAACTTAAATAATTAATGTTTTCTATTGGGATTTTGAGCTTGAAATTTAAGTACCTAAGAAATTTGTGTTGAACCCGTTCTATTTTGTTAGAGTGTACTTTATAGAAAGGACACCAAATAGGTGAATTATATTCCACTTGATTTCTAACTAATGAAATATAGAGTGTTTTCATGCAATCCAAGGACTTAAAATCAGTTAAGGTTCTACAAAGGAAGCCAAGCATCTTTAAAGCCTTATTAGTTATTTCATCTATATGTGCTGTGAAAGTTAAGTTTGAATCGAATATAACTCCCAAGTCACGAATTTGTGATACTGGTGTTAATTTAACATTATTTAAATTATATTCATGTAAGATTTGAGAATGAGTTCTGGAAAATCGTATTACTTGACATTTCTCAATGTTCAAAAATAACATATTTTGTTCGCACCATTTAAAAAGTTAATCTAAATTAGCTTGTAAAATTAGGCAATCATGTATATTTCGTATTCTTTTAAACAATTTTAGATCATCTGCAAAAAGTAGGACTTGTACATCTTTGAATATATTTACGATGTCATTAATGAATATTAAGAAGAATATTGGGCCGAGGTGGGACCCTTGCGGGACACCACTTGTGGCCTCGAATACATAGGATTCTATAAAATTAATCCTGACACTAAGCACTCTATTACTGAGGTAACTGTTAATCCATGTCAATAAACTACCTTTGATGCCCAACAGTCTGAGTTTAGATATAAGAATGTGATGTCGAACCTTATCAAATGTTTTACTGAAATCGGTGTAAATAGAATCCACTTGTTGTTTCAGACTAAGGGATTCGCATATGTAATTATTATAGATAGTTAAATTACTTAAGATTCAGACTAAGGGATTCGCATATGTAATTATTATATATAGTTAAATTACTTAAGGTAGATCGATCTCTGATAAAGCCATGTTGGTTAGGAACAATAATATTGTTGATAGGTTTTACAATGGTATCTAATACTAATGACTCGAAAAGTTTGGGTAAAGCAGACATAATACAAATAGGTCTATAGTTTGATATATCGCTTTTGTCACCTTTTTTTATGAAAAGGCGTTAAATAACTCTTTTTCCACAGAGCCGGAAAACAGCCAGAAGCTAAGGATTTGTTAAAAAGTTTATGTAAGGGATATATCAAACTATCAATGCAAGTTATTAAAAATATGGGAGGAATACCATCCGGTCCAGCAGATTTATTACTATCTAATGCTTTAATGCCCCTTTCTATGAATTCTAATTTTATGAAACATTGGCTTAGGTTTAATGACTCTTCCACTGGAGTACTGGAGACTGCATTGACGGGAATATCTTTATCGTAAACACTTTTAAATGAGTCAGCAAAGAGATTAACTATACCCTCAATACTGTTAGTACATTTTTCTTTAAAGTACATGCTATTAGGATATCCACAGTTGTCTTTTCGTTGAGATTTAGTAAAATTCCAGAATTTTTTCACATTGTGATGATGTACCTCATTTTCTATTACGTTAACATAGTCACTATAGCATTTTAACGATAATTCTTTACATTGTTTTCGTAGTTTAGTAAATGTTATATAATCGTAAGGATTTGTGGAATGTTTATATTTTCTATGTTGCTGTATTGATTCATAATAACTTCTTCAACTTACCATATCCAATATCGGCTACGTCGGTAACAACATTTCCAATAATTCCATTTCCCGTGCGATTATCAAAAATTTCTCCCCATTCTAAAGAATCGTCCCTGATAATTTTTATTGTACAGTTGCTCCAACTATTAAAAAAATGTGTATATAAACGGTTATTTCAAAATATCTAGCGCAAGATCGTAGCTTTTAATGCCACTAATGAAGGTCAGTGCCGGATTTATCATTGATTTTCATAGAAGTTATTTAAAAGAAAAAATGATTTTAAAGTGAAGCAAGGCTTTCTCTAATCTCATGAAGATTTGTTATCGAAATTTGTGAAAAATATTTTATTAGTTGCCAGGGTTATCATTTTCGAACGGCTTGAATTTCTTGTGAAAACAAAAATAGATTTCGACGATTCCAAAATTGATAATTTTGGCACTGCGTAAATCTTATTATATATTATTTTATTTAAGTCTTGATTTGTAAAGCATCAAATGTGTTGATTGTAATCAAAATAATTTGAATTCCTTACATGCAAAATTCTCGGGCCGCTCTGTACTCCGTACCGTCTACAACCGTATTATTATTTTCATCGAACTCAAATATGGAATATGGTTTATAATTAAATGTCGCCATTTTGACAGTTCTTCCTTGCAAGTTGGAAACTTTATCCGGAAACAGGTTGGCTTTCTTCTCGAAACTTTGGCTTTCCGACATCCATACATCTAAAATGATCAGCTCTCTTTCTGATAAATATTTTTGAGTTCCTAATTCGTACAAGGTCTCGTTAGAACCTTCACTGGTTTTGTTGACAGGGAGTATTAAAAGGATATCCGGCACGAATTCAACTGCTGGTATTTTAAGGAGTTGGATCAATTCTTCTCTTGAGTTGGGGTTGTGTTCATTTGGGACAAAGATCAATTTTCTATTGCCCCTTCTCTGATTTGTTACGTGAATATTTTCTTCAAACTGGGCAATAAATGTTTCTGGATTAACGATGTTGATAATAAAATCAGAGCAGCCCAAGTCCAATGACTTCAATATCAATGTTTGCATCGTGTTTTCGTCGGAAGATGAAGAGTAATGTAAAAATGGAATGTCTGTTTTTTCCAAAAAAATATCAGTTACATTATCAGTAACAATTGTGACACAGTACGTTTTTAATAAATAATCTTGAACAATGATGTTTACAAGTATTTTAATATTATCGGACAACATTTTGAAGTGAATGTTTTGACCTAACTACAAGTAGCTCACAGCTTTATGGCGAACGATGCTAAGGAGTTTCGTGATTATATAGCATTTCAGATGATGTTTTCTTTAATACATCCATTACTAAGTAAATAGAAAGTCTCATTATATTTAAGTGTATCGTGTTTCATTTGCAAACAATAAACATTCGTGATGTAAAACCGATAATTTATGAATAATATATAACTTTTATTAGCTTAACGATTCGTTTAAACAATGTGAATACAGACTCTTGAATAATTTATCCGAACAAGGCAAATTAACTGGACCATCGACCATAGCGCATCGCATCCAGTGGAATGAGTTTACAACTGCAACCGATCGAATGCATCATTAAAGTAGAATATTATTATTAATAAATTAATATTCCATGCATGTTTATTATTCTATCGTAGGACCTAGGAGGCAGGGGCAGCATACTTTGGAACTAGAGTCCAGAACCGAATTTTGTTGGAAAATCTTTCAAATTTCGTTACTAATATGTATTTGTTCACAATAATAATTCACTTTCGTTTAATAATAAAAAAATAAAATTAAATTTAAACAGGGTGTTGGATAAACTGATTTCTAGTATCATAGGTACATACCTACGTGTTAGCTATGTTATAACTTTCTCTTGATATAATAACTTGAACACCGAGTAAGAAAATGGTTCTCGCTTCCTAAGGGTAATTTTTGTGGTGCTTATAACAGGCCTCACCAAAAGTGCTCGCCACCAAAAAGCTTCACGGGCCGCAGGTTCCCAACCCCTAATCTAAAAGGTCCGACAGACTCATTACATTCCAAATGCGATTGTATGGCGAGCGATCTATTGAAATAGGCCGAGCCAAATAACGCCGGCGCTTTTATAGCTAAGTCTGTCGGTCTCTTAAAAGGTATCGGAAAGAGAAAACAACGAGCTTTATATTCAAATCGATTTACATTCGTATCAAAAAAAAAAATTAACCTACACTTTTATGAAAACAAAGGTTCCGATCGCAATTTGAAAAAGAAAAAAAATTATGAAAATTTGTGAACTTTTAAAGATTTTTTTTACATGAAATGACAAAAAAGTAAATAACGTTTATTTTTAATAAAATATGAGTGTATTTTTATTTAAGTTACAAAAAACGTAAGGTGGGCCATTTTTAAAACTTTTTAAAGTTTTCATTAAAAAAATATATATTTAAAAAATTACATGGTTTTTTCTAATAATAATATTTGAAATCGTATTTCATCACCTTTTGAAAATAGTTATTAGTTTTCGAAAAGGTTTACAAATATTCCATTTATTGGGTTTTTTTGCTGAAAGGAAATATTTTTACTTATCTGACAAAATACACTCAATTTTGAAGAGCAAACTTGTGAAAAGTGTTTTAAGCTAAAATAATTAAATTGGGGCCATCTGTGAATAGGTAGATTACAATGCAGATTCCGAAACTCATTTAATAAAGGTCCTTATTATATAATAGTCGAGAGTCTTACCTCGGGGCCACGGAGGCCGTCAGATTACAACATAAAAGAAGAATTATTTTCTTCCATGCGTAGGTACTTACAACAAAAAAGTAATATCTGTCATTCTTTTGTAATGCATTATAATTATAACTAATCGTATTAATATCTTCCATCTGCTTTATGGAATCAGTAATATTAGACAACTTTACTGATTTGTATTGTATTGTACAGTGCCCTCTATTAACGAGTAGCGCAATTATTATCACAACAACGATTGTTGTTTCTAGATAATAATAACAGCAGTTCTACTGGGACCAGTAGACCGTTTTCGTTAAGTTTCCCCTATCGACCAAGACAAGTGTTCCGACGGTTTCGCCACTATTCTTGTTTGTTTAGTTTGATGGACTCAGTGTCTGTGGGGACATTGATAAATAAATCATACCTACAAACTATTATTATACTCCTCTAAGTTACAGGCAAGCAGGCACTGGGCGAAAGGAATGCATCGTGCCCTTTTTTATAAACCTGCGGAGCTTTAGACGAACTCAGGGGATAATAGGGTAATTTGCATTGCGCCGTTTTTCGGCACAAATCACCTCAAGAGCGCCATACAAATTTTTGTTTTCCAGGTCCTACCGGTGGCGTAGCTAGAGGGGGCGGCGGGGCGGCCTGCACCGGGTGCACCCGATAGGGGGTGACGCCCGACCGTGAAAAAAACTTACGAAGGTAGAATATTGCTACAAAAAATATTTTACACATGAACACTATCTGCTATTTATATTTTCGTATCTTTATGGCTCGGTCGGTTGGGGATTTTGGGGGGATGTTCCTAGCTCTAACTATTGCTCGGTTGGAGATTCCCCTGAAATATTCCTTGCTTGTCACCTGTATCGTTCTCATTTCTTTCATACTTTGTTGAAATGAATATTAACTCTTGAAGTGAATAGTTACCTACTGATTGACACGAATTAGTGAAAAAGCTGTTATTCCATTATTGTTTTTAATAACTTAGGTACGCCTCATACGTTATAGGTACGAATGTATAGTAATGTTACATATTAATGTAAACAAGCTTATGGGTCCGAGTGGTCAAAAGTATTGTAAGACATCTTTAAAAAAATGAGGTTAGTGGATTGAATGGTTAATTTTTTTGTAATAAACGCAAAACCTAAGTACAATTACAACAGAATTGATCGAAAACCGACTGAAAAAGATTATCAATCTACCGTATATTTTTTTCTGTATTTCATTGTTGTGTGTATATAAATAAATAATTAAGCAAAAATAATAAATAATACTTTAAAAATAATAGTAAGAGAGTTTTTATACATTTGACTAGTTAGTAATAATTTTATTTTTTAAGAAGTCGAAATTTGCATTTTGAATTATTATACTTTTTCTACTTTAGGTGTTATACCACCCAATTTATATATATTTATAACAATTAAATATTAATACTACCCAATATTACATAAAATTTTCTACGAAAAACCTACATTCGGCATTCAACGTAGGCACGTCCTTCATCTTCCTCCTTGAAACTTTTATGTTCTTCCAAATTCTTTCATAAATTGTGAAAAGTTCCCTTGGGAGTCCCAACTGTTCCCGTCTGGAGCCAGTGACACTATGCATCCCCATTGAGGGATGTTGTGAGGCTGAAGGTAGTTGGGAGGAGACAGAGATGGGGAAGAGGAATCCAGAGCAGCACCTGGCTTTTCAGATCTTCCCACTAAACACGGCTAATGCTATTTCAAGCAACTTTTTTAATTTTAAATGGTGGTCTTACTCCAGGGCGATACCGAGAGTATCTTCCACTCTTGAACATGCCGCAAATACACAACATATTATTTTTTAATTAATAAATTGTAAGATTAATCGAATAAGATTTGAACCCGTGACCTTAAGATTGCAAGTCGAGAGCCTTACTCTCGACCACGGAGGCTGTGTTGACGGCATTTAGTGTATAATCTTCTATTACGTACCAGAGCATGAAGGAGACATTTAGGAAACGGTAGCCTGCAAATATTAATCTGATAATTACGTGCAAATAAGCATTTTTACGTTCACATAAATTACGGAAACATTAAAAGGCAATAATCTAATAATGGTTATAAGATAATAAATTATAATGAAGGTCCGAGGGCTGGTATTAAATCTTAAATTTAATGTAAGCGATAACTATCTGTCCGATAGCTTTATATATACAGAAGTAGGTAAAATACGTAGGATAACCGATTTACACGGTAATGGTCCATACCTTTAGAATAAGCTGCATAGTAAGGTTCCTTTTTTACAGATTTTGATCCCATTACTTATCACTGAAACAACTTGTGCTACAATCATTTTACAACCCGATGACCATGTGCAGTAATCCCAGAGAGAGCTCGTGTATGCGCACGTCATCGACGATCGTCCTCTTTCCTACCGCACTACTTGTATGATAACGAAGAAGACAGAAGATTACATCACGGACGACCTCTCTCTGGGACTAGTATATGCATTTATAATAGAAAGTGTATTATTTTTTTGTTGAATTTTATATTACTTAGGGGCCATCTATAAATTACTTCAGACGAATTTCATGATTTTTTAACCCCCCCCCCCCCCTGTCCCTTTGTGAGGCAATCTTCACATTTGTGAGACCCCTCCCCCCTAGTGTGACGTCACATATTTTGCAATTTTACATCTAAAAATAATCAAAACGGTATTTCAAATTTTATTTTTACTAACCCCCCCCCCCCCTATACTCCTTGTCACACAATGTCACACTTCTCTACTCCCCTCCCCCCTTAAGGTGTGACGTAATTTATAGATGGCCCCTTACTATAAAATTTCGATGACATCTGGTTACTTTTTTACATGAGCTCCACATAGAAACCCTGAGGAGAATATTTTACCTTGGGGCCTGTGTGATCGTATGGGATGCTGCGTGGAGGGTTTTTAAAGGAAAGGCAGGAGAAGAAGTACTGGTAAGAAAAAAGGTGTAAGGGGTGGGTAGGAAACTGGGGGTCAGTGTGTCCAGCAATGACGGACGTATGAATCAATCCTTCCAACCGCGGTGCAAGGTGAGGGGTCGAGAGAGTCCGACTGGAGAGATCAAGAGGCCTCCATCAAACTGCCTCTCTCGATCCGGCCGTAGGTGGGCAGACGCATACGCCGTCAAAAGACCTAGACAAAACTCACCCCATGAAACCGATCACCCTTGCTAAAACACCAAACGCAGCGAACCTCTTGGGGTAACCTATGGCAGAGATGTTCGTTATCCAATAAATGGTTTCGGGGGCGGCAGTACCCACACCTCCAAAATTATGCCGCAGATTGTGCTATCGGGTGTCTTAAACTACGGAAAACCTTATAAAAACGTTATAATATCGGCCGTTAGTAGGAAATTAGAGGTAAAAGCAAAGTAAATGGTTGGTACTGCCCCTCTAAGTATTCACAATGCACTGATTTGGATTGTGTGGAAACGGCAGCTGGTTGTGATTATTACAGTACTTACGGTGATATTCAATATTATACCCAGCTATAAAGTTATAATCATTCATACTTATAAATCAATAATAATTTCGTAAGACGGAAATTCGCAAAGCCCTATTATCGTTACTAAATATCTACAAGCTAATAATTTGCCTCGATTTAAAAAAGGTTTCGTGTTGCACGAAGAGAGAAAACCTAATATTTATACTATAAACACTCATCAATAGTATATCGTTAGCACAGGGGTTGGAAAACGTATAATATCAATCGGGGTTAAAAATTTTATTATCAAAAATTAATTTCCTACGCAAAAATACTTTTGCACAACGGATATATAGGCGTAACTAACGATGATTTTATATCGTTTTCTCAAGCACGGCCGCACTGTTGATAACCAGACCGATATTGACAAGGAATATACTTATAAGAAATCGATATACGATGGCTTTGGCGGATCTAACTATGGATTTAGGTACGAAAATATCAAAAAAGCTTTGTAAAAATTAAAAAATGTTAATAAATTGATGATGTCAAATTGAAAAAACACCTTTAATATTCATTGGCAATTTTAATGTTCTTTGTAAGATTAAACGGCAGTTAATTAGTCTTTCACATCTAAGTACTTCGTTAGTTCACCTCAATTCATTTATAAGCCAGTTATTTTGCACAACGAACGACATTAGATACCTACTCAAAATGTTTTGTATATTGTCACCTTATTTTACACTCGGGAGGTTGTGCTAAAATATATCAATGGTCGGTCGGAATATTTCTTATAAATTGTTGATTGTGCTCCCAAATATTGATAACTAACAATATCGTATTGATATAGGTTAGTGCTTAACCTGTTGTCTCCGCTTAACACATTTTTTTGTTCTTTTGAATATTTAAAACAATGTCAAAGTACGGGTTCAGGCTGAGATATTTAATTGAATCAAAATGTGGAATATTTCGCATTTTTTTTCGCAAAATTTGAAGCATTTGAGCTAGTTTGTATACCTACAGCTTATAAAATATCACCGCAAAGGTTGTTTTTTAAGCTTTATTATATGTATTTTAAATATTTTAGTTTTAAATAAGCTCTCTTTAAGCAAATGATATCTAAAGCAGATTTTGACAAAGTTCACGTAAATTTTCAACTGGTCGCAGGGTGTACTCATGTCGATATTAAATCACCTTTCATCACTATTCATTAAAAAAATTTGCGCAAAAGCGTCAAAAACGGTTTTGCCGCTGTTCTTTTTTATCAGAAAATTAACTTGTCGCAGTACTAAAAAGGGATAACTTTTTTTTTAAATGACGCGCTTAATATCAAAATAATAACAATTCACTAAAAATAAATATGAAATATAAAGATGATTTAGTTTGTAATGAGCACACCAAATTTTATTTTTTTATGATAGAAACAAAGAAGTTACAGATTTATGAGATGATAGTTAGCATTTTCAACCACTGTGCGACGCCTTATCTGATTTTTGGAAAATTAATTTGATATTTGAAAACTTTGCAAAGATGAATATGACTTCGTAATTAAACATGAATAAGACTTTATAATCAAACATTAATATGATTTCATAATTGAACATGAATATGTCTTCATAAAAAAAACATGAATATATCTTCATAATTAAACATGAATATCACTTTATAATCAAACATAAATATGACTTCATAATTAAACATGAATACAACTTCATAATTAAACATGAACATGTCTTCATAATTAAACATGAATATGTCTTCATAATTAAACATGAATATGACTTCAAAATTAAACATGAATATGACTTTTCAAGCTGATAATAGTTGCATTAATCTAAAAATTTCCGACAGAAACTAACAATGAAAATTTTATGACCCTGTTCTGATTATTTTGATCATACCTACTGGTACAGATCACTTTTCCTGCAACACTTTTTTCATAAAACTATGTAGATTTATCACACACTTATTAAACGAGATTTCAGAGTGGAAGATACTATCAGTATCGCCATGGTATAAGACCAACATTCAAAATTGAAACGTTGCTTAATATGGCTTTAGCCGTGTTTGGTGACCAGATCTGAATAGCCAGGTACTTTCCAACTTTCCAACCTTCCTCTTCCCCATCTCATTCAATTTGGGAGGCGGGAATGGGTGCCGCCGCCCCGGGAACCTTTATTGGATAACCAACACCTCTGCCATAGGTCACCCCAAGTGGTTCGCTATGTTTGGTGATTTAGCAGAGGTGCCTGGGTTTATGGGGTGAGGTTTGCCTAGGTGGATGACCAGGACAAACTGAACCTCAGATTCCTACCCACCCCTTACCCCTATTCCTTCCCAGAACTCTCCTCCCCTTCCTTACTTTAAAAAAATCCTCCCCACAGCATCCCCAAAGATGATGATATAGGCCCTAAGGGAAATTGTTTTCCTTAGAGCCTCCTGTGTGGAGCTCGTGTAAAAAAAAAAAATTCCCCTCCCCACTACCTTCATCCTCACAACATACCCAAATTGGGGATGCCATAGTCCCATTGGCTTCAGATGAAGGCAGTTGCGGTAAACATATTAAAAAAAAACACAGTTTGGAATTAGTTCGTCACAAAAATGTTGTCAAAGCCAAAAGCTTCATCAATTTATTTTGTATTTCAAAAAAACTTTCGTTCGTTAATATTTATGTAACTTTGGTAATGTGTTGATACGAGTATGTGTTGACGTGTTGATGTGGCTTGATACTTCTACCTTCTAACCTGGTTTTTCTGTACCTATATTTTTTGTTTTTAGTCTCCTGACGAACGAGAGGTTTCTAGGGGTTTCGGGTCGGCAGTTTAAACAGATGTATTTTTTTTCTATTTAATTAACCCAATAAATCAATTTTATTAATTTGACGGCCTCCGTGGTCGAGGGTAAGGCTCTTGACTCGCAATCCGAAGGTCGCGGGATCGAATACCTAACGGCGTGCGCAAAGAATTTCATTTGGTCGATTTCCATATTTCATAATTTATCAACATAAAATAATATTTATCTAGCAGGTACATAGTCATGTGCATGTTTCAGAGTAGAAGATACTATCAGTCTCGCTCTGGTGTTTATCACTATTCAGAATTGAAAAGTTGGCGTTGCTTGAAATAGCTTTAGCCGTGTTTGCTGACAAGTTCTGAATAATCCCCTTGAATCTGAATAATGTACTTCCCTACTTTCCCCTTTCCAATCTCTTTCCTCTCCCCACTACCTTCAGCCACACAACATACCCCAATTGGGGATGCCATAGTCTCACTGGCTCCAGTCGGGAGCAGTCGGGAATCTTGTGCGGTATTTATATTAGAAAAAAAAATTATTGCAATACATTGCCGATATGATTTGAGATTTTTACGGCCAAAAGTAATATCGTGATTTATTTTTGGGGTATAATGGCGTGTTGAACAGATGATCTCCAAAAGGATATTCGAACACTTTCGAGCATATAAACTCGACTATCCTGACACATCGCCAATTGCCGAGCATTTAATTGAAACCGGTCATTACTTTGAATTTGTTCCTTAGGCTCTCGGAAGGCATAAAACAATTGAAATTAAAAAAAAATCGTATTAATGAAGACGATGGGGATAAACTCAATAGTTCTTGGTATCCACTTATTGAAGGCTACACCAAAACCAAACGTAGAAAACCATTTTAAATTATACTGTAATACCAGCTTGTTGAGGATCGGAGCTGACAACATAGTATCGCATCCATATACACAAGTACACTTCACCACGAAAACGTTCTATGATTTTCCTTACTTCCAAAAGACGAATTCGGAGGAATTCCAAACAATTAGGGCTGACGATGATGCTGCAATGAATAATACAATTTTAATTTGGATTTTTAGGTAACATTTTTTTCCTACCGAGAATATACAAGACCTCTATACATAATATACAATAGCCAGGTAACATCAAATACCCACACCAGGTAAAAATTGCCATGCGCATATGTGGCCATTCTATAGAGAACGGTATCTTTTTAAATTATTTACCAACCACTTCACGAAAAGAAAAATCTAGAAAAAAAAATAATCTTCGATTACACATTTGCCCGGATGTTTTTGTTGACAGCATTGCACTTTGCTTCGACTCCACTTAATAGCTTTGATTTCCTTTGATAACAAATTCTTCTCGATGGTCGAAGAATAAACATAAAGATTGTAAGTTTTTCTATTTACGACCACGAGAATGGTTTAAAACGGAAAGACCTACGCAATGGTCTACAAATGCACAATTATTTTATATGTACCTGTTATTATTTATAAATGAGTATTAATTCTTAAATAGGCATTAAACATAAAGCTGTGA
Organism: Glyphotaelius pellucidus; assembly: GCA_936435175.1. NCBI lineage: Eukaryota > Metazoa > Arthropoda > Insecta > Trichoptera > Limnephilidae > Glyphotaelius > Glyphotaelius pellucidus. The sequence goes on from OW386537.1 coordinate 2,093,870, forward strand.
AGGTTTATCTATGATATTATGCTTTTCGCAGACACCATAATGGCTAGAGCGTGTTCAATGAAAATCAGCTCATGGGAAAGAAGTTAAAATGCCGATAAAGCAGGCAACATCTTCAGACGAATGACCTTTTGAAAGGTGTGAATTGGTTCAAGTTTAAAGTTACCTGCTTATTTACCGCGAAACACGCCTTTATGCAGTACCTACCTATCCCAACAACATACAACAACCAAATAGTGTACATTATTGTCTAATAGGTTTTTATTTTGCATAATTTTTGCGTGAAGTCTCTGCGCTGCCAGGGCTGTCCATACAACTTTTCGAAATCAGATGTGTACAATAATTTTCCTCTTATTTTGAAAGTCATTGTAAAGAAAGCCAAATTGATCGAAAAGTTCCAAGCTTTAAGGGGTGGGAAAAGTGGATGTTTTTTAAATTTCATGTAAACAATGACCTTTCTCCGCTTAAGAAAGTCGGGTGTTCAAAATTTCATCATTCTAGAATTATATATTTGTGTAAATAGCAACCAAAATGAAATTTACTCTCAGTATCACCTATCTAGTTAAATGCCTTTTTACTTTTTAACAGAAAATAGATCAAATGTGATAATCGGTATCTTTAGGCAAATTGGAAATTTAAAATGCCATCTTGAGGATATTCGATTTCAGGATAGAAAGTCCTTGATGATTTTGGTATTTTAACCATATCAATTTTAAATGTTTATTTTCTGTCATCGCTATGTTTGTTTATAAATTAGCGACAGTTGAGAATACAACAAATATATGTCATCTCCTTAAAACGCCATTGGGATAAGGGGCTTCATAAAAGTGTCCATGAAAATAATATTTGAAGTGGTAGGTAGGAAAACCATGAAATAATTTTGCAAGCAATAAGTATGTTGAAAAATTCGCACCGAAACCAAATAATAAATTATGAACAATATTCACCCAATCTCATTATTATGATTAAACTCGTGGTTTGTGGTTTTGTGGTTGAGTAGAAGTGCTGTGTGCTGTCTCACCAGTCCCAGAGGGCTAGTGGCTTTCCCACACTGAGCTGCGCGCATCCGCAACTGTGGGAATGTGGACTAGGGATGCGGCGAATGCAACCATTACCATATTCAATATACTCATGAATACGAATGCGAATATTCATGGTCGATGTACTAGTGTTCCAAGTGTGTCAAGCGAACTATTTTTCTTGGATTGATCTACACAACTCTGAGATATATGTATATTAGATAGTAAGGAGGTATCTACCATAGAAACACAGTTTTGATGTTATATACACGGTGTCCAGAAACACGCATTGCAAGCGGAAAACTGGTGAAACTACATCACATTTGTAGTTTTTTTGTAGGCTTTTTTTGATATGAGCTTTCGTTTTTAAATAAATCGAGTCCGAAGTTTTAATGTAATTTTCGTATTATTTTTGAATTGATGGTCATTAAATGAATTGAATATAAAATATATATATAACAAAATACTTTTTGCATGTAATCAATGTTTATATAGGGCAAACAACGAATCCAATACTTTTTATTTATATTTTCTTAGAATTATTTTTTTTTAATTTTTAGCATTACAGGCGATATAAAAGTGAGATTAAAGTTTTCTTTTAGATTTCCTAAATAAAAGGAAGGTATTTTAAAAATTTCGTATTTGCTGCAAATTATCGAAGTTTGTGGTAAATTTTATTCAGATTTTAAAATTTTTTTCATGTTTGAATTTAAATATTCGAATTCATAAATATTTAAGTATATTTCATTCGAATATTGTTAAACATAAGCAAGCTTTTATTATAATATTTTGTAATCGCGCTTGAAGATTGTCTTGACTCTCGATTTTTGAAGCGATTGAAGAACATCCACGTTAATTACAACATTTTAGTAATCATGCTTGAAGAATGTCTTGATTCTCGATTTTTGCAAGGGATTTAAATAACCAAAGTTATGTAAATCTATTTGGATACTAAATTTGTATTTTATGATTTTATTATTTCTCTTCGCTTATCCTTTTTTTTATAAGTACAAAATTATATATTTAACTAAGCTTCTATGAGGAATCCAATAGCAACACCTTTTTTCTTCTATAAATAATATGTTATTTAATTAAACATTGTAATATGAAATTATGATATGAACAAAGCGTCTATGAGGAATCCAATCGCAATACTTTTTTCCTTCTTTAAATAAAATGTTATTTAATTAAACAATGTAATATGAAATTATGATATGAACAAAAATTGTCAATTTGACTGGCCTAGAACAGGATCCATTCCTAGTTGGCTAGTCAAAGTTTCCGCATATGTTGTAATATATAATTGATGTGAAATAAATAATAATAATAATTATTATTATTATCTCAAACATAAAAATTAAACTGTTATTTTTTATCAAGTATGTACTCAAAATGATATTTTTTTACGACATCTTCAAAAAGAAGAAATTTATAGCACATTTAGAGCCCATTTTATAACCATTCGTTCGTTACCCTAGATACCATTTTTAACAAAAATCTGGTCTGCCTACCGCCAAACGAGTATTGCTAAAAATGATATCAAGCATAACGAACGGACGGTTATAAAACTGGCCCTTAAAATATCTTGGAAATATTCCGAAATTCGAAGAGAAAATATTATTATTAATTTTATGCAACCCTCTTTGGCTATATAAACAATGTATGTCAGTGGCTGAGTTGGCATCGCATTTGGGTCCACCTAGGTATCGTGTGTTCGATTCCTCGGCTGGTTAAGTCTTCCATCACGACACAAGCAACATATTTCCGCTCACTGTGGTGATAGTAGGAGATTTTCAAATATTGTTAGGTTATTCGTAATCCTGGAATATTTGATTAATAAAAAAAATCATTAACTTTCCACGAACTATTTTGTCAGTTTTTATTAGTAGGGTTTTCACATACAAGGTTGTTTATCAATATACAAATTCTTAATTATTTGTAAGGCAGAATAGTCTTATTGAAATTAAAGTATGAGTAGTAAATAAATACGTTTTAAGCGTATAGTAAGTATATATATTACTTCATATGTTTATCAAAAATGGTGGTTACTTACGCACTCATTAAAGTAATTGAGGTTAGTCTAATAAGCAATAAGACACTGAGATCCAAGACCGTCGGATTAACGTGATCAGCCATTTGTTCGCCTATCAAGCATCGTTCATGCACGAACATAATTTTCGATTTAAGTAATTAAATATATCTCATTAAACCTCAATCATACCTCATGTATGAATACGTAAAAGCGAGCCTGTAATTTGTAATTTAAAATGAGTTTTGCAAGATGAAGTAGGTTACTTACTGCCTTCTATGTATTTTAATTATGTGCTAACCCTCCTTTTATATGGTTATGGGCAAATACATAAAGTAATAATTTTTACGTAATTTAAATTTAATGTTGTACAAATATCATGTAAACATACATTGCAAGATATAAATTCAATCTTGTACAAATATCATATAAACATGCATTGTAAGTTATAAATTCAATGTTGTACAAATATCATGTAAACATACACTGTAAGATATTTATTCAATGTTGTACAAATATCATGTAAACATACAATGTAAGTTATTAATTCAATGTTGTACAAATATCACGTAAACATGCATTTTAAGATATAAATTCAATTGTTGTACAAATCGTACAAATATCATGTAAACATGCATTGTAAGATATAAATTCAGTGTTGTACAAATATCACGTAAACATATATTGCAAGATATAAATTCAATGTTGTACAAATATAATGTAAACATTAAGATATAAATTCAATGTAGTACAAATATCATGTAAACATATATTGTAAGATATAAATTCAATATTGTACAAATATCATGTGAACAAACATTGTAAGATATAATTTTTTTGGATGGCGGGTTCGCAATTTGGGGGACGGCTATGGGTACCGCCCTCCAGGGAGCCATTTATTGAATAACAAACACCCCTGTCATAAGTCATCCCAAGTGACCCGACCGGTGCCCGGGTCCATGGTTGAGGCTTGTCTAGGTATTGGCGGTGAATGCGTTTGCCCACGTACTGCGTGGCTGGCCGGATTGGAAGGGACTGGTTGGGACCTAACCTAGACATCTCCAGCAGGCCTCTCTCGACCCGCAATGGAAGGGATGGATTCATACATCCGTTACACTTACACATTACACATTGACCCCCAGATTCCTACCCTCCCCTTATGCTTTTTCGTTCCCAGAACTTCCTCTCCTTTCTTTCCCCAAAGAAACCCCCCCCACACAGCATCCCCAAAGATGACGTAAGTCTTGAAGGATTTTTTTCTCAGGACAAACAAAAAAAACAATGAATCCAAAATTTAAATTATTTTTTGTCATTCTATGGGAAATATATATTTTTTTTATTGTATTAACGAGATAAAAGTGACAATTTTCTTGCATATTCCCCAAATAAAAGGAATTTGTTTTCAAAATTTCGTAATCTCCACTATTTTTCAACGCTTAGAGTAAAAATGTGTGTGGTTTTTTTCAATATTTTTCGTGTTTGAAATAAAATTATTCCAATTTACAAAAATGAATGTAAGTATATTTCAAATACAAAAACCTGAATCTTAATTTTATCTAGTTTCTAAAATGGTATTTGTTTTTATGACATCTTCAAAAAGAATAAATATAAAGCAAGTTTAAAATATTTAGGAATACATATTCCCAAATTCAATGAGAAATTTCAAGTTTATACAATGAATAATCATACCTCTTCCGCGGTATAAACATTGGGAATAAATTTTTATGTTTGTTAAATATCAGTTTAGACTATTTTAGTTAATTAGAAAGGTTTTACCATACACGTTTGTTTATCAATTGTATAAAATTTACACCACGTTTGTTGTTTTTTAAAATGAGTCTTTATTAACAACAACCACTCAATTTCAATATCGATTTGATAGATTCCATCGTTTTATTATGCATAAAGATTTGCAGGAGGCCTTTTAGGCCCAGGTTTTATTGTTTGATGTATCTTATGAAACTATTTAAAGGGACATTGCAGAATTAATAAATAATAAGTAAGTACTCGAAAGGTTACGCCGTAATTGATTTCCAACCTCGGGTGATAAAGCCTGTTTATTGAAAATACGTTTTTGAGAAATCGTATCTGGCGTCAGACAAACAGTAAATTTGATTCCTGCAGAAGCTCAATTATATGGTTTTGGATGGGTTACAACAAAGTAGGTTATTCGTAATTATTAATGATGCAACGATTGCACTTCTGATGCATCGTAATCGCAGGTTATATTAAACTTTAAGGTTATCGAAATCGCGAGGATAATTTATTTAAGCATTTAAACTTTATTGAAGTCAAAGTCTTTCATTTTGAAATTTACGAATGTGATGTTATCAATTCACTGTCTTCTATCAATGTCTACATTTCTACTTATTTCAGAGCGCCAGCATTATCTTTTAGTTTTTGTGCAAATAGTTCTTTATCTACCTATTGTGTAGTAGGTATTTTTTCTCTAAGCAATGGATGACTTGAGTACAATTCTTAGCGAAATTTAAGCGTTTTTGAGTGTTCTTAAACGTTGTCGCTGATAATTTGATCAAGAGAGACGTTCTTTCACGAAAAATGAAAGGCCGAAGGTTTGTCAAAGTGAAAATCTCTTCAGTAGATAAATATACTACGTAGAAGGAATTAATTATTACGTTATCTATTCTGTATCCATTGTTATAGGTAGGTATAGGTACAGGGTGGCAAGGGACGTACTTGACATACTTTAAACGGTGATTCCTGACATTTTCAGAGAAAAAAATTATGAAATTTGAGTCTCTAGTGACATTATTGACTTTCTTTTAACTAAAAACAAGAAATCAGTACATGGTCGACAGTTAGGAGTTTAGAGCGGGATGAGGGGTTGATTGGTTACACGGCAGAGTGACCTTTGACGACATACGAGAGATTTTTTTTCTTTATTTTAAGAAAAAAGTTATCAAAAAAGTCACCGGAGACCAAAATCTAATTAACATTTTTACCCCAAATAATGTTAGAAATCACTGGTTAAAGTGAGTCGAGTACGTTCCTTAACACTCTGTTAATTGAATGATTGAGGTTTTAGATTGTTTAGATTCATTTAGCTGTATTTGGGTACTTTTTTAAGAGTGAAAATCATGCAAAACTACCTACCCCCTTATTTTTAAAGAAAAACTTTGAGTTGTCTAGGAACGTATCTGTTGGTACTAAGATCTCAAAGACATAAAATGTATGGACGTTTACAAATTGTGTAACGGCTTACGATGTTACGCGTAACGATGCGTAAGATAGTTTTATTTAAAGAGTGTGAATGAAAAAATAGAAATTAATTATGTAACCTGGACATATCTCAAAAATTAATCTATACATTAACTACTGTTTGCCCAGTGCCCGTGCCTTAGAAAAAACTGTTTGAGAGTAATTTGCAGATTTGAGATTAACCGCTCAGAGAACCATCATTGCAACATCGGCCCGGAATGGCCGATGGATAGGCCCTATCTGAGCTTGATCGATACAATTATTAACTTTGCAATACTTAACGAGCTCTCGAATGAAGGGAGAATTGGGATTATAAAACTGTTGTTGATCACGTATTCGTTGAGATTCTTAGAATTAGTATCTCAGACCAGGAAAGTATCAGGACTGTAAATCTGTAAATCTGGCTGTCAAAATGTAGAACGACCCGTTTAAGTCAGTAAACTGTGTTGTAGTTACCGTTGACTTCGAGTTTAGAATGTTCTATGTTCAATGGTTGGATTTGATAGCCACCTCAAAATACTTGATTAACCTGCTTGAAGTACAGAGGACTAGCATGGTCGATTGTTATAATCCTATATCAATAAGATATTGCCCAAATCCGTCATCTATGGTCAGTTAGCAATATTTGCGATCACGGTCATCAATTGGTAAGAGAAATTCCAACCAACGATTGACAAATTTTAGCCTGGATTCCTTAGTATCAGATAACTTTCAGTTAGTTGTCAATATATGCATTTATTTGAATTATGTCGTTCGCTAATCAAAATTACTGGCTTATTTAATGAATTGAATTTTGAGAAACTAAAGTGGTTGAAATGTGACTAAAGAAATGATTAATTAATTAACTCCCGTGTAGTGTCAAAAAGGAAATTGCGGACTGCCAATGCATATTTAGGTTTGTATTTCAATTCAACATTGCAAAATTATTCATATTTTTACGTATTTGACTGGCGTTTGACGTTTCTGAATGTGAATTTATGGGCAGATCCGCCAGTGTTGCCAGCGTATATCGAGTTCTAATTTATTCCCCACCAATATCGGTTCGGCTATCAACAGTAAAACTGTGCTAGGGATATCGATATAAAATCATCGGAAGTTACTCCTAACGATCCGGTATTATAAAGTTATCAATTTCACAATGCTAGAGCAGTTCGTTTGACTAACAATTCGTTGTTGACAGTAAGACACTTGCAACATCGGCAACAACATTGCGAACAAAGTGCTTGTCTTAACAGTATTTAAATAATCTCTACTTAGCGGAAATAGCAGCAATTCTCCACGGTGCACGGATGAAGTACAGTACAACATCTCAGTAAATTTTAGCAGCATGGAAACGAGTCGTTTCTCACTTGACATTTATATTTCCTTCCTATTTTAATCGAATTGACAAATTTGGTGACAAAATGTTGACAAGCAACTTCGTATAATCATTACGAAGCGCTGCTGCAGATTTTTAAACTTATGACATATCCCATAATATAAGTTTTACACCATTGAGGGCGGACTAAAATAATAAGTAGGAAAGACACAAAACCGTGGAAAATTCTTAATAATAACCCCGTGTTCATTGTTCGATACTAAATAAGAACTTGTGAAAAAATCCTATTGCTAATTTTCCATCCAGACTTTTCGTAAGAAGTGAATGTTGTTTAGTGAGATTGCCTTAATGAACCGATTTAGATTTATTGTAGGGTTCTACCGTTTTATTAAAAAAATATGAATTACGTTTTCATGAATAAATGTCATTATTTTAAGGAGACAGTGATTTAATTAAATGAATGCACATTAAACAGCATTATATAAATCCAGCAGATTTATGGATAAAATAACGTACATTATTATTACTATCTACGGCATGTAGACGGAAATATGTACCTAAGCCTCATTTTTAGTGACTTAACAAAAATATATATTTAAATAAAACAACTTAAAAAAAACGCAGCAAAACAAATTAATTTTGACTACCAGAAGCTGTTAAAAATAAATATATCTTTAGGTAACCTCTCGATTAAATTTTAATAGATAAAGTGGATCTTCTTCATAAAACACTTTTTTTAAATTTAAGTAAAAATAATATTCTGATAAAGTGCATATTATGCACTTTATCAGAATTGTTTATGTCATTGTTTATATCATCGTGTATTTTTCTTTTTCTATTATGGTCTTAAATTTGAATGTCGTTATTTTATTTGTCAATAAAATAAATATTCTCAATACTGGTCTATATCAATTAACAAAAAATGTTTATAACGCTAATAAATAAAATAATATATTTTCTTAAATAAGTAGCATTTATAATATGTCAGCACTTACATGAAAGAAATGAAAAACTCTCTCTCTACTAAAATTATCGTGTAAACGGACTTCAGTGAATTATTCAATAATTATTGCAAATTTACTTGTGATGTCATCATCATCAAACAGTATTAATAGGGTAGCGTCTGCAAGGTTGAGTTTCAGAACCCGGCTTCGAGTGCATGTCTGCCGCCGCGCCCTACGCGCCGCGCCACATAAATGTGTACGTGAAGTGTCAAACAAAGCTACCGTTGTAATTCGGTTTCGAATTCAAGAAGTCGTCAAAATATGTTGCTACTTCAGTTAACAGGTCGCATGAGGACGTGTCCCAGGCAGGTACAAGTGCTACAAATTTGTTAATTTGTAGTATCTCACCGGATATGGAAAGATTGGCGGTTTTACTCAGTTGTGAATAATGGTATCTAGCGACTATATATTACATATGACGTCATTGCCTGTCCCTGTGATTAGCTGTCACTGGATGACAGTGGATCCGAGGAACGGGCTATTTTTGGAAGCAGTTCCTATTGGATTTATAAAACGGTCACCAACACTAACTGGGCGAAGCGGAACCAAAAGCCGCCCGCAGAACCTAGCAGCAAAAACCTGCGGGCGGGTTTTTAACTGCTAGTTTTAAATTAATGTTTCGAAACATTTTATTTTTTTTAAATAAAAAAAATGTTTTAAACAAAGTTTGTTATTTTCATTTAATTTAAAAGCATTATGATTAAAAAAATTTTTTAATAATATATCATACAAAAGTTATTATCTATGCGACTTCTTATATTTTTATCACAATCATAAACTCAAAAACGTGGATCGGTATATTCTGAACACGGAAAATTTAATGTTTGTATTTTTACACTTTCAGCAATGATATAATACTGAAATTTTACAATTTATTCAATCAAAGTCGATAAAAAAATATTAAAAACCGTCTCGAATTTGACATACAAAATCCAGTACTCAGTATTCATCAAACGACAAAATTCATTCATAATGTCGTTACATCCGATACGCCATAGATTTGGTCGGTTTGGCAAGCCTGGAAAAATTAGAACCTAGAAATTTATTTTAACTATGAAAACTAAATTTAAATATACATAAATAAACTAGTATTTAAGTAAGAAGATCAATATAGTGTTTTTGTTTAAAATTAATTGGAGTTATTTATTCTCATTACAATAAACGTTAGATGACATAGTTAGAACAGGAATATCAAAGTTAATTTCATGTTTTTATTATATATTATATAGCACATACCAGAAGGATCTAGAAGGAAAACCATACTATAAACCAACATAAATACCAGAAGGAGAACCAGCGATTTCTGAGCATATTGGGGTTAAAAACGTAGATATCATATGCTGTCCGGGGTTATTTAAAAAAAATAAAAACAAAATATATATGTCACTATCACACATAGCCACTGATCCCACTGCTACGCTTTAAAACGGGATACGCGCTCTCTCTCCTCCATCATCGAGCTGTCGGGGTTGAGGGGGACTGACTTTTCAATAGCGACGTACCATGGAAAATATTATTTAGTGTTTTTTACTCCAATTTCTTATATCAATTATGCTCAGGAATCGTTGATTAAAATCCTTCGGGTACGTGATGTTACAAAATGTACATTCAATAATTTTATCATTAATTTTAATAATGAAAAACTTAAAACTAAAATGAAAAAAAATTTTTTTTTTTTTTATTGAAATACATACATATAACACAATTTAAAAAAGAAAACATGTAGTCTTAAAACTAATTACAATAACATGTTAACGAAACTATCCAACTTAACAGAGAAAACATTTCTCGTATTTTTATAGATAAGGATTATTTCGTTTTGTCTTCTAACAGTTGTTACATAAACTAATCAATTAAAAGCAGGCGTTGGTTAAATAAAGTGCAAAACACCTTCAGGATAATGTAATTATGTCGTAATTTTAAACAATCGTGAAGTTTTGTTGCTGGATCACTGCAATAAAGTTAATTTTCTCAATAAATAATAACAGTAGATATTTCAGATCCTGAATTAGTTCAACATCCGTAGTCTTTTGTTCGGATGCTTATAGATCCGGTAGAATGGTGGATTATAAAATAGCGATTAAACATTTAATTTACAAAGCGAAATATTGCCACATTTCTCTCACAGTTTGTTTTGCACTAATATATTAACTTGTGATTTATAATACTCTAAACTTTAAGTTATTTTTAATTACTTAGTTTATTTTATTTATAAACAACTTTTCTTGGAATCATAATACGAGTAATTAAATAAAACATTTTCTTGAAACTATACAACACGTAAAATTAAAGTGATGAATGAATGCACACACCACCAAATAATTTTATAACGGTTTTATACCCAAGACACAAATGTCTCTCAGAACAATTTAAAATTTTTTTTCGCCAGAATAATCTTCAGTCTTCAATGGTTAATTTCATTGAATTATTAAAAATAATCACCCTAGACTTGTAGAAAAGTCAAAACATATTAAAAAAATATGTATTTATCCAAGACACCATTTAAATTGCATTTAATTCGGGAAAAATCTTTGAAAAGGTATATAAAGATTTCATAAATATACATAAAAATAACAGCCAATAAAAATATGCGTTAAGAAAATGAAGATAATATTGGTAGTTCTTAGTCGAAGTATTATTTTTAAAAAAAAGACAAACATTCCCGGGTTACGAATAACCCAACAATGTTTGAAAATCTCCTACTACCACCACAGAAAGCCGAAATGTTGCTTGTGTTGTGATGGAGGACTTAGCCAGCCGAGAAATCGAACCCGGGATGCCCGGGTGGGACCCAAAAGCGATGCCCACTCAACCACCGACCAGTCGAAAGTGCAGTTAAATATGGCCGAATGAGTTAGGGTTGAATTAGCTCAGGGGTTAGAGCAAAGCCCCGGCAAGGCAAAGGTCCTGGGTTCGATTCCTAGATGCGAACGAATCTTTTTCTGGTTTTTATTTTTAAAATTTTCCTTTGGGAGTCACTAGTATAATCTTAAAAATTTACCTCATAAGTATGCAGTTATGTAATAAGAAATGTACGAAAATACTTAAAAATGGTGGAAATAAGAAAACAAAACGAAATAACAGGTTAGTAGCTGAGTTAAAAAAAGCTTACTGTAAAAATATATTATAATAATTACTGAAATAAAACATGTATTTACATATAAGTTTAAATACGTGAAATGTATTTTTAATAACTAAACAAATTATTTAAAAAAGAGTTAATTGAGATTAATGCATCTGGTTTTCATCCACACGTAGCGTCGCGTCGCGTCGCCTTGGTTCCATTTCTCTGATAGCTAATTCGTCAATCATTGCACAAGAAGCATCTTCCGCTAATAATGATGGTAGTAGGAAATTTTAAAATATTGTCAGATTATTCGTAACTCGGGAATGTTTGTCTTCCTTAAAAAATGAAAAAATACAAAATTCGTATGTACATTAATAAGTAATTTTGAAAAGAAAATAGAAAACGATCGAATTTGCGATTTTCAGAGTTTATCTAAATTTTCTACGTTGGTTTTATTAGCTGTACGAAATGTTGGATTAGCAGGTCTATGTAATGTGACAATATGCTACCAAAACAGTATTAGTAGCTGTATTTATACTCTTGAGAACCTCTGACGAAAGAAATACAAAGTGAAATTAATCATCTTGCTTACAAAAAAGCCATATTTTAAAAAAGGTTCAGAGATAGGATTCGAAATAATTCTTACGACGATTATTATTAAACATGTATACAACCTGTTTGTCAGCTTGAAAGCTGGTAACGCGCCCAACATGTGTATACGGTTGACATTTGTCAGATGAGAACGGGTCGCTTCTTCGACTCAATCTAGAGTTCAACAGCTCGGCTGTGGAACGATTTGCCGGCCTCAGTGTTTTTCTTTCGGCCTCCCTCCTACAACATGGGTCTTTTCAAGACCAATGTTAATTCCTTCCTCTCTTCTAAAAGATTCTCCACACAGCCTTTCAGATGACTTAGACCCTGAGGGAAATTATTTTTAAGGGGAGAATGTAAAAAATAAAACTGTGCTGGTTTTTTTTTAATGTGAATACCGCACAAGAGTCCAAAATTCAAACGGTCTGGAGCCACTGAGACTATGACATCCCCAATCGGGGTACGGTGCAAGGCTGGAGTTAGTGTAGAAGGGCATATGATGGGGTAGAGGAAGGTCAGTAAGTAAGCAACTTTTCAATTCTGAATGGTGGTCTTACACCAGAGTGATACTAAGAGTATATATATACCACTCTGGAACGTGCCGCAAGAATATGTACCTGCTAGGTTTACATTATTTTATATTAATAAATGTTAAATATGGAAATTAACCAAATAAAATTTACTTGCGCACGCCGGCATTTGAACCCACGATAGCTGATCGAGTTCCTTTCCTCTGACCGGAGGTGAGGCACTCGAGAATGGGAGGCCGTCAACACAACGATGGGACAAAGCATTGTTTGCTATATTTTGAGTATAACCCTTTTTCGGTCAGTGATGATAACCCTTCAGTCATTATCGCATCTGAAAATAATATAAGCACATAATAGGTTTTAAGTGAGCCACAGCGATATTGCTAATAACAAAGTAAAGGAAAAAGTATACTGAATGTGACAGGCGAAAAGTGTAACAGGCAAAAAGTATATTGTTTGGTGCCTCATAGAAACAAGGCTTGGTCTTGCGCAAATTTAATAGAAAACAATTTTTTGAGTTACGTGTTCACCTTTTATGATAATTATTTTGTTCACGCATAACAACGCAATCTTCTTTTACTTAAAAACAAGATCCGTAAAATGACTAAATCTATACAGGTTATATATACTATCCAAGTAAAATCACGAATAGGTCAAACTTTTTAGGCACCAAAAATAATGTGTGTGAACCAGTGTTATCGGTAACGAATATCGCATTATCTAATAGTAAGTGGCACCTTACATGGCTGTTAGTATTGGCGTGTTTGGCATAGTTACATAGCAAACATACTGTATGTGCTATGTAACTATGCCAAATACGCAAATCCGAATAGCCATGTAGGTTGCCACTATAACATAAAATGTTCACAAAAGTCGCAAAGAAAAATACAGTACAGTGACATTATGATCTACATTTAAAGAAAAGCGCTTCCATAGACCGGACCAGGAGGGCCATTCTGATTCTAATCAAGGATAAGAAAATGTCCTTAACCTTAATATTAATGACTTTTTCGTTACCATCCGAGACAGCTGAAGTCGCAGTTAAGGCCCCGTATCCGAGCACGAAAAGAAGAAGATGGAGAGATATGTAATTACGTATGTTGGAGAGAGCGCGCTAATATTTCAAACGATGAAAGTGAAGCGAAAATTGTGAAAACGTTTAATAAAACACGACTCGTTTAGAATAGAGCAAAAATCTCGTAGGGGTTGTCTAAAACAACGTTCAAAGAGACACTGTGAATTTTTTCGTATATATAACTTGTTTAATAAAAGAGACAGGCCTGAAAATAAAAAAATTCGGAGCATTCTTTGCGATTTTTTTCTGTCGATGGAATTTCATATAATTTGCGTTTGGAAATGGGGATTGTATAGATATTATCTTAAAAAATAACATATATTTTTTTAAGAGCTTAAAAACTTCAAATGTTCAAGGGATATATGCAAGAAATCGGTAAAAATTCGTATAGCGGCGGCTTAACGAAAAAGTCGTTAATTTTAATGTTAAGGCCGCCAACACACGGTGTGATGGGACAAAGCATTGTTTGCTATATTTTGAGATTAACCATTTTTCGGTTTGTGACGACCCTTCAATCAATATCACATCTGAAAATAATGTAAACACATAATAGGTTTTAAATTTTTGTGCACAACTTTGGTGTATACGTAGGTACTTTCCTACCTATAATATCTTTGCTACAGTTCAAAACAAAGTAAGTTTATTTTATTCCACCCACAGAACAAAAGACTGTTAGGATCTCATTTAGTCCTCGAATTATGTCAACGGTTCATAAACAACCATTTTCTCCACATTGTTTCTTTATATTAAAAGCTAAACGATCGACATCGATACTAAAATGAAGCATTGGTTTTGTTATATCACTTTGAATGAAGAATAATGTATAATTTAGTTCGCCAACTCCAACTCCGTGAACTACATTGCAAATGGCGGTAAGTGATTGATCAACCGGGCGCTTCTATGAGAAAGGCTTAACCTTTTGACAAACGTTTCGGCCAGGTCGAGACAAGTCATTCCTTATTTTAATTTGATCGTTCCATATTCAAAACGACCATTAAGATGGTATTGCGTGACGAACACATCAAATACATCGTTTTTTAGCATATTATGTTTGTTCATTCGTTATAATAAAAAGGAGATTGCATCAGAGGCTGTTTGGTAACGAGATATAACACTTATCAATTTAATCCGCAAAACAATGCATTAAGAATAATACACCTATTGACTCTTTGTAGGTTGATCGGATACACTTTTTATGGCAGATGGCTGATACCAAATTTATGTTCAAATGAATAAATATCAGATGTTTCATCGTCCTTGAGAGATTCTTCTGGAATATTTAAATCATATAACGCACAACAACATAATAAGTCTTTTCTATATCTTAAACTCCTTAATACACATGTCTTATAATTTAACATGCAAGCATAAAACTTCTATGAATATTTTCTTTGCACATAAATAGTATTTATTGACAAGGCTGAATGAGTATAAATATTTATTTTCATTTTGATTAAAAAAAATAATTGACAGAGACTAAGAGCCCGTTTCCACTTCCATTAAAAAATCGGACGTAGTTCCGTTCAACAATCGGATGCCCTAGTGACTGTAGAGGATGTATGGAGCTGTTCACACTTTTGTTCGAGCTGTCGACACGATTAAAAGTCGGATCCGGTTTTGTCGGATGGATGGCCACCGCAGCGCGCCCGTTTAAAAACCGGACGTCGGACTCCCCCTTCACACTTTCGTTTAAAAATTGGATGACCTAGCGGCTGTAGAGAACTGTTCACTATAATTGTTAAACATAAAAAATCGGATCCGGCACGTTCTGTCGGATGGATGACCAGCGTAGTGCTTCTGTTTAAAAGCCGGACGTCGGGCGCTCTGTTCACACTTCCGTTTAAAAATCCGATGCCCTGGTGGCTTTATAGGGTATATAACGCTGTTAACAATTGTATAACATGATTAAAAATTGAATCCGGCACGTTTTGTCGGATGGATGGCCAGTGCGGCGCGTCCGTTTAAAAACCGGTCGGTCGGACACTTCCGTTTAAAAATCGGATGCTCCAGTAGCTGTAGAGAATGCATGAAGCTGTTCACAATTGTCCAACACGATTAATAGTCGTATCAGTCCTTCAATCTGCCCGCTCCCAGTCGGAGCGATGATGCGATTTTTAATCGTTCCGTTTTTTAAACGGAGGTGAACAGGGCGTCCATCGTCCGCTTTTTTGCCGTCCAAATTTTAAGCGGAAGTAGAACGGGCCGTTACTGCAAGCAATGTACTAGTTATTCCCAGATATCCTAAATAATTAGGTCAAACAACCTTAAAATCTCTCTCTCTAAAATTTACAAGATATTACCAAACTGAATAAAATATTTGAAATAATTTCCAGAACGTAAACTGAAAAAATGTTTAGGCGAAAAAGATTTTTAATAATAATACATTTTTATAATTTTAGATTTTTAATAATTCTACATTATTTTTTTGGTGTTTTTTATTTTATTTTATTCATTATGAACATCTTATGAAAACTCCATTTAAAAAAACATATTGTAAATTTATTCCCTACAGATCCAAAATTTAAAAAAAAGTAAATTGTCATTAAGAACTCGTTGACAAACTGCTATCTAGCAGTTTAACAGGATTTCATTGTACTTATGTAACATTAAATAAATAAATAAAAATAATTAGATAATGTACATTTAATAGTCTTGAGAAAGACACAAATACAAAATCAAAGGGATTAAAATAATTTCAAAAAGACTTTAAAAAAAAAAACTAGTTTTTGGTGAATAATGAATATTATTATCTTGAAATTATTTCAAGATAATTAAAACAAAAACCTCGAAAAAAACATTTTTTTCCAAATCAAATATTTGATATGTAGGTACGCCACATATTTTTATTGCCTGGCACTTAATCAAAGATCAATGATACGTTAAAGTGATATGATATGTTAAAGTAATACATTAGCAAACGAGACGATAATGACAAAATCTGCCACTCCAAAAAGAAACCCTATTATTCATCCTTCCATCGAGGAGATCGACAAAGCAACGAAATGCCACGAAAATCAAGTGTTTTTTGATTATCCATCGATTTTTTTCAATCCTTTCACTATCATTTTATTACTTCACAGTTCAGAGAAGCCCAAGCAGAAACAGTATTTGATGAAAGTCATGGAAGAGGCTGACACAGATCATTTCCTCATTCCTTGTTTTCAAGAGAAGAGCCGTTTGACCTATTTTCTGCATTTACCAATTTCTCACACAATTACGTATCCTACTCTCACTTCACGCGGCGCATTCATCTTTAGAAGGCATGCAAAATGTAATACAATTCTGACTATAAGGTCAGAGCAGTGGTTTCAAAAATACTAGATTAGCCCCCAAATGTACATATTCCAACATGTTTCAAAATTACAATAAAAAAATATGTAAATTCGGAATGTCTTGGAATATTTGCATCAACCGGAATTTTTTTTTTAAATGTACAAATGCAAGTGGTCGATTGTTCAAAAATACGTTGATGATACTTTCACATTGGAAACATCCAATTGAATGCAGAATTATCTAAATGGACAAATTTGACATTGTACATTGTACATTGGAATTATCCGATTGGATTAAGAATTGTCCAAAGGTACAAATTGACTATATTTTGGGCATATTAAGTAAATTTTAGCATTCATCCTCATGTAGGTGTTGTATGTAGAAAGGGGCAAAACTCTACTTTATTCAATATGGCGAAGCCCAAAAAATTAACCGCAAGGGAGACCTACGTCAGCAAAAACCATTTTTATTATTAGGTGGATCGTTTAAAGTTTTTGAAATGGAAAAATATATACCAGAAATTTTTTTATGTAAAAATTTGTCATCATGTTATTAATTACAATGAAATTATTTTTTGATACTTGCCTGCTTTCTTACATCCTGCTACGCGAAAAAATAAGCTGATATGGCTTTTACAATCATCAATTGTTCAAATCTAAGCTATTGTATGTAATAGACAGCTCATTTTTGTGTTAAGGTTGTGCTTAGCTGTTGATGACACCGTAATAGCGCATCTGATAAAAAATCTTAGACTCTCAAAATGTTTGTTAAATGCGGCTATGAGCTAAATTTTTAAAATAATACCAATCTTGTAGATTCTGCGCCAATGGCCAAATACAGTTGGCGCAAATCATGTTGTACCGCCGAAGATGTTACCACAATATCGGTTAGACATTACGGATATCCTTGTCGTGTTTTCTCAGCGAAGGTCTCCCGCCAGACGGATTCTGTGGATAAGAAGATTTAATCCACAATAGCGAAGCCTTGACCTTTCATCGGCGAGGTTGTTTGTCACCATAAATCCATCTATCCGCGTACGTTGTTCATCACACAACGTATTATTATGAACCGATGAAAAACTAAATTACTTTAATAACTCCATGCATCCTGTTATTTATTACCTTTACTGGATCGGTAATATAATAATATTACATCGTTAAACTGAAATCTATGTTCACCGATGTCAGTTTTGTGATAAATGCTGTAAGGCTTTTTTTAGGTACGATCTTGTTGGTATTTCAGTATTAATGGGCCCAAAGCCAACCATTCAGTTTTTTGATTCATCGATTATGATTTTATGTAGAAATGATGTTATAAAATGAGCCGTTATAAATTATTTTATGGTGTCGGACTTGATAGGCATTTTTCTAGTATTCTAGGAAAGGCTAGTGCAGCACGAACAGGATACATAGGGACTGGAGGTGGAATATCCGAGGAAAGGCGATCTCTTAATCGTGTTCAAAAAGTTCAGTTGTGGCACAACGGTGAACAGTTACATCTATATAAATATCTAGGAATCTGCAATTGTATATAAAGTGCCGATATCCAATCCCTGCGTTATGGCGGACGAAGTATCGATTAAATAGACATTTGGCCTCTGCGTTTTCTCTCTTCTGCAACAAGGGTCTTGAAGAGACATGTTAAAGTAGTGTTCTTCTCAAAAAGACCCTCCACACAGAATCCCCAATGGTGGCATCGGTCCTGAGGGAAATTATTTTCCTAAGGGCCTTCTGTGTGGCGTTATTGTAAAAAGATAAAAACAAATGCCCTATCGCGGACGCAACAGCAAAGCATGCGCTTATTGCGAGAAAAAGCATGTTACAATTCAATGCATACATGACCAATTTCACTCTCAACCACAGTAGCAAGATTATTTGAAAAAATTTTATCTACTGTCGTTACAGATCAGCTAAAAACAGCGGATAATCAGTTTGGATTCAAACCTGCACTATCAACATCTATGGCAATATATTCCCTAAAAGAAACTATCAGTTATTATAAACTAAGGGAAACGCCAATCTATACCTGCTTTCTAGATCTAAGCAAAGCATTTGACCGTGTATGTCATAATAAACTGTGGGAAAAACTAAGGAAAAGAGCAGTTTCGGAAGATGTTATAGCGATTCTTTCAATTTGGCACACGCAACAAGAAAATATTGTGAAATGGTCTGGGGAGTTTTCTAACCCATTCCATTTGAAAAGTGGCGTAAGGCAAGGAGGAAGTATGTCTCCGGTTCTGTTCAATATATACACCGATGAGCTTATTCAAAAACTTAACGCCGCGAAAATAGGGTGCCATGTACACGGAGTGTGTGTAAATAACATTAACTACGCAGATGATATGGTTCTTCTTGCACCGTCACTAAGCGCTTTAAAGAAACTACTCAAAATTTGTGAAGACTTTGCAAAAAGCCATAACCTTTTATATAACACCACAAAGTCAGTAGTTATGGTTTTTAAATCTAAAAACGAAATATTCCAAACACCCTCAGTACTGCTATATGAAAGAAATATTAATGTTAATCACAGCGTAAAATACCTGGGACACATCATCACGGACGACCTCAAAGATATCGAGGATATGGAAAGGCAGAGAAGAGCCATATCAGTTAGAGCGAGTATGCTATCAAGACGTTTTTACTTTTGCAGTCCAAAAGTAAAAAGAATACTTTTCAACGCTTTCTGTACCTCTCTGTACACATCAGAACTATGGGTCAACTACACTACATCCCAATGGCATAAGTTAAAGGTTGCTTATAACAACGCTTATCGCCAACTTTTCCGCCTACCAAGATACTGCAGTGCTTCGGAAATGTTCCTAGAGGGACGAGTACACACCTTCCGAGCACTTTTCCGCCACCGTATGGGAAGCTTATGGCGTAGACTGGGCCAATCGAAGAATGCGATCATCACCGCCATGACTGCCTGGATGGAGTCCCCCCTGATGGCCCTCTGTAGGCGGGAGACGATGAAATATCCTCCGTAAACAGATGCATGAATTCATTTTAGTGTTAACTATTTATTCAAATTCATTTCTCATGTTTTTCATGCTTATTCGTTTTTTTATTTATTTTATCTATGTGCCTTAACCTATTATTTGTCTAATTGCTTCTGTTATTTCAAAATATGGAATGTATTGCATTGCACTACCCCTGCATACATTCTGGAATAAACTATTATTATTATTATTATTATTATTATAAATTGCAAAATGAGTCATAGGCAATGTATGTTTAGAAAAGCATTTTGAGTTCCTTCAATATTTTTAATTTTTAGCACGAAGTTAATAATTTAATTTAATAATTTTACATTTAGGACGAAGTTAATTTTAATTTTACATTTAGGAGAAGTGCGATTCCAGAGGGGAGACGTCCAGTGGGCCGCTCCAGACACAGCTGGGCGAGGCCACTCCAGAAACTGTGTGAGGAGTGGCTGGGACTGCCATGGACGGAGGCCGAACTGTCAGCACAAGACAGGGACGTATGGAGGAGCCTTGTCGATGCAATGGGTCCCCGACCCGAATAGGATAAGGGGGTGAAGATGATGATGATGACATTTAGGACTAAGTTCAAAGCGATGTCTGTACCACGACAAAAGATAGTAAAAAACGATTGGCAAAATGAGTGGCAATTTTAGAACTCGAATGATTGCTCCTCTTTCAAGCGAGTGAAGCCTTTTGTGCAAAAAATAAATGATTTCGATTCGTTTTAGATTGTGCAAATTTTGGGATGAAAAACGACTTGTTTTTTTTTTGGTGAATGACTCCTTAATGAATTCGCTATGACTAGGGTGAATCTCGTCTGATCTTTTTTGATTCTTTGTCGTATTAATGTGCATGTCATGTTAGGATATTTAGAGGTCAGTGCAGACGATATTAAGACACATTATAAAGCCTTTTTGAGAAGGTTTTTTTGTCAACTTTGTGCTGTCCAGAATTTTTCACTCGCAGTAGAAGCTAAGAGGCTGGTTCTCAACAAGGTTACACGGTGTGATGTGCGATGGTTCTTTATATGTCTCTTTATAATATATTCTGTCAATCAGGTAGGGTAGGGGATCGCTGTGATAGCCTGTGTTCGTAATCGATTCATTTTACAGCTGCTCAGGAAACCCTTATCCAATGTATTTATTGGTGTTATTTTCAGTTCCTGTAAGTTTGTCCTACGTGCTGTCGAGATGATTAGCAGCATTTGCCTCTAACGCTACATTTCGAATGATTAATATCGTGTTTATTAGGTTAATTAATGGAAATCAATAGTATAAAATAAATTATATATGTTAACGTCTTTGAACATATCTTATAAAGAACAGATAATTCATTGAAGACCTTGCTTAAACATCAATAAAAAGTGTTTCAAAAAGCAATATCTGTTAAATGATTTCTATTTTATACAAAAAGACATTGATAAAGTTGCAGGGTAAGATTTTTTCGCGGATTTTTTTTATTATTATTTCTTTTGACTTGGATCATGCTTTGTCTTGTACTAATTTTTTACGGGTAGTAGTTCCCTACAAAAATTCGACAATTAACTCATAATAAATTGAGAGTCAAATAAGATAAAAACCAAGATTTTCTGCTAAGTATATTATATTATCATAGTAGGCATTCTAAATACAATCATTTGGATATGTATGGATATTTTTGGCAACAATGAGGCTGCTTTCAAACGGCATTTTTTTTTACTTGTATACTAATATGGATATAGGTACCTTTTTACGTTTATCGTTTCTTCTATGTAAACATTTTTTATGTACCTACGAGTACACATATATTTTTTCAAATTTTATAATAAAAATGTAGCGTTTTTTTTTCTTGTGAGTGCCGCACAAGAGTCCAAACTGCTCCTGTCTGCAGCCAGTGAGACTATGGCATCCACAATTGGGGTACGTTGTGAGGCTGAAGGTAATGGGGAGGGGAAGGAGATGGGGAGGGGAAGGAGATGGGGAGGGGAAGGAGATGGGGAGGGGAAGGAGATGGGGAGGGGAAGGAGATGGGGAGGGGAAGGAGATGGGGAGGGGAAGGAGATGGGGAGGAGAAGGAGATGGGGAAGAGGAAGGTGAGACAGTACCTGGCTATTCAGACCTGGTCACCAAATACGACTAAAGCCATTTCAAGCAACGTTTCAATTCTAAATGATGGTCTTACACCAAGACGATTCTGAGAGTAACTTTCACTCTGGAGCGTGCCGCAAATATATTATATATTATTTTAAATGAATAAATTGTGAAATTATTCAAATAAAATTTTTTGCCATGCCGGGATTCGATCTCGTGACCTTCGGTTCGCGAGTCAAGCGCCTTACCGCTCGACCAAGCCGTTAGTGCAAAAAAATGGAATAAATTATCAACAGTCTAGTCTAGAGGAATCTAAAAACCGCTTAACAAATCAATAACCATCGGGGCCTTGGAATTCTAATGGGGTCAGAACAACACATTCTTTCCATAGAAGGAAATAATTGATCTTAATAATTTCCAACCTGTATCGGTAAGGTTGATCGACGTAGATCCATTTAGATCATATCTGTTCACACTAATTCTTTTATTGATCTTTCACGACTCCCAAATTAGTCACATGCAAAACCGCGTATCGGTAAATGTTAATCTCCCACAGCAAAGGAATTAAATTTGCATTCTGGCACCCAGTGGGGTAGAGAGCTTTCTCGCCAGGATGCCCAGGGTACCTGCGGAACAGCCTCAAAATTCCCGCACAGGAAAACATCTCCATGAAAATTGAACAAAATGTTTTAAAAAACAATTGCAGTTACTAAACAAAGTTTAAATAAAAATTGCCACTCGGAAATACAGAGTAAATGCATTTTATAATTACTTGGAAAATATCGTGAATAGACATTTTTACCAAGATTACGAAAATATATAAAATATCGTGGATAGACATTTCAACTAAGATTACGAAAATGTTACTAAAATATATATACATATATATATAATAATTCTATGATAAATATAAATAAATTCTTGTTTTTAGTCCGCGACATGCATAAAAATGTATTTTTTATTAAATTCCACATTAGCGTGTGTCGCTTTCCATAGACAGAAAAAAATTGCCTTATTTTTAAACGCCTGGATTCTCAAAAGTTGCGTTTGATCTTTAGCTATTATTGTAATAAGATTTCGTGTGAAAATGAATTATAGGGTCCATGTTTTATATGTTGTAGCAAAATTTAATTTTTATTCCATAACTGCAGTAACATAGAACGCAAAAAAAAAAACAAAGTGATGGGTTTGTTAAAAATATAAAAGGGGAAAATAACACTTTTTTTTGATAAAATCAGTGTTCTTAAAGACTTACTTGTATTCATAAACTTGATTTTTTTTTTAAATGTTAAATTATTGAAAAAAAAAATAATAATTAAAATTTAAAAATAAATACATGTTTTAGGTTTTTTCTTCTGATTTTCAATTCATTTTAGCGAGCCTATAATCATTAAAAAAATAATTTTAAATGAAGTTCTAACTTTCTTTGTAAGACGCAACTTTTGAGATCCCAGGCGTTTCTGAATTCAAAGGTTGAAATAATTGACACACCCTATTCCACATTGACTTTTTTTAATACACCAATACTGAGATGCCTTTTAGATGTAAGAAAAACGCACCAGTCAATAAAGTAATGACATTATGTGTCCATTTAAGGTGTTTTTTCCTGATGTCTAAACATGGCATTGTAGTTCTAATTCCTTGTAATTTGGGCATAAAAGGATTAAGTGTTTCCATGACTCGATTCAGTCTCAGAATTATTCTGTGGTGGCTATGAGTGTAGTCATAATATATTTGTTAAATTGGTATAACAGAGGCACAACAGCATCGTATCTGTTCCTGGGCAAATCTGTTGTGAGCGTTTTACACGATTATTTACATGATATTTTTATACCGATTCCCAAATGGGCATATTTTTTGGTATTTTTTAAAACAAAAACGCAGACGTACCTAATGAAAATTGGGAATAAAATTTTGTAGCTAGAAATGGCTGACTAGATCCAGGTGAATACCCAGGTACATTTTTCACATCTTCTTCCCATCCCCACTATCTTTAGACTCACAACATACCAAAATTACCTGGCTCAGGACGGTCGGGAGCAGTAGGGACTCTTGTGTTATATTCAGATAAAAAAGTTAAATTACCTATATGCAAATAGGAATCTTTAGCGGTTTTTTGCTAAGCCGACTGCACGTATAAGTACGTCGTATTTTGTTATTATCGCATGCTCCTTCGGAAAGTCGAAAAAATTTTTAGTAAAAATATTTTTACAGCGGATTTTCTCTGAGGATGCCTTCAGATATAAGTATATCGACTTTGGTTGATTGCGGTTGGATTGGTTGGTACGGCCGTATATCCTCTTTGCATACTTACTTGAAGAAATAATCTTTTAAGGGATCAACTGTCGGAGGGACTAGCTGTCGGAAGGATTAAATGTCGGAGGGATCAACTGTCGGGGAGGATCAACCGTCGGGGGATCAACTGTCGGGGGATCAACTGTCGGCGGACCAACTGTCGGGGGATCAATTGTCATGGAACCAAGAAAAATACACACCATCATAGAGGATCGGCGAAGCGACCTGTGCTTCTTTCATAAAATTGTAAATTTGTTGTCTATTATAAATTGCGAGTCTAGTCAATTTAAGAGTACCTACTCGGCACACTAAACAAAAGAACTTATTCATAATGTCAACGTGTACAAACAAATTATAAAATAGTTAACAAACGAATATACAAATGATAACGACCATTTTAACACATTACATTCGATGTTGAAAACATATTATGTATTTAATTATACAAGTTATTTTATATCAAAATATTATTTCTTATAATTTCAGCTTATTTATTATTGTTAAATTATTATTTTATGCAACCCTTGTTTATTTCTGTTGTGTAAAAAAATGTAAACATTTCATGTACCCTACGTAAAAGCCACAGGGTAAATTGGATTCGGATAAATGTTTCTTCCAACATTGACAGAATACGATTTTTCCACATTTTATTTGATTTTTGATTTGATTAAATTATTACAATTCAATTACAACATTAAATAAACATCTTAAAAATAGAAATATATGACATATACAATATATGAAGTTATACATAGTCCACAAAGGCACAAAGAGAACTAATTTCGCAATAAACTTCAATATACTAAGCAAGAAATCGAATCATATTATTTATTTATTGTACAAGATACAAGTGAATGGCATTTGGCTTACACTTTTTTCTCGTGCAATTATTCAGATTAATTCTTCGTTACCCACACAAGAGACGATTAAATTAATATTAGGCATTCAATTAGGTGTATCAGTGAATAGCATCCGATTTAATATTACGACTGTTAAATGTCGGGGTCAAACGGTCTATCTTTTGAAAACTTTGAATCGTTTGAGTTTCAATTCTTTTTTGCGGGGTGGCTATATTATGGCCACACCTATTAACTAGACATTTTATATCTAACGGTAGTTCCCAAACATCGTGGCGCTATATATATTTTTTAATATTAGTAAAACGAGCTTTTTGTGTCTAATCTAGAACACAGACATCGAAATCGTGCTGCTTTGTTATGCATCATGTTATGTCGCCTATCTGAATTTCTTGACTTGTAATCAAGATTCAGTATGTTATAACGACAACGACACGGCATCATTGAGTACAAAGTACAAAGACGATGGCACGCCAAAGGCACGCCAACGGCACGGCATGCCGTTACCGCGAATGGTACCTATATTAAAAGCATTTTCACACAAACGCTTACATTTTGCTTCCCTGTTGCGTCGTCGTGCCGTGCCGTGACTTCGCCTTGCCGTTGCCGTAATAGTTACCCATTGGATCTTGATTTTTAAAAATTTAAATAATAATATATTAATAATTTGTAGGGGGTTTTCTGTGAAAAATTATCTCAAGGCGCTTAAAGTAAAATATTGTTTATAAATAGGAAAACTCTTCCTGTTAAATACCTAAGATTCTCAAACACTTCAAAAAAAATCGTGAACTTCAAGTAAAGCCTCAATTACATAAAGCGAGTTTACAAGTGTCATCGTATTGCTAACTAGCAGATTGTGGACAATCTACGAAAAAAGTTGAAAGGTGGTCAACTTTACTCGCTACTCGCTAGTGTTTGCCTAAAGATGGCGGCTCACAACAACTGATTTCGTCTGTCAGAATTAGTTCGGGCGGCAGCCGTTATTCTCGTTACTGGTTAGCGCTACGAATTCAAGTTTTCTACAAAATGTCGACAGAGTTGCATGGCGCGAGAGTCCTTATTTTAGGTGCTACTGTTGCTACTGAGCGAGTAGATAGTTTTGTGTGTCATCGTGACAATCTCACTCGCCGATTCAGCCGGTTTTAAACTTACCGTCTAGTAGTTTGTAAACTAGCTTAATGTAATTGAGGCTTTAGTCACATTTTTTCAGCTCGCAGCTCACAGGTTTAGAATCTGATTTAGAAAGATTCAATGAAAGATTTCGTAAACCGTATCATAGAGCTGCAATTATTCAGAAGTACGCTGTTTTTACTTCTGTAATTGTATCGACTCACCTACGTGAATACGGTAAATGTTTTCTTAAGAGCAATTGGGCATTTCGTAATATGGAATTAATAATAACGGCTTTTATAAAACAATCCAATGTTTTTATCGTGACACACATATTATGCCGATCGAGATTAGGAGAAGGATTGTATGGGAAATAAATTCATTAGCTTACAAATAAAATTATGGAAGATATTTGATGAAGGTAAGTAATAACCAATGCATAATATACTTCCTCGAAGGGAAGGAACGATTTTTGTTCTTGTGGGATTTTCTAGTAATTTGGCTACCTAATATTTTTCCTGAAAACGTCATCCAAATAGAATTTCACCGTCACACCTTAAACATTGTCCCGTTAATTGACAAATATTATTTAATCATAACAAATTTTTCGTCCTTCATTACTTAACCTTCTACTTTTCCTTTTATGACCAATATTTAGATTGTAGCACTTTTCATTCCGTATCCTGTGTTAAAAGTGAGCCGTTTGCACTTTCTTTCTTTTCAGGGGCCATTTTTCCTTATTCAGTTCTTTAGCAACTATTCGTTTCGGAGCCGTACTGTCTTCAGCAACTTTGGCGTCCTCCGTGGTCGAAGGGAAAGGCTCTCGACTAGCAATTTGCAAATTAATCAAATGATTTTTATTTGATTAATTTGCAAATAATTATTAATTGATAATATTGCTGTTTCAAAATTAATTCATTTAAAATAATATATTGTAAATTTGCTGCGCAATCCAGAGTGAAATGAAACTATCAGTATCGCCCTAGTGTACAACCACCATTCAGAATTGAAATGTTGCTTGAAATCGCTTTGGCCGTGTTTGATGACCAGATCTAAATAGCCTGGTACTTCCCTACTTTCCTCCTCCCCATCGTCCTCCCTTCCCACTACCTTCAGCCTCACAACATACCCAATTGGGGATGCAAAAGTCTCACTGTCTCCGGACGGGAGCAGTTGTGAGATATTCAAACAAAAATAAATAAAAAAAAACCTCTCATGTGCACAGCGATGCGAATATTTTATTCAAAAATAATTGATGAGTTTACTAAGTTTGCTTAATTTTTTAACTTGTACAAAAAATTTTTTTCGCTCCCTCAGACATAAAAATTTTCCTGTTCTATAATAAAGTAAAAAGCACAAAGTACAAAGTACAAAGAACAAAACACAAAGCGCAAAGTACAAAGCGCAAAGCACAAAGCTCAAAGTACAATGTTGTTGTACTATTTATAACTTAATGTAATTACGTGAATGGCACATGTTGTGTCATGTATGTGGAAATAAATAAATAAATCTTTTTATTAATATGCAAACAACGTAGCATTAAAAGTTGTTAAATATGATGAGCAGTGAGAACTTCTTATAAGAAGATTCTAGTTATGGCATCTAAGTAAAGATCTGTTTCTATAAATCGAAAGCCCTGCGAGATATTTGGGTATGTCTTCAAACATTGAAATATTACGAGATCTATCTGTCTGTAACATTCAATTAATACTACTTCTTGTAATACCCAAGCGGAATAATTCAATCAGCCCTGCAGATAATCATTGTAATTTAATGGAATTATAAAATCGATTAGCTGAAAACAATGGCATTTTTGCACGTTTGTTAGGCAGCGATTGGTGACGCTAACATCTTCAATACATTTAATAATATGCCTACCCACTTTCAATAATTCCTGTTGCGTTGAAAAGTTCATGTTCAAAACAGACTACTCTTTACTCTTTCGTTCAACCTATCTCAAACCATTATTTGACTCGTTTTCCATACTACTCTACTCTATTCCTCTACTGTGTTTTCTTACTAATAATCCACCAGTTAAAACTACTTTACGTTTGTTTGTGGAGTAGCTACATAACACTGGAGAACTTTATTTTTTTTTTAAATTTGTCCACACAAGAAAATAATTTTCCTAAGACCTATGACGTATTGCGTGGAGGACATTTTTATGGAAAGGAAGGAGCGAAAGTTCTGGCAAGGAAAAATGTACGAGGTGTAGGTAGAAATCTAGGGGTAAGTGTGTCTAGGAGTGACAGACGTATGAATCCATACCTCCAACTGCGGTGCAAAGCGATGAGTCGAGAGAGTCCGGTTAGAGAGGTCAAAAGGCCTCCCTCAACCAGTCTCGATCCGGCCCGCCACGCAGTTGGTGGGCAGATGAAACACCTCATGAACCCTGATAAGTTACCAAAAGAGGCGAGTCACACACTTGGGGTGACCTGTGGCATAGGTGTTAGTTATCCAATAAATGGTTTCCGGGGTGGCAGTATCTATTCCCGCCTACCAAATTATAAGCTAAACTTGAAGTAACAACGGACATTGCTGAGAAATCGACGAAAATACTCACAAATTTTCAATCGAATATAATTTCGGTGTTGCTTCTTGTTCTTAAAGTCTCGATTACACTGAGCGAGTGTACAAGCTTCTAGCCGATAAGTTTAAAAGCGGGTGAATCGGCGAGTGAGATTGTCATCATGACACACAAAACTATCTCAAAAACGCTCAGTAGCGACAGTAGCAGCTAAAATAACGACTCTCGCGCGAAGCAATTCGGTCGATATTTTATAGAAAACTTGAGCTCGCAGCTAGCGCCACACGCTAGCTAGAATTACGGCTCCTGCGCGAACTGATTCTGACAGTTACGAAATCAGCTGTTGGTAGGCCGCCAGTGAGTAGCGAGTAAAGTTGACCACCTTTTAACGTTTTTCGTAGACTGTCCACAATCTGCTAATTAGCAAGTAATACGATGACACTGAGCGAGTTAACTAACAGATAGTGAATTTCCCAGATGCTCGAAAACTCGCTCAATGTCATCGAGGCTTAAGTAAATATTCACAGACAAAATTAGTATTACAAAAACAGCAAAAAACTCGTAAAGGGAATGCTCACTACATTTATCCGAAAAAAAAACAGTAATTTTAACGTACATTTACTTCTCAATTTGTCACAAAAACTCGGGTACGCGCTGTGATCCATTACGAAATGTGTTTTTCACTATCAGAGAACAGTTTTTTGAGGCTTCCTCTTAGAAGTCTATCGGTAACTTTAAATTAAAATTAAACTCTGATAAACGTTTTAATTTAAGTAACCAGGTCGTAACGAATTTATTTGACAAATTCACCGGAAGCTTTGCGATTTATTAGAAAAAAATTGATTTTGTGTATTAGCTTCACGGCGTCACAGAGCTTTTATTTTTACGTTAACATTCAAATACAACAGAAATATATATCTAACCCATTTTGTGTTTTGAAGGTAACTTGGCATATTTTAGTGGGGAATTAGAGAAAGGAATTTATACTTATTGACAAATTTGAACTTAACGGGAACCTTGAAGTGAATTTCGAGTAGCTTGAATTTTAGCTCAGTTAGTTTTTAGCGAACCGTGCTAACATACTTTTTACGGGAGTCCACATTTCGGTACTTATTTCTAAAGATTGGCTTAATTTTTTTATAGATTTTTTGTCCTTACCGTATATTGTACACCGTTTTTGAAGGGATCGAGGACTGCAGTTCTTTGGAATACGTTCCAAGAAAATAATGGCAGAATAAACAATGCATTCCAATCTTTGTCTCATCCATTGCATTTCCAGAGTAGAAGAGTGAAAGACCACCATTCACAGTTGAACGTTGATAGATGGCTTTGATCTGGTTCATTTCTGAATAGCCAGTATTTTCTCTCCTTCGTCATTTCCATCTCTTTCTCTTCGTCTCTTCTCTTTCGTCTATTCCTTCAGCCTCACAACATATCCCGATGTGGGACACTATAGTCTGACTGGTTTTAGACGGTTGGGAGCAGTTGGGCTCTTGTGCGTTAGTAACATAAAAAATATATTCGATCGTAGATCAATCAATCGGACCGTTAATTTAAAAATTTGAATCATCTACTAGACCGTGTATGCATAACACTAGATCGAATAAAAATGACATAAAAAATATTCCAAGTTGTAAAACCACAGTCGGACAAAGAAACTACATATGCTTTGCAACAAAACTCCACGACATCCTTCCCCAAGACATAAAATAATAAAAAATTCTAATGAGTACAAATCAAGAATAAAAATATGGCTGAAAGAGTTCAATGAAAAAACCCTAATAAGGACACTAAAAACGACATAGAGGACAAATAAGCTACATTTACATAACTTTAGTCCACCTCAGCACAGGACCCCCTAGTGAGAAGAACTAAGAAATACTTACTTAAATTCACCTTTATATTTTGTACATACAATTATTTTATATAGTCGCTAAGAAAAGAGGGGGGGGGGGGGGTTCTAGGGAAAAAAGTCGCAACTCATGGCTTCGAAACCTACTTGACTGGTACGGGTGTAATTCCGTTGTGCGGTTCCGAGCTGTAGAGTGAAGATTACTTGCAATATAACCCAATAGAAGAATTTACTAGAATTAGGGGTGCTAGATCATGAAATGTTACAATAATGTATCTATAAATGTAGATAGAAGTTTGGGCCCGTATCACCCAGCATTATTCTGCTAGATTAGCAACGTTTTATTTGTAAATTTTGGTGTGATCTTCATGAAAAATTTTCCAACCCATTTGTATATTATGATAGTATCTTCTAGGTGCTCATTACAGCACCATGGATTTTAAATCATGCTTATAGAACATGTATGTACTAAATATGCTTGTTTTATGCACAGTTTTTATTAAATGGTAGTAACTGAATATGTTCCAAAGAATATGACATCAGCGTGTATTAATTCAACTTGCCATTTTTTTATACCTTGAACAATGAATATTAGTATTATGGCAGTGGGTGGATAAAATACAATAACTAATTATAATTAAGTACGGGTATTAGATGTTCGGGAAGAATAAACATCGGTAGGTTGAAAAAATTAATATGTTATACATATGTAATAATTACTGTCCTTGTAATTTATTAACATGACGTTTTCCAAATCATTGTCTAGACATAATTATTAATAATAAATAAGGACTATAATTATATTATACATTACTCTAGATACCATGCATAATTTCAAGTAACATTTTTTTTTAATGTCGTTTGAAAATGATAAGCGGGTACCAGTTTGCTATATTATTCCAAGCATAGAATTCACAAAGACTTGCGTCAAATAATTTGTGTAATATTGTTGGAAAATGAATGTTTTAAGTATCCGCAAACTATTTAACTAGGCTAATTTCTTCGCTTTTCGGAACAACTCATATAGGTCTCATATAAATTGCTGTGTCCCTTACTGTCATCGTGAGAAATATGATCTTAAAGGTATTGGAAAGAGAGAACACCATGCTACGTATTAAAATCTAAAAATTAACCACAAAAGAATTAAAATGTACAAGTTCAAGTTTAAATGAACTAGTTTTTTAGTTTTTTTTTTTTTTTAATTATGAAACCAAAGTTTTCGACCGTAATTTAAAAAAAAAACTGAGAATTTTTAAAATTTTATAAAGAGAAATGATGTTAACGTTTACGATACATTTGTTTAATAAAATATGTGTGTTTGTTTTTTTAAGTAAATTTAGTTAGAAAAAACGTACGGTATACTATTTTTAAATTTTTCAAGTTTGCATTCAAAATTTCATAATTTAAAAATTATGATTTAACGGTAATTTCTTATAATAAAATTTGAAAGCGTGTTTCATCACTCAAAAACAGTTTTTAGTTTTCGGGTACGTTCACGAATATTCCATTTATTGATTTTAACGCAAAGCTGAAATATTCTGACCTTCTGACAGAATATGCTCGAGGCCTGAGGGGTTAAGTGTTATTAAATTTGGAGAATACGTGTAAACCGATGGCGATGTGTAAGATGTAAAGCAATTATTTAAGGACATTTCTGTGTAAATTCCAATGCACTCATCGGTGACAAGGTGCCTACAAATTTATCGAGCTTCCCTTTTTTTTGCCTTACTAAAACCTTACTTATCATAAAAAAATATTTTTATCCTCAATTACATTTACATCCCGTGTATCAACTCCCTTTCTCATACAAGTGCAGAGATAATGCGTTAAGAGGGAAGTCTGGTCCAGCCGATTAAAAAATCTACTTTTTTGTTGCCAAAAAATCTTTCTCTATTTGTGGAGAACACATTCCCAAAGTTATAGCATCAAATTCGACCTTAAAATATAGTTAGGAGAAGTGCGCGAAAAACAGGTTGACCGAAATACGCAGTTGCCCGGTTACAAACGAAAACTTTAAACGCGTTTTTCTCAAATCCATGTTTTTTTAAGTTGGCTGGAATCGTAGTTCATCGAATTTTCATCCGATTAAATTAAAGAAAATCAAATTTATATGCGAATAAACCTCGACTTATGAAAAATTATTTTTATGGACAGCCATTGCAAAATTAAGACCGTTTTTTTACCATTTTCATTTTATGTACGCCATTTTTGGAATAAACAACTTTTTTGGATTTCATGTTTCAAATGATTTCCAAGGACTCCAGGATTCCGGCCGATTTGGTGGGACCCTCAGCTTACATATAGATATTCAAATCAAACTTTCAACATTGTTTTTTTCTCGTTCAAATGTACCTTTACAAGTAACAAAAGTTTCGAAAACGAAAATAAATGTTATCTTTGAAAAAGCCGCATTGAAAAAAAAAAACTCGGCTGGACCAGACTCCCCTATGAGGTCTTTCATCCTTTGGCGTACAGTACCACTCACTAGATACTGCATACCAAATAGTTACTCTTAAAAATCTTCGTATTATCAATTTAATTCGACTCAGTATCTTATTCCTGCCGAGATATGCGTAATATCGAAACAACGTTACAAACGAACTAAATACAATATAGACAAATGATTGCGGTCCTTACTGTTGAACTTTACTCTGCAGTAGTTTGTTGACAGGCGGCTTTTTCAAATGTCATCGCTTACAAAGACTAACATCTACCACATAATATGACATAATACTATTATGTCAACAGTGCGAATTTTTAACCGCACATGTGATGTGTGATGACTGATGACGCTAGAATGGTATTTCAATGGCTTATTGGGAAACGATGGTGTTGGATTCATGGTGAACAGGAAGAGACACATTGCTCTCTAATACTATGGCGTCATAGACTTAATTCTCATCTGCAAAATCATCATAAGGAAATTGCCACTTATATTTAATCAATATACAAATTTGTGCAAATAAGTTATGGTATTATATTATTAATGTTTCTAATATGTTAAATAAGTGATCAAGAAATGGATTACAAAGTTAGCGTATCGTCATGTTTACTTCGATGTTTTTTTAATACCAAGGTCAGATAAAATACCAAACAGATAAAATTAAGAAAACACGAGTGGAAAAAGCTAGCTGGAATTTGAGCTACGGGATCGTTATGTTATACAGGGCAACTAAATATTTTTAAATTTTTTCAATGTATTTTACTCATATTTTGTATTAGTCGGTATTTCTTGGGAGCTCTTCACCGCGCTGTACAGTTGTAATGAGTTTGGTGATTTTGAATTTTTTCAAAAAGGGGGGATTATAACATACTTTAGCGTGTTTTTTTATTAAACTTGCTTTTAAATATTATTTATGTATTTTATTTTTATTTTCTTTGAAATGTCTAGTTTATCATTCAGTTCAATTTTAATTTTGATTTCTGATATGTTTATATGTACAGTCTGTCAAATAAGAGTAGAAAATATTAAAAGTGGAACTACAAAATTTGTATTATTATTTTTTATTATAACTTTTATGAGTAAAAACTCAAATTGTAATATTTAATTGAATGAAGACACTATGAGCGAAACTCAATCGAAAATCTGGAAACAGAAAAATCAGAAAAAGATATTGGCACCTCTGGGACTCGAACCCAGGACCTCTCTACTTTCCGGGCGAGTGCTCTTGACCACTGAGCTAAGGTGTCGATATCCAATTCGGTCACTTTTAACTGTACCATACTTCGACTAAGAATCACTCATATTATCTTCATTTTCTTAAGTGATTTGCATTCATTTAATTTAACATAAATTTGATTTGAAAGGAAAAATCACTAATGGTGTAATGTTCTGTTAATTTGCAGACACACTATCAGATTATCCAACTCCCTTGGATGGACTTCGTGCAATAAAAGAGTCTGATTCTTTATCTAGTTTTATTTATACTTCGCGTATACAATTGGGACTACATTAGTCAACCTAACTAAGAGCTGGCTAAAATGGTTCTGGCGTGTGAACATTAAAAACACAGCCTCTGAGCTGTCCTGACCTCCTGTCGGAGAACTCAAGCACTACGGCTTGCCATCTAGCGGATTCTACTGATAGCTGATGTCACCGCCATCTGTCTCTACAAGGCAGAAGCTTTACGATACACTACAAATGGTGAGTTTAGTTACACACCTTTTAGATCAGAATGAGTTAAATATATTCATATCTAACATTAGAGACGTGATCTAATGCTCGGGCAACGCTAGGTACTCGCTAGTATTAAATAAATGTGATCAATTTCTAAACTGTGCTTTATATTTTATTACAATATCGTTATTTTTCATTGTGTTAACACAAATTTGCAAAGGTATAATATATCTTTTATGCCTTTTTAATTCTTTATAAAAATGTACGTTAAATATAAACTAGAAAAAAAGTTGTTCCACACCACTGAGATTCTCCACCTTCATTTCAAGCATAATTTTTTCTAACGAAATGACCGTAACACTTCATTAAGAGGGCGAAAATAATAATAATACTTGGACGATTTGTAGAGCGCCATTTATGTGAAAAATCACCTCAAGGGCACTGCACAAATTTTTTTTATTTTTATTTTTATGATACAATATTTTACACTTCTGAGTATAATCCAGTAATGTTAGCCTCACTGGGTGGCTTACTCTGAGAAAAATAGTTTCCCTCAGGGCCTGTGTCATCTTTGTGGATGCTGTGGAGATGGGGTGGATTCTGTTTTTAAGGAAGGGAAGAAGAGGAAGTTCCGGAAGGAAAAGGGTAAGAGGGTTGGGTAGGAATCTAGGGCTTAGTGTGACCGGATCAAACCTCATCACATTAAACCGGGCACCCCTGCTAAGTCACCAAACGTAGCGAACCACTTGAAGTGACCTATGTTAGAGGTGTTGGTTATCCAATAAAAGGTTCCCGGGGCGGCGGTACCCAAACCCGCCTCCCAAATTATAAAAGCTGTTTGGCGTCGGTTCTCTACCTAAGAAAGAAACGGTGTAACGATTAGTTAGTCAGGTAGCTCAGATACTTCTATTTTTTAGTAAATCAGAAATATTTTTAAGAAGTCAGTAAAATTTTTATGCTGTTTTTAGCTATTCGAGAAGTAAAACCTACCTGTTACCAAATAAAATAAGTACGTAAGATACTTATATTACGTTCCTCGATTTGTCCACATCTTTTTCAGGTATAACACCATTTTTTATTTTTTTTTTATTAGTATCTATAGCAAAATTTGTACATAATGTATTTATAAATTGTATTATATTAAGGTATTATAAAGTTTTTTTTTTCACAGTCCTCCTCACTAGGGTTCCCTGTTCTGAGGCGGCCTGTAGTTTTTCCACATTTGTATTTAGTATCCGGTTGTCTTTACATGGTCTTCAGTATGTTTTGTTGGCGTCCAGCGTGCGTGCTGACGCTAACGGCAGGGTTGGAGAAAGCTCTCACATATTTAATACAATTAGCTGCTGCATCTGCCCCAAATAATAACTAGCTCAAGATTTGGCACAAGCAGGATTCCTCGTAAACTCAGGGCTAGTGCTTATGGTTCGGAACTTCACGTTTCTCCATTGTCCCAGGGCCTCCCTCGTCAAGCAAAACACGGTAGGTTATCACATAAACAGTTTATTCAATTCTAGGAGACACAATAATACATAAAGAACGATCCTAGCTGAAAGTTTAGTTTGAATGTCCGTCTCTCTTCTCTAACACGCGTGGCTAGGGTTAATACATTTAATTGCACACAAGGGATAACATGGTAATTGACTCACGTTTGGTTTTGGGCCAACAGCGGCTCCACGCGCTTGATTCTATCAAGCTACGCAGCGTCCATCGGAGACCGGAAACGCACACGGCGAAACTGAACTGGTGTCGCCCATGTTCGGGCGGTACGTGGGCCCTCTAAGCCGGCTTGCTGGAGACTGAGGAGCTTGCGGTCGGCGGCGCGTCTCGCGGCCGCCCCGTTTGTCGCTCGCGGGAGGGGATGGTGCGCGCGCATCTATATGGCGCCTTATTCTCCAGTCCGTGGAGAAGTCTAATTCTCGAATTTGTAACGTAACACTTCCCCCCTCGCCGCAATAAAAGCGACGTGGTAATGGAGCTGTAGGACTAATAAATCCTCTTACCTTTTCAGCACTTGTGCCAAAAACATTTAAGAGAAACGAGGAGAGAGAGAGAGAGAGAGAGAGATTCCTAGCTGGAGAATAGTTATGAACAGAACACAAAAGAGATGATACATGGTGTAACAAGGAATTGTCAATAAATGTATATAAAGGCAGTGGCATACATAAATACAGTTGCAAAGAACAAGGATCTGTTGAAGAAAGGTACAAGGGTTATGCAGTGATAGAAAAAAAAACTCTAAAATTGTATCATTGGTCTGTGAGCTAATGTTTGCGAACGTGGTTTGCGTAGGATGTCTGGGGTGGTTGAACGTTTCACTGAAGTTACAAGGTTACTTTGTCACAGTAACCTGGCCCATTTGAGATTACACTC
Organism: Glyphotaelius pellucidus; assembly: GCA_936435175.1. Lineage (NCBI taxonomy): Eukaryota > Metazoa > Arthropoda > Insecta > Trichoptera > Limnephilidae > Glyphotaelius > Glyphotaelius pellucidus. The sequence goes on from OW386537.1 coordinate 2,131,172, forward strand.
AAGGGACACTAGGGCCTTTAAGAAAATACGAGGAAGAGAACACATGATGAGGCTTCTAGGTGGTGTGGAGAGTTCTACCTGTCACAGAGGTCGAAAGGGTAACTGCTTCCGGATCCTGTGGGTGAGCCAGTACGAAACCATTGAAGTACTGGAGAGTGGAATCGCAATTGGTGGTTGGTACACTGGTTTTTGTATGTAGTGGGATTGTTTTGTGAACAATCGTTGGTATTGTTATTTGCGCAAGGGCACAGGAGCATCCGCACAATGGCAGTAGGGCATTTGCATTATGCAGCAGGAACATTTGTATTATGCAGCAGGAATATTTGCATAATGGCAGCAGAGCATTTGCACAAGGGCAACAGGAACAGGAACCAACCTAGAGCTGGCGTGCTCGGGTTTGTTTTGAGTGTCGGTTCTTTGTGGTGATACGATTCGCAACTACACGCACGACTCACACTAGGTTATGTTAGATGCGGTCGGGTGCTTTTGGTACGCAGGGATTGAAGGCAAGGGACCTCCGTGACGGTAGCGAGGGCAGCATGAAGAGGCGCAGATGTAGATAGGGTGCAGAGCTGCTGGTTTTCTTTTTTTTAAATCCGGCAAAAATTATTATTAGAACAAAATTCTTGAAGTTTACCTGCCTAGTAGACCAATGATGAAAAAAGTTTGGAGAGAAACAAGTGTGCATGTTGAGAAAAAGTTGGATTTGTTTGGCGTGTAGAGAGAGAGACGGAGAGAGAGCTAACTAAATGTGGCTAATTCCTAATACATGTTACAAAGGTACGTATTCAAGGACAGGTTCTGTGTAACCCCTTTTGGTTTTTTTCTTTACCAAATACATTTCCAAGAATACGTGGTTGAGGGATTGTACGTATAACAAAATTCCCATTCGAAAGAAGTTGGTCTTCCATGACCTATGCTCACGTCTATACGGTAGCATTTTTTCTACTTTCGAAAAACAAAACATTGCGTACAAGATTAGTTATAACAAAGTGGGAAAGGAGTAGGAAGTTGAAAGGATCCGCGTATGAAGATTGTCCCATTTGACAAACGAAACGCCAAGTGCGTAACGCATATATCCCCATTCACGGATAATTTCGAGGAAGGGGGAGGGTGATAATTGGGAACATTTGAACGAAGAAAACTGCTGGGGACTCGGCTATTTCCGAAATTCGACCTCTGGGTGGAGGTGAAACAAGGTCTACAGCAGTCATCCTGGCACATTACAATAATATTTGGTAGTGTTGGACAAAAGAATACACTGACATAAAAGTCTAATCCTCTACGTGTATTGGGCAGAAGATTAGGGGTCGTTTTATTCTCCTACTTGTTTGCGAGAAATGACAGACCCTTGCTCAAATCTCACAAACCTGGGGATTTTCTTTGTTCGTCTCCCAGACAACGAGTTAGGTGTGTTTGTGTCCATCAACTTAACTCCCACGACACGATGCCCCATAATCATGCGTGAAGCGTATGATTAGTCCTTTTGAGATAGTAGATAGTTCCTGGGTTCTTGTGACAGGAAGTCCACGGGCATATTAATGATTACAAAAAAAGGGGTGTGGACTACATTGAGTAGTTCACACATAAAGGTTTGATATTATTTCGTTCGCACGATTCATGGTGAGTATTGTAACGTCTTCACGTATAGCGTACAAGATTGCAAAATCAAAAGATTTGCAAGTAAGTTTTATAACGTCTTCACGGATAACAATGAACGAATTACAACTGGGTTGCCCAGTATTGAAGGGAGGTGCAAAAGACTAGGTGTTTATGACATTTCTGACAAAAACCCACAGAGTAATTATAACGGGCTCCCCGTATCGCATTTAGTAGATATTCTGAGATTCCCATCTATGACGGCAGATTTTATAAGGTTCCCACCTATGATGGCAACAAAAGGTTAACGTTCATATAAAAGTACCTATTCAATACAGACGGCGAGACATACTGATGTACTTAGTACAACAATACCGTAGCATAATAAATCCATATTAGCGTACGTTAAAGACTTGCACAAAGGCAAAAACATATTTGAAGATCTGGCCAAGATTTTATACTTCAACAATTAAGGGACGAAAAATTCTGGCGTGCTGATGGAATGTGAATTTCATCTAAGCTTACCGCAAAAGAGATCCTTTGTGGTACAACCCTTTTGGTTACGCACAGAGTATCGTATCGTGATGGTACAACTTTTGTTGTACTTACACGTACGATGGTAGCAACAATACAAGACATGCGCTTATCGTTGTTTGACAAGGCAAATTATTTACAAAGGTCCGATTTGAGTGTTTAAGACCTTCTAGGTTTTACTTACTTAAACAGACTGCGATGGACACACCTTGGTGTTATGAAAATTATAATAATGGGATGGGTTGTTCGCAGGGTGTTCACTTGGAGACCTGGCTTCTTGTTGTGACCTCGTACTTTGCACGTGATAAGTCACAACAAGGCAACCCCAAAATTTCAGTTTGAACAGTTGAGACCCAGGGTGACTCAATGTTGCTGAAATGTTGTAAAAAAAAATTTATCGTTAATGAAGAGGCACGTTAAAAGTTGTCCCTTTTATAACGATACTTTCCAGACTCCACATTCAGTTCTGGGGAGAGCTAGAGCAATTAGGGTTATTTATTGAGCGCCATTCTATTTTCTTAAAAAACAGAAAAAAAAAACTTAGAACTGGTAGCAAACATCTGATACCGCCGTGGGTTTACACAGGTTTGCTTACCTAATTTAATTACATATGACATAAGGGTTAGATGCACTTTGGCGAGGACCCGATATTTAATGTACAAAAAGATTTTCTAATATTTAGAAAGGGGTGACGAGGTATGACATGATGATGTGAAAATATGATGCTGCCAGTTGTGACGATGCACAAAACCTTGGGCACGTAGTCTCTGACTACTTGCAGTAAGCCACAGGGAATTCCTTTCTCCGAAGTGATCAATTTCAGGTAGAGGTGTGCATGCTTAGAAAAAACGATGTTTCCAAGGTTTGACACCTGGGGCAGCGATTAGAGGCGAATGACTGATGATGACGAGATATTTATACAAACAAAAATAAAATAAAATGAAACGAAACCACAAGGGAGAATTATATTTTCTTCCATGACTTTGGCTACAGTTGACAACACTGTGCCAGAGCTAGAAAGGGTTTCGTTTGAGTGTCCCAATGAGTGACAATCGTTTACGAGAGGCCGCTCATTAGTGACGAAACAAAAGGGTTGACTTCCATAGTGATCCATGTCACGGTGTAGACGAATGGTTGCTAGGAGTCGAGGAATAACCGTTGGGGTTATACGGGCGTGGCAATGGAGTTTGTTTCCATGTTCCCACTTTTTACAATGTCCTTTATGTGGTAGTTACCTATGTGTTTACCAGAGATGTCGGACAATCGGTAAACCAGGTCTGAGATTTTCTTTAGGACTTTCGTCTTTACAAAACGGGGTGCCAATTTGGCAGAGAAGTACAGCGCACCTTGTGACAGAGTGTTGTTTCTCCTCCAGACGATGTCTTCTTCCTTGAATGTGACGTGCCTCCTACGAAGGTTATACCTGTCGGCGCTCTTTTGGTGGGCCAATAGTAGAGCGTCTGTTACTTCACTATAGATAGCGGAGAGTTCCTCCAAGCGGTGGGCGTAATTTGCTGCGGGGTCTGCTGTGGAGGAAGGGACGGGTGGAAGGCAATTGTCAGGGTGTAGTGAACCGTGAACTACTTGTTCCATGCCGTGTTTGAGAAAAAATGGTGTATAGCCTGTAGCGAGGTTCACCGTGTTGTTCATGGCTGCTTGTATTTTGTCTAATTTTTTGCACCATGTGCGTTGGTCTTTGCCAACCAAAATTGCCAGGGCCGTGTTTATGGTTTGGTTGTATCGTTCAACGGTGTTGTTCTGTGGGGTGTAAAGGGTGTTATAGAATACATCCTTTATACCATATTTAGACAAAAACTCCTTAAATTCCAGAGCTATAAATTGTTTACCATTGTCGCATATTATAGTACGAGGGGTACCGTAGGGTATGAAAATATGTTTTTCCAATAGATTGGTTATTGCTGCTGCAGTTGCCCTTTTCAGAGGAAACAACCAGCAGTATTTGGAAAAGATGTCCACTACGCTGAGTATATGCATGTAACCGGCGTAGCTTCTAGGGAAGGGTCCAATGAGGTCCATAGAAAAGGATTGAAGTGGTCTATCGGCACGCTTGGGGTTGCCCATTAGACCAGACGGTGGTGCCGTACTGTGCTTGTATGCCTTACAGGTGTCGCACTTGGAGATGTATAAACGTACTTGTTTGAATAGACCCGGCCAATAATATCTTAAAGATATTTTTTTGAATGTTTTGAAGGTTCCAGGGTGTATGGAGTCTACGGCACTGTGGTTATCAATAATAACTTGTTCTCTATTTTCGAGAGGGACTACCTTTTTCCAGGCATAGTCCTCTAAGATTGACAGTGGAGGCTTGCAGTTGCGATATAGTTGTCCGTCCTTAATCATAAAATTCGGGAACTTTTGTGGGTTGTCACTGCATCCTCTAAAGGTTTTTTGGTACCATACGTCTTTTGTGGGGAGACTAGAATTGGGCAATTCGGCATTTAATGTTGCTATCTCGATCCTAGAAAGGGCATCCGGGACGATATTATCGGCGCCTTTACGGTGGATGACATCGAAAGTATATTGAGATAGGCGGGACGACCAGCGAGCCAATCTCCCAGAGGGGTTGTCTAGCGAGATCAGCCATTTTAGGCTGCTATGGTCTGTGACGACGGTAAACTTACTGCCCTCAATGTATCCGCGGAAATGTTGAATGGATTCCATGACTGCTAACAATTCTCTCTCGGTAATCCCGTAGTTTTTTTCGTGTTTATTTAGGGTACGAGAGAAGTATGCCACGGGGTGTTCGCCGTCCGTAAAATTTTGAGTGAGGACTCCTCCGATTCCGACGTTTGATGCGTCCGAATGGATCGTAAAGGGAAGATTGAAGTCGGGGCAATTCAGTACTGGGGCTGATTGAAGAGCCTCTTTCAGGGAGTTGAATGCTGACTCAGTCTCCGCAGACCAGGAAAAGTTACTGGTACCTTTACGGATTCCCGTGATTTTGTTGAGCGGCGCCGCGAGAGTTGAGAAGTTTTTTATGAATCTTCTGTAGTAACCGGTGAGTCCGAGGAAGGCTTTTACCTCTTTTGCATTTGTAGGTCGGGGAAAATTTGTCATAGCCGCTACTTTTGTGGGGTCTGTTCTTAGGCCTTCTTCGTCTACTATGAAACCCAAGTATCGTAGGCGGTGCCTGCAGAATTCCGATTTCTTCAGGTTGATGGTCAAACCGGCCTGTTTGAGTTGTTGAAAAACCTTCTCTAGAATAAGTATATGTTTTTCAAAGGTATCGCTAATGATGATCAGGTCATCCAGGTAGCAAAATAAATTGTTATCAAACTCTGGGCCAAACAATTTATCCATGAGTCTTTGTAGTTCTGCTGGGCTGTTTTTTAGACCGAAGGGTAGTCTTTTGAAATGGAACATACCCCTGCCAGGCACCACGAAGGCAGTCTTTTCGCAGGAGCTGGGATCCAAAGGTATCTGCCAGAATGCTTTGCTTAAGTCTATGGATGAGATGTATTTAGCGTTTCGAAGTCTGTCCAGGATGGAGTTGACCAAGGGGAGCGGGTAGGCGTCTGATATTGTACATGCGTTGAGGCGTCTGCTGTCGAGGCAGAAACGGGCTGAGCCGTCTTTCTTTGAAACTAATAAGGTGGGGTTGGTCCATGCACTGCGGCTGGGTACCACCACTCCCAGTCTTAGCATATCGTCCAATTCTTTTTCCAGCGTTTTCAATTTTTGTGGAGCTAGGTTGTAATACCTTTGTTTGATTGGGGGGCCTGTTGTTTTTATATGGTGTTGTACTAGGTTGGTTAAGCCTAAACCGCACCTTTCGAAGGAGATGGATTCATACTTGTTGATCATTTGATTTAATTGTATTGTTTGTAAAGGGTTCAAGTTTTCGTAGGGTATTACCGTACGGATTTCGTTTACTTGGGGAGTGACGGAGGGGTTGTTAAACAGTTGCGGGGCAATTTTGAAAGCCATCCAAAAATCCACTCCCAAGATGAATTTCTGTGTGATTGTAGGTACAACTAGAAACTTGATCCAAACTGTTTTTTGGTCACAATTGATCGGCAGGGTTAGAGAACCGATGACGAGTTGTGAAGTGTTGTCTGCCGTGGTAACATGTGAAGAATGTTTTCCCATTTTAAAACCACAGTTTGTGAATAAGGTGTGGGCGTTGTCGCCCAGGCAGCTGACAGAGGCGCCGCTGTCTAGGAGACCTGAAAAAACCACGTTGTTTATGGAAAAATGCGCGAAGGGTCTACCGTCTATTGCCTGTTTGCAGCAAACTGTAGAGAGGGGTAAGGCCTGTTTAAAAAATTTGACGTGTTCCAACCACTCCGACCATTCCTTTGGCCTATGGGAGGGATGGCCCGGGGGGTTGGGGTCTAGTTTTTTGTCTTCCTGGCTGTCCAATTGGGAGGGGGTCTGGAGAAATCCATAGGGGGTTTGATGAATCTGAGATCCGGGATGGACGTTTCGGTATTGTCTTGGCGTGGTCTTTTGCCAAACTTCCTCCCTTCATCTCTTCTTGGAGAGCGATCGACGGATCGCCTTTTGTTAGAGTGGGTGTCTTTGGAGGATAAAAGTTTTGCTTGTTTAAAGCAGGCGGCTTGGGAGTGACCAATCTTGTGGCAAAAGGAGCAGGATTTCTTCTCGTTGTGCTCCGGTTTTATGCCGGACGAAGTGCTTGGGCGAAAGTTTTCTTTGGGGAATCTTTCGTCTTTCTTCCGATCCTGGTATGCCTCTAGTAGCTGGCAGACATCTTTCAGTTGCTCCAGCGTGGCAATTTTCTGAGAAGTAATGATGTTTTCGTATCTGGGGAGAAGACCGTCGATTAAAACCGGGAGAAGTTCCGCTTCAGGGACAGGTTGGGTGAGCTTAATATTGATGGCCTCTGCCCTCTGTGTGAATCTAGCAACAGGCTCTCCGGAGTGCTGCTTGATAGCGAGTAGGGATAACCTGACTCTATGTTGGGCCTTTTTTTCTCCGAAACTGGATAAAAGTGCCACCTTAAGTTCCCTCCATGAGTTTGTTTTTCTCTTATGTATCCTGTGCCAGGTAAGCATTTCAGGAGCGATGAGGTCTATGAAGTTCCTGTGCAGAATACTTTCGGGGATTCCTCTGACTTGGGCTGTTTCTTCTATTCTGTTGATGAAATCCTCCACATCCGTGAGTCCGTTGTATTTCGTCTTCCAGGTTGTCAAATCATATATTTTCGTCTGTTCCTGGGCTTGTACCACCAAGGGTTTTGCTTCGGAGACTGTGAGGGAGGTAGAGATGATTTCTGAGGTGTCTTCCTGTTGGAACTGCAACTTCCTGATGTACTTCTTATTGTAGAAAGAAGCATATTGAATAAGGCATTTTTTGGATTTATTCCTGGGAGAAATCTTTCTACTTCTCAGGGCCTGTAGTAGTTCTTCCTTTTTTGACGTAGAAATGTGGGGGATTATACCCAGCGTGACTTGAGGGACTTCCATAGTGTATAGGGTCGTGTCAGGGTGACCTTACGTTGGGAGAAAAACGAGAACTCGACTCTTTATCCGTAATTGGAAAGAAATTTTTTGCCAGGGATTGACCACTGGGGATGTATATATATTTTTTTTTTTAAAAAATGCTTCTGCGAAAAAACGCGTATTTGTAAGTGTTTGGGTTATTTGAAAATTTGGGCAGAGGTTTGCCTCTGGCCGCGTGCTTTTTAGGAAAAATCCAAGCGTTTTGAAAAAAAATTTTCGAAAATTTAAAAAAATCGAAAAAAGGAAAAAATCGGAAAAATTTTCAGAGTCCGAAAACTGGAGAAAATTTGCGCAGCGATTTTCCTCTGGCAATGCGTTTTTAAGAAAAACTCCAAGCGTTTGGAAAAAAAATATTTCGAAAATTAAAAAAATCGAAAAAAGGAAAAATCGGAAAAATTTTCAGAGTCCGAAAACTGGAGAAAATTTGCGCAGCGATTTTCCTCTGGCAATGCGTTTTTAAGAAAAACTCCAAGCGTTTGGAAAAAAAATATTTCGAAAATTAAAAAAATCGAAAAAAGGAAAAAAATCGGAAAAATTTTCAGAGTCCGAAAACTGGAGAAAATTTGCGCAGCGATTTTCCTCTGGCAATGCGTTTTTAAGAAAAACTCCAAGCGTTTGGAAAAAAAATATTTCGAAAATTAAAAAAAATCGAAAAAAGGAAAAATCGGAAAAATTTTCAGAGTCCGAAAACTGGAGAAAATTTGCGCAGCGATTTTCCTCTGGCAATGCGTTTTTAAGAAAAACTCCAAGCGTTTGGAAAAAAAAATATTTCGAAAATTAAAAAATCGAAAAAAGGAAAAATCGGAAAAATTTTCAGAGTCCGAAAACTGGAGAAAATTTGCGCAGCGATTTTCCTCTGGCAATGCGTTTTTAAGAAAAACTCCAAGCGTTTGGAAAAAAAAATATTTCGAAAATTAAAAAAAATCGAAAAAAATTTTCACAAGTTTTCGTGGAAGTAATTTGTTTGAGAATTCAACAATATCTTGGGGGCATGGTTTCATTACGCGGCTTCCTATAGCCTGGCTTTAAACAGCACCAATTTTTGGTATTTACCCGCGAATTCCCTTCGTCTTTTCGACAAGATATTACCTTCATTGTCAATTGACAAGGTATTATAGTGTCAGATGTCAAGGAATCCACGTCAACGCGAATTTAGTATTTTTTGCAATATTCGAATGTGATTTTGGCATGGCATGGCATGATCCGGTTTCATCAGACGACAGAGTCAAAAATACTTAATTGTCAAATGACAGAAAGAATTTAAATCCACTTGTTCCCTAGGTGTCAGCAAGTGTCTCGATTAAAGAAACGATACCAGCGAGCTGCAAACTAGTATATTATTAAAAATATTTAGCACTTTCGAGACCAAGCGGATGATTTGTTTATCATGTACATGATTTTAATTGTTGAATAAATTCTTCTTTAATTTGTGTTTATTTCCACTATTCACTTGTATTGAAAATAGCAATTTTAATCGGCCGACACTTTGTAATCACTGTATTATTCGCAGCGACAACTTCCTAGGTTGGGCACCTTGCGTTGGAATACCGGTAATATTTTGTCGAGTGACGAGTCACAAATGATAAAATCGCGTCCGTAATAATTTAAATTGTGATTCGAAATTATGTTCGCGCCGAGATTCCTGTTGGAAGTGCTAGACAATTGGGAATAAACAATACATCATAATAACATTTCAGAGTTTACAATTGTTGCTTGGGAACGAGGCCGTGGTAGAACAGAAAAAATTTAAATGGCCCCACGTTTAGCGCCAGTGTTGGCGTCCAGCGTGCGTGCTGACGCTAACGGCAGGGTTGGAGAAAGCTCTCACATATTTAATACAATTAGCTGCTGCATCTGCCCCAAATAATAACTAGCTCAAGATTTGGCACAAGCAGGATTCCTCGTAAACTCAGGGCTAGTGCTTATGGTTCGGAACTTCACGTTTCTCCATTGTCCCAGGGCCTCCCTCGTCAAGCAAAACACGGTAGGTTATCACATAAACAGTTTATTCAATTCTAGGAGACACAATAATACATAAAGAACGATCCTAGCTGAAAGTTTAGTTTGAATGTCCGTCTCTCTTCTCTAACACGCGTGGCTAGGGTTAATACATTTAATTGCACACAAGGGATAACATGGTAATTGACTCACGTTTGGTTTTGGGCCAACAGCGGCTCCACGCGCTTGATTCTATCAAGCTACGCAGCGTCCATCGGAGACCGGAAACGCACACGGCGAAACTGAACTGGTGTCGCCCATGTTCGGGCGGTACGTGGGCCCTCTAAGCCGGCTTGCTGGAGACTGAGGAGCTTGCGGTCGGCGGCGCGTCTCGCGGCCGCCCCGTTTGTCGCTCGCGGGAGGGGATGGTGCGCGCGCATCTATATGGCGCCTTATTCTCCAGTCCGTGGAGAAGTCTAATTCTCGAATTTGTAACGTAACAGTTTGATAGTTCATTTTCACTTTGTTCTCTCAACCATATTTTTACTTTTGGCTTAAATTTATTTATTTCTGTTATTTTTTTTGTTTGAGTTGGTAGAGCGTTGTATAGTTTTGTCGCATTGAATTTCATATTTCTTTGTCCCAAAGATGTTTTCAAACTGGCTGTAGCTAGAATATTTTGGTTTATTGCCCTGGTTGTGTATCTATGTTGGACAGTGGAGTATTCTGATATGTTTTTTTAAATTTTAAATAAAATATGAGTAAAACCTCAAACTGTAATATTTAATTAAATGAAGACATTATGAGCGAAACTCAATCGAAAATCTGGAAACAGAAAAATCAGAAAAAGATATTGGCACCTCTGGGACTCGAACCCAGGACCTCCCAGGACCTCCCAACCCGGAAAGTAGGGAGGTCCTGGGTTCGAGTCCCAGAGGTGCCAATATCTTTTTCTGATTTTTCTGTTTCCAGATTTTCGATTGAGTTTCGCTCATAATGTCTTCATTTAATTAAAAATATTTTTTGCATAAAGTTTTTGTATGTTGTAGACTTGAATGCTTTGAAACAATTCTTCTGTCGGAGTTCTAACCGGTAATTTCAAAATTGTCTTTAGTACTCCTTTTTGGGCTATATTGAGCCGGTCCATGTGAGTGCTCAAGGCAGATCCCCATCCAGTTATCCCGTACTCTATTTGTGATTGACATAAAGCGTAGTACACTTTCTTAATGTCGTTTATGTTGAGGATGTTACGGATGGCTCTAAAAAAATAAATGTACCTGGTGAGTTTTAGTATATTAGTTACGTAATCAGGTTTACCTTAAAAATATTTGTAACACATAACAAAGCAAAACGAGTATCAAGTTAATTCCACCGTTCACGCCTCATTAATAACAATTAGCATCGGTGACTCGTAGGTAACCATCTGTATTCAAATTATGACAGACTTTCTCAAAATTACAAAATTTGCTTCATTGTCATTACGAGTTCTAGTCATTCGAGCGAGTAGTTAGATACCTACTACCTACATACGTAATTTTACTCATTACCGAAGACAAAGGTAATACGTCAAATTACAGAAAGAATACGAGAAGAATAATTATTTTTGAAACAAAGTATGTATATACAACGCAGGTTATCAATAATGACAATGGCCAGATAATAAGCGAAAGGTCCTAGGTTCGAGTCCCATGCCAATATATTTTTCTGATTTTTCTGTTTTCAGATTTTCGATTGGGTTTTGCTTATATTGTCTTCATTTAATTAAGTATTTAATTTGAGTTGAGTGACACTTATTTGTAAGGATGTTTATTTTTTTCATTTTTTGTGAATACATGGCATAAGAGTGTGTTTAGAGCTAGTGAGAATTTGGCACCCCCAACTGGGGTATGCTGTAAGGCCAAACGCAATGTAGAGGGGAAGGAAATGGGAAAGAGGAAGGTGGAAAAGTACATGGATGTTCAGAAATACTCGTCGTCAAACACGGCTTAAGCAATTTCAGGCAATAATTCAATTCTACTTCACGAGTTTGATGCTGACGCTGAGAGTATCATCAACTCTGGAACGTAGCGCAAATGTACAGAATATTATGTTCAATACATTTTTATTAATTGGGAGGCGGCTATGGGTATTGCCGCCCGGGAACCATTTATTGGCGACCAACACCTGTCACAGGTTGCCCCAAATGATTCGCTACGATTGGTGACTTAACAGGGATGCCCGTGTTCATGGGGTGAAGTTTGTATGGGTCTTGGCGGCGGATTCATCTGCCCACTATCTGCGTAGCAGGCCGGATCGGGAGATACTGGTTGAGTTGATTTCTCCAGTAGAATCTCTCGAAAGAGGGAGAGTTGGATTTATACCTTCGTTACTCTTGGATACACTGTCTCACACATTCCTACCCACCCCTCACACCCTTGTTCTTCATAGAACTTCCCTTTCTGAAAAGACCCCACATAGCCTCCCCAAAGATGACATAGGCCCTGGGCGCATTTCCCAGGACCTCCTGTTAGGGTCAATTAAAAAATAAATTGTGCAAAAGCACAAATTAATGGAGTGAAATTTATTTGCGCTCTCCGAGATTTGAACCTCACATTCGCAGTCGAGTCGTAGACGTACCCCTCGACCACGGATATCATAATTTTTAGTGTTCTTTAATAAAAATAAAGCTCTTCTATTTATTTAATCTACAAGAGTTTTGTTTCAAATCGTAATAATAATACTTTTTTCCATTTGCTCCACACAGGAGGCCCTAAGGATAAAATCTTTGGGTACGTCATCTTTGGGAATGCTGTGTGGAGGGTTTTTTTGTGAAAAGGAAGGGGAGGAAGTTCTGGGAAGGAAAAAAATATGAAGGGTTTGTAGGAATCTGGGTGTCAATGCGTTCAAAAGTGACGGTCGTATAAATTAATCCCAACCACTGCGTTGCAAGGTGATTGACGAGAGCGTCCGTCTAGGTCTCCCTCAGTCAGTCTCTCTCGATCAGGCCCGCCCCACACTAGATGGGCGAACATATCCGCCACCAAGATCTAGACAAGCCTCACCCGACGATTTCAGTGGTGATTGAAATACCAATTATTTCACAACCAATCATTCCATTTAATTCATTTGATTATCACAAGAGTTATGCCCAAGAAATGTTCATTTTTCGATAAATTGAAGGTAATTATTAATATGAAATACACATTTATTGCAATATCTGTTACACATCAACGCGTCCTGGTATCAGTTACCCATTTTAAATAAACAAATTTACGTTGTTTATATTTTTAATTGACAAACAAACAAACAAACGCAGGTATTTATTTGCTCGTGAGACTGTTGAAAATTTACAAATAAAGCAATTAAGCAGGCAAAGCCGACTAGGTAGGAATCTACTTTTTATCTCATTTAAAATAGGTATCAAATTTATGCATTACAATAATTCACATAAAGATTAATCGCAAACACAATATTACATTGCACAAGGCATTAGTATGGTACCCAAATTAGGTAGGTACTGGCTCCCACAAATGGAACCGATTGTTTTGGAAGCATACACATTAATTTGTATGATGTTTATTTTTGGTCTTTGTCTTATAATTATTCAATATTATTTTACTTAGATATCCTTACATATTTTAATATACATGTTTCCTCGCCTGCATAGTTTAGGCAACGAATATATTATCTACAAATGGACATTTTAACGTGACAAACACATAAAAGCAAAAGCAACATGAATTATGTCTTATTATTACATTATTTCTGTTCATTTCAAATTATTTTGTAGTATCTGAATTATGTACAATTGTTAAGTGAGTAAGTATTGTGTGCAACCTATGGTTTTATTACTAACATGTGCTTAAAAATTAATTAAACTACTTAATGTTATCAAAAGTAGCATGGGTATATAAATCATTTAAAGAAACTCTTCACGATGTACGAAAATTAGTGGTACAAGTGGAAAACTATTGATTTATATCACAGGGAAACAAAAAAAAAATCGATCTGAACTTTTTCTTTTTTTTTTAAACTTTTTTCTTTTCTTCTGCAATTAACGGGTTTAGCAAACTTTTGGAGCCTGGTCTACGCTTTAGATTTAAAAAGATATAAACAACTGATATTAAACTCTTAGCAACCGACTTTTTTCAAATTTAACCTTCAGACTGGATTTACTCGAAAACGAAATCTCAAATCAAAAAAGTTTTTCCGTAAAATCGACTTGAAATGTGACATAAATTCACCAACTTCCCGCTTGTACGTGAGTTTTCGGTCACCATGTAAAAGAATATAAGTAGAGATTGGATGACGGGAGCGACCAGATATATACAGATCTCTGTAATTAAATAAAATAAAAATAAGAGCTAGTTGTACCTCGACAGATTTAGAATTGAGTCAATTAATTAATCGAGGAAGCAGGTTAAGACCTGCATACTTATGAGGGGAGTCGGCTTAGGAAAAATACGCGTTACTTACCTATCTACATAAAAATTACAAATGTAAGGAGGTAAAACATAAATATACATATCAGCACGATCCTTCCACTGAGAGCATCGTTGTGATCTTTTTTTGGGTGAGATAGGTTGAGAGACTTATTTAGATGTTCACTATTTTATAAATGTGCAGCATAGACTTGAAACTTGAATAGTAATTGAATTGGTTTCTCGATTATGCCATACGTTAATATACTGTGTGATGCAGGAATGTTCACACCTTACCAAATATTATTATTGTTTGTTCTATAAAGTGGGACTTTCTGGGTGAGCCATTGCACTGTCATGGATGCTAATCTCTGTGTGTAATTAAATTAGCCTTGCAACATGCTCCAAAAACGTCTGACTTAGACAAATGATGGAATTAATCTTGATTGTGCTAACATGATCTATTTGGGCTACATACAAAGGTAGCGCTCTTAATTTCGGCCATTTTTGAAATCACCAGAACGATGGGCATAAGAATTATATATTATAATTATATTTAAGCATTTCCACACAAATCATATAAACAACATTATAAATCACCTATTTACTTCAAATCGGTAGAAAATGGTAATTGATCACCGTCATCAAAAGCACTTTGTACGAATTTCCGGTATTTAAAAAAAAATGTAATCCAGATATAATTCCTGTGTACTTATAGTATTGTACTAACAGTAGGAAAATTATCCAATATAATCAATGTCTGGAAACAGTAACAGTACATAGGTTAAGCATGGACCACAATGTAATGTGAAAATTGTCGGGACCTCCTTTCTTAATATTTACTTTCTAGAAATTATTCGTCTTTCGTATTTCTTGTAGCTGTTTAGCAATTGAATTTAATCTGGGGACTCACATTCGAAATAACACCTTTAATAATATTCATTTTATTAAAATTGAATCCGCAAGATTGCTAGAAGAATGCATCGCAATAACAATGATTATGTATCATGCCATCGGCTATCGGCACCAACCTTCTCTAGTCACAATGGAAAACCAATAATAGGCTGCGGCGTATCGGGTAACTGCCTCAACGCTGAACATTGCGCATTTCAGCACAACTGTAAGGACTATGAATTATTCATCCATCTACGAGAATATTAATTAATTGTATTTGCCTTATCCAACAAGTACACATAATCAGCTTATGAATAAACACACAATCAGGTAGGTACCTAACCAAATTGACAGTTATATTTGTGTACCTTTTCTCCACCATATTGATATCTCTCAATTTTGCAACAAATGGCACCAAAATAAAATTATCTTTATATAAACAATCGGGGGACAGGAACGCATGGGAAAGGACATGCAGGGGAGGGTGACGGATGGATGGGGGAATAGAGAGGGAGGGCAGAGGAAGGGATCGGAAGGTAGGGGATTGCAGGGGGTTAATTTTTAATATTCATGCTTCTCACACAGACAGCTGTATGTGACCTGCTCACGGGTCGGTTTTTACGCGTACGCACTAGACGGGAAAATATTTTGAGTGGCATTGCAACGCATTCCGGGTTTTCGCTAGTATAAATAAATACTTCAAAAAAATAAAATAATAATTATAGCTGTGTGTTCGAATTTCGAGTTATTTCGGTCTTTCTCGGGTTCTAATTTTTTTCTTAAGAAATAAGGTAGGTGGGTTGTTCTTTTTAACCTACGTAACTGTTACCACTCTGTCACATTTCCACCACTCTGTCACATTTTGTTTTTACTATAAATGAATTCTCTCTGGATCTTAGAGTGGAAATTGTAGCAAGGGGGGAAAGAGGCCTAAAATGCCGATTGAGGGTGACAAACACGAGCTGCGTGTATACCTATTTAGAATTACAACCCACGTGACAGAATTAACGTACATCATAAAAGTTGTAGGAGACAAGTTTTTGAGATTTTTAAAAATTTTTATTAAACATCATTAAAAATAATAATTGCCGTTACTTGATAGGCTATACCTTTTAAGTTTAAAAATAGTTTTATATTTTATGTCATCAAATAATTTATTTATAACATTATAGAATACACACTAGTCGAGATGGCAGAAGACAACTGTGATTTGTACAACATACACTTCTATCACGAGGGGCTACAACTCTGTAACTACATTTAATTTTTACTACAAAAATATAACCACATATAACTCTGTTTTTTAATTAATTTTTCTCCACTAACTGGTGGAAACAACTTTATGTAGGTTAAAAAGAAGAACGATCCAGGTACCTTGTACCCACAAATGTTCCAAATATTTTTTGATAAATCTTGCCTTCAACGGAATAGTCCCAACAGCTCCCAAACGTCTGCAGCCAGTGAGACTATTTGTCGTTCCCAATTATTGAGGTATTCTGTGGGAGTGAAGACAGTGAGAAGGGAGAGAATATGAGACAGAGGAAGGTGGGAAAGTATCAGACTATTCAGATCTGGGTACTAAATACGGCTAAAGACATTTCAAGCAACATTTTAATTCTGAATTCTTCCACGAGGGTGGTGCTGAGAGTTTCTTCCACCCATGTATTTTATCCGCTATGTGGTCAGTCTGGGTGCTTTGACGATATTTGCTTTAAGATTCGATGGAAATTACAAAAGACCTTCGCAGCTGTTGTAATGAATACAGAAAATAAATCAAAACAATGTTTCTATTGTCACCCATAACCGTGTCACTTGCCTCTAAACATGTCAACTGTCAACGTGGGGCTAGACTAAGTACAAAGTACAAAGTACAACGTTAAGTAGGCACTGCGTAAAAAGGATCATAAAGTAGTAACTTATGGCTAGTAATTACCGTGTGATATTATGTGCGCGCTTGAGCAAGAATTGATCATTTTAATGATTCTAGTCATTTAAGTCAATGTACAAGATTCGAAAATTAATTAAAAATAATAATTTCGGTTGTGACTCCGTCTATAACTCCGGTTCAATGAACTACAGGATTTGCTTTGAATTTAAGTGTTATTTTCAAAATTGGAAAAAACTGATTCAGTCAAACGATAAAATGGGTACCAAACTTATTTTATTTAATTAAATGAAGACATTATGAGCGAAACGCAATCGAAAATCTGGAAACAGAAAAATCAGAAAAAGATATTGGCACCTCTGGGACTCGAACCCAGGACCTCCCTACTTTCCGGGTTGGGCGCTCTTATCCACTGAGCTAAGGTGTCGATATCCAATTCGGTCACTTTTAACTGTACCATACTTCGACTAAGAACCACCCATATTATCTTCATTTTCTTAACGCATATTTTTATTGGCTGCCATCTTTATGAATGATTGCAAGATTCAACTCGAACTAAATGCAATCTAGATGGTGTCTGGATAAATTATTATCCATTTTTTTATTTAATGTGCGACATCTATTGACTCTTCTGCAAGTCTGGGATGAATATTATTATTTATTATTTTAACTTTATGAGTAAAACCTCAAACTGTAATATTTAATTAAATGAAGACATTATGAGCGAAACTCAATCGAAAATCTGGAAACAGAAAAATCAGAAAAAGATATTGGCACCTCTGGGACTCGAACCCAGGACCTCCCTACTTTCCGGGTTGGGCGCTCTTATCCACTGAGCTAAGGTGTCGATATCCAATTCGGTCACTTTTAACTGTACCATACTTCGACTAAGAACCACCCATATTATCTTCATTTTCTTAACGCATATTTTTATTGGCTGCCATCTTTATGAATGATTGCAAGATTCAACTCGAACTAAATGCAATCTAGATGGTGTCTGGATAAATTATTATCCATTTTTTTATTTAATGTGCGACATCTATTGACTCTTCTGCAAGTCTGGGATGAATATTATTATTTATTATTTTAACTTTATGAGTAAAACCTCAAACTGTAATATTTAATTAAATGAAGACATTATGAGCGAAACTCAATCGAAAATCTGGAAACAGAAAAATCAGAAAAAGATATTGGCACCTCTGGGACTCGAACCCAGGACCTCCCTACTTTCCGGGTTGGGCGCTCTTATCCACTGAGCTAAGGTGTCGATATCCAATTCGGTCACTTTTAACTGTACCATACTTCGACTAAGAACCACCCATATTATCTTTATTTTCTTAACGCATATTTTTATTGGCTGCCATCTTTATGAATGATTGCAAGATTCAACTCGAACTAAATGCAATCTAGATGGTGTCTGGATAAATTATTATCCATTTTTTATTTAATGTGCGACATCTATTGACACCATCTAGAGTGCCAATATCTTTTTCTGATTTTTCTGTTTCCAGATTTTCGATTGAGTTTCGCTCATAATGTTTTCATTTAATTAAATATTACAGTTTGAGGTTTTACTCATAAAGTTAAAATAATAAATAATAAACTTATTTTAATTAAACAAATTAATTAATAATTCTACAAATACGTTTTTCGATTTCGATCATTCGAAAGGACATTTTCTGATCGTCTTTAAAATTGACAATGTTTATTGTTGAAAGGCAATGCTGCTGAGGCAAATATTTTTTTTATTAATACTTTCAGCTTCAAAAATCCCACAATAATAATATACCGTGATTTTTCATGGGTGTGCGCTAGTAATATTAATCTATACCTATACTAATATTATAAATGCGAAACTGCGTGTGTTTGTTCGTTACGCTTTCACGCATAAACCGATTTTTAAACTTCTTTCACCAATAGAAAACTAAATTATATGCAAGTAATATGGGATGTATATAATGGTAAGCCCTAGCGTTATGAAATTATAAATATTAATATAATATGTTTATTATACGTTTTCTGTCCCTGACAAAAGCGAGTTATTGCTAACGTCAGAAAACAAATCGTTGCCGTGGAAACGATGTTGATATATTTGCGGGAAATTTTATTTCAGGCGTCGTAGTTAATCTATCTTCTACATAAATATAAATCTCCGAAATGTTTGTACGAGCATAATTTCCGAACGACTGCACCAAAGTGGGTAATTATTTTTTTACTACTGGTGAGCTTTGGCTTTATGAAATTTAGTTGACACGCGAGCTGTTTGAAAACTGAATTTACCGGGTATTAATGTATGGAATTAGTGAGGGGGGGGGGGGGGATAAATGATAAGTGCAAGCGCTACAGTAATTTCCCCCTAATACCACGCGAGCGAAGCCGCGGGTAAAAGCTAGTAATAAATAAATGTCATAAAATGTCTGTGATGCTTATTGTTTTTGGTGATGAGCATAGTCGATGTCACAATTAGAAACAAAAACAAGTTCAGATTTGAAATCAATAAAATGTTAGATAATGCGGCCGATTATTTTCATACCTATGTATATTTTGATTAGCTATAATAGATCCATATTTATGGTTCTATTTTAACTCCTATCATGTAATTAATTACGTGTTAAATCGCTTTGTTTTTCTGAAACTTTGACAAATTCTATCTCTTTATAATAGGTAAATAAAAAAACCATTCCGACAAATCTTAAGATAATATCTATGAATTAAGCACCTGCGACAGAGGCGAGAAAAATGAATTAACGTTGCATCATTGTCACAAATTACACATTGGAAAACAGAGAATGGAAAAAAGCATAACACACCACACTATCATTTTTTCAATTTTCATTATCACGAAAACAATCCTGTCTCCTACACGGCGAAACTTCAATCCGCATAATTATATCTAGAAACAGTAAAAGTGCACGGAACAAAAACCAAATGCATTAGCAAGATGAATAGGAACAGCGTGTGTTAGATGATAGTGCCTTTTTTATGCTGGGTCGGTTGAATTCATCTTCATTGTCTCCCCCCTTGTTTCCAGCGGTCGGCGAGATGTCTTGGGATTCTCTGCACCTCATCAGTCCGCGTTTGACGGCGGCAAAAGAGCAACGCGCGCGCAGTAAGAAAGTTTTCGCGGTAAAACTAATTTTCTTCATAAGATTATGTTCCATATATTATTTATGCCGTAAGAGGTTTTGAGGTTACTTCGTTATCGCAACGTGATATAACATTTTTAACGACTCGCGCCGGAAATTATGAAAAACAAACAATAAACACATTCACGCCCGCGTGTGACAGTGATATTTATTTAATAATTTGATTCTACGTTATTGTGCTTTTGGATTTATGTAATGTCACCTCGACTATTTTAATCTAGCTTTCCGAGTGATCGTAATATGTTATGTTTTCTTACGTAATTTTAACTACTCCAGGCGGGTGCTGGATTTATAAAGCAGGTAAGAATTGTCGCAATGATTCGGAAGCTAAATAGGTACATATTTTAATGTTTTGTAAATAATTTTAATTTAACTTTTTACAAAAATAATTTCTGTAAAAACAACACATTTTTGTCACATTTAGAGATTTTTTTCGTGCTTGAGTTGCGAGAAGAGAATTATCCTTAAAAAAACCTTAATTAATACTCGTTAGTCTCGTAAATACATTCTTGTTAAATTAGTGTTCTACTATAACACATCAAGTTTCTTCTATATTAATATTATAAGACAAAATAAAATGCTTAACTAAAAACAAATATCTGAACTGGTTACAAAGCGGAAGGTAGAATTGAAACATTTCTAGAAATGTTTAAAATAATGTTTAGTTATCAGATCTGTTTTACGTTTGTCTATCTCCTGAGCCTTGTGGTATTCCTGAATTATCGTAATGAACTGCCCCTGATTTTGGGCACAGAGTCGCTTGTGCAGTATCACGTAAAGTCGTAACCAGTATCAAGAAGATTATACAACCACATAAATAACTCCGTTGATTTATATGGAATTCCTGCTCCGTGGTTCATTAGATAAAATAATTGATCGATTGATTCCATATTATTAAACACAAGACCCTATATAATCTTGTTACTCGCACTGATTTACTTATGCGGTGACACTCGCAGAAATGTTAATTTGTATTATTAGAAAACTAGTAACAATATTGATTGACCTTTTAGGAATTGATTAAATCATTACGGGGTGGCCTTGAAAAGGCGTGTTACTCAAAACAGTAACAAGAAGTCGTCCATCAATAACAGTAATTAGTTCTTTATTATATTATTATCTTCAATCTATTGTAATTCATTTGCTGTCTCTTGTTTCCACAAAGGAATGTGTCTATGGTTCATCGAGTTAAAATGACCAACTCTGGAATTTTGGAACTGAGTATATAATTGAGGCCACTTGTTATTTCTTTTTTGTGACTTTCTTCGCCTTCTCATATCGGCAATATAATTTTCTTAAAGTGATAAGTAATAATAATAATAATAATATTTGGATAATTTCTATAGCGCCATTTTTGTGAGAAAATCACCTCAAGGGCGCTTATAAAAGTACATGACGTATATTGCCCTCTTCCTTGTTCTAGTGCCCAATTATATCAAAGGTTGGCTATCGTAAGGTCAATCGTCATCCCGAAGCACGGAACAACTCTGCAGAACTGTAATCGTACCAGTTGCAGCATCTTTCGTTGCTTTGTCTTCCATCCATCATACCCTGAAATGTCATCTAGTTTGGCATCGTTGTAAGCATCTGTCCTGATTAGTTTTATTTTATTTTGCACGCACAAAAGTTACAACTGCTCACAAGAGCCAGAGTGAATGGAACTCCCAATTGGGGTATTTTATGGGGCTGAAAGTAGTGGGGAGGGGAAGGAGATGGGGAAAAGGATGGTTGGAAAGTACCTTACTATAGATTTGGTCACCTATCACACTCATCACAGCTATACAGGAAAGTATCCATCACTTCGGAACGTGCCGCAAATATGCTCTTTATTTAACTGAATAAATTGTGATAAATACAAATTAATCATATAAAATAAAGTTGCGCGCGACATTATTTGAACCCGCAGTTGAGAGAACAATATTTGCTGATCAATACAGAATCCTTACTTGTTCTCTTTCGTCAAAAAAGACATTGCTTTTTCTACCCTGTTTGAGATTGTTGTTTAGTTTTTATTGATTCTGTCTTTGTTGACTTGATAACCGTTGAATAAATCTTTCGTTGTGTTTTATCTTTACCGACTTTATCACTGTTAATTTGATAAATATTGCGCATTTCATATTAGATAACTATTTGTTTTAAACATATCGGTGTTGAGTATATCTTTGGTGTTTTTAAATCGACCTTTTCACTGTTGATTGTATCTTTGATAATATTATCAGTCAAATCACACCGTGCTCTCCCCACCGGCTTGGCGAATCTTTACATTATAACTTCCCAGATCAGATGCCCTTTCGTTTGCAAAAAAGTAGACGCAATGGAAATTGAAATCGCAACCTGAATAGATCAATGTAACAAAAAATAATCGCTGCGAAACCATTTCTCTAAATGTTCATAGGGGCAGAGTTGACAACATCACGATTATTATGAAACTAAAGAATTGTGAACTTATTGTATAACGCAAACATAAAAATGCATTTTCACTTCATTTATCATTCTGTACAAGAACCTACTCTAGTTACGAGTATATTGCCTCGATCCTGATGATTGACTAGTATAATTTAATTATATAACACGTTATGTTAATTGTGCTAATAAGAACTGTACCTACGCTTTAAACAAAATCTAAATATAATAATATTAATATTAGATGTCATGCATTGTGTATACTATGTATGAAGCAAACATATTTTCAAAAACTATTCTCTTTACAAAGAAAGAAATCGTTTTCAAAACTGACCAGTTTTCTTTTTTGTACCAAATTCACTTGCTAGATATGTTACATATTTTTTGTTTTTGAAGAGTTTTATTAAAACAAAATGTCTAGAATTTGTTACAAAGTTAATGCCCAAGAAATACAAAAAAATGTTACATATTAATTGTATGTCCATGCATAAGGTTCACTTATCTTCGAATCTTAAATATAATTTTAATTTAAATAAATTAATTCATTCTCAGTCAAAAGATTTAGGATATAAATCTTGCACATAACATAATTGTTTCGTTCACATTATAATTTATTTTAAATAGAGTGGTTTTTATTAAATTTCTTACGAATTGGTAAATTATTGATCATTTTAATGGACATTACACAAAAGGGTATTTCTTTTGGTTAAAGATATGCTTTTTGCTATTAATTTTTTGAAGGTTTTGTGTCAATGTAATTTAATGTTTGTGTGCATAATTTGGTCCAAGTTTATTTTAGAAACGATCGCATTATATCATAAATTAATTGAGATTATTTATCACTATCAATATTTCGATCTATTTTCCATATATCAACGGGGTAGGTGTAAACGACCTTAATATTTAGTAGAGTTTTAATCCCGTAAAGTTTAACGTCTTGAAGTTGGTGTGAAGGTTCCTGACCGAGTCAACGTCATTAATAATATTGGCGATATCTTAACAGGCAAATCATGATTTAAATAGTACTTATATTAATGTCACTTCAATGAATGTTACAAAGTAAATGATAGTTAAAGTTAATACTGCCATAATTTGCAATAATCATTGGCTCTTTTAATGTTTTCATCTAATATTATACACGCTTAATGGATTTCTGCAATGATAGGGTTAAAGAGAACTTGATATACCAATACCTTCTTAACTGTATTCTTAATTTATGTTATTTTTATATTTTTCTCAGACTGGCAATTTTCTGTGACAAAAAGATAGTCATGTTATATGACTAATAACATAACGAAATCTTCACACTTAGTTAAGTATCTATCTTATATATTATCTTAGTAAAGTACACCAAGACTGATGTGGATTTGTTAACAAAATGATAAAATTAAACGCTTGTCGTATTTACTTACCGAAAAACTGCAAAGTTTTTACGTCCGGATATTATAAAAAACTTTGAATAATTAGCACGTAAGTTATTCGTTTTCCTTTTTAGCACATTTTACAATTCAAATAATTTATTTTTAAATGAATAGTTTTGACTTTTTCTATAAATTTATAACAATGGCGTTCGCTTTGCACAACGCCTAAAAGAAAGACCTCTCACCGTTCTGTATTGTAAGTTTATTTGGCAAGTACGGAAAACGTCATTATGTATTTACTTACTTATATTACCGACTCATATAATTTTATAATCATTTCGGTGAAATAGTCTTGCAATAAAATTGGAAGAACTATCCAAGCATTATGACACAGTATTTGAAGTTTCTATTGTTGACAAAGCTTTTCTTAAAAGATTGTTTAACTTTCTTTCACAGTTGATCCATTTTTGAAGATAAGACATTTATGGCTAGAAATTATTGAACACAATTGTCTCGCTACCTATCTGTATTGGAAAGCATCGTAATAAATTGAAAGAAGTCGAAATTATAAAGAAAGGCTCATAAACCTTTCACCGTAAATCTGTCCTGATGATAAAACGTCTCAATGTTCTAATACTCTAAAAAAATAAATGGCATTATGCATTGTTCATTTATATAACTAGCGACGGTTCTTTGATATGACTATTGATGTAAAGATTGTTTATAACTTCTTATTGACAGTTAAATAATAATGATTACGAATTGATTTAAATTCTCTTATTTAAGAATTATTATTTAAAATAGGACATTGTTGTGAGAGCCTTGCCGTTCGTGGCAGGCGAGTGTGAATAACGTGCGGAGATTGAAATTGAAAAATCAAGATGTAATCACTTAAAGCATTAAAATCAGTTACCAAGAAAATATTAAAGATTTTATTAGGTGAAAAAGAATAATAAATGATTATTTGTGCAAAGATTAATAGCAACTTGTCGTTGATTGAAATGAAGCAAGGGTTAAGGTTGCGTCATCTTAAATACAATAATTTCCAATTCAGATAATAAGTTGCTAGATAATACCAACAATATACGTGATTACTTACATATATTTAAACAATTTCTGAAACAAAAGACACTTGACAATATTTGAAAATCTTCTACTATCTGATCAGTAAGCGGAAATGTTGATTGTGTCACGATGGAGGCCTTAGCAAGCCGAGGAATTGAATTCTAGGCGCCTGGGTGGGAACCACACGCGATGCAAACACAGCCACGAACCGATCAACATTTAAAAAATTTAATTAGGCCAAGATTTTCACACATACTGTTATGTTTTTGACTAATTTATTTTTTTCAAAATTCGATCACTCCTTGAGTTGACATTAACACAAAGTTCCAATGTGTAAATACGTGCCTCCATATAGAATTTTTTTATTACGTACAATATCCCGTTAGATAGAAAATACTGAAGGAGAACCCCAGGGCCTCACGTGCGGAATAAAAAAAAGATAATTTTAATAAATATGATTAGAGACCGTATCTGAATTAAATACATGTTTGATAGGCCGGAGGGCTGCTCGTTGCACGCCTCTCCGTCAAGGCTGGATTTAATTTTTTTGCATCTTCATTGTGCAGCATCGACCAAGTTTATTCAGGGATTTAAATTTTATCAGAGCAATCCATCTATGAAGTGTAGAGTTATTTTTTTTAGAAATTCGCTCTGCATAACATGAACACTATGAAAATCTCTTTATTATTTAAATAAAATCTATTTTTTTGCCAACACTTTTGAATCTGTTAGCTATTATGTATATCATTCCTTAGCAGTTAGAATCATTTACATTTAGTCGGCAATCGTTAGTATACCATGTGAGCTGTGAGAAAACTCAATCCACATACACTCCATCCAAGGACTTTAATCCAGAACACAGATCTCAATAAATCTAAATAGTGTTGCAACAAAAATGCTACGCTTGAAATTCGGTAAAACGGATGATCATTTTTTATAATTGGAAAATCGATTCTTCAAAGTGAAATATATGTTACAATGTAAATGCGGTACCTACTCATTTAAATATCAAATTGACAGTCGCCGATCTTCGTTTACACTTAAGTCGAACACAGCCTTCGCATAATAGAATGTCTATCAAAATGAAGATGAAAAAACTTGTTTTATCTCGGCTCAAAATCGTGATTCTGCGCGCATCTGCCTTGAGTTTTTGTATTCTATTAACACGAGTAATGGGTACCATCGTCGGTATTACAGCCGTGCTAGACTGCCATAATAAATTATTCATCAACCCGGTAATTGAAATTCCGATGAACAATAGAGAATTTTTCGAGAATTTTTCGACATCTAATTAGAAGAAAATTAATCACTACATATTCATTTGATACTCGTTTATGATTAGAGATTTTAATATGGCTTTATAATAGACACAAAACATGCAGTAAATTTCAACAATAATGTTACGTTTATGTTCGAAATATTAGGTAGGTTTGTCTATTTTGTTATTTTACTAATGTATCTTTACAATATTATACCCTCATTCGGGTTATTAAGTACGAGAAATATTAATTTGTCCTTTCAAAACGAGTATTTTATAAATACATCGTTCAGCAACAGTAGAAATTTAATAGAGCGAAGCTAAAATTAAGCTCTACCAGTTTCGGAAGCGCCCTTCCTTCGTCGGGATAATATTGTAACTGTTAGTTATTTTACAGTTAATACCGCACAAGAGTCCCAACTGCTCCCGTCTGGAGCCAGTGAGACTATGGCATCCCCAATCGGGGTATATTGTGAGGCTGAAGGTAGTGGGGAGGGGAAGGAGATAGGGAAGAGGAAGGTGGGGAAGTACCTGGCTATTCAGATCTGGTCACTAAACACGGCTAAAGCCATTTCAAGCAACGTTTCAATTCTGAATGGTGGTCTTACACCAGGGCGATACTGATAGTATCTTCCACTCTGGAACGTGCCGCAAATATATTTTATATTATTTTAAATGAATAAATTGTGAATTAACACAATTTAACCAAATAAAATTTATTTGCGCACGCCGGGTTCGAACCCGCGACCTTCGGATTGTGAGTCGAGAGTCTTGCCTCGGGACCACGGAGGCCGTCAGTTAACTGTCAGTTACAATATTCTCCTGACGAAGAAAGGGCGCTTCCGAAACCGGTAGAGTATAATAAAATATAAGTGGTCTGCAACAAATTTATGTGTTTTAATTGTAAATTATGGCGAGCCACAAAGTTAATGCTTTTTACAAATATCTAAAATTAAGCGTCTGGGAACACTCCGGTAGGATATTCCAATGTGTTTAAAAAATAATTGTTTGGTACATTGTACGCTTACCTAAAATGTTAAAAAATTCATAATAAACGTGGACATTGTGAAAGAGGTCCAACAAGTGAAAGTCTAGCAAAAGCTAATAAGATAAGATACTTACGTATTTGTCATTCGAAGTATCGGAAAATGATCGAGTGGTTAAGAGAGCAAACCGTCATAATTTTCGATTTCGCCAAAGCAATCGACAATGGTCAGGATACATCGCTCAGAGAGCGGACATCCGATAGATACAAAAAGTTACCAAACATCTATGCCCAAGATGTTTCAAGGCCGCCCTAGAAATACTAGTATATTGATTTGACCAAATATTCAAATTGAGCCGATAATAAATCCGAGGTGAAAACAACTTGGGAAGGGCTTTTATTCAACAGTCAATAGAGTGTGACTGGATGTGACGATGAAAGTGGTTGTTGGTCCACAAACCAGCGTACAAGGTCATTAACTGGATCAGTGGGTTCATTTTCCCGTTTTTCATGTTCTTTCCAAGTTCACAATGCTGCAAAAGGACGCCAAGATTTAGTAATGAACCCACCTTTTCCTTATTTGATAAAGGATTTATGAATCTTTAAAAATCTTAATTTTAAGTTTATTCAAAATGTTATCATAAAATATAGCGCTACTATTTACATGGGTTATAGTTTAATGTTTCGATTCCGTTGAAAATGGAAGGAACGTGGAAAATCGAATTACAAATTCAAAATACTTTAATTCATACAAATTATGTAGATACGAATTTACATAATGTTGCCAAACACGCCCATAGAAAGAAAAGAGTCAATATTATACAATAGTTTGTAGTTTAGACGCTGTTGAGGAAAATTTATACGAGCAGGTAGGTATTTCTTATTCTCTCTACTGCATATCTCTTTTACTATTATTACCACAATAAATTCAACTTCGGTTTATTGTTGACCAGCCCTGAAATATCTGCCACACTATTAGTCTTCTTATTTTTTTGTGTTTGCACGGATGACTTCTCTAACCACAAGGTCATTAAAGTATTCGGCACGAGATGATGAATTACGCTTTTTTTGCGAGCGATTCTGTTAGCGATGGTTAATCTATACAAAAGAAGTCTTCACGTTCCGAAAGTTTTTTTGTTTTCAAATACTGTGCAAGGCAGAAGAGTAAAAAGCTTTAAAAAAATGCATAACCATCATGCAAACAAATAGCATTTAAAAAAAATTTCGTTTCAATTTGCATAAAAATTGACAATGAAATATCTTTTAAAATTGCGCTTTGAAAGTCTCCAAACTAAAAAGAATGGAACCCTTACAGTAACAGCTCATAAAATTATAAACTATTGATGGCCCATACCTCTTAGAATGCTATAAAATATTCGTACCGAACAACTACTGCCAAGGTCGTCACCACGACTTGCTCTGTATTCCAAACGAGTATCTGTATCAAGCACAGCATGAGAAGATGTATGGTGCTGCTAAATGATATCTCTAGGTCCCTTGACATTTTCAACATTGTCCTTGAAGGTTTCAAGAGCAATTTTGGGCAACAACTCTAAAATATGTATTATTATAAATTTTTTTCTTTAAAAGTTATGAATATCTTATTGTATTGTAAAAGAATTATGTTAATCTGTAATGAACAGAAAAAAACCGGTTTATTTATATTAATTCAATGTACAATTTTTAAATTTAAATTTATATTTGATTGAAAAACAATATTCATGACAGATAAGTTTTTAGATTTTCACGGCCAAAAGTATTTTCGTTATTTGTTTTTGGGGTGTTATACCGTGTTGCGTTACCTCCTTCTTTAGCCAACTTTCGGAGAGCGTTACAGTGTCCATCACCAGGGTAGATGTGTAATTGTGCCACATCTGCTCTGATGATGGACACTGTAACGCTGTCCGAAGTGTTGGCTAAAGAAGGAAGTAGCGCAACACGGCATAACACCCCAAAAACAAATAACGAAAATATTCACGATGATCGACTGCTAAATTTTGACCGAACCTCTACAGACTAAATTATTCTTGGTCTTCGCAGTATGTTCTGTTACATTCCCAAGATACATTTATTTTTATTTAAAACTTTAAAAATGTCCGGGAAAAATCAAATACAGTAGAGAATTTTCTCAATTTTGCTGATTAATTAACAGGTTTTAACAAGATAGCCTTTGCTCGAAAGATTTATGAGTATTTTATTTGAATCATCTTTTGCAATAGATGGTCATTAATAATGTATCGATTTATTTATGGAACCACCTGCAATCGTGGACCTTTATTGAGATAATTAACCCTGCATTCTTCACTGCTTACTGCTTATATGGCACAACTGCATTAACAGGTGCATTAAATGCAGAAACACTTCGAAGCTTAATAAAGGCAGTTACTTTTGTATCTTCATCTTTTGGTTTTGATTTCAGGTTGCTAAAAAATACTTGAATAATAAATTTGGTACACATATTTCGTGCAATGCAGATTATCCTGAATATTCCAACGATCATTATCTACATTTTATTATTACGATATTTTTAAAAATAATATGAGTAATTCTTATGAATTTAGTTTTAATGATATATCTCAGGGTTTTCAACCTGTGGGTACGCTGGTATTTTACACCGCCAAAACAAGTACGAGCCTAAAATATTTTCTCACATCTCAACTGATTTTACGCAGATCAGTTCTCAGTAGGTACCTTCCTATCTGTTGGTAATTTCAATATATTTTTTTCAGTATATTTATAAGTTTCAAAATAATTTAATATTATCAGAATTCTATTGACTACGTGCACGCCTGTCCCTTAGGAAGGTAGTTAATTATTTTGCGACAAAACGTTACCTAATCGTGATTTGGGTAAATAAAAATATGGTTGATTTGGTAAATAATGTAAATTTAATGAACCAGAAACTTTTAAGAATATTCATCGAGGTTTATAGTTAGGTGCCTACCTATTTATGCATTTAAAAAAGTGACACATTCGTAAATTGGACCGCATATTAAACAGTACCTGTCGTAAAATGTATATATAGGTAGGAACAAGATTTGTCCAACTGCAATTGATCACTTATTAGAAAATTAGTAGTAAAGTCATAGATTTGTTAAAAAAAAATATCTTGAAGATGGAAGTATTTTTTAGTAAGGCTCATTTTTATAACAGCAAGACATATCCAAAAAACTTTTTAGTGGATTTGTTAAGTATGGTTCTCACTCACACGAATAATACATGAAAAATTATAACGCTGTCCAGCCATTTCTTTGAAATTGGATGATAGATTATTTGTTTTAATTATAAATCGTAGCCGAAGATATCGGAGACCATAGACATATTAGTAGACGAGAACAAATAGGAGAGGGGTACAAATCAACTATAGCGGGACGCAGAGGGGCAATATGACTGTGATGATATGTGATTCGTCAATAAATCAATCTGACAGTACATAGGCATCTCGCATTATAATACCACCATTTAGTTCTTAAAAACAAAATCTGCTTTTGAATGAATAGACCTTTTTACACGGGACCGCGAATTGCTCGCCACGTTATGAACAAATTTGCAAACTCCAAATACGGCAAAGTAAAGTTCACCTGTTTTCAGAGTCGAATATTTTGTTGCCGTATTTAGTTAAGACATTTTTACAAATGTTTCATAATTTACTTACCTCAGTAAACAGCGACGAGCCTACATATGTATATGTTACTAAAACTGATCATATAACATGCTTTGAATAAGCTTAAATAAAGTAAAATAATGCTTACCTATGGAATGTAAAACGACAATTGGGTTTATTCTCTTTTCACTTCTGTTTTTACACGTTTTCGTAGAACAAGCAACCATTTTAACCGTGTTGTTTTGTAAAATGTACCGACGAGACCTCGACGCTGGTTCGCACAAGAATGATGAAGTCACATTTTCTAGATTCCCTCGAGGCCATTCGCGATCCCGGCCGGCTCCAAATGGAGCCGGGATGGGGAGGGTGGAAATAATACGCTTTTATCACTTAGGGCAGGTTTACTAATATTCATATGTCTATGTTGGAGACTAATTTCACAGCCTCAAACAGAGCCTGCATTGAGTTTGCGTTCTAAAGATGACTAAATACACATAATTATAATGTTCATGATTCACTTAATATCAATAAATCACGCTATTTTTCAACTGTAAAAGATATTAGGTAATATAAGCAAATTACTTGACTCATAAGTTAAAAGGCATGGG
Organism: Glyphotaelius pellucidus; assembly: GCA_936435175.1. Taxonomy (NCBI): domain Eukaryota; kingdom Metazoa; phylum Arthropoda; class Insecta; order Trichoptera; family Limnephilidae; genus Glyphotaelius; species Glyphotaelius pellucidus. Next base: position 2,162,335 of record OW386537.1, read on the forward strand.
ATCGGGTTGGTTCAGTCGTTGACATTAAAATGCCACGATATTTCGATAGAAAGTGTTTCATCAGCTAATTCTGCTAAACCACAGAACCCTGATGGGATTCGCTATTGTTGAATCATAAAATAATGTGCCCTAATTTAGTGTTGATAGCATTTATATGGCACGTAATTCACGTCGGAGTGCTTTGAATGAGTATCAGACGCCTTGCAAAACTGTGAACACGTCAATTGATACATTAGCTTCTTAGTGGGAAAAGTCACTCGATTAATACTCGTACGCATATTTATCTGATCATTAATTAATCTAGACCAGAATATGGATTATTCGAAAATTGTTACATTGCTTGAAGTCCCTAGGGTAAAGGCACCCCCGTCAGTGGTCTGAGAAGGAAGCAGATTAGGGAGAAAATTCGGTGGCGAAAAGATGGGTAGGAAAGTTCCTGACTTTCCATCTGGCAATTTTTTGTTTATTTTCATTTGTTGGAGATTTTTTGCGTGCAATATTCCTACGAACAATGAACCAACAAACACACATAATTTTGCAATCACAATGCTTTCAATGAGGTAGATTTAATATAGAGATCTCTCTTTGAAGGTAAACATCAGAAAGACAGAGCAAATGGATGTCTATTTAGGGATGCTCTGTGGTGGGTTTTTTTAAGGAAGGATGAAGGGTGAGTAGGTATCTTGGGGAATCTACAGTGTGTCCAGGAGTGACAGACGTATGAATCCATCCCTCCCGCTGCAAGACAATAGTGCAAGACAATAGGTCGAGAGAGAGGTCAAAGGCTCTCCCAAAACCGGTCTCTGCTGATCCGACCCGCCACACAGCTGGTGGTACATCCGCCGGCAAAACACACCTCACTCGATGAACCCGGGCATACCTGTTAAGTCGCAATACTTAGCGAACCGCTTGGCATGACCTATGGCAGAGGCGTTGGCTATCCATTAAATGGTTCCCAGAAGGGCGATTCTCAAGTTGCCAAATTCATTTAAAGCTGTCTAATTTGAAAAGATGCTAAGCCCAAATTGCAAATTTTAAGTACGAAAAACTTATGTTTTTAATGAAATAAATGACTTCTTTTCATACAAAAGTTACATAAAGAAAGCCATCACATTTTGTACATGTATTTTCGACTGGCTGAATTTGGCTGAATTTAGCTTTTGTGACCTCTGTGTTCAGAGGTCCAAAGCTTGAACCGTACATTGCAACATAATTGCCAACTTCTTAATAGCTTTTCATTAATGAAGACAACACCAAAGGTATAATTATTTTAGTCGCTTCAATAAGATACCAGTAACGGTGCAATGACTAAATACTGGGTTGCATTGCCACCCAATCCTTTCGAAAGTTTAATAGAGCAAATTGTTAAACAAATTGTTTATTGAAATCGTTTTCTATTACCTAGTATAAAATTATCAATATGTTACGCAGAGGCGTAGCGACCACCTGGGAAGTCTCGGCAACTTCCTAGAGTGCCTAGAGGCCCGAATTAAAACAACGCTGTTATTTATGGAAAGATGCGTTATAACTTGTAACTCATTACATTCAATGCAATATGAAACGAATGAATTGTATAATGCCTGAGGGCAAACTAAAGGCCTTAGTCAATTCACAATTCATCATTCCAGGATGCCTACTCATGTTACCTCATGCTCATGTTTCTCGCCATTCGCCTTCTTCTCAAGCTTTGCCGTCCTGCTCCAATCTTCTTGCACGAAGTCAATTTTCCTCGATTTAGCTCCAGGTCTTGGTTCTAACTGTTGGTGTCCTGTCATCTGGCATTTTTTCTACAATTCCACATGGCCAGCCCATCGCAGTCTTTGAAATTTTAAAATATTACAACTCTGTGTAAAGTTTCTCTTCTAAACTATTACCGCAAAAAAACATGGCGACCTCCGTGATCGAGGGGTGAGGCTGGCAATCCAGAGTGCGCGCGCAAGAGAATTTTATACTTATTTAAAATAATAAAATATAGTATATTTGCAGTACGTTCAATAGTGGAAAACACTCTCAGTATCGGCCTGATATGACACCATAATTCAGAATTAAAATGTTTCTCGAAATGTATTTAGCCGTGTTTAACGATATATTATAATTTTAATTTATATGAATACCGCACAAGAATCCCAACTGCTCCCATCTGGAGTGGGTGGATACTGAGAGTATCTTCCACTCTGAACTGATCTCCCCACCTTCTTCTTACCTGTCTCCTTTCCCTCCGCACTACCTTCAACTTCAAAGCATATCCCAATTGGGGATGCCATAGTTTCTCTGGCTTCAAATGGCTGGGTGCAGTTGGGACTTACTACGGTATTCATACAAAAAAATGATAATGTTACTTATAAAACTGGGCTGGTTTTCACGTTCAGTAAACTACAATTAAATCAAGTTTACTTTAAATTTAACCAAAATATTTTATTAGCATTTGACTTGACGTGTGAGAAAAAGTGAAATCGGTTTACGAATTTGCCCGGGGGTTCGAGAATTTTTCGCTACACCACACAATCTCATCCAGTTGTAGAAACTCATTTACAATAAAATGAATTCTACGTGCGTTGGATACATGCTCGCTATTCAATACCCCCAGAGAATATACCATTAGCCGTCCTACACCACATTTCCTTATGTCATTATGTATTATTACGTATTTGTAACCAGAGTGGAAGAACTGGTTGACTGGATGAAAGCAAATACACACGCCCTGCCAAGGAAACATCACGTTAACCTTTATGTGGACTGTCATCCGGATAGTTCTTGCGTTTTGTATTTTTTTCTTGGTGATAAAATATATCTAAAGATGAGTGGAGACTGGAAATTTTTATTTGTCGAAGAGTTAAAGTTTAATTAATTTGATGGATTAATTGTAATGTCTATTAAAACATTTTTAAATGACATGGGGAAAAATCCTTCTGGGTCTATGTCATTTTAGGAATGCTGTAAGTGTCTCCCACTGCGGTGCAAGGCGTTTGGTTGAGATATTGCGCCTGGAGGGGTTCTCCCTCAAAAAGTCTCTTCCGAGACAAAGTAAATGGGCATAGACCAAGACCTAGAAAAACCTCACCCCATGAACCCCGATACCCCTGCTAAATCCCCTGGGGTGACCTGTGACAGGTTTTATCCAATAAATGGTGCCCGGGGCGGTGGCACCTACGCATGCATCCTAAATTGAGATGCGTGGAGACTTAGTACTTTGGTAAGTTTAAAAGTAGAATGGTTAATAAAATTAATAGTTTAATTGAACAAAGTGAAAATGAACTATCAAACATACTGAAGACCATGTAAAGACAACTGGATACTAAATAAAAATGTGGAAAAACTACAGGCCGCCTCAGAACAGGGAACCCTAGTGAGGAGGACTGTGAAAAAAAAAAACTTTATAATACCTTAATATAATACAATTTATAAATACATTATGTACAAATTTTGCTATAGATAATAATAAAAAAAAAAGAAATATCTATGGGATCATAGTCTTCAAATTAAAATGTTTCCTCGTATGGTAAGAATATGGTTTATTACCTCACTTTAATTTCATTTGCGGAGAGTGACCTACTACATTTTACCGTAAATCGTATCTTTTTTTAATGTGAATATCTCACAAGAGTTCCAGCTGCTGCCGTCTGGAGCCAGTGAGACTATGGCATTACCAAATGAGGTAAGTTGTGAGGGTGAAGGTAGTGGGGAGTGGAAGGAGATGAGGAAGAGGAAGGTGGGGAAAGTACCTGGCTATTCAGACCTGGTCACCAAACACGGCTAAAGCCATTTCAAGCAACGTTTCAATTCTGAATGGTGGTCTTACACCAGGGCGATAAGATGCCGCAAATATACTATAAATTATTTTTGATGAATTAATTGTGAAATAATACAAATTAATCAAATAAAATTTATTGGCGCACGTCGGGGTTCAATCCCGCGACCTTCGAATCGCGAGTCAAGAACCTTACCCCTCGACCACGGAGGCCATCAAAAGAAAAAAATAAATTATACATTTGAAAAGAAAAAAAGTGAAAGATTTAACTTATTCGTTCCTTGAGCAGACTGAGTAACCAATGTATATTTTGCATCTGGTACACTATTTTTTTTATCAATGATGTTTTTAACACAGCTCAATCAACAGTTGGTTTTTCTATACCATGTAGGCTTTAAATACCTGGGCACCTTGTTTTTCACATGCCTTCGTCTGTTGGAGAGCGTTGTCTTTTGTTAATCATCTTGAAACACCTCTGCAAAATTGATTTTGTAGATTTCAAAGGTTTCTTCCTCTACTAAGTTTTCTACTTGGACACTGTTGCGAGCTCATTTTTAATATAAAATATGAAAAGTTTGTGCTCACATGACGGTTAAATAAATATGCATTATGTAATTCAAGACGTACCTACTTATATGGCAATAGTTTACTTATAATCAATGACTGATTAAATTACATAATGCGTGTAACTTTACACGGTTTAACAGCTGTTTAATTAATTAATTATCAATTTGTAATTGAGAATAATGCCTCAATTACTCGGAGAGTGTTCAGAGTACTTACTGATGGCATAATCAAAAATCTGTCATAGTCGAAATGGAACAATGTTTCCAAAAAAATAATATTGTAATTTGATTGTCCCAAACTCAGTGACAACTATGGTTTTGTTAATTAAAAAACGATGTTGTCAGTTTGGATGTCTAAAAACCAACGACTATTCGGTATTGGGATTCCTAAAAACCAAAGACTACGGTTGGATTGTCTAAAATACGAAGTCTGGCGATTCGTTTGCCTAAAAAACGGAAACTACAGTATGGATGTCTGAAAAACGTAACTACGGTTTGGATGTCTAAAAAACAACGACAACAATTGTGATATCTAAAAACAACGCGAGACGTAAAAATTGGCGTCAACCGTCGTATTTTTTTAAGATCATCAATCACATCCTAAGTTGTGCCACTTAGGGCCACTGCAGAAATCATTACTTGATTTCTGCAGTGGCACTAATTATTACTATTCTCTATTACTATTGATATTCTCAAACTTCAACCATTTGAAAGAGTTCCTTTCCTTTACAAAAACAAAAAGAATATTCACAAAATTTTAATTCATCATTGATAACTCGATTGTACTATCTCTAGTTAAGAAGAAAATTTCAAAACTTGAAAGAGCGTAAATCCGCATTTTCTCAGTTATATGTGTAAACGAACTCGTTGAGTCGGAATTTTAATTTTATTCATAAAACCTGCACAGATTCAATGGATGCGCTCGGGTCACAGCACCGAGCGCATCCATTGAATTAGTAATGAATGTATCAATAAAATTAAACGTACCTTAGATTGAACACGTAAATATATTTTTTATTAATCAGTTCTCATAGTTTAATGCACGAGGTTCATAAATAGACGCGACATAATTCATTGTACTATACATTGTTAAACAATGGTCTGAGAATCTTCACGAGATATTTAAAACTTTTTTCTTGGATAATCTGTCTTCTGAGATTCACAAATACGCGAGAAAAAATAATTCAAAGGTCGTGCAAATGAAATTCCCACGACGCGCTATTTTTAAATAGCCTTTTGTACATTGGTACGTGTACTTTAAAAAACAATGTTTGCTAATTGTTAGGCAAGTACAATGTTTCTTATTTCAATTGAAACATTTTTCTTAATGAGCTGCGTCGCTTCTGTTGATGAGCTGCATGTAATGTAATTATCGCATAATATATAATATTCTCTCACGTATGTACATAAAAATGAGTAATTCGACATATCTACTTCGAGGGTTTAAAAATATTCACGAAAGTTGTTTATTGCAAGATTTTTTAAGAATCCCAAGAAAAACACTTTTCATTACTTTCTAATAGATGGCTACCCCTGTAATGTGATAATTTTTATTTTATTTTTACGACAGCAAATAAGCTTTGTGTGACGATTTTAAATGTGCCATTTTCGATTTGCCGCCAAAACGACGTGTTCGTTTTTATTTGTGAATTCGGCGACGTTGACGTCACCTCGGGCAACGTTGTTGACAGCCGCCTTACTAGATGTAGGCGTTTTCTATGTCATAATGACTTTGAAGCCATTTGAGTTCTTTTTGTAATGCGCGGTTTTTCAAATCAATAATTATGAACCAATAATTAAAATAACGAATTTTTAATGTAATGATCAGAATCGGAAAAATAAACTTTAAATCTTTTGCACATTTTTCATTCACAGTTTGTGAAAATACCCGTGTACATGGCGTTTAACGCTGTATATTCAAACAACAATAAAAAATTGGTTGTCAAACAATTTTTTTCCAATCAATCAACCGACTTTAGTCGGTTTACGGACGATAATTTTACGTGATAACATATAACAACGATGGAGTGGAAGAGAGATAGACGCGTCACAAGCCGAACGCCTAGGCCGAACGCTTGTTCCACGCTCTCGCTTGCACGCTCGGCTCAGACGTAACGTGACAACGAGTCATGCTTTTTTGTGAGTGCAGCCGGCGTTCATCGATTTATAAGACGTTATCACGTCAAAAACTTTTTGGTTGACAAATTATCACTAGAGACCGTTAAAATGCATCCATTCAAAACATACTAAGTCATTTCGTGTAATTATTCTCTCTGAATTTTTCTTCCAAATATTTCCAAATTTGCTTCTGGTTTGGAACGAAATGGTGGTTCGAGCAATAATAGTTTCCAGCGTCTGCCTATCTATTTGAAATCCCAAGAGATCACAGATCAAAATGAGCCCAATGATAAACACAAGAAAGAATCCTGTATATTGCGAGGTTTGACTCGTAAAAGTTCGCACGATTGCAACATAACTAGAGAAACTATAGTATCGGTTTCATCAAAAGAAAATATTCATCATTTCGTCTCTCTTAGTTGGCCTAGATAACGTCCAGTTAACATTAATATAAATGTTATATTATTACGTTAAGTTAACACTAAGACTTCTCAGTTGGCAATTTGTGTGATAGTTAGAAATGATTGCGGAAAACTACATAACATTCTAATTAGCATTTGATAAATTACCTATTGAAAAATACCTACGGAAAAGTCTTATAGTATAGTATCTTCACCTGTAATAATGTTGATTTCGATTTTAAGAAAATGCCTCTACGATTGGTATACGTGTGCACAATTTAACAAATAAAAACATAAAATATTGTACTCGGATAAATCCATACTAATATTATAAATGCGAAACTGCTCGAGTTTGTTTATGACCATTTCACGCATAACACAATATAAAGACTTTAATATTTCTTTCCCCGATATAAAGCTAAATTATATGCGTAGACTACAGGTTGTATATGATGGTAAGCTCTGACGTTATGAAATTATAAATATTAATATATTATATTTGTTATACGTTTTCTGTCGCTAACAAAAGCGAGTTTTTGCTAACGTCAGAAAAAAATCTTTTCCATGGAAACAATGTTGATATATTTTTGGGCTCTATGCTGGTAGGTACTCAGTCTACTGGTCAGCTACTACTGCAGAAAATTCAAATATTAGAATTCGTTTTTTTTTTTGGACAAGCTTGGAATAAATGTCAGATGAGAGTTCCTATATTAAAAATATAATTCGTAACGATTATAAAGACTGAATGATAAATCGAGTATTTTTTTATTGTATTAACGAACTTCCAAATATTTAAATAAAAATAAACATTCGAAATGTTTGTAAGCGCATAAATTCCTAACGAATGAACAAAATTGGATAAGTAATTCTTTTTTTCTTTGAGCTATAGCATTATGAAATTTAGGTGGTAGGCGAGATGTTTGAAAACTGAATGTAAGGGAATGAATATATGGAATGCGGGAGGGGATGGGGGTGGGGTGGGGGGGAGATAATTGATAAGTGCAAGCGCTACAGTAATTTCCCGTAATACCATGCGAGCGAAGCCGCGGGGAAAAGCTAGTATAATAATAAATAAATACAGAAAAACATTTTAAATGCACTTTTGATAATTATTATTTATTTATGACCATAGGTCCACGCGCAAATTGATATTTTTACCTTTGTTCTTTTAGTCCAATCTTAGACATGTTTCTTTTTACTTTTCTTTCTATCTCCTCCCCCCACTTTTTATCAGTCCCTTAAGTCTATTTTTTCGCTTTTCGGAACAACAACAGATGTCTTAGAAATCGTTGAGTCTCCCTTATTCTCATGATTAGAAATATGATCTAAACGGTATTAGAAAGAGAAAATATCACACTTTATATTCAAATCTAATAGTTAACCGCAAAATAATTTAAATGTATACCTTTAGAATCCAAAGTTTCCAACCGCAATTTGAAAAAGTGAGACTTTGAGAATGTTCAATTAATTATTTTTACATGAAACGACAAAAAAGTGGTTAACAATAACATTTACAACGCATTTGCCTTATAAACAATATATGTGTTTTTATTTTAAAATCAGTTATTTTAATTTTTGAATCGTAACGTAACGTATGAGCCATTCTTTTTGATTTTTGAGTTTGCACGCAAAATTTTTATTTTTCAATTGTATATTTATGTCTAATTACAATATTTGAAGGCTTATTTTATCACCTTTCAAAAACAGTTTTTAGTTTTCAAATACACAGAAATTTTCCATTTATTTTAATTTTATCGCAAAACGGAAATATTTTGACCCTCTATCAAGTTACACCCTGAGGGGTTAATTCCTAATAACGCCTCCACCCCCCACTACAACACTTAGCGATAATATTACATTGTGATCACCCATTGTTTTGTAATGTCATGTTAGTAAATTGTTCCCTAAGGTACAAGTAGTTCAGAAACCGGTCGGCGTATAAAAAAATATAGTGGTTCAAACAAAGTAATATTGTTTTCTTTATTTATAATTGATAACCACAGCACTAACGCTACTTTAAATCATGAGACCGGTTTTTACCGACATTAATCTAAAACTTGACTTAAATGCACTTTTCCTCTGCACTGGAATCGATTTTTTTTTTCGGTGAAAAAATCGATCAAAAAACGCCAGGCAAAATTTAAAATTAAATTGCAGTCTCATCTTACCTCAGTTTCAATTACTAATAAGTTATAAATTACTTAAAACATTTTTTTATAGATACTAACATATTAAATGATACCTTCACGTAAGTGCAAATCAAAAGAAAAATGTTGCATTGCCTTAATCGCCTTACTCACTAGTGAATAATATAATGTTATTTCAAAAGTCGATAAAACACGTCTGGATATTATTTATTACATTAAGTTTCATAATAGTCATTTCAATAATCAATCAATAAAATACAATGATCTTTTTTCGTTAAATAATTGTCTGGGTGTCGCTATTAAATAATTTAATTCGGCCAATGTCGAATAAAAAAGAGATTTGATGGTCTTTATATCCCTCTCTTCATTCCATTGATGCATTATTTTTCTTGCTGTAATCATGACCATTAGGCAGTGATATAATATCTCCTAGAAGATCCATTGCATTATTTAGAATTAGCCCCTTTGACATAATATTTTTGCGTTGTATTAGAGAAAAGTATTTCTTCATAAATGAGTATTTATTAAAAACCATTCATCGTTCAAATTTATTCAAAACTAATCATCAGGGTTATTATATGTTATTTTAAATTAGCTATATCGTACTTGCTTACTATCCATGAAGATTTTACTGTTACTATGCATTGGTATGAAGTGTTAATTTCCTTTAAATTCAAATTATGTTAGTTTTTCTTTACGTTAGCTCCGCACACCACTCCACATTCGACCCAGAGGAAAATAATTCCCCTCAGAGTCTACGTCACTTTTAGGGATGCTGTATGGGGTCTTTTAAGGAATGAAGGCGATGACGTTCTAGGAAGGAAAAAGGTATCAGAGGTGGCAGGAATCTGGGGGACGGTATCTCCAGGAGTGACGGATATATCAATCCACCCCAAGAGGCCATCCATAAATTACGTCACACATTGAGGGGTGGGGGGAGTAGAGAGTGTGACAAGGGGTATGGGGGGGGGGGGGGGTCATCAGTTCTGTGACATCAGAAAACGCAAAAAAAATTTAGATGTAAAATTGCAAAATATATGACGTCACACTAGGGGGAGGGGGTTTCACAAATGTGACGATGTGTGACAGGGACGGGGTCGAAAAATCATGAAATTCATGTGACGTAATTTATGGATGGCCCCCAAAAGGAGAGCAGCTGGAGTGGTAAAAACCTCGCTGGAGTGTTCAAACGCAGCTGGAGTGGTCAAATTTGCCGCCAATAATTGAACACTCCTCACCCGACGCAACCTCACCCGAACCCGGGCACCCCTCCTGAGTAGCCAAACTTAGCTAACGTATTACTATTTTCAAAGGGCATTTTGAAATGTTACGATGCTTTACTTTGGAAAGAAGTTTAAATTTCACTTCAATTCAAATCATTTTCGTTTTTAACCTTTTGGTTATAACTTATTAAATAAATCATTAAAATATTCAAGCCAATCCAGCCTTGTGTTTAACGCTATCGTCGGATTCAAATTTGAAAGGATATTGATGCATATCGCCTTGGAGTGAAATGTCAATTTCCTATGAAATGTGATTTTAATTGATATGTAACCTTTTACTTCTGACAAGGTCTAAAGACGGGTTAATCCTTGCTTCGATATATCATCATTCATTAAAATCTTTACGTCAGGAACCCGTAGTTGGTAGTGGTGTACGTGCATTGAAATCATTATTGATTTTCATTGTAATTTACAATTTATTGACTGATATTCCTGATATAGACTGAAAGACAAAAAAAAACTGTCCATGGGAATGCATAGTGCGGTATTTTCACAAACTACAAATATCGTTAAAAATCTACGGATAATTTAAAAATTATTTTTCTGATTCTGATGAATGTACTAAAAGATGTAATTTTTATATTTCCATTCATAATCATTGATCTGAAAAACCACACTTCCCAAAACGCTTCCAACTGGATATAATGTTATTATGACATAAAAACCGCCACTTGTTGATAAGGCGTCTGTTACTAACGTTGCCCGGCGTGACGTCAACGCCGCCGAATTCACGAATAAAAACGAAATTGTCTTTTTGGCGGCAAATCGAAAAAGACGGTTCCATGCCAACTGAGAATAAAGTCAACTCAACACATCCTTGAAAAGTCATTAAAAGCTATCAAAATAATAAATTAAATTAGCTGATAACCCTTACCTAACGTAACCTATTTAACCAATTTTTTAATCACTCTAAATGACTTATCTGAAATGGTTCTGAGTTGGTTTCATTCCGAGTCGTCCGGTCAACGAAAAAGACATATGTTAAATCTTTACAGGAAATATATTCCTTAACATGAAAAAATAAAATAAAACATCTTCACTAAGGTAATTTTTTTCGAGAATAAAATATATAATGGAAATACCCTATTTAGTGTAAAGATAAAGTAACCCGATTTATAATAATAAGATGTTATAAAAATACATAAATGGGATAACGTTCTCTGGAACGAACCCATAATTATTTCGTTTTACTTGAACTATTTAGGTCATATCGGTATAACTAATGCCAGTCTGTGCTGTTTCATTTCAATGCCTTTGAATGATTCTTGTTTTTTTTTACGTGCTAAAGATATCGATGAGGCATTTACGTTTGTATTCTCCGTTATCTAATATAACTAAAAATGCTTTTAGTTATTAAAATTACCCGTCACCTTCGTGCCAATATTTACAAAATTAATGAATTTAAACTCCTTTAATGTGAAATGTGTAAATACGTAAATGTTAAATATTGACTTTATTATTAAGAAAATTAATGCTCACATTAAGCAATCTTACATATTATGGTGATTTATTTTTGGGATTTTATGTTGTGTTGTGCTACCTCCTTCTTCGCTATAGTACCCGATAAGTCGGCTGAATAAAGAGGCAGCGTAACACAGCATAATATCCCAAAAATAAATCACTATAATACCTTTGGCCGTGACAAGCTAAAATCATATCTATGTATTAATCTCTGTCTTCGTAAGTTCAAAAAACTGTACGGAAACTGAACAGAACAATGCTTTGGCGTGGAGTGGTTGTGGAGTAGTCCAGTGCCATAATAAACCGCAGCAGCATGAAGGCAATAGTTATTACGCCATCGGGGGGTTTTTCTGGCATCTGCCCCATATGTAGTGTTTTTTTAATAAACAAAATTTCAGGGTAGTACGTGAATATTATGAAGTGATAGTTGTAATAATATAATGAATTATCATCAATACTTCCCGCTTTTTGAGCCAGCCGTAGGTGATTTAAAAATCCGTAAGGAAGAACGCGGACGTAGAAATAAAGCGCGCTCACTACAATAATTAATTAGGGCAAGCGCGAATATTGCTTTTGTAGAGAACACCATCAATCAATGGTTCTAAGGCATTATTATTGATATCACCGCAAATTATGCAATAAAATAATATATTGAGCAGAACAGGCAACAACTGAGCTTTGTAAGGAAGTATTTCTTAACGTTTAGCATTTGGTTCAAGAATTTATTCTGGTTGCAAATACAAACTATTTTTCAATAGAGCCTCCAGCTTTCAATAAACAACACCTAACAACTACTTTCAGTCGCCTCTCTTTCACGTGTTGGAAAACCTCAACAACCACCGTTCAACTCATTACTATATTTATAATAAATAATATGTATTTTCGACGAAATCTTTTATGACAACTATTATTACATTGGTTTTGTACAGAGGCGTTGTGGTATCAATTCACTATAAACTAAGTCTTGCACAAACTACAGTTCACTTTTTTATGATGTAAGTAGGGAGAATTCAAGTGTTTTCGGGCAATCACTTGAAATCAAAGTACCTATCAGGCAAATTTTAAAATTTACGTAACAGGTACTTTCCTTTTATAATATAAAAAGCATACAATATAATTACTTCAGATATCTAAACAAAAATAATTTTAACTTTTCAATGGGAAATAACAAATATTTTCAGCCGAATTACGTTAATTTATGCTTATACTAGCTTTTACCCGCGGCTTCGCTCGCATAGTATTAGGGGGAAATTACTGTAGCGCTTGCACTTATCAATTGTTCCCCTCCCCCCTTCCCCTTCCACCCTCCAATATTTTGGAGATTCATTTTTATTTATATAGAAAGATATATATAAACAACGATTTCCCACAAATATATTAATATTGTTTCCACGGCAACGATTTGTTTTCTTACGTTAGCAATAGCTTTTGTTAGCGACAGAAAACGTATAATAAATATAATATATTAATATTTTTAATTTCATAACGCCAGAACTTACCATTATATACAGCCTAAATTACTCGCATATAATGTAGCTTTCTATTGGTAAAATAATTTTTACAATCGGTTTATTGGTTTATTTAACGCCAGAACTTACCATTATATACAGCCTAAATTACTCGCATATAATGTAGCTTTCTATTGGTAAAATAATTTTTACAATCGGTTTATTGGTTTATGCGTGAAAGCGTAACAAACAAACACATGCAGTTTCACATTTATAATTTTAGTGTGGATGTAGAAATTTTTTCAGTTTTTAGAAATCAGATTTGAAGATAATTATTTTCTTCTTATTTTGAACGTTTGGTGTGAAATTTTTCATCAATAAGTTTAATTTGGCTTTTAGGGGTAGGTAAAGGGGATGGGTTTTCAAAATTTCACGTAGACAATAACCTACCTCGTGCTTGGAGGTAATGTGTGTAATAAAATTTCATCAACTTCATATAAAACTGTATATTTGTATAAAAATCAAAGCACCCTGCGGTTGCTAATCGCCTACCCACCACTGAAATTATTTATATTTATACGGGGTCTTAGGGACGTATGTACTTGACTTACTTAAACCATTGATTCCTGACATCACTTGAAGTAAAAAATGTAAATGAATTTTTGGTATCCAGTGACTTTTTTTTTTTCAAATCTTTTTTCCTTAAAACCAAAAAAAAAACTCTTCCACACGTCATCACTGGTCACTCAGCTGAGTAAAATTGCCCAACTCCTCAATCTGACCCCACCTGTTCAATACCTACGGATTTTTGTTGTTGTTTAAAGTTGAAAAAGAAAAACATCGAAATGTCACCGGAGACGAAAATTTTATTTACATTTTTAACTCCAAATAATGTCGACTCAAGAATCACTGGTAAAATCAAGTAAGTCAAGAATTGTTTAATTCCCTGTAAACAGATAGACAACTTCAAAGTTTTTAGCACCCATTATCGATGAGGCCTATTGATTTGATTAACACTTGGCTCACGTTTCTGCATTGTCTTAAAATTAATTCGAGTGAAAATCATAATCTCAAGACACGCTTTTGAATTTCACTTGCGAGAAATGTGCAATAATAATATTGTAGTCATAGATCATTTAATTATTTTTTAATTGACAAGAAAATAAATCGTGCTCTAGATCTCATAAACGAGGTTTCTTCCATAATGGCTGATGGTAATTCATAATTCATTCAATACAACCTGTTGCATCAATCACACCAAGGATAAAACATTGAATTAATTGATGAAGTTTGCTTTTTCCCTCATCAAACTTTCAAATTAAGAACAGTCTTTGGACCCATTGGTAAAAATGAACTTCCAATTTTTTATTTTTTGCTTACTTGTTTTTATTAGTAGAAAGGTATAGAAATAATCAAAACATTGACTAAAAATGTTTTGGATAGCAACAGTAACAATGTTTTTTTTTTGTGTTTTGGTAGTAGAAAGACATTACAGAGAGACGGCAAAAACTACGTGCTTACTTTTAATTATTTATAATGTGATTGCAGGTCGCGGGTTCACATCCTGGCGCACAGTTAGTAATTTTTAGTATATAGCGTAACATTATTATTTTAGTATGTTTTTGGGACAATGCAAATTATCATTATATGAAAAAAATTTAAAAAAATATATATTGCGCTATTCAACCTGGTAGTCGTTTTTAATACTTACAGCAATCTATATATATAAAAAAATTAGGTTCGTTTGTTTGCGTTCGCAAATCTCGGAAAGTAATTGATAGATTGACTCAAAAATTTTACAGAACATTGCATTTTAGCAGAAAAATGTTTCTATATGTAATAATAAGCTCTGGCATTATGACATTTGTATATATCGATCTGTAAATCAAAAATCGCCTTGGTGCTGAAAAAAATTAAAGTTGTTAAAGTAAACTCTGAAAATATCACAAAACTAAAGTTAATTTGACACATTAATATCCATCAAACACAGAAAACAAAAAAATTGGCCGGATACATTTTTAAAAGTCTCGATGAATTCTAAACTTAAGGAAAAAATACGTCTCGAAAAATCGTTACTTCAATATTATTTATCACACTAAAACAGAAGTTGAATAGTTATGATAATCACCTGATTTCCTAGATTTCATCATTAAGATTCTTTCTTCTTTTGTTTATATGTGTGAGGATGTTGTTATATGGGAGTATGTACGTATGTGTGTATATACATGTATAGATATGTGCACCAATATATGCATGTGTGCTTGCATGCACCCAGACTAACAAAAAAGGTAAAAAAAAGTTATTACATCGCAAGTTATTACATTATTACATTACAAGTACATTTTTACAATCTTATGTTAATTTATTCTCCTTTCTACTTTCTATTTTTTTTTATATACATAATTTCTACTTTTTATTATAATTTCTACTTTTTATTTTAATTTCTACTTTTTATTATGATTTCTACTTTTATTATAATTTCTACTTTTTATTATAATTTCTACTTTTTACTATAATTTTTCCAATTTTTAGCATCATTTATACTTAAATCCATGTTCACACTAGACTCCATACTTCATAAATCATAACTTTTATCCATTGGTCACCGTGATACAGGCAGCCGCCGAGTATGGTGATCTAATATTCTTTATGTAAGTGTCACTAATATGTTACATGTGTTCTATAAATAAAAAATAAATAAATAAAATGAATAAGATTCATAAAAACACAGAAGTTATAGTATTATCACGATGTCGTGCACACGTCGACCCGCGGAGAGATCCAAACTCATCAGATATAAAATTACTCGTTCGCGTTTTGAGGTAGTGAGTATTTGCGATGGTACCATACGTCGCAAGCAGCTAAAATGTTTTTTTTTAAATTCTAAAAAAGTTAGATATTTAGATACCTCAAATTATTAACTGTGCGGCGTGCGCAAGTAAATTTTATTTATTTCTTCAAAATAGGCAAATTTACTTTGTGGCGTCATCATTAATTTAATGAAAAACAATTACTTTGTGTAACAACCACTATTTAATTAACAATATCAACATGTTTCGAAAACTATGTTTTCTTCGTCAGGATAATAAGTTAATCAATTAATTAATTTTTATTATCCTGACGAAGAAAACATAGTTTTCGAAACATGTTGATATTGTTAATTAAATAGTGGTTGTTACACAAAGTAATTGTTTTTCATTAAAAAAAAAAAAAAATAATTTCTTTGAATTGTGCTATTTCACTTATCAATCATTTAAAATAAGACAATAAAAGGATATTCTAAAGTGGTAGATACTCAGTATCGCCCTAGTGTAAGACCACCATTCAGAATAAAAACGTTGCTTGCAATGGATTTAGCCATGTTTGGTGACCAGATTTGAAAAGCCAGGCAATTACCCACCTTTTTCTTACCCATCTCCTCCCCCTCCCTAAAAATTTCAGCCTCACAACACACCCCAATTAGGGATGCCGTAAACTAACTGGCTCCAGGCGGGAGCAATTGAGACTCTTGTGCAGTATTCAAATTTTAAAAAAAAAGGTATTTTCAAAAACAAGCAATTTTTTGATATTTTTATCGTATTTCAATGAAAACTGTAATGTAAATGTAAATATCAGATCACTCTAAATTTTTCCATTGAAAAAATCTGGATGCTTGGGGCTTGAAAATTTTATAGTTTAAAAACAATTAATTGTTTTGATAAATATGCAACCTTTTGGTTCAAAATGTACCAGTCGTAGACATTTTCGGATCATTTTTTTATAAAGCAGAAATACTGTCATGTTGAATTCAATAATTCACTATCGTGACATCTATAAATTCTGACCTCCGATTCTCTTCGTATTAAAGCAAGCCGGATTGATTTCAAGGAAACAATAAGTCATTATTCCCATCAGTCGTGCTCATCTTCTTCGAGGTGGTTGGATGAGTAGATACTGTAATACTGTACGTTGTATCCAAGCTCCAATTATTGTAAACAAAATATCAGAAAGTAATTGCTGATAGCTTTCTAATATTCCTTGTTAAAATATCATTACCGTTAGGAACGGGAAGAATATTGAGGTAAAATGGTGTGGGTAATACCGCGTTCTCGAAGGGGAGAATTGTCATTGCTGAATATAATCACTTTTATGTGCTTTGAAAGGGGAATCTTTTTTAGAATCTTTCCTATTACTTAGATTTATATTTTTTTAATTCGATTTTTCTTGTACATATACCTACTCAAAAAATATTTTGTGTTGAAGTAATGTATGCAAAAATTTGATTAAAAAAAATTCTGCTAAATGTAACCCTGAGTAGGAGATTGACAGAAGTTAAAGTGAATGACAGGTTGGGTCAGTTTAGGTTAGGTTAGATAAGTTAGGAAGGCACTAAACAATCAGATTTTGATCATGGCATTTAAACAAGCGCTAAAACAGTGCTCCATTCTAAATGTGGTCTCAAACCAACCTATTTACACATACTTTTTAGGATGACCCGACAGTTGATCCGCTGACAATTGCCCCCCCCCCGAAATGATACTTACTAAAAAATTATAATTTTTTGTGCATTATTTACCAGTTTCAAACTTATAATCGACTTCAAAAATACCCTTAATTATAATAAACACGATGGTATAACTTTGTTTAATTCCACTTTTTTATTTTCTTATCCAACTAGTTTCGGTTCAACCTGAACCTTCTTCAGGGAAGAATAAAAGTGAAAATTTAATACCCTTAATAATAAATTGGTATGAATATCAAACGAATTTATAAATAGGGTCGATTTTTTGTACTTATGCGTTGGTACACACAGTATATAGTATAAATCAGTAGATTTTTCCTTGATGCATTTGAATGAAAATATGTTTTATACTTTGTTATTCGGCGGTACGTCCTCTCTGCACATCCCTTCTGGGTCACTTGGTTAGTTTTTGTGAAATTAGGTATACCGTATTTTCCCTAAATCGGCTGCATTTTGCAGATAAGTATGCCGAGGGGCCAACTATCGGCGGATCAACTGTCATGAAACCACTTTTTAGACTTAATATCTGTCTTTTATACCAATTATAAGTGCCGGTGGATAGTGAAATAAAATAAAATATAAACTGACAGTGAGCGTGAGTAAAACTTTAAATCGAAATATAAAAGTATTCTTATTAATATAGCCTCACTCATTAGATTATGTTGTGCGTAATGTGGATGTTAGTGGGTGAAAACAGTATAAGTGTTGTAGGGTGCGTAAACATTTCGAAAGTATTCTATCAGTCTTACTTTCATGACCCCGATGCACTCACAGAAGACAATTGAAACAAATATATGGGTATCACAATTTATCGTTTGTTCTTTAACTATTTTTTTAGATTTTTTGCTGTTTTTTATTCCCAATTACTACGAAATAATATATCATGAAATCACGTTGGCAGAATAGGCAAAAAAATATGACCATCTAAAACGCGCGTGATCTGTTGTGCCTCGTTCGTACGTGATGACTATGAATGGCCCTAAGTAATAAAGTAATATATGGGAATCATCAAGAAATGGTACTTTGTGTGGCTTATGCATATTTAATCTGAAAAACGCTTCACGATTTAGTAACATGAAGAAGACGTACTGTTACGTTACTTGATAAACTGCTGCCAGAGAACCTTCTGCTTCATTTTAGAAAGGATTCCCATTCGCACGATTTTATACGCTTTTATTATTGAAAACCTTCCTAATTGTACCATAATAAGATGAGAACTTTATGCCACGTTTTATAACTGTCCCGTAAATTTTTGGTTAAGTAGGGTTAGATTAGGTTAGTTTTTTTAACTGGATTAAGTCCATATAAAGATCAGATGTTTTTATTTTGTTTCATGATTGGTCCTGACATCTGTCATCTGAAAAAAGATAAGTTATAACCATAAATTAGAATATTAATTTTAAAAATTAGAATGAAATAACTTGACGGTCGGCGTAGTCCAGCGGTAAGGCTCTTGACTCGCATTCCGAAAGTCACGGGATCGAATCACGGCGTGGCAAATGAATTTTATTTGATTAATTTGTGTTATTTCACAATTGATTCATATAAAATAATATATAGTATTGGCACGTTGCAGAGTGGAAGATACTCTCAGTATCGCCCTGGTGTAAAACCACCGTTCACCGTTGCTTGAAATGACTTCCGTTGGTGACTAGATTTGAATAGCCAGGTACTTCCCACTTTCCTCTTCTCCATCTCCTTCCTCTCCCTACTACCTCCAGCCTCACAACATACCCCATTTGGGGATGCCATAGTCTCACTGGCTCCAGACGGGAGCAGTTGGGACTTTTATGCAGTATTCATATAAAAAATAAAAAATAACTTAGTTGGAATATCATTTTACTATATAAAGCTTTTTAAATGAAACCAACCGGTTTCGACTCAACCTGAACCTACCACAGGATTATATAAAAACATATTAAAATAGAGTTACAATGTATTTATAGACAACATATAGGGACAGAGAATATCAAGGGGAGATAAGTAAGAGAGAGGAGGTAAAAGTAAGTGTACGTAAGGGAAATATGTTTAAAATGGGCCTATTTAACAAATAAAATTGTTTATTTAATACGGTGGTTTTGTGTATTTTTGAGATTTTTTTAAATTTCAAGATCTTCTAGATTACGTAAACCTATCCCATTTCATCGCCTTAGATCCGCGAAGATTTATTAGAAAAGTTTATTTTTCTATTATCTGTTAATATTTCTCTTTTACCTATTTTAGTTTAGGCGGTGAACGGATAACTCAGAATCAATGCAACTCAACACTATTGCAGTATTTTGAGCGGGGGATTGAAATTATACTGGATTTTGTATTGTAAGTAAAATGTATTTCAAAAACTATACCATTGAATACATCCAAATTTGATTGTATTATTCATATTTAGCTAGATAAAACATATTGGTTGGTATATTAGTTATAATTGTTTGTAAAGCTCAAATGACCCCATGGATGGACCAAACAGTGAAGCTGAACCAAAACTTTCGATATATATATACCTACTGCTGTAATACACCTACGGCCTATACTGTATTACATAGTTGAAATTTTTTAAATTCCGTTTTAGATTTTATTCAAATTGCCGAAAAAAATTAACACAAGAACGGATTTGTTAGTACAAGCTACCAATTTGTCAATACATTGGTCAGAACTGTCACTAATAATTAGCATCAGCATTCCTAATTATTAGAAATGTTCACGTTACGCCGACACAAAATAAACAAATGATTTTGAGCAATTTACTTGCAAATCCGAATAAATTGTTTGTAGTGGAATAACGTTAATTGAAATTCCACAGCAAAAAATTCATACAGCCAAATTGATAAAATTAAGAATCAATGTAATTTTCCCACGAAACAAATAATAATGTAGTATTACGTCGACAATAACACGCGACCGAGAAGACGTAATTAAAGTGGTCAAAGAGTAATTTTTTAATTTATTAAAAAGGTTGCTGTACTGAATATGCACCTTTTCATTTTTTTTCAAGTTATTCAAACGTCAAGAGACAGCAGATAATATTATCATGAAGACCTTTGTATGTAGTTTTTGAGCAATTATTTCGGCGTTTTTGTGACATCATTTAAATCAATCCTTTTCCAAACGGAAATACATTAATTTTGAATTTAATTTAACGTAGTTTTGAACCTTTATTACAGACAACAAGTATCATCTAGCAACTGGCTTTTTTATTGCGTTGTGAATACCGCAGCCATTAATTAGTAGGTATGTATAAAAAACCATACAATTATAAAATATAATGATCAGATAATATTAATAAAAACGACGATTTTTTTACTTTTTAGGAATTGGTCTTGTAACAGAATGATAATTAACAGTTTTTATGGTTGTCATTTGAGTGTTTCATGGCCAATTGTTTTATGTCAGTGGTTTTTTGGGTTTTGATCCTGTTTCCTCTTCCTGCTAAAGACAACGTTTAGAACAGGAGTGCTCATTATCACCTATGCCCAGACGATTACATAGCTTTCCGAAACGTTAAATAACGGGAAGAAACCTCATTACGACTCTACACCCCTAATATACAATTGACATGTTTGGTTGTGTTTTCGACCAGAATACCGACTGACCTTGTGGTATTATTGATAATTTTATATAATTACTAAAACTAACATGTGTTACAAATGACGCAATGCAAATAAGTGGTATCTCCTTTAATATAAACTAATGCAAATAATAATGCATGGAATGCGTAAATAGAATTTAATGCAACGTAAGTTATACAATTTAACACCAGCATGCAGCACTTTGATATGCTTCAATAATAATAAAATAGGTATTATTTGTTGGTATTACATACAAAAGTCTATTTACTTCCTGAACCTCTGAATTGTATGAGAAAGTTCTGTTTTGCTACACATCAGAAGCAGGCAACATCGTGATGAAGGCGACCCAGTTAAGCTAATACTCGCTGGTTATTGTTAAGTCATCTGTTAGACTTAACTGTGAAAAGGCATGCATAATTGGAGCAATCATTTGATTCAAATTATATTCTCTATCTCTAATCCATTATGACTCTTTACTTCAAAACTAATTAAATTATTTTATTTGGAATCGGTTCCAGTCAAGGTTGGATGAATATCATTATGTTTTGCATGTGCTTTCATAATAATAATAATATAAGTTCATTTATATAATGCAACAATATACATAATTTTTCACCCCAACTTAATATATTTCGTATATTTTACAATTTACTTGTAAAATCTATTTAGGTCTGCTCTTTTACGCCAGTCTAGTGAATAGGTTATTTAACTACCCAACATTCAGCTGTGTAAAGTAATAATTAATCAAGTAATGCAATTATTGCATAAATTAATCTATTTTATGAACCAAGAAGAAAGGATAGGCAATTATTCAAATGTGCGTGTTATTCTTGACAAACTTAAACAATATTTAAATAAATTTAACATTCTCGCCTCTTTTCATACAGACCAAGTCCTCTATCAAATTTGTTTTAATATGACACTTATTATCATTTTATCCGTTGTGCAATATGAGTGTTCAAACCATCATAGGGAATTTTTGTTATTTATTTTTGGGGTGTTATGCCGTGTTGCGCTACCTCCTTCTTTAGCCAACGTTTCTGCCCTCATGATGGACACTGTAACGGTGTCTGAAACGTTGGCTAAAGAAGGAGGTAGCGCAACACGGCATAACACCCCAAAAATAAATAACAAAAATACTTTTGTAGGTATTGAAACCTAAAAACATACCATCATAGGTATCATCATTCATTAATTATCATATCATCTTTCATTAATTCTATTTAATTTGCATGTCATGCCTATTGTTTTTGTTCAAAATATCAAAAGTTATCAATTTGTTGCAAAGTACCACCACTATGTTTTAAAAAATAATGCTAATTTCGGCGAACAATGCAGCGAAAATTTTAGGTCCCTAGTCGCTACTCACCACACAACACATTTCCTTCTCTCCCTGTCTCTCTAATGACTTACGTTCAAGGTGACCTTAATCCATGCTTAGGGACCACTAACACGGAAGCATGATTTCAGAACAACAATCTAGATAGTCATTTTTGTAGATATATGGCATTCGTACAAAATGAAGATTTTATTTTGGCAATATCTAAAGAATACCTTCTTCTCAATCATCATTGTTTTCGTATATGCAATATTGCATAAAGAAAGCTGTCATCAAAGAAGAAATAATATTTAGAGACGGTTTTCTTATCGTTAAAATGGCAATAACTTTAACATATCCATAGACCGTATCCGTCACAAAATAATTCCAACAAATTAATAATTAAAAAACTATGCAAGCGAAATTCCCAATTTGAAAACTGTTCAAGTCCAACTCTAGGTTTTTAAATAATATTTTAACTATAATTATGAACCAAAATAAACACATAACATTTCCACATAATATGCAAACATAGTAATGAAGAACAACGATGTAGGTCAAATAATTCCCGCTATTAAACTGGGTGAAAACAGGCGTCAAAATAGAGCATGCGCTATTTTTCATAGCAAATCCACACGGAAAGACGATCTGTTTGGAATTTTAATGAAAAAATATTGTCCAAAGTTTAACCACTCGAGCAGCAGCGCGATTTAAAACTTTCCCTTCGATTGCTCGTGGTTTTTTTGGAGATAATTTTTAATATTTTCCGCCCACTTTAATATCGAGACATACAAACTTATAATTGTTTTATACATCCACTGAATTCACCTATCTTTTGTCGATTATTTCATATTCGCATAATTTATAAAAAAAATATTATAAAATCGTAAACTTTAAAACCGTAAAAATCGTAAAAAAAATGTGGTCCAATTTTGGACAGTTGTCAATCGTAGAAAAATAAAAGCTGTCCATATTTTGACCTTAGTCGCTCCAGCGCCTTTTATAATTCCGTACAAATCGATCAAAAACTTTATTTGACATTTTCAAGATGCTCAAATATTACAAATATCAATTATAATTTTGAATAAGTCAGTGTATCGCTTACGGGTATTTATTGCCTTTCAAACGAATTCATTCAGTTTGTAGATATTGCATCATGTTATGTCTTCAATAAATCTCTTCCTCGTTAATAAAACTCGAATTGGCACAGCCGACGCGACTATACTATCAATGAAAGTGTTTTTTAATGTCATACGCCTTCTTTGTAACACAACGTTTACGACCACATAAATCAAACGAAATAGATGTCCCAATTACCTGAGAAGGTGAAGAATTCGGCTGTAATGGAAATTATTACGAATTCCATTAAAAAAATATTTCTCATGAAAAACATGTTTGAATTCCGGTGTTAATATCATGTAAGTAATTTGTTAAAGATGTACACTGCTTCTCAAAAATTGTTTTGTAAGCGTAGAAGAAAACGAATTATTTTTAATATTTTTTTTTTGTCTTGTGTACTGGTGACTCTTTTGTGTGCAGTATTTTATTTCTGATGACAGAATAATGTGATTATAACACCTTTGTATTTATGGTTCAGTTAGTTTTGTATGCCATAGAAACACAACTATAATTTTTACACATTTTAGCACATGTTGCTTAACCTTGGTTGCTATTGTTATTGTAATTGTTATTGTAATGCCATCATACGAGCTGTTTTAACGCACGTACCTATTTCATCCAGATTAAATAATAAAAACATAAAAACACAAAAACATAAAAACATGATTGATAAAAGAAGAAGTAATGTATTTTTTTAATAAATAACTTAGCTTCACGGATATTAAATTACGTAATTTTGGTTGAGTAACTTTTCCTCCCAAAAAATGGCATATTATTTGCTTAATCCTTTCATGAAAATTTCGGCGCTTTGAATAATAATTTATGCGTGAGCTAAACGTACGTGAAGTATGGCCAAATGAATGAACAATGAAAAAGCATTGACCTCCACCTGGTTACATACGTTTTGAAGCAATGTTACGTAAAAAAACGTCATGAGAAGGTTCAGCTTGTATCATCAACATGTTACATAGTTTGTTACTTCCTTCTGAGCCAAGAGTTGAAGAATGAGTTTATGTTTGCTGCATGGAAGTAACACTTGCTTGCTATTATATTCCGTCTGGTATGTTCCGTCCAGGATGTTTTAAGTGTTCTTCCAAAGGCCTGCTGAATATTTGATATGCAGATAGATAAACGGAGAGTCAAATTTCTAAGTCGTGTTTTGCAAAAGATTGAAATTAGAAAATAGTGTACATTCATTTGAAGAGAGTAAGGATCGTTTGCATGAATTTATTTCCAAGGTCGTAGTGATTTTTGATTTCGGTTATTAGAGAGTCTCTAGATTTTTGTGCCAGTATTTTTCCGTTTTTGAACTGAATTAAAATGATTTTTTTTTTCTTTTGCACTTGTTTTAGTGTTCCACAAAATATTTTTGTAGTATGGCATCAGGGCTTAATTTACATAAAAAAACATTTTTTGACATCAGCTAGAAGAAGGGAGATATTGTTATTTTTTTGGCATTCATCATTGTATCTTACTTGGTTTTACACATTTGAATTTGTCCACTGGTTCTGGATTTTATTCAATTTAGAATTAATTGTACATCAGAACATAGATGTGTGACAGTCCATCATTTTCCTTTTGGGCAAACAGGAAGTGCGATGAGAGAAAGGAAGGATTAGGTTGACTTTTTTCAAAAAACATACCTACCCCCACAAACCACCTATTTAGTGTTAGCTTGCTGTGAATGGTCTCCTCCGTGGATGGTCTCCGTAGTTGAATGGTTATTTGGCGACGAATATTACTATCCGTGGCTACGAATCCGGAGGTCTCGAGTTTGAATCCCAAATTTTATTGAGTTATTTGTGTTATCTTTTTCATAATTTATTCATTAAACATAGTACATACCCAGCATATTTGCGGCACGTCCCAGAATGGCAAATGCTTTCAGAATTGCCCCTTTAGCTCCACACAGAAGACCTTGATATTGATTTGACCTTGATTCCCCCTGGGCCTATGTCATCTTTGGGGATGCTGTGTGAAGGGTCTTTTTAGGGATAAGAAGTAGAAGAAGTTCTGGGAGTTGTAAAAAGGTCTCCGTCAAGGTCTCTCCCGATCCGGCCCGCCACACAGAAGGTAGGCAAACGAATTTGCTGTCATGATCTAGACAAACCTCACCCCATGAACCCGGGCACCCCTGCTAAGTCACCAAACGTAGCGAACCACTTGGGGAGACCTACGGCAGGGGTGTTGGTTATCCAAAAAAATTATTCCCGGTGGTACCCATACTCATCTCTCAATTGTGAATCCCTGGTGAAAGAACAACATTCGGAATCGAAAGGTTACTTGAAATGGCTTTAGCCTAGTTTGATGGCCAGATCTGAATAGCTAGAAACCTTTTTTCCACTCACCTCTTCTCCATTTTATTTCCCTTCACTCTGCCTTCAGCCTCACAACACACCACAAGTGGGGTATATCATAGTCCTACTGGCTGGGAGCAGTACATAATAAATAAGTGTTTTTTCTTCAATTTTTATTATTTTCGTAATAAAACATTTATAGTTGAGAAAATCCGTTTCTATACGACAAGAGTAATGAATTTGAACAGAAAAGCGTCACTACTCGCTTCTGCTACCTGCATCCTACATACATAATATAACGTATGCAAATTTCTCGTTGAAGTTTATAAATGTCAACGGGTAGGACTCGTTTCGCGCTTTAACTAGATCAGGCAAGAATCATCTCATTTTGTAATGTTGATCCACTGAGCCTGCTGCACTGTACAATATAGGTAAAGAAGGGTACAGTCTAAAGTAGAGGTACGTTGTTTACAAACTCGTGCATTCAGTTATTGCAAGATGCTGGCGGGATGGGACCGATGCAACGCACAGGGACAGACCGGTTGACCTCTAAGTCAGTAATGCACCAGCGCCAGCGTCAGAATGCTAGTTCATATCATCAATATGATGCAACACAACAACTCGTTTTTATTATTTTTCCATTCGCGCCCATATCAGCGATAGGATTTTTTCTGCATTTCTTAAGCAGCTTCGCAAAATATTTATGAAGTTTTACTCGATCCTTGGAATCAATTCTTTATTGTAATTAGTTTAACAGTCCCTTATTTATTAAGAGGAATATAAACGCTAGAAATATTTCGATTCTCATGCCGACAAAAGTAAGGCAAGTGAGCGAAAAAGTGGTTTTTATTTATTTTGTGCATAATTTTATAAGAATGAAAAAAAGTTGGAACATACAAAACCTCAAAAATAGTCTTAGCCATAAAGGTCTTTTTTTAAAATTGTTTCTTATATTAATTACTTCATAGTTAAGTCATGAAAAAACATTTTTTTTAGTGGTTTACGCTAAAATTTATAGTTATGTTAATGAATTCCAATCCATGAAAAAGCTAGTAAAGGCTTCAATTTATCCGTAGCATATTTTTTGATATTCATAATGTAAATCGATTCGTCGTACATACGAATCTAACTAGTATCCAAAAAGGATTTCACGTATAGCTTCATCTTAACGGCGAATTTCGGCGAAACAACTGGCTCTAAAATACGATTCTTTCAAGTAAGGAACAGCCGAAACCCGTGCATTATTACAAAACTTTGTGATGATATTTTCTAAAACGCTTATCTAATAGAATTGGTACAGTTTTAGAAAGTTGAATGAAATTTTCAAAGTTACATATTTCTTGATGAAAATTTGGTTACAAGCTTAAAATAGTGACGTTGACCTAGAGAACCTTGACAGAAAACCTGTGCAAATTTCAAAATTTTCAGCGTTCAAAAGTTAGCGCTGCTTGAGAAATAAGCAAATTATTAAGATTATTTTATGATAATTAAACGCCTACCGTGAAGCCCCTGTCCGAAACCGGTTATTGGTTCATCCGTGTAGTTGTTGTACATTGAATGTAGGTAGGTGCGCATTATTGCAAGACGTTCTCAACCTAGAGCCTGTGGTGTTTTGATTATAGGCCTTTTATGGTTGTTTTATGCTTGCCAATAATCTTGATATTTAAGTAATACACCTACTACAATGTTTCCGGGATTTATTATTAGGTGAAGTGTTTGTGAAGCACGTCCTGTCCACATCTAATTAAACTATGTACCTACTGCATTAACTATTATCGTGATTTATTTTTGGGGTACACATACTTTTGGCCGTGAAAATCCAAAATCATATCTGCATTAATTAATTAATTAATTAATTATTGGATGATTTTTATAGCACCATTTTCGTGAGAAAATCACCTCAAGGGCGCTTTACAAATTCATTTATCATTAGCAATGTTCCTTGTGTGAAAAAAGTTTTACGTTATTTCATAGCTTTTTAAACTACCCTTCAGATGGTATTTCCCAAGACTGGGGCACGTTATTTGGGCACTGAGGCACTTAAAGTTATTACATAGCTTTCTAAACCACCATCGGGTGTTATTTTCTAACAATGAGGCTCTAGTTATTTCATAACCTTCTAAACCACAATTCAGGGAGTACTTCTCAACAGTGGGGCTCTTGAAGTTATGTTAACCTTTCTAAACCACCATTCAGGTGATATGTCCCAAACGTGGGGCTCTCTAAATTTCTAAGTTATGTTATAACTTTCTAAACCACCATTCAGGTGATATGTCCCAACCGTGGGGCGCTTTAAGTTATTTTACAACTTTCCAAAATACCATTACGGTGATATTATCCCATTAAGGACACACAATGGTAATATCACAATACCTTTGGTTTTCTTAATTGAATAAATAAAATATCCCTAGATGCACATTCTAATTAAATGACCCATGCTTTTTGGTGTTTGCTGACCAGGTCTAAGTAAAATAATAATCAAAATTGGAAAAAAATTTATATGGCCGTTTTTGGTGAAAAATATTTTCAAAAACCTTCCTCTCCCATCTCCTTCCTTTCGCCACTACCTTCATCCTCACACCCTCCTTTTTGGAAGCAGGAAAATCTTTTGTGGTATTTACTAGACGTTTTTATTGCTCCAATATAATCGTTATTGCAGACATCTTACGCATGGTAACCGGGCAACTCAGGACAGCAACAATTCAGCAAGGTAAAGAAAAATTTAGTTCATATCTAATAAAAACTTTACATTGCTTTTCAAACGTGTGTTAATTTGTCACTGATGAGTTGTGATGGAACCCTTATGCACCGCTGATGTCACATTTAACTGAAATTAAATTCATGACTTTATAAATAAATATTCAGTAGAGATCCATTAACTTCACAATAAACGCATTACAATGTCAATATTGCTCATATTATAATTTAGAGTGCATTGATTTGCAGAATTTAAAAAATGACAACCGCAATTTACGCCCGTGTCACCTTCAATAACACAACTCAATAGGCGCGTGCAGCCGGGCAAGGTCCGCTTGCGGTGGATTCACCTATTTTTATTGTAACGGCTCATTTATCTTCTAAACCCAGATTCAGTGTTCGAAATAATCACTCAAATGATCTTGTGGAATGGGTAAATGATAAGATAGATGGGTAGAACCATATTATTGAGGTAGGACTAAGTCAACTTTCAAATATGTCAGTGTTATTTATGGTTGCTTTGCTTTAGAGGAAAGGTGATCCGACAGCGCGTGGGACACTCCTTTAGCTATTGGATATGTGAAGAGTCAAGAGACAATATCACAGCAATAATTACTGAAGTTCTATATTTATCTACTTTATTTTCTGAGCAAATAATGGTCTATATTTCGATACAAAAAACAAATTTATTCAAAAATACCAATTTCGATTGTCCGTGACGCGCGTTAGTTATTCCTGCATAAAATAAACTCAAATTTTCTTTGAATTCAAGACCGTTTTCAAAATGAAAAAATATTACCTAAAAATAAAAAAAATTTAACCGAAGATACTTTTAATAGCTGATTTGTCGAGATTTTAGACCCTGATTTTTCTTGGGTATCTGCTAGCATGAAATAAAACAGTTGCCTCTGCCATAGGTCACCACAACTGGTTCGCTACATTCGGTGAGTAAGAAGGGGTTCCCGAATGGGGGAAGGTTTGTCCGGGTCTTGGCGGCGGATACATCTGTCCACAAATTGCGTATGAGACGAGACTGGTTAAAGGAGACCTTTGACATCTCCAGACACTCTCGGTGTATTGTCTTGCACAGCAGTGGGAGAGATCGCTGCCTAGATGGGAAAGACGCCAAACGTGCATCTCACATGAGAACGAGTCGTTTCTACGACTCGTTTTTGAGTTCAATAGCTCGGCTGTGGAACGATTTGCCTGCCTCCTTTTTCCTCCCTGGTCTCTTCAAGACACGTGTTCATAACCTTATATCCTCTAAAAGACCCTCCACATAGCAGACCCATGTTCACTATCTCTCCTCCTCTAAAAGACACAAAGCATCTACAAAGATGACATTGGCCCTGAGGGAAATTATTTTCCTCAGAGCCTCCTGAGTGGAATTAATGTTAAAAAAATGTCAATCTTGGACGTTCTAACTCCCTGATTCCTACCCACCCCTCATACCTTACCAGAACTTCCTCTCCTTTCATTACTAATAAAACCCTCCAACATCTCACAGCATCGCCAAAGATTACATAGGCACTGAGGGAGATTATTTTCCTCCTGTGTGGAGCTAATGTAAAAAAAGTTATAGATAATATACCTTTTACATTTAATATCAATGGAATCAAGAAAGGGGAGACGAAAACTATTTTGGTCATCATCAGAACAAGTTAAGCATATTGGGGCGGGAGGGGGGGTATTCAAATAAAAGAGTCACTTAATATTCAACCACTAAAATCCGTTACTAGCATAAAGCACCTTCCGGTTTATTCGTATCGACCTTACAACCCGTTATCGCGTATAGAAAATTATGAAGCGGCCCTTTTATATTGTATTTATGCTTTCTATGTGCTACATTGATTTAAAAAAAAATAGAAAATAATATATCGTACGACCAAAAATTTCTAAATTAAGATCTACTTAATTTACGACGTAATACTGGAATTGGAAATAAACTCTGATGTAGGCCCGGTTTTTCATCAACGCAAAGCTAAGCTTAACTTTAATCCGAGCTTAAAAGGCGCATATCGTTATTCAATATTCAAATTGAGGGCTTTTTTATGACTTGTTTGTCAATGTTTTTAAATAAAAGAAAGTTGTTGGGACAGATGATCAAAAACAAAAATAAACGACGGATGTATTTTTACCTCTAATAATCTCCAGAACGATCGTAGTGCTTGGTTTTGTGTGTTTTTTAAAAACGTTTTTTTTTTTCATTTTTATCAAGTCAGAATTCTTGACAAATCAGTATCAATTTGAAAATGACAATAATATGAATTTTGTGTCAAAATATTATATTATTTTACTTAGGTACTTTATTTTTCGTCTGACATCTAAACACAATCAGTTCCAAATTTGAAGATGATTATCCTTAATTTTTGGCTCCTAAGAGCATTTATTACTCTTTACATGTTTTACTTTTTTTTAATATTTATAACTTTTATACTTTCTATTCTTTTTAAAGAAATATTATAATCTATACATTTTACTTTTTACTGTATTTTTTCCCGCCTTATAACTTTTGTATTAAGTTTTTACATTATACTTCATATTTTATACTTTCATTTTTAAAAACTTACTTTTTACTTAATACTTATTACCTTAAGGATGGGTTGTTTCAAAAAATTTGATGGACTCATCAAATATTTGATGTTGATTTTCACGTTCTGTGTAGATTCTTTTGAAGTTCTGTTATTATATCGTTATAGGACAGCTGCTTCACAAAACTGAAATAATCACAGAACTTGAATAGAACTTACACAGAACGTGAAAATCAACTTCAAATATTTGATGAATCCATCAAATTTTTTGAAACAACCCGTCCTAACTCTTTTTTTACTTTTTGTTTTTAGATTTAACTTAACGTTTGTATTGTTGCTTTCTTTACATTATTGCATTATTACATATAAATTTAACTTTGTTAATGTCACATGTTATGCCGTATGTGTTGAAATAAAT
The DNA here is from genome assembly GCA_936435175.1 of Glyphotaelius pellucidus. Classification (NCBI taxonomy): domain Eukaryota; kingdom Metazoa; phylum Arthropoda; class Insecta; order Trichoptera; family Limnephilidae; genus Glyphotaelius; species Glyphotaelius pellucidus. Next base: position 2,193,951 of record OW386537.1, read on the forward strand.
AAATGATAATTAAATTCAAACGAAATTAGAGCTCAATGAACCACAGTTATGTAGGACGCACAGACAATTTAGGTATATTTTATTATTTTTGACGTTGATTTTTTTATATATCAATACCGCACAAGATCAACTGCTCCCGTCTGGAACCGGTGAGACTATGGTATCACAAATTGGGGTGTGATGTGAGGCTGAAGGTAGCGGGAAGGGAAGGACATAGACAGAAGGGAGTTCCTGGCTATTAAGATCTGATCACCAAACACGGCTAAAGCCATTTCAAGCAACGATTTAATTCTGAATGGTGGTCTTACACCAGAACGATACTGAGCGTAGCTTCCACTCTGGAAAGTGACGCATGTATACTGTTTTTTTTTATGAAAAACAAATACCTTTGTTACATGTATACTGTATTTAATTTTTATGAAATTGTGATATAAAACAAATCAATCAAATAAAATAAACTACGTGCGATTCAAACCGGGGATTTTCTGATTGTTAGTCGAGAGCCTTAACCCTCAACAACAAATTTGATTGATTATTGTAGCACCGCCTAACAAGGCACGATCCAACTCAGTACAAGTTCGATATTATTTTTGTCATAAAATAGTTAACTAAAAATCTATTACATAATACTTTAATTCGATCAAAGAACCTTTTTCAAAATAATCAAATAAAAATCGTAGATTCATAAATAAGTAGAAAAATAATGGTGGAAAACGCCTAAAATAACTGTTAGATCATACAATGATAGCATTGTTGTTTGATATTTTCATAAACAGACTAAACTATAACATTACGCTATTCGTTATGCTCCACAAGTAACAAGATCTTATCAACAGAATTGCTTTGTTACATTTTATTTTCACAAATTTTATGTTAGATTTTGCCTGACCACTTCTGCCCTAGATTATTTAAATCTTCGGTAGCCTCTATCTTTCGGGCTGACAAACCAGCGCGTGTGTGTTTTGTGGATCAACCTTCTCTGGCGAGTGTTGTCAACTAAGCGGATTTTTTTATTTTTTTTTTATTATTTATTAAATTACAGAAAAACATTTTGTACAAGAATTTGTTTACCCACAAAGCTGTCATATAGCAGCTTGTCTGCAGGTTCTAACAATTAAAACATTCATAATAAAATATCTAAGAAAAAATTTGTAAATACATTTAAAGTTTTAAGGAAACATTAGAATAGATAGTAGTAGTATGAGATAATTTAACTTACAACTATAAATATATAAGATATTTCAATATACCTACCTAATAAAAGATATGTAGGCAGCTATATTAAGATATACAAAGATACATGGAGTTTTCGTTCATTAACCATAGTTTTATCATTTTAGGACTTAGTCTCTCATTTTTTTCAAATTTTATGTTATTATTGATTTTATTGAAAATCACTGGTATTAGATATTCAAGAGTACGGCTTCCATATTTATTTAATATTCGAGGAGTTTTTAGGCCCTTTCCTTCTCTAAATCTTGTGGTATGTTTGTGTACAAGTAGGTGTTTGTAAGGGCTTTCCCCCATATTATCCATAATAGTAGTGAACCAGTGGAGACCTTTTATTGTAAGTAGGCTCTCTGAGCCATACAGTAATTTTAAGTTATGTCTCTGTTTGTAAATCTTAGTTGTGACAATTTTTTTTATTATGGCGGTTTGTAAATTTTCAATATATTTAATGTAAGTAGTGCTTGCATGACCCCAAGTTCGAATACCATATCTGAGGATGGATTCGACCATAGAAAAATATATGAGTTTAAGAGTACAATGAGGCAAAATAAATTTTAATTTGTAAAAGTTACTAGCTAAGGATCTGAGCTGGTTACAAATTTTAGCCACTTGTTTATCCCACTTAAAATTGTTATCAACAATTATTCCCAGATAAGTATATTCATTTGTGAAATCTATTTTTACACAGTCACAAACATTAACAATTCCTCTATGTATACAGTTAAAGCTATGAGCGGTTATTTTAGGAACATTCCACATTTTCAAACTTGGAGATTTTATGTACATGCATTTGGTTTTTTTAACATTAATAATTAATCCTACATCATGAGCCCATTTACAGTCTATAATTATGGAACTGAAAATTGTGTAAATGTACTAAACATATTTTAGGTAATCATTTTTTAGGTATTCCTCCGCAATATATTTAAACATTGGGTTAAACAATTATTTACTGAATGTAGGGCACCGGAGAGCCCCTTAGCACTAGGGGGAGGGTTAATATGGGTTTGTCTGCCGCATGGACGTGGAGAGAAATAGAGGCTTTTAATCGATGTGATTTAGCATACGATGAAAAACTGAGCTTTTTGAACAATTTTCAACAGGCAATTTTTTTTACATTTTTTACAAATTATCCGTCAGAACCGACGTCATCTTTGCGGATGCTGTGTGGAGGGTCTTTTTGTGGAAAGAAAAGATAGGAAGGGCTGGGAAATAAATAGATTTGATGATTGGTTATGAATCTGGGGTCCTGTCCGGGTTAGGACAGTGGGGTGTGAATGAATTTATCCCTCCCACTGCCGTGCAAGAGATGTGTCGAGAGAATCTGGATGGAGAGATCATAAAGTCTCCCTCAACCAGTCTCTCTCGACCCGGCCTGCCACAGTAGATGGGAAAACGCATCAGTCGCCAAGAGTTAGACATAGCACACCCCATGAATCTGGGTATCCCTGCTAAGTCACCAGATGTAGCGAGGGTATATCGATATCTTTCTTTTTATATATTTTCTTTGGTTTTAATCTTACTTACACATGTAAATATTTTGTTTTTATTTCACTGTAACTAGATGCTGAACTAACAGGCGAACACATCTATGATGTGTCTTAATCTTGTTAATTACTGCAAATGTAAGTATGCATACATTTTCCTTCTTACTAACAATCATGCATGCAGGGACATTTGAGGGTCTAGATTCGTTTAAAAATAAATGTAGCTTCCTTTTTACAAAAAAATTAGAGTCCTGACGTGTGCGGCTAAGGAGGTTAAACAATCAGTTTCCTCACACAGCCGTTGGGAAAGTGGTGGGGTCCCTATTTAGATGTAGCGAGGGGACGGCGGTACCCACTCCCGTCTTTCTAATTCAAGAGTGACTATTTGAATATGATGCAGAATATATAGTTATAATCAAACATAAAATGCAATTTAAATCCAAAAGCACAAAACCAACAAAACCTCTTACGAAATACAAATAATTTCAGTGAACCAACATCTTACGATAAATGTGAAAAAAATGTAATGTTTCCTTTTCAGAGATCAGTGAGTTACCAGTTAACAGGTGGATATATTATTTTATGTGAAGTGATTGTTTTCGAGTGAATTCGTGCAACTATTTAAAGTGATAAATAATAACAAACCAATAAAATGCAGCTCGTCGCACAGTCAAAAATGGTAAGCTTTTTTTTCTTATTATTATAATCTAATGTTTTTATTCCTAGTGTACAAATTTGAAGGTTCTTGTCATTTAATTTATTGTCTCAGAATTAAGACGTGTATCTGGCTCACTCCAAAACCAGGCTCGACCAAAGGTACATTAACTGTCTTACCTCAAAATTGTTCTGTTCCATACAATACACAATTCAAACAAAATGTACCAAAACTTGAAATCATTAAAAAAATGATAAAATCATGGGTAAAAAAATTGTAAGAAAGTAAACTTTTCCTATGATTTATTCTTCATCTAATAATACATCTAAATCTCTATTATATCATAGGTCTATTAAAAAAATAATAAATTAACTATACTAACGTACTTTTTTTTTAATTTTGAGAAAATTCGCCGAAACTCCTATAAAGTCTGTTTTAAGGAGTTTCATTTAACAATCGATGGTTTGCAAAATGACATTCTCACATTGTGACATTTTTGATAGTTTCTTAAGAGGTTAAGTAATGTTTAAAAAAACTTTTCAGCTATATTGTCATGTGGCTTAGACCAGAAACATCGCGAGGGTGGTAAGAAGAAGTATTTTGAAAGTTTCAAACATTTCCTATGTTTAAAATAGCAATGCATAGACAACTCACATACATAGAAACATTGATTTTTATATCATTAAATGTGTATAAAAAAAAAACTTTGCCAATCATTTTTTTTAAGGAGTTACATTTTAGATTTGATGATACAAACGTAACAATTTTCTTTAAAACACAAATTTAATAAAGCGTTTCATAACCTTGACAAATTAACTTTCTCATCCCGGTAAAAAGAGAATTTTTGTAATAAAAATTGAATTAACTTTCTGTTTAAAATACGTCAAAATTAAACATTCAGAGGATCTTAATTTTAATAATATCAATGTCTAACAATAAAATACTATTATCGTAATTAATAAATATAATTTCTTCAAAATAGGCAAATTTACTTTGTGGCGTCATCATTTAATAATAAAAAACAATTACTTTGTGTAACAACCACTATTTAATTAACAATATCAACATGTTTCGAAAACTATGTTTTCTTCGTCAGGATAATAAGTTAATAAAAAATAACAAAAGACAAACAAGTATAGACTAATTAGAACATAGACAAAATATTAGAAAAGAGAGGTGATTAATTACCTAAAATATATCATAAAAAACAATTATATAAAATAAAATATAAAAATTATTTTAGAATCTGTAAAAAATTACATAAACATAATAATTTTTTTTTTTTTTTAAAAAAACAAAACAAAAAGTCTAAATAACAAAATAAATTATTATAAATATAAGTATTAATACGAAAATAAATTTAAAAGATGGCTATTTTTAAAAAACGTTTGGTTATTTATAATATTTAATTTACTATTTACACTTTTTCTAATTTCTAAAATTTATAAATTGTCTAATTGTATACAATGTAATTGTATACAATTGTTTTTTATGATATATTTTAGGTAATTAATCACCTCTCCTTTCTAATATTTTGTCTATGTTCTAATTAGTCTATACTTGTTTGTCTTTTGTTATTTTTTATTAACTTATTATCCTGACGAAGAAAACATAGTTTTCGAAACATGTTGATATTGTTAATTAAATAGTGGTTGTTACACATAGTTTTTTATTATTAATAAATATAAATTTAGACTTCCTATTTCATTAAAACGATTCAATCTAGCCGGTCTGAATCTTAGATTAAGTGATTATTATTAATAATTTTAAAGCATTTGACATCATCTAAATTGCTACATCACTTGGATAAATACTCTAACTATTTGTGAACCTGATTTTAAGACGGTATTCAAGACTCGGCCTCAGAGTTCATAATATAAATGAGATCCACGTAATTAGACTCGTCAATTACTTCTATAATTTAGCATAAGAACCTTGGCAGATTATGTAGGTTAAGCATTTGATTATACCATCTCTCTGCCCCATCAACATTATAAACAGGGCGCCATTATAAAGTAATGTAATGCTACAATCTTGTGAAATCGTTCTTACACTAATTAATTGTGCGTCGATTTTATTTTACAAATGATCCAAAATATATTTTGATCAAACAGCATGTTAAGAGCTAGGTTTACTATTACACGGCGATCTTTTTAGGAAATTCTTATTCTAAGCTTTGGTCCTTATTATATGAACAGAGATTAACCTATACCTAAAGATGTGCAATTTGAAGGACGCCTTAGATGCTGAAATAATATAATGCGTTGTATTGGCTACTTAGAAAATAGTACCACTAGGCTTGATTTTAATACAATACGGGCTATCATTTCAATACAAACTACTATAATATTTCAATATTTTTGGCCTAACCGTTGGGAAAGTGGGTAAGTAAGAACTTATATAAAATGTTTTATACGAGGGGTTAAAGTTTACTCAAATAATTGAAAAAAAAAAACTTTTACGTGATACTTAAAATAATTCAAGATCTGTTTATCGAAAAAATTTCTCAGCATTTTTATTAACTCTTTCAAGAAAGGTACAATATCGTTTGGATGATTCAATCCAATATATGGGTATTTGTAGGCTTTTCTTGAAAGATTTGTGTTTGTTTATCAACAAACTTATTTTGGTTCTATATTATTGCGTATGTACAAGCGCAAACCATTAAATCACGTTGATATTTTAACGTATAGCTTGCAAATTGTGTTTTTACCTTAAATAAAGCTTGCGGCATCCATGAAAGAACATATTTGAATTGTTTTTACCTGTCACCACATTGAACAAATTAACTGTTTTTTTTTCACTCATGTCTTTAATTATTGTCCTCACGAACCTCAAATAAATCCGGAAATTGTTAAGAATGGTTCAACTCAATTTCAAACATAATTTTTTCAATTTTTTACGAGAAAAACACTCTTTTTATAACTTTTGAATGTTATTCCCATCAACGTAATATATCATTGAAGAAAAAGATAACACAAATAATCTAAATAAAAATATGAAAGAAAACAAAACACAGAAAAACAGAAAAAAAAACAATGGTCGCAACCGGTTAGACGAGAGATCTGGGTTCGAGTCCCAGTTGCGACCATTGTTTTTTCTGTTTTTCTGTGTCTTGTTTTCTTTCATATTTTCATTTAGATTATTTGTGTTATCTTCTTCTTCAATGATATCATTTTTTCAAATTAATTTACCAATTGTCTAATAGTTGAATCATGCACAACTTTATGTAAACATGAAAAACATCCGCTTAGAAACACAAAATAAAATATTTTCTAGGAATTAGCTAAATTTTCACGGTGTATTATTTTTCGTAGAAGCGCCGTGAGAACAGCCGTGTACAAACAATTCACTATCCACATTCTACGGAGCAATAAACAAATAATAACAACATCGTCTTTAGAGACTGCAGTTGGATGAAATGAAATTTGCATGGTGGGACCCTGTTTAGAATTTTGCAACCCGTGTCTCCTGGCGAAATCCAATTTCTGAACACGTCTCTATTCTCTAGTCTCTAGCCTTTAGTATTAGTATCTAGCTCTGGTTAAGTAACAATGAGTCTGGCGTCGATTGCCTTACAAATAACACACCTCAAGGAATGGCAATGAGGAAGGAAAATGTGCTTCAAAACGTTTGATTCATTTTATGCGGAAGAATTAATGTTAACTTTTTCTCAGAAATTCTCGTAGGTAACTTAACGCGGCTGTTTTTCTTTGGTAACTACAAATTTTTTAGTTGTAAAACTACTTTCTCAAATAAATGATTGGACAGGGTACTATCTTTTGTAAATTTAAAAAAAATCATCGATTAAGTACAATAAAATTGACTAGAAATACAATCCGTTTTTTCAATTTTTTTATTATTTTTTTTGTAATCGGAATTCCCCCAATATGGAAAAAGCAGTGATGTTTGTGAATTCGTAAAAGATACAAAAAAGTATTAAAGGTTATCAAGAACTTACAACAAATTTTTAAGAATCTGTAAAAAAAAGTTTTTTTATTTCATTACATCTATTTTCAATTTTCGACTTAGTTGCGCCATCTCCTGGGCTGGCTAGTAGCCAGTTTCATTAAGATGTATTTAAAAATATATTTTTTTTATTCGACTGAGGATTGAATCTTCCTCTCTAGGGTCTGACTAAAATGATTGAACAACGCTAACACTTAATTGATTGGTACCGAGATTTAGTTTTTATATCGACTGCTGTAAATCTTTTAAAGTCGAAAAATTGAATGTATTTATTATAATGACATCCAATTTCATAGGAATGCGTATGTGTGTGTGTGTGCGTAAGAAAAACCAAAATTTAATAGAATGCATTGTTTTTTTTTTTTACGTGAGCTCCACACAGGAGGCCCTGAGGAAAATAATTTCCCTCAGGGCCTTTGTCATCCTTGAGGACGCTGTGTGGAGGGTTTTTTTTAGGGAAAAGGAGGAAAGGAAAGTTCCAGGAAGGAAAAGGGTTTAAGGGGTGGGTAGGAATCTGGGGTTCAGTGTGTCCTGGTCATCCGCCTCCAAGACCTAGACAAACCTCACCCCATGAACCCGGGAACCCCTGCTAAATCACCAAATGTAGCGAACCACTTGGGGTGACCTATGGCAGAGGTCGTAATCGATAACTAGTATTTTATTTTCTAGTTTCAGTTCAATTTCCACATCCAAGATTTGCATTAATTTATTCACGAAAACACAATCGAAATTCAAATAGATGTGTTTAAAAACAGAATGGAATTATATTTCAATTTGGGAGGCGGGTATGGGTACCGCCGTCCCGGGGACCATTTATTGGATAACCAACACCTCTGCTATAGGTCACCCAAAGTGGTTCGCTATGTTTGGTGACTAAGCAGGGGTGCCCGGATTCATGGGGTGATGTTTGTCCAGGTAATGGCGGTGGATACGTCTGCCCACCTACTGCGTGGCGGGTCGGATCGAGAGAGACTGGTTGAAAGGAGCCCTTCAACCTGTTCTTCGCAGTTGTATGGATGGATGGATTCATACGTTCGTCACTCCTGGACACTTACACCCCGATTTTTATTTTTAAAGTTTTATATTATTATAGTCTTTTATTAATGTTTCTTATTATAGCCTTCTTCTAACTATATTTTTTGCAACTGAACACATCTACTACTTATTTTCGAGAAAGTATTGCCGACTGCATGAGCAACAAGCGAGTATCTAAACGATTCAGTCCTGACGTTGTTGTTGCAACTAAAAATAAATTTAGATCACGTAGTTCTTGTTGGTATATGGAAGGTAATCGAACAGTTTTAATAGGGTAGAGTCTACTGGTGGAATTTCAGAACCCGGCTTCGAGTTCATGTCTGTCGCCACGCCGTACGCGCCGCGTCACAAATAACACCTGTGTACGAGAAATTTCAAACAAAGCTTCCATTGTAATACGGTTTCGAATTCAAGAATTCGTCAAAAGATGTCACCACTTCCGTTAGCAGGTCATACGGGGATGTGCTCCTGGCAGGTATAAGTAGATACTACGAATTTGTGAATTTGAGTAGGTATCTCTTCGAATATGGAAAGATTGACGGTATACTTAGTTGTGAATAGTAGTATCAAGCGGCTATAAATTACATATGATGTCATTGCCTGTCCCGGTTATATATTGTCCCGGTGACTAGCTATAATCGGATGACAGTGGATCTGAGGAACGTGCTATTCTGGAACCAGTTCCTTTCGGATTTATAAAATGGTCACCAACACTAACTGTGCGAAGCCGAACTAAAAGCCGCCTGCGATAAAGTGCGATTTATATATTATTATACCTAAGATAGCCAATATTTGTTTAAATAAATGAAACTATTGCCATCACATAAAAGCAAATCACTACATAGTTTCTACAAATTCATATTTGAGTTAAAATCGAGCTTTTATAGTCAATTAGAAATATTTCGAAACAGCGACCTAATCGCTTATAATAAACGACACGCCCTTCTAATAATTCACATATATTATAATATTTGTAATATATTGCTCCTTTTCAATTTCACAACTTATAAAATTAAAGTTTATATAAAAATCATACAAAAAGTAGTCCTATGAGATTAAGGTTAACAGAGTTCTACTATATTATTAGAGCGAAAATAATTCAGTAGTGTCAGCAGGATTCTGTAAAACCATATCTTTAGTCTGATGTATTGACCACTAGTTACTACAGGAGTCGATAACGAGAACGTAAATCATTTTATAAAACGGTCAAATTAGTAGTTGGCAAATTCGCATAATTTTATGGAAAAGCTGCGCGTTCTCAATTTCTTAACGTCTCAATATTATTCTCTATGGGATTGATGTTTTGCAATGGTTTTATTATGATTGATTCGAATTGATGAGATATTTATGGATTTGATATTTAATGAACGCACATAGAAAAGTACAGACTGAAAGCCTTGAGGGTTTTCTTGGCATTTTCATCAAACTTAGAGTTAATATTTAAATTGCAGATTTTCACGAAAAACGCTGATTCTCTTTCTCGTTAAAATGTAATCAATATTAAAGGGCAATTATCCTAATTGTTTACAAGTATCGTTCATTAATCGGATAATGGTTTTTGTACTAAATCATATAGAATAATATTGTCTACTACTGCGTATATCAGATAACAGAACTGGTTGAACCATGGCGAAAATACAATAGCAAACAAAATGTTTTGATATTCGGAACTTTGTTCTGGATAAAACTAAATCTATCATATCTGATATCTTATATAAAAATCGTAAAATCTGCTATTTTTTTTTTATATCCGGAGGAGCAAATGCTCAAAGTATCTCGTCCAACCAAAGTAACATTCATTTTTATTTATTAAGATTTATTTTCAATTGCCAATTGCCTTTCCTATATTTTATGTATTTTCCACAAGCAAAATAAGATGCTGGAAAAAATTGCTACATACGTCTATTAAAACAACTGAATGTCAATAATAATTATTGCGATTCAATATATTATACCTAATGTAAACTAAAACTTTCGCAAATTCTTAGATAACACTCGCAGTAAAATATTGCTCTCATTACGGATAAAAAGTTGGAAACAAACCTGTAGCACAGTCGTGATCAGGAACCGATTCATATTAATTTCTTTATACAATATGTCTCCAGTTTTGTACCGCTTAGGACTAGTTACCATTTGCACACACTTACTTTGTCCGTTGTCAATAACCGTTACAATAGCAGTTTATTATCTAACATTTACTGTTACACGCAGTCTCGTTGAAGTTCATACTCACTTTTTACCAAGGGCTTTCAAACTTAGCAACATTGACAACTTTTTCAAGTAAATAGATATCACAATACAACACCTACACACATCAAATATATTTTTGAATAATTAATAACGTAATTTACTCTTATTACAAGCAGGAGAGGCCAGAGAGCAAACACTCCTTTCGTTTTTCACTACGTTGCTACACTTCTATGAGGATTATCAATCTCCATATGTTAACTTTTTCTTCCTCCCACTCTGGCCTATAATCCTTTTCACGCTTCTTCCTTCGCCCGATGTCAGTTGTCGGGGGATCAATTGTCAGATCACCCGATAGTTGGCCGCCCGATATTATAAATATTATAAAATTATAATTTTTTGTGCATTATTTGCCAATATCAAACCTAAAATTGACTTAAAAAAACATTTAATGGTAATTTTGTTATTGTTTTTGGGGTGTTATGCCGTGTTTCGCTACCTCCTTCTTTAGCCAACGTTTCGGACAGCGTTACAGTGTCCATCATCAGGGCAGATGAGTGAGCAGATGGGCACTCATCTGCCCTGATGATGGACACTGTAACGCTGTCCGAAACGTTGGCTAAAGAAGGAGGTAGCGAAACACGGCATAACACCCCAAAAACAATAACAAAAATACTTTTTGGCCGTGAAAACCTAAAAACATACCATTTAATGGTAAGTTTGTATGGATGTCAAACGAATTTATTTACAGTGTCGATTTTTAATATTTTTAAGCTGATATATATTGTAGTTTATTTGTTAATGCATTTCAACTGAAATATGTTTTATGCTTTCGTTATTATAAACTTTTTTACTTTTTCGTAAAAATATTCATACAATAATAAAAACGATTTTTGTGCTAAAATCGAGCGCTTCTGGTCTCTGATTTCCAAGCGAATTGTATTCATTTTAATTATATTTGGGGTGACATAAGGCATACTGATGATACACACCTATTCATCTTGTGTATTTGTATTAAATTAAATTAAATTTGCTTAAAAAAATCCAGAAAGCAATAATAATATTTATAACCATCGTCAAAATAATGAATCGCTTTTTCATTACTTTGCTCTGTAGTGTGTTTTTGCTCGACTTGAATGTTCAAGCGATTTTCCTTAATTTTATTTTTGATTTGGAAACACTATACCCATTCTTTTAAAGAGAGGTTTTAAATATAAAAATTGAGATCATTAATTAATTTAACGTTTATATATTACCTTCTGTCAAGTGTAGCTAAAAATAAAATCAACCAATTTTCCACCATTGGGAACCTCTGCCTTGACAGATTGCATTAATCGGGCACCTCCACCCACAGCGTGGACTACAAACCTAGTTATAATACCCCTCTGGTTGAGTAATTCTATTAAATATGCATATTATTCTTAGATGCGATTAACAGAAAAAAAGATCTGATAAATTATCAATCTTGTTATAATTAATTTGCATGTCCAGTTTTCAAAGTCACTACCATTGAATTTATAACAGTATTAACCAGCTATTAATCAGCGAATCCACGATAGTTATTCTAATATTAAGACATTATCTGATTTACATTCGATTTAAATATCTGTTCAGATAAAATCAATGAAAACTGGAAACTTAGGTAAGTAGGTACTTTTTTTCTTTATTAAATTATTTGCTGTAAAATTAACTACCACAAAAACTTTAAAAGTTATTTTCATTTATATTAAAAACTAGCTGAAGTCCCTAGCATTGCCCGGGCTTTATACAGAGTTTTATGAAATCAATTGAAGACAGTGACATTCCTCTTTTTAATTTTTTTCTTTATTTATTGCTTTGATGGTTACATAATTTGTGGATTTTTCGAACACCGTACTAGGCATATGCCCGTGTTAAGGTGGCTTTGAAAACCAAGTGTGCAAAATATCATAAATTTGGGAATAAAGCTAAAGCTAGTAAGTGATTTTGTATAAATATCAAATTCACGCTGCCCATCATAGACACTCTTCTTTATATAAATAGATATAACTATAAGCAAAGGAAATTAAAGTGGGAGGCGGTACTCATTCCCGCCTCAATTTGGGAGGTGGGAATGAGTACCGCCGCCCCGGGAACCTTTATTGGATAACCAACACCTCTGCCATAGGTCACCCCAAGTGGTTCGCTATGTTTGGTGATTTAGCAGGGGTGCCCGGGTTCAGTTTGGGGTGAGGTTTGTCTAGGTCTTGGAGGCGGATGACCAGGACACACTGAACCCCAGATTCATACCCACCCCTTAAACCCTTTTCCTTCCCAGAACTCTCCTCTCCTTTTCCTTAAAATACCCTCCACACAGCATCCCCGAAGATGACATAGGCCCTGAGAGAAATTATTTTCCTCAGGGCCTCCTGTGTGGAGCTTATGTAAAAAAAAGGAAACCATTCAAGTTGTATTTTACCGCAAGACAAAAGCTTTTTGAGCTAAGACTCCCAAAAAACCAAGCACGTTTAACATCCGTGGAAATACATAAAAAAAATTTTTTTCTCTGTTGTTCTGAATAAAACACATTGAAATTTTATGTTTTTTTTCCATTTTTAAATGTGGATTATCCATTTTGTCTTCTCCCTGCTGACATGTGAACATGACTACGGCTTGAAGGTAGTTGTTTAGACTAAGATGTGAACATTTTTGCGCACAATTTGAGAAACAAATAGCAGCCCGATGGGAAACTCTCACACTTCAAAACAACATGCAAATAATAAGAATGATAAAATAAATTTGCGGTTATTAAAATAATTATAAGCCAATTTCAATGAAAAACCGGTAAATAGCTCTACCTACTTAAGGCATATACATGTACACGTCAGCACCAATGTTTAGTAACGTAAAAAGTTAATGAGAGTTTTTATACTTACTTCAAAGCAATAATTTATCGTTGAATCTAAGATATCGTCGGTTTTTTTTTGGTTGTGCATACACAGTTTAAAATATCAAGGAGGATTAAGCTGTTACACGTTCAAGAACAGTATTTACCTACCGCTGAATAATGCAAACAGGTGTTTGTTTCATTAATATTTCACAGAACTTACCAAGATATTATTTTACTATTGCTTTATTGTATGCGAATGTGCTGTGGCATTTAAACTATACTTAGAATTTATTGGATTGGCTTTCTGAAGCCGGGAGATTTTCTAGTGTTCGGCCCCTTACGTGGTGACATTTATACGAACAAATTTTCGAAATGAGGTCGTCCATTTTGGAGACTATGAAAATTGTTACAAAAATTTTTACTTTTCAGCGTCAAGCACTGCAATTTGCATGAAAACATATTTATTTGTAAATAAAATGCAGCCAGTGAGACTATGGCACCCCAATTGGAATATGTTGTGAGGCTGAAGATAGTGGGGAGGGTAGGAGACAGGAAAGAAGAAGGTGGAGAAGTAACTGGCTATTCAGATCTGGTCACCAAACACGACTAAAGCCGTTTCAAGCAACGTTTCAATTTTGAATGGTGGTCTTACACCAAGGTGATACTGAGAGTATCTTCCACTGTCAAACTTCACCTCACTTCGTTTGAAATTAGTTTTTAATAATAGTACAGATCTGAAGTAGAATTCACCTTATTTATTTTGCCAAAAAAACTTTCCGTCTTTTTTAAAAAGTAGGTATTGAATTCAAGTTTTTCTTTAAAAAAGTTCTAATTCGCTTTGTCAAATATAGTATTTTTAAGGCGTTTTAAAAATAACATTCTCGGCGGATGTTCAAATCCACAGACTTAGACCCCGGGAGATGGAATTGAAATAGACAATTTAGAAAAATAACAACATGTTTGGCTTTTTTTCTCCTTTATTTTTCCCTTATTTAACATTTGATATATACAATATTATGAAAGTAATAAGAATAATGGGAACCCAATAAGGCGCAGCCTGTGCGTGGGTAATAAATTATTATTGTACCTAGAAATATTATTGTAAATTATTATTGTACCTAGAAATAACAAAAAGTAGGAATGTAAAGCAAAAACATCATTAAAATTTGTCTAAATTTCATTATACAATATCTCATATTAAATTATCGATTCAGAGAAAAATGTTTGAAGAAAAAAGAGGTTGCGCACATCACGAAAATCATCACACGACTTTATTGCAATATTAATTGAAAATCATTTTTTTTTTCAGAACTTTGCAACCTTCATAATCTCCGTGCTGTACGTGGTAGGTGCAGGGGGCATCTCCGTGAAGTGGGGTACCAGCGGGGGCCCCATAGTGCCCCCCACACCCGCACCGCCCACCCCACCTCCGCAGCCGCCCTTCAGAGCTCCAGCCCCCGCCTGGGAGGACAACACGGGAGACATCCCTAACCCCAACCCTTACAGGTCAGCTTGCAATAAATCCTTACCGTTCCTGATCGATCGTGCAACAGGATTAACGTATTTCGGGGATAATTATTACAACAAAGTAACTCCGAGTTGCAAACAAAAACTAAACCTTTATTTCCTCGCTCATACTCGTATGTATGCTACAAACATATAAAATGTGTTATGGCGTATAAGGACTAGGAAATTAAATTGATTTACGCTGGCGTTGTTGCTGATTTCGAAGTTACCTAGCTGTGGTTTAATATTTTACCCCTCGGTTTTATATTTTATATGAACTAACGAGAGATCTAAACATTGAAAAAATAATTTAATATTTTCTTCGTGTCGAAATACGTTATAATTAGTTATAATAATATTTTGCTGTCTGAAAAAACAAACAAATAAAAAATTTCACTCCCTAAAAAGGATTTTTCTCAATTTCAAAAAAATAAAAGCTCAGTTTAGTAATCTCACGCTATCGAAGTATTTTGACTGAAAATTTTTCTATAAATTCATTATTTCTAAAATAATGTATTACGATTGATTCCATTGCGATACTCACCACCTTTTGTATACTGCTGGTACTGATATAAAAATTGTCCTAACATTTTATTTATTTTTTTTACCAGGGCTCCAGTTTTCCCTCAGCTGGCGCACTACTTCCCCACAAGGACGCCCCCTACCGTACAGGCCCCATCCACCCTACGGCCCGCTGCCACCCACCAACCTTCAGGCCTCCAACCCGCCTCCCCCCCGAGATACACCCACATCGTCTACAGTCCCAAAATACAACCTCCCCAATCTCCCCCATCCACCACCACCCTGTCACCCATCAAGTCCTTCATCAGTGCCTACGCTCAACCCACTAAAGCTCCGCAAACACAAAACACACAGCAACAACAAAACAACAATCAACAACCCAAACAAGAACCTCACAGACCTGAACCCAATTATCAAAACCTGGAATCCAGGAATGATAACTTCTACGGAAATCATTACCAAGTCCCAGAACTCGGAGTTAGATACGTCCCTGGATATGGTTACAAATACTTCACCGCTGAACAAGATCAGGACCCCAGAAAATACGACAGGTCATACAAGAACGATTATCATAACAAGCATAATGCTATTGAAACTAATGATATCTTTGGAGAGAGGCTGCACCAAAACGATTTAGATTTGAGCTACGAGAAAACGATGGCTCTCAGAGTTAAAAAATCACCAACGCAACAGGTAAGCCAATTTATTGATAAATCACCTAACCAAAAAAAAAAATACAAAAATTCACACCAAATCTATTTATGGTTATTGATTATTCAACCATCAACCGACCTCGGAGAAACGGATGTATTATTTCAAGCATTTGACCTATGTCTATGTATGTTGTGCATGTAATTAAATCTGTAGGTTCTCATTAATCTTTTTTTGTTCATGACTAAACAAAATATGTTGTTTACTCTAAAATTTATTATTAACCTCACCATTAAATTATTTTTAATAAATTGACCCTCAAATTAATTACAACATTTCCGAATAAGGTTTGTAGCCGTACATCTTTTGAGAGGAGTGCTAATTTGGTTATGATGTCACTATTTTTTACGCTAAGTAATCCTGCCCACCCGCCATTATTATTTCAATAATTACAAATCTTATAATATTAGAATCATCTTACTAACCCTGTTACAAATATACTGACTAACACAAAGGTCATGTTTGTTTTCCCCTTTAAAGGCGAAGGTTAAATAAGAAATAGAGATTTAAGGTTAAGTTTTATTTTATTTTATTTTTATTTGTTTAATTTAATAATGCTCTTATTAAGTTCTGCAAGCATTTAAGATTAAGATTATCTCATCTTTTTGCACATATTTCAATAGAGATCAAACTACCAAAGGCTGAGCTTTTGGTTGAATTTTACAAATAATAGATGTGTGAAAATGATATTTGAAAGTCAAGAAGCCTTGATTAAAAAAGAAATTCATTAATAAAAATCATAAAAAGATATGGACCGTTGATATCCATCTATAAATACATTTACTTTGTCAAGTGCTCTGAAATGTATGTTTTAATAATTTATAGTTATTTTACATTTTACTTGCCATAACCAGAAAAGGCTTTAATTTTACGTGCACTTAAAGTAACGCGCATGTAATTCAGCTTTGAATTGCTAACATCTATGACGACATATTCCAAAGCTGTCGTTTTGCGATGAATGACGCCGTCATACATCTAGAAACTATGTTTATGGTAGACTAAGTAGTGATAGTGTTGGGTTAGCTTAAGTAGATTAGATTTGACGTGAAAGATTTAAAAATACCAGTACAAAACGGGATTAAGTTATTAGAAATTGCTAACTTTCGCAAAACTGATCCTTAGTTTAGTTTGAGTGACAGGTTCATTCAATGGTATTCTTTTGTCCAGATGACGAATAAGAGATAGCATTTGAAAAGAAATTGGGAGATTACAACTGCAAATCTGTCACCAGAGTGAAGTATTCATTTAGAAGCTGTTAAACTACGGTGTTATAAATCGTGTTGTGAGTGGAATTGCTGACAAGGAGTGGCGTCATTGAATATAGACCATGATACCGAAGAAAGGAAATAAATTATTTTTACCGAGGCCTAATAAGTCCGTTTAATTCGAATGTTAAACTTTTCTCATATCTTGCAAAAATTATAGATTATATTTACAACGTTTGACACGAGAATTTATAGATAAGTGCAGAAATTGATTTGCAATTTTCATGTATAAGCTCATGTACAAAAAGCAGTTTTCTGACAGAATTTTATGTTCAGTATGCTCACTTTATGACGGTGGCAATGTTTGTTAATTAAAAATAATATATATAATGATTAAAAAATGCACCATTGATGGTCAATTTATTGAACTATTATAAAAACAGCATAATATCACACATATTTTTAAAATTCGGATTTTTTGTCGTTTGCCAGACTGAGAAAATTCAGAAGAATAAGCAATTCCCAATTAATGTTTTTGTTGTAAGACTAGTGGCAAAGTCACTCGCATTCTTTAAACAGTCCAATCTACTTTAATAATAAATAATTATAGTCACAAAGAAAAGCAGCGGCGGAGCTGATCTTTCATGTCAACCGTTATAACTTCAAAGGAACTATTAAGGACAAAAGTATTTTTTTAATTTAATGAAAAACAAATACCTTTGTATAACACCACTATTTTATTAACAATATCAACATGTTTCGAAAACTATGTTTTCTTCGTCAGGATAATAAGTCAATAATAAATAACAAAAGACAAACAAGTATAGACTAATTAGAACATAGACAAAATATTAGAAAGGAGAGGTGATTAATTACCTAAAATATATCATAAAAAACAATTATATAAAATAAAATATAAAAATTATTTTAGAATGGGTAAAAAATTACATTAACATAATAAAAAATCTTTTAAAAGGAAAACAAGAAGTCCAAATAACAAAATAAATTATTATAAATATAAGTATTAATACGAAAATAAATTTAAAAGATGGATATTTTTAAAAAACGTTTGGTTATTTATAATATTTAATTTACTATTAACACTTTTTCTAATTTCTAAAATTTCTAAATTATCTTATTGTATACCCGTTGTGTTATTGTGTAAAATTTTTAAACCTTTATTAATATCAAAAGAATGACCTGTTTCCAAAATGTGGTTTGCAAATTCTGAATAATTATTATTATTTAAACATCTTAGATGTTCCTTAACTCTAATGTTAAAATTTCTAGAAGTCTTCCCAATATAAAAAAAGTTACAATCATTACAAATTAATTTATAAACCCCAGATTTGTTCAAAAACACACCTTTGTCCTTGTTATTTAATATATAATTTTTTAATTTGTTATTGGCGTAAAAAGCTGGTTGGATATTATCTGGCATGTTTTTAATTATCAAATTTGAAGTGTTATTATTTAAAAATACAATTTTTCTCCAATTATTATTCTTGTCAACTACGTGTTTAATAATTATTTACTAATTAGTCTATACTTGTTTGTCTTTTGTTATTTATTATTGACTTATTATCCTGACGAAGAAAACATAGTTTTCGAAACATGTTGATATTGTTAATAAAATAGTGGTGTTATACAAAGGTATTTGTTTTTCATTAAATTAATTATGACAACCCAAAGTAAATATGCCTATTTTGAAGAAACAAAAGTATTTGTTTATAATTATCTTATGTGGATCGATGATTCGTGTACTAACATTACTAAAATACTTTATATTGCTGGTAAACGTTCAGTGTTTTGAGATATCTCTATCTAGTATCATCACATACTAGTACCATAATATACGTTTACACTAGACTTCATTCCTTTATCCTCCTTGGTGACCATGAAACGGCTCTGCCTAGAACGGTGATTTAATGTAGCTACTCTATATAAATGTCTAATTTATGGAACATAAATAAATAATTAAAAGAGAATGAATTATTATTTATGTATAGTTTTATAAATGAATACATAAAAGAGAATGAATTATTACTCCTTGCTCTTCCCAACTACGGTCATCTTGACAATGCTTAAATTTTATAGCTAAAAAACAAAAGCCAATGTTCATCCGGTTGTACATATACACTATATATTTCTTGAAGATGAGTCGCGAACTATCATAAGAAGATATGAATAAGGTTTTGAGGTATGTCCCTGACAATTATCTCAGGTAGCGATATTATTTATTTATTTATAAATAAACGCCCTTTTTCGGGGCTTTTACATATATAGCATAGAAAAAACATTTTATTGTACATAACTGAACTGCCTCAATAACAATATTTTAAATTTATTCAAAGATAAATTGAAGATGTCCACTGACTTGGTATAATTGTTTCCCTCCATTAGTATTCTGGGCAAAGAGGAATACATATGGTAGTTAGTCCCAGAATTTCTGCACTGAAATAAATCCTGACTTCTAGTATTACGAAGTGGAATTCGGAAGCTTATCAATTCAAGTAATACCGGACTATCAACTAAATCATTTAGAATTTTATATAAAAATACCAAGTCAGTAAAAATTCTTCTGTCTGACAATTTAAGCATATTCATATCGTTTAAAAGTGTGTTGTAGTTTAACATATTTGCTGAAATACCCATTTTAAAATTTAGAAAACGTAAGAATTTGTTTTGTATTCTTTCAACAGCTTGTACGTGCATATTATAATGAGGATTCCAGACAGGAGAATTGTACTCAAGTTGGCTTCTAACATAAGCAAAATATAACATTTTAATACACTTTATATTGTTAAAGTTTCTAGTTAGCCTAGTTATAAACCCCAACAGTTATCTTAGAATGCACAGTCAATCCGCAGGTCAACCTGCCATTGTCGGTTGGGACAATTTCTTTTTTAAAACATATTTTTGGTACTTGACATCTGTCATATTAGAGATAAGTTTTCATTCATGACCCGAGTTTCATTTTTTTTTTTTTTACATAGCTCCACACAGGAAAATAATTTCCCTCAGGGCCTATGTCATCTTTGGGGATGCTGTGTGGAGGGTTTTTTTAAGGAAAAGAAAGAGAGGAGAGTTCTGGGAAGGAAAAGGTTTTAAGGGGTTGGTAGGAATCTGGGGTTCAGTGTGTCCTGGTCATCCGCCTCCAAGACCTAGACAAACCTCACCCCATGAACCCGGTGAGCATATGTAGTTTTTTTTTGTTATATATATCAGTTTTATTCGTATCGTAGGCTTTAATCACAAATACTCAGATAGTACGCCTAACAATGTGGCGTTCTATTCTTTTGGTGTTTCCTACAAGCATGGAAAAAATATGTATTTATTTTTTTTTGGTTTCAGTCAAATTTATTTTTAGCCAAACGGCGCAGCCTTTAAACGCTTTCTTACAGTGCAGTAAGCAGGTCTTCAGTTATTAAATATACGGTCTGCGGAGCGATTTATTGTTCCAGTTGAGAGTTGAGAGAAGATGTTGTCTTCGCCAAATCTCTTCTGTAATTGCTAACTGATAGAATCCAACAGATTTTGCTTTTTTTAATAAAACTATAATTTTCCACAGTTCTACGTGCCGCATCAGACGTATCAACCCATCCAGTACTACCACCAACCACAGTTCTTCTTCCCTGCCAACCAGTATCAGGGCCACTAGTCCGTGGAGGAGGGCCGAAAAGGAATATCTCTTAAATTTATGTGTTAAGACGTTATGAATGAAGAAATTAACAATGGGAGAAATATCAAAGGTCACAATAAAAATGCTTCATCTGTTATAAGAATCAAGTGTATTGAACTGTTTTATCCAATGACAAATAATAAAAAATTGCAACAATTGAATGTTAACGTTCCCGTAACTCAAGGCCTCTCTAAAAACAATGAAATGTTAGAATTTCCAGTTCAATTGCTTTAACATCAATATCGAAACAATGTGTTTTTTTAATTGAACTTTACATTGCTTTTACTGCCGATAAATACAATACTTGGATAATGCTAACATAACAATTTCAATGTTACCGATTAAATAATATCTTTACAAAGATATTTTCGCATTGCAAAATTAATGTATTGCTCTTTCCCTTTTTCGATTGGTGGTCTTAAATATATTTTGATAATCAGAACAAATTCAAACTAACTAAAGATATGAAAGTGAAAAGAGGGAAAACCCCGAGTGCCTTAGATGATAAGATTATATTTTCAGCAGATAATTTGTGAGTTCTTTATCGCCATAAAATATTGTTTCATAAGAATATCTTTCAAATCTTTAGCATTATATTGTCATTTGTCATTCACAATTTTGTGTAAGGTTTCTTCTATCTATAATTAGTATAATATCGGTAAATTTTGCGTTACGTCATTTTGATCACTTTTTAAACAAACAACTCGCGATCTTACTTTGACAGGTCTCAAGCTCTTTTATATAACTTTTGAATGGCGAGGTACTTTTCTAGCTCCTCCCCGTCTTTTCTTTGCTAATTTTAAGCAAAAATATTTGATTTTGAAAAGTCATTTACCTTAAACTGTAATCGCACAAAATTTAACTCAATTTTATCCCATCGAAAGTTCCCATTCTTTAAATACATTTTTAGTAGTTATTCAAAAGGTAAACCGTTAATATCTCATTTTTCTGAATAACGCAATAGGGACCCTGTCATGGTAGTCTCATGAACTCTAGTTGAATAATAAAACAATGAACTTTCTAGAACGCCTGTTTGTACATAATATTTAAGATAATAAAAATAATTGGCTATACAAGTAAGTGTTCCTCTCCGAAACAATGAATATATTATAAACAAAACACGATAATATTTATTGTGTTACTTTTAAACTTTATTTTATTTGAAATATAACCTTCTTTTGTCATTTTTCCCAAAAATATTAATTTTTATTTAATATTTTTGTAAAAAGACAGTAAATCTTCCTCATGCCTTTCCATTAATTTGAGTAACAGAGACATTTTGAGAATAGAAATGTCATTGATTTCGTAAAAGTCGAATTAGTGCTATAATTTTTTTATACTTACTGATTAAAATAGTATTTATTTGAATAAAATATGAAATGTAAAAATACGAAAATAAATGTTTTTTCAAAAATGTGGCAATTTTTTTTTACTTATTAAGTTATTACCTACAATTTATGCTTATATATATATGTTTTTACATTATCTCCAAACAAGAGGCCCTAAGGAAAAAACCCCCAGGGCCTGCCTCATCTTTAGGGATGACGTATGGAGGTTATTTTTAGGGAAAGGAAGGGGAGGAAGTTCTGGGAAGGAATAAGGTATGAGGGCTGGGTGGGAATTTGGGAGTCAATATTTCCAGGAGTGCAAGGCGATGAGTCGAGAGAGTCCGTCTGGAGAAGTATAGATTAGGACACACACAGATCCTGCATCCTGCCCACCACGCAGTAGGTGGGCAAACCAAGACCTAGACAAACCTCACCTCACGAAGATAATATGGGAAAATTATGGAACATGTTAACTGAAACGTGAAGCGAGTGTTGCAGCATCTTCCAGTTCCAAAATGCAATTGTCAATCATCGCAAGCGTAGGTATAATAAGTAGGTACAGAACCTATACTGCAAAATGTAGAGGATAAATTACACAGTCAAAAAACCAGTATAAAAGTAACCTTTCTTTGAAACAACTTCTAATCGTAGTAACCATTTTACATGTGAAAAAATCCACAAAAATAAGGCTTTTGAGTAGAAAAAACATCAAATTTAATGTGTATGGTTAAGAAGATACTCGTTACATAGAAAAAAAATAATAAGTTTGTTTATTTTAACCGAACAGAGCGGTGAGTGCAATACTCTGTCAGCCATATAAAAGTATACATCTATAAAATTACGTAAAATAATAAATAAAGCAGGTAAAAATAAAATTGAATGAAAGAACAACAAAGAAAACAGAAAACCTTTATAAACCTGTGCGAGACCACCCGATTTGTGTAGGGGTAGGCAGATAGATAACCGCCAAACAACTCAGTATAGTCATGAACTCCTTGTTTCATTCACATTCATACATGATCTGATTTAATTTAATCCATACCGGTTAGCATTGCTGCCGGTATGGAGCAGTATAGTCACACTTGACAGAGATTGTGACTACATTTAGGATACCTTTGCCTTGATTCAAAGCCACTTATTAATAAGTTAGTACTAAATAATAATGTTTTGAAAGGTATTCGAAGATAATAGGTGCTAAGTGCGATAGTAATGATAGTAGGTACAAGCAAAAAAATTGTTACTTTTTTCGAAAATGTAACATTTTAAGATAGTTTCAAATTTTTGTGTTTTGTATGGAAACAAAAATTTGTCTGTGGAAAATGTTTTCGTATGAAAAAAAACACGGAATTTGGAAAAGTTATTTATCCACAACCTGTATAAAAGTAAGTATTTTGACTATGTTAGTATATTTTCGTAATTGGTTTTTGGGGTGTTATGCCGTGTTGCGCTACTTCCTTCTTTAGCCAACGTTTCGGACAGCGTTACAGAGTCCATTATCAGGGCAGATGTGTAATTGTGTATTTTTATTGAGTTCGGTTCTGCATTATTAGTGTATTTTTAATCCCACGTTATTGATGTATACAAAGTTACTTACAAATCATGGACTATGGATTCATTCGAAAATGTACAAAAAGGACATACTTACGCAGTTTGATTGATGTTTAAATTCTTGCATATCATATTATGAGATTTTCCATGTTGGGAATGTAACAGCCTAATACAGCCGAGGAATGAAGTGCGAACCACATCTCTCATGTTGTGGCACTGATAGAAGAAACGAAGCCACACTATTTATGACCAAGTACAGAGATTACTCTTGTTAACCCTTTAATTACCGTAATCAGTGAAGTAACAATGCTGGTAACAGATGAGATGAGGCTTTGCAATGCTGTGATACCAAATTATGAAATAAATCAGTTATTTTAAGTACTCGTAAGAAGTTGCTGATTACATCACTTAAAGCTGATAACTTTCGAGTAATTGTGATGTCATTAAAAATAAAAACGTTTGTCTAAGAATAGTTATAAATGAACACTAAATTTATTTCTTCAATAATTGCCCATTCACTTTGTGGCATCATTTTAATTATATGAAAAAAACACATAATTATTTAATAAACAAATATCATAATCTCAAAACCAAGGTTGATATGACTTTGATGAGGAATCATGAGGAAACAAAGTAGGTAGGTACGTTAATCGAAAATAAAGATGCAAAAGAAAGACAAATAAGAACCCACGGTCAAAAATCTATTTTTTTAAATTTTGTTTTCATTTTATTTATTTATTTTGGAAAATCAACAGATATTTTACACTTATAATAATATACATAATATCCAATGACAGATTTTCACATAATTAAAAAGAACCTAAATCTAACATCGATCGGCGGGAGAGGGTAATAATTAGTTATTTTATTAAAAAAATTATTTTTAAAATTATTATTAAATTTATATATCACTAAGTTTTATAAACAAAACAATAGAATCTAGGAGCAACCGGAATGCTTAAATAATAAAAACTATTATGTATAAGAATGTAAACGGACGTACTTGAATTACTTTAACCAGTGATTCCTGACATTATTTGGAGTAAAAATGTACTTAAATGAAATTTTGGTCTCCGGTGACATTTTTTACTTTTTTTTAAATAGTCGGTATTGAGCAGGTAGGGTTGGGGTGGAAGATATGGGTGATTAGGGGGCATCCATTAATTACGTGAGCTGTTTTTTTCTTCAATTTAAACCCCCCCCTCTTGTTGAGATTAAGTGATATTTGGTGGGACCTCCCTACCCTCTCTTCTTTTACCCTACCGTCTCTTCAAGACCCGTGTTGAAAATTATTTTCCTCAGGGCCTCCTGTGCGAAGTTAATTTAAAAAAATCGAAAAGGGAAGAAAAATCTTCTTTCTTACCCCAATTAATCAGGGAACCTTCCAGACTCGGATTAAAAACTCCTTAGTTATACCTTTTCTCAGACCACTTTAACTATACAAAATAAATATTCACCAAAATCTAGTCTTCCCGTTAGATATAAAAAAATTAAATTCGTGTATGGGGCTTAAGAATTGATTGACTATTTTATCATTCACATACCTGTATACATTTTTGGCCTACCTTAAAAATGTCTTTTTTTATCTTTTATAGGTTAGGCCTAATATACAAATCATTTCACTTCAGTTGGTAAATGTTCTTCTGATGGTTCCAAACATATCTTGACCAATAACTAAATCTATCAGACGGGTCAGAACTACTAATGAATACCATTGCAATACATTATAACAACTATGTCACCAAGTTGGCAGATGTTGACAGGTGCAACGATAATCCGACTTGGAGGTCGAATTTTATTGTAATTTCGTGAACGTCCACTTTCCACCTGCCGATTGTAATAAAAATGTTGTTCGAAAGACAATAAATATTTGGTTGGATCTGAATGGATTTCGTCGTTTACGATCCATTGCTTAAGTTTTGATCCATGCCAACCGCACACGGAAGCTGATGACATCCTTCGTGAATCGTAAACCTGACTTTGTTGGATATTTAAAGAGGGGCAATCAATCTAAGGACTTCTCGAAGCACCTTAGAAAAATAGCGTAGGTGGAAAAATGATAATGCCAAGTAGTGGTCTGATATGTTGTGGAACCTACTCAGTTAACATCGGTGGTCGCTTAACATTAATAAGAAGACGGCATCAAGAAACGCATATTATATTACTTGCCAGCGGCATCAATACCAACCTATTCGAAATGCGGTTTTGAATCAGGTTTTAGGATTGAGCGTGTATGTAATGGATGCATAAGAGCCTGAATTGTATATAAGCGTGAAATGTTTTGGTTTGCATTTCGTCGCCTGAGTTCTTATTTGTCCAATAGACCATTTTAGTTTTTGACCAATCTCCACTTTAAAATTAAAAATAGAGCATAAAAAAGTACAGTTAATCACTTCACTTAGAATTATTTAAATAAATGAGACCTTAACCTTTACGGAAATAGCTTTAGCTTAAACACCTTTCATAATGTTTCATTGAAATAATGAAAGAAAACCTTCTCCTCCTTTAAAATTTTCTAATGGTCTGTTGGACAAATACGAACTAAGATGACGATTTTTAATCCCTTATCATTTTCCAGGATTAGATACTTTACAAATGAATTTCTGATAGCATTTTCTCCTCCTTGCTTTGTCATGTTTTAAATCATTTTTGAAAAAGGGGTGTGCTCTATTTATATTCAACTTCCACCATCTTATTATAAATCCAATAACCTCGTCAAAATAAGCTATCAAAACCTCAAAGAACCAAGCTGAACCAACATCTCATTAAAAATAATTGGGCGTGCTGTGGGATTTGAATATCTGAAGTCGTTGCAAGGAATAGTGTTATTATCACGTCCATATTCGATATGTGTCAATGCGTTCGTGATGGCTATCGATGTTAGTAATTGCTTGTCTTGTTACGAAATAATGTTTTGTTTCCATTTCATACAGAGTTTACATCACAAGACGAGACATGTATTTCTTCATTTTATTAGCAGGTTGATCGACGCATCTGCCTGAACGTTCGATAGCCAAATATACAACACATGGTAGTAGGTTCATGTTTTATTTTTATGTAGGAAAATATTAATCATATATATTTATTTATTAACGCCTTAAAGGCGTTTTGCATGTGTACACCATCATAGACAAGTTTCGAAGGATAATAAGTGTACATCTATTATATTACGTAATAAACTGAATTTGAAAGATATAAGTAAGTACAGTACAAGTAGCTACATAGTTTCATTATTATGTAAAGCAGTTTAAAGGAGTATTCTAGTTTAGAAAAAAAATCATATTTCGATAGTTGTATTAGATATCCAAAAATATCTCCTTAAAACGATTTTTCGAAATTCAAATTATTTAAAGATTTAAAATTATTTTAGTGTCGCGGTTTAGATGAAATCCAACTAGAATCTAAATAAAACTTTAAACGCATTTTTCTCGAAACTGCTTTTTTCGAGATGGTTTCACGATATCTTAAGTTTTTGTGAGCCTTCTCTATACATCATTCTATCGCCCCTACTAGAACTATAACAAAATTGCATTTTTTACGTTTTTTTAAAAAATTGAAAAAGTAAAAAAAAACGAAAAAAAAAAAAAATTATTTCAGACAGCCGCCGTTTTTTTTTTACTTTTCCGAGATATGGGCCACAGTAGCATTTGTTTGGATTAAGAAATAATTTAGTTTTTTTTCGAGAGTTGCAATCATGTCAACCAGGGCACGCCATTTTTTTGAGACTCCCCACTTCAAATCCCTGTAACTTTTTGAATTTTAATTTTTTTGTTCGATTTTTTTTATGTATTCTTTAATGTTTAATAAATATTTGGTAAAATAATGGCTACTTAAAATATAAGTAGTTTTTTATTGCACCTGAAAATATACCTACAATTCATGCCTCTGGACCAGTGATTCCCAAAGTGGTCCAGGTGGACCCCCAGGGGGTCCACGTAGGCGTGATAAAAAAATGGGGGTCCACAAGTTGCAAGTGGAGGTCCACGAAAATTTATCTAGTTTCGATAGTAAAGAACAAAAATATTGGCTTGGCTTTACCTTGACGGCCGGCTTAGTTCAGCGGTAAGGCTCTTGACTCGCAGTCCGAAGGTCGCGGGATCGAATCCTTGCCTGGAAAATAAATTTTATTTGGTTAATTTGTGTTATATCACAATTTATTAATTTAAAATAATATATAGTATATTTGCGGCACGTTCCAGAGTGGAAGATACTATCAGTATCGCCCTGGCGTAAGATCACCATTCAGAATTGAAACGTTGTTTGAAATGTCTTTAGCCGTATTTGGTGACAAGATCTGAATAGCCAGGTACTTCTCCACCTTCCTTTCCCCTTCACCCCCCGGTGCGACAGAACACAACTTCCAGTGTCATATTCAATATTCAGTACAACGCATGTCGAGTTTTGGGAATATGGTAGAAATGTTGCAGCAGGGGGTCTACCGAAACCAGTCAAATTTTGAAAGGGGGTGCACTAGAAAAAAAGTTTGGGAACCTCTGTTCTAGACCAACAAACCCCCTTAAAGGATTTCAATAAATGTAAGTACCTACAAAAAGAGTAAAAAAGAAGTACTTAAGGTACTATGAAAGTAGTTACAGAGCAATGTTTTTTTTTTTACGGTTAATACCGCACAAGAGTCCCAACTGCTCCCGTCTGGAGCCAGTGAGACTATTGCATCCCCAATCGGGGTATGTTGTGAGGCTGAAGGTAGTAGGGAGGGGAAGGAGATAGGGAAGAGGAAGGTGGGGAAGTGATGGCTATTCAGATCTGGTCACTAAACACGGCTAAAGCCACTTCAAGCAACGTTTCAATTCTGAATGGTGGTATTACACCAGGGTGATACTGATAGTATCTTCCACTCTGGAACGTGCCGCAAATATACTTTATATTATTTTAAATGAATAAATTGTGAAACAACACAAATTAATCAAATAAAATTTATTTGCGCACGCCGGGTTCGAACCCGCGACCTTCGGGTTGTGAATCAAGAGTCTTGCCTCGGGACCACGGAGGCCGTCATGTTGTATCATGTAGGTGGTCAATGTGTAGTAATGTTAATATAATCATAAACGTGTTTTAAATATTATTATAACCATAAACAGGAATACTTTGTTGTAAAGCAAGTTTGTAATTAGCAAACATTTATTACACCCGATTGAGTATTTTACATAACATAGCTAAACATAAATTAAAACAGCGAAAAAGCATGAAAGATAAAAGTATGTACAATACAAGTACGTAGTTTCATCGTTTATCATTATCACTATTATCATTATCACTATACTTTTAAATTTCCGGGTTAAATCTTCCTCACAGGAAAAACTTAATCCTTCCACACACTTTTCCACAAATGCTAATCTAGTCAATTCACGCGATGTAATTGCATTGTATAAGTATACTAAATACAAAACTATACAAGAACAACACGTCAACCTACCAGAGACCATATGGGAAAATACTTCACCGACTCCAGATATTTTCATATCAGAGGGTTCGGCTCGATAGAACTCCTAACTGAACCGATAAATCCTACCGATCCCTCAATATAAATATTTAAAAAATCTTTCGTAATCCTACATGTATTTAATATGACTGATTTTTGCATTTTTATATAAAGATTCTTTGACAAATCTAATTAACTTAAATTTTTAATTAGAGAGCTAGGTATAATGCCAGTAGCCGAAATAACAAATGGTAATATTTTTATAGTCCGAGAATGCCAAATTCTTTTAATCTCATTTCCTAAATCTGTATATTTTCTAATTTTTTCAGAAACAGATTTTTGAATTATCACTATTATCATTATCACTATATTTTTTAATTGTTCTCTAGATTTTATGTCCGGGTTAAATCTTCCTCACAGGAAAAACTTAATCCTTCCACACACTTTTCCACAAATGCTTATCTAGTCAATTCACGCGATGTAATTGCATTGTATGTATACTAAATACAAAACTATACAAGAACAACACGTCAACCTACCAGAGACCATATGGGAAAATACTTCACCGACTCCAGATATTTTCATATCAGAGGGTTCGGCTCGATAGAACTCCTAACTGAACCGATAAATCCTACCGATCCCTCAATATAAATATTTAAAAAATCTTTCGTAATCCTACATGTATTTAATATGACTGATTTTTGCATTTTTATATAAAGATTCTTTGACAAATCTAATAAGCCTAAATTTTTAATTAGAGAGCTAGGTATAATGCCAGTAGCCGAAATAACAAATGGTAATATTTTTATAGTCCGAGAATGCCAAATTCTTTTAATCTCATTTCCTAAATCTGTATATTTTCTAATTTTTTCAGAAACAGATTTTTGAATATTACAGGAATTTGGAATAGCGACATCAATGATATGTTATCATTATCACTATTATCAGTACTAATGAATTGGATAAGTTCATAATATTATTAAGCTTAATAGCGAGAGTAAAAAAAAAATAAATAAACATAAACTATTTACAATTTATTTACATAAGTAATTAAAGTAAGTTTGTTTTGATTATTATAAAATTAAACAAGAAAAGTTTGTTGTAAAGAGATCACAGATGAATATTAGAGTTTAACGTACTTGTTGCCCTTCCACTGATGCGTCTTTTCCGAATGTCTGCGTTTGTTGTTTTTACCTTTGGAATCGTCCTCATTATTTTAATATTACTTTTAATAACCTCACTTAATTGTCCAATGATAAGCAAAAGTTGATTGCGAACGTAAATGTTTGAAAGTCTCATTCCTCTCGTTTATAACGTTACATGTTATATGTAATCCTTACTGAATTCATTTTTTAAATTAGTCCCGAAGAAAGCTCCCTCAGAGTCATCTTTGGGGAAGCAGTTTCTCCCGATTCGAACTGCCACGCAGTTGGTCGGTAGACGCATTCGCCACCAATACCCGCGTAAACCCTATGAACCCTATGAACCCGGGCACCGCTGCTAAGTCACTAAACGTAGCGAACTTCTTGTGGTGACCTACGGCAGAGGTTGGTTATGCAATTAACGGATTCCGGGGCGGCGGACCCAAACCCGCCTCCCAAATTTAAAAATGTATATCCCTGTATGTATTATGGTAAAATTTCTTTTGTTGACTATTTTCTTTTTATAATTAACAAACCTATGTCGAATATTTTTTTTAAATTTCTTTCACAACCAGTTTAATGTATTCATCCTGGAAGCAATTTCTGTCTTGTAAATAATAATCGCGGATGGTGATAACACAGCTTTTTGTTAGGCTACTTAAAATATGAAATAATATCCTGCGGCGGTTTTTAATTAAGAAAAATAAATGTCTTTCAATAAAATATTTAGAAAGGTGAACATGCGTTTTTATATAGGTATTTTAAAACAAATTTAATAATCAATTTCTGTTTTGAAAAAAGAGACTTTTTAAAAAATTATAATTTTGGAGTAGTTTTCCAATTTCCCATTCGATGTCGCCGCGACTAAAGTGTCTTGTCTGCGGGAGCTCTTGGTATTCTTTTCTAAAAAGATATTATCTACTCACTTTTATAAACTTTTGAAAATTCAGGTGACTATGGCAATGGAGCATAAGAAATGGAAATAATGTACCGTGTTGAATTCTATTGAAACGAAAAACAATAGGTACATTTTATGAGATAAGTTAAATTTTTATAAAACTCGGTTGGATTTCATTCTGCCCGATGTTATCTAATTACTTGATTTAATTGCTTATAATTTACAATAAATATTATGGTGGACAACGAAATACACCTTTTTCGTAGTGTATATCATACTACTTTAAAGTTTAAGAAGCCCTCTGTTAGTAAAATATGTTGTTTTTCTTGATTAGCTACAATATTTACATTTTCTATAACCCACAATACCTTATAATATTAACATAAGAATATTAATTGCTTACAGTTGCTCATGACTACTGTTGATTTATTACAACCAGTGATTTAACAGCGATCCTTGCAATATGAGCTGTTTGTATAAAATCGTAAATTCAATGTTTGATACTCCTGATTTATTATATGTAATCTCTTTTCATACTCCAGGTAGGTCAGTTACAAGACATTACCTACATATTATTGTACCAATTCTTCATCAACTTCCCAATATTACACTCCTATGCGACGGATTCAACAGCTAGGAAACAAATACTCTGAAGTTGTTGATATATTTAGTACATCAATTTTAATATATAAGCATACCTAATTGAAATTTTTTTCATCAAGTAGGGGAATATTTTGATATTGCTATTTAAATTGACTATCACATTAATAGTATTTTTTCGGCTGAAAGAAAAACAAAAACTACTTTGGATTTTTTATATTTTGTATCTACATACTGTGTGGATCAAATTCAATAATATTCTTACTTTATATTTATTTTTGTGTAAGTGTATTAAACAGTCGTTTATTAAGTCGTTTCCCGCACTATTTACGAGTATAATTTTATAAATATTGTTATGTTTATGTAAAAGCCTAAATAGGCGTAAATAAATAAATAAATATCCTGTCAAAGAGACAAAATAAATAAAACAAAACATTTTGTCAAATTAAACTGGTTTTCAACAAAAAGTCACGAATCCAAAAACTCATAAATTCTGTTCGATCTAATTAAAGTTTTGGTGAACGGCGCCGCCAAGCTTTTGCAGTCATCTTAAATTAAAGCAAGGTTTCCTACCTTGTTCAGCACATGTTTCAATGGCTTACAAATGAGCAGTTTAAATAACTAACGACTTTATTTTACTCTTAGGAAATCTCTTTTATTCAGATGAGCTGGTTCATGCCCTCGACTCGTAAATTCAAGGCCCCCATTGCACAAAAACTACCTACCACTAACTAACTACTTTAAATTCCGTTGACTCCGATTAAACTAAATATTTAAAGGTCTCTTCAGGATCCAGAATATCAAATAGGTATTGAATTGTACGAAGAATTTTCAAAGTTAAACTTGAGCAGGTGGGTGGGTGTCTTAATGCATTCCTTCCTACGAAAAGAACCAGAAACACCATACAATATGTCGTACTCATGATTATAAATTGCTAAGTATAATGTGCAGATACTTATTTAAAACCATACCTGAATTACCATGTCCCCGTGGGACGACAACATAATATACTTCTTGCAAGCGAGTAACCTACTGCAAATAAGTTTCAAAGAATAAGGAACAGCACAGCTTCTTAAAAGTCAAAGATATTTCCTTCATCTCTAACCTACATGACATGCATGTTATAATTTTCAATTACTTTGATTGCGATTGTTAATTATCATCTTAATTATTCTTTATTCAAAATTTTGCCCACCAACTGCGTGGCAGGCCAGATCGGGAGAGACTGGTTGAGGAAGACCCTTTGACCTCTTCAGCAGGACTCCCTTGAAAGGGATGGATTCACACGTCCGTCACTCCTGGAAACTCAGCCCCCGAGATCCCTACCCAAGTTTTTCTCCATCCCAGAACTTCCTTTCTTTCCTCTTCTGAAAAGACTCCACACATAACATCCCCAAAGATAACAAGCCCAGAGGGGAATTATTTTCCTCAGTAGCCGATTGTATATCTTTAGTACATACGTACTCGATTTATAGTTGTAATTCCCATATCTATTGATGGAATTAATCGAAAATTAAAAAAAACCTCTTATATTATAGATGGGTAATGAAGTACTGCAATAGATGTTGAATAAAGTCAAGTTACCTGCATGGTAAATCGTAGGTACTCAAATTATATCAATAAACATAAGAAAATAATGGTTTTCTAAGAATGCTTTCCAATCTTAAGTATCATTATACTTGAGTACATGTCACTCGATTGTTTACAGTTGGGCCCTTGGATTAGTTCAGTGGCGTGCTTTGGCTTTTTGCGACTCGCGAGGTTTATTTCTAACATTTGTCTTAATTTAAAAAAACAAAAACATGAACATGAAGAACTAGCAGCTTTTTCACTTAAAGGTTGATATATATCGAAATTATTACCTATTTCAATTTATGATGATGGTACAGTTGACAGTTGGCCCCCCGAAATGATATTTATTGTAAGATTTATAATTTTTTATGCATTATTTACCAATTTCATAACTAAAATCGACTTCAACTATACCTATAATAATAAGTTTGTGTATACACATTAATGTGTAATTTAGTGTAATTCTTTATGTATTCAAAAGACCTTTGTATGATAAGTGTAATTTGAAACCACCGCATGGAGCCAACTACCGGTGAAAACGCTTTACTTTAATTATTTGTTCCTATCTTGTGATTCTGTCAATCATTTTTAATTATAATAATGACAATAAAATAATTTTGTTTAATTCCTCTTTTATATTTTTTAACCAAACGGCTTATTTATAATTTTTTTTTTTCACCCTGATGAAGGTTCAGGTCGAACACAAAGTGTTTGTTATATGTAAAAAAATTGGTGACCGAAAAACTCAGAATGAATTCAAGCCAACACCTCATTATATTAAAAAAATGGTTAAATACGTAACGTTAGGTTAGGTTAAGTTTGTCATTTGTTTTCGTAGCTTTTAATGACTTTTCAAAGAGGTGTTGAGTTGAGTTGATACTGTGTTTTCATAGAACCGTTAAATTAAGCAGTTTACGTGAATGGGACGTCAAAAGTCTAAGTAAATGAACAAAATTTTGCCTGTTCACATATCATCTCATGAATATTTGTATGTTATTCCGCAATCCAAGACCCGAACCACACTCAGTATATTTTTACATCAGAACTTAGAAATTTATTCTGGAAAAATGTAAAAAAGCACGTCCCTGGCAACACTGTATCAAATGCTTTATCCGTTTCAATTGCAAACAGATTTAATTGATGACAACACATCAATTCATTTAAATACTATTGTGCTCTTTCGTCTGGATGGTGAGAGTTTTTTTGTAGGCCGTTAGAATACACAAACCTCTAGTAAAGTTTCCACACCAGACTTTTACTTCTTTACCAAATTGGCTACATCTTCCATGCTTAGAATGTTGATAGCGTAAATATTAAGAAATCACGTATTCTATGGTTCCGCAGTACGTTTGGAAACATTCTAATGCGAAAAAAAAATTCTGGTGCATTTACGAAATTTATAAGATTGCTAGTAATAAAACAGATATTTAAGTACCTAATAAAAATACCCGACGAATAAGATGATTTTGTTTAAGGTAGGCATTTGAAGCAGAAGAACGAATATTGCATTGTTTTTTATTATGCTACTATTAATTTTGAAATAATAATAGTCAATAATAGTAGAGACCCGTTGCCTGAAGCTATTAATTTAATTCAACTGTTTTTCTTAAGAACAGATCTTGTAAATCTCGTATTGTAAATGATAAAAATATTTACGAATTTAAGCAACTTTTATATGAATTTATCCCAAACGGATTGCAATCTTTAGAGCACAGGCGTCAGGCGGGAATGCTGTCCTTGTTCTCTCGGTATTACAATGGAAGATTCTCCCAGGAACTGGCGTCATTGATCCCCTCGGCACCGATGCAAACACGCGCTCAACATGTGTACTCGATTGACAATAGTCACATGGGAATGGGTCGTTTCTACGATTCGTTCTTGATTTCTCGGCTGTGGAACGATTTGAGGGCCTCTGTGTTTCCTCCCTCCTACAACGTGGGTCTCTTCAAGACCCATGTTCACTCCTTCCTCTCCTAAAAAAGATTTTCCACACAGTATCTTTAAGGATGACATTCCCCTGAGGGAAATTATATTTCTCAGGGCCTGCTGTGTGGAGTTAATATAAAAAAAATGTAATCACAAAACAACACGTTTACAATGCGTTAAGTGTTATAAAGACATAATCTTTATATACAAAAATTAATGTTACTTTGTTTGTGCAATATGCGTTCCTAAACCATTCATTCGATTGCCATGAAACTTTGGTGATTTTTTGTGCGCACGACTGCGATGTTTTCTATATATTATGATAAGTTTTGACATCATGAAATTCGTATTATTATAAAATTTTATGATAAGCGAGTTGTTTGAAAAATGTGAATATTTCATAAAGTTTGGGATGGGAGGGGAGTTCGCAAGGGTAGAAAGAGGAAAGGGGAAGGGGGGAAGGCAGGGAAAGTAGAAGAAGAACGCGGCAGGGGGGACCATGGAATGGGGGATTGCAAAGGTGGTGTAGTAGCGGGGTAAATTAGGAAAACCCATTCTTCTCATACTATCTGGAAAAACCGGATATCGCCTGTTCACGCGTAAGAAAACATTTTGATTTATTTGTGTACTCATCAGGTGGAAAAAAAATTACTTATTCAAAAGCACCTCAATAAACAGAATTATAACACAAACACTTTCTTTCTTTGAGTAGCATAGCAACGCATGCCGGGTACTCGCTAGTATTATTATTATATTTTTTTTAAGTTTTTTGCAAGCTTGTGAGAATTCAAGCGAATTGACTTAACTCGTATAAATGATGCAGAAATAATTATTAAGGAGCATTTTTCCTTTACGCTTCATAAACAAAACAACGAAACTAATCTTTTCAATCAATTTCTTGTTAAATTTTTGCACCGTGCAGTGGTTTTTAAATTATTCTTCCAGCGTATTTTACTATGTATGCTTGATCTCTCGCAAACATTTTTTAAATTTTTTTTTTATTGTTTTTATTTCTTGCCGGGGCAATCCCGATGAGTTACAGAACTCATTTTAGGACAGGAGGAACATACAATTCATAGATGGGAGGAAATAAAAATTTTACATAAGAACTTAGATATAAAAAAATATAAATTTCACATAGAATGTAGACGAAAAAGAAAGACAGGTTAAGTAGAACAAACAGCAATAGAGTACAATTAAAGAAAAAGGAACAAGTTTATACATTATGGATGATTACAACTTATTGCAACGATTAGTTCCCAGGAATTAATATTTTTATTTTTACCACTTTTATTGTTACAACATATTGCATACAACCTAAGGAATGAAAGCAATCATAAACTTCTTATTCATGCAATAAATTTACTGGTTGTCCAGTTTTTTGCTGCTATGTCAATAAAGTAGGACTAAGGAAAAGATTGACACTAAAATATGCGCATATGTTATAATTTTATGTTATATTTTGTGCATAGAGCTTTGAGCTGCATAACGGGATAATAAACTGAGACTTTTTTTATTTATTTATTTTAATAGCATAATCAAAAACATGACAGGATTATAAACGTATATACTATTCAAGGTATAATAAAAAATATAAGCATAGTAATAATTTTTATGAATAAAGAATACTAAAACAACAAAAAAATCAGAGTGTGCAACTCACAGGCGGTAGAAACTTCAGAAAACTAAAGTGGACAAGAGTGGGTAGAATTATTATATATAATGTAGAGGATTATATGCAAGAATTGAAAGAGATGGGATTGGGCGCGGAATTGGGTAATCTGAAAGTATGTTGAAAGTATTGTATGCCGATGATGCGGTGCTGATTTCCAACAAGGATGAACGAAGTATGTACCATGTGCCATGTTCGTTGTTTGGATTAAGAATTATTATGATTATTTTTTTATTATTTCTAGGAGGATTGCAATCGTGTCAACCAGATAGGCTATTCCCTAAAATTTGTGATAAGAGATCGTTCTCCCGCGAGAAGTGCTGTCACATTTGTGTGATTTTCTACGACTGTTATTTGCTTTTTCTATCGACCGATGTCAAAATTTCAGCTGTGAGCTTTCACGTATTTTAGTTTGGGTCGTTTTAAACACGAATTTCTGCAAGTATGTATGATTATTTTTGCATTTAACAGCTGTAGAAAATCACACAAATCTGACAGCACTTCTCGCGGGAGAACGATCCTTTTTCGCAAATTATAGGGAATAGCCTTTCAGGGCGCACCTCTTTGAACCCCCCCCCCCCCCCCTCCAAACCCCCCAACCAACCTGTGATATTTTTTTAAATCCCCCAATTCAACAATGTATTATTTAATATTTTATAAAAAAATGGCTATTAAAAATGTTATTTGTTTT
The DNA here is from genome assembly GCA_936435175.1 of Glyphotaelius pellucidus. Lineage (NCBI taxonomy): Eukaryota > Metazoa > Arthropoda > Insecta > Trichoptera > Limnephilidae > Glyphotaelius > Glyphotaelius pellucidus. The sequence goes on from OW386537.1 coordinate 2,231,805, forward strand.
TTATTTATTGCTCCTGAAAAAATACCTAAAATTCATGCTTCTAGACTAGAATACCCCCTTAAATCTTAACGCAGAAGGTAAGCACATTGGCTGAAAATTGGATTTAGGCATTATTTTGCAGCTAATATTAATAAATCTAGATGATATTTCATAATGTGTCGCAATAATGTTTGGCATTAGAACGTTGAGAAAGAGTAGGTATTTGAAATTGAAGACAAACTTTGTTGGGAAGAAGTGGAAAATTGATATTTTTCTCAGAAAAATAATAAAGTCACAGTAAAGAAAATCACAGTATTCCTATTGTCTTGTCGGGTGGAATTGATCTTTAAACAGAAAAATAAGTCAAGTATATAAAAAAAGAGTTTATGAAATGTTACTAGTTTCTATCTCGTGGGCTTCCTTCCAATAACCAGTTTGTCGTGTAAAGGACACTGGGACCATAAAACAATCTTGTTTGAACTTTAAAATTATTGAGAAAATGATGAATTATTTATTAATTCATGTTCGTTTATCTTGGGTTTAAAGTCACATGTGGTTTGCTTGGAAACCGTGGTAAATATTTCTGTATTTGAACTTTCCCTTTAAATAACTAATAACTCTAACTGATGATTTTTCAAACCTTAAATATTCCAATGCTTTCACAAAAATCATTATAATATTGATTCTTTTATCCATTTTGTGAAATACGAGGGCTTTATATACTTTAAAGGGCGCACTCGTATTTACTAAAAGGATTTTTAAAAGTTCACGTTTTCCTTCTCTTGATAAGAAAGCTTACACTACGAAATTGGTTGTAGTTTGCTATGTAAACCAGCTGAAAATTCTAACTACTTACTTTCCATCACAGTGGCAAGTATTTCCTAAGCTGCGGGGACCACGCACTGCAGGCGAACTTAGGAAACTCCTGGCGGATGAGGTTTGAGCACCTCCTAATTGCATATTATCACACCGACAGCAATCAAACCTGCAATATTCAGATTACGTGAAGTCGTGTGATTAAGGAATACGCCTCGAAGCTGGTCGGCTGGTCACGCATAAAGCCTAACCATTTCAAATCCTCGTGCTCTGGTCCTTTCAGGTCAAGGAAAAATGCATTAAATTGATCACAAGTTAACCCTTTATAACTAAGTTGCGGTCTCCGAGACAATTTCGGAAATAAATCAAACTAAAAATCCTCACCACTCACCGCTGTATTTTTGGTAGGGATAACTTAATGCTCTTTTAAGTTTCGGAAAGCCCATAACGATTCTGTACATCTGTTTTATAAAGAGACCTTGAATTTAATGTAGGTAGTCTGTCAGACGATACGTCACTTATATACTTTTATCATGAATATTTGGTGTCGAATTGAAGGACCTAAATTCAACACGTATGATAAAAAATCTTCGTTAAAACAAACGTTCGTTCACATTTTTTTTGTAAAAAAGAATAAGAACCTTCAGGCAATTGAATTTATTTTACAATTGGGAGGCGAGTATGGGTACCGCCGCTACTGGAACCAATTATTGGGTAACCAAAACATCTACCATAGGTCATCTCAAGTGGTTCGCTACTTTGGTGATTTAGCAGGGGTGCCCGGGTTTATGAAGTGAAGTTTGTCAAGATCTTGGCGACGGACGTCGAATCGGAAGAGACCATTTGATCTCTCCAGCCCGATTCTCTCGTCATGTAACATCGCCTTGCTCCGCAGTGAATGGATTTATACGTCCGTCCATATTTATATTCCTGGACCCACTAACCACCCTATTCCTAAACACCCATCATACTTTTTTTCTTCCCAGAACTTCCTATCCTTAAAAATATCCCTAAATATGACATAGGCCCCGAGGGAAATTGTTTTCCTCATGGCCTCCTGTGCGGAGCTAATATAAAAAAGCTTGTGTTTATCTAAAAAAGCCAGGCAGGTACTAACTAACCGTAAATTGTATAATTTAAAAATGTATTTTATTTTATTTTTAAAGCCGACAAGCAATTTGTTCTCCTTCACGCAGACGGGTTATTTTACTATCGGAATCGATAGGTCACTAAAGATGGAAGCCGCGCCGTGGACTTCTAGAAATGTAATAAACAACCTTTAATGTCTATTTCATTCAAAATCAAACAATTCACTTCGGAGTTGTTGAAACTCGCATTGTTTCGTTGTCAAACAGTTTCACAAACATTGCACGAGTGTTTCATCACGAGATATATCCCCGGGCTTACAAATTGTTGCGTGAAATTTTATTAACAATTATCGAATTATCGAGAGATAGAACTATGGGATTAGTGATGGGCATGGTCGAGATTCGAGATATGTATCCATTTTGAAATTATCGATTTCCAAAGAATCTTACCAATCGATCGACCTACGTATACTATCATCATCACCGGGGCTGCAAACTTTGTTGAGACTTTACCGTTGCCGGTCTCCGGCTGTCTGCCTTTAATTTTTTTTTTCATTATTCTTACGGTTGAGGCGTTAAGAGGAATACAAACGCTAGAATTATTTCGATTCTCATGCCATCAAAATTTAAAACCGAGCGTCTTATTTGCACGAGGCAAGTAAGCGAAAATGTGGTTTGTATTTATTTTGTGCATAATTTTATAAGAATTAAAAAAAATTAAATGAAGACATTATGAGCGAAACTCAATCGAAAATCTGGAAACAGAAAAATCAGAAAAAGATATTGGCACCTCTGGGACTCGAACCCAGGATGGTTAGGCCCAAGCACGCACTTACACTTATACACACCTACTCTTACACATACATACTGTCGCTGCCTGGGATTTGGTAGTAATTATTGTTGCCAATTCCTTTATTCCTACTCATCCATTTGCCTACCCGTCCTTCCTTAATTCAGTGTCTGTAATAAACTGCCCGCCGCGTCATATAGCCATTTGCGCTCCGCTCCGCCTTTACCTAATTCCGCTATTAAAATAAAATAGTTCGCGCATGTTTACTGTGTGTTTACAATTGAAGACCAACGAGGGCCGGCCTACAGATTCCTTTTCGGTGAGTCCTTCCTCTCCAATACAATTATTTTACCATATTTTTCAGGCAGTGATGGTAGCCACAATCAAGGTTCATTTTTAATACACACACAGTAACAATTCCACTCTGCACGACCGCAAATCTCCTTCATCTTGGTCCTAGCGAGCCGCATAATTTTGAACCATAAAATTAATAAAATCCAGCAGAGTGTGAATGCGTTTTATAATACCGCATATAAGTAAAAACCCGCATTCAACGGTTTGATATAGCTACATGAGTAATCTTGTTTCCTATACTAACTATGGTTGGAAATAACGTATTTACCCGCTTTAGAATAAATAAATACAAAGCACTCCTTTGATATTTGTTTTTGATAATTCATGTAATTGTATCTTGCTGATAAAATCGCATCTACCTACCTTAGAAATAGTACGATTATTTCTTATATTTGTATTATTGAGTATATCATTACAAATTGTAAATATAATTATAATTTGTCAATGATAATAAACGCAATAAATAACTTTGTTTACTCGGCGTGTTCTGTTAACCGTTTACATCGCGTTGTCAGTTTAAACCCCGTGAGGATCACAGTTAATTAATTGAACAAATTAAATATTAATTATTTCATTTCGCATAAATAATACAGACACATTATTTCTACCGCATTTTTTAGTTGTTTGACGTTTCATATTTTGTAAAATATAACCGGAATAAAGAAAATGGCTACGAGCGCGTCATCCGGATCGTCTCGGGACGAAAGACGTCTAAAACGTCTAAATGCTAAACTATCAGCTAGCTTTGCGAGCTTACAGTCGGTGTATGACAAGATAAGGAAAGCTTCGGAAAGCATTAACGATCGCCAATCCTTTTTATCAGGCGCAACTACTGTTGAAAAAATTCGTTCTGAATTTATAACCACTTTAGATGAAAAGGTGGATTGCGAATTGGAATTGAATCCGGAAGCAATCGCTGAATACGCTCAATTAAATGCATTTGAAGAACTCTTTGGTATTATTAAATATACCGAAGCAAATATGCTGTCAAATACAGTTGCGAAGCCTCGCCGTCAAATTAAGTTACCCGCCTTGGAAATAGCGTGCTTTAACGGGGATTTAGAAAATTGGTCTCTTTTCTATGAAACATATAATTCGGTTATACATTTGAATGATTCTCTGGATGATACGGATAAAATGCAATATCTGATGTCTAAATTAACCGGAAAAGCGTTAAGTATTTGCAAAGCTATTACGCCTACAGGTACAAATTATCAAGTTATCTGGGACGCATTATGTACTAAGTATAATGATCAACGCGTTCTTGCTGAATTATACTTTGACCGATTGCTGAAATTATCTCCAGTTAACTCGGCCACGTCTGCTTCTTTAGAGAATTTTGCAGATGCATACTCCACTAACATCGCCGCGCTGAAGCAATTAAAAATAAAAGACCTCGCAGAATTCATATTGCTGCAACTAGGTCTTAAACGTCTCGACATAGAAACTGTAAAGGCTTTCGAATCTTCTATTAAAAATAATGAAAATCTACCGTCCAGCGCGGAATTAATCGACTTCGTAAGGGTACAGCAACAAATTCTTAATCGCGCACAAATCACGCAACCGACTTGGCGAGCCGCGAGCCGTCTTGGCTCAAATAATAATTATACCGCTAAACCGCAAAAAACTAATTCCGCAAAGGCATTTATTAATGTCGAAAAAATCGATAATCACTCCATCGGAATTTGTTTCTGCTGTCAAAAGGGATCGCACCCTTTATACCAATGTTCTAAATTCATAAGTCTTGAACCACGTGAGCGATTTAACTGTATTAAGTCATCGAATATTCGAGTTTGTGTGAACTGTCTCAGTACTAGACACATCACGAAAGCTTGTAAATCAAAGAGTACATGCAAAACATGCGCGCTCAATCATCATACTTTGTTGCATTTTAAACAAACTGATGGGCGGAAGTCACAAACGGACCCAATACCGTCTCCCGCATCACAAACAGATGCCGATAATGATAATTTAAATTCGTCGAATCCGGTTTCACTATGTGTAACAAATTCATGCCCTAGTGCAAATACTACTGCCCTCTTAGGAACGGCTGTTTGCACTACCAGAGACGCTAAGGGCCAGGTACGGACGATACGGGCTCTAATAGATAGCGGCTCCCAAAGGGACATAATTACGCGCAAATGCTGTTCACGCTTGAATCTTAAGGTGCGGTCATTTCCAAGTACTTACGTCACGGGAATAGGTGACGTAAGAAATGTGACAAATGGCGTAACTTGCTTAAAATTACTCTCCCGCTATGACATCACTCAGTCGTATACGATTAAACCATATGTAGTAGAAACCATAACCAGTGAGTTGCCTACTGTTAACGTTAACCGATCCGCCTTGTCGTATCTTGACAATTTGCCCTTAGCAGACACAACATTCTGCACGCCCGGTGAGATTGATATTATCTTGGGATGTGACATGTTTGCTCGCATTCTAAAGGCAAACAAAATATCAGGTTCTCTCGGCCAGCCATTTGCTATTGAAACTACTTTGGGATATCTCATCTTGGGTACTGCCCCAACGATGATTGAAAACCCAAGTATAAACGCCACGCAATCATTTTGTACGTTCACGCAAAATGATGAATTTTGCCTTTCGCGCTTCTTTGAATTGGAAGACATTCCAGATGAGAAGTTTTTAACGCCTGATGAACAAGAGTGTGAGGATATGTTTAAACTCACTACTTCTCGTGACACGGCAGGTCGTTATATCGTCGCGTTGCCGTTTCGAAACAGTCCCTCTGTTCTCGGTAAATCGTTACCTGCCGCCGAACGCAGATTTCGATCTCTCGAACGCCGCTTAATATCTCAACCCCCAATAAAGTTAGAATATGACAAAATATTGCGCGAATACCTACAGAAAGGGTACATTTCGCCGGTCGACAGTTCTGACTTACCGCATTACGTAATACCGCATCACATTGTAGTTCGTGAAGATAAACTGACTACTAAAATTCGCATGGTGCTAGACGCTAGTATGAAATCCGATTCGGGTTACTCGCTTAATGACATCCTACATACAGGAAAGAATTTACAAGGTGATTTGTTTCGCATTATCCTCAATTTCCGATTATTCGCCATAGCTATAACCGCTGACATAAAACAAATGTATCTACAAATTGTGGTGCAAGAAGAATGCCGACGTTATCAGCGCATGCTGTACAGATTTAACGATAGTGACCCTTTGCAATTGTTTGAATTTAATCGCGTCACGTTCGGCATGTCTTGCAGTCCATTCCTTGCGATGCGTACGTTGCGTCAACTTGCGTTGCATGAAAAACCTCGTTTTCCACTTGCTGCAAACCTGGTGGAAAAGGGTTCATTCTACATGGACGATTTCGTCACCAGTTGCTCGTCGGTTGAGGAAGCTTCCGAGTTGTCTACGGAATTGATTCAACTATTCGCTGCTGGAGGATTCGACCTTGTAAAATTCTCTTCTAATTCTCCAAAGTTTTTATCCACGATTCCTACAGCTCGTCGTGTTAAGGAACCTGTGGAATTTAATCCCGATGAAAACCTAAAAATACTAGGGCTTCATTGGATACCCGCTTCTGATCATTTCGTATTTGTCGTACACACCGACGAAAGAACGTGTACTAAACGAAACATTCTCTCAACGATTGCTCGTCTTTGGGATTTGATGGGTTTCGCCGCACCAGTTGTATTATTGGCTAAGCTGATAATTAAATCTCTATGGGAGTATAACCTGGATTGGGATGATACTCCTCCTGAAACAGTTGTCACACTTTGGCGACAGTTTAAAAAAGAATTGCCATTACTGCAATCTATTAAAATTCCTCGTTTTTTAGGAATCGAACCCCAGTGTGTATTAACGCTTATCGTGTTTTCAGACGCAAGCGAACGCGCATTTGGAGGTGTTATTTACCTACATGTTTACTGTCCGAATACTGATAAAACCACAATTAATTTATTATGCGCTAAATCCAAGGTCGCTCCGGCTAAGACGATTTCACTTGCGCGATTAGAACTATGTGGAGCGCTAGTACTTGCACGATTAATGCATACGGTCAGTAATAGCTACACATCAAATTCGAAAGCTCATACGACTTTAGCTTTTTGCGACAGCACGGTCACTCTAGCGTGGATAAATTCACCGCCCGCAAAATGGCAGACCTTCGTTGCCAACCGTGTCTCACAAATACAAAACCATCTGGGGGCTGAATGCTTCCATTATATAAAAGGTCAAGACAATCCCGCCGACTGCTTGTCGCGGGGTCTTACGCCCTCTCAGCTAATAGACCATCCGTTATGGTTTAACGGCCCCGTATTTGCCCAATTACCTAAAAGTGATTGGCCTTTACAACGTTTTGATACGAAATCTGTGACTGATCCTCCCGAACGGAAAACAAAAATTTTGATGTCCGTTCAAGACATTAACTGCCTCAAAACAATTGCTCCTCCGTTATTGTGTGCACTAGCCTCTCGTGTTAGCTCATGGCCGAAATTAATCCGAATAGTAATTTATGTTTTTCGTTTCATCAAGAAATTACCACGAGCGTTTGAATTAAACCATATCTTAGCTGCAGAAACCGCTGTTATTAAATCTATACAGGAAGAACATTTCTCCGAAGATATAAAGGCAGTCAAAGATGGGAAGAAGGTTCGGCGAGCGATCGCAAAACTGAATCCGTTTATTCATGACGGAATTCTAAGGGTAGGAGGCAGATTGCGAAACGCGGAAACAGAATTTGACAGTCGTCATCCAATTCTTTTACCCGCTCGTGATCATGTAGTCAATCTAATAATAGACTACTATCACATCAGAAACCTACATACGGGTCCTACGTTACTGATGTCGCTGCTAAGGCAAAGATTTTGGATACTTTCTTCGCGTAATTTGGTTCGGAAACGTGTGCATCAGTGCAATACTTGCTTCAAAGTCAATCCCAAACCGCAATTCCCAATAATGGGAGATTTACCCGCATGCCGCGTCCGCGAAGCTAAGGCTTTTCTTCACACAGGGGTTGACTACGCGGGCCCGCTTCAAATAATTCCTTATAGACGTCGGGGGGTGCGAAGTCAAAAGGCATACATTTGCTTATTTATTTGCTTGGTGACCCGCGCAGTTCATATTGAACTCGCTTCGGATCTTTCCACCGAAGTCTTCCTCAACGCTTTCAAGCGTTTCCTTTCTCGTCGAGGTCCTGTGAGTATAATGTACTCCGATAACGGAACGAACTTTGTGGGAGCTAAATCCCATTTACGGTCTTTATTTGAACTTATAGAGTCACCCAATTATAAAAAGGAATTCTCAGACAATCTGTTGGAGAATCGAATCGAATGGAAGATGAATCCACCGCAAGCTCCTCACTTTGGTGGGATCTGGGAAAGTAACATTAAATGCCTGAAAGGTTATTTAAATAAAATAGTAGGCACCTCTCTACTGACGTATGAAGAGATGCAAACAGTGCTTTCTCAGATTGAAGCAATTCTTAATTCACGCCCGCTATCTGTACTTAGCGTTAACGACGTTTCGGCTCCATTGCCGCTAACCCCCGCGCATTTTTTAACGCTTACTCCCTTAAAATCTTTACCCGCTGCTGATTTGTCAGACGAGCCAGTCAACTTGGTACAACGCAAACATCTCGTGGATCGTCTTGTTCAGACGTTCTGGAACCGTTGGCGAATTGAGTATTTGAATACTTTGCAAGCTCGCCAGAAATGGAATACAAATGTGAATCCGGTAACGACAGGCACGGTAGTATTGATTAAGAGTGACAACATCGCGCCACTTCAATGGCCTATTGGGGTAATAGTCAATGTCTACCCCGGGGCAGATGGGGTGATCCGCGTTGCGGAAGTTAAAACTAACTCCGGAATATACCGCAGGGCAGTCGTTAAACTCTGTCCCTTACCGTCACAATAGATTTAACGACATTTTTAGAAGTAAGATCATAATAATTTTATTCTTAAAATCAATTAGGTTAGTTTCGTTGTTAAATAGGTACCAAACCCTACTTCTAGTTTTATCTACCGCAGGTTCAGTATTATTTATTGAATCCTTTCAAACAGTGGCGGTTCTTCCTAAGGGGACCGTGGGGACTGTCCCCACTAGAAATTTCAGAAACCTGCCAAGAAAAAAAGTAAATTTTTTGTGTTCACAAAAAATAATGAATGCATTCTTAGCATAAAAGTAATTACCAATTTCAGAAAAATAATCTAAATATTTAATACGAGTAATTTTTAATCTCGAAATTTGAAAAGTTTCAACGAACGAACGAGCGACCGCTTCGCTCTCTTCCTTGTGGCATACTAACTAATACTAACGCGATCAGCGACTTGGGACTTGAAACTCAGCACTCGGCGCATACTAGCTAGAACCATGCGCACAGCATTCTGCGCACTTAGGGGTCATCCCGAAACGTTTTTTCCTACTAATATGAAATTTTTATTTGCGCTGAATATTTTGTATGAGATTTCTAAAATCTGCGCACGCGCATTAGGATAATCTTTCCGGAATCGTAGGGATAACATGAGTGATCCCCTAGCGCAGCGAATTGAGCGAATGTTTGCTTAGTTCTAAACGAAGAAGTCAAAGGTCAGTTATGCACGGGCCGGAATTCGCGTTAGTCGTTTTGTAATCGTATGTGATATTTTAGTAAAATAATACTTTTGATATCGATTGATTGGATTTTTTTCATAGTATCATTCTCGTGGTAAAAACACCTCAAAGGCGCTAAACCAAAGTTGGTACGATTATCTTGTGTTATTTTTGTTAAACTTCATATTTATGAATGTAAATAACTATTTGATGTTTCTGGTTTGGTGGATTTTTTTAGCGCCATTATCGTGGTAAAAAACCCCAAAGCCGCTCTAAATCGAAGTTGGTACGAATACCGTGTGTTATTTTAAAAACTTCATACTTATGTATGTACCTATTTGATGTTTCTGGTTAGGTGCGTGATTTATCCTTCTATCTTTTTTGTAAGAAATATAAAATCTATTCGAAAAAATGAACGAAGTCGACTTTTTACTGAAAAATAAATTCAGTGCACTAACATTTAAACAGTAAATATTAATGTATAATATACTATACCCATATATAAATATTCGTGTATATAGGTATAGTATATTTGGTCTTGTACTCGCACTTTCTGGCAGTGAGATTTCAACATCTTCACAAAAAAAATGACGGTCCCTACCACCGAAAATGTGTTCGAGCCGCCACTGCTTTCAAATCATATTTTTATGTTTCAATGTTTTTTATTTTTTATTTTCCTTGCTATATCGGTCAATTTGACCATTTGGTAAACGCATTTATATAACTTACATAAATATTTTCATAACTTTTACATAATTAATTACATTATACCGCGTGTTACAATTTTGTTTGCGCATTAAAACGTATTGGCACTCTTTTGGTTTATGGAAGTGGATTCTTGCATTCCCTTCCAGGCGGGGGGCATGGTTAGGCCCAAGCACGCACTTACACTTATACACACCTACTCTTACACATACATACTGTCGCTGCCTGGGATTTGGTAGTAATTATTGTTGCCAATTCCTTTATTCCTACCCATCCATTTGCCTACCCGTCCTTCCTTAATTCAGTGTCTGTAATAAACTGCCCGCCGCGTCATATAGCCATTTGCGCTCCGCTCCGCCTTTACCTAATTCCGCTATTAAAATAAAATAGTTCGCGCATGTTTACTGTGTGTTTACAATTGAAGACCAACGAGGGCCGGCCTACAGATTCCTTTTCGGTGAGTCCTTCCTCTCCAATACAATTATTTTACCATATTTTTCAGGCAGTGATGGTAGCCACAATCAAGGTTCATTTTTAATACACACACAGTAACAATTCCACTCTGCACGACCGCAAATCTCCTTCACAGGACCTCCCTACTTTCCGGGTTGGGCGCTCTTATCCACTGAGCTAAGGTGTCGATATCCAATTCGGTCACTTTTAACTGTACCATACTTCGACTAAGAACCACCCATATTATCTTCATTTTTCTTAACGCATATTTTTTTTATTGGCTGCCATCTTTATGAATGATTGCAAGATTCAACTCGAACTAAATGCAATCTAGATGGTGTCTGGATAAACTATTATCCATTTTATTTAATGTGCGACATCTATTGACTCTTCTGAAAGTCTGGGATGAATATTATTATTTATTATTTTAACTTTATGAGTAAAACCTCAAACTGTAATATTTAATTAAATGAAGACATTATGAGCGAACTTCAATCGAAAATCTGGAAACAGAAAAATCAGAAAAAGATATTGGCACCTCTGGGACTCGAACCCAGGACCTCCCTACTTATTTAATTAAACTATTATACTACTATTTTAATTAAATATTACAGTTTGAGGTTTTACTCATAAAGTTAAAATAATAAATAATAATTAAAAAAAAGTTAGAACATAAAAAACCTCAAAAATAGTTGTAGTCATAAAGGGGTATTTTTTAAAAATTGTGTCTTATATTACTTCATAGTTAACTCATGCAAAAACATTTTTTTTAGTGGTTAACGCTTATATTTTTTGTTATGTAAATAATAATTTTATTGTAATTCCAGTACATAGAAAAGCTAGTCAAAGCTTCAATTTATCCGTAGCATATTTTTGATGTTCATGATGTAAACCGATTCATCGTAAAGATTAATCGAAATTGTATCTAAATAGGATTTCACGTATAGCTTCATCTTAACCTTCAACTCAATTATATTTAAGTACCGAACACGTTCATTTCGTCCCAGATAATATTTTTGGTAGTCAAATATCTCCTTGTTTCGTGCCCTGCCCCATAGACAACCAACTTGATAGTCTTGCCGTAACGAAATCTGGGTATCGGTTTATTACCGGGGAGTACAATATTAGGTAAATATTTTTTTCACTAACCCAACACAGTTACAGATAATTTGTGAAGGGTTTTTATAAGTAAAGGAAGGAGAGATAGTTCTGAACAAGAAAATGTGTAAGTAGTGGGTAGGAATTTGGGGTCGGTATGTCCAAGAGTAACGTATGAATCTATCCCAACCACTGCGGTGAAGGACGCTGGTCGAGAGAGTCCGGCTGGAGAGGTCCAAGGGTTTTCTCTCCTTAATCGTCATGCAGCGGTGGGCAGATGCATCCGCCACAGATACCTGAACAAACCTCACCTCGTGTCCTGCTAAATTGCCAAACGTAGCGAAACTCTTGGAATGATCTATGGCAGAAGTGCTGGTTAGGTATTCTATAATAGTTTCTGGGTCGGCTGTACACATACCTCCCAAATTGAATTTAAGGAAAAGGTAACTTTACAGTAAGGTCCACTGATAGTAAATTTAAAAAAAAGATTTAACGATTCAAGTCATTTTTGGGAATCCAAACCTCCACCACCTTTTTCGGAAATCCTTGCTACGTCTGTTAAATTTTGTATGCAAGGAGTGTAGAAACTAGAAATTTGTATCATAAATAGTGTTACCCATGTTATAGTCAATTCTCGTTAATGTCAGCCGTATAGGTCACTAATTGGAAATATCCTTCAAAGCTGAGTACCAAGAAGTGACGAGTGCGTCCATTAATGTTAACAGGGTAATTATCTGAACAATACTAATTTACTATGACAAGATATCACTGACATGTGATTAAACTTACAATAAGACATTCCATCCTGAATTCTAACGGTAGACGCTATAAAGTTTTGAACCATATTACAATACACAGTAGACAATACAGTATACATACAATATACAATACCCATAGTAGAATATTCAATTCTGCCGCCATGGATGCAACCAAAGGGCCAACCTTGAGACTCTCAAGGAGGATACTGAGCTTTTACTTATGACGGCAGAAAAACACTCCTTTCGTATGGTGGGGGGTTAAAGGTGGACATCTAGGTCTACGAGCCGGTCTAAGGCCTCAAGCGTCGCTCTGTGTACTTCAATCCCGCCGTGGAGTTAATGGAGCGGGCATTCGTTGACCATATGTTCAGTGGTCTGTGCCACACCGGATTCACACATCGCCGACTCTTTAAGGCCCCATTTATGCATCATACGGGCACAGCGGCTATGGGAGCCCCTTATCTTACTCATGGTGGACCAGAGTTTGCGAGCCAATGAGAACCCAGGCTGTTTATCTAAAACATGCGAACGACTCAGTACAGGTGTTCACAAAACACTACCACTAAACTATTTATATACAGCTACTGATTATTAACAATTTTTGTTTTATTAGAACTTATTATCTATGTAAACTATAATTAAAGGTTTGTAAGAGGAGATACATTTTTAAAAATAACAAATTCAGCTTTCAAATTGAAAGAACGAAAACTGGATTTATTTTTATATATTTTTTTTAAATTAAATATCTACTGTATACCGGACATCAGTGATATTTGATCACTTCAGCACATTGGTGACATTCCTAAGATATAAATAAATAAAAACAGATATAAAATATTTCCTTGGTCCTCCTCACTGGGAGATCCTTTGTTGAGGCGAAGCGGGTTTTAGATAAAGGGTTTAGAGCGACTTTATGGTTCAACTTCAAGATTTGGGTGGGGTATTTTCAGTGACTTCTACAATGAGGTTTTTTAAACACTAGATAGTTCCTTTTTGGTAACTGTTATTGATTGATTTAATATGTTCCGCACTGTTTTTTCACTGGATGACAGTTTATTGTAAAACTTTACAACTAAAAATTCAGAGTTTCTTTGATTTATACTTGACATTTAGCTTGAAAGACTATTTGCTTTGCTCTGTTGCTGCATGAGCCTGTCTCATTATTCCGTAATTCAAATAATATGAGTACTCTTTTGGATCCTTAATTGACAAATATTTAGTAATTTTTTGAAGAAGTGTTTTATTCGTTTACATTGATCGTTAACATTAATAGGTTAACCAAAATATATCGATGTTTAATGCCCATCACTACCCAGCAATTTAATATTGTGGCTCTTGTTTCAGTGATGTGGGATGATTGATGTATCTATCGGGTCGTTGGGTCAGTCTACACATTTCTAAGTTTCCGTGACTTTAACTGATCTCCGGGCGTATCCAAGACGTGATGATTTGATATGGGAAGATATCATCTGGCTTTTAATGATGATTAACCATGCTCAAAACACATTTCTTGCTATAAAGATTAGCGAACCAAGTAAAAAAAAATGAAACCGTTTAACATCTCAATCTATCACTAGAGAGATGATTAAAAAAAGTAAAAAAAAACACAAATATAGTTTTTGTTCACATGAAGCAGAAAGTTTGTGACATTTTAATTTAAAATAAAACTATAACTTAGTAAACCACTTTTTCCACCACAATAAAAGTAGTGTTTACTAAGATGTTTTTTTTTCTAAAAAACAAATATTGTTTTTATTATTATATCTATTTAAATTTTTAGGAGGTAAACTTCACACCCAAAAACGTATGTATTTAACGATTTTTTTCCTTATTTAAAAAAAAAAAAAATTCTTCTGAAAATATTATATTTTTAAGTAGGTAGTTAAACACTTGTCTACTTAATTACAAACCAGATTAATATTTTATGTAGCATAATAAAGTAGTTAAAAAATTTTTTTCAGAGATAAATTACAATCACAATGAAAATTCTTTTTTCAAACAAGTAAGTACTATTACATTAAAAAAAAATAGGTTCAAATAAATACAACGTTTTTACATTTAAAAAATAATCTTTAGTCAAAGTTAGCCATCTAGTCAAATTGCTTGAATGATAAAATGAGGTTTTCCAAAACGGGAACTAGGTCAGTGCATAGGAATTATTCCCATTTTTTTAATATGTCCCATTTTTTTAATGTTTTATAAACTCATCTCCTAATGTAAAATCTGAGCTTTCGACCTTGGAGCATTTGGGCTTTCGCCGCCATTTTGAAAAAACCAGCTGAAATCGCGCCAAAATCTAGTTTTTCTCAAATATCTCGGTTCCAATAAAAATTCAATTTTACAATGTAATTAAGTTAGAAGCGAAACCTTCAGAAAACTGAACTTCGAGATAACGAGACGAATGCAGAGTATCAGGCGCAGGATAATGACAGGGTTTATTTATTATAATATTGTTACAATTTTTAAATTTAAAAATTATTTAACATTTTATACTACGAAGCGCCGCACAAATAGGAGGCCGATATGTTACGAACACCGCACAAAGAGAACACCGATTAGTCTTTCTCATTCTCTCGCAGGCTAAAACCTATAATTGAATGTGTTTGTCTCTTTTTAGTGTCGCTCATTTCCGTTTCATCGAGTTTCGAATCACAACGGTGCTAAATAAATTGAGTGCAGCTCAAACGCGGTAGAAGTGAAATATACACCACACAATTTCAAGCAATAGGAGCTTTGAAAAGTTATTTCATAATCAAAACGGTAAGATTTCATTCTATCTCATTCTCTCGCAGGCAAATACCATAGATGTATGTGTTTGTCTCTTTTTAGTGTCGCTCGTTTCCGTTTCATCGTTTCGAGTTTCAAATCACAACGGTGCTAAAAAGTTTTCAATTTATCAGTTTTGTCAAGTATTTTGGCCTCAAATACAAATTTAAGTTTTTGTATGAAAAAGGTCGCGCAGCCGTTCCTCTTAACCTAATAATGAATTCCTGAGGTGACTGATGCAATTTGAAGGTCATTTGCACATGCGTGCTAACTGCATTGTTACCAAATTCTACTTTGTCTGTCGTATTCAAAATGCACATATTATGCAAATTCGAGTGTTGCACATACACCACATGCAAAGCGCACAGTAGTGAAGATGCAAATCTAGTATTTAGGTTTAGCACGACGCGCGACCAATGTTTATAGATGGCATCATTGCATGCAACATGCAACGTGCTGGTCGCGCTTTCGACTGAATTTACATCGTTTATCCCATACAGAATAATTATTATAACCAAATCCTGTAAATATTGAAAATTTAAACATCAATTATCGTACAAAGTCGCTATAGCTGCTATGTATTTCCAGCAACAAAGGCTTTGATGACAAGTAAATGATATATTAATTTAATCATTGAAGAGAGTATTAGCTACTCTCAAACAAAATTTGAACTGAAAAATCAGAAAAAGTTTCCGTAGCATCTAGGAATTGAACCCAGGACCTTAGCCTTGCCGGGGCTCTGCTCTAACCACTGATATAATTCGACCCTATCCCCTTCGATCATATTTAATTGTATCTTACTTCGAACCAAGATACAATTAAATACAAGAAGAAGACTAAGAACTACTGCTATCTTTATGTGTAATTGCAAGATTCTACCCAGAACCCTTTGGATTCAATTCCTAAATGCTGCCGAATCTTTTTTCCGAAGAGTTTAAAATTTTTGTGTGAGAATCGCAATATTGTCTTCAACGATTAAATATTACAATTTGAAGTTTTACTCTTTAAGTTATAAAAAAGGGTATATTAACTGTCTTATTTTTTTATTATTAGAAAGCAGTCACTTTGTTACTTGACATCTAAGTGAAATAACCTGTAATTTGATAAGTGCACTAAATACATCACTTGCTTTGAACTTATTTAGAATTATGTAAATGTCATCGTGTAAAGCTGAGAATTTTAGTACTCTCAAAGACAAAGTATCTTCCTCTCTTGAACGATGTGACGATTTTGTAATGTTTAACCAATATTTTTAACCAAGATAATATTAAAATACATATAAATACATTTTTTTTGTATATACCACCTCACTAGGCTGCGCCTGTTCCGACATGCCAAGAATTTAAAACAATTTTGATATTTTAATCTTGAAAGATAAAAATATAAATTTACATTTAAATAGATGAATAGAATGAAACAAATAAAAAGAAAACGAAAAGAAATTAGAGAAATAGAAAAGATGAAAGACGAAAGACGAAAGAAAGAAATGAAAATAATTAAATAATTGAGAGGAAAAGAGAAGAAATATAGGAATTAAGTGTTATTATATTGTAGAAGTTATCTGTCTTCAAAATACAATGCCTTTGTTGACTATCCATGTTTGAATTTTATATTTTAGATTTACATTTTTTGTCACGTGAATACCATGTCTTGTTTAAAAAAATTTCAATTTTTTGTTTTACCAAATTATGGTAATGTATTTGTCCATAGGTGGTATTTGTCTTTTGCATCATTTGTTGATGTATACGACTTGTGTCATAATTATGTTGTGCAGTATGATGGTTTAGTTTGTCTTTTTGGTAATGTATAGATATAATTTTGGTCTACGGCGAAGTCCTTAAATAACTCTATTATCGAAAATCTTTAAGATTTTTTTTGTAATGACTTTAATTAAGGCTTTTTGCGCTTTGTCAAGGGGTCTATGTTAGTTTGTATTCTGGTGATCAATTATTCGACTCGGATAAAAAGTACAATATATTTAAAGTACAACTTGAATGGTGGTTAAATGAGGTCTCTCAAACATGCTCACAGGCCTCTTATACCTACTTTCACATTTTTTCATTAATAAGTGATATAGGTACAAGTTCTCGTTTTATTCTATTTCTTTGCTAAAGCTCTTTTTATTCTACCATGGAGATAATGAAACAGTTACATTTTTGGATTTTTATATTTCTGCAGCACGAATTACTAACAAAATGTTTTTACACCATTTAAAACTTAGATAAAAACCCCTTAGTAATAAATCTCTGCTTGCCTCACAAAGAAAATATATATTGTCAATAACCATTATTATCCAAGAACATTAATTGCCAATGAAAAGCTAGTTATGGCTTTATAAAAGGCAATCTGCAACTACATTGAGATAAACATCAATATAATATGAAGTTCGACGCATTGTGCGGCACTCACTCTCAAATTACCACCGTCATATTTCTAGAAACATTATTTGTGGAAAATTGCGTTCAGGCTATAATTATACTCGTATAAAAAGTTAAGAACACTTCAACACGGGTTTTCTTGGCGTGATGTTCGCAAAACACAATAAACAAACCATTTACTTCATCATTCTTTCACATCATAAATCTATTTTTTCTTTCATATAACATTTAAAAAGATTTTATTAATTAATTCACAAGAATACAATTATGAAAAACACTTGAACACCTCGCACCGGTTCTCCTAAAAAAACTATACAGGGTATTATATTTTCGCGCCCTTGAGGTGATTTTCTCACAAAAATGGCGCTAGAAATTATCCAAAAATTATTATTATTATTATTATTATGGGACGTACGTGACTTACTTTAACCAGTGATTCTTGACGTGTTAGTAGGAGTAATAAAAAAATTAAATGAAATTTTGGTCTTTGGTGACTTTTTTATGCTTTTTTTCCAATTTTTTTTCCTAAAAATCAATTTTTTTTTCTTCCACATGTCGTCACTTTGTCGTCTTCCATACTCAGTAACCAACCAACCCCTCACTCAGCCCACAACTGCCCAATACCTACTAGTTTTTATGTTTTTAGTTGAAAAAAAAAACATCAAAAATTTCAGGTATGATTTTAGGTTTTCGAGACCAAAAGTATTTTTGGGGTGTTATGCCGTGTTGCGCTACCTCCTTCTTTAGCCAACGTTTTGGATAGCGTTACAGTGTCCATCACCGGGACAGATGAGTAACACGGCATTACACCCCAAAAAAAAAAATAAAAACAGAAATGTCATCGGAGACCAAAATTTCATTATAGGTATATTTTTTTACTCCAAATAATGTCAGCAATAACTGATTAAAGTATGTCAAGCACTTCCCTTAACACCCTGTATATAAAACATTTACATTTCATATCACTCTTACTTTATTATTTATAACATTATTTACAATTTATGTACCTGTGTGTAAATGTAAAAATAGAAATAACATAAAAAATGTGTATTCAACCATAAAAATACCATGTATTCAACCATAAAAAACCCCGTAGTGAAAAGTCATTTAAATGGGTGAAATGGCATATTTTTTGCCACTCGATTCCAATACTGATTCTTTATTACAACTTTAAACAAAAGATGACACTAGGAGCTCAAGCACAGACGCAAAACAAGGCAAAAAGTTTGTTTTGTTGCGACCACATTTTAAAAGGTGTATTTTGAAAACCACCCTGCTTCTACGAAATATTCTGCAATGAATTTAGAAAGCAAAGTAACTGATTTCATCTCACAAATTCTTCCTATTCAAGCTTTGTTGCTTAAAAGTTTTTAATGAAAGTAACACTTTTATTGTAATTAAGTATAGATAAGTACTAAAACAAAGTAATGATATTCAATTGAATTATAATTCGAATATTTTAACACCCCAACGGGGACACAATTCTATTCATCGGGTTTATTCTTTAATTAATACTAGTTATGTCCATACACTGATAAAGTTATCCATATTGACATAGGTATTTTTATTTTTATTTCCGTACATCAATAATCTTGACCATAAGTTGCTCTTAGAGGACATTATTTATTATTGTATTGAAGTTATTATTCCTCCTTCTATGTCGCGTTATGGTTAAAACATTTATCCATGTAAATACGTGTTTTTATGCGTTCATTATATATTATCCATAAATTCATTTTATTAATTATGGAATTCTTAACATGTCTTTAATAACTGGCTATACCTTCTGCTATTAAATGTATATAAATGTATATTTAACGATTATAATATTAACATCGTAATATAACCTATTTACGACTACCGTATGGACACGAGCCTAGTATTGTAGTCGAGGGAACGCAAAAAATAATTGTAATATGTAAAATATAGATTGAATAAATAAATAAAATAACCAGGTTCATTCTATCCTCTCCTTGAAGTGACCTTCCATACTCCTTGAAGTGACCTTCCATACTCCTTGAAGTGACCTTCCATACTCCTTGAAGTGACCTTCCATACTCCTTGAAGTGACCTTCCACATTCCCAAAGAGTTTATATTTTTTTGCAATACTCTACACAGAAGGCCCTGAAGAAAATAATTACCCTCAGGGCCTACGTCAAATTTGAGGATGCCGGATTTTACATGAAATACCGCACAAGAGTCCCAACTGCTCCCGTCTGGAGCCAGTGAGACTATGGCATCCCCAATTGGGGTATGTTGTGAGGCTGAAGGTAGTGGGAGGGGGGGAAGGAGATAGGGAAGAGGTAGGTGGGGAAGTACCTGGCTATTCAGATCTGGTCACTAAACACGGCTAAAGCCATTTCAAGCAACGTTTCAATTCTGAATGGTGGTCTTACACCAGGGCGATACTATTAGTATCTTCCACTCTGGAACGTGCCGCAAATATATCATATATTATTTTAAATGAATAAATTGTGAAATAACACAAATTAATCAAATAAAATTTATTTGCGCACGCCGGGTTCGAACCCGCGACCTTCGGATTGTGAGTCGAGAGTCTTGCCTCGGGACCACGGAGGCCGTCATATCGCCGGATGGAGGATCTTTCAAAGTAAAGGTAGGTGAAGAAGTTCTAGGAAGGAAAAAGGTGGGGAGGGGTGAGGGGTGAGGGGTGGGGAGGAATTTGGGAGACAGTGGGTCCAAGAGTGCGGACGTCCATTCTTCCCATTGCAGTGCAAGGCGATGGGTCGGGAGAGACCAACTATAGAGGCCAAATGGCCTCCTTCAATCAGTCTCTCCCGATTCGGCCCGCCGCGCAGTAAGTGCCGCCAAGGCCTAGACAAACCTCGCCCCATAAACCCGGGCATCCTTGCTAAGTCTTAAGGCGGGGCGTCCCATAAGCCGAACGAAAATCGCAAAAATTACCATGTAGAAAACTCAACAAACGGAACAATTAAAAAACCAGGCTAATTGAATGCAGTTAGGTACGAAAAATTAGTATCTACGTAAGAATCAAAGACAATGTTATATGTGAGGATGGATTAGCCTTAATTACGTCATGAGATAGCTCGTGAGTACCTGCAATTCTTTTGTCCATATTCCTGTCATAAAACTTAACGATCGCTTTACGTTTACGTTATATAACTATTTTATATTTCGTATTTCCGTCTGAAAAGAACCTTGAAGAAAAGGGCATCTAATCGTTGTTATGCAGAATTAAGTTTTCAGGCGGATTTGGATATCGCCGTCCCAAGTAGTCCGCTGTTATGTTTTGTGACTTAGCAGGGGTGACCGGTTCCTGGGTGAGGTTTATCTAGGTTTTGGCGGCGGGTGCTTTTACTCAACTAAAGCGCTCTTGGACTCGTTTGGTTGGGCTGTTTCGAAACGCCCCCCGTATTCCCCTGAATTGGCGCCTTCTGATTCTCATGTTTTCACATCTTTGAAGACAGCAGATGAGCAGATGTAGAAAGAGGTTCTAAAGTAGGGGAAGGAGCTGTCGGGAGAGTTCTTCGAGGAAGGCGTAAAGAAGCTTGTGCCATGGCTCACCACATCCATCGAACGAGATGACAATTATATGGAAAAATAATCATAATAATAAGAGTATCAACAATATTCTGCAATTTTTTTTTTTCAAATATACTTTTTCAAAAAATATAAAAAAATCAACTACACTTATTTTCTGAACATGTCTCGTACATAAAAAATATTTTAGAAAATGTGATAATTTCATGTACCTACATATTAAAAACTTTTTTAAATGAACACTAAATAATAATTAATAATTTTTGCTGCTAGGCCCTGCGGGCGGCTTTTGGTTCGGCCTCGCCCAGTTAGTGTTTGTGACCACTTTATAAATCCAATAGGATCGGTATCGGATCGGATCCAATAGGAGCTGGTTCTAAAAATAGCCTATTCCTCGGATCCACTCTCATTCAGTGATAGTCACCGGGACAAAGTAACCAAGATAGACAATGACGTCACATGTAATGTATAGCCGCTTGATACAACTGAGTATTACCGTCAATCTTTCTATATTCGGAGATATACTGCTAGTTCGCTAAAACGTAGTACTTATACTTGCCTGAGGCACGTCCACACCAACCTGCCGACGGAACTGGCGACATCTTGTGATGTATTTTTAATTTAAAACCAAATTACAACGGTAGCTTCGTTTGAAATTCCACGTATACAGATGTTATTGTAGCGCGGAGCGTAAGGCGTGGCGTCAGACATGCAATTGAAGTCGGGTTCTGAAATTCAACCACGCAGACGGAAGGCTATTAATACTGTTTGAAAAAAATTAAGAGATGTATATTTTTAGAAAAAAAATGGTTATTGAAAATATTTAATTGGCCATTAACACATTTTCCATGAATAAAAATATGAGAAAAACATTAATAATCGGTATTGTATGATATACCGACTTTACATGTTTTATGTTATACGCATAGATTGACTATTAATTATTTTGAATGGTTAAGTAGATACAAGTACTAACCAGTGTTAGGATTCAATGTCATACAATGTTACATCATATTGAACCTTGAAAGGAATCGCACGATGCATGGAATTTTGTGATTTCTGCGCATTTATTTACATTTGATTGCATATCGTTGAAAAGTTTTAATATGTATTTAGTGCGAAATGACGCACATTATTATAATCGTTGGAATAAAAGCGACATGATGAATTGACATTATAATTGTTGGAATGCAGAGATTTAAAAAAAAAAAAAAAAAAAAAAGAAAAAAAAAAAAAAAAAAAAAAAAAAAAAATAAATAAATAAATAAATAAATAAATAAATAAATAAATAAATAAATAAATAAATAAATAAATAAATAAAAAATAAATAAATAAAAAAAATAAAAAAAATAAAAATCAGTTATAAGCTTTATGTAAGGGTCATTTCATGAAGATTCCCTAAAGACTCCTAAATTCTCCAGTCTCTCAAAATAAATACAACTATACTTTTGCCACTAATCTTTTAATGTAAATTCATGCAAAGTCCAGTGTTTTAAATATAATGCCCTCCGCGTGCAAGACCGTATCTTCTGCAACTATCTTAACGTATCTATTAACTTTCTAATTTCTCGGAAGTGACCTGCCAGGTAAGTATGTTTCTGTATCTGTTTGTAAATAGTTAAATTAGATAGAACCTAGGAATTAATAATAAGCTGTACAGCGCCCTTGAGGTGATTTTTCACAAAAACGGCGCTCTACAAATTATCCAATTATTATTATTATTATTATTATTATTATTAGATTAATCGTGTTGACAAAGTAAACCAATGAAAATAACTGTATTATAAATCTTCGGTGTTGAACATCATAAGTCATTATCGTGATATTTGGCTTATTATGCCGTGTTTCGATACCTCCTGAGATACCTCTTAAATAGTAACATGCCATATAACTGGCTAAAGAAGGAGGTAGCGCAACACGGCATGATACCCCCAAAATAACACACGATAATAATTTTCGCAGTAAAAATGTCAATCGTGTCTTATTATAAGTCATTCATTTTAACAAAACCAGACATTCGTCTAAAACTTTAATTTTTGTTAAAATTGAAAAAACTGATATATTTTCCAAATTCGGGAAAAATAGGTACAAGTCTTTAAATGGGTACTTTGTTACGATATTTATCGATATCGACGATAAAATAAACTCATAATTGTTTATCGTGGAACATTTAATTGATAAACATCACACTTTTGACCATGATACAGGAATTAAAGTCCTATACACAAAAATGGAATAGGTTTATGACTTAACAATTTAAAAGCTTTGGAAATAAAAAAAAAATCGGTAAATTCAAAGGTTGAAATCAATAATAACCAATTAAATTTAACCTTCAACCTTATTTTATGTTCCCCGCTACTTCACTTATCCTACACTTCCCTCTCCCACCTCCCTCCCACAACTGACGCACTGTCCCACTCTAGTATTTTGTCTCTTTATTTCTTGACAATATGTTTTTTTTTGTTTTAAATATAGTGGTACAAATTAATTAAATGTTTTACATCAAATAAAGTTTTTATATTAAAAATACATATATAAAAACGTTTTACACCTTTTTGTAAGGCAAAGTTCGAGTTAAAAAGGCAGAGAAAACGCATTTAATCCGCAGTTTAACAATAATTTTTTTTATTTTTTTATTCATAGAACAAATAAAAGATATTTAATAATAAACAAGAAAAAAAACATAAACAAATGTATTTTTTTTAATATATGTAAAACAAATAATAGATAAGTAATATAACAAATTAGAAGAGGAGATAAAGAAGAAGAAAGAAAAAAGAAGAAAAAAAAAATAGAAAAAGGATATCTAACATTATGATTGAGTTCTATTATATAGAATTATTATATGTGATGATTGTATGAAGTTATTTATAGAGTTTTATAGAGTGTATTTACTTATTGTATTGTACTTCTGTATTTGACAGCACTATTTCTGAAACAGTCCTCATGATGGTACGGAGGTACCAAACCGGTAGACAATGAAAATATATCAATAAAGTGACTTAAAACCAAGCATTTTCTTTTAATTTATTATGACTAAAGATAATTACAGATTCAAGCAAAGACCAACCATAATTATTCATTTTCAGAAACTTCGACACTAAGACAAAAATAAAAATTTTCAAAAAATTTACACGCTATGGCATTGTGAATAATGCTTTCTGTGGCAGAGAAATAGTTTATTTATTTATTATTGAACGCTCGTGGGGATTTTGCATTCAATAATAGGTATGTGTCGGATATTAACAATCATCATACAGAAAAACATATCAGTACATACATTTTACAAACATAATACATAAACATATCAGGTATATCCCCGAATTCGCAAGCTCTCTTATGTTTTTCGAACTCTAAGAAATATACTTACTCCTATAACACTAAAAACGGTTTACTATGCTCTCTGCCAATCCCAGTTAGCATATGGCATCATAATTTGGGGCGGCTGTGCTCTTAATTTTATTGATCCTCTGCAAAAAGCCCAAAAAACGATTTTACGTGCTATCAACAAGCGACCAACAAGATATTCCTCCAATAGACTCTTCACAGAATATAATGTCTTAAACATACGGCAACTTCATCTAAAATTTACACTAACACATTTCATGTTCAAATACAAGAAAAAAACTCTCTTACATCACAGTTACACCACCAGAACAATAACCAAACGACACTACAATGTTCCTACACTATGCACCACATCAGCTCAAAGACATTTCATGTACCTAGCTCCTAAAATGTTTAACCTTCTCCCCGAGAACCTAAAATCCGAAACCCAACCCCATATCTTTAAAAAAAAATTATCAAAATGGATCCTTACATTCAGTAACGATGATGAGTAAAATTTGGTATTTTAATTGAATTGTAATATAATTAATACAACTTGTAACATAAATTAATTTAATGTGTTAATTAAATTACTAACTTAATTTGTTACAAAATATGTTACTTAAACTACTTAAATGAATTGCATAAGTTTATAACTGTACACTGTACCTACACAATCTGTAAACTTCATCCACCATAACACAGGGACATCCCTAGCATGGCGGATGAATTAACACAATTTTTTGTTCATTGTATAAACTTCTTTTAATAAATAAATAAAATTAAAATAAATAAATATTCACAATTAATTATTTTTGATGCCGAATGCAGGGTGGAGTGAAGTTTTGAGAACATCAAAAAGTCCGTTCATTGGTAGCTCGGTGAAATCGCGCTAGTGGCGAATGTTACGAATCATGAATTTATTTTAAATTAAATTTAAAAAAAAACTAATTGGAGATCTTCGAATCAAATACAAAAAAACAATATATAATTTGGTAATGCTTTCTTCTCTTTAAACATATTGTATTAATGAATTTACGTATATTTCATTGATAAAACATACAGCCAAAATGTCAAGGCTTCCATTGTTAATGGGGTAATTGATTTATAATAATAATTGATGGCCATAAAAATAATTAGTAAGTGATCCGACATCCTAAACACGAATGAAACGCGTGGGAAAATGACAAAAGGATATTCATAGCACGGATACAGGTTTGTAAAAAGGATTTCAGTTTCATTTTCATAGTGGTTGTTTCAAGTTTTAAGGAACAGAAGAGTTCCAAGTTCCAGTCACTCAAGCGAAACTTTTGATTGACAAAGTGGAAAATAATCAATGTTTGACTGTTAATTATTTGAATTTCTGTAAGAGGAGTGCTTAACATATTACATATATTCATGGTAGTCACACTGTTATCTTGTAGGTAATAAATTGAATATTTGAATACATCAATCATTTCAGTAGTCAAGTTAGTAGCAACTAAGTGCTTAAGTATGTTTATCTCAATACCGTCCACGTGTGGACATTGATTTTTATTGGTAAGTGGTATTTTTTCGTTTAGATACTTAGTAGCCACTAAATTACTCTGCTAAACACTGCCCTCGTGTAAATAACCATTTCTTCAAAAATAATAAAATGTATTTATTCAATCGACTTTCAGTCAGACTTTCAAATAATCAGTGTTCAGATAGTTATCCAAAAGGAGTGTGAGTTGAATATACATAGTTAAATAAATAACAATTAATTTCGGTCAAATACAAAAGTTACAAATTCGCAACACCGCTGATTAATGATTGCAATGATAATATTTATAATATCAGTCATCAATCGCTAGAAGAAAAAAACGTGGGTAACAACCTACCAAAGTGTGGTTTTCACAGATCATTATGACTGTAACAATTTTAAAAGTTCCTGCTTAAAAAAGTCGTGAATATTTGATTAAAAGATAAACTCTCGAAGGTTTATTTACGGATGCACTTGAATGAAGTTTTTTATACCTACATCAAATATTATAAGTAGGTCCAAATATGAAACACATATTAATCAATTGATGTTTTCAAGTACAATAAGGGGTGCGGCACATTTTTTTCATATTTTAAGAATATCGTCGCAGATATATTGACTGCGAATCAATGTACTGTAATAAAAAATAGGTTTTTTTAACATTACACAATTATGGGAATAGCTTGGTGAACAGTGGACAATGGGAAGGAATCTGACTTACCTTAACCCTCACACAGCACGTTATGGTGAGATTCAATATACTTTATATTATTTTGTTGAAATGTTTTGTTTTTAGATGCTAGCTAAACTCTTAAATTTAATAAAACTGAATACTGCATGCATGCGTATACGTTTGTGTATGTATGTTATGTTTGTGTGTATGTGTTTATAGGATAAATATGTTTTTATATGCTAATTGTGTATTAATATGTTCATGCACGCATATTTATGTACCCGTCTCAGAACAGACATCGTCTAGTGAGACGGGTTACAGACTTTTCTTGTATTATATTGTTACTGTAATAAACGCCCGGGTTGCCGGCAATTAAAAAAAAAAAATATATATATATATATATATATATAATGGCACCGGGGAATCAATGCACAAGTTTCCGTAAGAAACGATATTTAAGTCACCGAGATACCATAGGAGGTGATAATTACATGGATTGCTTCAATAGACACCAATAAAACACACTGAGACACCACTAGATTTGTGATCATTGCACGGAGGCAATAAGATAATCGATATTAAAGAACTGAGAGATCAGTAAAGTTGATCATTGCTCGTGTTACTTTAAAAGACTGTTGTTTCTTGGAGTTATTGTTCCAAAATGTCACGTTTGTGTACTATTGGTAAACATTGTCAGATAAGACAGGTATGGAAATTAAATTGGACGGAGGAAGGTAGATGTACATAGTTGCGTCAACAAAGAGAAATAATTTATTTTCACAATGTTCACCTCAAATCTATACCCGTATAAAAAGAGAGTTTGTGAGTGAGATTGATTTTATTTATTTATTTACGGACAATAGATATATAGAAAATAACCAAGTCAAAGCATGAAGAAGGATTTAAATGGCTTTAAAAATTAGACATTGCGTATCGACTGCTGAAAGTCATTTAGGCTTATACCAAAAATTGCAATGCTTTGACTTGCGTTGATAAGTCTCGACATTCTGCACAAAGGAAATGGTATCCATAATTAGGAGAATGTTGATTGAGGAACAGCAATTCATTATTTCGGAGTCTACGGGAAGGGATGTTGAACTAAATGAGTTGTAACAAAGTAGGTGGGTCAGTAATACTGTTGATAATTTTGAAAATGCATATTAGATCAGTCTTTTCTTTGTTTTTCTAAAGAAGAAATGCTTAAAGTTTGTTTAATTTCACCTTACGTGTTTTCGCCTCTTTTGAGTCCTAACCTCCAAGCAATTACTTGTAGGAAGCGATGTTATACGGATTCGATATGACAAATATAGACAGCATAGAAAGGAGACCAAATGGCATTAGCATATTCAAGGTGAGGGCGAACTAGCGAACAGTAGAGTTTTAAGTGTAATTATATGTTTGAAGCCAAAGTTAGTACTTACATATTTGAAGTCAGTTATTTTAAATATATCTACGATTTTACTCCGAGAATGATGAAATTTTACACACTTGATTTTCAAAACAGGAAGAAGATGACAAAAAATTTACATACACAAACGCACACTTTACCAAAATCTGCTCTCTAAAGAAGGAGAAAGTATAACACGATATAATGACCTAAAAAATAATCACAATTTATAGATAGTGAAGTCGCTGATAGTTTAATAATTGAAAGGTTTTGCGAAAGGACAAGATGCGAGATTGCTCCAATTCTTGGAACGTTTTTTATTTGAAAAAAATCATATTTTGAATTTAAAAAATGGTTGCGTACGCCTTCCAGGTATTAATCATCTCAACTTCATCTTATTTGATTGCTCCAATTTAAATGCCAGAGGTTTTACGAAATGAATAAGTAGCTCTGTGGTCCGCGGTCCCCCAAATGTCAAGGTCCGCATTATCCACTCATGAGAAATGGCTCTCCCACTCGTAACCGAATTCTAATGTGAACACTGTATGTAACATCACGAAGAATTGAATCATAAAGAGACGTAACACTGCATTTTGATAACTTGCATCTTCGGATTTTTTTTTTAAAATAAAGAAATGGTTTTTATTAAGTCATTCTTTCAAAAATTGATGTTTTTTGTAATCATGGGCGTTTGACTAATGTATAGTTTTAGTAAAAGTTTATGATTTTTTTTTATCTGAATTTATCCAACCACAATGCATGTATTGTTAAACTACATAAACTCCCTATTTCATAACTTGTGAGAAAGACGTCAATTTTTCCACTTACTATGGAGAGGACAAACTCAAGAGCGTTTTGACAAAAACTGAGAACGAGCTAAGGGAATAGATGATATAATATTATATGTTATTACAAGATGGAAAGACTAATGAATGGACTAAAACCAAGACAGTAGGTATAGCCTCTGTCAAAATGTCCAAACTTTGAAGACTATCATAAGTATAGGCACGAAGCACGACTAATGGTGGAAGGTGTAAATCAAACTTCATAGAGGTCTTTGGTTGAGAAAGAGTGTGGGATTAGAAACAATAGATGAGTCTTTATATAGAGTAGCGCAATCCCGTTCCGCCTCTTTCTACGACACACCATCGTTCAAGAGATTAGTCCGCCATACTAGTAGTTTTATATCGGTGTTATCTATCATTAAACTACCCTAAGATAATAACAGAAATATTTCTAAGTTGCATACGTCTCACACTTCACACATATACCTAAATAACATTGGCGCAGCCGGTAGGAGACCCCCTAAGAGGAGAGAGAAAACAGAGATCCCTACGAATGCGGACATGAAAATGACTCACAACTATAAAAAAACGCTAAATTTAGGAGTGCCACAGGGAATCGGCGAAACTATTAATATATTTTTTGATATCTATATTTCAAACTGGACGACAGTCAGCTGAAAAACAAGATTAAGAAAGTCAAAGGTTTAAATTTATTTGATTGAGTGTCTGCGAGTGTGAGAACGTTCCGTAATTTTGGTAATGGAGGGGTTCAATGATTTACCATTGAATTATTCTGAATCCAATTCACATGCAAATGTTAATTTTTTTGGCAATGAAGGGGTTTTAGGATTACACAATGTAATGTTGGTCTGATTCACGAGCAAATGTTAAATATTTTGATCGCCGGTCTACTGCCTACTGCCTACTGTTGTTGCGAAAATAAAGCGTGAGATTTCCGCTCCAAGATTGCATAAATCTGAATAAAGTTGAATCCTACTTGTTTTATGGATAACAAGAAATTTACGAACCGAAATGAATCCAGGCTGTTGGCTGTTAATGTATTAGGCATAGTGAAGCAAAATTAAGTGATGTAACAAAAAACTTAACAGAACTTTTGTAAAAACTGTTGTCTATTCAACATTTACAATCACAAATAAATATTGGTTTTGAGATTTTGTTTTTAATTTTTAGATAACTTAACATAATATAATTCTTGTGGAAAATTGTGTATGTCTTTTACTGCTGTGAGTTCATTCATTGACCAATTGTAAAGAAATATACAATAATCTAAATTGTGTTATTTATAAAACGCTTACAATTTCATTCTAGGTTTTTATGGAGGCATTGACGTAATATTTTGCGAAAGCCGCCCTTTATTTATTTATATATTTTAGAAGCAAATAGATAGATAGCTTAAAATAAGTGGTGAACATAAGAGTACACAACTGCTTACTTGGCAGCCACCTCTGGTCTGGAGCTCCAAAATACTTTAAAAAATACCCTCGACTCTGTGCAGAAATGGGCGGTCCATTTGATAGATACTCCCACCTTAACCACCTTTGCAATCTTCAGAGCACAGGCGTCGGGTGGGAATGCTATCCCTGTTCTACCGATATTTCAATGGAAGATGCTCTTAGGAACTAGCCTCATTGATCCCTTCGGCACCGGTGCATAGTCGGGAGACACGCCAAACGCGTTCCCAACATATGTACACGGTTGACATTTGTCACATGAGAACGGGTCGCTTCTTCGACTCGTTCTTGAGTTCAACAGCTCGGCTGTGGAACGACCTGCCGGCCTCTGTATTTCCTCCTTCCTACAACAAGGGTCTCTTCAAGACCAATGTTCATTCCTTCCTATCCTCAAAAAAACCCTCCACACAGCATCTCAGATGACATAGGCCCTGAGGGAAATTATTTTCCTGAGGGCCTCCTGTGTGGAGTTAATGTAAAAAAAGAACAATTTACAAAATTTTAGAAATAATTACAAGGATCGGTACCAATGACACGTCTCTATGAAATATGTGGCGAGTGACTAAATTCATTTTACTGGGCGGCGTTATATTACATGCTAGGGAATGATTTGAGGTAAAAAATAAGATAAACGAGATTATATCTATACATTATATAAAAAAATGTTGCGCCTAAGAGTAATTGAACGTAAACTTGTGAGAGTAAATATGTGTCTGAATTGTGTTAAGTAGTGGAACGTTGTGAGTGCTCATTGATTAAGTTACTAGTATTGTTTTTCTTAAATATATGCACGTCAAAGAAACTGCTATTGCTTTCCTTACGGTTCGGATCCTTTTCTGAACAATGGTTTTTAAGCCTCATGTATCATTCTAGACGAGTCCTCGTTTAATCTCTCAGATGGATAGATTCTACACATTGTGTGATCCGATCTTCCAAGGACCCGGCTCTACCTTGGATGCTTCCTCTGATTAATATTCGATTGTTCAAGTTATTTCCGGGTTCAAAACATTTGGAATGTTGATTTCCTAAGTACAATGTAACCTCAATTAAATTGCTTCATTGTCTCCGAAAGTTTGATAATGAATATAGTGAAAATGCTCATGATTTATTGGCATCTAAATCTAAAGTGAATATTATGATCGCATCTGCAGTTTCCATTGTTTTAAGTTAGAGAGATTGGAGATTAATTATTCTAAGAATGATTTCTGAGCAGGAGCCTTCGTTCAATATGAAGGTTTGCTAAGATTAACCTAGGTTTTAGGCAACAATCCAAGTCACGGGAAGCGGGTAAGAGTACCACCGCCCCGGGAACCATTAATTGGATAACCACCGCCTCTGTCATTGGTCCCTCCAAGTGGTTTGCTACGTTTGGTGACTTAGCAGGGATGCCCAAGTACATAGGTTTGTGTAGGTCTTGGCGGGGGACGCATTTGTCCACCGACTGCATGGAGTGTCGGATCGGGAGACACTAGTTGAGGGAGTCCTTTCGACCTTTCCAGCCGGACTCTCTCAACCCATTGACTTGCACCGCAGTGGGAGGAATGGATGCACATGTCCGTAATTCAGACCCCCAGGTACCTATCATACCTAGGATACCTCACACCTTTTTCCTTACTAGAACCTCCCCTCTTACCTTTTCCTAAAAGGACCCTCCATACATCCCTAAAGGTGAAATACCCAATGAACCAATCTTTACACATTATCAGAAAGAAAATAGAAATAGAACACCAATCATGATTTCTTCTAATTACTGCAAAATACACGGCTTATTATCTAAGCTGGTAAGAGCCAAAAAATATTTGTCAATTTCCAAACAAATGTGGGAAATTCAGGCTCTGCTGAACTTGGGTTAAGAAATCTGAAGAGTCGTTCATCTTGTGTGCGTTTGCATCAGTCCGTGATTAATTTCATACCACATGTAATACTTACATGATTAATATTATTATGTTGTTTGTAATGTTTACATTGCATGGTTTTTTAATGACCTCTTTACGCGATGGTAACTAATCGTTTACGCCTCTTGTTCCGTTATTTAAAACCGTAACTTTTTTGCGAGGTAATTACAACTGTACACGAAATTCTTTTTGATGGATATGGTACCTAGAATTTCCTGGAAATCAGTAAGAATGAAGAAATTATTGTAAATGTGTAATCTGGAATTATAATATACAAACCAAAAGTAAGTAAAATATATAAGGAACATAAAAAGATAAATGATAACGATTTGTGAAGAATATGCTGCTGAATATACTGGTCTACAGCCCAACTAAATCTGTGTTGCTAGTATTCAAGTCAGGCGCAGGCACCATAAAAATAATACCCGTCAGCCTAAACGATACAAAATAGCTGAAAAATTCGAGGTCGAATACTTAGGACACATCGTAACAGCGGACCTCAACGATGACTCGGATATTGAGCGACAGAGAAGATCACTGTGCATTAGGGCAAATATAATTTCTCGAAGGTTCAACAAGAGCAGACCAGGTGCAAAAGACAACTTTTTAACACGTACTGTACGAGCATATATACCTCGAAACTGTGGACGAACTTTAACAAAGCATCACTAAAAAGAATGGAAGTACAGTACAACAATTCATATCGAACGCTTTTTGGGTTGTCCTGGTACTGCAGTGCCACCGAGATGTTTGAAGAAGGGCACGTTCCCGGATTCAGAGCATTAATGACAAAACCGATCACCAACTTCAGAATGCGACTAGCCTCGAGCGAAAACAGTTTTGTGATGGCAGCATTCCACTTCTGACACTTCCCATCTACAACCGATGGAGCCACTTCATGATGACATAGATTTAAAACTTATTTGTTTTTGGGGTGTTATGCCGTGTTGCGCTACCTCCTTCTTTAGCTAACGTTTCGGACAGCGTTACAGTATCCGAAAGGTTGGCTAAAGAAGGTGGTAGCGCAACACGGCCTAACACCCCAAAAACAAATAACGAAAATACTTTTGGCCTTGAAGATCTAAAAACTTATCAAAAAGTTGACTTCTTCAAATTCTCTCCTTTCATTTTTGTATTATTATTTTCTTTTATCATGTATTTTTTCTTTTCATCTTGCAATATTTTACTTGATTTATATATGTATAATATGGAACTCGTGGGACTGCACCACCCTCCCCGAGAACTGGAATAAACGATAAATAAATAAAAAAAATAACGCTTTAGGTTAGCCTGAGGGGAAACACATTCATTTATTGCACCAAGATTTTTCACCACCCTTTAGAAGTTTAAACACAGATTATGACTACGCTAGTATCATCCCCGTCACACTAGGTTGACGCTTAAGACAAAAGTCATATTTATGTCGAAACATAATTTTAGATACCTGCTGTTGAAAATCATTGAGTGAAAATTGGATGGATAAAACAAATAACGGTTTTAATTAAAGTTTTAATCTCTTCATCTGAAATACGATTTGCTCTGTGTACAGATGATGTTATAGATAAATTAAACCTTATTTAGATACGCCACTTAAAAGGGAAATAAAAACATTACCCAGCAACGGTAAAACGAAAGTTAATTTGATAGACAGGACTCTCATTATATCAATTATATTTTTTTACATTATGAGCACTGAGTTGATTCGACGCAATCTTTTCGAAAAAATAATGCAGCTGCACAAGGAAACGATAATTCTTTGCATTTTCCACCAATCCGCCCTTCACTTCCATTGTCTCGTGCGATTAAAACTACAAGAAGCCTTCAATAAAGTTATTTGAAAAAGTCTTTATAAAAGCAATCGGTATTGTGTGTAGTAGTATTAAAATGTTGTTCTACATTTAATGACTAGGTTTCAAAATCTTTAGTAGTAACATGCTTTGATTGGATACGATTTTAGTTTCTCACGGCCAACAGTGTAAAGATAATTGGCTTTTGGGTTTTCAGTTGTGTTGCGCTTCCTCCTTCATCTTGTCTTGTTGCCGACAGCCTTGCATGTCCATCATCAGGGAAGATGTGAAGTGTAGACGTTTATTATTTGTATGTGTTTATTTTTGATACAATTTTAAATTCAATCCTCGGCTAGCCATCATTCCAACAACTGGTAAACAAAAAGTTTTGAGTATTTTTTAAATAATTTTTTTAATGTGTTTTTTTACGTCCATGGCGCTTTTACGTAACTCTTGAGTAAATACTATGAACTAAAAATCTAATCAAAAAAAGGAAAAAAGAACTTAAAAAAGAATTAGTAGGAAAAGAAATAAAAATAATGGTGAAAGAGGGGGGGAGTGGGTACTTTTGTGAAAATATTCTTTACATTGAGAAATTCACCACTACCGCACAAAATCTCGAAAAAAAAACTTATGGAAAAAATGCACGCCACCAATTTTATTTTGGAGGCGTTCATTAAACACAATTTGGGAAGCGGTAATGGGTACCATATATTGGATAACCAACACCTCTGCAATAGGTCACCCTAAGTGGTTCTTAGTTTGGTGACTTAGCAGGGGTGCCCGGGGTCGTGGGGTGAGGTTTGTCTCCATCCCTCTTACCTTTTTCCTTCCCAGAACTTTCTCTCCTTCCTTTCCTTTAAAGACTCCTCCACACAGCATCCCTAAAGATGACACAGGCCCTGAGGAAAATTGTTTTTCTCTGGGCCTTTTGTGCGTAGCTACTGTAAAAAGAAATCTTGTGGTAATCAGGTTTTCTATAACTTTCATTTGGCTTTTATCGACGTAAGATGCATTGAAGGCGTTTTAATTACGAAAACCCAATTTCGGTGATCTTAGACCTTTAATATCTCGAATTGACCTGACGATATTTTAATCAAAAGGTACGCGTAAACAAACATTCAGATTTCTTGGAATTATTCCCACCGTTCGGCCTTTTTTTATCTAATTTAACTGGGCTAACGTGTTCATGTTGATTCCATAACAGTTGATCCCCCGACATACCTACATACTATACGCAGACGGTTTAGGCAAAATACGGTATACCTATCTACAACACAAACAAAACAATGTGTCCCCGAAGGGGTATGAGGGACAATACACCGGCGAATAACAATAACAAGTATGAAACATATTTTCATTCAAAAGCGTCAAGGATAAAACTACTTGTTTATAATATTTCTATTTTTGTTATTGATAATTCATGACGTGATTCAATTACAGTAATAAATTTAAGTCTTCAGTCTTAATTTTTGTCTTCAGACTGGGATAAATATTTCTTGGACTACGGTCTATATACAAGGATTTTATTCAATTTAGGTGGAATTTCCTATGTCGATGTCGCGTTTAACGACTGAAATTCTACTATGCCCAAAACAGAAAGTACAAAAAAACTTATTGTAAAAATTATTTTGATATCCCTACCAACGTATCATTAAGTCACTTTTACTTCGATTTTAGGTGTGAAATGGGTAAATAATTCATAAAAAAATCAAATTTAATAATAATTATAATTTTGGGCGTCCAATTGTCGGGGAATTAACTGTCCGCTCACCATTTATGCTGTTAGTTAAATCATTTATCGAAACACCTATTGGCGTTGTGAATATTACAAATTCAAATTTAGCAGTCACATTCCGTTACTTAAGTATAACAAAATAAAAAATAAAATAATAATAGCATGGTACTATTGGATAGTTATTAATAATAAACAGTGTAGGTTTACACAAAAGCAGCGAGGTACAAGCTTTAACATATAATTATTTTATTACTATTCGCTGGCAATACGAGCACAGGACCTACGAGTAACGTACATGTGTAGGCACTTAATGTTAACCCTTAATTAATATAATTGGTATGTTGATTGAGTAGAAGGGTAAGAAAATTATACCAAAAGCATTAAACGTAACCAGTGAATTCATAAACTAGTTTTATTCATTTAATTAAATAACAAACTATTACATTTTACATCACTATTGAAAAAAAAAAAATATTTCAACAGTATAATAATGAATTTATTCTTAGTATCCAGATGACGAAACCGTTTTGAAATATATTGATAATTTTAAGTAAATAGTGGTGTAAAAAAAGTTGTTTAGTTAAATGGCGATTTTGCTATTATTGAAGTTATCGTATTCAGTTTGCCACAGTATTTACCAATCTATATTAATATTATAAATGCAAAACTGCGTGTGTTTGTTTGTTGCGCTTTCACGCATAAACCACTAAACCGATTTAAAAAAATTCTTTCACCAATAGAAAGCTACATTATATGCAAGTAATATAGGCTATATACATATATTGATAAGCTCTGGCGTTATGAAATTATAAATATTCATATATTATATTTATTACGTTTTCTGTCCCTAACAAAAGCGAGTTATTGTTATTGTGAGAAGAAAAGCAAAACAAGTCGTTGCCATGGAAACGATGTTGATATATTTGAGGGAAATTTTATTTCAGGCGTCGTAGTTAATATCTATCTCTAAAAATAAATCACCGAATTGTATGTACGTGCGTAACTTCCGAACGACTACGTGGAAGGGGAATGGGACAAATGGGAAAAGACACGCAGGGAGAAACAATTTTTTTATCAAATGGCATAGCAACGCATGCCGGGTACCAGCTAGTTATCTATAATCCTTGATACATTGCCTACGGTTACAAATAAATAGTTTATATTTTATATATACGTACACAGCCATTTACATTACACTGAATAGAATATTTACATTGATTGTATTATTGATTGTATAGGTAATATTCATTAGAGCGATCCGGCATGATAAGGTAACTGTATTGAATTCAATGTATTCTTGCAGGGCAAAGTAATCCCACAATACAAATCTGGAGGTAACCTTTCGACCTATTAGTACACTTAAGTCCATATTTGAAATAACTGTAATTGCCATTTATTGTTTTTGTCCTTTTTTGGATTTAGTGTACCTAACCAGAAAACTAGTTTTATTGGAGAATAATTGTAATTATTGATTGTGAAACGGCAGAAGGGAATAAAGTGGATTAATTTAATATAAAGTGATGTCGTTAAAAACCATAACTTTTAGAATAACGTAAAATATTCTAATAACGAACGTTTTTGCTCGGAGATTGCCTTATTATTATTATCAAGTACTCCTCTTAAGGACTTTAATGATAATTTCAGAATTCAGGGATTTTCTTTTTAAATCAAGCAAATGTAGAAATTAAGAAGGTTAAATAATATTACAAAGTTTGTCCTCACGTATGTGAAACAAACTCTGTCGTATGAGGTATAGTATGTATTATGTATTAAAAAGTAAGTGAGTAATTATAACTTTAAGTAAATATTTTCAAAATTTATAAAATACTTAGTTTTTACCACTTTTATTGTTGACAAAACCAACATGTTTCGTGAGCTATGCTGAACGATCGAACTATAAAAATTAATAGGATAACATTTGGTAACTTCTCATCGTTCCCCGGGACAATTGCAGATCGCTAACGTACAAAAAACAGTTGTCGAATATTTTAAGAACACTAAGTCATTGTAAACTTTTACTTATTCGTTGGCAATCTGCAGTCATGGTAGGGAACGACGATAAGTTACCGAAAGTTATCCCATCAATCCTTATCGATCGACCGTGCTAGGGGGCCAGGACGTCTGGATGTGCATTTTCGAAGCGATGGGTTGTTGATCCGAATAAAACTTTTTTTTACATGAGCTCCACGCAGGAGGCCCTGAGGGAAATTATTTCCCTCAGGGCCTATGTCATCTTTGGGGATGCCGTGTGGAGGGTTTTTTAAAGAAAAGAAGGGAAGGAGAGTTCTGAGAACGAAAAGGGTTTAAGGGGTGGGTAAGAATCTGGGGTTCAGTGTGTCCTGGTCATCCGCCTCCAAGACCTAGACAAACCTCACCCCATGAACCCGGGCACCCCTGCTAAATCACCAAAAGCAGCGAACCACTTGGGGTGACCTATGGCAGAAAACATGGCGAAGATAAGTAGCAAAATACATATAGCTTGCGTAAAAATGATGGTTGTGACGTTTTTAGTTTTTGCGTTGTTAAAATTCTGCCTTATTGAAATTTAATTTCAAATAATATTTAAGTGAGCTGTACAAATGTATGGGTTGGAGAAAAAAACAATGTTCTTGCCAATTAATCATTAGTTTGATAGTTGTTTAATCGGGATCAAAAATAAATCTTAATCGTTCCTATATATATTA
The DNA here is from genome assembly GCA_936435175.1 of Glyphotaelius pellucidus. Classification (NCBI taxonomy): domain Eukaryota; kingdom Metazoa; phylum Arthropoda; class Insecta; order Trichoptera; family Limnephilidae; genus Glyphotaelius; species Glyphotaelius pellucidus. The sequence goes on from OW386537.1 coordinate 2,270,335, forward strand.
ATCAAATTGATACAGTCATCAATCACACTGACACAAGGAGAGCTACCTGCAATCTTGATATTCGATTTAAATTTAGGTCGTATATTATAACAAATATTAATCTGCTAATTATCTCAGGTGTTAATTAAGTTTCCATGGTTACGCCTTGAGCCGGGAGATTTTTTGTTAATTTCCTCTTTGAAGGTTATTCCAGGTTCAAATCGTTAGCTGAATAATTTGAGAGAAATCCCACGCCGGGCCACAAGGAAGTTTCTTTTTGCATTGTCAGGCATGCATGGATGCTTCCTACTCAGATAAAGATAAAAAATCTGATGAAATAAAGTATATGAGAGATTAAGTAATAGTTCTCATGGGTCTAATTCAAAGCCCGCTCTAAATAGTTATAAAATATTAAATGAAACTTTATTTACATCACTTCTTAATAAAAAAATTATCAATGTGTTTCAAAACCAATGGTTTCTTCATCAGGATATAAAGTACCTACAATAAAAATTTTTTTTTTTTTTTCTTGTTTATTCTAGATCAGTGCTTCCCAAAGTGGTCCGTACGGTCCCCCAGGGGTCCCCTGGATCATTTAGGGGGTCTGTGGAAAATTAAAATTGAGTTGGGGGTCCCTGAACAACGTCAAGGGGTCCGCGCAAGGTTTTCCGGCATTTATTGCAAAATAGAGATGAAGATTTGTTTGCTTATTGTCAATACTTAACGGCGCTTAACGGGAAGGAAGGAGGGGGGGGGGGGGTGCGGGCCAAAAGAGTTTGGGAACCATTGTTCTAGATGCGAAACTGCGTGTGCTTGTTTGTGGCGCTTTCACGCATAAACCACTAAACCGATTTAAAAATTCTTTCATCAATAGAAAGCTACATTATATGCGAGTAATAAAGGATATACATAATGATAAGCTCTGACCTTATGAAATTATAAATATTAATTATAAATTACGCGAGAATAGACAAATAAGAATACATTGACAAAAACAATTACAATAAGCAGCAGTAGAAGGAAATGAATTAGTTATTTTTGAAAAAAAATGGTGATTTAAATAAAATTACCATGAAATTATAAATATTGTTTTATTTACTTAATCAAAACTTTTTAAAATTAAAACAACAAAGTCAAGGAACAATCTGTTGCCTAATAAACAAAAACCAAATTAAATAGAAACAAAAAAAGTCAAATAATTTTAGGATATTGCCATTAAAAAAAAGTATAAAGAATACTTATTTAACTATTAAAATTTCATCTAATTTCCAAAAATTTAATTTTTTTTAATTGCAATGTCATTGTATTTATGCACGCAAAATGTGTCCCTTTATTTATGTCATTTATATATCTATACTAATATTATAAAGAGGAAGGATTTGATTGTTTGTTTGTTTGTTTGTTTGTTTGCATCGAATAGGCTCCGAAACTACTGAACCGATTTGAAAAATTCTTTCACTGTTGGGAAGCTACACTATTCCCGGGTAACATAGGCTATATTATAATTTTAAAAAAATTAGCAATTCTTACTAAAACTCCAATAATGTAACCCAAGGTGTAAAAAAATTACCTAAAATATTCTTTACATCGCGTGCGCTGCGAAAACCATTGATGATAGAATAAAATAATGTAGTACGATTTTGCAGAACACATCATTATCTACAAAAAATGTCGCGACAGCATATGTCTAACTATTATAGTTATGCCACAATAAGTGTTCTTTTATTTTAAAAATTTAATTGAAATGCCGCCGCTAGAAAAGACTCTTTATTTGTATCTTTGTATTAATTTTTATCAAAATAAATTATTTTTATAGACTGCTTCAATGCCTTTATATTACTTTTTGAATTATTCAATTCGGACATCCCATCTGAAAGATATAACGAGTTTAAAATTGTAAGTATTATACGATGTAAGCGTCACTGGGGTACGGACCGTACGAGAGGACACCAACAAACAATCAAATCTTTCCTATCTTATATATAAAAATTAAAATTTGTTTGTTCGTATTTTATGCGCTGCCATACCGTTCATCCGATTGCGATGAAACTTTGGTGATTTGTTGTGCGCACGCCCGCAAAGGATAAAGGCAAGTTCTTGCGTTATTAAATTTGAATTAATGAAAATGTGCTTATTACATATATTTTAGCGGCAAGGAGGAAAGGCAGGGGGGAGGGGGAGGTGGGATACGTGGGTGGGAAAACGAGGGATGGGAAGGCGGGGAAGGTAGAAGGGAAACGTGAAAGGGGAAGGGGACTCGGGAGATGAACGGGGACGCACGGGAAAGGACATTCAAGGAGAATCAATTGATTTCTTTGCATTGCAACGCAAGCCGTGCTTTGTGCTTTGAGTTTTAGCTTTAAGCTTTGAATTTTAAGCTTTGAGCTTTGATTTTTGAGCTCTAAGCTTTGAACTTTATGCATTCAACGTTAAGCTTTACGTGTTGTTTAAGCTTTGAACTTTAAGATTTGATATTGAATTTTAAGTATTGAGCTGTGTGCTTTGAGATTTGTGTTTTGAGCTTTAACTTTAAGCTTTGAGCTTTGAGCTTTAAGCTTTGTGCTTTGAGATTTGTGTACTGAGCTTTAACTTTGAGCTTTGAGCTTTATTTTTAAGCTTTGTGCTTTGAGTTTTAAGCAGTTTAGAGCTTTGATATTAAGCTTAAACTTTGGCCTTTAAACTTTGAACCTTGCTTAAAGCTTGAGCTTTAAGATTGAGCTTTAAGCTTTAAGTTTAATGTTTGAGCGTTATGTTTTCGGCTTTAAGCTTTGAGCTTTGCGCAAAGCACGAGGCTTAGTGCTAAAAGCTTAAAGCTTAAAACTCAAAGCTTTAAGCTGAAAGCTCAAAGCTTGAAACTCAAGGCTTTAATCTTAAAGTCAAAGCTAAAAGCTCAAAGCTTAAATCTCAAAGCCTTAAGCTCAAAGCTTTAAGCTCAAGGCTTTAATCACAAAACTTAAAGCTTAAAGCTCAAAACTTAAAGCTAAAAGCTCAGCTTAAAGTTCAAAGCTCAAAGCTTGAAGCTCAAAGCTTAAAGCTCAAAACTTAAAGCTCATAGCTTAAATCTCAAAGTTTTAAGCTCAAAACTTTAAGCTCAAGGCTTTAAGCTCAAAGCTTTAAGCTCAAAGCTTTAAGCTGAAAGCTCAAAGCTTGAAACTCAAGGCTTTAATCTTAAAGTCAAAGCTAAAAGCTCAAAGCTTAAATCTCAAAGCCTCAAGCTCAAAGCTTGAAGCTCAAGGCTTTAAATCTCAATGCTTAAAGCTCAAAACTTTAAGCTCAAGGCTTTGAGCTCAAAGTTTTAAGCTCAAGGCTTTAATCACAAAACTTAAAGCTCAAAGCTTTAAGCTGAAGGCTTTGATCTCTAAGCTTAAAGCTCTAAACTTAAAGCTCAGGCATAGTGCTCAAAGCTTATGGCTCAAAGCTTAAAGCTCAAAGTTTTAAGCTCAAAGCTTGAAGTTCAAAGCTTGAAGTTCAAAGCCTTAATCTCAATGCTTAAAGCTCAAAACTTAAATTCAAAGCTTAAAGCTCAAAGCTCGAAGCTCAAAGCTTAAAGCTCAAAGCTCGAAGCTCAAGGCTTAAAGCTCAAGGCTTAAATCACAAAGCTTTAAGCTCAAAACTTGAAGCTCAAAGCTTAAATATCAAAGTTTGAAGCTCAAAGCTTAAAGCCCAAAGCTTAAGGTTAAAGCTCAAAGCTTTACCCTTTAAGCTTTGAGATTCAAGCTTTGCGCTTTAAAATTTTTAAAGCTCAAAGCTGAACCCTTCAAAAATTTTAAAGCGCAAAGCTTGAATCTCAAAGCTTAAAGCTCAAAGCTTAACCCCTCAAAAATTTAACGTATTTTGTCAAAAGGTATAAATGTTTCGATATATATCGACTTTGCAATAAAAATTCAAATAAATGTAATATTTGTAAACGTATCCAAAAACTAAATACTGGTTTTGAAAGGTGGTGAAATACGCTTAAATATATGGTATTATTAGAAATTACAAAAAAAAAATTAAAATCAAATTTTTTTAATGTTTTCTTTAAAAAAAAATAAAAATGCTCAACTGACATTTTTGATATTAAAATTACTGATCTATAGAAAATGTGTTTGTTTCTGTCTATGTGTGTGAGATGTTTTGCGTTGCTAAACCGTTCATCCGATTGCAATAAAACTTTGAGGATTTGATGTGTGCAAGCCCGCGATGGTTTCTATACGTGTATAGTGAGTTCTGGCATCATCTGGGACGAATGGGAAAGGGTTAGTAGAGCGAATTTTTTTCTTTATTGAGTGGCATAGCATATGCCGGGAACTCGCTATTGTATTTAAATGCCTGTGTCAGAATTTGGTAAAATTGAATTATGTAATAGAAAGTACCTACCCTAAAACTCTAAATCTATACTAATATTATGAATGCGAAACTGCGTGTGTTTGTTTGTTACGCTTTCACGCATAAACTAATAAACCGATCTTAGAATTTTTTTCACCAATAGAAAGCTACATTATATGCGAGTAATATAGGCTATAAATAATGGTAAGTTCTGGCGTTACGAAATTATAAATATTAATATATTATATGTATTTTACGTTTTCTGTCGAAAATGGCGAGTTATTGCTAACGTCAAAAGAAAAGCAAAACAAATCGTTGCCGTGAAAACCATATTGATATATATATTTTTTAATTCGGGCATCGTAGTTACTATTTATCTCTAAAAAATGAATCGCCGAAATGTATTTACGCGCATGACTTACGAACGACTGCACCTAATTGGATTTTACTACTGGTGAGCTCTGGCATTATGAAATATGCAAAAGGTGGCATTCGAGCTGTTTGAAAACTGAATGTACCGGGAAAGAATGCATGAAATGCGGGAGGGGGACTCGGGTAGGGGGTTCGCGGGAGGGGGAGGAGGGAAACCCGGGAGGGGGGGGTGGAATCTGGGAGGGGGAACCTAGGAGGGGGGAGGGGAGCTTGGGAGGGGGGTTCGCGGGACGGGGAAAGGGGTAGTGGAGTGGGGGGAGGGAAGGTGGAAGAGGCGGAGTGGGAACGCGAGAGGGGAAGATGACGCGGGAGAGGAAGGGGAGGCGGAAGGGGAACGGGACGAATGGGAAAGAACACGCAGGAGAAAACAATTTATTTATTAAATGGCATGGCAACGCATGCCGGGTACCAGCTAGTTACAACTAAAACCAATTAAAATATAAAATATTATTTATGTTTGTTGTGTTTGACCACTTTGACCAGATTAATTGGCAAAGAATAAAAATTATTTAGCTCATGGACCAATCGATGTTTCTACGATATATTTTTTTCATTACCTCGCGCCATTTACAAAAATATAATAATATAGAAAAGTTTTGTTAGGAGAATCCTGGCGTTAAAACAGGGCATCCTCATCTTACGCTACCATCTTACTCGTAGCTCAATCCATTTCAGGCCCAATCACCTGTATAACAGAAATTATGAAAATATTATGTTCAATTTTTTTATGAGAAAAACTCTCTTTTTATAACTTTTGAAGGTTATTCCCATCAACGTAATATATCATTGAAGAAGAAGATAACACTTATAATCTAAATGAAAATATGAAAGAAAACAAGACACAGAAAAACAGAAAAAAACAATGGTCGCAACTGGGACTCGAACCCAGACCTCTCGTCTAACCGGGACGGCGCGTTTTCCAATTTCGCTATTGCCACCTTCTGTCAAAAATTAAATTAATTAAATTAATTTTCTTATGGAAAAAGAACTAGTTGAAGATAATATTAATGATTCTAAATATTTGAAATATGAGATTGACAAATATGACGGTTTGACAGAAGGTGGCAATAGCGAAATTGGAAAACGCGCCGTCCCGGTTAGACGAGAGGTCTGGGTTCGAGTCCCAGTTGCGACCATTGTTTTTTTCTGTTTTTCTGTGTCTTGTTTTCTTTCATATTTTCATTTAGATTATAAGTGTTATCTTCTTCTTCAATAAAATATTATGTACCTACTGAATCATATTTTACAAGATCAGTGAAATCTAGCCAGACCAGCGCAAAAACTTGCTCATTTTAATCTATTCGAAAATGTATTATTAATGTAATGCTGACAAAACGACTTGACGGAAAAAAGTTAGTCTATTGATACCTCCCGCATGTTTCACACTGAAGTGAAACTCGACACCTTTATTAATGTAATTGGGTCCTTATTACTGGAACATTTCGTAACAGATATTACGGTGCATTAATCCAGTCTCGGTGATGTCAATCATGTCGATGTTAGATTTATTTATGTGTAGATAAATACGCGATAACAATCTGAGGTGTCAAATCCACAACATAACATCGCTCGTAGTTAGCGTAGTTGCCTTCTGAGTCAGTAAGTAATGTACAGGTAAACTTTATTATTATGGATTGCTTATTTACTGTCAAATTATGCGCGTTAGCAATGTACAAAGTGGCGCAAAAGTTGTCACCCCATCGGAAGATGCCATATTTTTTGAAAATGGCTGCAAATGTCAGTTCTGATTTGCGTTTGCGAAATAAACAGCTAGTTGTATAAAATACACAACAAGATATGAATCGCTATACTTCTTGAGAACGCGTAAAAAAATTGAAAAAACGTATTTCCGGGTCACCTTATCTCTCTTTTTGGTGATTTGCACTGGCCGGCAAGATCGCCCAATTTACCTTTAAGTTTTAATTTTAAGTTTCTTGAAGTCACGAGTCTACATCAACAATCCTCAGACTCTTGAAGCTCTCAAACCCATCAAGAATGACAAGACACAGACCCGTCAAGAATGCGAGAACCTATCGCCTGAAGTTCTGGAAAGAGTGATGGAAAATGCCATAAATTGGTCCCGTTCTGGCGGCGGCCACTTGGCCGATATCATTTTTTCGACTTAATGGAAAAAAATTAAGACATCAAATAAACACAATCTAAAAACAGAACCAAAAATTTTCATTCATAAAAAGTATTACAGCCAAAGAACATCGGAAGAGAACTTTTGCGCCATCTTGTACGTGAAAATAGGCTATTGCCGCTCTTTCGGGATTTGAACTCCGGATATTTTGCTCATTGTGCGAATACTGCGAAGTTCTAAGTTTCTCAATGGTAGCAGGGATCTCTTAAAACAAGGCTTTTTTTTGGTTAACTTAGCAGTTTGCCAAATAAGAAGTATTCTTATCTCATCTAGAATATCTTATTGTGTGGGAAGGTCCGCCGAACCGATCTTAGGTAGAAGGATCGATGTTCAGATCTGTCTATGTCTTCTACTCTTATCTCATGTATAACGTAAATATTTGTTGTATCATTAGGTAAGTGATTGAATGAAAAGCACGCATTAAAAATACCGAGAGTACCCATGCTGGATGATTTTCTAAGTACTGTTACGGATGCGTCGATGTTTTTGTAAGTCGTGATTAAAAAAGAATTATGTAAAGAAATCCGAAGTCAACTTATTCACCATTAACATAGTAATTGATGGTAACCAGTCACCATTAACATAGTAATTGATGAAGAGCGATGTCAAAGGCTTCGACACATTGCCATCAGTCTAAACACATTCAATAGTTGTCATTATATGAAACAATTAGTATCACTGATATTTGCTAATTGGTAAGCAATCTGTAGAAAAATAAAATTGGATAATTGGTTCATGGACTAATTTTACAACAGAGATAATTTGTCATTTTTAAAAGTTATTTCGATAAAAATAAAAATAAATGGATGATTTAGTTAGTAAGTTGAAGTGATTTATTTTATTCATATTTTACCGACATAAGGTTAGGCTAGATTACACATTTAGGATTCAAAAACTTCAAACAGAGGGAGAAGTTACTCACCTCACGCCGGGTATGAGTATTTATTGGATAACAACCCCCCCTGCTATAGGTTACGTTACGTTAAGTGGATAGTTAGATTTGGTCCAGACTTATGGGGTGAGGTCTAGGTCTAATTTTTTATTATATTTTTTTTACAATGGTTCCACACAGTAGGCCGTGAGGAAAACAAAATTCCCTCAGGGCCTTTGACATCATTGGGGATACTCTGTGGATGGTATTTTTAGGGAAAAAAAGAAGAGGAAGTTATGGGAAGGAAAAATATATGAGGGGTGAGTAGAAATCTGTACAAGGCGATGGGTCGAGAGCACTGGAGAGATCTAGGTTAGGTAACCCTCACCCGATCGCTCCCAATCCGGCCCGCCACGCAGTGGGTGGGTGTTTTTTAAACCCCTTTATAACCTTCTTTAATACATTATTGCTAATTGCTGATAAAAATAATAAATCTGTTTCTCGGATCACGGGGCAGTAGAAGACTTATCACAAAACCACGAGATTATAATTTTGACTCCGAATTAGATTTTTTACTTCCGACGCTAGTAGGAAGGTTATTCATCTCAAAATATTGAAATTTCTAAGCATTTGATGGCCCTTCCAATAGCACACACACTCACACACCAAATCAAAATAAAAACCTATCCTTTGACGTAGAAAATATTTTTGAATATTTTATAATATTTTATACATCGTTTGTTCTCCAAGTTGGATATCTCAGTTTGGCGAGCAACGTGTCCAAAGTATCTTAAAATAGCGCTGTAGGCAGATAGTTGAATGCCTTTTGTGGTTGCCTGTGGTTCCTGAATGGACAATAGTCTAGCTGTCAATGGAATTCTGAGCATTTTTCTCCGGCACCACATTTCGAGGGCGTCTATCGGCTGTCGTTTGCTATAGCCCTAAGCGTCTATGTTTCCAAACTGTAAAGAAATATGGGGAAAACTGACGCTACGAGTCTAATCTTGGTGGTCTTGGTTATGCCTCTGTCACTTCACAACTTATGCATTTTACTCATGTAATTTTTTGTCAAGCAGATTCTTTTTTCATTTCTATTTCACCACCTCATTCGTTACTTATAGACGAGCCTAGGCATATAAAGTCTTTCGCCGTTTTTAATCTGTGGTCTGTCTCATAGTCACTAACAAAGTGTTTGGCAGAAGAAACACAGGAAGATAACCAATGCGCTACAGTAACAAATATCACTGGCGATACTAGGGTGTCCTTGGCTCTCCACGCAGCTCAGAACCACGAGGAATGGAGGAGTCTTGTTCACCATGGAAATTGGAGTAGGGGTCACGATTCTCAGCAATGAGGAACCGACTTGAAGAAACAACGCTTATTATGAGTCACTTTGTAAGAATAAGGGACATTACACTTCTGCGAATTCTTCATTCATCTCCTAATAATACATCTGGCTCATCTATTGATATCGTGAGGAAGTCATTTAAATACCACAAAGACTTCTTGCTTCATTCAATTGATTTCTACACAACGTTTCAAATAAATGATGTTATGAGTAATTGAAGCCATGGTATCGGAAAACAATCACTTAGAAAGTTTATTGTATTGATCGTAGGTCATTTTTCTCACATAAAGAATCTTCTTTTTTTTTGTGTGAACAGTTTTTTTTTTTTTTTCATTAAAAGGAAGACAAACATTCCCGGGTTACGAATAACCCATAAATGTTTGAAAATCTTCTACTACCACTGTGGTGGTAGTAGGAGAAGCACAGAAAGCAGAAAATGTTGCTTGTGTTGTGATGGAGGACTTCGCCAGCCGAGTACAATAACAGTAGCGATGAGATGTTGACATTTTACCTAATGTTTTTCTATATTAATAGCAGTTAATCTTGAATAAAAAACGCCTCGACTTCTGACACATCCATTGATTTTTCCATACAAAGTGACAACACCTGTTGAAAATAACAAAAACTTTTGATTCAAACTGTCGAAAATAACTAAAACACACGATTCACACTAGATACGGTGGTTTTCGGGGGATCTTGAAAAATTAAAACTTTGACATTAATTTTAACTATTAAAACTAACTATAAAAATAAAAGTGCAGTTTATTAAGTTAGAAGGTCATTGTTCATTAAAAAAAATTGGACTGAAGTTCTATATTGGGAAAGAGGAAGAAGGGGAAGTATCTGGTCACCAAACACGGCTAAAGGCATTTCTAGCAACGTTATTTTCCTGAATTGTGGTTTTTCATCATGGCGTTACTGATAGTAGATTTCACTGTAGAACGTGCCTCAAATATGCAGTATTTAGGTATTTTATTTCAAATGAATTAGTTACGTAACAATATGATCGGAGTTGTATTACCTGGGCCAGTAGAACTACTTCATCCATTAACAAAGTATATTATCAATGATTGCATGTTAATAATTTTTGAGGCGGAAGGAAATGAAGGTAAAGAGAATTGTTGGAAAATACCTCACCCACTATTCAAATAGTATTAAAAGCAACTTTTCTCCTTTGATCGCCAAAATGTCTTCGACTCTAGAACTCTAATGATTAAATATGTTTTTTTTTACCTTTGAAAAGTCATAGAAATTAATTTAACTTGCACTTCACCGGGTTAAAATCTTTGGTCTCTCATTCAGGAACATTCGTGTTTATGCTCTGAACATTGAACAATATAACTTTTAGAGCATTAACAAACGTAAAGTGTGTGTCAGTTTTTAATTATTTATAAAAATAACCTGATTTATCTTTTGGTTTTTGAATTTTTATCATAAATTTATCATGTCCATGGTGTTTTTGTATGGGAAGGCTGTCCCTGTAAGGAGTTTATTTGCAATAAATTTGTACGGAATTCGAGAAATTTACATGATTTGCTGTCAATCATTTAATTTCGAGTCAGCGGATGCTGACACTATGGAATATGGAGCGTAGGTGGAACATAAATTGCTGAATATTCAACATAATAAATTCTGTTTATAAATGAACGGCAATTAGTATTAATAAATTTAAATCATAAGGAAATTATTCAGATATCGAGAATAGAATACATTATAACTAAATTGCTAAAAGTTATCCAGTTCGATAAACAAAGCTTTGTGAAAAGTATGTATGGGGTGATTCATTAGATATGAATAATATATCGAGAATGTTAGTATGGATTTTATTCTGAACAATCTTTTGTCCCATTATTTCTAAACGTGTTCATGAATACATTGTTCTTAATCCGTCGATTACTCAAGATGTTTCAACAGTTACGTATAAAGGATATTATGTTAGTTAAATAGATGCTAGCCCGTCTTGTCAGAACTGAAATAGTACTTACGAATTTGATAGATATTTTAATATCTTGCTCTTCAATAGTTTAATTCAAATTTGTAAACAAAGTAATCGCTCGGAACAAAGCTGGGTTTGATTGACATCAACTGTTCTAATTTTATTACAGCCCCAGGAATTACAAACACATCACTTAAAACTCACTTAAATCATCGGAAAATATAAATAGAAACATCATCGCTGTCTAATTTATCAGCGTCATTTCTAATTTACAAAAGAAGCTGAAAAAAAGTACACATTTTTTATAATCGACATTTCGTCTAAAAATTTAAATAACATTTTTCGGAGGAAATTTTGGTTTTCATTTATTATAAGAGAAAATTAGATCCTTAATTTTTTGACACGATGTCTACTATTCACTGATCTACTATTTGTAAATTTAGGGTTGTTCCACAGAATTTGAACAATTCATCAAATTTAAAAATAAATATTCAAGTTCCGTGAAAATTCTGTTATTATTTTATCAGGGGCCGGTTATTTCATAACACTTGGAGAGTAACAAAACTTGAAGATTATGTTTGAAATTAGATGAATTTCTCAAATTCTGTGAAAAAACCCGTCACAAGTATTGCTTACTTTATATGTCTAAAGCCCACTTTTTAGGGTGAATCGACTAATTCAAACGAAAAAAAAATCTTCTTATTCGTACATTAGAACTAGACAAGTTCTGTAAGTATATTATAAATGATCTTACAACATGCTATTTTTTTATTATATCCTCACTCAGGTAGTGGGTTAATTTTAAATACTATTATATTTTTATACATATGTTAAAATTTTAAGATATGTTAATATTTATCTTCTGTAAACCTCACCTCACAGTTTCCTTAGAAACTTGACGTCAAAAACTGGGCATTTCTTTAAATTACTAACCAGAACAGGAAACATGACCTAGGTACATGTTAATATACCTTAGACAAAATGTACCCATTTATCGATGTTAAACACAAAATATTACATATTCACGGCGTTAAGGGACGTACTTGTCTTACGCCAGTGACATTAATTGAGGTAAAAAATGTAAAAGAAATTTTGATCTTCAATGACATTTTTGATTTTTTTACTTAAAACATAAAAAAAGATCAGAAGGTATTGGAGAGTTAGGCAAGTGAGAGGTTGGGCGGTTACTCGGCTGAGTTATCAGAAATGAAATGTGGAAGATTTTTTTTGTTATATTTTGAAGAAAATTTTTTTTTAAAGTCACCGGAGACGAAAATTATGTTAACATATTTAACTTTTTTTATATGTTTACCGCACAAGAGTCCCAACTACCCCCATCTGGAGCTAGTGAGACTATGGCATTTTCAATTGAGGTATGCTGTGAGGCTGAAGGTAGTGGGGAGGGGAAAGAGATGAGGAAGAGGAAGGTGGGGAAGTACCTGGCTATTCAGATCTGGTCACTAAACACGGCTAGAACCATTTCAAGCAACGTTTCAATTCTGAATGTTGGTCTTACACCAGGGCGATATTTAGAGTATCTTCCACTCTAGAACGAGCCGCAAATATTTTATATATTATTTTAAATGAATTGATTGTGAAATAACAAAATTAAACAAATAAAATTCGATCCTGCGACCTTTGGATTGCGAGTCGCCTTACCGCTAGACCACGCCAAATAATGTCAGGATTAAAGTGTTGTTTTTTATATTAGCTACACACCCTAGAAGACCCTAGGAAAATAATTCCACTCGGGGCCCATGTCATCTTTGGGGATGCTGTGTGGATGGTATTTGGAGAAGAAGTTCAGAAAAGAAAAAAGTATGAGGGGTGGGTAGGAATATGGGGGCAATGTGTCCAGGAGTGTCGGACGAATGAAACCATCCTTTCCACTGCTGAGCAAGGCAATGTTCCGAGAGAGTCCTGCTGGAGAGGTCAAAAGATCTCCCTCAACCAACCTCTCCCAATCCGGCCTGTCAAGTACGTTCAATAACACCTTGTATATTAATGACATTTTTGAACAAACAAGCGCAGTAGCTACGACCTTAGATCTGTTTTTAACCTTGGAATTTATTGAACTCCATTGTTGTCCGCATGAAATCAATGGTTTTGAGTATCACAATACCCAGAAAGGAATGTGTATTTTAATTATAATATTTAACAGGCACAGTTGGCCTGCCTGGCTCCACCACTGGAATGGATGTTCCCTGGCAGCATCACGACCGTCGCTGAGGTGGATCTCCACGACCATCACGAATTTCCACATCACGCGTCATCTAACGAATAGACAATAATATACAAATGGTACTTGAGAATATTGGTGTATTGTGCGCGGATTTTCAAACCGCTGAAATAGAATTATGCATCATCAAACTTACTAATATCCTTTGTGAGTCTATCTAAACAAAACAGACTATATGGAAAAAGGCAAAAAAACGCGTAATACGGTGTTAAATTTGACAATAAATGATGAAAAAATTGAAAAGGTAAATGACATCAAAAACCTGGGTGTGATACTCGATTCAAAACTAACGAACGAGGCAAATTTTGAATATGTGTAAAGAAGGTATCTAAAAAAGTAAATTTTCTTAGAAGACTAAGAAATAAATTAAACAAAAATAATACAGAGCTCATTTATAAAACTATAGTTGCTCCACATTTAGATTACTGCTCTACGATGTTATATTTGGCCAATGAAGGAAATTTGAATAAGCTAGAAGTTATACAGAACAGAGCTTTGAGATGTACACAAAAAAAAATAAAAAAATCTGTGAGTACATAATTGTAACTCTGGTACAATGAAATCGAATTTGTTGTAAATTCAAAAGTTATTTTCAAAATTGGAACTGATTATATCAATAATTCACAAAACGCTAAATTACCTACCTATTATTACATTATACAGAATGTTAAGGGACGTATTTGACTTGATTTAACCAGTGATTCCCGACTGACTGATTTGGAGTAAAAAACGTAAGATTTTGGTCTCTGGTGACATTTCTGGTTTTTTTTTTTAAATTTTTCAACTCGAACTTTAAAAAACCAACATTAGACAGTTGGGGTTAAGGTGAGGGGTTGGACGATTACTCTGTTGAGTGACCAGTGATGACACGTGGAAGAAATAATTTTTGTTAGGTTTTGAACAAAAAATTTAAGAAAACCAAAAACATTATGATGTCACAAGAGACCGAAATTTCACTTTCATCTTTACTCCAAATAACGACAGGAATCACTGGTTAGGGTTAGACTAAGTAAATCCCGTAATATCCTGTATAATAACATAAAATAATTTTAATCGTTGTTTTCGCAATTAGAACTGAATTCAAGAATAATATCGGTCAAGAATTATATAATTTAATAACTTATATAACTAACCAAAAATATTTTTCTCTCATATTTTTTCTTATTGCGATGGATGATTCTTTGCATTAACGTTCAGCTTCTCAAATACTACAATAATTATAATATCTCTTATAAGGCAGTACCCGATGTAGTACAGAATGCAATACAGAAAAATCGTTTTTTAACAACTCCCCTTGTTACAAGAACGAAAGTTGATAATTTGTTAACTTTAAAATCAACTATAGTAATACATAGAACATTATTATTGATAATGAATGTATATTTCCGTTTAAAATCCTCACGCGATGCCGAGGAGTAATTACTAAAGGCATAATAACCAATGAAAGCAACATCTTCATGCCTCTGCGGTAAAGCACGAATATAGTTATTTCAATGAAACGTCTACCTACGGATAAGTCGAATATGGTGGTATGTACCGATACATCAATAGGAAAGGATTTTAGAATTTGATCGGATAGGTATACATAATTCGTTCAATATGATTCGACTCATTTTAAATTTCTACAGATAAACGTGGATTGATTAAAAAAGTACACATCCGAGTAGGTAAGCGAGAAAATGAAATCGTGAAATCGACCGATCATTAGAAAATATTAATGAAATTGGTTTTATTCTACCTTGTCGAGTAGGGTTAGTTAATATTTAAAGGGAATACGTTTGAATGTATTTGTGCAGATGGCTGGTATCGAAAGCATGTGTGCAGTTCACCCGCTATAGAAGTGAAACCTTCAGAAAACTAACCTTCAAGAGAATGAGACGAATACAGAGTATAAGATGTAGGATAATAATTATTGTAAGGTTTATTTATTAAAATATCGTTACCAAGTTCAAAAATTATTTTACATTTTATTCTACGAAGCACCACACACATAGGATACCGAATAGTTTATCTCATTTTCTCGCCGGCTAAATTCTATACATGTGTGTGTTTGTCTCTTTTTAGTGTCGCTCATTTCCGTTTCATCGAGTGTCAAATCACCACGTCGTTACAGAAGTTTTTACTTCAAAAAGATATTTTAACAAGTTTGGAACACCCGCCCTCATTGCCTAAAGGACGAATGAGCCGCTAGTGAGTGCCGAGAGCCATTGGCGTCGCGCGTCGCCGTCGCCATAGGAATTGTAAAAGCAGCCATTGTTCTCATTATGTTTTTTGTTTCATTCTTCAGCTACCTGACAAAAATAAAATTATTATTAATATCCATTCAGCACACCACTATACAAGCAAGGATATCTTTAAAATTTCTTTATCTGTTCGACGGTGAACTATTTATACGAACATAACATCAGGTGGTTGACACAATTTGAGTCGTTAGGATAATGAACGAATCGTTGAAACAGTATTCTATTGAATCATTTACAATCGAATAACAAAACTGAGTACCTACAAACGTGCTTGTGGCATAAAGTACTTAATCTTATTCGAAAAGATGGTTCCAATTTCAAAAATTCTAAATGCCATGTCGTTATTTCTAAACCACAAAGTTGAATAAACCTTTCATGATATTTATATTAAACTCTTCGAAAACTCACAATAATTCATTTACCTGTCGGTAAATAAGTACCTTCTAGGTAGACGTACTCGGATCGAGATGTGTTTAGCTATTTATTACACATTTTGTTTATACCGTTTCGCTCCAAACCGTTGATCTTTGGTTCTGTATCTACGGGTCGTGGGTTCAAAGCACGACACGTGAGTTTTTACTTTATTTGATAAAGGTATTTTATATATATTCAAGCGCTTTGTAGTTTACTTATGTACTAACTGTTTGGTGTAAGGCATTCATTCGGAATCAAATGTTGCTACAGGCATATTGTTCGGCAACGTTACGATGAAGCTATACGTGAAAACCTTTTTTGATACTATTTAGATTAATCTTAACTACGAATTGGTTCACAGTATGAACATCAAAACATATGCTACGGATAAATTGAAGCTTTTACTAGCTTTTTTTGTATTGGAAGAACAATAAAATTATTATTAACATAACAAAAAATATAAGCATAAACCACAAAAAAAAAGTTTTTTTCGTAACTTAACTATGAAGTAGTATAAGAAGCAATCTTTTAAAAATACTCCTTTATAGCTAAGAGTATTTTTGAGGTTTTGTATGTTCTAACTTTTTTCATTCTTATAAAAATATGCACAAAATAAATAAAAACCACTTTTTCGCTTACTTGCCTCGTGCAAATAAGACGCGCGATTTTAATTTTTGAAGGCGTTAGAATCGAAATATTTCTAGCGTTTATATTCCACTTAATTACTAAACCAGAATGAAGGGTCGTTTGCATAGTTTCTTTTCCCTTTCCTCTTGCTTGTCTGTTTTTCCACTCACCTCACAATATTCCCGATTGACCACGCAAAGAGACGCAGGAAAATAAACTTTTTCATGATATACTTACAACATTTTCTCTGGTATTACATTTACAAGCTTTAGGGCATAGAGAGGATGGCAGCCACATGCGTGATACTTAATACTTTGCAAAATTGAGCAATCTGTTTTAGAGATTTGATAAGGATCATAACGACTGGATTACAATTTTTAGAACAAAGTTGTCACTATAACACCATTACCGCAATCAATCCCTTCGGTATCGGTGCAAGAATGAAGGACTCGGTTGTGGAAAATCAGTCAATATTTTAGTTTTCTTTTTCGTACAAATTGAGTAATCACCAAAGAAATGTCACATCCCAATATTACTTCTTTTTTTCGTAAAAAAAAACCCATTCACAGCTTCCCGAAAGATTCAAAATGTACCTATGAATAATATATATCTGTTTATATAATTTATACCAACTTAATTATACCCCCATGTTTGTAGCAAAAAATATTAATAAATAAAAATTGAATAAAAATACATATTTGAAAAGCTTAAACTGACTCGCATTAGTCAAAGTGTCTACCAAACTAAAGAAGTAGCATGTTTCTCTCTGTTATAAAAACTACTTCAAAAAAACTCGTATCGTCTTATTGTAATGCTCTGCTGAAGGATATCATCTACTTTAACTCCAATGACATTGAAGAAAAATTAAGGTCACATTCGCAATAAAAAATAAATACCACGTAATCAAATATAATGTCAACATACAGATCACATTGAAAATATATTGCACCTTTACTTTCATTTGAAGGTTAATTATATTGAATTTAAATGATCTTAAAAACATTTTTTAATTGTATTTCAAACACTGTTCAAAAGCATTCCGGTTTAAAAATATCAGTTTTATTTATTATGCAGGTGTGTTAATTTCACTTGTATCATGGGCGCCTGCAGTACAAAATAAATTATATAATTAATCCACCCCGGTTCATTTCGTGATTTGAACAGAATAACCGAGAATTTAATTATTTTAAACTCTCGCATTGTGGTTTTTGTAAACGTATTATTTTATAGTCGCATCTCCCAGTTTTAATTTACCAAGAAAAGAGTCAAGGTAAATGTGCAATAAATGTTAAGTACTAGATTCTGTTGATGCTTCAACTTTCGCGAATATCCGTAAGGTCATCTGAATTTTATCTTGTTTACCAATTCGAAGTATTTATTTTAATTGTTTTTCTATAGAAATTGTCTTCTGAAGGTGCATTACTGTTTCAGCACAATAAAAGCTCAGCTATGTATCTAACACTTTTAGTGTTTAATTTAGAACAAAATATAATGTCGCATCGTATCGGAATGAAGTGTCATTTTACTGTTATAAATTGAATCAAAAAATTTATTGAAATTTTAATGGAATATTTTGGTACATTCTGGTAACAGTCTCACCAAAATATTGTTTGTTATATGTTTGGTTTTGAAATGAGAATGTGCGTAGTTCCTACCGAGATGTCGTTTATCCAGTTCCTACATCTCCCTAACCTTGCCAGAAAACTGAAATTTGGAAGAGTGGCAAGAGTGGTGAAAATACGAGTGCATTGGTTTTTAAAAAAAGAGTAAGATTTTTTTTTTACGTCAACTCCACACAAGAGGCTCTGAGGAAAATAATTTCCCTCAGGGCCTATGTCATCTGGGATGCTGTGTGGAGGGTCTTTTTGAGGAGAGGAAGGAATGAACATTGGTCTTGAAGAGACCCATGTTGTAGGAAGGAGGAAACACAGAAGCCGGCAAATCGTTCCATAGCCGAGCTGTTGAACTCAAGAACGAGTCGAAAAACGACCCGTCCTCATGTGACAAATGTCAACCGTGTACATATGTTGTGCGCGCGTTTGGCGTATCTCTCGACTGTGCACCGGTGCCGAAGGGGTCAATGACGCTAGTTCCTCAGAGCATCTTCCATTGAAATACCGGTAGAGCATGGATAGCATTCCCACCCGACGCCTGTGCTCTAAAGATTGTAATCCGTTCGTTAAGGTGGGAGAATCTTTCAAACGAACCGCCCGTTTCTGCACAGAGTCGGGGGTATTTTTCAAGTATTTTGGAGCTCCAGACCAGAGGTGGCTGCCAAATTCAACCGTGGGGCCCACTTGCGATTTGTACAGGGTTAGCAGTTGTGTACTATCTGCAGTATCTGCGGGCCCTGTACAGTACGCCCAGTTTTTGAGAGCTACCTTGGAAACAATTCGCCGACATTTTTCGTACTCAATCCCGTTTCTAACTAAAAAGATGGTTTTTGACTTTCCCGAAAGTAAATAATATCGTTTTGTACTCATTAGTTTTATAGTGGTAATCACCTTTCGTTCTCGTTTTCATTCCAAAAATATAAAACCAAATTTCTCTATTATTAAAACACCTTTCGTCGAACCTTCCTCGTCTTTAAATGCAAACTAAATTATTAAATATTCATAAGTGATTCATTTCTCGTCATGAATATCAATTTGATAATCTTTGATCGATGTCCTCCGGACTAAGAGCTGGCGGAAACAACCCTATTATTAATTTTACTTATAAATAAATTTTGTAGCTCGCTGACGATCGATTTTGTTCCGACTAATAAGTAGATAATTAATTCTTCAAATTTAATAACTTTTTAAATACATCAATTTTTTTTATTTCACTTTTGTTTTCTTGATTGAATGAATGTATTATCGAAGTGCAATCTTGGTAGTGAAAATTAGCCCACTTTTTGACATCGGATCGAGCTAAAACGTGGCAGAAAGACTGGTTGTCAAAAACAGTGCATTTGATAAACTTTTGGTGGCAATCGCGCACACACTCGAAAATATATATGCAATTTTCTGAAAAAGTCGAATTCCATTGCACATTTTCCTATACCAATGTATACAAATGTATAAGAAAATGTGCACTGGTCATCTTATTAGTTTTTGTAGTTTATTCTTCGGAGTCGCTTTCTTTTGCTTATTCATTTTGGAGTGGTTTGATGATTGGTTAATGATTTTACAAAAATTAAAAATATTTATTTATTTTTGGATTACGTAGGATTCGATCCCTGGTCAGCTGAATATCTGCCCAGGTGCGTGAGGCACTTCATACCACTACACTAAAGGGGATTCGCGTGAGACCGTGAATTTATCGTATTATATTGGAACCTTGTACCCGTGAATAAAATAAATATTTTATTGCTGTCCCATTCTCTTGCAGGCTAAATCCTGTAGATGTATGTGTTTGCCTCTTTTTAGTGTCGCTCGTTTTCGCTTCGTTTTTTTAGTATTTACGCTCCACCATAAGTTATAAGTGCATCTGAAGCTGGAATTCGTGAGCAGTTTTGGATGCAACTTTATAAATAACAAAACATTGACTTTAATTGTTATCCTTACTTGCAAGGCGTACTTAAGTAAAAGGTGTCCAAAGGTCGTCAGTGGTCAGTAGAAAAGCTTAATCGAGGGAAAAATATTGTGTGTCAGAGAAATAATATTATCTGATCGGTGGCCCAACTATGCTAAAGCTTCTATTGAAAAATGCAATTATCAGATATTGTCCATTAAAAAAACTTCCCTGCATGACTTTAATATAAGCACGGAAATAAACTTTGCAAACTGGATCCATTAAGTGGTGTTATTCATTTTCATATAAATAAAAATACCTACCTCAAAATTCTACAAGTAACAAATAAACCACGAAATTGCCAATCATAGAGGATTAATGGATTCACAATGAGAGCTGGTCCAAGTATCAAAATATTTATAAGATGTTCACATTTAAAGGTGATCTTGTTTCGCGAACATAATATATTGTCGACATCAACAAGAAAAAACCGGTCGCAGAATTAGTGACCAAATTAAAATTATGTTCTGTAATGTAAGGAGTGTCAGAGGATTGATTTGTGGACTTACAGAAATAGCTTACTAACACGAATGTCAAAATACAAAAATTCTTTGTTTTTGATCGTAAATTAAATCCAACGTTTTGTTATCATATATTATTAACCACGTTTTATTGTATATCTTTTAAATTGGCCATAACAGCTTCTTTGAAAGCTCGTCGGTATGCAAACATATTGATTTTCAAGCAATTAAGTTTCTCGTGTATGGGTGTGGGGGAATCCATCATTAAATTAATTGCTTTTGTAATAATTATACAACTAATGCAAGAGGAAGAATGTATCTATAGCGGGGTCTCTTGCGAACGAAAACATAAACAATAATCAAATATTATCGTAAACATTAGCTCAAACATTATTTGTTTCCGTCCACATCCTAACTCCTCCGTCTGTTGAAACATTGGGCGCGGGGGGCGTGGCCACACACATTTTGTTTGATGGTCTGTGGTGAAGACGTATCTACGCACCGCACATTTGTCGTTTGACGTCTACGTATATAATTACATAGATGTCAAGATGAGTTCCGATGAGGAAGAAATTTATTTCGATTGAATTTTGCTAATATTGTTATTATTCAATTAAATAAGTAATAATATTTATGTATGTGAAAATTTTTCTTCGAATGCAATAGGGCTGGTAGGTAAAACAAACAATACGTTACATTATACATAAGTTGATTACATATTTACACTTTGAGGAGTTGCATTAATTAAAAACATAAACCGCAAAATAATTCAAAATGATTAGGTAATATGATTGCCTTGAGAATACCCAAGTCAAATTCAGCTAGGGAGGGAACTGCTCAAGGAAATCCGCCAATTTTGTTATTCACGTCTCATCGCGTTGTGCTCAGATAAATAACATGCACTTTAAGTTGGACGACTTTGTCTAAAATACCTTTAATTAATTTCCAGTAAGTTTAAAGTGACGGGAAAATGTAAAAAATATTTTAATTTATTTCATATAAGAAAAATGCTATAACTGAACTAATTGTCTGATAAACATACATATTTAAAAAGGATCTTTGATCCTTTGAAGAAAATAGATGCAGCAATTATCTACCGCAATGAAAATTGTTTCTCTGCAAAGTACACGCAATGCTTTGAAGAGATACAAAAAACAATAGGTATTGTTAATTATATTATAAATATATCATTGTTGCGTGTTTACAGTGTTTAAAGTAGGTATACAGTTCAGATGAATATAATAATGTATTCTTCATTCCTTTATCTCTGCTGTTGATCGTCCGCAATTAGCAATTATTATATAATTTCAAACTATCATTAACCTGTTGACGAATTCAAACATTTTTTTATCATTGAAGAAGAAGATAATACAAATAAATCTTAACGAAAATACGACAAAGAACAAAAGACAGAAAAATAAAAAGGTAAGGGTCGGTTGACGGCCGCCGTGATCAAGGGATAAGGCTCTTAACAACTGGAGCGACAGCGCAATTTAGAACTTTTTCTCCGATTGCTTGACATTTTTTGACTCAACTCGACTGATCATTTTGAATATTTTCCGCCCAAATTAAAAAAATCATACCTTCGTATTTTGATATGGAGATATACAAACTTATTATAGATCTATATAGCCAATAAATTCATCTATCTTTTGTTGATTATTGCATATTCGTAAGATTTATAAAAAAAATATTATAAAATCGTAAACTTCTACTTAATTACTTACATTTTTGGGAAAAATTGCCAAAATTGGCAACAAAGCAATCCGAGGTATTTTAAATAGTGCCATATTGTGGCAAAAAGCGCTCCAGTGGTTAAATCACGAATTCGATTTAACTCACAATACCGGCGTGCGCCCGGTTTCGATCCGCGAAATTTTTTTTTTATTAATTTGTGTTATTTCACAATTAATTCGTTAAAATTAATATGCAGTATATTTGCGAAACGTTCCAGAGTCGAAGATACTTTCAGTATCACCCCCGTGTAAGACTATCATTCAGAATTGAAATTTTGCTTGAAATGGCTTTAGCCGTGTTTGGTGACCAGATCTGAATAGCCAGGCACTTTCTCATCTCCTCTCTCTCTCCACTACTTTCAGCCTCACAACAAACCCCAATTAGGGGATGCCACAGTCTCACAGCCGTACTCTTGTGAGGTATTTACATAAAATTAAATTTAAAAAAAAACTGGGGCTTGATCCCAGGATCTTTCGTCAGTCTCACCGGGATAAGCTCCTCAACTCGGCATTTGAGAACTCGTATTTTTAATTAAATTTAGTCAATTTAATATTTCATTTATTGATCCTACTCGTAGGTTATCCCAGGATCCAAGGTAGCATGAAATCCATATAATAGATATTAGTTTTACGACCAAACAGGTAAACCTTAAGGCCCATTGACCAATGACCGAGAATTCAAATTTCATCGAAAGATAGTTTTGCGATCGTGCCCTTGCAACTGTACAGGGCGGTCCCGATAAAAAATATTGATTATTCTCCGTACCAGTATTTTTAACAATTTTTTTTTATTACCTCCACTTAGGAGGAAAATAATTCCCACCGGTATACTACAACACTTTGTTTGAAAATTTAAAAAAATCTGTCGATGACCAATTTTTATAAAAAAATTAAACATATTCTTCAAAATAGATAAAATAACAACTTCTAAATATTAATTTATGTCTTTTTGTAGAAAAGAGTCAATACATCTAGAATTTTATTTAAAAATGATATATTTCCGGAAGTATTTGGGTATTCCCTGTGTAGAAGATTGTATGAAACATTTTCCTTTGGAAATCTATTTTACGGTGATTTTTCATTTCAAAGCGGGTTTTATTAACGTAGAAAACCGAAGTTTTAGAAATGTTCCATAATTCTACAAACCAAAAAATGATCTTCTTTGTGAAGCGGAAAGATAAACAAAGTAATTTATAGTGTTCTGTTTGCATGATATTAACCTGAAACGAAGATCATTATAATAGGTAAAATGCGAATTTAAATTATAAAGCTGATATGTGATACGGTAATTTGCACCCAAACAATGCTATCGTTAGACTCCTGTCAATCAAGAATGGCACAGTGCAAAACAGATTGGTTTGTTCGGCTATAAAAATTGTAAAAAGCACCTATCTATTTCAGTTAGTGATAAAATATTGATTTTAATTTTTATTTCAGCCAATTGATTCTTTATAATGCTGATATGTTTATTGGATCATTCGACTCGAAGGACCAAATGCTGCTAGTTTTGATGACAGCCAATTGTTCCAGTGAATGGACGAGGTAATTTTGATGATGGACTGATCTCTACAAATATGACGTGTAATGACTAATGACTATAAAAACCGACTTTTTAGGTTTTTTGCGATTTTGAACGTGAACCTGGACAGTAAATGGTAGCCATAAAAGTTGATAAGACAAGGCGTAGTCACTGTTTCTATGTGAGTAAGAAAAATGACTGTGGAAAATATTATCAGGACTGAAATCGTCGAAATCTCTCCATTTATTTTGGTTCCACAGTGGATCTAGATTCTAGATCATAAAAATAAAACGTGTACCTTAACAAAATCGGGAGAATTTTTCGATGTGCGAGGGCAATCTGATACGTTCCAAATGCACGGTAACAAACGACAAATATTCAGGATTTATTAACCTATTTTGTTGAGGAAGGTAATACGCGTTGTTGATTTATTGAATGAAAACTACAACACCTGGTAATAAATAATTTTTCTCGGGCATTAACTATTTTTTATAGGTAGTTTTTAAATATTAAAATATACCTCAAATACAAAAATATTAATTGGAATTTCATCTTGTTTTTAAATGGTATTTGTTTTTACGACATCTTCAAAAATAAGAAATATATAGCACACTTAATATGAAAAATTAGAAAAATTCCGAAATTCAAAAATAGATTATTTTTAACAATAGTGTATATAACAGATAAACAACCCCTTTGACTGGATAAGTAATGTAAACACGTGAATCTTTCCATGAACTATTTTTTGTCAGTTTGTAATTAGTGAGGTTTTCACGTACACGGTCATTTATCAATTGAATAAAATATTTGTGTCGTTTTTTTAGTAAGGTTGTTAGTGTTTACGATTATACTTTAAACATTGTAGTGAGTTATGGACCAATTAATTACTATAAAAAAGATTCAGTTCTCCTTTGATAAAGATAATAAAAGCCAACGACTAACAAGAAAAACATAATGCTAAACAACTATCAACATGGTCATTAGTGAGAAAAGATCACAGTAAGTCGTAAGTAATAATTTGTAATAAAGCTCATGAACCGGAAAACTAGATCGTTTAATTCAAACAGGTATACTTACACCTTGTTTGTACAATTTATTCGACGAAGGAAAAAGCGAAAAAGGAAGTCAACTGTTCAACAATTAGAAATCTATTAGATTCGCTCGGATTGAATTTTTCCATTGCACAACATTTAAATGTGAATAAGATTTCAATCCTGCATTAGTTTTGTAAAAAATGAGAATCTCTTCCACTGTTACTATTCGATTTACGATTAGGCTAAGTAATGTTCTTGCAATTTTCATTATACGCAATATAATAAGGTCTGTCTTATTTTTTTACGAATACCAGAGTGATCAAAAATAAATTTGAAAATACGATATATTTTTTTGGCTAGCTATTTTTTTGTTTGTTTATTAGGTAGTATTTTGTTCCAATCTATTTTTTTTTTCAATAAAAAGACAAATATTCCCTTGTTACGACCAACCGGATAATACTTGAAAATTTTCTATCACTACAGCAATAAGGGGAAAATGTCGCTTTGTCGCTGTATCACGATGGAGGATTTACCCAGAGAGGAATTGAGAATGCAAACGGTCAATTTTACATGATGAACAGTTTTGCAGTATAACATTTTTGAAATGTTATACTGCACTTTCCGAATGAAAGTTGGTGTTTGTGTTAAGGAATGCAGTGAAAAATAAAACTGTACTGTGAAAACAAAATTAAAATGAAAAAAAAATGTTTCAACCAAGAATAGCTAAATACAACCCCAAATGGTTCGCTACATTTGGTGACTTAACAGGGATGCCGGGGTTCATGGAGTGATGTTTGTCCAGGTCTTGGCGGTGGATGCGTTTCTGCACCCATTGACCTCCAGATTCCCACTCACCCCTCATACCTTTTTCCTTCCCAGGACTTCCTATCCTTCACTTCCTTACTTAAAATTACTCTCCACACAGCATCCCCTAAGATGACATAGGCTTCGAGGGAAATTGTTTTCCTCAGGGCCTCCTGTGTGGAGCTAATGTAAAACATAATAGGCAGAGAGGACGGACCGCCAAACAACTCGGTCTTGGCACACACTGCTTCACTCACATTCATACATCGTTTCATACATACTCTTCTATTATTCTGACTTTTGACATGGCCCGACACATTTTTTTTTAAAGTACGTAATTAATAACGATAATTTAAAATATATCTCAATATAAATCTTACGCGCAATAAACGATGTGCTTTATCGGAAAGTCAAATTTCTTTTAAATTTACCATTTTAACTTTATTTTGTTACA
The DNA here is from genome assembly GCA_936435175.1 of Glyphotaelius pellucidus. NCBI lineage: Eukaryota > Metazoa > Arthropoda > Insecta > Trichoptera > Limnephilidae > Glyphotaelius > Glyphotaelius pellucidus. Next base: position 2,296,438 of record OW386537.1, read on the forward strand.
TTATTAATATACGTCTTACAGTATGGTTGAACAATGTTGATCTCACCGGGTGGCTTACGCTGAGCACAATAAAACCCAAATAAATGGAATATTTCTGAACATATAAAATTATGATAACGAAAAAAAAAATAGAAAAACACACATATTTTATTAGAGGAATGTATTATAAATGTTATCGTCACCTTACTTTTTTTCGTTTTATGTAATAAATAATTTATGAAAAATTCCCAAAGCTTGGTTTCATAAAGGCATGCAATTGAATTATTTTTTGGTTAATGGTGTTTTCTTTTTCTAACGCAGTTGAGATCATATTTTCACTGTAATAATAAGGGAGACACTGAGACACAACGATTTATTTAGCCTGAGGGTTTATAAATTCTTATTGAACGTTGTGGGAAGTACAATAGTTATTTTGCCCAAAGCCTCCAAAGCGGCGATGACCTAGCAAGTAGGTAGGTGCTAGTAATGGAGCGTTGCCTTTATGAGCTTGTCGCGGTCCGCGAGCCTCGAGCCAATCTCCGCCACCGCGTTCCTCAACGCCGAGCTTTGGTTAAAGCATTTTTAATTGACTAGACTTAGAAAATAAATGTATCACCAGGAATTTTCAACACAACCAAATAGTTTCATGTAGATATTATAATTCATACATATTCATTAAATTGTTCACATGCATAAATTAGTAAATTTATTACGCAATTACCATCTTTTTTATAGTTGTAACTTCTGACCTGTAACTTACATAATAATTCACGGCCATCTTGATACTACAATATGTCTTCGCAATGTTGAAATAAATGTTCCCAATTCCCATTGTTTAAGACGCAAAAATATGTTTCACCCGAATACATTTAAAACTTATATTGCTTATTTTAGCCTTCTGACCAAAATGTGTTGACTGTATAATATGATAGAGTGTGCTGAAATAGTTTGTCGATAATTTTTATGGATTCAGAAAAAGTATTCTGTGATTGCTATAAACGTGATTAGCTAATTATATTTGTTTATTAAGACGTACACAGTACGTTATTATACAAGTTATAAGGAATATTAGATAAAATTATTACATGCATGGTTATATTACCTATTACGTAGGTCCGTAGAATATCATTAGGTAATTTCATCTGGGATTTGAACGGTTATTAAAACTAAACTAATGAATGAAGATAAAGTTTTAGAACGAGCATTACATGCTCACGAATAGTAATAAAAGTTTAATGAAAACTGTCAACTGTGTTAATTATCACTTGTGTCTCTATTTGTGTCTCTTTTGTCTCTTGTGTTTCTCGTGTCTCTCGTGTCTCTTGTGTCACTTGTGACTCTTGTGTCTCTTGTGTCTCTTGTGTCTCTTGTGTCTCTTGTGTCTCTTGTGTCTCTTGTGTCTCTTGTGTCTCTTGTGTCTCTTGTGTCTCTTGTGTCTCTTGTGTCTCTTGTGTCTCTTGTGTCTCTTGTGTCTCTTGTGTCTCTTGTGTCTCTTGTGTCTCTTGTGTCTCTTGTGTCTCTTGTGTCTCTTGTGTCTCTTGTGTCTCTTGTGTCTCTTGTCTCTTGTGTCTCTTGTGTCTCTTGTTTCTTTTGAGTCTCTTCTGTCTCTTTGTATTCCTTGTTATTTGAGTAAACATTTATATACTTTTTTATATTTATTTATTTTTGTAGTTTGTCTGATTAGATTTATTTAATTTGTCTACTTATTTTTTTTTAATTAACTAATTTTTTTATAATTGGATTGTTCTCACGTAAAAACCCCTTGTTCATAGTAAAAGCTTGACCACTAAAATCCATGCAAAAAGTTTAGGACTTTAAATTGCTTTTATGAGAATGCTAAAATTTTCCCAAGCCAAACACGTCTCTGACGAAGAAGCATTACTTTGGATGCAACGATAAAGGAAAATCGAGCGGTAGAAACACAACCAAAAAGAACAAAGAAAATGATATCGATGACAATAAAGAATAAGAAAAAGAACTCAAACACATTCTTCGTCATTTACAGCTAACAGGAACATTGCGGAAAAGATTTGATTGGACTTCTACAATAAATTCAAAGTGTCTGAAATCTATCTATACTTACTTTGGTCATCTCCTAAAGTGGTTTAAAATATTCACTCCTGCTTTTTATTGATACATAATATCGAATACTATACAGCAATTAAATGACAGCTGCTTTTCCCAATACGCACTGGTGATAATTTTCAATTCCAACCGTTGCGAAAATGGTCACGAAATGCGCTGATATATTTCATCATGAACCAGAAATCTTACGAGTTACGCGAAACTCTTTAATTTATTTTTATATATACTTCCCGAGGAGCCTTTTAAAAATAAAGACATCGAAGATCCAGTTTGGCGAAGGTCTTGCTGGGCTCAGGGCAGTAGCAGGCAACTGGTATTCACATTTGAGATAATAGTAGGTCGATATTCTTACCTGTGTATGTGAATTCCACGCAAGACTCTCTAACCACTGTAGCGAACCACTGGGGTGATCTATGGCAAATTTTTTGGTTATTCATCAAATGGTTCCGATTAAAAACCCGCCTCCCAAATTGCTTCTAAACTTGAAAAAATATACTTTTTCGGCTTCAGTTTCAGTAGGGCAATTGTCAAAGATTTTGATAACTAAATGAAATTTCAGGAAGTTGTTCATATCATTTATATAGATAATTCATAAATAAAATTAAAATAAATATTCAATGTAGAAAATAGCTTCAATTTGTGTAGTACTAAACTTATATCTTACTACTTTTAATGTACATAGCACATAAGAAACCTGCTCTTGTTTACATAGGACCAAAATATCCCTTTGAGGAAAAAATACATAGTGGGGATAGTGGAAAAATCTCCTTTTCAAATCTGTTTACGAACATAAATTAAACTTTCCAGCAACATTTTTATTCTAAATGCTGGATCTGAATTGAACCACAGTAATTATTATTTTAATATGTTTATATTTTGTAACCTCCGCAATAGACCATGTCCTTTTTTTAAGCCCAGGGTTTGAAACCGATGACCATTTTGCGCACAGATAAGAATCATTTCGCTTTGCCTCGGGAAGTCGTCCAATAAATACACGATACGCCAATTTTTTATCCGAAGGAATTTTATGGCATCAAAAATAAAAACTAAGAGAAGTCCTAACGATTTTCAAATGTTACGAAAAGGTCGTAAATATCGCGACAAGATTTTGAAACTTCTTAATGGTTGTGTCTAACATTGATATGTACACTAAATGAAAATAATTTTTGTCACCCGTCTCTTAATACGGTAATGCGCCAGTAGACTAAGCAAATCAGTAAGCAAGCGTTGTGTTAAAAGGATTTGTCGAGTACCGCATTAAAAATATACATATAAAGGCTGTTTTTATAGGAAAAATTGCCATTCACAATCGTATTTATTTGAGAAAAATGTAAATGAAGTCTGTTTATTACCTAATTATAATTTTTTTAACTTTCTAATTCGGGACCTAGTCTATTTGCTAATACATATTTAGAATTATTAAACAACATACTGCCTACAAATATTAGGTATAGTTGCAAAAAAATTGCAATATTTTAAAAATATTGGACAATGAGTAAAAATAGGTACAATAGCATAAACAAATATAAACAAATAAAAACAAACAGAATATACCTGAAAATAATCGGAAAAATCAATTGGTTTTTTGATTTTGAGTAATTTTTTAAAATTTAAAATAGCTTTACTCACCTTTTATTAAATCGGGTGAATCATTAAATAGCTTATGGCGCAGATATTCGTAATGGTGTTGTGCAGCTGTCATCTTGCATCTAGGTACATATATATTCCAAGATGTTCTAGGTCAACCTTTTAAATGTCAGGGAGGAGACGACGTAAAATCGCGAAGTTTTTAATCTTACGTAATATTTTGTGGGTTTATTTTGTGCTATCGTATATTATATTTACTGAAACACATTCCTTGAATAATAAACTACGCATAAAAACCACATTATTTGCGTTTATTGATGAATTTATAGGTTTTACGATATTTTTCACAAAAACGACGCTAACTAATTTGACAGCTCAAATCCCGGGAAAAAACGATACCCGGACGCAATAGAGAATTTAATATAAATTATTCCGAGTGGCTAGGTGTGTTTAAAGTATCTCATACATCAAGAACAAGAACGCCACAAGCGATTCTGACTTTGTTCTTCATACGTTTTCATTATACATACGAGTTAAAATCGCATTCCAAAATATATATTTTTTTTAAATTTAGGCGTTTGCGCCGGCGCACACCTGGCACAGTAGACTTCTAGTTGAAGACAGATCAGATAATTTAAAAAATTATAGAATGGAATTTTTTTCTAAAAGTTTTAAAACCGGTAGGAACTTAAATTTATCAAAAAGTTTACTTATGTTTTTAGGTTTTCACGGCCAAAAAGTATTTTTGTTATTGTTTTTGGGGTGTTATGAGTGACTCATCTGCCCTGATGATGGACACTGTAACGCTGTCCGAAACGTTGGCTAAAGAAGGAGGTAGAGAAACACGGCATAACACCCCAAAAACAATAACAAAAAAAAAAAGTTTACTGGTTAGAAAACGTCTTGGGTTTTTAAGAATAACTTTCATAATCATTAAAATGAAATCCAATTGGTGCTTTTATCTACTATCGCACATAAGTCTTATAAATGCGGTCCCATGACCGTACCGCAACAATGATTTTTATTTATTTTTTTCGATTTAATTTTATTATTTTGTGAGTATAGAATTGGTACAAACTTCAAATGACGGGCAACCAACACAACCCAATTGGAAAAAATTCACTGTAAATTTTTAAAAAGAACTTAATATAATAAAGATATGACAACAGTTAAGTTGGTATTTCTAGGTATTAATAGGTACTACTTCTTGGAGTATAATAATTCAGGTTCGTTATCTAACCACCTTCAGATGTTATGCCTATGAGGAAAAGTCAGAAGTGATGTTTTTCTATAAGTATACCACATGTGTCTATCACGACAATATTATTTTACTGGTTTCCAGCGTACGTTATTCAACTGAGCAGTTCAGGAAGTGGAGCGTAGGTTCGAATTATAGATAAGACCTTATATCGATTATAACGACCACGAGCTGCTATATTTACGTCGTTCGCCCTCACAGATTCTTGCATCGGCCGGAGTCAATATAAAACAACGCAACAAGTGTGAATGACTTTAGACGACCTTGAAGATTGACAAATGATCCAGAGGAAGCTATAAAATATGCAAACTGGTTCCAAGAACACATTATTTCTTAATGTTACCTTCGTTAAAGCCTGAGAATTTTGTAACATTAAAAAAGTGTAACGTTTACTCTTCTACGCGGAATCTTCGTAAGGTTGTGTCGTAAATAAACCAGTCACATTGTTGTGGGTTGTGCATGAAAATAATTTATTTGATAGGTTACCTTTTGGTGTTTGTAGAACGCGCGGTTTATTTACTGCGGACGTTTATCAAGGAACCTTTGTTTAATGGATGCACTCTCAAAACTCTCTTGGAACCATTCTATACCAAGGGTTTTAGAGTAGTTTCTGGTGTTCTACGTTATTTTTTTTATTTTACTGCGCATATTGTCACTATGTGAAAACCGCACAAGAGTCACAACTGCTCCCAACCGTCGTCGGGAGACTCTGGTATCCCCAATTGGGGTATATTGTGAGGCTGAAGTAGAGGGGAAGGAGATAAGAAAGAGGATTATGGGGAAATACCTGGCTATTCAGAGCTGGTCACCAAATACGATTAAAGCCATTTCAAGCATTCTGAATGGTGGTATTTCACTAGGGCGATACGGAAAGAATCACTCTGGAATGTGCTTCAAATGTTAAATAAACAAATCATTGTGAAATTACTTACTCACGCCGGGATTTGAACCCGCAACCTTGAGATTGCTAATCCAAAGCCCAAACCCTTGCCTATGGGAAGGGGTGCATTGAGCATTGTCTTTTTTTGGGGGTATATTTTTTTCTCTTTCGCCGATGACTTGAAAATCTTTAGATTCCAAGATAGAGTTATATATTACAGAGTAAAACACATCAATAAAGTATGATGTAAATAAACCTGATCGAAACGATGGCTAAAGAAGGAAGTAGCGCAACACAGCACAAAGCTCCCAAAACAAATCACGGTAATACTGACCGTAAAAATTTCAAATCAGATCTCATATTGATAAAACTATTAATTAATCCATACGTTAGTTCTGTATTTTTCATAGCTTTGTACAGCTTACAGTACTCTGAAGAGAAAACATTTTAAAAGTTTCATCTGTACTTCACTCATTTGGAAGCGTTCAGGAAAAACAAGTCGCAAATGAATCAAAACATGTCTTCCATGCACAGTTTGTGGAGCCGACAAACATTTCAATGAAGTCCATTTTGAATCTGTGCGATAAGTATCACGTGTTTACTGGTCTACAAGGATAAATATCGTTTTATTCAGATTATAAGTAAATTGAGCTGAAGCGATTATTTTCTCATCATTTAAAGCCCCTCGGCCGGTCGACCAGTCAGTTAATCATTTAAAAATAAATTATCTTCGTAAAGTCTGTCCTCTCAGAGAGTGGAATAATAAATCATTTTCTCGATTACTTAATAGAAGAAAATAGATGGTTGAAAAAGATAATACAAAAAAATATATTCTTAAAGATGTCCACCTTTGATGGGTTCTGTGGTCGAGGGGTAAGGCTCTCGACTAGAAAATCGAGCGCAAGTTAATTTTATTTGTTTGATTTGTGATAATTCACAATTTATAAATTTAAAATTATACTTAGTATGATTTGCGGCACGTTCCAGAGTGGAAGAGACTCTCCGTATCGCCCTGGTGTGAGACCACCATTCAGAATTGAAACGTTACTTGAAATGGCTTTAGTCGTATTTGGTAACTAGATCTGAAAAGACAGGTATTTCTATACCTCCTTCTCCTTGATCTTCTACCCGTCCCCTCTACCTTCAGCTTCACAACATATCCGAATCGAAAATGTCATGGTCTCACAATTAACTAATTCACCAAAAAAGTCCGAAATTGCCACAAAAATCAGGCAAAATTCAATTTTTTACTGGCCAATATATCATAATTTAAAACATTTTTTTAAAAAGCACGTAGTTTTGTTATATCTTTTGATTAAAATAACAATAATTCAATATGGACAGGTATTTTGGCCTCAAACCTAATTTTAAGTTTTAAATTAAAAAGACCCCACAGCCGTTGCTTTTAGGATTTATTGATTATATTGTTCAGAAATAGGTTTATTTTATTAATTTAGATAATAAGTGTACCAATGTACACGAGGTTTTTGCGTAACATTACAAAAATAAAAACGGAGTTAAATTCGCAGGATAGAAAATAAAAATAATAGAATAAAGAAAGGAAATACTTTTAAAAATGGACGGATTTGAAAATGATGAAATAAAATATTTCAGAATACATTATTTGAAATTTCGGTAGGTACCTACCAACTAATTAGAAAGTAAAATATTAAGTTTTAAAATACGTATACATTCATTTTGGTAGGCGGGTATGGGGGTACCGCCGACCTGGAACCATTTGTTGGATTACCAACACTCATCTGCTGCATGACGAGACTGACAGAGAGAGACTTGTTTTTTTAACCTCCCCAGACAGAATCCTTCGACCCATCGCCTTGCACCGCAGTTGGAGGGATGGCTTGATACGTCCGTCACTCCTAAACACATTGATCCCCAGATTCCTTCCCAACCATCATACCTGTTTCCTCCCCAAAATTTCCTCTTCTTCCTTTCCTCAAAAAAACTCTCGACACAGCATCCCCGAAGTTGACGTATGACCTGAGGGAAATTATTTTTTTGCACGGAGCTAATGTTAAAAAAATAAAAATAAAAAATACCTACAAATATATTATTAGTAAAAAAATAACTGGTTACGTAGTTAGAGAAATAAAAAACGGTAATATAATGGAAATATTAATAGGGAAAAATAATGGAAATATTTATAAGACCCATTTAAAATTAGTTGTTAGAATAGAAAATGTAAAAATTCGTATCAGAATTTAAAAAAATCTTCTACCGAATATTTATGGCGTGAAATGTATATCTTCAAAATAAACCAAAATTGTCGGTACAACATTTATTTTCCTCACGGCATGAGGAAGGATCCAAGTTCATGTCTCAGTCACAACTATTTTTCTCAACCGTATTTTTCAATTTCATTTTTGTTGGATTACAATAAAAAAGTACAGAAAATGCATTGAAAAAATGAACACCGCTGTTAGGAGGAAATTTGTGATTATTTCAGATATTATTTCGGATAAAAATGCCTTTGCACGGTCACCTAGATCCGCGGGCAGCTGCCCCAACTACCGAGACGATCTCCAGCCACTGGAGTTCAAAAATTAATTTTTAATGTCTTCCATTTTTTTATCTAAAAAAAACACAATAAATTATTGCGTAAACAAAATGATTATGATGATCTTTGTGTCTATTGATCATCAATTCAATGACCGTTCGAAGGTCAAAGCCTGGTTTATTTTTTATTAGTCATAGAAGTTTGTTAGTCATGTCAGGAGATAAACGTGTTTAATTGGTAATGATCAAGGGATTTTATCAAACCAGATACGAATTAAATTATTTAATAGCTTGATCCCATAATGGTATATACTTTTTTCTTGTGATTTATACGACCGCTTTTGTTTTTTAGCCACGTTGAATCATTTGATAAATTGGCGAAGAGTGAGGTTACTTATTAGATACCTACGCAATTTGAAAAAGGTGACACATCTTGCATTGGCGTTAAAGGGAACCTTCTAACGTTTGTGGGTCTAAGATGTTGTAGTATTATTTAATTTGATCTGTCAGTGGAACCTTAGCTAAGAAATTTAATATTATTTTTTTTTCTGGGTTTTACAGATGTTCGCACTTACGTGAGAACGATCCAGTTATAAAAACTCAGTTATTATACAATTACAAAAATTTACAATTACGTACAATTAAAACAGATACGTACAATTAGAAAAGCAAAAACATAACAAATAAAAAAACATAGAATTATACACAAGCTCACCCAAGTAACACATTACAATAAGTGGTAAGAGACATAAGAAATACGCGAGGTATGCATAGACAGACAATTGACGCAATAAAATAAGTTAGTATTTTTTAACAGCGCCAGAACTTTTTTTTTGAATCCGTACAAATTGCCTACGGAAATATCTACTTCAGTATAGGACACATCTGGATCAGAGGGCTAAAGTAGGCGATATTATTTTTAAACGTATTCATGTGAAAAATGTTATGGCTTCTTAAACAATGGGAATTTGGAACATTTATTTCAATACTGCTAAAATGTAGTTTCAAGATGGCCGTGAATTATTTTATTTAAACATATTAGATCAGTCAATTGCCTTCTAGTTTTAAGTGTATCAATCTTGAAGTAATCACGACGTACGTCTTATGATCTAAAATGGTCATGTAGTCCACATTTGAAGGATATTCTTAGTATTTTTCTTCGAACTGATTCTACAATGTTTTCATATTTGCAGTAACGTGGGTTCCAAATAGTGCTTTCAATTGTCGTGCCTTCTTCGAGCATCCCAACTACCATCCACAATTCTTCATTAGTTCTTCTACCATTCTTGATCACATCAAATATTCTTTCTTCGTTCATCCTCTGTTCACTCCCACACAATCTAAACATCCTTTTCTTACTCATTACGCTTACACCAGCTTTGTGTATCTCCACATTTTTCATGCTGTTACACATGGTTTTACCACACATTCGCCTTAGAGATCTCATTATACAGCTTTCAGTCTATTTTCATCCTTCTTCTTCCAGTCCCATGCCTCACGGCTGCACCGATTGGTATCAGCGCTCCATTGTGGACTGCTAGCTTCGCCTCTTCGGACATTTTTTGTTAGCTCCTAGCACGAGCGTGCTGCATTTAGCTTCCTTTCAACGTCCCTATCAGTCCTTGTAAATGTACTTCCCAAAAGCACAAACTCATCCACCAACTGAATATTAACTGCTGTATCTTATGATGAAGGAAAAGATAACCAAGCCACGGACTACAATGATAGAATGTGAATTAAACCCTTGGCCGAGCTGGGTGGTTTTACCGGTGCTTACACTAAACTAACCTTAGTTCCCAAAGGTTTTAGGTGGTATAAAAGAGTTTGTCCAACATCTGATATGAACGGTATATAACAATGAAGAAGTGGCTTAACCAATCTGTGCCGTTTGTTATTTTATTGGCTGGTTAATGGCTGGCTCGCTTGCCTGCCGCACTTGCGGTCAGCTTCCTTGGTTAGTTGTGTTAGAATACCCGGGGTCTATTCAGGTTATTCAACACCATCAACCTAGAACTCATTAAATACGCTCATCACAAACCATGTAGGTGAAACTATATCTGACCCAAGGCTTTGCAACTTTACAGGGTTGATGGGCTTGGCGAAGAATAATCACAGGTGGACGTAGATAAATATACTATGCCGTAAATGAGCACCACCAAAACTACTCGTATTTCCAATCTTTTCGATTATATGTTTTTGCTGGGCTTTGATGATGAGCGGCGTAATATAAATTATTCGCAAAATGTTTCCTACCTACCTATTAAATTATTTTCGACATCTATTGGCAGAGAATGTTTACAATTGTTATCCATTTGTTGTGTTGGAATGCGTCTTCCATTAGCAGAAATGTTTATTTTCAGATATGAGAACTATTTTTTTTTAAACTCTATTTTTCTCATTATTTTTAAATAGTACGCTAATAGGAATCTAATAAGGCGCTGCCCGTGTGTAGGTTATATAACCAAGAATTAGCATGTAAAACGGGTGGTTTCCACAAATCGTTCTAGCTGCCGACCTCTGCATTTCCTTCTACAATATCGGTCTCTTCAAAACCCAGGTTCACTCCTTCCTTTCCACAAAAAGACCCTCCACGCAACATCCCCAAAGATGGCATCGGCCCTGAGGGAAATTATTTTCTTCCTCCTGCGCGAAGTTATGTAAAAAATAAAAAATAAGTGAAAATAATCATTATTTATTAATTTTTAAGTTATAATATACGCCCTCTATAGTGGGGGAGTACGGCTTATCGACTAGCAATCCGCGGCCGCGGGTCACATCCCGTCATGGACAAATGCATTTTATTCGATTAACACGTTCGTGTACATATAAAAAAACAAGTTTTAATGATCCTATAAGTAGAGTTACACGATGACACGATGGTAGATACATATTTAAAAGTGCAAAATCCGTATCAGCATTGCCTTCTACACATTTTCATCAATCATGGCTCCATTCCCATTTATGGGTATTGATTGTCCAAGATAAATGTAATCGATGACTGACTCCAGCTGAGCTCCATTAACGAAGTAATATAAAAGTCAATATATGCAAAACAAATTTCCTACTGATATGAAACTGGCTCCCTCCAGGCGGTCCCTAATCTGTCGATCTTTAATACAAACATTTAAAATGTTTTTATAACAAATTCTTATTCAAAATTAGTCTTGTATTGGAAGGAAAGAGTAAATAATGTATAGCGCACTAGAGCAACCCTGATAAACAAAGATCATCTGCAAGTTACCTTATTGGGAAGGTGTTGGTTATCATTTCAAAACTGGTTCTTGTATTTACGACCTCTTCGGAACTTCGGATAAAGGTGATCTAGTTTTTTCGATGCGCTTGATATTTGCACGTAGGTTGGAATTGTTATTTATTTATTTGCAGATTTAGTGTGAACGATTAAATTTAACTTAAAGGGCAATTATCATACTCCAAGCTTTCGAGATTTGGGTATCATGAATTGCTTGGGGTAAAATGGGATTCCTTCAGATCCAATGCCCATGTTTTGAGGCTGATTGCATACCGGGGCTGATGGCATCCATCGTGGGACATAACATTGCCTTCTATGGACACCTACGCGAAGGGGTGACTAATATGAGTTCTTCATATTGCTTCCGAGGAAAGTTCTTTGGACGAATAACAAAGGTGAACAATATAGAAAATGAATGTATCATATTGAAGAACGGAAGCAAGAAAAACGTTTTTATAATTCAAGTTACTTTTATTTATTATTGAAAAACGTTTTAGTTTTGCAAGGAAAATAATAAACGATAATGTAATATAAATGACGGACTCTGTGGTTGAGGGGTAAAGCTCTCGACTAGTAATTGAAGGTCGCGGGTTCAACATCCAATGTCCGCAAGTAAATTTTATTTCAATGATTGGTGTTATCTCACAATTTTGTGATTTAAAATGAAACATAGTATATTTACGGAAAGTTCCAGAATGGAAGATACTATCAGTATCGCCTTTGTGCAAAACCACCATTCAGAATTAAAACGTTGCTCGAAATGGCTTTAGCCGTAGTTCGGGTTCAGATCTGTCCCACATTCCTTTCCCCATCTACTATCCCTCCCCACTACCTTCACCTTCACAACATATCCCTATATCACTGGCTCCAGATAGTGAATTGACAAAGAACACTCACTTCCCAATTCTTCATCTATCTTTGCTCCTAATACTTCCTTCACTGGAGCTCAGCCAATTTTTTTCAGGAAGAAGGCAGAATATTTTATTTGTAACACGACATGATACTTACCTGGTAGATTTTTGAAAAGTATTATACTGCCCTGAAGCAGCTATGGTTGCAATAAAACCCGGTCGGCATTAGGAAAGTATATAATAAATAAAAGTGGTGTTTACTAAGTTATTGTTTTATTTTAACGTATATTGTCGCATCACAAATTATCATCTTCATTTGAGCAAAAACTAATTTATCTATAATATCTTACTAGACAGCTCTTGTTTTTCAGTGCCAAATAAAGCGTAACGAATTTTTCTTTGGTCATCGACCTTCCATGATTCTTTATGACCAGCCCAATACAAATCTCAGCACACTTCATCGAGAGCAAATCGAAAAAAATCAGGAGATCGTGTGTAGGTACAAAAAACTTAGGTCAATACTCCAGCACTTGAAGATGAGGCGTGGTTGATAAAAAACTAAAACAATCTATCGATTTTGTTTAGCATTATTAATTATTCACGTTCCAAAAGTTGTGTTATCCAATAATGATGCAAAATGTTATTAAAAACGTTTTTTTATTAGGTTACCATTAAAATTGTGTTAATGCCTTCCTACATACACCCTAGGTACTTTTTTTTATTTTTTTTTATCTTTAACGCGTTTATGAAATTCGATATCACGAAAGAGAAAGAAACTCATTAATTTCGTTATATTTATAATATTTCGATATTAAGTATCATATTTAAATAAGTAGGTGATTTTCATAATAAAATCTGGCCATTTTTTCAACATCGATCGTGCTAGCTTCATTATAAGTGTTTACTATTCACGACATTTCAACAAGACCATTAAGATAAAAGATTTTTTATTTTTATGTAGACTTCTGGTACATAAGAGTGTTATTAGTATTTAGGTTACATCAAGATTATGCAAACATATTATGTGCCTATGTCAGTTCGTGCGATAAATTTGACATTGTTATAGCTTCCAGATATAATTTAACGATATAAATAATCCGCACCCATATATTATATACATTTACATGTTAACATATCAAAATCCAAAGACAATCTCTATTTAACTTTTTGAAGTGAAAACTTCTTTAGCACCGTTGTGATTTGAAACTCCATGAAACGGAAACGAGTGCCACTAAAAAGAAACAAACACATACATCTGTAGGATTTAGTCTGCGAGAAAATGAGATAGCAATAAAGTATTTCTTTAATTCACGGGCACTCGGTTATATATAATATACGATAAATTTACAGTACCATGCAAGTCTCTTTTGGTGTAGTGGTATAAAGCGCGTGACGAACAACACCAGCCAGACATGTAGCGGAGCAAGGATCGAAATCTACGAAATCCAAAAAAAAAAAAAATTTATAAAATTAATATACAATCTTCAAACCACTCCAAAATGAACAGGCAAAGAAAACACAAAAGAAAACGACATCTAGCGACTCCGAAGAAGAAAACACAAATAATAATAAGATGACCAAATGTATAGGATAAGGTGCACTGAAATTCGATGACAAAAATATTTAGAAAATCATCATTCACATTCATACAAATAAGTGCTTCGCAGTCTCCCCACTCTCGTCTACTTTAGTTTTCTGAAGGTTTCACTTTACCGCGTGTGAATTGCACACTCCGTTTTTTTTTATCTTGCATACCACCAAATAATTTTTTTTATGGTACAAAATTATCTGCAAATATTTATTATTTTGCAAAATGCATCACCTTCAAAATATAAATAACTCGGAAGGAAACCTGATCTTGAAATTTAATAGCCCATTTAACGAATTTGGGTCTAACGATAAAAATGGACGCAATACTTCAACACATTAGTCACATAAATAATAAAAATTAAAAACTAAGTTATTTTTTCAAAACCATCAGGTGTATCCTTACAAAAAAAACTAAGATGTACATGGCTCTGACAATTATTGTTGGAATACGGCATTATCGAATGGTGAAGTGAAAATGACAATATACTAAATCCACTAATTAAAACCCGAAAAACCGTAATGAAAATCATACTGAAAGTCCCTATAAGAACTAGCACTGACGACATCTTCAGCAATCTTAACATCGTGTCAATAAAACAACTTTTCAACTTATTTGGTCAAAAAAGCTTCTTATACTATGATAATAAACTCCTTAATAAAATCCCACTCGCATTCAAAATCACAATAACATTACATTTAAATTTCAAATAAAAAAAAACTGGATACAAAACATTGAGAGATCAGAAATAGAAAATATGCTGACACAAAATACAGACAGAAATCGAAACCACTCAACTTCACAAAAAACACTATTCAATAATAATTTCGGAAAAAGCACTACGTAATAATATATTTACTAGCTTTGCCTGTTGCAGAGGCAACCAAGGGGTTAAACACTACGCGATTTGACGTGTGAACGCGGATGAAGCGAAGAGTGTGTGTTAAATAAAATAGGTAGAGAAAAAAACGTCATTTGAATGTGGATAAAGCGAGGAGTGTCCGTCTACAAAGGGCACAGATAGTTGACAGCCCAATTGCGTACGCCTGCTCTCTGGCCGCTTCGGTCACCCGGTTCAAGGCGTTCGGTACGGGCCTTTTCTCGCAAAAGCAGGCCAAGTAGCTTCCTGCTCAAATTTTCACTGCGCCATTTGGGCTGTGCAGATCGATACGCGTAATTTGTTACCCGAAACGTATAGTTTACTGTCTTAAAGACTCTTCCCACAGTGCCACATTGGTCGTCGACACTTTTAAAACGGCCCAGGAGCTTACCGCTCAATTCAGTACTGAACCAATCCAGCCGCCCGACTCAGGGCGTTCAGTTTTTCATTTAATTTAAATTAGAAAAACCAATAGAGCCTAAAAGGGTCCTCGGATTTTATCGTTCAATTTTTTCAGTCAGCCCTTTGGATTGTGTAGGTCGAGACGCGTAATTTGATATCCATCTCGGGTACTGTAGGGTGTAATTTAAAAAAAAAAAATTTTGGATTTTGGAAATTTTTGAATTTTAAATAAAAAAAAATTTGGATTTTGTAAATCTTTGAATTTTCAAAAAAAAATTTTTTGAGTTTTGGAAATTTTTTAATTTTGGAAAAAAAAAACTTTTTTGGATTCTGAAAATTTTTTAATTTTGGAAAAAAAAAATTTGGATTCTGGAAATTTTTTAATTTTGGAAAAAAAAAATTGTTGGATCTCGGAAATTTTTGAACTTATAACTGAAAGTAATTTTTCAAAAAACGGCGCTATAAAAATGTATTATTCAGAAATTTTAGAGACTTAAACTAAACCCAACTGGGGATGCCGTAGTCTCACTGACTCCAGACGGCAGTAGTTGAGACTCTTGTGCGGTATTCACATTGAAATTTAATTTAAAATGTATGAACCCGTACAGTATTCAAAAGGTACCTACAATATTTGGCAAAAAAAAATTGGACGATCTTTATTTAAATTTACTCATTTCATTAAAAATGTTCAGAATAAATAGTATCCGAGTAGGACGTTGTCAAAAAAAAATTCGAGTGCAGCTTACCGTAGTTTTTCAAAAAACGGCGCTATAAAAATTTATTATTCAGAATTTTTCAGAAACTAAAACTAAACCCAACTGGGGACGCCGTAGTCGCACTGACTCCGGACGGCAGTAATCGGGACTCTTGTGCGGTTTTCACATTGAAATTAAATGTAAAATGTACGAACGATTAGTTCCCGTACAGTATTCAAAAGGTACCTACACCATTTCGCAAAAAAAAAATGGACCATCTTTATTTAAATTTACTCATTTTATTAGAAATGTTCAGAATATATAGTGTCCGAGTACGTTGTCAAAAAAAATTCGAGTGCAGTTTACACGCGGTAGAAGTGAAACTTTTCCAAAACAATCTCAACTAATACTTGAAAAGTGAGGTCTGAGTAGCCCAGTAAATAAATGTACCCTCTGTAATATTTTACTCCTGCGTATTATGAGCTCCTGGTAGATTTTCAATATTGTACGTCACCCTTTTTGTCATTTTTTACAAAAACGGTCCTATAAAAATATAATTATCAAAATTATTGTGTACCTATTTTTATGAGGTGTTGCTCATCCAACGAATGGCTCCCTGAGCGGCAGTGCCAATGCCCGCCTCTAACGTTGAATAATTATCATAAAGAAGCAAAATACAAAAATAAGCGTTATGTAACTTTAATATTTAAAAAAAATAAATCCCTTAAATATCTAGGCTAAAGACGAAGGTAGCGCAACACGGCATAACAGCCCAAAAAATTATTACAAAATAAATTATCCTTTCAACTTCAAATAATTTCATTACAAATTTCCAAAAAAAAAACATATGCAATTCTTATTTGATGATTCCGAATTGTTATGTGCAGGTACCTACCTACTCAAAATAGGCATTTCAAAACCGAGCGCCTAGCAACACTCGATACGGAGATCTTTTTTCGTGAATTGAGCAAATTTCTTTCGATACAGACGAACCTGCCGATTTGAACGGATTGAAATAGAACTACAGGCGTGTTCGACAGACATTTGATTTTGTATTGCGTGAACGATCCGTACTTATATTCCGCACCGCTAGATGTCTCTGGATTGAAATCTTTAGTTGGCGGAGAGCTTTGCCCTACCGCCATTTGTAAAATTTCAGAATCCAGTGTTACCAGGTGTGAGAAAATTTACCCAACCTGAATTTATTTGTAAGAAAATTAGGTGTTCTACTGGCCAGATAAATTATGCACCCTCGAGAAAAATGCGAGTTTTGCGAAACGTCAGAAAATATCATTTTTCCGCGCGCTATTGTGTAACATTTTGAATGGTGACCGACATATTTGTCGATTTTAAAAGCTTCCTTAACTTCTATTCTTCGTATTTATTGAAAAACATTTCCGCCATAATGCGACTTTTCGACGATAACTCGTACCGCGTGTCGTACCTTTAAAGTGTCATTTTTTAGCAGAATTGCCTTTAAAATAATATGAGTAAATTTCCAGCAAATTCGTTTTGTATGAGAATAGTGCTTAATTTTTCTCCGACTTTTTCGAAATGCGAACCTGTCGGCGGGAAATATAACCGGGCCGATTTCTTCGTCGATGAGAGATTCAGTCGGAGGTTCCAGTTATCGCCGCTGATTTTGCATCAGTTTTTACCGTTAATTTTTCGCGTTTCGGTTTCGTGAGTTTTTTTTAGCTTCCTGTCTAGCGATTGTGGTCTCTGCGGTCGGTCAAACTCGAAGAGCGGAGAGGTCATTTTGGCGTGGGAGGCCCTGGACTGAATCGCATTTCAAGCGAAAGCGATCCTTAGGGTGGGCGAACTTAAGGGGCGGCAAGGTCGTTTTTTGACTGTATGACCCATGTGAGTTTTTCGAAAAACTGTGGTTTTTCGAAAAACTGTGTATTAATATATAAACTAGCTTTGCCTGTTGCAGAGGCAACCAAGAGGTTAAACACTACGCGATATGACGTGTGAACGCGGATGAAGCGAAGAGTGTGTGTTAAATAAAATAGGTAGAGAAAAAAACGTTATTTGAATGTGGATAAAGCGAGGAGTGTCCGTCTACAAAGGGCACAGATAGTTGACAGCCCAATTGCGTACGCCTGCTCTCTGGCCGCTTCGGTCACCCGGTTCAAGGCATTCGGTACGGGCCTTTTCTCGCAAAAGCAGGCCAAGTAGCTTCCTGCTCAAATTTTCACTGCGCCATTTGGGTTGTGCAGATCGATGCGCGTAATTTATTACCCGAAACGTATAGTTTACTGTCGAAAAGACTCTTCCCACAGTGCCACATTGGTCGTCGACACTTTTAAAACGGCCCAGGAGCTTACCGCTCAATTCAGTACTGAACCAATCCAGCCGCCCGACTCAGGGCGTTCAGTTTTTCATTTAATTTAAATTAGAAAAACCAATAGAGCCTAAAAGGGTCCTCGGATTTTATCGTTTAATTTTTTCAGTCAGCCCTTTGGATTGTGTAGGTCGAGACGCGTAATTTGATATCCATCTCGGGTACTGTAGGGTGTAATTTAAAAAAAAAAATTTTTGGATTTTGGAAATTTTTGAATTTTCAAAAAAAAAAATTTCGGATTTTGTAAATTTTTGAATTTTCAAAAAAAAAATTTTTTGAGTTTTGGAAATTTTTTAGTTTTGGAAAAAAAAAATTTGTTTTCTGGAAATTTTTTGTTTTTGAAAAAAAAATTTTTTGGATTCTGAAAATTTTTTAATTTTGGAAAAAAAAAATTTGGATTCTGTAAATTTTTTAATTTTGAAAAAAAACTTTTTTGGTTTCTGGAAATTTTTGAATTTTAAAAAAAAAAATTTTTGGTTTCTGGGAATTTTTTAAATTTGGAAAAAAAAAATTTCGGATTCTGGAAATTTTTTAATTTTGAAAAAAAAATTTTTTGGTTTCCGGAAATTTTTGAATTTTGAAAAAAAAAATTTTCGGTTTCTTGAAATTTTTTAATTGTGAAAAAAAAATATTTTTTGGTTTCTGGAAATTTTTTAATTTTGGAAAAAAAATTATTGGATTCTGGAAATTTTTTAATTTTGGAAAAAAAAAATTGTTGGATCTCGGAAATTTTTGAACTTATAACTGAAAGTAATTTTTCAAAAAACGGCGCTATAAAAATGTATTATTCAGAAATTTTAGAGACTTAAACTAAACCCAACTGGGGATGCCGTAGTCTCACTGACTCCAGACGGCAGTAGTTGAGACTCTTGTGCGGTATTCACATTGAAATTTAATTTAAAATGTATGAACCCGTACAGTATTCAAAAGGTACCTACAACATTTGGCAAAAAAAAATTGGACCATCTTTATTTAAATTTACTCATTTCATTAAAAATGTTAAGAATAAATAGTATCCGAGTAGGACGTTGTCAAAAAAAAAATCCAATGCAGCTTACCGTAGTTTTTCAAAAAACGGCGCTATAAAAATTTATTATTCAGAATTTTTCAGAAACTAAAACTAAACCCAACTGGGGACGCCGTAGTCGCACTGACTCCGGACGGCAGTAATTGGGACTCTTGTGCGGTTTTCACATTGAAATTTAATGTAAAATGTACGAACGATTAGTTCCCCTACTATTCAAAAGGTACCTACACCATTTCGCAAAAAAAAAAAATGGACCATCTTTATTTAAATTTACTCATTTTATTAGAAATGTTCAGAATATATTATGTCCGAGTACGTTGTCAAAAAAAATTCGAGAGCAGTTTACACGCGGTAGAAGTGAAACTTTTCCAAAACAATCTCAACTAATACTTGAAAAGTGAGGTCTAAGTAGCCCAGTAAATAAATGTACCCTCTGTAATATTTTACTTCTGCGTATTATGAGCTCCTGGTAGATTTTCAATATCGTACGTCACCCTTTTTGTCATTTTTTACAAAAACGGTCCTATAAAAATATAATTATCAAAATTATTGTGTACCTATTTTTATGAGGTGTTGCTCATCCAACGAATGGTGTCCTGAGCGGCAGTGCCAATGCCCGCCTCTAACGTTGAATAATTATCATAAAGAAGCAAAATACAAAAAAAGCGTTATGTAACTTTAATATTTAAAAAAAATAAATCCCTTAAATATCTAGGCTATAGACGAAGGCAGCGCAACACGGCATAACAGCTCAAAAAATAATTACAAAATAAATTATCCTTTCAACTTCAAATAATTTCATTACAAATTTCCAAATAAAAAACATATGCAATCCCCATTTGATGATTCCCAGTTGTTATGTGCAGGTACCTACCTACTCAGATTCTCAGTTGGTACACCTGCACATGCGTAAAAAAAAACACGCCATTAAAATGTATATTCAGAATTTTATTATCAAATAATCATTTCAATGAAAAAGAGTTCGCAAAGTATTTATATTTATAAATAATACGAATCCTAATGCATCGGAGCCCATCTATCAGGTACCTACTTAGTTCGTCATTCGCAGACGTACAATATTCTGCAATTATATTTTCATCGCTGGCAAGACCGAAACGAAATAATGTCTTCACCACCTCGAGCACGGCCTGAAAATCGAGTTGTTTTTAACGTTTTCCATACAAACAACGCTGTCCTGGCCTGAATGAAAACTTTAGTTGGCGAAGGCAAAGCTCTCCGCCATTTGTAAAATTTCAGAATCGAGTGTTCCAAGGTGTGAGAAAATTTACCCAACCTGAATTTATTTGTAAGAAAATTAGGTGTTCTACTGGCCAGATAAATTATGCACCCTCGAGAAAAATGCGAGTTTTGCGAAACGTCAGAAAATATCATTTTTCCGCGCGCTATCGTGTAACATTTTGAATGGTGACCGACATATTTGTCGATTTTAAAAGCTTCCTTAACTTTTATTCTTCGTATTTATCGAAAAACATCTTCGCCAGAATGCGCCTTTTCGACGATATCTCGAACCGCGTGTCGTACCTATAAAATGTCATTTTTTAGCAGCATCGCCATTAAAATATTATGAAAAAATTTCTAGCAAATTCGTTTTGTATGAGAAAAGTGCTTAATTTTTCTCCGACTTTTTCGAAATGCGAACCTGTCGGCGGGAAATATAACCGGGCCGATTTCTTCGTCGATGAGAGATTCAGTCGGAGGTTCTAGTTATCGCCGCTGATTTTGCATCAGTTTTTTCCGTTGACTTTTGGTGTTTCGGTTTCATGTTTTTTTTTTAGCTTCCTGTCTAGCGATTGTGGTCTCTGCGGTCGGTCAAACTCGAAGAGCGGAGAGGTCATTTTGGCGTGGGAGGCCCTGGACTGAATCGTATTTCAAGCGAAAGCGATCCTTAGGGTGGGCGAACTTAAGGGGCGGCAAGGTCGTTTTTTGACTGTATGACCCATGTGAGTTTTTCGAAAAACTGTGTATTAATATATATACTAGCTTTGCCTGTTGCAGAGGCAACCAAGGGGTTAAACACTACGCGATATGACGTGTGAACGCGGATGAAGCGAAGAGTGTGTGTTAAATAAAATAGGTAGAGAAAAAAACGTTATTTGAATGTGGATAAAGCGAGGAGTGTCCGTCTACAAAGGGCACAGATAGTTGACAGCCCAATTGCGTACGCCTGCTCTCTGGCCGCTTCGGTCACCCGGTTCAAGGCGTTCGGTACGGGCCTTTTCTCGCAAAAGCAGGCCAAGTAGCTTCCTGCTCAAATTTTCACTGCGCCATTTGGGTTGTGCAGATCGATGCGCGTAATTTGTTACCCGAAACGTATAGTTTACTGTCGAAAAGACTCTTCCCACAGTGCCACATTGGTCGTCGACACTTTTAAAACGGCCCAGGAGCTTACCGCTCAATTCAGTACTGAACCAATCCAGCCGCCCGACTCAGGGCGTTCAGTTTTTCATTTAATTTAAATTAGAAAAACCAATAGAGCCTAAAAGGGTCCTCGGATTTTATCGTTTAATTTTTTCAGTCAGCCCTTTGGATTGTGTAGGTCGAGACGCGTAATTTGATATCCATCTCGGGTACTGTAGGGTGTAATTTAAAAAAAAAAAAATTTTGGATTTTGTAAATTTTTGAATTTTCAAAAAAAAAATTTTTTGAGTTTTGGAAATTTTTTAGTTTTGGAAAAAAAAATTTTGTTTACTGGAAATTTTTTGTTTTTGAAAAAAAAAATTTTTGGATTCTGAAAATTTTTTAATTTTGGAAAAAAAAAATTGGATTCTGGAAATTTTTTAATTTTGAAAAAAAACTTTTTTGGTTTCTGGAAATTTTTTAAATTTGGAAAAAAAAAATTTCGGATTCTGGAAATTTTTTAATTTTGAAAAAAAAATTTTTTGGTTTCCGGAAATTTTTGAATTTTGAAAAAAAAAATTTTCGGTTTCTTGAAATTTTTTAATTGTGAAAAAAAAAATTTTTTTGGTTTCTGGAAATTTTTTAATTTTGGAAAAAAAATTATTGGATTCTGGAAATTTTTTAATTTTGGAAAAAAAAAATTGTTGGATCTCGGAAATTTTTGAACTTATAACTGAAAGTAATTTTTCAAAAAACGGCGCTATAAAAATGTATTATTCAGAAATTTTAGAGACTTAAACTAAACCCAACTGGGGATGCCGTAGTCTCACTGACTCCAGACGGCAGTAGTTGAGACTCTTGTGCGGTATTCACATTGAAATTTAATTTAAAATGTATGAACCCGTACAGTATTCAAAAGGTACCTACAACATTTGGCAAAAAAAAATTGGACCATCTTTATTTAAATTTACTCATTTCATTAAAAATGTTCAGAATAAATAGTATCCGAGTAGGACGTTGTCAAAAAAAAATTCGAGTGCAGCTTACCGTAGTTTTTCAAAAAACGGCGCTATAAAAATTTATTATTCAGAATTTTTCAGAAACTAAAACTAAACCCAACTGGGGACGCCGTAGTCGCACTGACTCCGGACGGCAGTAATTGGGACTCTTGTGCGGTTTTCACATTGAAATTTAATGTAAAATGTACGAACGATTAGTTCCCCTACTATTCAAAAGGTACCTACACCATTTCGCAAAAAAAAAAATGGACCATCTTTATTTAAATTTACTCATTTTATTAGAAATGTTCAGAATATATTGTGTCCGAGTACGTTGTCAAAAAAAATTCGAGTGCAGTTTACACGCGGTAGAAGTGAAACTTTTCCAAAACAATCTCAACTAATACTTGAAAAGTGAGGTCTAAGTAGCCCAGTAAATAAATGTACCCTCTGTAATATTTTACTTCTGCGTATTATGAGCTCCTGGTAGATTTTCAATATTGTACGTCACCCTTTTTGTCATTTTTTACAAAAACGGTCCTATAAAAATATAATTATCAAAATTATTGTGTACCTATTTTTATGAGGTGTTGCTCATCCAACGAATGGTGTCCTGAGCGGCAGTGCCAATGCCCGCCTCTAACGTTGAATAATTATCATAAAGAAGCAAAATACAAAAAAAAGCGTTATGTAACTTTAATATTTAAAAAAAATAAATCCCTTAAATATCTAGGCTAAAGACGAAGGCAGCGCAACACGGCATAACAGCTCAAAAAATAATTACAAAATAAATTATCCTTTCAACTTCAAATAATTTCATTACAAATTTCCAAATAAAAAACATATGCAATCCCCATTTGATGATTCCCAGTTGTTATGTGCAGGTACCTACCTACTCAGATTCTCAGTTGGTACACCTGCACATACGTAAAAAAAAAAACACGCCATTAAAATGTAAATTCAGAATTTTATTATCAAATAATCATTTCAATGAAAAAGAGTTCGCAAAGTATTTATATTTATAAATAATACGAATCCTAATGCATCGGAGCCCATCTATCAGGTACCTACTTAGTTCGTCATTCGCAGACGTACAATATTCTGCAATTATATTTTCATCGCTGGCAAGACCGAAACGAAATAATGTCTTCACCACCTCGAGCACGGCCTGAAAATCGAGTTGTTTTTAACGTTTTCCATACAAACAACGCTGTCCTGGCCTGAATGAAAACTTTAGTTGGCGAAGGTAAAGCTCTCCGCCATTTGTAAAATTTCAGAATCGAGTGTTCCAAGGTGTGAGAAAATTTACCCAACCTGAATTTATTTGTAAGAAAATTAGGTGTTCTACTGGCCAGATAAATTATGCACCCTCGAGAAAAATGCGAGTTTTGCGAAACGTCAGAAAATATCATTTTTCCGCGCGCTATTGTGTAACATTTTGAATGGTGACCGACATATTTTTCGATTTTAAAAGCTTCCTTAATTTCTATTCCTCCTATATATTGAAAAACATCTCCACCAGAATGCGACTTTTCGACGATAACTCGAACCGCGTGTCGTACCTGTAAAATGTCATTTTATATCAGAATCGCCATTAAAATATACGAATAAATCCCTAGCAAATTGCACTTTGTATGAGAAAAAAGTCTTAAAAAGTCTTAAAATATCTTAAAAATCTTAAGTTCTTGTCTCGCCAAAATGGTCTCTGCTGTCGGTGAAACTGGATAGGCAGGGTGGTCGATTTTTGCTTGAGGGGGGGGGGGTGTACTGAATCGCATTTCAAGCGAAAGCGATCCTTAGGGTGGGCGAACTTAAGGGGCGGCAAGGTCGTCTTTTGCCTGTATGACCCATGTGAGTTTTTCGAACCCTGAATCGCATTTCAAGCGAAAGCGATCCTTAGGGTGGGCGAACTTAAGGGGCGGCAAGGTCGTCTTTTGCCTGTATGACCCATGTGAGTTTTTCGAAAAACTGCGTATTACTATACTAACTAGCTTTGCCTGTTGCAGAGGCAACCAAGGGGTTAAACACTACGCGATTTGACGTGTGAACGCGGATGAAGCGAGGAGTGTGTGTTTAATAAAATAGATGAAGAAAAAAACGATGTTTGTAATTTGTTACCCGTAACGTATAATTTACTGTTGCAAAGACTCCTACCACTGTGCCTCTTTGGTCGCCGACACTTTTAAAACGTCCCAGGAGCTTACCGCTCAATTCAGTACTGAACCAATCCAGCCGCAACGACCAGGGCGTTCAGTTTTTCATTTAATTTAAATTAGAAAAACCAATAGAGCCTAAAAGGGTCCTCGGATGTAATCGTTCAATTTTTTCAGTCAGCCCTTTGGATTGTGTAGGTCGAGACGCGTAATTTGATATCCATCTCGGGTACTGTAGGGTGTAATTTAAAAAAAAAAAAATTTTTGGATTTTGGAAATTTTTAAATTTTAAAAAAAAAAATTTTTGGATTTTGTAAATCTTTGAATTTTCAAAAAAAAATTTTTTGAGTTTTGGAAATTTTTTAATTTTGGAAAAAAAAAATTTGTTTTCTGGAAATTTTTTGTTTTTGAAAAAAAAAATTTTTGGATTCTGAAAATTTTTTAATTTTGGAAAAAAAAAATTTGGATTCTGGAAATTTTTCTATTTTGAAAAAAAACTTTTTTGGTTTCTGGAAATTTTTGAATTTTGAAAAAAAAATTTTTGGTTTCTGGAATTTTTTTAAATTTGGAAAAAAAAAATTTCGGATTCTGGAAATTTTTTAAATTTTGAAAAAAAAATTTTTTGGTTTCCGGAAATTTTTGAATTTTGAAAAAAAAAATTTCGGTTCCTTGAAATTTTTTAATTGTGAAAAAAAAATTTTTTGGTTTCTGCAAATTTTTTAATTTTGGAAAAAAAAATTATTGGATTCTGGAAATTTTTTAATTTTGGAAAAAAAAAAAATTGTTGGATCTCGGAAATTTTTGAACATAACTGAAAGTAATTTTTCAAAAAACGGCGCTATAAAAATGTATTATTCAGAAATTTTAGAGACTTAAACTAAACCCAACTGGGGATGACGTAGTCTCACTGACTCCAGACGGCAGTAGGTGGGACTCTTGTGCGATATTCACATTGAAATTTAATTTAAAATGTATGAACCCCTACAGTATTCAAAAGGTACCTACACCATTTGGCAAAAAAAATTTGACCATTGTCGCAGGTGGAGTAATCGTCATTTCCGTTTCATCCGAAATCCAAATCACAGCAGTGCTATAGAAGTATCACTTCAAAACTCCCGTCTTCGGATGTTTCTTTTTATTTAAATTCATCATTTTTATCAATGAAAGAATTGCCTCCCTGGTCTAGTAAATAAATGTATCGTCTGTAATATTTTACTCCTGCGTATTATGTGCTCCTGGTAGATTTTCAATATTGTTCGTCACTCTTTTTGTCATTTTTCACAAAAACGGCGCCATTAAAATGTATTTTTCAAAATTATTTCTCAAATAATAATTTTAATGCAAAATCGTTCATATAAAAAATAAATCAGGGTAGGTACTTGGGGCCCTTGTAGTATTTTTTCAAAAAACGGCGCTATAAAAATGTGTTATTCAGAATTTTTTAGAAACTTAAACTTATTTTTATTCCAGTAAAAAAATTACAGAGAAAATATTATTTCATAGTGCGCGAGTAGGTACTAAGTTTCCTTACAGTAATTAAAAAAAAAACGGCGCCATTTAAATGTATATTCAGAATTTTTTGTCAAATAATCACTTCAATGAAAAAAAGTTCGCAGAAGTATTTATTTTTATAAATAATACGAATCCTAATGTTGAGCTATATTGGAGCCCAATTTATCAGTTAAATCCGTTTATCGGGTACCTACCTAGTTCATAATTTGCAGTTTTACAATATTCTGTATTTATATTTTTTACACATGCAAGACCAACTCACAAACTTGGACTAATCCCGCTTGAATTTTAACCGCACCAAGCCGTAAAAATTGAAATCCGCCATCTTTAAAAAAAAATCTTCATACAAAAACGTATTATGGGGTGATTTCGTAAGTTCAAGAGGGTTATGGAAAAATTTTCATTTTCGGTGTTGCAATATTGGAGAAAATTTACCCAGCCTGAATTTATTTGTAAGAAAATTAGGTTTTATACTGGCTAGAAAGCCAAAAGATATTTTAGAGGAAAATGCTTTTTACGTAAAGTGTCAAAACATGTCATTGTGAAATGCACTCTTGTGTAACCTTTTGAATGGAAAGCGAACCATGTCACAGTTTTAACTGCTTGTAGTAACTCTCTACTTAAGATTAATTCAAAAACATCTTGGCCAGAATGCTTATTTTTGACGATATCTTCGACCACGTACGTTCGAAATGTCAAATTTCCGTCCCCCTCGCCATAAAATAAAAAAAGAATAAATTCGTGTGAATTTTTCTTATGAAAATAATCAGTACTTACATTCTTCACCGCTAGATGTCTCCCTGTACATATTTTCTACAATTTTGTGTAGAAAATATGTACTAATCGAGTTAATTTTAGCCTTCTGTGAAAGTTCTGTTCAAATTCTATTAAAGTTCTGTAATTATTTCAGTTTTATGATGCGACTGGCCTATAACGATAAAACAACAGAACTCGAATAGAACTTACACAGAACGTGAAAATTAACTTTAAAAACATTGTTGAATTATTCAACTTTCTTTATTGAAACAACTTTACCTTAGTATTGCATTAAAACCTAATTTATTGTGAAGCTACCTATTCGTGAAAGTACCTACGCATTTCTTTTCAAATTTTTTCAATGAAGTACGTCGTCGTCAAATAAGTACCTACCCAGGAATGAAAAACTAAAAATTTCTAAGCACGTGTTTTTCGTGGAAAAATCTGATTTTGTTTAGCTTGCCCTGAAATATTTCACATGCGATGCGTATGTAATGACGATCGAATTAGTTGAGGAGACATCTAGACTATAATATTTTTCAAAAACATTTTAGCCAGGATCGATTTTTCGGCCGTAATGCCGTTTGTCGTAAAACAACAACCGAAACCGCTGAGAGGTCCGGTTTGTTGACAAAAGTTTGACATGTGAGTTCGCGACCCACCACACTTGAACTCTATAGTGATACATCATGTGCTCCTGGTAGATTTTGAATATTGTACGTCATCTTTTTTGTCATTTTTCACAAAAATGGCGCCATAAAAATGTATTTTTCAAAATTATTTAACAAATAATAATTTTAATGCAAAATCGTTCATATAAAAAATAAATCAGGGCAGGTGCACATGAGTACCTACATATTTTTTGAATAAATATTACGAATCCTAATTTTTTAATTTTGAAATTTGGTTTTGAAATGATAGGTACCTATCGACTTTGGCAAAAAAATACGACCATCTTTGTTTGTTTCTGTTTATTTGATATCATGTTTTTTTTTATTTTTAAAAGAAAAAAGTCCCTAGGTATTTAAGTACCTACCTTGTCTAGGAAATAAGCATATTTTATTCAATATTTTACTCTTGCAAAATGTGTATTCCTGATGGAAACTCAATATTGTACAGCGCCCTCATTGTCATTTTTAGTTCGAATTTTTACTCACACAATCATAAAAGAAAAGTGTTTAGCATTGTATTTGGACCCATCTTACTTCAAAAACGTTCCGATTTATTTAGTACTAATTTCCTTCATAACTACAAAAGTCTACATACCTGAAATAATGCATTTTGGCAAAAATTGCGACCATCCCGAGTGATTTCTTTTATTTCAAATCATTAATTTTTTATTTGATATCTGAAGGAAAGAACCGATGCGTAAGCCGGTACCTACCCGGTTCTTACGCAGACAAACAATATTGATGTAGGTACCTAAGCATTTCCTTAAAAAAATCCGTTCATCTTACGAACAAATTTGTAATAATTCAACGGAAAAGTACCTACCCTGTAATTAAACGTGTTCTTTTTATATGGCCAGCAATATTTTCTCTTCTGTGGGATTTTCAAAGCACGTTATTTTTCTCAAACGTCATATTTTCCGTAGCGTATAGTGAAATATTTTTAATGGTTTGCGTATGTTACGACCGTTGAAAATGTTTTTTTAATCTCTCGACCTCGATAATATTCAAAAACATTACAGCCAGAATCGGTTTTCGAGCCGCAGAGGCGTTTTCAAATTGTCGACTCCGAAACAGGCTTGAAGCCGTTATTTTATACGGCTAAATCATAATTTTCTCCTAACTGACGTGTCTTGAAACTCAAGATTGTTTTTTATTATCAATTATTAGTCAATTTAATCGAATTTAAGTACCTACTCGACGACTTATTCTACTGGCCGCCAAATTTTTCACTTTCGACGGTAGTGAAATCTTAGCAAATGTCAAAAATAATGCAAGGTATTTTGGAATATTGCAGAACATTTTGGATGAAATGCGTTACATGTCGCAGTTTTAAAAGTTTGATAAAACCCTCTACTTCCAATCTGTGGTAAAACATCTCCACCAGAATGCGTTTTTTCGACGATATCTCGAACCGCGTGTCGTACCTTTAAAGTGTCATTTTTTAGCAGAATTGCCTTTAAAATAATATGAGTAAATTTCCAGCAAATTCGTTTTGTATGAGAATAGTGCTTAATTTTTCTCCGACTTTTTCGAAATGCGAACCTGTCGGCGGGAAATATAACCGGGCCGATTTCTTCGTCGATGAGAGATTCAGTCGGAGGTTCCAGTTATCGCCGCTGATTTTGCATCAGTTTTTACCGTTAATTTTTCGCGTTTCGGTTTCGTGAGTTTTTTTTAGCTTCCTGTCTAGCGATTGTGGTCTCTGCGGTCGGTCAAACTCGAAGAGCGGAGAGGTCATTTTGGCGTGGGAGGCCCTGGACTGAATCGCATTTCAAGCGAAAGCGATCCTTAGGGTGGGCGAACTTAAGGGGCGGCAAGGTCGTTTTTTGACTGTATGACCCATGTGAGTTTTTCGAAAAACTGTGTATTAATATATAAACTAGCTTTGCCTGTTGCAGAGGCAACCAAGGGGTTAAACACTACGCGATTTGACGTGTGAACGCGGATGAAGCAAGGAGTGTGTGTTTAATAAAATAGATGAAGAAAAAAACGATGTTTGTAATTTGTTACCCGTAACGTATAATTTACTGTTGCAAAGACTCCTACCACTGTGCCACTTTGGTCACCGACACTTTTAAAACGTCCCAGGAGCTTACCGCTCAATTCAGTACTGAACCAAGCCAGCCGCAACGACTCAGGGCGTTCAGTTTTTCATTCAATTTAATTTAAATTAGAAAAACCAATAGAGCCTAAAAGGGTCCTCAGATTTTATCGTTCAATTATTTCAGTCAGCCCTTCGGATTGTCTAGGTCGAGACGCGTAATTTGATATCCATCTCGGGTACTGTAGGGTGTAATTTAAAAAAAAAAAAATTTTGGATTTTCGAAATATTTGAATTTCGAAAAAAAAAAATTTTTGGATTTTGAAGAAAAATTTTTGGACTTTTGAAATTTTCAAAAAAAAAATTTTTGGATTTTGTAAATTTTTGAATTTTCAAAAAAAAAATTTTTGAGTTCTGGAAATTTTTTAATTTTGGAAAAAAAAATTTTGTTTTCTGGAAATTTTTTGATTTTGGAAAAAAAATTTTTTGGATTCTGAAAATTTTTTAATTTTGGAAAAAAAAATTTTGGATTCTGGAAATTTTTTAATTTTGAAAAAAAACTTTTTTGGTTTCTGGAAATTTTTGAATTTTGAAAAAAAAAATTTTGGTTTCTGGAAATTTTTTAAATTTGGAAAAAAAAATTTCGGATTCTGGAAATTTTTTAATTTTGAAAAAAAAATTTTTTGGTTTCCGGAAATTTTTGAATTTTGAAAAAAAAAATTTTCGGTTTCTGGAAATTTTTTAATTATGAAAAAAAAATTTTTTGGTTTCTGGAAATTTTTTAATTTTGGAAAAAAAAATTGTTGGATCTCGGAAATTTTCGAACTTATAACTGAAAGTAATTTTTCTAAAAACGGCGCTATAAAAATGTATTATTCAGAAATTTTAGAGACTTAAACTAAACCCAACTGGGGATGCCGTAGTCTCACTGACTCCAGACGGCAGTAGTTGGGACTCTTGTGCGGTATTCACATTGAAATTTAATTCAAAATGTATGAACCCGTACAGTATTCAAAAGGTACCTACACCATTTGGCAAAAAAAATTGGACCATCTTTATTTAAATTTACTCATTTTATTAGAAATGTTCAGAATAAATAGTATCCGAGAAGGACGTTGTCAAAAAAAAAATTCGAGTGCAGCTTACTGTAGTTTTTCAAAAAACGGCGCTATAGTATTATTCAGAATTTTTCAGAAACTAAAACTAAACCCAACTGGGGACGCCGTAGTCGCACTGACTCCGGACGGCAGTAATTGGGACTCTTGTGCGGTTTTCACATTGAAATTTAATGTATAATGTATGAACCCGTACAGTATTCCAAAGGTACCTACACCATTTGGCAAAAAAAAATTGGACCATCTTTATTTAAATTTACTCATTTTATTAGAAATGTTCAGAATAAATAGTATCCGAGTAGGACGTTGTCAAAAAAAAAATTCGAGTGCAGCTCACTGTAGTTTTTCAAAAAACGGCGCTATAAAAATGTATTATTCAGAATTTTTCAGAAACTAAAACCAAACCCAACTGGGGACGCCGTAGTCGCACTGACTCCGGACGGCAGTAATTGGGACTCCTGTGCGGTTTTCACATTGAAATTTAATGTAAAATGTACGAACGATTAGTTCCCGTACAGTATTCAAAAGGTACCTACACCATTTCGCAAAAAAAAAATTGGACCATCTTAATTTAAATTTACTCATTTTATTAGAAATGTTCAGAATGCTCATCCGACGAATGGTTCCCGGGGCGGCAGTGCCAATGCCCGCCTCTAACGTTGAATAATTATCTTAAAGAAGCAATATACAAAAAAAAGCGTTATGTAACTATAATATTTAAAAAAAATAAATCCCTTAAATATCTAGGCTAAAGACGAAGGTAGCGCAACACGGCATAACAGCTCAAAAAATTATTACAAAAGAAATTATCCTTTCAACTTCAAATAATTTCATTACAAATTTCCAAAAAAAAAAAATATATATTTCCCATATTATGATGCCGAGTTGTTATGTGCAGGTACCTACCTACTCAGATTCTCAGTTGGTACACCTGCACATACGTAAAAAAAAACACGCCATTAAAATGTATTTTCAGAATTTTTTTATCAAATAATCATTTCAATGAAAAATAGTTCGCAAAGTATTTATATTTATAAATAATACGAATCCTAATGCATCGGAGCCCATTTATCAGGTACCTACTTAGTTCGTCATTCGCAGACGTACAATAGTCTGCAATTATATTTTCATCGCTGGCAAGACCGAAACGAAATAATGTAGTCACCACCTCGAGCACGGCCTGAAAATCGAGTGGTTTTTAACGTTTTCCATACAAACAACGCTGTCCTGGCCCGATTGAAAAGTTTAGTTGGCGGAGAGCTCGGCTATCCGCCATTTGTAAAATTTCAGAATCCAGTGTGCCCAGGTGTGAGAAAATTTACCCAACCTGAATTTATTTGTAAGAAAATCAGGTATTCTACTGGCCAGCTAAATCATGCACCCTCGAGCAAAGTGCGATTTTGCGAAACGTCAGAAAATATCATTTTTCCGCGCGCTATCGTGTAACATTTTGAATGGTGACCGACACATTTGTCGATTTTAAAAGTTTCCTTAACTTCTATTCTTCATATTTATCGAAAGACATCTTCGCCAGAATGCGACTTTTCGACGATATCTCGTACCGCGTGTCGTACCTATAAAGTGTCATTTTTTAGCAGCATCGCCATTAAAATAAAAGAGTAAATTTCTAGCAAATTCGTTTTGTATGAGAAGAGTGCTTAATTTTTCTCCGACTTTTTCGAAATGCGAACCTGTCGGCGGGAAATATAACCGGGCCGATTTCTTCGCCGATGAGAGATTCAGTCGGAGGTTCCAGTTATCGCCGCTGATTTTGCATCAGTTTTTTCCGTTAATTTTTCGCGTTTCGGTTTCGTGGGTTTTTTTAGCTTCCTGTCTAGCGATTGTGGTCTCTGCGGTCGGTCAAACTCGAAGGGCGGAGAGGTCATTTTGGCGTGGGAGGCCCTGCACTGAAAAAAAAAGCCCTGTGTTTCGAGCGAAACTGAACCTCGAAACGGGTAAAACTTGAGGGGTGGCAAGGTCGTCTTTTGCCTAAATGACGAAAAAAAAGTGAGTTTTTCAAAAACTGTGCAATACTATACTAACTAGATTTGCCTGTTGCAGAGGCAACCAAGGGGTTAAACACTACGCGATTTGACGTGTGAACGCGGATGAAGCGAGGAGTGTGTGTTTAATAAAATAGATGAAGAAAAAAACGATGTTTGTAATTTGTTACCCGTAACGTATAATTTACTGTTGCAAAGACTCCTACCACTGTGCAACTTTGGTCGCCGACACTTTTAAAACGTCCCAGGAGCTTACCGCTCAATTCAGTACTGAACCAATCCAGCCGCAACGACTCAGGGCGTTCAGTTTTTCATTTAATTTAAAATAGAAAAACCAATAGAGCCTAAAAGGGTCCTCGGATTTTATCGTTCAATTTTTTCATTCAGCCCTTCGGATTGTGTAGGTCGAGACGCGTAATTTGATATCCATCTCGGGTACCGTAGGGTGTAATTTAAAAAAAAAAAAAATTTTGGATTTTCGAAAAAAAAATTTTTGGACTTTTGAAATTTTGAAATTTGCAAAAAAAAAATTTTGGATTTTGGAACTTTTTGAATTTTCAAAAAAAAATTTTTTGGATTTTGTAAATTTTTGAATTTTCAAAAAAAAATTTTTTGAGATTTGGAAATTTTTTAATTTTGGAAAAAAAAATTTGTTTTTCTGGAAATTTTTTGATTTTTGAAAAAAAAAATTTTGGATTCTGAAAATTTTTTAATTTTGGAAAAAAAAATTTTGGATTCTGGAAATTTTTTAATTTTAAAAAAAACTTTTTTGGTTTCTGGAAATTTTTGAATTTAAAAAAAAAAAAACTTTGGTTTCTGGAAATTTTTTAAATTTGGAAAAAAAAATTTCGGATTCTGGAAATTTTTTAATTTTGAAAAAAAATTTTTTTGGTTTCCGGAAATTTTTGAATTTTGAAAAAAAAAAATTTCGGTTTCTGGAAATTTTTTAATTATGAAAAAAAAATTTTTTGGTTTCTGGAAATTTTTTAATTTTGGAAAAAAAAATTGTTGGATCTCCGAAATTTTTGAACTTATAACTGATAGTAATTTTTCAAAAAACGGCGCTATAAAAATGTATTTTTCAGAAATTTTAGAGACTTAAACTAAACCCAACTGGGGATGCCGTAGTCTCACTGACTCCAGACGGCAGTAGTTGGGACTCTTGTGCGGTATTCACATTGAAATTTAATTTAAAATGTATGAACCCGTACAGTATTCAAAAGGTACCTACACCATTTGGCAAAAAAAAATTGGACCATCTTTATTTAAATTTACTCATTTTATTAGAAATGTTCAGAATAAATAGTATCCGAGAAGGACGTGGTCAAAAAAAAATTCGAGTGCAGCTTACTGTAGTTTTTCAAAAACCGGCGCTATAAAAATGTATTATTCAGAATTTTTCAGAAACTAAAACTAAACCCAACTGGGGACGCCGTAGTCGCACTGACTCCGGACGGCAGTAATTGGGACTCTTGTGCGGTTTTCACATTGAAATTTAATGTAAAATGTACGAACGATTAGTTCCCGTACAGTGTTCAAAAGGTACCTACACCATTTCGCAAAAAAAAAAATTGGACCATCTTTATTTAAATTTACTCATTTTATTAGAAATGTTCAGAATGCTCATCCAACGAATGGTTCCCGGGGCGGCAGTACCAATGCCCGCCTCTTACGTTGAATAATTATCGTAAAGAAGCAAAATACAAAAAAAAAGCGTTATGTAACTTTAATATTAAAAAAAATAGATCCCTTAAATATCTAGGCTAAAGACGAAGGTAGCGCAACACGGCATAACAGCCCAAAAATAATTACAAAAGAAATTATCCTTTCAACTTCAAATAATTTCATTACAAATTTCCAAAAAAAAAACATATGCAATTCCCATACGATGATTCCGAGTTGTTATGTGCAGGTACCTACCTACTCAGATTCTCAGTTGGTACACCTGCACATACGTAAAAAAAAAACACGCCATTAAAATGTATTTTCAGAATTTTTTATCAAATAATCATTTCAATGGAAAAAAGTTCGCAAAGTATTTATATTAATAAATAAGACGAATCCTATTGCATTGGAGCCCATCTATCGGGTACCTACTTAGTTCGTCATTCGTAGACGTACAATATTCTGCAATTATATTTTCATCGCTGGCAAGACCGAAACGCAAAAATGTTGTCACCACCTCGAGCACGGCCTGAAAATCGAGTTGTTTTTAACGTTTTCCATACAAACAACGCTGTCCTGGCCCGATTGAAAAGTTTAGTTGGCGGAGAGCTTGGCCTTCCGCCATTTGTAAAATTTCAAAATCCAGTGTTACCAGGTGTGAGAAAATTTACCCAACCTGAATTTATTTGTAAGAAAATTAGGTGTTCTACTGGCCAGCAAAATTATGCACCCTCGAGAAAGTGCGAGTTTTGCGAAACGTCAGAAAATATCATTTTTCCGCGCGCTATCGTGTAACATTTTGAATGGTGACCGACATATTTGTCGATTTTAAAAGTTTCCTTAACTTCTATTCTTCGTATTTATCGAAAAACATCTTCGCCAGAATGCGTATTTTCGACGATGTCTCGAACCGCGTGTCGTACCTATAAAATGTCATTTTTTAGCAGAATCGCCATTAAAATAATTTCTAGCAAATTCGTTTCGCGTAAAGGAAATGCGATTAAGATTTCTTATCTTTTTTGCAAATGCGAACCTGTCGGCGGGAAATATAACCAGGCCGATTTCTTCGTCGATGAGAGATTCAGTCGGAGGTTCCAGTTATCGCCGCTGATTTTGTATCAGTTTTTTCCGTTGACTTTTTGCGTTTCTCAAATAAGAAATTCGTGCGAGTTTCCTGTCACGCGATAGTGGTCCTTCAGGTGTATGAAACTTAAGGGGCAGCTAGGTCGTTTTTTGCCTAAATTACAAAAGTGAGTTTTTCGAAAAACTGAACAATACTATATGTATTTATTTTTAAGCGACAAACAGCTTATAGGTTCGTAAAAATGTAAAGATACATTATATACAAGTTAAGCCAAAAAAGTCTCCTATGTAAGAGTTACTTGGAGATGGAGTTTTTTTTATTTATTTTTAGGTGAGGAGGAGAGGAGAACCAGGAAAATAGGATAAGGAAAGGAGATGCCCCCTACACGTTCCACACTCTTGTATTAATTTTAGATCGTATGCGTTACTTCTATTCGGTATTTCTGAAGAGTATTGTTAAAGATGTTTTTATGGTAAAATTTTATATTATATTGCGCACATATGCGGAGAATTTTTTCTAAAGTTAGTTCTGCTTGTGGGCAAAAGAAACAAATTGGATTGTCTTGTTGATCTTGTCGGAATATGAATTTGTATTAAGTTGGTAAGCTTTGGCAAGTCCAGGCCTTTATTCAGAATTTTAAATAATAAGGTTTGGTCAAAAATAAGATGTTTTTATTTAATTTGAAATGCTTTTTATAAAAGCATTATTATTAAATTTATAATTGCTTCACATTATTCAAACTATTACAGTTTAATATATAAATAAATTCTCAGCACGGGAGACCCCAGTGAGGATATCATCTGTATTTGTTACAAAAAGGAAGATAATTTAACATTTATTGAAATAAAAGACCCCTTCTCATTTCGAACATTCGAACAAGATGTTTCTAAGACAAAAAGAAGAAAGAAGCAAATGTAATTTTTTAAATGCTTTGTTACGCTCGCACCGCAAACAACATAAAACTTTCGTGATAAAATATACATGTTCCAGGTTAAAAATTTAATATGATAACATGCAATAGTGTATTAAGGTAAAGATAAATATCAGCATTTTAATATCTAAAGATATTATACGAATATCTGAAGGTTCTATAATTATTTTAACATTTTTCCAGTCACAATAACTTAGTAACAATAACTCTTCTTTATCGTAAATACACGACTGTGCTTATTATGTTGTCGAGTGGGCATGTGAATACTGGTTTCATATGGATAGAACCATTGTGCAAAGTGCCAAGGTTACAGATGGACGAGAAGATGTTGACCCTATGTGTACTTGGAATGCACTTAAATTTTATGTTCTTTAAAAAGCATTTCAATAAGCGTTCTAGAGATTAACGATAATTATAAATATTCATTTTATCGTGAAAACATGTGATGATTTGCTGATCTGATCAGTAAATATGTATTTGTATTTCCGAATTGAAGTCGATTTTTTATGGTTTTATGGTTTTTTATGGTTTATATATATATATATATATATATAATTACAATTTATACTTTTATATATATATATATATAAAAGTATAAATTGTAATTCAAAACCATAAAAAATCGACTTCAATTCGGAAAAAAATATTTGTGATACGAAAGAGTTGTAAGACAGGGTAAAAAAAATAATTTACACCATAATCAGGTGGTCTTTGGCCTTTGATGCAATTTTAATTCAGGATACCATTATTGTAAAAGTAACATGATGATCTAATTTCATGACAAATCAGTTCCAATTTTTAAAATGCGTTAAAATATAACATCATAGATAGGTACCCTGGTATTTAATCGCTAATTCTTAATACAATCAGTTCCAATTTTGAAATTCAAGGCGTTTTTTGTTTTTTACATAAGCTCCACACAGGTGGTACTAAGAAAAATAATTCCCCACCACAGATCTTTGGGGATGCTGTGTGGTGGTTCTTTTAAAAAAGGAAGGAGATGAAGTTCTGGGAATGAAAATGGTATGAGGGGTGTGTAGGCATCTGGGGTTCAATGTCCCCAGGAATGACGGATGTATGAATTCATCCACTGCGGTGCCAGCCGATGTTTCGAGAGTTCTGCTGGAAAAGTTAAAAGATCTCTCTCAACAAGTCTCTCCCTATCCGGCCCGCCACGCAGCTGATAGGCAGACGCATCCACCGCCAATACTCGGACAAACTTCACAAAATGAACCTGCTAATTCATCAATCATTTGAGATCATCAAACCATACTTCACGCAGGACTGACCCACATACAACCGATATCAGTATGTGTGATAATATAGATCTAAAGAAAATGTAATTCTTTTTTATGTTACGTTTTGAGTGTTTTATTGAAACAATTGTGGAGATAGGAAAAGCACGCTAAAAATAAAGTGCATAGATGCTACTGTAGTAACTTTGTTCGGAAAACCGGTTTTGGTATTTTATTTACGAATATAGA
The DNA here is from genome assembly GCA_936435175.1 of Glyphotaelius pellucidus. Lineage (NCBI taxonomy): Eukaryota > Metazoa > Arthropoda > Insecta > Trichoptera > Limnephilidae > Glyphotaelius > Glyphotaelius pellucidus. The sequence goes on from OW386537.1 coordinate 2,334,552, forward strand.
ATTTGCTTCATAACTAGATAGCGAATTCATCGTTGGGTTTTCATGGCCAGGCCATTACTATATTAAAAAATGTTGTTTTTTCTTTATTTATATTGTAAGTTTTTGTACAGTTTTCTGCTTTTGACAACCATACTAGGCGTATGTCCTTATTATGGTAGAAGTTCAGCAAGTAGTTTAATTAATTCCTTTACCGGGAAATGTTAGCGTCTCGATGTAGAGCGTTAAGGCCCATTAACCAGCGAATTGCAAAACCCTGGCAACAGGGCGGTTCCGATGGGAAAGATTGATTATTCTCCGAACCGGCATTTTTAACTAATAACTCAAAATCGATTTCATTTCATACAAAATTTTCATTAATGTGTTATATAAGCTATATTCAAGTTGGCAATAAAAAAGCTCAAACGCGTGATGATGAAATTATTAAAATTATGAAATAAAATTTATTTTTTAAAATTATGTTTTAATCAAAAGCATTGATAATTTTTCAATAATGTCTAAGCAAAATAGGTGTGTAGAAAAATACTGATATAATTTAGTTTGTAAGACCGAATGATTTTATTTTAACTAAAATTAAATTTTGACAAGTAGCTTTCCTAGATAATTTATTGATTCATTTAACTGTATAATAAATTATATGATTTGAAATGTGTGTTGTTTAATACAATATTTTTTTGTTTGATAATTTGACAAATCTGCCAACGATGAACGGTGTAACCTTATTATAACAAAAATAAACTTTGCCATCTTTGGTTGAGTAGTGAAAGAAGTTTTAATCGTGTGTGTTGTTATTCGGTTGATGATTCAGTCAACAGGTGAATAAACATGAGCTACAAAAATATTTACCCGTAATACCTATCCCATGTTTTTGTATTCTGCTTGAAATAAAGACCAGTTTCATCTACACAATAAAGTCAGAATAAAGCAATCATTTTCAAAATAAAGTTTTGTTTTCTTAAAATAATTCGCAATGTAAAAGACCTATAAACATATATATTTATACGTGTTTTAGAGATATATTATGTTCAGATTTACAAAATATCAGCAACGAAAGACAATTTGAGTATGTCGATCATATAACAAAGAATTTTTAAAAGTTATTAAACGCTCTCAAGCTGTAATAACCTATTTAAATAATAATTTTATCGCTATTAAGTAATTACAAACATCCGGACGTCCATTATTTCTGCATTAATTTTCTGTAAGGTTGTAAATACATTTAACCTGCAGCAAACAACCTGTCGAGCAGTAAACAAAACTTATCTCAATCTTCAACAGATGGCGTGCATCTTGTAAACTATATTATATATTTAAATACGGGTAATTAAATAACTGATTGTCGGATACGGTGGTTTAATTATTTTTAATAGTTCCGTAATTTGAAGAAAAATAGGTAACAAAATTGAGAAAGTTGTAGATTCTTCCCTTGTGGGGCCTTTAGGGATCAAAGGGGAGATGAACCCTCCGTCGTGGAGCCTTCGGGGAACTGAGGAAGAGTGAAGAGGAGAAATGAGACCTGGGAAGACACATTGTCGAACCAAAGGATATAGCTTCATTTCCAGTGACAGCTCTGGTGAACTTTATTAAAGGGACTGGGTTGTTGTTGAAGGATTGAGGTAAAATGGGAGATAACACAATGGACCTAGGGCCTAAGTGCTCACGGGAACTAATCGTAAATTATAAACGTATTTTTCCAATATTAACGTATTTTTACAATCATAAAATGCATGTTTTTAAATCGTGACAACGATATTGTACGATGGCAAATTGTGAGCATTCTTGTTGAGAAATATTAAAGCGTTTTTATGATCGGGGAAGTAATTTTCAGTAGGTATGTCGTGGTATTCGGTATTGTTCGGAGAATGCATGTTATGGCTGCATCCAAAATAATCGTTGTGGAATGGAATTACTAATAGGATTTTAACGCCCACCATATTGATGATATTTTGTGAAAATCTGTAAATCATGCATTAAAAATAATCATAGAAATCCAGTTTTCAATTTTTTTTTCATTAGCTCCACAATGTAGGCCCGGTGGAAAAATGCTATGTGTAAGGTCTTTTTAATAAAAGTAAGGAAAAAAAGTTCTGGGAAGGAGAAAGGTATGAGGAGTGGGTAGAAATCTGGGGATAAGTGTGTCCAGTAGTAATGAACGTACGAAACCATCTTTCCAACTGCGGTGCAAGGTAACGGATGGACAGAGTCCGGCTGGAGAGGTCTAGGTTAGGTCTCCTTCAACTGGTACCTCCCGATCCGGCTCCAAACGCATGCGTCGCCAAGACCTATACAAACCTCACCCAACGAATCCGGACACCCCTGCTAATTCACCAAACATTTTGAACTACTTGAGATGACCCATGGCAGAGGTGTTGGTTATCCAATTCATTTATAGAGAACTTTTTTAGAATTTATCTTTTTGCAGAATATCTTAAATTAAAGAGAAAGGAACATTTTCAATCAGCAAAATATAAGTATTTTTTTAATGAAACTTTAATATTTTTTGAGACTCCTTCATTCGTCAACAGTGAAAGCTTTCTTACGAAAACATTTCTTTTTTAAGTACAAGATAATAAATTGCTGAATTGTCTTTCTTTATAATAAACTAGCCTTTCCCCGCGGCTTCGCTCGCATGGTATTACGGGAAATTACTGTAGCGCTTGCACTTATCAATTATCTCCCCCCCCCCCCACTCCCACCCCCATCCCCTCCCGCATTCCATATGTTCATTCCATTACATTCAGTTTTCAAACTACTCGCCTACCACCTAAATTTCATAATGCTTTAGCTCAAAGAAAAAAAGAATTACTTATCCAATTTTGTTCATTCGTTCGGAATTTATGCGCTTACAAACATTTCGGATGTTTATTTTTATTTAAATATTTGGAAGTTCGTTAATATAATAAAAAAATACTCTATTTATCATTCAGTCTTTATAATCGTTACGAATTATATTTTTAATATAGGAACTCTCATCTGACATTTATTCCAAGCTTGTCCAAAAAAAAACCGAATTCTAATATTTGAATTTTCTGCAGTAGTAGCTGACCAGTAGACTGAGTACCTACCAGCATAGAGCCCAAAAATATATCAACATTGTTTCCATGGAAAAAAAAAATTTCTGACGTTAGCAAAAACTCGCTTTTGTTAGCGACAGAAAACGTACAACAAATATAATAAATTAATATTTATAATTTCATAACGCCAGAACTTACCATCATATACAACCTGTAGTCTGCGCATATAATTAAGCTTTATATTGGTGAAAGAATTATTAAAGTCTTTATATTGTGTTATGCGTGAAAAGGTCATAAACAAACTCGAGCAGTTTCGCATTTATTAGTATGGATTTTGCGTAAATATATTTAATGTAATTTTGAAAAACATTGCATTTAAAAAATATGTTAAAACCGCACAAGACTCCCATCCTGTGCTACCGCAATACCGCAAATGAATCGTCGATCCTGTGCGACTATGGCATCCCCAATTGGGATGATGTTGTGAGGCTGAAGGTGGTAGGGAGGGGAAGTAGATGGGGAAGAGGAAGGTGGCTGTGAAAATCTAGTCACCAAATATGGCTTAAGCCTTTTCAAGCAACGTTTCAATTCTGAATGGTGGTCTTACACCAGGGCGATACCGAGAGTATCTTCCACTCTGGAATGTTCCGCATATATCTGCATATTATTTTTAATGATTAAATTGTGAAATAATAAAATTCAATCAAATAAAATTTACTTGTACGTCGGGATTTGAACCGGCGCGGCGAACTCCAGTTTGCTAGTCGAAAGCCTTACCCGTCGACTGCGGGGGCCGTCATGGTATCGAAACGTCACGCGTCGCTTGAAGTACCTTTTGCCATATTCTCAAACATAATAAGGAGAGACAAGTAAAAGCTATAATACTGAAACAAAATAATTATAAATGAACCAGCACTGACTAATCAGCTTCCGATAAACAAGTCACGTCGGCAAATGAAACTAATCCGGAAGTAGCTGGCAGGCTTTACCTTTACTGGTTCTTATCTGGAATAACTTACAGCGCTGGTGGAGCCTGTATTGCGGTTGACAAGTGTCTACTTTATATTGCGTTAACAACAGGTATCACTTACTTAGAAAGCACTCATATTTTATAATACCAATCCTTAGTCTTTCTAAAAACGACAAATCATAAATCAAAGACAAAATAATCTCATATATTTTAAATATTCAACGATTGAATTATCACTTAAAATGCTTTCTACCATGGTACAAAAATTATAAATAGTAATTAGATAAAATCGAATAATGCGATATGACCCAGATAATGCAAGAGAGTTTTAAATAGAGGTAACAGCGATCACGAATTGCCAAAAAGCTGGTAGTCTGCCCTAATGGTAGCCCATCTTCCTCGTCGCTAGCTGGTTCAAACGAGAGAAATTTCTGCAAAACACTTTCCACCTCTGACCAAGCCCGATGGTCGACCGGTAATTCTCAACTCTTCGAAAAAAGTTGACTGCAAAGACTCTTTTTTTCCATTTCGCACTCAAGTTTCCAAATGAAGGAGCCAAAGATTCGGAACAGGGAGGTTTTTTGGGTCTTGAATGAGTTGAAAGTCGACAAAACCAGTGTAAAGGAATACCCGCCCTGGTTCTTAAAGGGTGTTCTGCAAAATTAACTCCACTGCTCTGAAAATTATTTAAGATCTCACTCCGAAGTGCAAAGGTGCCAGATCAAGGCGATCGTCCATCCAATCCCGACTGCCCCGACCCTTCCACCACATAGCCATCACTTCAATTCCTCAAAAGAATTGGAGATGGTGGTTAATAACAAATTTCTCACACACCTGGAGAATACCAATACCTTAAGCAATCGGCAATACGGATTTTGATGAAATCAATCGTGTGACGATCTGCTATGGCTCGGCACGTTCCAGAGTGGAAGATACTCTCATTGTTGCCCTGGTGTAAGACCACCATTCAGAATTTAAACGTTGCTTAAAACGGATTTAGCTATGTTTGGTGACCAGTTCTTCCTATTTTGTAGCCAGATACTTCCCCACCTTCCTCTCTCCCGTCCCCTTGCCTTCCCCCCTACTTTCAGCTTCACACTATGCCAATTACTTACATACTCCAATTGGAGATGCCAGAGTCTCACTGGTTCGTGGTCGGGAACAGTTAGGGCTGTAAGAATTCACATAAAAATTTATCAAATAAATCATTCGTTATTATTTGTTAACGTTATATATGTAGGTAGGTAATAAATGTTTGGTTATTAATAAATATTAAATTGACTTGACCTTTAACTGCTGACATAGGAGCCGCTCCGTCCTGGCAACAATAATAATATTGAAATACTACCTTCCCCTGCGCGCGACGTGTACGCCGTTTCCAGTAGCTTCGAATTTAGTAACGCCAGAGCCGTAAGTTTTAAATTTTAAAACCTAAATTTCTGTAAGTAAATTCATTTAAATTTTTTTCGGGCCTCTCTGACCCATCGTCAGGACTTACATAAAATACACTAATAAAAGTGAGTTCATTGTTTTTATTTAGTACAGACTGATTTTGATCTCAGGTGATTTTTACCAAAAATTATTATACAATATCCAAATTGTCAAATATAAATTACTAAACAATAAAATAAATATTTTATTTAAATATATTTAAATTGTCCAATAAATGATAACTTGGGCCTCAAAATGTTCATGGATCTCTAATATATTTACATTTAAAGTAACAGATCGCCCAGGTCCTCACGCCAGATTATACGTAAAAAAAAATCACGTCAGCAGTTAACACTTTTTCCAATTTCTTATTTAATAATTGTAAACCCAGTGTGTTTGTGTGGAAAATTTTTTATCTTTTATTTATATCAAAAGAATGATTTGTTTCTAAAATGTGGTTGGTAAATTCAGAATTATAATTATTATTTAAAAACCTTAACTCTAGTTTTAAAATTATTAGAAGTCTTCACTATTTACAAATAGTGCTATTTACCCCGAACAGCGAGACTTTTATTTGTACTTACATCTCCTTGTAGTTTATCCAAACAAAAAGGAGATATAAGTCAATCCATTTGTGGAGGTGGCCTTGATAAGTAAAAATGCAATTTGTTATGTTATTTATTATCACTTTTTTGTACCTAATTTATAATTGCATTAAAGCGTGCTTCTCGCCTCTTGCCAATTTCTTCAAACTGACCTTGATTAAAAGTGTGAATTAGACGAAGTATGTCTGTCGAATGATTTGTCAGCTAATTTGTCTTTTCTAAGCGAAACATTCCCAATAGACCTAAACCCTAAGGGAAACCCATATGTGTATACTCGTATAAAGTAATAATCCATTATTATTTTATACTACCTGCACACAACCAAAAAAATATTTCCATATAACCAACTAGAAACAATCGATGTAAAATTCGAAAAATTAAAATTGCAACAACAATGTCAAGACTACAAGACTGAATGTACTAAGATTGCAAGGAGTTTGCAATACTTTCTCGGAAATAGTAAATGGGTTCACTAGACGGAATTTAGTTACAAGAAGGCTGTTATAATATGCCTCATAAATAAAAACCAATGTTTGCTTTTATTATTTTTCTGCTTAGTTTCTATTTTATAACTTACCAGCTTTTACCCGCGGCTTCGCTCGCATGGTATTAGGGGGAAATTACTGTAGCGCTTGCACTTATCAATTATCCCCCTCCCCTATCACCTCCCTCCTCCCCTCTCCCCTCTCCCCTCTCCCCTCTCCCCCTTCCCGCATTCATACATTTCGTAATGACAGAGCTCACCAGTAGTAAAAAAAAGAGTTATCCAATTTGTTGCAGTCGTTCGGAAGTTATGCGCGTACAAAAATTTCGGAGATTCATTTTTATTTATAAAGATAGATATTAACTACGACGCCGAAATACTGAAATAAATTTTCCCGCAAATATATATCAACATCGTTTCCACGACAACGATTTGTTTTCTGACTTTAAAGCGTTTGCAAAAGTCCTTACGGTCGAATAATATAAATAATAATTATAATTCAGACAAGTTTGTAAGTATTCCTTTCGATTCATAAAATCGGTTCACAAGACATATGTCTAAATTAAATTTCACTGAATCGAATTTTTATTGACGTATTGTTTATTTGCAATAATGACTTTGTTTACTATTAATCTGTTACTATCATCATACTATGTGGAAATTTTGTTTGTATAGCAATGGAGGACTTAGCCAGTCGAGGAATTACCCATGACGCCTGAGCGGGAACCCGACACGTTGCCAACTCTGCAATATTATATCAATGTGTTCATTGTGCATTTGATTTATTTTCCTGCAATTTATAGCCCCCTCATATCAAACGAATGCCTTTCGCTTGATAATATTAAACGTGTAAATGAGGCGGGCAATTATAAATGCTTGAAAATCAATCACAAATAAATTTATTGAGTAAAACGAAAATCGTGCATAAACTTAAATAAATTTAATGCAATTTAAAAGGCGTTCACTACCTTAACATTCTCTTTAGCGGTCACATGCATGTAATTACAAAACCTTGCAATTGATATTTTTTCAGCAATCTCTGGCGTAAAAAAAAAAAAGTGATTTTGAAATTTATCAATCATTCATGAGCAGCAAATGCCTGCATAATAATGCATAATCGTATTGTAGAAACTTTTAAATTGATCTACGTGTTAATAATTATTTTTAAATATCTACGTGCACTTTTATATGACACGGAAAAACAAATTGATATCTGTTCCTATACCTTTAAATCGATTACTGATATTTTGAGTCGGAATAACAGAAGAGCATGTATGAGACGATGTATGAATGTGAACGAAGCAAAGAGTGTATGCCAAGATCGAGTTGTTTGGCAGTCCGTCCTCTCTGCCTACCCCCGCGGGAAACGGCGTGATGGTTAGTTAGTTAGTTAGTTTGTGCTTGAGAAATATTATCACGTATTTTCTATCAACGGAAAATTTTCGGGTAATCTCAGGCTTAATTACAGAAGATAAATAATGCAAATAAATAGCAAATGCATTTTTTTCTTATCATCTGGAGTCCCTTAGGAAAATAATTTGTCTCGGGACCTGTGTTCAGGTGCTTTTTATGAGAGGAAATTTTGGGAAGGAAAAAGGTATGAGGGGTGGCTAGAAACCTGGGGTTCAGCGTGTCCAGGAGTAACGGGCGTGTGAATCTATTCCTCTCCCTGCGAGGCAATGGATCGAGAGAGTCCTTTAAAGAGCTCAGAAGGTCTCCGCTACGCAGTAGGTGTTAAAACTAGTCAAATCTCACCCCATGGACCCGGGGGCCCCTGCTAAGTCACAAAACGCCGCGAACCCTTTGGGAGACATATGGCAGGGGCGTTAGTTATTCAATGAACAGTTCCCAGGGCGGCGGTACCCGTATCTGCCTCCCAAATTTTCACTGTCTTTATAAACCAAAATTTTAAGCTTCCTAACATTATTATCGCACATGATTTTTTTGTCAAAATGAGATAGTAAATAATATTAGCTAATAATAATATAAGGCATTTTAAATTTTAATAATTTCGTAAAACAATAGATTATATTCTAATATTCCTGATATTAGCAATGCATGTCCTCATACCTCTCAGCATAATATTAGCATAAATAAAAATACGTTCACATAACGTTTAAGAGTAGAAATGAGTGCGATTAACGCAACGAACCATTCACAGTAGAATAGGCATCAAACGATATGGCAGGTAATAAAAAACATTTTATTATTCTGACGAAAACGTTAAAATTTTTAATTTATTCAAAATTTACCAAGCTGTGTTCTCCTTCTTTAGTAAAAGTTTATAACTATTTTGTCACCATGACACCTTAATTTCTTCTTAAGTCGGTTCCTCATTGCTGAGGGTTGTGATCCCTACTCCACTTTCCATGGTGTACAAGCTCCACCACTCTTAGCGGTTCTTCGCTTCGAGGAGAGCTGCGGACACCGACGTGCTTCTTGGATTCATCACCAGTGATTCTTGGTCACTCCAATGCATTGATGATTTTCCTCTGTTTCGCTTCTTTTCCACTTTATCAGTGACTATGAGTTTCTCCACACTGGAGTCCTCAGTTTGGCAAACAATGTGTCCAAAATCGTAAAATACTTCTTAAGCGGCTCCATGCCAATAGAATCAAAGCAACTCAACACCTGATACGTTTTTAAACTCAACACCTGTTTGAAAAGCCATTAAAATCTATGAAATAAAATATATTGAAAATAGCTCACAACCGAACCTAACGAAACCAATTTTTTAAGCACATATTTTCATCACTTTCGATGACTTTTTAAAGGAGGTTTTTGTTGTTTTCATTCTGAGTTGTCCGGTCATCGTCTTAGGCGTATGGTTGAGATCGTATTGTGGATGCCTAGCTCCTCTAGAAAAGACTTGTCTTATCTTTTGTGCGTCTGGTTGTCCATAGAATTCCGAGCATTTTGCTCCAGCATCACATTTCGAGAGCCTCTATTCCCTTTCTTTCGTTGGCATTTTAATTTTTAAAAATAGTGAAAATTAAAATTTGGTTTCTACCATAGAGAGAGATATATAAAAAAAATCTTCCCAAAATTTTAAGAAAATCGAACAATTTGAAATTGAGATTTTGTGACAAACGTTTCGAAAAAGTAATTTCGAGAAAAACGCGTTTAGTTTTGTTCTATTTAGATTCTAGTAAGATTCCGTATAAGCCGATCGAATTTCCTTCTTTTTCTAAAATGGTTATAATTTTTAAAATAATTCGAATTCGAAAAATCTTTTTAAAGAGGTACCTATTCTTTAATATCTAAACCTTCGAAACTTGATTTTTTTTCCGACTAGAATACCCCCTTAATAGGTCCACACAGGAGGCCCTGAAGAAAATAATTCCCTCCGGCCGTGTGTCGTATTAGAGATGCTGTGTGGAGAGTCTTTTAAAGGAAAGGAAGAATAAGATATTCTGGAATGGAAAAGGTCTGGGGGTCAGTGGGTCCAGGAATGACGGAACTATGAATCCATCCCTTATACAGCGGTGCAAGGCGATGGGTCTCCCTCAACCAATACTTACCAATCCGCTACGCAATAAACCGGCACCGTCGCTAAGTCACCAAACGCAGCGAAGCACTAGGGGCGACTTATGGCAGAGGTGTTGGTTATCTAATAAGCGGTATCATACCCGCCGCCCAAATTGTTACGCAGTTAGTACTTTAATAATATACATAAAAACAACGATGTTTTTCTGCCAAGTTCTCTGTTTCCAACTCTACCGTATCCATGCATATCAGATAACTCCGATCTGATCAGCCGTGTGCACTTAATACGGTTTTGCTTTCGCCGCGTTTTACAATAGATATTTAAGTCGGACATTCGGACTTGCGCGGTTGTACCTGTGTTTAACGAGAATAACTTTAATGGCTCATAGAGTTGGCGTTTAACCGTCGTCTAACTTTCCACTGTTATTCGCTAGTCCGGATATAGCTAATTAGTTTTAATTGTTTTTCTTTCGTGTACTGACTTATTTCTGCCAATGTTATTCCGTGACAGATTCAAATTTGAAAATTTTTGTCTTCGATTTCAAGATGTTTGTGTTACTTCAAGTAACAAATTCGAGTGTCCAGATCTAACGACAATTGATTTTCATAATTTTGTTCCTCTACGTTTCGAACATTTCAATTTGGGAGGCGGGAATGGGTACAGCCGCCCTGGGAACCTTTATTGGATAACCAACACCTCTGCCATAGGTCACCCCAAGTGGTTCACTACGTTTGGTGATTTAGCAGAGGCGCCCGGGTTCATGGGGTAAGGTTTGTCTAGGTCTTGGAGGCGGATTACCAGGACACACCGAACCCCAAATTCCTACCTACCCCTTAAACCCTTTTCCTTCCCAGAACTCTCCTCTCCTCCTTTTCCTTAAAAAAAAATCCTCCATACAGCAACCACATAGATGACATAGGCCCTGAGGGAAATTATTTTTCTCAGGGCCTCCTGTGTGGAGCTTATGTAAAAAAAAAAAGCATTCTTATATTTTTTTTAATCAATATTTATTGGACCACAATCTCTGAAACTCTTCGCCTGCTGATTTTCGGGCTTTGATTTTAATTTTTTTTTTATTAACGCCCTTTTTAGGGCCTTTTAACTATGGATAGTAAACAATATGCAGTATTTATTGTACATAACTGAACAGCTCCAGTAAAAACATTTTGTTTTTGTTTAGTGACAAATTGAAGATGTCCAATGAATTGGTATAATTATTTTCCTCCATTAGTATTCTATGCAAAAAGGTTTTCATAAATGGTAGATAGTCACAGAATTTCTGCAACGAAATAAATCCCGACTTCTAGTATTACGTAGTGGAATCCAAAAGCTTATCATGCATTTAATATTTTATGTATAAATAACAGTAAAAATACATCTGCCTGACAATTTAAGCATGTTTATATCATTTGTAATTAATACTCTTATGCATAGTCGTTACAATTATTATTCGCTTACCCCAGAAGTACTGCACACATATATGAACCGTAATAATTTTAAAAAATATTTGTTAAGTTACTGTACCTTTTTTTATTTATGTTAGCTTCACACGGAAGACCCTGAAAAAAAAATCCTAAGGGCCTATATCATTTTTGGAGATGCTGTTTAGAGGAAAATTTTAAGTAAAGAAAGGAGAAAGGTGTTAGGGATGGGTAGGAATAGGAGTGACGGGCGTATGAATCTATCACTCCCGCTGCGGTAAAAGTCCGGCTGAAGAAGTCTAAGATAAGTCTCCCTCAACCAGTCCTTCCAGATCCGGCCCGCCATGTAGTAGGTGGGCTTGCACGTGATAGGTAACTTAAAAAAAGACGCATATTTTTTAAGAGTCATGATATTCATTGGCTCTTGATTTTAAAAGATTTTTTTTATTAATGTGTTTTAAGTTCCCACTTTCGGCCTTACTAACAAACGGTTTTTTTAAATTTTACACACCCGATGACCATTTATGTAAGTTTAATGGCTTTTTGTTGTGTAATATTTAAAACATTTATTAAAAAAGGGCTTTATGTTTATCCAAATTGAAATAATTATTTCGTCATGTTTTTGTGTTTATCCACATATATTTTTTTTTGTTTTAAGCTCAGATGGGCAATAGATTATTAGAACAAAATATACCTAATAAGCTAATAAGTCGAAAATCTTACAAATGTTTTTAAAGCATGAAATTATGTAAAACTGTTAAATATAAAATAGAAACATTACATAAAATATGTGTAAATACCCTAAGAAAATTTAATATGAAACAAAACAAATCCATTTTTTTTAGTATATATTACGAGACCTTCATAGAGAATTAAAAAAATTACTGAAATAATATGAACGAGTGATGTGATTTGCAAAAAGGGCTACGGACCGACCACATGACCGAAATAATATTTATTTCGCATACTAACGGTAAGAAGGAGACCCGCAGTATAGGAGAATATTCAACGTAACTAACGTTGAACGTTGGATGGTATTTTGAAAAACCACGCGAAAATTACCTTGATGAATTTTGGTTAAATATAAATACAAAAACAAAGCAATTTTTTTTTGCTATGGTTTTCTGTTTACCAGATAATATATCTTATTATTCATGATAATATAATTAGAAGTTTTCCCAGAATAGCTAACTAACAACAAAAAAAACCTCCCATTCGGCAAACAAATATCAAAAAAATACATTCGTACGAATATAAACTGATTTTATTATTTCTACACAAGCCTGAAATATACCCTAGTAAAATAAAAACAATTCAAAGGAGTTTTAAAATAAATAATGGCTCTGATACTCTTTTGAAAACAGTAAATATTATTTTTACCACTGATAACTGCAGCAAAATCATAAAAAATTGTTTAAAATCATTCCGAGAAACTAGACTAATCATATCAACTGTTACATCAAGAAATATGTTCGCGCAAGTGATTTTGACCTTGTCTTTCATACAGTTTCTGTACACATAAAGGTTAAAATCGCATCTAAAAAAAAGCAAAGATTAGAGCGACAATTGAGAGCATGCATTAGTATTTCATTTGAAGTATACTTATGCAGATAAAACAAGAGAACTTTAGGTATTATAAAATGAAACAGTTATTGAACAACCAGCCCCGCGTTGCTCCAGTTGTCTGGTGTCTAGTTGCATGTAAATTGTTAACGACCAAATACTGAAACGCGGAATTCACCGTAACTGTGGCCAATGAAAGTGATTTAACTATTCAGTTTTATGTACTTGACTATATTCATATTATATGCTAATATGCATTCCTGCTGATGCCATCGCCTACTTTATACGTAGATTTCAAATAAATTAAATACATTTTGCATGAAATTTATCATCTTTATAGTGGGACATCACAAACATGTGTGGCTTTTATGTGCAGCACTTTATTGGAGTTCAGGCTACTATTTTCAGACACTACCTACCATGCCAGTTGTTAATTAAAAAAATTTGGTTAACTGTAAAGTCGGTTAACGGACGATAATTTTACGTGATAACGTAATAAGAAAACTTTTACATAGAATTTTACAGTCACAAGCCGAACGCTTAGGCCGTTCGTGCCTCTCTATCACTTGTTCCGTAATCTCGCTTTCACGCTCGACTCAGGCGGAACGTGACAACGTGACAATGATTCCTACCCACCCCTTAAACCCCTTACCTTCCCAGAACTCTCTTCCCTTTCCTCTCCTTTAAAAAACCCTTCACACAGAATCCCCAAAGATGACATAGGCCTTTTGGGAAATTATTTTCCTCAGGGCCTCCTGTGTGGAGCTCATGTAAAAAAAAACTTTTTGTGAGTGCTGCCGGCGCTCATCGATTTATAAGACGTTATCACGTCAAAAACATTTTTACTAAAAATAATTTCTTAGTATAATCTCTTCAACATTATTGAGAGAAAGCTATAGTTCCACTAACTCTGAACAGAAGTACTTTAGTAGTTTCGGGTGTAACACTGTTAAAAATTGTTAATTTTACAGTGAAAAGAAATGCCAACAATCAAAATCGTTAAATGTTGCTGATACGTAACATTCCCATAAATCAAACAATCACAGGAAAATAAGCAGTTCAACTGGAAATTCAACGAGGTTGTTTAATTCAAATATTACATTGCACGCAAATTGATTCTATAATTATTAAAGACATTTTAACCAACGCAACGTGTCACAAGTAGCCAGTTAATTATTAAATTAGCTGTGAGAAAACTAATTACTAAATTTTCATTTTTAACACCTAATAAGTAAGATAAACAATTTTTGGTCGGTAATTTCTTAATCATTATTTATCTAGGAATTTCATTACGTGTGTAGATCAAATTTTTCCACGCTGTTATGCAATCGAATTTTATATAGCCAATATGAAATATTTGCAAATTATTTTGATGTAATGCTCTCGGTGTTTGGATACAAATAATCACAAGGACAAACAATGTGCTTTGGTTGCATAAAATATTTCAAACATTGCGCTTCTTTTGACTTCTTAATCCAACTTCTCATACAGTCTTGCAGAATACAATAAAATTAAGATTTGTTAATTAATTATAGTGTTGATTTATTTGCGAAACAATACTTAAATCCTCGTTAATGCAGGTTACACCTGTCGCATATCTTTTTAACACCCTTCAAGTCGATACGCAATTGAAATAATGTTGTAAGAAGGAGCTTGTTTATTCAATTGTTTCTTCAAATAATAAAATAATGTGGTGTATTATTCTAGACGTACTTATTTGTTACAACAATTCACCAACTACCGCCGTTTTTCCTATTGGGAACCACCAAGAAATATGGAAATTGGAATGTGCGAAAAGCTTAAAAGGGAATTAAAAATAATTCCCAATTAATTAGTATTACAAGAACTTTATCCTCTATGGGATATTTTTCGTCCCCAACTTTAAACATTCGATTCGGTAGGCGGGTATGGATACTGCCGCCCCGGAACCCATTTATTCTATATACAACAATAGATCACCCCAAGTGGTTCGCTATTTATGGTGACTTAGCAGGGTTGCCCGGGTTCATGGGGTAAGGTGTGTCTGTATATTGGCGTCAGATGCGCCTGGTTATGGGAGATCTTTTGACCTATTCAGCACGATCCTCTAAGAGCATCGCCTTGCAACGCATTGGGTGGGATAAATAGATATGTCCGTCACTCCTGGACTCACTGACCCCCAGATTTCTACCAACCCGCCATAACTTTTTCCTTTCCGGAACTTTCTCTCCTTTCACAGCATTCCTCAGATAACAAAGGACCTTCGAAAAATTATTTTTCTCAGGTCCTCCTGTGTGAAATTAATGTATAAAAAATATTATATTCTGCATTTTCTTCACTAATTAATTTATTTTTCAAAAATAATCCTCGTTTCAGATCGTTAAACGCAAAAGTAAGGTATCTGAGATTTAAACCTTTATTTAACTGGTGGCTATGGGGAACTTTCTACGCGCTTTCGTAAATGGACATCATTATTCTAGTTCTCGATTGTCACAGATTATACATACTTAAAGTGATATCAATCAGAAGCGCTTCATTGTCTTCATAAATAGATGTCGGAAAACAGTGTGATTAACCACACTACATATTTTATAAAGAATTAATGTTATTGTGGAGAATTATTCATGAACAAACACATTGAATGAATTCAACACAAATTGGAAGGAAGGACGCTTCCTTTTTTTTACATGAATACCACACACGAGTCCCGACTGCTCCCGTCTGGAGCCAGTGAGACCATGGCATCCCCAATAAGGAACTCCAGTCCAATTTTTTTTTTTTTAAATGAATAACCAACTTTTTTAAAATAACTTTTTTTAAATATGGCCTTCTAACTTAAATAACTGCATATTTATTTTTATTTTTGTAGTTAGTTTTAATTTAAAATAAATGTCAAAGTTTTAATTTTTCAAGATCCCCGAAAACCACCGAATCTAGTGTGACGTCATCATGACCAACCGAAGTATGAATTTTGTAGTCAACTGGAATCAGCTGATCGTCGCCGGCCATTTTGAATTTCAGCAATGGAGCGTTTTATGGACGCGGTGACGTCACGTCTCACAAATTCAATAATACCAACTTGACAGGGTGTTTTAATGAACTGTTTTAAAATGGACTTTTTAATATTTTTTTTAAACTCTACGTTAAATATTATTTAATACAACTTATTTATTCAGAATCAGCGTTTATTGGTCTATATGAACATATTTTTTTAAAGCCATAATATTTTTCACTGGAGTTCCTTATTGGGGTATGTTGTAAGGCTGAAGGTAGTGAGGAGGGAAAAAAGATAGGGAGGAGGAAGGTGGAAAGTACCTGGCTATTCAGATCTGGTCACCAATCATGGCTAAAACCATTTCAAGCAACGTTTCACTTCTGAATGGCGGTCTTACACCAGGGCGATACTGAGAGTATCTTCCACTCTGAAAGTATACTTTATATTATTTTAAATGAATTAATTGTGAAATAACACAAATTAATCAAATACAATTTATTTGCCACGCCGGGATTCGATCCCGCGACCTTCAGAATGCCAGTCAAGAGCCTTACCGCTGGACCACGCCGGCCGTCGAACCTAAACCGATCAAAAGATTTTTTTAAATGCTTCATTTAATCTATCTGTAGAAACAATTTCCAACAAGACAATTTCCTTTCATAACAGTTATGTTATTTTATTTCAAAATCAGGATACTACATACATACGGTATTGCAATGCTCAGGTTTCATACCGCGCGTTGATGTAATTAAACGGCTTGATCATTTTTTTGTGATACATAATACGAGTATATAGCTCCGTCGATCAAGGGGTTGAGAACATTATAAAAAAATCTGTGTAGAATACGCAAGTGGCCGCAACATGATATACAACCCCAAGAAGACGGAACTAATCGCATCCCACCATAGAAAAAATCCCAAGAAAATGCGCCCCGTACAACTCAATGAGGAAAACATAAACGCATCTGAGAATGTAAAATACTTGGGGCATATCATAAGTGAGGACCTCTCGGATGAAGGTGGTATTGAAGAAGTATCAGTATACTGTCTAATATGATTGTCCGAAGATTCTTCGAATGCAGTAACAATGTAAAAAAAATATTTTTCAATGCATTTTGTACTAGCCTGTATACTTGTGAAACATGGTGTCACTACCGAACCGGCTCGATGGAACAACTCTGAAGCCAATATAATAATGCATGCAGAATTATATTTGGATACAGGAGATATAGCAGCGCATCGACAATGTGTCTGATCAGACACCGGGTCACAAGAGCCAGGATGCGGCTAATGGCCTCCGATAACACAGTGGTGACCGCAGCCTTCCAGCACCAATCGCCACTCCTGAGTGAGCGCTCCCTTAGCGTTGCAATCTCTCCCTGATATTTGGCGGGGTTATATGTATTTGCAAGTACGGGGAGCCAAGGCAGAGGCGTAGATTTTAACGTTCCGCTTATGGTTCTCATTGTGGCATTAAGCTGAACGTCGACCATGGAAGTGTGGGCGCTTCTAGACCATACTGGAGCACAGTATTCAGCTGCTGAGAAAACCAGAGCTATGGATGCCGTTCTAAGAGTGTTGGCGTCGCATCCCCAGCTAGTTCCAGCTAGCTTACTGACTAAGTTTAGTCTTCTCATGGTTTTTTTCCCCAGTTTCCATGTGTTGCCGTAAGTTAAGGCTCCTGTCCAAAGTTACTCCAAGATAGCGGGGGTGGGGAACATGGTAAATATTTTTTCCATCAAACTGAACACAGAGTTTTGAATTTGCCTGTGAGTTACTGAGATGGAAAGCTGTCACGACTGTTTTCGACCCGTTTGGCTTTAGTCGCCAATTGAGGAAAAATTCTTCCATAGCCTTGAGGTCAGAATTAAGGATCTCTTCTGCTGCATTGAGGGTTTTGGCTTGAGCTGTGACGGCGATCCAGGCGAAATATCAGGCGAGAGATTGCAACACTAAGGGAGTACAAGAAGGTGCTGCAAAAAAGCGCAATACCTTTACACGATGATGTCGTCTCTCACCCGGCATGCCGCTTAAAGTCCCGAAAACCCTTCTGGACAGAAGGAGAAAGACTCCTCCATTCACCTCTCACCCCAGAAGATAGGTGGAAGCTTGAGTGGCAATCGGCCAAGGTGAAAAATGCTCATCTCGTAAAAGACCCCACTGAGAGACAGCCTGGGTTCTCATTGCCTCGCAAACTCTGGTCCGCCATCAATAGAATAAGGTGCTCCCATAGCCGTTGTGCCCATATGATGTATAAATGGGGCCTTAAAGAGTCGGAGATGTGTGAATGCGGTGAGGTGCAGACCACTGAACATGTGGTCAACGAATGCCTGCTCCATTCATTCCCCGGCGGGATTGATGAGGTCCACAGGGCAACGCCCACGCCCTCACTGTGCCATTTCAACGGCCCCTAATTTTCTCTCGGTTTTCTACTGCCCCCCTGAAAGTCTCAAATGCCCACAAGGGGGCGTTATCGCCCACGTTGAGAACCTATGTTTTAGGCGAATAAACAAAGAACTAATCTGGAAGTCTCGTGTTATGCAATTTAATTGTACTACATAAAAGGTTATACCCATAAGCCTAGACTGGCTCGCAGACTTAGATGTCCCCCTCTGACCCCCCCCCCCCCACCATACGAAAGAAGAAGAAGAAGTGAGCGCTGGGTCCGAGCTCACAATAAATATAAACTATCATAAAAACTTATAATTGATTATTTATTTTATTTTTATTATCGTTCATGTTTTTTTTTTAAATTTTTCTACCTATTCTATAGACATGGGAGGGGAAGGCGAAGATAAACGGGAAAAATAGGAATAGACACGCAGGGAGAAACAATTTCTTTATTAGTGGCATTGCAACGCATGCCAGGAGCTCGCTAGTAAAACATAAAAAATGATTTATATTAAGTTTTACACAAATTTATTACATTTAAGGTCATTCTTGGTCATATAATAAATATTATCAGAAAAAAAAGCTCATGAGCCTGATAAGGGTGCCACAATTCTTTATATGGTTGGAGCTTAATGTATTTTTGCTCTTATTTACGAAATTTTTTATGTAAAATATTCACATGCATGTTTAAACCAAATTTTCGATTTTATTTATTTATTCTGCTTAGCCATTTATAGCGAAATTCGGTAGGGATTTTTTTAAAATTGACTTTGTAAATACAGTGATTTTGCATTATTTGAGTAGAAGTATTAGAGGATAGATGTTATAAATTGGTTCTCATGAGCTAATAGTTTAATAATAGCTAATACTCCTTATTTCCTTTGATTTTTTTCCTTTACACATGTTGAAAATAGAAACATGTTAAAATATATTTTCGACTTTTGGTACTGGAAATATTAAAAAATATAATGTAATTGAATTCGTCTTATTTTCAGTAATGGCGTGTGATCAATTTGAAGAAATTTCTTCATTGGAAAAAGATTTATTTGCATTACCTGGGAATTCTAATTTCTAGACATTAAATTCGTTTTTCTAACGTCGATAAGAATGCGCAGCTGCAAGTAGATTAAAGTACTTTAATTATGGTTTCTTAATTAAGTACAGTATGTATAAAGTATCTACTATAGTGAGTCACACTCGTAACTGGAAAATGATACGATGATAATTGGTCTATAATGTACTTACGAGCATTATTATGTCAGAATAAGTTCCGTATATATCGACACATTGTATTACTTGCCGTGTGATATGTCGCAATTATCAATTTTCTTTTCGTAGAAAGTTTTGTAGCATTTACGTAAATGTAAAATTTGTTTCACCTAAGTATTTCAGTCTAAAGACAACAAAGTCTTGGTAGAATTAATCAAACTACATTACGTCACACTACATTTATAGATTTGATAAGTATATTGCCTTCGAAAGCATACATAGTAGAAAGTAAGTTATTTTTAAGAAAAGTGACATGTCTACTTAGATTAATTTGTTTTGATTGATTTAAAAAAAATGGTATCCAATCAACCATTACGACAATTATCCTCGATTAACTTTTAAATCGCCTTGTAAGTAAAGTTACTGCCTGCCAAGCAGGGAAATTTTATATTTATTTTCTATTTAAAAAGAACTTTTCATCAAAATTCATTATTCGAACGCTGTTGATTACACAAATACATTGATTAAAATTGATTTTTTCAAAATACATAAAAAATTTTAAGCTTGGGAAACAATATATTCGTTTTTATTAGCCCTAATATGATTAAGATAATTAGCAAATTGGACATTGTAGAATATGGAAGAATATTAATCGTACTTAATTTAAAAAAACGTAACATCGAAAAGTAATCAACGGAAAAACACGACTTCATGAAATTTAAAATATTGACAAAAAATGCCGTCACTTTCATTAACGCAATATTATCGTCATTTTTTCGGTAGATGTTCCATTGTGCGCTTTTAATTTTACCGTGACGACCCCAAGTTTACGGCACAAAAAAGGCACTAAACATAAGTTACTTATCACAATAATGCTGCAGCTCTCTTACACATTAAATAATGGTGAGACAAAAGAACGAACTATGTTTATTGCCTTTTTGTGTCGTCACGGTACCATAAACTTGGGTCGTCACGTCACGGTAATATTAAAAGCACCTTTTCTGTTTTCATCCAAATCTTCCTTTTCGACAAATTTTATTGGATAGATAATCAATGTCAAGCCGCATTGAAACATTAATAAAAAAAACATTTGCAGCATAAAATTTCTTATTTTTCCAAAAACATGTACTGCACTATATGTAAAAGCCCTATTGGCGTTTAAATAAATAAATAAAAAAAAAATAAAATAAAAAAAATAAATGTATCTTCACGCCTACGTTGTGAATAATATTCTTGAGAATGTTTTAAAAATATAAAATTAACTAAATGTCTGTAGACACCCGTCGCAAGATGCAATCGGTCCATTAAAAAACACCTAACTGGGTGCCTTATTCCGAGCATTTACAGATTAACCTTATTCTTGTCCACAGCCAACTTCTCGACATTCTTGTTTCTTTTTACTACAGTGATTCCCACCCTGTCTTCAAAAGCAATTTGTCATTTTATTCATTCATTGATGTTTTTCACTGCTGACTGAGTCTAGCTCAAGAGTAATTCATGCCACTTGCCCGAGGCGGTGGGCGTCGCCAATCCGAACACTTTGTAATGGTTTATAATCAGCCTGTACATGTTATATGCGTAAGTAGCAGTTATTACTATTTACTGAACAACTTACTTGCGAGAAATACCCTTAAGAACCGAATTCATTCATTGAATGAGTGCGGTGAAGACCTATTTAAACTCGACCGTTTTGCATTCCGTCTGTCTGTAAACTTGTGGGTACGTTTCGTTTATGTTTCAAGATGGTGACCGTTCTAATGTTTCAGAAAACATTGTTTTTACAAATGTAAAATCGTCGTCTTTAATTGAACTTTCTCATTCGAATTTCTTTTTAAATATTTTTTTTATCTACCTACCTGAAGAAAGTTTGAAAAAAGAATTGTCATTGAGTTATGACGTTTATTTGGAAAAAATATTTACTTTCTTGTTTTTTATTTAAAATTAATTAAATTAATATATATGGTTTTTAATTATATAGATGTAGGCATTAAAGCGTCTACTTACAAACACATGATTTCAGGGGAAATTTTTATTTTGTTGTATTAAATAAGAGAAAATAAAAACATACTTTCTTTAACACGATACTTTTAAGTTAACTGTTAAATGCAATTTACAAATATGATTGAAAAGCAGTGCATTTTCCATACATGAGCTGAAATAAATTAGTGAATGAGTGAGTGGAATATTTTGAAATTCTTTCAATATTATACCACAAAGTAGTCACAACATTAAAAACATTGTTTAATCCAATATAATTTACAAAAAAAAATTGCTCTTTCACTTTAGTTTTAAACGGATAGAACAAAACAGTTTTATCAACTTTACACAGAGGTCTTTCGATAAATCGAATCCCGTTCACATCGCTGCAGCCCATTTTGAGCCCTCTGTCCTCGGCCGTCGTCTTTAAATCTGCAACATGGAGCAGCTCTCTTGCATCCTTCCTAACATCATCCTTCCATCTCAGCCTAGATCTCAACCTTTCGTCTACCTCCCGAATGACCTTTTAAAACCTTCTTCGGTACTTGTGGGCTTGGCACACGCCCGGCTTATCTTAGTCTTTGGAGCCTTAAATGGTTAGTTTTAAAAAAGATTGATAATTTTTTTCGCGAATTAATTAACTTTTTTAGTTAGTTATAGGAAGTAGGAAAAATCTTTTATTTTCGGTAATTATTTTGTGATTTACAGTACCGGTATTTGAATTGTAAAAAGTTGCACATATTTTGGTTAGATATATTTTAAAATAAATACTATAAACAACATTTTTTTTTAAACTTATCTAACTATAAACTACCGTTTCTTTTTTAATATTTTGTATAAAATAACGTTAAAAAAAATCAATCTTCGTAAACAAAAAATGCATTATCTGATTGTTGAAAGTAGTCAAACTGACAAATGATGTGATGTAAAAATATACATTTATTGGTAAAATAAAACAATTAACAATTAGCAATATTTGGGTTAAAAAAAAATGTAAACAGTTAACAAAAACAGTTTGTAATTTGTACCCTGATGATGTTATGTTAAGCCGGTCAGTCGTAATAAATTTTTAAAAATTTCATGGTTACAAACAAAGTAAATGTTTTATTTCATTAATACGTCATACCACATAGTGGCTGCTTTCTTCCAATATTCATATATATCTTCGAGGATTATTAATATAACAAGTGAAATCTCACAAGAGAACAGAGGAACTGTACCATTACCAATTGTGCCACATATAAAAGCGGTTCTAGTTCAACATACCAAGAATATCTATTAATAATTGACCAATGTTCACAATTTAATTAACGCATTACCCTCAAGGCGTTGATTTAAAAACAGCGTAAAGCTAGTGAAGAAAATTCAATGTAAACGGTTAATTTAGTTTAGTTTATAATAATTAAAACAGTTTCCGCGTTCGTTAATCTAGGCAGAACACAAATCACACGCACTTTACGCCCAGACTATTTCGCAAAGAAAGAGGTCTTCTACCAAAACGCAAAGTAAAAAACAAAACTTGTTTTAGTATTTATATTTAATTCGTAGAACTAATAATGTTTTTTTATTAATTTTTTTTTGTATTTAATTCGTAGAACTAATAATGTTTTTTTATTAAATTCTGCAAGTATTTTAGTTTTTGTAATTGTAACAGCTTTTGTAATTGTAACAGTTTCGGCTTAGAAGGCCGTTTTCAAATTGTAGTCAATCACTCGGACCCATAAGCTTGTTTTCACGATAATATAACATTACCAGACATATGTATGACGTATGAGGAGTACCTGATTAAACCACTTTAAGACGACTTATTAATAGGATTCTAAATTTCAATTTTGAAGGTCTTTCTTAATTGATTTATTACCTGTTAAATCAGTTTGCTAAGAGAAGAATTGTAACGATAGATTCTCTATTATGTGGGGTATTTGGGGTTTTCCTCGCAAATAATAATGACATTTCTGCTTTGACTTATTTGAATGTGTTAAATTGTTTAGGTTTGGTAAACATAATAAGAAGTGGTAGAGAAATTGTTTTCCTGACTTTATTAATTAGGCGTATATTAGTGTTATATACAATTACAATTTCAAGTACTTATAAAGTATGAGGAGAAGCAAGATTGAGATGGCAACGAGAATTTTTTGGCAACAGTAAACAATCGCCTATCAAAGTTTAGAAGGATTGAGTAGAAAATAGGAGACCTAGGAAGAGGCTTAATTTTCCTCTTTTCTGTACAACTTGGCGACACTATCATAAGAAACTTAAATTCGAGGTCTTGAAACTCTTCGTCCTGACCATTGGAGATGGGAGAGAGAGAGGAAGGAGGGAGGGGGGGGAGGGTGAAGTTCACATCGATGATCCCCTGTGGTAGTACTGTGGAAAGTATTTTATTTTATTTCTTGCCATAAGTTGCTGTTGTTAACAATCCACTAAATTACAGAAAATCTTACCGCGAATATTTCAAGGTTTAAAAAAATTTCATAAATTTTCACACTTATTATAAGGAGATAAAACGTACTTTCTAAGGAATTTCTCTACCTATCTGCTTTTATTTCTGAACCCACTTTTTGCAAAAAACGGCGCTAAATTTTCTGCCTATATGCCGGTGTATTACCACTAAGGGGGAAATATACCTTCCTCTTGATAGCTTATCAATAGGATGAGCTAACCTGGATTATATATCAAGAGGACGATGAAATACCCCCTTGGTGATGACACATCAGCCTAAATTCAGATCAGGCTAAGGTCCTGGGTTCGATTACTAGATATGACCTTATCCTTTAAAATTTTCGATTTGTAGTTGCTAATATTGTCTTCATTAATTAAATATTACAATTTGAGATTTTACTCATATAAAAAAAACAATTATTGTTATTTATGCTGTAGGTACAGAATCTGATTCGAATTTTCGAAATGGTAAGTAAGACTCGATACAAAACTTTTCAAACAAAGTTGTATTACCATTATTTTACTAGATGTCTAATGACTTTGCCCACACTTTAGTTATGTAAGCCAGATAATATGCGTAACAAGGCAGCCCACGGCTTACACGCGAAGAGGGTACTTTTTTCCATAGAATTATAGCAAATGAAGGTAGGAACGACTAATATAAGAGATACCTGCTTACATTCCTAAGTGCAAGGTAGGAATTAGGTAGGTACCACGTAATCAGCTCTTCCGATACACGCGATGAAAGTCACTCTAATCACCTATTGAGTGTGTGAATCTTCATTTCAATCTTGAAGGCATCATCCGTTAAAACGTCGATTATTGTCGAGAGATGATATTGAAGGAAAACACATCATCACTTGTATCTTCGATTGTTCCGCTCTACAGTACTTACTATAGGACGTGCAGTGGCATACTTCAAAGTTGCTCATACTTTTTAATACGATAAATCAAAGAGATAAATGTTTCGAATTGCTTCACAAATCAAACATCTTTCTTCTCCAACATGTTCTTATTATACTAGTATCTGACTTAAATGATTTCATCTAAAATTTATCATCTTTAGGGATCTTTTACAACATAATATTAATATTTTATTTCCACTGGGTAGTTATTTATTATCAAAGTAGTCGACAGCCCGCTCGACAGGGCACTTAACTTAACTTACACTTAACCTACATGCTCAATATTTATTGTGATCCGCGGATATTTATCAAATATCAGGATATTTATTGTACATGTAGACCAGCTGGAGAGGGCGCTTGAACTTGGGTTCTTCGCGGGAAGCGGATCCTACTGCTACTCCTTTTTCAAATCGACTACTTCCAAAAAACCCGGTCCAGGACACGGACTCAAACCTGAAACTCGGAGCCGGAACTCGAATGTCTTCAGCTGCGTCCCCGTGTTCGCGGTCCGAGCCACTCGCGAGTCGTGAATCGTCTTTCCCGGGTTCGAGATCTTATGCGGGTTCCAGCTCCGGCCGAACCCGTGCATCCCGGTAGCCGCTACAGCGCCCAGTACCCAGTCCGCGCCCAAGAACTCGGATCCGGAACCTGCTCCTAGAACTCGAGATCTTTCAAAAGGAAGCGCGCCACGGAGGCCTCCGGCAAAACCCATCTCTAGTTTAGACTAGCGTATTGATGGATCACAGGATATTTGAATTCCTGAATTTCGTATGGTAGACCCACGGATCGTGATAAATAATAACACGTTCAATGATGGCACTGCTGAAAACCAGCTGCATTTCAGAAGAAATCCTGAATGTATAGCTGAGCAGTGACCTTTCTGTCAATAGAATCAATGATAACTAAACAAAATTTATAAAATTGTAAGATGATGAGTATTTTTTTTTAATTATTATTATTATTTATCACGATCCGGAATTCATCAATCTAGAAATCCTGTGATCAGTTAATACGCGAACGCGATAAATATTGAACGTGTAGCCTTTGATTTATAACAAGAAAAACTAGAATGAAAATACCTGCCCACGTACTCTCACAAATACAAACACGTTTTCTTTATTATTAAATCGTCTTCTAAGGACTTTTTTAGAATTTACGAATTTTTGTAATTTACAGAAAATACATTACGACAAACAAGCAAACTTAAATTCTCCTGATAAAATGGACCTTCTATAGTATAGTGCTGGGAACAATATTTTTCATTTTGTATGTGTATTAACGACATATTTATTCAACCATTACATGGAAAAATCATCTCTTACGCCGATGATACAGTTCTTACAATAAAAGAAAAAACATGAGAAAAAATTAATTTAAAAGCCACAGAAAATATAAATAATCTAAAAATATGGTTTGACAATAACCTCCTGTCGTTAAATAGTGATATGTCATCCCTTTCGAAATTAACACTAACAATATACCTCGAAATCTTCAAATAATCTTACATAAGCATTCTCCCGCACAACACGACACTGTCAAAATCACTGTCGACAAAAATGTTCACTTCTGAAAATAGCGAATAAAATTACATATCTTGGAATAATCATAGGTAAAAACCTAAAATGGAAAGATCCATCGGCCGTACAGTAAAAAGAATTAGGAAATTAATTTATATATTCTTACGAATTAGAAACATCTTATCAACGAAAAATCTACACAACTACGCATCTTACTACGCGTAAGTATAGTCTATTCTTCAGTACGCCATCATCAGTAAGTTGCGGAGCAGCTTACAAAACTAGTCTGACCCCCAAAGAAATAGTTCAAAAACTCATAATAAAAATTATAACAATAAAACCTCCGGACTTCCCCACAGAACTCATATTCGAAGAATTCAAAGTTCCAACATTTAAAAACTTATTTGTGAAAAATTCAATCGTACAAATTATAAAAGAAAAAGATAAATATTCATTCATAACTAAAAATCGTACTAGACTCAAACATATATTTGTATGCCCCAAACTAAACACCCCTTTTGCCCAACACCTTTAGAAAACACTTCTTTAATAACCTACCAGTAGAAATAAGAAGCATTAATAACAAAGTACAATTGTTGAACTCTATCAAAAAGTATTTTAGAGAAATCATCAGCGGGAAGACTGCTTCCCTTATTTCCACATGAAAGTCACCCTAATAATTATACCTGTTTTTTTTCTTACTGTATAAGTAGATGATTGTGTCTTTTTGTTAAGGGTCATGATTGCGATGTGACTGTATTAATTGTAGGTACACATATGTGAAACACGTGACTGTATAAATTGTACATATGTGAAATATGAACTCTTCCTCCATCTATAACCAAATGCTTTTCATAGAAGATCAGTATAAATTACAAGTAACATATTGTAAATTGTAAAATTATACCATTTCTAAGATAAAAAAAGAAATAAATTTATAGATACATTAATTTATGGCGTAACGAAAATACATTATATTTGGAATATTGTAAATTGTTTATAGTTTATAGTAGCTTATAGTTTATAGTTTGAGTAGTAAGTACTTATGGTGGTTCAAATTTATTCATTCTTATAGGATTTTCAAAGTCGTACAACTTGGGTAGGCACACTAATTTGACTTATTAAAAAAAAACGCAATGATTTTTAAAAGTTAATTGAACACATTAAAATTCTATTCAGTTCGTCTTGTAAACAGGATTTTTTTCTTTCATGTGGATGTCGCAGAAGTTAAGACACTTGGCGGGGTCAAATTAAAAGGGAATATTGCAAAGCCGAATTAAAGGATGTTGGTTGCAGGTGAAGAAAAGGAAGTTATGGAAAAAGCCCTATTATTCAGATGATAAACATAACGACATATAAAGTAACATTTCTTTTCTCAAATTTATAAAGTTTTACTTAATGCAAACAAATAAATAAAAAAAACGGTGGTTTTGACTCTTGACCTCTACAGCTGTATAAGTGTTTTCTCTTTATTTTATATACACTTTTATTGTGTCTCTCTCGCTAAGTAATCCCATGTTGAGAGCAGTCGAAGCTTATCTGTAGAGTGAGATTTCTTTTTCTTCATTTCCATAACTTAACACGAGTGCATTGATATTAACCATTAAAATCATTAGATAAAATTATAAGAATGGGTATCGTTAAACCAATCGGATAGGTATAGTAGAAAGGTATCGATTATTTTCATGAAATATTTAATTTAGTATTACGTCCTGAATAATTTGTTATTCAGGGGCTCAATTTGAAGTTCCCTTAGTGTGCGTTTGCACCGTTCATTAAACAGAGTCGATACCAAATACCCACCAATACATACAACAATGGGCGAAATTACATGCATTTTCCCGCTCGGAATGGGGTAATAATATTCAGAGCAGTTGTATAAAAGCGGCCGGCGGTAGTTGGAAGGTATCAGTTCAGTTCCTGTCTCGTGTTCAGCCACTTGAAGAGGAAGAAAGTGAGCCCAGAAAACTCAGATCACCAATCACACTTGTGTTTCTATCGAAAATCCCAATCAACTATTCAAAATGCGTACCTTCCAAGTAAGGAAATCATTATAATATCTAAACTTATAATATTGATTTGTTTTCGTGAAAGAATTTTAGAAGAAACGTCCGCACTTCTATTTATAAAATAAAATTTCAATATTCTACCAACATTTTAAAAAGTGTTTTACAACGGCATTTTCATTAACGGTTTTATAACGACAATTTAATTAATGACCAGTTATTGAAAGACTTCTAAAAATATTTTTTTTGCTTACAAATACTTTTTAGTTCATTTCTGTGTCTCTTTCGTAAAGAAAAACAACTCTCTATACCTTTATTGATTAACTTCTAGTTCCGGTCATAATAAATTCTACCTTAAATTTTAAATATTCAAAACTCCTTTTGCTCCTTTTGCTCCTTTTGCTCCTTTTGCTCCTTTTGCTCCTTTTTATCATCCCTTCTGGAAATGATCTCAATGGATTATCAGTTTGATAACACCATAAACAAATTATTTTCATTTAACAACAACACACTTTTTAGCCCTTTTAATAGTTACCATTGAAACTGCATGGTAAATTTAGTTTCGGATTTCAAACAGTCGTGTATGCTGCTTTTTCCATAATATCCAACCCATTATTCTAAAATAATCACATGTTCCTATTCTAGTCTCTAGGGTTAAAAACCACTTTTTTGACGTGTCTTTAATTAATCAAATTAATCCTTATATGAGATCGAAATTAACGATAAACCCTGAAACTTATTGCATTGATACTTGTCGTAGTAAGACAAGTTAATTCAAACCAACGTCAAAATGATTCGATTATATAACAATCACTGCAATCATAGAGACTTGGATATATTTTTTAATTCAATCACAACCTTCAGATGGAATTTACACTTACATGTTCCTGGTGCTCTCCCACTTAATAATTATTATATAATGTACTTATCAATTAATCAGATTCAATAGTATTTACTAATATTTAATAAAAGAAGACAATATTAGTGAAACACAATCGAAAATCTGAAACACTAACAATCAGAAAAAGATACAGTCACATCTGGAACTCTAACTCAGGATCTATGGCTTGCCGGATCAGTACTCTACCAACTAATCTAATGTGTCCTATTCGATTAGGTCATATTTAACTGTATGATTCTTCGACCAAGAACTACCAACATTATCTTCATTTTCTTAACGCATATTTTTATTGACTTTTTTCTTTATGTATGATTACAAGATTCAACCAGAACTAAATGCTATCTAGAGAGTGTCTTGGATAAACACGTAAAGTTAAAAATAAATACTTATATTTAATTTTGGTCCTTTTTTGTACTTACTTCTAATTTAAACTAATTATTGCACAAAAATATTGTAAGAATCGGAATCATTGCTATGGCCATATTGAAAATGTACCTATATCAATTGTGTGATTTATTCTGTTGGAGAACCAATAAATAAATAAATTCATGTACGCAAGAGTCATGGTTAACATACTATTTAAGATGGCCCATTGCTTCAGTAATAATGCTCGTCTACTTTATAAGGCGCAGATTTGTAAAAATACCACCCACAATCTCCATATTCTGCCACTAAAAGCAAATTCGGTTATTCGATTTTTCTTCAAAATTATCTTTTAATACAGATAAAAAAATATGGCGTTAAAGATGTTGCGAAGTATTTCGGGTAATAATCATTTTAAATTATTCTAAAAATTCCTCCATCGATCTCTTATTTTACACAGGGTTTGAGGTTCTTGTACTTTTGATCAGTAATTTATCTGCTTAATTAACATTTAATTATACGCAAAGTTTCATTTTCACAGCAGTAACATTTCTATAACTGTCATTTCTATAACACAGTTTATTAGCGATACCGTTTCATTTTCTGTAATAATGTTATATTGCACTAATCAAATGACACCCACTGAGTGAAAACGGCGCATGAGCACTGCAACTTTGTTTATCTCTTTATAATCGGCTGTCACGAAAGCCTATATCAAAGATTGGTCAATGGCTTAATAAAAATATCCCCCCCTTATTAGTTACGTTGACTTTTATAAAATAAAATGCAATATTAATATTTTTACATTTTCTAAATCGTTTCTGCTTTCATAACTTAAAAGTCTTGCCCTTAAGAACATTTACATGCTTGTTTGGACAAAAATTTACCATAGCATTTAATTCTTTATTGGATAACCAACACCTCTTGCCATAGGTCACCCGAAGTGGTTCGCTATGTTTGGTGATTTAGCAAAGGTGCATAGGGTGAGGTTTGTCTAGGTATTGGAGACGGATGACCAGGACACACTGAATCCCAGATTCCTACCCACCCCTTTAACCCTTTTCCTTCCCAGAATTCTCCTCCATTTTCTTCCTTAAAAAACCTTCCACACAGCATCCCCAAAGATGACAGAGGCCCTGAGAAAGATTATTTTCCTCAGGGCCTCCTGTGTGAGCTCGTGTAAAAAAAATCTGAAATTATAATAATTGGAGAAAATTTGTTTTTTTTTTTCAATTTTTATTAATTCAGTCATTTAGTCCCAAAATTGCAAGATCGATTATCGCCATTGATTTGTTCGTGTATCGGCGTTACCATTCTCGGTGGCTTGATTGTCAAAAAATATTCTTCAAATAATATAGTGCGATGAATACAAAACGATTCTTTTTTTCGTTTTAATTCCGACCCAAGAGTGATTTTTAAAGAAGGTTTTGTGGAAGTAACTAAACATTAATGCATCTGTTTAAAAATCTTACGTAACACGCCCGGTTTCGTTATAACTCTCATCTCCGTCAACTTCCTGTTGATGCGATGAATGACAGTTTCGTTACTTGTGTCACTAGACTTATATGCAGTTGTTTACCTAATGACTTGTTTCTCATACGTAACAGAGATATCATAACTACAGTCACAAAAGCAGAAGTTGTCTAACGCAAGATCAGATTGTAACGTTAGCTTCCTCCCAACCCAACGGATATATCTGTTTATGGAAAGGATTGCAAATACTAAAACTGATTATTATATATTTTTCAAATAATGTAGGTAATAACGTGCAAAGGGATTTAAACTATTAAAATGAAAATTTACTATTTGTGTATCAGAATCTAAAATTCACCTTCTTAGGATAAACATGACAGGTGATATATTTGCAATACATTTTAATTATCGTTCGTAGCATATTATTGAATATCATGGTAATAACTATTAAATAAACAAAAAGGACATCGTACAAAAAATCTGATAGAGAACAAGTTTCGTTAAGTTAACTCTTTCTTACCTAATGAAGCGTATATTTTCGTTCAATGTCATGACAATAACATTTTTTTTCTCTTTTTATGACTTTTTCTTTGTTGTTCATAATAGACCAGCTATTTTTAATTAAACTTTTTGTTGTAATTCATCTCATTCCCTCAATTTTTTATATAAATAAATAAAAAATGGTGCTTTTTTGTTAAATATCAATTAAGAAACCTTAATTTTAATTTTTTTTTTTTAAATGAATACCGGCACAAGAGTCCCAACAGCTCTCGTATGGAGCCAGTGAGACTATGGCATCCCCAATTGGGATATGTTTTGAGGCTTAGGGTAGTGAGGAGGAGAAGGAGATGGGAAAGAGGGAGGTGGGGAAATACCTGGCTATTCAGATTTGGTCACCAAACGCGGCTAAAGTTTTTTCAAGCAACGTTTCAATTCTGAATGGTGGTCTTATACCAGAGCGATACTGAGAGTATCTTCCACTCTGCTCATTAGTTCGCATCACATTACTTTTTTGTTTATTTTTCAAAATATAATTATAAAGGTTGTTTGAAAAGAGGCCGGTCAAATTGTTCACATTGATGATATATGTCTCTATTTTTGATACTGACAATTCGTGGTAGAATTCCATTTTAATAAAACATTAAAACAGTAAAAAAAAATTTTCAACTTGACCGTAAACGGTTTCAGTTCATTAAGGCCATCTTCAGACTGGTCCAATTCCCCCAGTCTTGTTCAAGTTCTGTGAAATAACTAGCTGTTAAGACTTTACAGTTCCCTTGCACCAAGACAGTACAACCCATCCATTTACAATATGATGAAAGAAAAGTGTGATTAATTATTTTTTTTTTTTTTCAATAATTTGCAGGTATTGAGCGTGATTGCCCTGATTGTCGCGTGCAACGCCGGATACATTGGAGGTGGTTATGGCCATGCCCCAGTAGCTTCCTATGCAGAGCACGACGAGCATGTTGACTATCATGTAAGCTATTATCAAATACTATAAACTGGAATGTGTCTGTCTGTTTCTGATATAACCTATCAAAATGAAAACCAATTATACCTATAAGATTATATAAGAAAAATTGTTGATATTCAAGGTTTTCTTTTACGATCATAGGAATGGAATTATTTACCTGCTTGATTTTAAACTGTATGTAGGTCTTCAATTATACTTTAACTATCAGCAACGTGAAAATAGATTTTCAGTTATATTCACGTGTAACGTCAAAACTAATAACACTGTTCTTAATTAATATCATTAATATTCAGATTTTTTATAACCATTTTCTCCCTTCAAATGACCATGTAATTTCCTAATTAACTGCCTGAACTCCTATCCCTTCCACTCCTTAATCATTCTACCACCGATTTATATTTTTCCCTCCGCCCCCCCGCCGCCCCCCACTAACCACTCTCCCAATGTTATTCTATATTAACATTAGACGCAACTTATCCTGGATAAAAAAAAAACACTTTTATTAAAATACTTAGATTTTGTATCTAATAAAGTGGTGTAAACAAAGTAATAAGTGGTGTAAACGATAGCCCCGCGGTTGAATTTGGCAGCCGCTTCTGGTCTGGAACCCCAAAATACCTGAAATATCACAAAAAAATCACAAAATACGAACAGACCCTCCACTTAACATCCCCAAAGATGACATAAGATGGCCCAATGATGACCGTGTGGAGTAAATGTGTAAAATAATTGACTATAATTCGTTATTTTCATCAAGAAGAAAAAAAACTGACCAAATTAATTATTTCCCAAAAACGTATATTCTTTGGCATTATTTTTTAAGTAAGGGGATAAGGTTTTTTCGTATTCACTGTTTGGTGCTTCTTATAAATAAATGTTCATTTTATTTTCTAAACTGCAATGCTCGTGATTTGAAACTTTAAATGCGATGATTTTTTCTTCTTGACATTACATACGTGGGATTTTACCAAAATATTTTATTTTGTTACGTTTCCAGGCCCGTCCTAAATACACCTTCGATTACTCCGTGTCCGACCCCCATACCGGAGACAACAAGAACCAGTGGGAGACCAGGGATGGAGATGTAGTCAAGGGTAAGTTTCACCTT
Source organism: Glyphotaelius pellucidus (assembly GCA_936435175.1). NCBI lineage: Eukaryota > Metazoa > Arthropoda > Insecta > Trichoptera > Limnephilidae > Glyphotaelius > Glyphotaelius pellucidus. Next base: position 2,368,266 of record OW386537.1, read on the forward strand.
AAAGGGTAAACTTAAATATTTCGTAGATTTTAATTTTCAAAATGTTTAATATGAGTGTTAGATACCTACAAATAGTTTAAAAATATAAGGAAAATATTCTACCGTTATAATAAATGTACTAACCCTTACGCTGTTTTCCCGTAGGGGTAGGCATAAAGGATGGATCGCTGAACACGATCTTAATGCACACTAATTCATTTCATACTTCGTCTCATATAAAACCCCTTCTTTTATTTTGACTATTACACGGCTTTAGGGGGTGGTTTGGGTTACCGGCCCCCTAGAAATCGTTTATAGGATAATTAATTTACCCCGGCCATTGGTCACCACAAGGGTTAACAGGGTAAGGTTTAACCTGGTCTTGGGGACGGATGCGTCTGCCTAGTTTGAGAGAGACCTTTTGACTAGTCCAGCAGAACTCTCTCGGAAAAGGACCTTGCTCCGCAGCTGAAGGGATAGATTTATACGTCCGTCACTCATTTCTCTTTCCCAGAAATTTCTCACCTTCCTTTTCTAAAGAGACCCTCCACTAAAAGCTACTGTAAAATAAATAAAATAAACCATCTTAGCGTCCCATTCTTAATCTTATTATCTTATTACGCTTAAACGTTATCACACTTTGCATTTTTTGCAAATCTCCACATTTCTCACACGATCACACACGGTTTTGCCACACTCACCCCTCAGAGATATCATTTCTAAAGCATTCAGTTTACTTTCATCCTTCCTCCACCAGTTTCATATCTCACTGCTGTATAAAACACTGTATTAACGACATCTTTGTCTTAAAGAGAGAAGTTAATCATACTTTTCTCTGTTCGTGTTGAACAACGATTACTTTCAAAATACAACGGGAAATAGAGAGGAATTTATCTGATAAGCATTTTTCTTGTTTTGGCCATAGTACATAAAACATATCATACATTTTATTTTTTTTTTATTTTTTTTTTAATTAATCTTTTCTAATTCTTTTATTAATATTCTAGGATACTACAGCCTCGTGGAGGCTGACGGAACCACCAGGGTGGTTGAATACTCGGCTGACAAGCACAACGGCTTCAACGCCGTCGTCAAGCGGGTAGGACACGCACACCACCCCCAGGTCTACGGGCACGAGGAGCCCGAGCACGCCAGCCACGGGCACGAATAATCACCCACACCATCGATCCATCGCCATCTTGTAAATAGTTCATTGAATGCCTCAGATGTATGCTTATTAAATATATATTTATTTTATTTAATATTTGTATGAAACACCATTTAAACGAACAGAAAAATTATATACGTACTTATCATACTTTTATATTATTATTATGATAAAATGCATTTTACGATCATTATTATTTTTGTATAACTTACCGCAAAAGGTTTATAAAGCTTTAAGAATACGCCGCTAGAGGGTGTTTACAGAAATTTTACCTTGCTTTTCCTAAAACTGTTACATATTATTATATTTATCTATTATTGAACAAATTATTGTATGTTAAACAATGTTATATTATGCACTACAATTGATACTGGTATTGTTTTTTTCCTAATGTTTTTGTTTATTTTTTATTTTAATATTATAATTATTATTGAAATACACGTAAATAAATAAAAAAAACATTGTTTTTAATTCCCTTTCCAAATATTTATAAACGTTTAAAAATATATATTTTTTATTATTATAGTATTAAAGACACGCAGTGGAAGATACTCTCATTACTATCCTGGGATAACACCATCAATCAGAATTGAAAGGTAGCTTGAATTGACTCTAACCGTGTTTGGTGACCAGATCTGAATAGCCAGATACTTCCCCACCTTCATCTTCCCCATGTTCTTCCCCTTACCACTACCTTCAGCTTACAGCTACAACATGACAACAATCGCATAGTCTCACTTGCTCCAGATGGTTGGGAGCAGTTGGGATTCTTTTGCGGTATCCACATAAAAATTTAAATAATGATGTAATATATAATTAAAAGTTAATGATAACAGTTCAATATGAAGACTAAAGCAGCAAAGTTGAGTAATCTATCAATAAATTATTAAAAAATACTCCTTTCATCCAGATTTCGTTACAAAAGGCTTCAACTATTTTTTGAATTCCTTTCTGAAAATTCAGGTTCTTATCAATCAACATCTTCCCCTCTAACACTCGTTTTCAATTTCTCTTTCACATCTACATACCTCAAAATATTTAATAATTGAGTGTTACTTAATCCCATTGAATATTATAGTCAATTTTTTTTACAGGACAGAAGCAGCCCCTTAAAAATTTCAAAGTGACATTGAATTCTTGCACTGGCGTTCCTTAAATCCTGAAAGCAAATAATACCATGTAATACCGATAACACAAGTGTGATCTTCAATTAAATCAACATATTATGTGCAGAGCTGTTGTGTTATAACGCTTCATGTTCACAATATAATATCTATGCAATCACCGGTCAAACGAAATTAATTAAACAGGTGTAGAAATGCTAATACCCGAAGGAAGTTGAGAATAATGTTTCCAATTAAGTTAACATCGTTTCAGATAATAATAATGTTCATAAGCGCCTACCGCGAGTTGCAACAGTGCCGGTGCGGCGGGTTAGTGCACGCAATGGTACACCCATTTACTTACTAGTTAAAAGTGAAACTCTTTGATCACCGCCTTCCAGTAAAGTTGGTAGCTGTCACTTACGCAGAGGTAACGCAGTTTCAATGTAATTATTTCCCGATCATGAGTCCTGTCTAGTTAGTATCTGATCTTACTTCGCTATAGCTGGTTACGAGGTGCGTATTATAACGTTATTGAATATATATTATGATTATATTTCGCTGCGTCCAAAACTGCTTACAAATTACAGCATCAGCGAAACGAGATGAAATGGTGTTTGTTGGAATTGGGTGATATATGTGTAGGAAAAACAAGGTATGCAAGGAAAAAGGATGACCAATCACTTACAACTGTATCTCTGCAAAGGAGCACCCGACAAAATCACAATAGTTGTATATTGCCTCCACATTACCTCGTGGTAATTATTGGCTCAACAAAACAAATGAGTTCGAAATGATTTTAGGCACTTCCCAGACAATCAAACCTTTCCTTTAATTATAAACGAGAGTGTGTACACGAAAATTACCAACAACTTGATTCCAAGGTGTATCCGAATCTTCTTCTGTTTTCAAAACAAATGCACTCGATCTGCATTTTTTTCTTGTTATTGTTTCATATTTCAAATACTTTTCCATTAAGGTAATACGGTAAAAAGGAGGTAGGAACTAGATAAACGACATTCCGGTAGAAACTAAGCATATTCTAATTTCAAAACCGAACACGTCTTTGAATTGTGGGAAACATGCAAACCTATATTTAAATCGCCATTGGTTAGTAAGCGACAAGCTTTGTCCTTCACGTGATCGAATTTTTGTTAATTTCTGATGAGTGAATATTCACTCTTCCTTTTCAAATGAGATAACTAGTAGAACGAATTAAAGTTGCAGTTATTCCTACAAAAAGTTTATATATTTTTTGGTTAGGTTTAAATGTAGGTATATAATAATAAGCCTTTTATTTCTTGCAAATAGGTTTATTACAGAGTTATAAAAATTATAATTTATGCTTTTTACAATCTTGTTGAAAAATGTAACATAGGTACCTATCTTAAATTATTCATAAGCAAGAACCCCTCTCTCAGGCGAAGGTGAAGATCTCCTCTAAAGAAACGTTCGTGAGTAGAGAAAGTTCTGACGTTATTGGATACTACGTAGAGCTCATTTTTTGTTTTGTTCGTAGGGTTAAGTATTTCTTGTGTTTGTGTCACTTTTTGTATTTTTGAGGAAGTTTGGAATTTCTTCTTCGGTGGATTTTGGTCTTGATCTTCCTCGGTGACCAGTCGGGTTTGAAGATGAGGTTTAGTTTTTAGTGTTGTTTTTTGCATATTACCTGTGTCGGAGCGGAGCGGTAGTTGCTACAAGTTGTCGTGGTTTAAATATATAATCACATATTAATCGGCGAAAAAGAATGGCGCAGTAGTCTATGACAAAACAATGGTAGGTGTGGTTGCCGGATATTGCGTTGGTTCATGTTTACGCCACCGCCAACTTACACGTGTAATGTATATTTATTATTGGTTATAATAATTACTGTAAACAATTGAAATAAAATAAATAAATCATCAATATAATATGCAAGGCTTTCGTTAAGTTCATTGAGTATCAACATGACGTCTTCGTTGTTTTCACATGTTACCGCGATATGATCGTGTAATTATCGGAGGGGACCGTTTTCTTTTTTATTTTTTATAACAATACATTATTTTTGCGAATCCAGATTCTTGAACATCTTTCTTTTAGAAAGTTCTAACGTGCAGTCGAGGCTTGAAAAGATTATGAGAAAGGGTAGAGTCCCAGAAATAAATGATTTATTACTTCTAATTCACAAATATTAGGATTGACGCTAAGAATCACAAATTGCTTTAAAAGTGCAGAATTAACTTTAACATCATATAAATCAATTGTGCGAAGTATTCTTGAATACGGATCCACTATTTGGTCTCCCAATTATGAGATTCACAATTACAGAATCGAATCCACACAAAGAAAATTAACCCGTGGAATTAGTTATCGCGACGGTTTATCTGATCAATTTGGAATGTATAACGACCGAATTCTACACTATAAACTACACTCTTTGACAGCCAGACGGAAACTTTCCGATTTATTGCTTCTACACAAAATTATACATGCATCAGTTGATACACCAAACATTTTATTCCAAATTAACATCAACACACCATCAAGAAATTCAACAAGGAGGATGCAAGATATTTTCTATATATCTACCTAACACACAAATACAGGATATTTCTTCCCCATATCACGAAAATTAAGACATCATAACACTATTCACTGCTCTAATAATGAAATTGACATTTTTAATGACCCATTTAAACACTTTAAAAAATATATTTTACCATCACTCATAATAAAGCTGATACATATGAAGCCCTTTATTCAAAGACAGGCAATATTTATCTAATAAATCATTGTCCCATCAGCACAGGTGCCAATAATAAATTGTTGGTGATACTTTTGTATCCTACCTTTAACTCATTCTTGTTTGTCATTCACTTTTGCATATTTAGCTAATTATTTTTGTTAATCTTTTGGTTTTAATTTCTGTTTTACACTGTATTTAAATCATATGTGTTTATAATTTTTTAGGTAAGAAGCCTGTTTTATGTACTTAAAATAAAAATAAATAAATAAAAATAATTCTAACGTAGAAGAATGTACAACATCTCTACACTACCTTGTGATGGGTTGTATCTAAGAAAGTATGCTTTCTACCACATTTATTTCGAAAGCAGAGCAATGTGTACCTACATGTAAAAATGTATATAAATGTGTGTTTTTTTAATCTTCCAGAAAATAAAGCACTGAACATGATTGGAAGCTTGAGTAAACAGACATCTACGATTTATCCAATTCCCACGATGGTGAAGCGGCATTTTTTTTTTCTGTCGCGAAGTGTGATTGATATCTGATCATATGTTACTGTCAATCTCACTGACTTGCTACATATTTTTCAGTGCTTCAATTGAGCCTTCTAAAAAAATCAGTAAATCACTGCACTTTTTTCATTGAATTGCCAGATGCTTTTTGTTTGAAGTTGTGTGTGCATATTTCAATTGGCAACCATCAAAATAGTTTCATTTCTTTTCTCGGCGGAAACTAACGACAAAAAATACCTTTCAGTATATTTTATTTCGTCGTGGTTTCTACATCTGCAAAAGCTAGGTATGTAAGATCGTTGCGCCATAATATTTGAAATTTAAACGCATGTCACATATTTTTGCACTACGGAAAGAACACTACGAACACAGCGCTATAAAGACTGAAATTCCTTTTCGGAAAAACAAATTTAAGGCGGGAGAGTACCCTAATAATGAGGGTTTGCTCAAAGCTCACATTTTAATTAATTCCCACGAATTCATAACTATAATTACTTTTTTTAACCGATCCCCGGGGACGCAACTTATTTATCTTTAAAATTAATAGAAACAGTACCTTACAATTAATATATTTTACGTTAAATGGTTTGAAAATTTTATAACCCGTTTTTCAACTACAAATTTAGCGGTAAGCATCAGATTTTATTTTTCTAGACGATGAATTAATAACTTTTGGAGGGATTTGTTCAGAAACATCTGAAATATAACACAGCGCTATAAAGACTGAAATTCCTTTTCGGAAAAACAAATTTAAGGCGGGAGAGTACCCTAATAATGAGGGTTTGCTCAAAGCTCACATTTTAATTAATTCCCACGAATTCATAACTATAATTACTTTTTTTAACCGATCCCCGGGGACGCAACTTATTTATCTTTAAAATTAATAGAAACAGTACCTTACAATTAATATATTTTACGTTAAATGGTTTGAAAATTTTATAACCCGTTTTTCAACTACAAATTTAGCGGTAAGCATCAGATTTTATTTTTCTAGACGATGAATTAATAACTTTTGGAGGGATTTGTTCAGAAACATCTGAAATATAACACAGCGCTATAAAGACTGAAATTCCTTTTCGGAAAAACAAATTTAAGGCGGGAGAGTACCCTAATAATGAGGGTTTGCTCAAAGCTCACATTTTAATTAATTCCCACGAATTCATAACTATAATTACTTTTTTTAATCGATCCCCGGGGACGCAACTTATTTATCTTTAAAATTAATAAAAACAGTACCTTACAATTAATATATTTTACGTTAAATGGTTTGAAAATTTTATAACCCGTTTTTCAACTACAAATTTAGCGGTAAGCATCAGATTTTATTTTTCTAGACGATGAATTAATAACTTTTGGAGGGATTTGTTCAGAAACATCTGAAATATTAGTTTATTACTAGATGTTAATCAGAATTAATTAAATGAAACCCGGCGGAATGATCAATTTTTAGACCTGCTAGGGCGGATTCGACCGTGGGTCCGTCTAACACACTGGGCCGCGCGCATAAATTTGTATACACGCTTTCTTCAATTACGTCGTTAAGATTCCCATATTATTTTTGAGTTTTTGCTTGGGCAAATTTGGCAGTAGATCCTTTCAATACACCGGGGTCGCGCGTCGCATATTTGTATGCACCACTTCTTTACTTACGTCGTTAAGATTCTAACCATATTTTAGGGTATTATGTCGCCTTAGGAGAATTTTTTGGGTTTATACGTGTGTATTACGGCACGCCTCTGGTGTGCGTATCTATCAAACCTATACCGTTTCTGTTACGGTATAGGTTTTATGAAGTATTTATTTCACTTGATGGTACCATGTCTTCCTTGGACATGTCGTCCTTGACTTTTTCTACCATTCGCATTCGCATCATACGTTTTTTAGATTCGTTCATTTGCTCTACATGACCAACATATCTATGCGTCCCTTTCTTAATGTTATTCATTATGATTACATTATTTGCAAATGTCCACATTTTTCATACGATCGTACAAGGTTTATACACACGTACGCCTCAAGGATCATGTCCACATCATTAGGTCTACTTTCATACTTCTTCTGCAATTCTTCTGCGAGTTCGGTCCATCAGTGTCTTACGTATAGATAGGTTCCAGAATTCCATTATGAACTACTGACTTTGCTTCGTTGGATATTTTTTGTTAGCGCCAAAAGCCCTGTTCAGCCCTTCATAAAGGCAGTTTCCTACATTTATCTATCTTTCAATTTCACTATCAGCCTTTCCATCTCTCGTAAGCACGCTTCCCAAATAAACAAATAATTCATCCAATTGCTCAAAAAATTCGTCATTTTTAGAAAATGTGTTTACTTGTTACATTCGACTATGGATTGGGAAAACCATTCAAAATTAAAATTTTACAAAGGGGGTGATAAAAACGCATATTCACAAATTCTATGAAAAATATTGGATCTGTATGTACTATTATAAAAGATTTGAGGATTGAGTTATTTAATATATGGTTTTCTCAAAATAACCTCAAGAAGAAATGTATGCTTAAATATATTGGCATATATTAAATATATTGCCCACGTGGTTATGAAGGTCACGGGTTCACATCCCAGTGAGCGCAAAAAAAATATTTGTTTTATTTGTGTTTTCGCAATTTAATCATTAAAATTAGATAAGGCATATTTGCGGCACGTTCCAGAGTAAAAGATACTCTCAGTATCGCCCTGGTGTAAAACCACCATTCATAATTGAAACGTTGACCGGTCAGTGGCTGAGTTGGCATCGCGTTTGGGTCCCACTCAGGCGTCCCGTGTTTGATTCCTCGGCTGGCTAAGTCCTCCATCACATCACGACACAAGCAACATTTTGCGCTTACTGTGGTACTAGAGATTTTCAAATATTGCCGTGTTATTCGTAAGCCAAGAATGTTTGCCTTTCTTTAAAAACATAAAAACTATTTAAATTAAGTTGTTTGAAATATGTTCGGTGATTCGATTTGAATAGCCAGGTTATTTCCCACCTTTCTCTTCCCTATCTCTTCCCCTTTCTTCACTAGCCTCACAACAAACCCCAATTGGGGATGCCATAATCACACTGACTCCTGGCGGTTGGGACACTTGGAACTTTGGTGCGGCATTCACATTAAGAAAATAAAACATTTCTCAGTATATTTGCCAAATATCTTATTTGGCAAATATTACTTTACTGTACTTTGAAGACTGTTTTAAATAAAACCCCTGAAATGTAACACTTCCAAAAAACGTTGCTAGAAGGGTTTTTACCAAAACTTTGAAGACTGTAATAAATAAAACCCCTGAAATGTAACACTTCCAAAAAACGTTGCTAGAAGGGTTTTTACCAAAACTTTGAAGACTGTAATAAATAAAACCCCTGAAATGTAACACTTCCAAAAAACGTTGCTAGAAGGGTTTTTACCAAAACTTTGAAGACTGTAATAAATAAAACCCCTGAAATGTAACACTTCCAAAAAACGTTGCTAGAAGGGTTTTTACCAAAACTTTGAAGACTGTAATAAATAAAACCCCTGAAATGTAACACTTCCAAAAAACGTTGCTAGAAGGGTTTTTACCAAAACTTTGAAGACTGTAATAAATAAAACCCCTGAAATGTAACACTTCCAAAAAACGTTGCTAGAAGGGTTTTTACCAAAAATTTGAAGACTGTAATAAATAAAACCACTGAAATGTAACACTTCCAAAAAACGTTGCTAGGAGGGTTTTTACCAAAACTTTGAAGACTGTAATGATATATAAAATAAAAACACCTGAAATGCAACACTTCCAAAAAACGTTGCTAAAAGCGTTTTCACCAAAATTTTGAAGACTATAAAAACATATTAAAAAAAACATCTGAAATGTAACACTTCCAAAAAACGTTGGTAGAAGAGTTTTTACCAAACTTTGAAGACTATAATAATATATTAAACGAAACCCCTGAAAAGTAACACTTCCAAAAAACGTTGTTTGAAGTATTTTTACCAAAACACAGTCGAATATATTATTAAGTACAGTATTACCTAATGATGGTACTGAAAATGAAAATAGAGATGCCCACCATAATATGCTCATATGTCTGCCCGTGAGCTTCCTTTACCGTCTTGTGGGCGAGTGGGGATGAGCAATGGTGAGTGGAGGAAGCACCTCTGATCGTGTAAGTTATAAGTAGGAGTCGCGCGCCGAGTCAAGGCAATCCGCCCCAGTCAACCTTGGCCGAGACATTTCAGCAAGCGCAGAGCAGATCTTCAGGATCGGTCACGTTTTATCCAAGTTTTCAGTTCTTCAGTGTTTTAATCGCATGCGTTTGGTGAAATATTGAAAATGTGGTTTTTGAGGGTAAGCATTTATCTTTTAAATATTTTTTGGAATGAGGAAAAAGCAATTAAAAAATCTGATTCCAACTGTTAATAACATTGTTATAACTTATGTAATCTTATTTTCGTTATTTGTTTTTGGGGTGTTATGCCGTACTGCGCTACCTCCTTCTTTAGTCAACGTTTCGGACAGCGTTACAGTGTCTATCATCAGGGCAGATGTTTAATTGTGAAACGTTGGCTAAGGAAGGAGGTAGCGCAACATCCCCAAAAACGAATAACGAAAATACTTTTGGCCGTGAAAATCTAAAAACGTATCTGCGTAATCTTAATTTACATTTCACTAGAATGAGAATGCCAAACGACAAAAGCATTTTTTTTTTATTAAAAAAGGGGCAGTTCTTGGTTTTAAAAAAATTGATTAAATTATAACAGAATACAAATCAAATGGTTAAATTAATTACACAGATATTGATGAAACTGTGCCCTTTTGAAAAGATTCTTTATTCATATACCTTAAATAAAATTATTTGCTAATATTTGATAGCTGTAAAGCATGTTTTGTACTTAAAAATCATTAAAACACCGCTCTGATTGGTTGTCAAAGAAACATTTAACGCTTATGTTAGATTATCGACATATTTTCAAGGTTGATTATCTTAAATCCATTATAATATATGGATTATTATATTATGGATTATGGATAATAATAATATGTTTATCTAATAAACATATTATGTATCATGAGATATACATTGCTTCCAAATGTTAAGTCCAATAACTTCGGGAAGAGATGCTAATACGACAGTAAATCGCGCCCCATAACGCCTATATATAATAAAAAGCGCCCTTAGGTGATTTTTCACCAAAACGGCGCTATAAAAATCATCCAAATATTATTATTATTATTATTATTATTAAATAATACAAAATATTTAATTTAAAATTTTTGTAATGTGTTTTCATACAACTTTCAATCACAATTTTTAGTTATCGTCTTACCTGTAAATGTGTTTATTTGATTTTTTAATGGTGTAAGGTCAAATATCAAGTTCTGAAAATCTCAATCAATATCCCAAAAACCATCAAATTCACGAATAAGCGATGGTGTACTTTCGTTTACAGCGGGAATAGAAACGCATTTTTCTTATCATTTACTTAGATATTATTGTTGTTTAATATTGTTTAAATTAATATAATTAGTTATAATTACTCCACATTTAATATAATTAACTGTCATTACTCTACGTCCATCGTGTTCGTAGGTTTTGGACATCATCTCTGATTTATTAATAAAATAAAATAAAAACATAATCTTTTCTAATAATTTATTATTCAAGGTAATATTGGAGACTCTCAAACTTAAATTTGAATCAGATAATCAAAAAAGATTCGTTTGCATCCAGGAAATTAACAAATCTTATTCTGAGTTTATGTTTCAATTTGATTTAACGTTTTATTTTCGTTTGAAAGTCGCTTATATTGTGTCTTCAATGAATAAATATTACATTTTGAGGTTTTACTCATTAACTTATTCCAAAAATAAAAATAAAATAATGAATTTAATGAATAATAAGTTTTCATTAAATTAATAATGACGCCACAAAGTGAATTTGCGAATTTTGAAGAAATAAAATAATGATTTTGATTTGATTCGATGTTCAGTTAAATCACATTTAAAGTGCTTTCAATTCATTTTAATACAAAATCTATAAAAAGTATTGACTACAAAATATAAAGGTACTCATTGCAAACATTTATATTTCAACATGTTAGTTATTTATGTTTAAAGTAAACAAATTCCGTGACATAAGTATAATTATTACAACTCTATACTCTCTCGTCACTGTACAGAACCCAAGAAAATCAAATAAATGATTATATATACCCTGGAACTACTCACCAAAGATACACGTAAGATGAAAGTTTGGATATGTCAAGACTTAACTAAACACTTCCTTCGAAACCGCTTTCTTCCTATCGTAAATCGAATACATAAGTTTTTTAAAAATTTCACTTTCGTTTACGATACGAACTTATGACGTGTGAAATTTATTTAACAACGATGTTACATATTTAAACTATTAGCAATGTATGGAAATTTTTGATAATGTATTACGGTTTCTAGGAAATAAATATTGTTTACTAACGCATAACTAATCCGGTGATGAAAATGTTATGCTAATTTTAATGAGAGTAATATCAATAAATACTTTCTTGCTTGTACAAGAGCAAGCACTCACTGTAGTTTGTAATAAATGTTAATGAACTTGGCTTAATAACTGTCTTCAGGTTACGTGGAGAGTTAATTACATGCCTTCAATAATTTACGTTTACGTGTAGGTACTGATAATTGATTTGATTTGAATTTCTGATATTTGTTTGAGATGTTTTTTCACGCGTATTGTGTATCTCATTTATTCATAGTGAATAGAAAAAACGTTATTGAGACAAGTATGAAAAATGTAAATTTAATATAGATCAGCAGGGAAACATTCCATGTTGCTTTGATCACGTTCTAGTCAGTTTCAACTTGAAAGCTCATTGCAATGTAGACCATTGCGGGTGAATTAAAGTTATTTTGGACCACTCTCATATCGATTGTAACATGTGTAACTTTTGGTGACCGGACAATTCAACGATGTGCAACTTTATCACTCTTTTTAAAAGTCATTAAAAGTGATGAAAAAACTTAGTTAAAAAGGTAATGTAAGGTTAGGTTATACTTAATAATATACTGACTTTTTAAAGGGGTGTTAAATGTCAATTTATTGAGTTTTTATGGAACCGTAACTTTTAATCCATCGTGGAAGAAAACTTCCTTGTACTGTCGAGAAGCCAAAAACAACATGCTTTGTCTCTTCTCAACGTTTCATGGTGTAAATATTAAAGGGAAAGTGCCATTAGTTCATTACTATTGTCGTGACCATTGAAAACATTTACTGGGATCGAGCGCCTTCCTTCCCCTCATTCTGCAAAAAGTCAGCGTCACGTTCAAAACAGACAATGTTGACCTTACAAAGAAAATGTCGCGTGATAAACAAAGAATTTATTTATTTTATCTCTTTTTTTATTTTGCTTTATTTAAAAAAAAAATTTTTCACCAATATTATTTGCAAGATTATACGATTTCGTAAGTTTGAGATAGGTAATGATAATAATCGTAGATGATCATGAGCAATGGGTTTAAATACATTGTCAAGTATAATGTAACGTATTACATGTAGACATATGCAAGCACTTAAAAGCACAAATCTAAAGCACCCCAAGAGCATTAAATTATATTTATTGTGGTGGCGTAAAATAACCAGCTACACAATATATGAACGTAAAAAAACGTCTCCAGTAACTAACTTTGTGCACAATAAAAGAATGATGCCGTTTCATTTTTATTATTTAATTATCTGCAAGCAAAAAGCCGCACAACTTCGTCGTTAAAAAACGGAAATAATGCATTATTTATTCTGTTTTATGTTTCTAGGAATGGCTTTTGACAGCAGCGATAATGACAGCGTGCGCCGCAAATAGTCCAACAGAACATGATGTCTATGCTTCCGAATATGTAAGTTTTTACTTAATGTTTAACAGCAAAACATACACCTATTTTTTAGTCCCGTAGATAAACAATTAGCATTATATATAAAATGTTTAATTTATACCTCAATGTGCATGGTTTGAGTCACAGCTAAAAATAAATTTACGCATGATCCATTAAGCTTAAAAATCGATGTCATAATGGTCAAAGGATAAATGAAAATTGTGTGTCATAAATAATTGTGGTCCAAGCGATTATTATCCACACACTCCTAAACTAAATTTCAAGTACTTGAGCCACTGCGTCCCATCATTACTACCAACATTTACGTAATTATTTTTATTAATTCCAGTATTTGGGGAGGTAAGTGTAGTCCCATACACAGTGTGCATACAATTGACTGTGAAATAAATAGGTGTATAAGATTGTACAAAAAATAAACCACAAATGACGGTTTTTTAGAATCTTTGAAGAAAACTTACCTCATTTGTTTACTGTAATATCAGAGAAAGCGTTAAATGATTAAAACAGTTGGAACATAACATAGTAGTTAAAATAACAACAATTCCAGCTGATGGTTTTTATTTCCATAAATATTGAAATGAAGCGACCCCCCTTCATCAACTTTACATAATTGTTATTATAGAATGGCGTTATGCCAACATTTACATTATGAACTGATGTCATTGGGATAACAAACTGCGAGCATTAGAAAACGAGTCAAGCTGGTCTTCTAAGACGATAATCTCTCTGTTTGATCTGGTAATATGCTTGACTTTTCTTTTCCCATTTAAATATATCTCAAACACCTGACCGTAAACGTGATAATACTAGAATTAGAATTTAATTTACGATTCGCAAACAAAGTTTGTACTTACAAAGTTTTTTTTTTAAATTTATTTTTGTTTTATGTTAATAGTACCACGAGTTACATCAAATAAACAGTGTGAACACATCAAAATGATTCAAATAAACTAAAATTGGCAATGTCGCTACAGAAAACAAAATGTAAGTTAATAAAATATGTGGAATGCTTTATTTGTAAATTTCCTCGGTGCTACTAAAAAGAAAGTTAATAAACGAATTGTTTTTGAGATTATTATTTTTTTTACTCCAGTAATAGGTCAGTTAGTTACCCCATGTTACATTTTTTTTATTCCAGTAATAGGTTAGTTAGTTACCCCATGCTCTTTTGCTAATATCTAATAAAACTTAAGTTTAATTTAATGTGGCATTTTATTGAACGCGCTTGATGTGATTTTTCACAAAAAATACACTATGCAAATCATCAAAATGTTAACGCTATAGAGAGATATTTCAGAGGTCCAAAAATGTTATGATTTGGATTAAAGGCTTGATCTTGACAGGTTTGCAAAAAGTCTTTTTTGCATTATTTTTATTTGAAATTTTACAATTTTATTTTCATAATAAGAACTTATTGTGGTGGGATAGATGGTAAATAAATGATCATTTTTTCTATATTTTATGTTATGTTTAATTTTTATGAATGATAAAAGTGTCATTCAAAAGTTTAAAAAAGTTTAAAAGAAACAATATAACTTTGTTAATACCACTTTATATTTTATCTACGCCGACCGGTTTCGGAACGACCATTCCTTCCTCAGGGCAAACATACAATGAGTTGACAATTACAAAACAGTGGGTGGGTACAATAAATTATTACTGAAAAATACAACTATTTTATAGGTTTACAAGATGTGTTTAGTAATAGTGTTGAAATAAATGTTTTAGATGGACCACAAAATTCACCAAGTTGATATTAAATTTGTCAACATCACCCAAGTACTTATTTTCCATGGCGTGAAGTCGTTGTATCTGAGAGTGGGAAATTTATTTACGCTTATGAATGTTGCTGTAAAATATTGTATTTTGTCATGTTTTTACTGTGGGTGTTCGTAAGTTAATGAGTTGCACGAGTTCACAGCAGTCGAATTTAGAGTTAAGTATTTTGAATAAAAATGTTAAGTCGTTTATTTTATGTCTGTCTTCTAATGTATGTATTTTTAGAATATTTGATAAGAAATCGTATTTTAAGTCTTCTACTGGGATATTTAATTTAAAATTTATAAAACGCAGAAACTTTTTTTTGCATTCGCTCAATGTTATTAATGTGAATTTTGTAAGATGTGGACCAAACTACTGAGTTGCATTCGATTAGGCTTCTAAGAAGAGATAATTAGCTTCATTTAATTATTTGTTATATCTGAAAGGCCTTTTTACGAAAGAAATTTTTTTTTATTTTCATAATAGTATGCTTTTATAACCAATATATGGTAAATTTTTGCATGAAGTGTTTATTATGCTTGTTTTTGTATCTACTCACATGAAATTGAATTTTCAATATTTTTATGGTGGATATAATATAAGCAACTCTAAAACAAAAAATATGTAGAAGGGCAAAGCCTCGGCAAGGGGTTTCCTGGGAAGTCCTGGATGGGACCGAATCTTTTTCTGATTTTTCTGTTGTTAATATTATCTTCAACGATGAAATAGAATTCGTAATATTTTTTAAATAAATTAAATTAGGTGCTATCGCACAAAATTTTATTGAAATTACACGTGAGAAACAAAATTATTACTTTATCATAATTCAATTATAGATGCCATATTTTTTTGTTAAGTCTTCTGAATATAGAAAATTGTTGTAAACATATGAAGCAAATCGATTAGTAAATGTTATATGGCCAAGACACACGCGTAAATAATAACATGTAAATACTTAACGAAAAAACTTGTATTAAATGACAAGTTTAAAGATTATTAAAAAAAAATTTAAAATTGCAATTTTATTGCTGTATTTGCATAATTCTCTGAGACTTTATTGTGTTTGCACTATACTCTGTGAGTATCAATTGATGGATACTCACTCAATTGAGTATAGGGCAATATTTAATTTCCTTATTATGTCCATTCGTAATATATTGTAACAGTAATAATTATTATATAACGATTACAACATTTTTATCAATAACTTTATTTAAGACATTACCAACTACAAAATGCAATCATTAGTTACTTGAATGGGAATTGAACAAATAAGTTAAGTATTGTTGATTAAAAAGCGATTGAATAAGTGCCTTGTACGTAAAGGTACCCATTGTAACTTTCTTTGTAGAGAGTGCATCATTACAACTATATTTCACCGAGTATTGACTGTGATCAGTTACTTTCATACAAGAATAGTTCGTGATAGAGGACGCTCTATAGTTGATACGATTTCAAACCTGAAATGGAAACGGGTTTCGTGTCGACTTCACGCGTTGGTCTCTCTTTTCACCGGTCGAGTAAAAACTCTGTGGATGCTTATCATAATAACATTATACAATATAATTGCTGAGGTTTGATAGATTAATAATATGTGGGTAGCATAATGTAAAATTATTTAAAGAAATTTTAAATTTACATTTCAGAGCAACCCTTCGTATTCATACAGCTACGGGGTGAAGGACTTTCATACTGGAGATGTCAAATCTCAGTGGGAATCAAGAGATGGTGACAAGGTGAAAGGTAAGGCTGTTTTTCGATTAAAATAAATTATGTCACCCAAAGTTTAATATTATATAAAAATTATGATAAATGTTTTCGTAATAAGTGAGAAACGAAATGTTTATTTCCTACAAAAGAATTTGAACTACGGGATACTTCGCTGACAGCTAAATCACTGAGCTTTTCTCTAAATCTAAATCTCTGAGCTATTCTCAAAACTTTATAAATAAAAAAATTTCAAGAGTGGTTCACTTTTAGCGAATATCTTCCTTTTATTGTTGATAACTAATACACGTTTAACTATTGCTAGATGGTTTCAAGGATGTATTAAACTCTATGTTCCCGTTAACGTTTAAAAACATTTTTTTTAAAAGCGTGTCATATGAAAAGTTGTTTTTTCTTTTTTGCAGGACAATATAGCGTACTGGAACCAGATGGCTCTGTGAGAACAGTTGATTATACCTCTGATTCAAAACGAGGTTTTAATGCTGTAGTCAAAACAAAGGGACCAAACGTTCACCCAGAATCTGCAAAACCCCAAATAGACTTTCACAAAGAATCCAGAGTCATTCAACCTAAAACATTTGCTTCAAAAGAAGCGCACCTCGTGTTTGCAAACTCTGAACTTAAAAGTCTCATTATTCCAGAAGAATCAAAACATCACAACTATGAAAGGATTATTCCAAACCAGCATAAATTTAAGGAATCGAAAATTGTTGTCAAACCACAAACGTATAATTTTGAAGAAGAGTCTAAAAAATATGATGACTTTGCAAATGAACCAATCAAATTTAACTTTGAATCAACGAGCAGTTTAGCTAACACATATAATGGGGACTGGCAAACAATTCCATCATATGAAGAAACTCCGAAAAAAAGCAACTTTGATTTTGCAAGCTACAAACCAATCAAGTCGGGAAATTCAAAGCCAGAAAAGACATTTGAGTCTTTCCAACATTTCGACAATGGAAAAAATGCTCAACCAGTTGTTGATAGTAAATTAAAATTCCACGAACCAATCGTCGATAATAGTTTTAAATATTCCAAGCCATCAATTGACACCGCTTACAGACTCTTTGAACCTGCGGAAGAAGCAGCATACAAATTTTCGGAACCGCTAGACCACAATTCATACAAGTTCTCTGAACCGATGGATCAGAGTTCATACAAATTATTTGAGCCGATTGTCGAAAGTGGAAATAAATTCTCACAACCAATTATTCAAGGAGGATTCAAGCCATTTTCAGGAGATTCCGGAGACAGTGTCATCCATGAAAGACCTGCCCCACCACCATCGTTTAAATTCGAGCAAATCGCACATTTGGAACAACAATCGAAGCCTATCTATGGAAAACCAAGATTAGAAAGGCCCAAGAAGAAGCCATTTACAACCCCCGGACTATCTCATTTTGCCACCAATGGCAATAGCAATGGTAATAACAGAGTAAAGAATAGTTCTGCTAGGATCAAAGCAGCCGTCAAGCCAGACTACTCACATTACTTTGCCAGTAGTAAATCTAGTGGATCTCCAGTGATGTTTGCTATGCCAAGTACGAATTTTCCAACCGAACAAAAAACTGCAGCGAATAGGATTATTAGGGAACTTATGCATCAAGGTGGATATGGAATGAGGTATTCTTCTAAAGAGGGGTATTTCTTGTGACCAATCTCATAATGAATAGATGGATTTTATACACCAAATTAAACCACCCAGTATATTTATTTAGGGGTATTAGAATTGTATTTAAATTACGGAAAATTTGATTGCTGAGAAATTTCTAAGTACAATACATTTTATTATAAATCGTGATAAAAGTAGTAAGTTTTTAAACATGGTGATTAACAAAAATCATTTAAAATAGATTTTTAATACCCACAGTAATGCATTTTTTAAAGATTAGGGTCCAACAAATTTACTAACAAATTTCATTTCTTTTGTATTCTTACAAGAAAAGCTTTTTTTGAAATAGTGCCTAACTGTTCTCATATTTCCTTATTTCTCAATATATATTTTGTGAATGGAGTTCGCAATTCTTATTTCATTAGTTTTTAAGTTGTTAATTATTTTTATAAAATTGTATATAAAATAATAAACCTACTTTATTAACAATGTGCAATAGTATAAGACGTTTAATAAATTATTATTGTTGATGATGAGAAATAAAAATTTAAGTTAAAAATGTGTTCATTATTATTTCTTTTAAATTTTTCAAACTTTACATTATGCCGAACTATTATGGTGGAAAGGTCCTAATATCCATCCAGACCACCTGAGTGATCACCATCCAGAATCGAAACGATGCTGGTAATTTTTATTTTTCATATTCAGATTCTAGATTTAGACAGAATTTCCTTACCTTCACCTGCTCCAAAACCTTCTCCTTTGTACAGCTTTAGTCTCTCAACAAAACCAAATTTGATTTTGCTATAGACCCTCTGGGGATTAAAAAAATATAACACAATTGCTTGACTTGGAACATCGCGTGAAGTTACTAAAGTAGATATTTTCTTCAATTGGAATAATATTATTGGAATTTATAATATTATTGGAATAATATAATTGGCTTTTATTGGAATAATAACTTTTGAACATTAATAAAATACATAAAAGAAAGCAGAAGAAAAATAAATTTATACTGATGTTGATAATTTATTAAGCGAAATATGAAATAGTAGCAGTAAATAACTGGGTTTAACCCCACTCACAACTTTTTCTCAAAAGCGAAGACGTATTGTATTAATAGTATTTCTACTTAATATAACAAGTACAAAAAATCATGCAAGATATGTACGAGTATTTTCAAGTTCTTCAAATAGACTAAATACGGGCATATTGCACTTTCTAATAACAACTACTTCAAATGCTTTCATCACGATTAAATGTAGCGTGAAAGCCTACAAAATACCTTTCAATGTTCGACAAGGAACGTCCTTTCGTTTGACCATATTAACTAGCAGTACTAGCACATATCTCAACTTCAATCATTAATCTTAGTTCAATCATTTTCTGGTGATTCTGTAGGTATTGCAGAATTGACCATACATTATTTTTTTCAGTTTCATTAATTTTTCATTCATTTTAGATAAAGAAAAGTTCAAAAAGAAATAATCACTTTTCACAACAGTAACGTTTTAAATTATTACATTTAATAATGGTAACCTAACTATCACAAATACTTACTTCAGTTATCGGTGAATGAAGTGAAATATTCTTGCCTGAAATTATTCACGTCCTATGAGCTCGAATTTGTTTGGAAGTTTTAAAAATTTGAGCTGATTGTGTAAATGCATACAAATAAAAAGAAAGTAGATAGTAGCTACCAGGAAACTATCTGTAATATAAGGAAAAATAATTTATTTTTTATTTATTAGAAATTCTTTATTTTAATTTTTTTTTTTGAATTTTGACTTTCAAATTTGCTAACGGTGTTTATCCAAAAAGGAGATTTATGATCGAATCTGATGAAAAATAACAATATTTGTTTTATTTCTTCAAACTTTGCAAATGCACTTTGTGGCGTCATTTTTAATTAAATGAAAATAAATAACTTTGTAAAATCGCCACGGTATAATCAATATTATCAACATGTTTCGAAAACTACGCTTTCTTTGTCAGGATAAGATTAATATTAAAAATAACAAAAGACAAACAAGTATAGACAAAATATTAAGGGGAGTGGTCATTTATTACTTAAATATAATTATCATAAAAAACAATTATAATATAAAAATAATTTAAGGATGTGTAAAAATTGTATTTATATAGTAAAAACTTGTATTTTTTGAAAGGCAATAAGTAATCTGAAGCAAATATTTTTTAAATACTTTCAGATTTACAATTCCTACAATTATTAATATTGATTATTCACGTGTTTGCCCTACTTTAGTATATTTTGAATTTAATCTCAAATAAAAATCAAAATGAGACTTAAGCGCCTTAAAGCTCTTTGGAGTGCTTAAAAAAATATATATATAACTTAAATCAAAATGGACTGAAAAAACTTCTGTCTTTTACCTATCTGTGTCTATTCCAAAAAGACTTTTAGTTTTGAATATTTCTAAGGAAGCTAACTAAATAGTGGGTATTATTTACAAAGTGTGAGTACTAAAAATTAATCATTCTTTCAGCGCCATCTAGTGTTTCTTTTGCCAACTCAGACGTTAACTTATTTTACTAACAGCTTAATAGTTAAGTCGTTAGATGGCTGTATTCAACAAAACAGAAAAACTCGTGTACACCATTATATATTTTAGAGGTGAGCAGTTTTATTGATGTACGGTAGGATTCATTTTGTATATATATATATCAGTTATTTAATCAAAATTATCAATCGGTTTCAAAACCAATGTTTTCTTTTTCAGAATAAAATGAAAATATCCATAAAAATATCTAGTAATCGATGCAAAAGTAGCACAATCGAAGAGATCCAATTAAGTGAGGAAATAATGACGGGGTGGTATTAAACATGAGTTTCTAACCAAGCGACAACTGTAAAAAAGTGGAAGAACTGTTTATTGAACGAGCAGGAGACTTTTAAAGAATTACGACTATGATGGTTTTCTCCTCTGGTGAATTTCAGCAACCAAAACATCACTTCAGATTTTTTAATATTATTTTTATGTGTGTATCAAAGAAGAGCTCCAAATGCTTCCAACCGTTTGAAGCGCCATTGAGACCACGCAATCCCCAAAGGCGCTGTGTGAGGCTGAATATAGTGGAGAAGGTAAGGAGATAGGGGGAGGAAAGTGAGAAAGTGAGAAAGTGGCTATTCAGATCTGGTCACCAAACACGGATAAAGCAAGCAAACATTTCAAGCAACGTTTAAAGAAAGTACCTTCCACTCTGGAACATGCCGCAAATATAAAATACTTTTTTTTTTCAATATTTGCAAATTGTCTTTGCGGCGTTATTTTAATTAAATGAAACAATTCACTTTGTTGACACTGGTTATTTAATCAGCACGTTTCGAAAATCTTAGTTATTAAAATTAAAGTTAACAAAAAAAAACGAATAAGTACCTACAACTATAAAGACGATTCAAAGAGTGCTGGTAAATTAATATTTTTTTCTTTTGTTAGTACTTATTTATCTATTCTTGTTTGTCTTGTATCATTTTTGTTAATTTTAATTTTATCCTTTATCGTTTCCAAACAAGTTGATAATTTTGATTAAATAAGTAGTGTGTATAGAGTAATTAGTTTTCATTTATTACGAAACATTAGTTTAAATGAATAATTTATGAAATAACACAAATGAATAAAAAAACTACTTGCGCACATCGTCATTTGAGCTCGCAACCTCCGGATTCATAGCAGAGGATTGAAATTACCCAACCACATGAAGATTAATAAATAATACACGTTTTTTTAAACAATTTCAAAGAAAGAAATTAGTTGCTCCCTTACTTTTTTCTGCATGACAACAGATCTACGCTAAGGGTACAACTTCCAACTGATAGACGCTTTTATTCGGTACCGTGACGGAAATAACATAAGTTCCTTAGGCCACGTCCGCATAGGCAGGAAGCTTGCTTAGCGCCTAGCGAGTGGCTTATTAAAACGAACGTTCTAAAATGTTCGCGACCGGCCGCACTGCGCGCCCGGCACCTAGCTAGTCGCTAGGTGACTCGCTAGGCGACAATCAAAGTAAACAAAGGTGTTGGTTTTTTGTCACTAGGCGCGAGGTATTTTACAGGGAAAAATGGATGAAATATTAATTGCATCAGAATTTAGCTAATGAACAGCAGAGAAACCATAGGAAGAGGTAGCAATCGAAGTAGAAAAAGATGGTAGTACTGAAAAGTGATTTGTTTATGATAAGCTTTGCTTATGCTTTTTCTAAGACGAGTATTCAAAAGAGTTAATTTTCCTTTAACTTTACTGAGAAATAGATCAAATGTTTCTCTGGACATACGCAAATATTTGTCAAAATTTTCGTCAAAATTACGCAATTGTTTATACGGAACATTGAACTCCCCATGACTTGACCGTGACTTATTTATGTCATGTACCCAACATGATGGATAAGGCCGTGAAATGGTATATTTTAAAAATGAAATTTCTGTAAGCAGCCGTTTTAGAGCTATTTTTGAAAGTGACATCTCGTCAACGTGGCGACAAGCAAATGACCAAGGCACCTAGCGATCCACCAAGCAAACCACCTACAGTGCGGCCACCGTGTATCCTAGAGAGTGGCCAGGGTGCAAGCCACTAGGCTCTAGGCGCTAAGCAAGCCGCCTGCCTATGCGGACGTGGCCTTATCGTTATAATGCAGCAGCAAAATTTGGGAGGCGGAAATGGGTACCGCCGCCCGGGAACCTTTATTGGATCACCAACACCTCTGTCATAGGTCACCCCAAGTGGTTCGCCACGTTTGGTGATTTAGCAGGTATGCCCGGGTTCATGGGTGAGGTTTGTCTAGGTCTTGGAGGCGGATGACCAGGACACACTGAACCCCAGATTCCTACCCACCCCTTAAACGCTTTTCCTTCCCAGGAATTTCTATCTTTTTTCCTCCATTTTCTTTCATTAAAAAATCCCTCCACACAGCATCCCCAAAGATGACATAGGCCCTCAGGGAGATTATTTTCCTCAGAGCCTCCTGTGTGTACAGAAGCAAAACCATCAGTGCATTGATATTATTTAACGTTTTTGAATTTGTGGAAGTCACTCACACTTCAATATTATCCTTGTAATTATATTCCATACTTTCAAAATTACCGTCACGGCATGTAGTATTGGTAGAGGTCTGCGGAGACGTCACGGTGCGGTGTGAGAGAGAGATGCAAGAAAATTATGACTTTTTTTTATTTGGAGGAAACAGACCTGCCTACATTGTGTATCTCATCTGTTGCAGTATTATTGTGTTAAGGAACGCATGATTATTGCCTTTTTTATGCCGTCACGGTACCGTAACCGTGAATCGTCACGGTAATTAAGAAAGCGCACATTATATTGAATTTCATTAAATATTAACTTGTGTACGGCCTATTTAATTCAATAGAACATTATCATTAAAGCATGAACAAATTAAATAATTTTTGTTTTCAGAATGTGGCTACTTTTGGTTTGGTTCAGAAACTCCAGTAATTTTGGTCGTCTATCTTTATACACACATACAAAATAAAAATATGATTGCTTGGATGTATATGTAAGAAATATCTATGCGTTGCTAAACCATTCATCCGATTGCGATGAAACGTTGGGAATTTGATTCGCGCATGCCCGCGATGGTTTCTATATACAAAAGTGAGCTCTGATATCATAAAATTATGCGTTGCTAACCATTCATCCGATTGCGATGAAACTTTGTAGATTTGATGTGTGCATGCCCGCGATGGTTTCAATATATAATAGTGAGCTCTGGCATCGTGAAATTTTGCGTCGCTAAATTTTTCATCCGATTGCGATGAAATTTTGGTGAGTTGTTGTGAGCACGCCCGCGAAGGTTTCTATAGATACTGGTGATCTCTGGCATTATGAAATTTGTATTAAAAATTTGCAAAAATTGGCATGCGAGCTGTTTGAAAACTGAATGTACCGGAACTGAATGTAAGGAATGCGGAGAGGGGAACTCGGGATGGGGGAAGCGGGAGAGGGGAGTGGGGAGAGGGAAGGTGGAGTGGTTACGCGTGAGAGGAAGGGGACGCCTGAGAGGAAGGGGAGGCGGAAGGAGAACAGGACGAATGGGAAAGGACACGCAGGGAGAAACAATTTCTTTAATAAATGGCGTAGCAACGCATGCCATAGTATAGAATAAAATTAACTAAAACCATGTGATAGTTTTGCAGTGCGCATGGTTGCAACACAGTAGGGTAATGCGTTTTAGATGGAATGTGTAGTGTATAGTACCAAGTTGCGAAAATTCACCTGTCTGCAGTTATCACTGATAACTACAGACCAGGCTTGATTTATTAGTAATAAGAACGTATTTCAGGGAGGTACTTTGACAAGATTCATTGGCGCCACAATAGACTCGTTGCCAAATAATTATCTCACGAACAAATAATCTATGGAAGCTGCATAAATCATCATTTTGATTGAGACGTCAAATGTTAATGGCTGATACAAATAAATTTGTGGATCAACGTATTATACATTCTCGTACCAGAGTACTTAGAATTTTAACTCTGGAATCAGGGTTTGTTGAGACTACCAGTTAAATAACAGAAATAATAATAAACAAAATAAGATATAAAACATTGTATTTATATAATTCGGAGAAAGAGAAGAAAGAAAGAAAATAAGTTTAAATAAAGTATAATAAAGCAATTACATAATTTTAACTTTTTTTTTTACATGAACTCCACACAGGAGGCCCTGAAGAAAATAATTTTCCTCGCCTATGTCATCTTTGGGGATGCTGTGTGGAGGGTTTTTTTAAGGAAAGGGAGGAGAGGAGAGTTCTGGGAAGGAAAAGGGTTTAAGGGGTGGGTAGTAATCTGGGGTTCAGTGTGTCCTGGTCATCCGCCTCCAAAACCTAGAAAAACCTCACCCCATGAATCCGGGAACCCCTGCTAAATCACCAAACGTAGCAAACCACTTGGGGCAACCTATGGCAGAGGTGTTGGTTATCCAATAAAGGTTCCCGGGGCGGCGGTACCCATTCCCGCCTCCCAAATTGAAAACTTCTTCAATAATCGCAATTTCTCTTTAATTAAATGAAAACAAATTACTTTTATAATAAAAATTATCCAAAATAATCATTTTGATTAAATAAACCGTGGTGCGTAGTAAAAAATTTAAAAAGTTGCGTAAAACGAGTGGTTTCAAGCTTGTGAATAATTATGTATAAACATTTTAAGTCAATAGATTGTCTTATTTTTTCTTATGCAAGAAAAATAAAGTAAGATTATAGTTACGCGCTTAATATTTGAAAGATAATAGTCTCTACAATAATTATGAAATATGCCAAATTTGATCAAATTCTCTTTCCATAATTCGAAATGGTGGTCTAGAACATCTTCGAACAGTGCAAGCCAAAGATATGGAAAACAAGGCCTTACATATTTCTTATGTGACCAATCACCGAAAAAGTTGAAAACTTCTGAATTGGAGACTGGAGCACTTTGCGCATATCAATTCCCACTTCCGGGTTCTGTGGTTTTACCATTATTTCTTTCTAGGGGAAATAGGCATTATGGGCAATATTTATTGTTGAACGTGGGTAAAACATAACACCCTTCCAGTATTTACGCATTCAAATAAGACCCTTCCTGTATTTACACCTTCGAATAAATAGCCCACGATGAATAGTAATAAATATTTAGGGCCATTTTTTTACATTGACTCCACACTCCGAACACGAGTCTTGGATGTTGTAGGAAGAAGGATACACAGGGGCTGGCCGACTGTTTCACAGCCGAGCTGTATACAAATATAAGTCGTGAGTTTGGCGTGTTTTCCCTTTTTTCCGTTTTTGACATTCCCGGTGCTGTTTATTTTTTCCCTCATTCCTGTCACTCTGCATCTTATAAGACCTGCAAAATCGGAACCTCGCCCCTCCGTGAACGTATCAGAAACCCTAGAGTATATGTGAGGAATGAGTCAAATGAGGTTTTTTTTATTTTTTTATGTGAAATACCGCACAAGAGTCCCAACTGCTCCCGTCTGGAGCCAGTGATACTATGGCATCCCCAATTGAGGTATGTTGTGAGGCTGAAGGTAGTGGGGAGGGGTAGGAGATAGGGAAGAGGAAGGTGGGGAAGTACCTGGCTATTCAGATCTGGTCACTAAACACGGCTAAAGCCATTTCAAGCAACGTTTCAATTCTGAATGCTGGTCTTACACCAGGGCGATACTGATAGTATCTTCCACTCTGGAACGTGCCACAAATATACTATATGTTATTTTAAATGAATAAATTGTGAAATAACACAAATTAATCAAATAAAATTTATTTGCACACGCCGGGTTCGAACCCGCGACCTTCGGATTGTGAGTCGAGAGTCTTGCCTCGGGACCACGGAGGCCGGGTAGGCATCGAACACGAAATTATTCCATATTACTCTTTTTGCAGTTTTGCCAAAGTTCGCAAGCGTGTAAAGTTGCAAAAAGGCCAGGAAAAACGTCATTTTCACAACGATACTACTAAGACAAAATCTTCTGAAGAGTACGAGTATGTTTGCTTTTATGTTCAGAGACGGCTTTGCCTATCAATGTCTTCATCATCCATCAGATTACTGGTGTTTATGTGTCCTTCGAATTTAATTAGGGGTCACATCGTTCAAGAGGAATACTCCTCGGGCCCTGGCAATGTCTTATGACTACCAGAACCGTTTTATCGAAGTTATAGAGCATGTTTGTTTCTTCAGCGAACTCTTCCATGTTTTCCGTCCTTGATCGCCGCGTGCATCCTATCTTCCAAAAAGCCCTCTAATCCTACATTAGTCTTCTTCAAGGTTTTTTTTCATTAGAAAACTACATTTCCGTCACCTTACATTTTTTCAACTGTTGTAAAGAAGTTGTAAAAAATCCGCATATAAACTGAGCTTTTTGCCCGTTACTACCCTTTTAACTAAGTCAAGCTGTGCAAGCACGAAGGATACGGTATGTATACGTTATGGCACACGTGGGTTTGTAAATACCGAATTAGGTACCTTACATCGTGCTGGGTCGGGCCGGGCTGGGCTGTGTGTGTTACTCGACATATACCTTCGAGTACTTGGGAACCAATGGGTACAGCGAGCATGTCTCTAATCCGCAAGGCGGCATTAGTGAGGCATTTGATACAGAAACCTTGAGCGTTAGATAATAATTATTGTTGTATGCCGCCTGTGTGAACGCGACTGTAATTGGAATAGTATTTTCCCTTGAGATGTTGCAGGCGTTCAGCGATTTCAGTGGGAAATATGGATAAATGGCTCATTAATGAGTCATAGATAACTTTGTTACAAATAAAATAAAACGTACAGCATCAAGATTAATTCATGCAATGATAAAAATACTTCACAATTCTATTACATTTTCTTGTTTTACTGAATTTTTGTGTCCCATCAATAATGGGTGTGGTGAGAGTTAAAGTATGGAATCGAGACAAATAGTCCGTTTTATCGTAATTAATGTTTGACATCCTGCGCTTCCTTCTTTTGAACCATCTTTTCAGATAACGTTACAATGTTCGTCTTCAGGGTAGATGAGTTGATTGTGGTGAAGTGCGTGTGTGTTTATGTAAATTGAAGAAACACCGTATTGCAAGTTACACTCTCAAAACCGGTATTTCAACATAAGAATTTGTGAAATGTAGTTTTCGGCGTTTAGTTTTGGTGTACCAGACACCAAAAACTATTAAACCAGCCCCTTTGTACATATTGACATTAATGGGGTTTTTGTGGATTTCGATTACCTTCAATTGTCTTCCAAAAAAAATGAAAAAATAAATCTCAAATCATATTAGATAATTCGTTATTCTAGAGCTATGTACTTCTACTAGCATACTCAATATAGAAAAAAAAAGCATTTTTTATTTATGTGGATAATACCTAAATTTCAAGTCAGTAATGCTTCGACACCCTATATTGCAATCCTTATTGGTGGTCTCTCCCCGAGAGCGATTCCATAAGTGTCTTACAGCCGATTTTGGAAGACAATAAAATGATCAATAAATAAATCAATGGAATAATGAGTTAACAGAAATAATAATTGTTGATTGAATCCATTAATAACAGAGAACCTATTATTTCAGTTACGGCTAAATATTTTATGGAACAAGATTTTATCTCGATTTATTATGTTGCGTGCTGTTCTTGTTAATCTAATATCCAGAATGTATTCTATTCTGGTTTATATTTCGACACTTGAAAAAATTCTTAAGAATGGATTCAGACAGTTGCAAAATCGAAAGAAGGAAACGTCTATACCTACGAATTGGATAAGAATCGCTCGATCAAAATGTGTGATTAAGCTCTTAGGTCCGTCACTCCTAAATAGAGACCGGAGATCGACAAATCATTTATTTAATTCAGTTAGGTAGGTACCCACTCACAATATATGTTACGACAGAACAATTTTTATAATGTGGTGTAGAGTTTATTGATAATTGAAGTGATGATAATTAAAATGATATCTGATGTTGAAGTCAAGTGAATCAATTTAGAGACGGATTACTATTTATACTGTGTAGTAGAAAATGAAACGGGACAGTAGTTATTGATTAATATTCAACAGCTTAATTTAGGTAATCAGTTTGAATTCACGAGTATAATACGCCTTTAAATGTTGAACCTGTTCCAGCAATGTTGCAAAAGAAAAAGTAAAAAACAAAAATTCCAAAAAAATAAAAGGGCTATTGTAGAAACAAAAATAGAAGGAGATTATAATAAATGATAGAAAATTAACAGATGTCGTAGCACTCAAGGAATTCGGGTTTCTTCAACCCATTGTTGTTTGTGATTTTTGAGACCCACCTTGACCAGACCCAAATGTTCTGTCAAACGTCAAAAGACCATGACACAGAGCTCCAAAAAAACGAACTACAAAGAGTGATTCACACCTGGCGGATGCGGCGAGTGGAAGCTCCATCGAAGCTCCATCGAAGCTCCATCGTAAACGGCTGCCACGCCGAGACTTAGCGTCACAGAGAGTACAAGGTGGTCGGGATTTAGCGTGGGGGAACCAGGCTATATGCCAGTATTGGTCGATTGCGCTTAACATCGTTGGAGATCTTATTTTACGGATAGCCCTCGCATTAAGCAACTATTTAAATATTACCCATGAAAAAAATTAACGCACATTTCAAAGTAAAACCTATCACGATCTCGGTCAATGAAAAAATAGGTGACACGCGATTTTCGTTGGTTAGAGTAATTTGGAACACCCAAGGCAATTCGTAATTACATCGGTTGCAGAAATATTTAAAAAAAACTGATAAAGGGTGAACGTTGGTCTTTTATATATATTATTATGTATGTCTTAGGCCCGGGGGCTTCTAGGCGAGGCCCTTCGTTAGTTAGTTGTGGGTAAAGGCCCCAGCCTCCGCCGTAGACTGTTACATATTCCGTTGTGAAATAAGACCGTATAATCCAAAACTTGCACACTAGGTACTTTATGATAAATCACACAGACAAATCTATCATCGGAATGTCGTGGTAAACGGTGCGATGTTGGTGAAACAAAAGACGTTACTTTTGTTATCACATTATTATACTTACTAAGGTATGTAATTTTTTGAAAGATATTGTTTGTGCATGAATGTCATTTCTAAAAACATTATTTTTTCGGTTATCATGGAGACGAAAATAATTCTTATAGATATCTAATGAGCGCAGGAACGGAGCTAAAGTCAAGTTGGCCTCTCAGAAACTGGGCGTATTGTGCAGGGACCGCAGATACTTTTTATAGAAAATACTGGAGACCCTGTACAAATTGCAAGTGCGCCCTCCCCAATGTTGAATTTGGCAGTCATCTCTGATCTGGAGCCCAAAAATACCTGGAAAAAACAGTGCAGAAACGGGCGGACATTATGCTGTCCTTCTACCGGTATAACAATGGAAGATTCTACTTCTTGATCCCTTTGACAACGATGCGTAGTCGGGAAACACTTCAAACGAGCGCCCAATATATGTACACAGTTGACATTGTCAAATGAGAATATATCGCTTCTACGACTAGTTCTTGAGTTCAATAACTCGGCATCGGAAGGCCAATTCCAACCGAAACCTTTTTCTGGAAGGGTGCAATATTTGAAAGATGAGTTAAAGATTTTTTACGAGTTGTCTTTCCAATAATATGGGAAAAATGTGAAGCGTCATATTTTCATATATTACATCTCTTCTACTTTTGGTGTTTATTTGCTAAATATGTTTTCATTTTTTTTTTAATGAACGTCTCTTTTAGTTCCTATACTAACAGTTTTTTAATAAATTACTGAACAGCGCCACTCAACCTCAAAACAAAACATTTTAGAAATACGTTGTAGTAAAGGAAAACAAAAATTCATATCGTGTTTGCATGCCGTGTATGAAAAAAAATGAAGTTATTAATTTAATAAAATAAGTTAACTGTAGCAATTATACAAGAGTGAAAAATTTTATACATATTTGGTTATGCTCATACATAGCAAAGACTTTAATTACTTTATCCAATTATCGTTACTTTTAACTTCACCTAAAGCCGTATTCAAACGTAAGTAAAAGCTTCCGTAATGATTTTTTATATGCATTTTTTCCTGTCGTATTTTTAGTTGCTGATATTTACACCGTAAAAACTGATATAATATTTTTCAATTAGATTTGATTAAAATTGTAAAAACATATAATTCCAAATACAGGTCATCACGTGTTATCCCTTTCGTTCCCCGGGTGAGTTGTCTTTCAACCGAGACTGTTCATAACAATATACTTTGATACGAATATGATTTGAGATTTTTACGACGTATTATTGTGATTTTTTTGTGTTATTATGCCGCATTTTTCTACCTCCCCAACGTTTTGAACAACATTAAAGTATTCATCATCGTGGCAGATGTGTAGTGAAAGTTTTTTTTTTCCGTGGAGAATTTAAATTGACTGAATTTTAAGTTAATATTCTTTATACAAGAAGTGTGTACTTGCGTAGGTAGATGCAATGTTTCAATATTCTAAAATTTGGTTTTACAGTTTCATATAAAAAGGTTTTTCGCGTTTAGTTTTGGTGTAACTTTCAATTACTGGAACTATTGAGCCCAGCCATATTGTCTTTATTGGTTTTAATAATAATGTTTGTGCAATTCCACTCGTTCTATATAATTATACATAATTACCCAACAGGTTTTAATTTGATTTTTGTGAATTTGAATTTCCTTCGTAATTAAGGAGCAAATCCAAAGTAATAACCGAGTTCAATTGAATGCTCGGCAGTTGCCGATTTGTCGGGATGGCCAGTTTACATGCTCGAAAGTGTTCTGATATCTTTTTGGAGATGGTTTGCCACAAACCTTGTCACATCCGGAACAGCTGAGTTTATAAACTTCATCTGTCTCAAGAGAGGACTCGGTTTTTTATAGTTCAATACTCGATAGTTCCGAAAGCTTGCCATCCTTCAGAAAAATGCTTTATTTTCTCAGTATCCTGCCAATTCTGTCTGTCACGTGTGAAAATAAAGCAAGAAAACGCTGACTTTTCACTCTTGTTCAATTCTGTCTTCGTTTGGGGTCGATTTGACTAGGTAGCGCAACACGGCATAACAGCCCAAAAATAAATCACGATAACACAAAACTTTATTGCAAGAAATTGAGACACCAAAGTGTTAATCATTAAAAAATAAAAATTATCCCTGATGGACTCCAAAAATAATGGTCACCATTTATTTAGGCAGAATAATCAACCAGTTCGATTCATTGAAATTTTTTCTTGCTCTATTTTGTCGATAGATATAAAATTTTAAGTGTCGGATGTATCGGCCCGGGCTAACGCCGTTTGATATATGCAAAGTGGCTTAATTCTTTTATTTAATAGGAAATTTCAAATTAAAGCAAAAACAATGCGTCCGATTAAAAAAAACGGTGGGCATGACGCCTAAATTGGTGTCGGTGCAAAATCCTGAAATATTGATAAAATATATTCATCTCTGTGAATGTATTGTGTGTATTATGTATGTGCGTTGTTTTTTGTTTGCGTCTATTTTGAAACTTGATCTAAATAAAAACAATATTAAATTCGCTTAGTTTTCTGAATTATTCCAGTTTACCAGGACCACATATGGTTTTATTGCGGCCATTAATCGGGTTTCCGACATAATCAATCTCCCGGTGACATACAGGTTTTCTTGCTTTTCTCGTAACTAGAGCAGATTGCAATAGACAAAGTGCATATTTTTAGCCAATACGACACTTAAAAACGACAGTCTACTAAAGTTGTCGTTATTGCAAAAAACAAAACTGCAATGATAATTATATATCGATACCTAGATAACAGGCAATTTAATATCCCATATCCGGGGGATACAAAGACTATAAAATAATGTTCAACATATTATTAAAAATTAATCCACTTTATGGTAGGGAAAAGCAGATCTGAAACTCCTGACACATTTATCCTGAAAAACATGCTTTGTGTGATCAATATAATCCAGAAAGGGCTTAATGGAATGATCGATTCTAAAAAAATATCTTCAAAATTCGAGCTTTACCTCAACGCCATACTCAAAGGTTTAAATCAGAACGCTATCAGTTTGGTAAGTTATTCTTGATTAGTTTGGAATTATTACTAAGCACATCGACTCGATCGTTCACAGGTCATATAAAATGCTTGGTTTTGTTCTTTGAATAAGCAAAGTGTTCAGTAACCCGTGTACAGTAGTAATGTTGTATTTGGCATTAGTCAGAAGTACATTGGAATATGCCTCGCCGATTTGGAATCCGCAGTACAAAGTATACATAGTTAACATAAAACAAATTTATAAAATATCTAAACTTAAAATTCAACAATAACTTCGAATGCGCATTTCAAAATTTGCAACAAAGGCGAGCAATAGCTATTTTGACATACACAAAATTTTAAATAATAACCTTGACCGTACCGAATTTTTTTTCCTATTTAATTTTAACATACCCTTAAGACGTACACACCATACAGAACTATTTCGTACGCTTAATTACAAAACAAATGCAGCAACCAATTTGCCAATTAATCGTGCTCTTCATACGTTCAAAAATATTTTTCTAAATTCTAACATCGACATTTTTTCGATTCACTGCCCAAGTTTAAAAAGAGCATCATGTCAATACATACTCACACATACACACACACACACACACACTCCCACACACACACACACACACACACACACAAACACACACACACACACACACACACACACCTACCAACTACACACATCACCCGGTAATTACTTAATATACAAAGACACTACAAAGAAACATATCATAGGTACCCATCATGAAATATACTTAATAATTTTAAATTGTTTTTACCACTGTAACTAATGTACTGTTTGTTTCTGTTATGAAATAGATAAAAAAATGATAACCCTACAAGTGCCTATTATGTAATCTGGTAAATCAGAAGAAAAGTGGATATACTTTTCGCTATTAAGCCCTTAGGCTTATAACTAGTGAGTGAGAAAATAAATAATATAAAGAAGAAAAAATGTAATATAGGTGAGCAATTTCAAGCTTTTCATATTAAGCCTCTTGGTAGGCTAATTCAACGATTCACGACCGACCTGAATTGGGTGGGGGAAGAATAACAAAAATCATTGGAGCCAAACGCTTAAGCTCTATAAGAGCTTTTGATTATCGAATGAACAGCAAGAAGTTCAAATTTATCGAAGATTAAACTACGCCAATGAATCAACACATTAAAAGCTTCTATAGACAGGTTTCATCGATTCAAAACAAACAGATTTGACAATTGCATTAGGTACTATACAACGTACGTTGAATTAATCTAATCACACCAATCAACAAATTACTTAAATTAATTGTGTGTAATTCAACCGCTTATCGTAAATATTATCATTCAATATGCATCTCTTTTAATAGTGTTTATATGAGTTTGTTTTGATTGGTAGAGGTCGATGAACAACGAAATAATGGGTGTATTTAAAAGCAAAGTGGGTCATGGCGGGCAGCCGCCTAAACAGATTTAAATAAAGAATGCCGCATATGTTACCGCGCAAGGTGTTACCAGAAGTTACTAAGAAGTACTTGCTCAAGTTTTCATACCTGAGTTAGATAGATAGTGCGTAATTTTGATGAATTGTTTAATTGAAGGTTTGTCTGACCCAAGCAAACCTGTTATTTAAACCAATATATTTATGTGGTTCTAGAATAATTCTCACCGCACTGTATGTAAGATACCGTCGCTGGTGTGAAGTGGTACCACTTTTTGAGTTTTTTTATGCCACAAACTTATTTTATTACAAAATATTATTAAAAAAAAATGTAGATGTTTGACCCTTCTTAAAATTGATAGATAAAAATTATTAGAAAACCTTTTTTTCATAGAAAACGTAGTAAAGTAGTTCTCTTGGTCTAAAGTTGTGTCTACTTAGCTCTATTTTCATAAATTAAAAATTTAAAAAATCACTGCATATTATTGTGTTTTTTTTTAATGGAAATATAATTTTTATGGAATATGTGAAGAATTTCAATTTTTTTTTTTTTACATGGGCTCCACACAGGAGGTCCTAAAGAAAATAATTTCCCTCAGAGCCTATGTTGTTTTTTAGGAAAGGAAGGAGAGTTCTGGGAAGTAAAAGGGTTTAAGGGGTGGGTAGGAATCTGGGTTCAGTGCGTCCTGGTCATCCGAATCCAAGACCTAGACAAACCTCACCCCATGAACCCGGGCACCCATGCTTAATCACCAAACGTAGCGAATCACTTGACTTTTGGCAGAGGTGTTGGTTAACCAATAAAGGTACCCGGGGCGGCGGTACCCATTCCCGCCTCTCGAATTGTTAAGTGTCCAGGAGTGATGTATGAATTTATCCTTTCTACTGCGGTGCAAGCGAGGCTGAAGCCTCTCAAATAAAACAAATGTAAACAAATTCATAAAAAAGTTATAAGGCAGGGATCTTACTTTACAATATTTTCGACCTACTGTTTGTTGTCGTACGTTCGTGGCATGCTCCGCCCTATCCATGAAAAATCTTTTAAGATAAGATATAAGTGAAAAATATATTTGGGTTTTGAAACAATATCCCTATCACATTCTGATATGCAGAAGTTATAAAAACCAAATATTCACAAAATTAAAAAAAAAACTTATATTTTTCACGAAATTTGATTGAAATATTTTGCAGGGCAAATGGTACAACTTACCACTGCGAAGGAAGCCCAGAATTTCCGAGATATGTTCGAAAAGAAATAGTGGTGTTTCATTTCGTTATAGCGTTCGCCAGACAATGTAAGTTCGGTGGACCGTTTCATCTCACCTGGTTTTCTTCACCCCAGCTGATGGTACTACAACGCTGAGGTCTTGTTGAGAAAAATGAAGCATAAATGAAGAAAATTTATTTTTTTACTGGATATAATTTTACCTTGCGGTAGATACAATTGTTTTATTTTAATTTTATTAATTTTTTTAACAAAGTTTGTAAATGATGTAAGTATAAAGCATAATATAAGCATAAATAAATTCACTAGGGTTTCATGTTGTGAGGCGGCCTGTAGTTTATTGAAAATATTTTTGTAATTAGTTTCCAGTTATTTTTACATTGTCTTCATAATGTTTGTTGATTAGCACCCTGTTCTATCAGCCATATTTTTAGTTAAGTTTTAGATACATTCATGCCCGTTATTTTTTTTTTAATTTCGTAGAGCATTATATAGTTTCGCATCATGAGATTTAATATTTCATGAGACAACAGTTTTCATTAAAAATAAACCACAATCTCCAATTTATCCACATTCAAAGGTTTCCGCTTTGGTGCATAGACATTATTTGAGTCAATAGTGGTGAATTTTTCTGGTTCAAACAGAGAACACCGGGTAATAGTGAGGACAATCGACGACTAAGACAAAACACACTTGAAACGGTGGAAGATGCGCCGATGAATACAGCTTCAGCTATGTTTAATAACAACCTCTGAGCAGTCCGATTCTTCCTCGCTTTACTCTTAATCCCCAGACCTAGATTCATGGAACTTACAGCTCTGCCACGGAGACCGTCAGTATATTGCTTTGTTGAAAAAGAATAATATTCAAACACTAATAAAAAATAAAACATGGGACCTTCCGATTTTGCACTGTACAATAGATTACTGCATTGCGTTATTCTGAAACTCAAGTATTTCGTAAATGTAGTTTTTCATTGTACTCTACAATACAAACAACAAATGACTTAATTCACCCGGAGCTATGGAGATAACATGCCCGACGAATAAAATGTTCACCTAAACAAAACAAAGAATTTGAACTACGGAAGGAATTGTGTGGGGCAACCTTGTCTGCCTTCATAATGTTTCTCTTTCTACCTATTTCTCAGATCATATTCATAAATAAAGCTTGGGCAATCTCTAAATGCACGAAATAATATTATTTAGATCAGTAATTAGGCTTACTCAATGAAAATACAAATGTTATGTATCAGATTATATCAGGTACTCAAATACCTCGTAGATAACTGCGGTATAATCGTTAATAAATGTCGTGATGCAGTGAGCACCAATTTTTGGTAGTATTTAATATCAATGGGTTGGTAACATAGAATAGAGAATCTAAGACTAGATTTGGAAAACTAGGTGAATAGAAAAGAGAAAATAGGATTAAATTTGGAAAACTTGATGATTAGAAAAGAGAATATTAGACTAGATTTGAAAAACTTGATGATTAGAAAGGAGAATATGAGACTAGATTAAGGAAACTTGATGATTAGAAAGGAGAATATAAGGCTAAATTTGGGAAACTTGATTATTAGAAAAGAGAATAAAAGACTAAATTTGGAAAACTTGAATTGATTAGAAAAGAGAATATAAGAACAGATTTGATAAGTTTGATGAATAGAGTTGAGAAATATAAAACTTAATTTGAAAAAGGAGATGAATAGAGTAGAGAAAATAAAAAACTTGAAATGAAAAACTTGAAGATAAATTAAAATTAAAAATTTTAATGTGCCACATACTTAACATTTGAATGTGCCACTAACTTGCAGACTAATTAACTTTTACACCATGCAGCACGAGGTCTGTCTCTTTTACACTTATCTGAAATCGAACATTTTTTAAATTGAAATCGCCAATCTATTTAAATTTCGCATTTTTTTTATTGAAATATAGGCCGAAATAGGGCTTATAATTGAATCATGAAACACGCCCACATTGAATTTCTTGTGTTATTATTTATTATATATTCGATGATTGGTTGTTTTACGAATTTCTATAACTGAACAGGATTTCAATTAAATATAGTTTCTTTATAAAGTAGGTTTCTTCATATTATTATTATATCCTGTTTAAACGATAAAAGTAAACGCCATCCTTCCAAGCATATACCATACTTAAAATCTCAAGCAGTAACGTCTATTGGACGAAGAACTCAGGGGTAGTGAAAATTAATAATCAATTTATCAAGAACTTATAGTTCAACTCAAAACATTTACAGCTTTCATTTTAATGAGATTAAGTTTTGGTGAAACATCGATTGGCGACTTCTAAATATTATTATTTAATAGGAAATACACGTTTTCAAATATACTCGTTCCAGTGCCAGATCTTATGTGACGTCATTGTTCTAGTATCTTTGGTTTTTTGGTTTTCAAACAAGACGCGTGAGAAAATAGAGTTCGAACGTCGAAGACGTCCGTACGATCTCTCGCTGGGACTCGTTTAGAAATGCCCTTCTTGTAGATTTGAATATAATCCAATTTCGCTACTGACATATACTTTTTAGTACAATTAGATCGAGACAGCCAATCAACAAAACGCACTCCGGTTGTCTTACATTGCCTGCATTGTATATAGTCATTCCATGTGATTTTTATTTTTTACCTGGAGATTTTTGGATCATGAAACACGCCCAAATAGCTTTCATTGTATTCCTCTTTCTATTTGAATATTATGTTTTTTTAAACCTAAATTTTAGAATATGCCTATTACGAAGAAAAGTTTTTCAAGTTTTTACATTATGATTTCTATATATTTTTTTAAATATGAATACCACACAAGAGTCCCAACTGCTCCCATCTGGTGCCAGTAAACTATGGCATCCCCAATTGGGGTATGTTGTGAGGCTGAAGGTAATGGGGAGAGGAAGGAGATGTGAGGAGGAAGGTGAGAAAGTACCTGGCTATTCAGATCTGGTCACCAAACACGGCTAAAACCATTTCGAATGGTGGTCTTACACCAGGGCGTTACTGAAAGTATCTTCCACTCTGGAACGTACCGCAAATATAATATATATTATTTTAATTATTTAATTGTGAAATAACACAAATTAATCAAATAAAATTTATTTTCCACGCAGGGATTCGATCCCACGACCTTCGGATTGCGAGTCAAGAGACTTACTGCTCGTCACGCCGTATATCGTTTTTTAATGGAGTAAAATTAACCGCCTGTCAAAAACTATACTTTTTCACTTGACTAGTTGTGAATAATGGTGACCTTTAGTGACAAAATGCGACACTTCCATTGTTTTAGTTTTGGAGATGCCTGAGTTATTGATCCGTGAAAAAAATTCATTGTTTTGTGTATAATCCATTTTGCCAGAAATTTTTTTTTTCCATGATCATTAATCATTTTAACACGATGCTTGTTTTTTTGCCACAAATCCTTTTTGGAGATCTTTGTAGAGTGTTTCTTTAAATGATACTTAAGATACGTTCCACGAGATTTTTGCTCTATTTTAAACGAGTCATGTTTTATTAAGCTTTTTCGCAATTTTCGCTGCTATTATACGACTTAAAATATTAGCGCGCTCTGTCCAACATTCGTAATTACATATCTCTCCATCTTCTTCTTTTTCAGCGCCGTGCGTTTCAAGAGTGCCGCCTTAAACATGTATTTTTGTTTTATACAGACTAGATCGGTACTTGAAGGGAACGGCCGCGCAGCTTTTTCATACAAAATTAATTTTGGATTTGAGGCCAAAATTCTTACAAAACTGAAAATTATTATTTTAATCAACGATGATGTGGCTAAGTTCTAGTAAGGAAACGGGTTTTTTTTTTATTTATTTGTGTTTCAAATTATATAATATAGGTAATTAAAGAATTTAATTTTCATGATTTTAGAGGCAACTTTGACAAATTTTTTGTGATTTAATAATAATTATTAAAAAAAATTAACTCTTTTTACTATAAAAATATGATGCATAATTGAAATGATTGAAATTGAAATTTCTGCGCAATGGTTTCTATAATTTACGATGTTTATTTTTTTTTTAAATTTAAATAAGTTATATAAGCCTCATATGTCATACATATTAAAATCTGGTAGTATTATATTATCGTGAAAACAAGCTTGTGGGTCCGAGTGGTTAACTAGGTAGAGTAACTTTATTTTTTTAATAATTATAATTAAATCACAAAAAATGACAATATTGCCTCAAAGTGACCAGCATGTCATTATTTAAAATAAAAATTAATAAAATAGTACATATCCATACAAGACATTTGCCATACACTATAACTAAAAAAATATCAGTTTGGTTATTAGTTTTACCTCAAATTCAAAATTAAGTTCCTCTTAAAGGTGAGTGGGTAAAACACATGTCTAGTGAATTGTCTAGTGAGGTGGGTAAAAGAAATCTATGTATAAATGAAAATAAAATTAGCGCCCGGGTTGCCGGCACTGAAACGTAGAAACTTAAAAAGGCTATCGACAAGGCGAATTAACAAGGCTTTCAACAGACACAAAATTAAAATCTGGTGGATAAATCAGAAATAGTTTTGTCAACACCGGAAGAAACGAGAAAATCGATTAAGGGGGATATCGAAAGAATCACATCTCGAAGATACTTAGAAACATCACTTTTAATTAATTATAAAAATGCTTTGATTATGCCCATCACTATATCTAGTAGATTCTATCTATCTCATAGATTTATGATTTGTTTTTCGTGCCCGTAAAACATTGTTTGAACTACTTATCATTGTGGTGTTCGCTTTTACTTTCTGTAAAGCCCTTCACTGGTTGTTCAAACGAAAAGAAAGTAATATTATGGCGCTGAACAAAAGGGAAATTGGCAATGGTCGTATCTAATTTAAAGAGGTTGGTTCAATCTATTACCGTTGTACTAAAAAGCATCTTCAAACGTACTGGAATCAGCACGCGTCGGTCGCACGCCGACATATAGACGGATCACGACATCGCGTTAACATCAACATTATTCCTTCACGAATAAATAATATGGTTTTATTTATGAATAACGGCCGCCTACTTTGATAACCGCTTAGGTAGCCAAGGGATTGCGCTTTGTGTCATGTTAAAAATCCTAATCCCGGTCATTACATTCATTGCATGAAAGCTGATACTGATTTACGATAATGTTGAATCAGTCAATTAGGATTAATAAAAGTTATTATGCAACGAACATTTATGGAAATAATAATGATATGATTAAAATCGTGTTGGCGCAACTTTGTCGGGCGGCCTATTAGGATTAACACAAAATCTTGCGGTGTATCTGAACAATAACTTTTCAGCGTGCGGTCTCTCAAAACAGATGGAAATTTGCAAAAGTCACATTCTATAAAATATATAAAAAGGTTTTAAATATAATATATATTATTAAATATTAAAAAGAAATATTATAATATTTTAAATATGTAATATTATAAACATATAATAATGTAATTTTATAAAATATTTAAAAAGTAGATTAGAATGTGATCTTTCTACCTTCAATTTCAGAATGTAACTGAACTAGTCTACAGGAAAATGCCCCTACAAATCTCTTATCGAATAATTTTCATTGTTTAATTAAATACTGACACTATGAGCGAAACTCAATCGAAAATCTGGAAACAGAAAATCAGAAAAAGATATTGGCACCTCTGGGACTCGAACCCAGGACATCTCTCTTTCCGGGCGAGTGCTCTGACCACTGAGCTAAGGTGTCGATAACCAATTCGGTCACTTTTAACTGTACCATATTCGAATAAGAACCACTCACATTATCTTCATTTTTTTAACGCATATTTTTATTGGCTGCCATCTTTATGTACGATTGCAAGCCTAAAGTGCCTTCGTAGTTAATGCCCAATTTCAGTACTTACGTAGAAAACAATAATTTTTAATAAACCGTTATTATGGAGTGAAAAAATATTCGTACATATTTTTATTCCGCATTAAGGCCGTATTCTAGTCTGGAAAAAAAAAAAAACATTTTTTTTTCTTCATATTTCCAAAGTTATATATATATAATATCCAAAAATATCCCCTTTAGAAGATTTTTCGAAAGTCACATTATTTTAAAAGTTATAACCACTTTAATATCGCGGTTTAGACGGAATCTAACCAGAATCTAAATAGAATAAAATTTTAAACGCATTTTTCTTTTTTCGAGACGGTTGACACGATATCTCAAGTTCTACTTAACCAATTTACTTGAAATTTTGTGTGAGTTTTCTTTATACATAATTCTATAGCGCTAACTAAAACTAAAACAAAATTAAATTTTTTAATATTTCTTAAAAATTTGGAAAGTCAAAAAAAATGTCTTTTTATTTCGGACAGCCGCCATTTTGCGAAAATTTTTTTTTTTTACTTTTTCTTTGTTCGAGCCATAGCCGCATTTGATTAGATTAAGAATTAATTTGTTTTTTTATTTATTATTATTATTAGGAGGGTTGCAATCGTATCAACCAGGGCGCGCCATTTTTTTGAGAACCCCTAGTTCAACATCCTGTAACTTCTTGAATTTTTAATTTTTTTTATGTATTCCTTAATGTTTAATAAGTATTTGGTAAATAAATGGCTGGTAGAAATATATATTTTTTTTGCACCTGAAAATACACCTACAATTCATGCTTCTAGACTAGAATACCCAATAATGATTCTTCATTCAACTAGTATTGCTGTCATTTTTCATGGTTAAATATTGCTGATGCGTTGGCGTTCAGTAATGCTTGTACCATGTTGCCCTACAATCAGAAACTTGCGACAACTTATAAAAAAACATGCTATTAGTTCATTCTATGACGACCATCTTGGTTCTAGGCTCTTGGCTCACAACCTAGAGCCGCGGGATCGACTCCCAGCGGGCGCAAACAATTTTTTTTCGATTTGGTTGAGTTATTTCACAATTGATTCATTTATAAATAAAATATAGTATATTTGCGGCACGTTCCAAAGTGGAAGATTCTCTCAGTATCGCCAGGAAGACCACCATTCAGAATTGAAACGTTGCTTGAAATGGCTTTAGTCGTGTTTGGTGACCAGATCTGAATAGCCAGGTACTTTCCCACCTTCCTCTCCCCCATCTCCTTCCCCTCTCC
Organism: Glyphotaelius pellucidus; assembly: GCA_936435175.1. Lineage (NCBI taxonomy): Eukaryota > Metazoa > Arthropoda > Insecta > Trichoptera > Limnephilidae > Glyphotaelius > Glyphotaelius pellucidus. The sequence continues at coordinate 2,410,969 of OW386537.1, forward strand.
ACCTTCAGCCTCACAACATACCCCATCCAAACCCCATAATTGGGGATGCCATAGTCTCACTGGCTCCAGATGAGAGCAGCGGGACTTTTGTGAGGTATTCATGTTAAAAAAAAAAATAATTACAAGTGTGCAGTTCACACGCGGTGGACTAAAGTAAAACTAAAGTAGACAAGAGTGGAAAGGCTACGAAGCACCGCTCAAAGAGGAGACCGATTATTCTATCTTACTCTCTCGCAGGCTAAATCCTAGATGAATGTGTTTGTCTCTTTTTAGTGTCGCTTTTTCGTCCAATCAAATTTTAAATCACAACGGTACTAAATAAGTTTTCACTTCATAAATTAATTAGAAGTGCATTGTTGCGAATTTAAAAATTAAAGTGTGTAATTTACAGTGATAGAGGTGAAACCTTCCGAAAACTAAAGTCGACAAGAGTAGGGAGGCTATGAAGCACCGCCAAAAGAGGAAACCAATAAGCTTTGAAGAACCACACAAAGAGGAGACCGATTATACTATCTCAATCACTCGCAGGCTAAATCCTATAGATGTACGAGTATGTGTTTTTCTCTCTTTAGTGTCGCTTTTTTCGTTTCATCGAATTTCAAATCACAACGGTGCTAAAGAAGTCCTAACTTCAATAATTCCCCATTTAAGTACCACCACTGCTGATTGTAACATGTTATTGATATTCGACCGGTAATGTCGATTGCGAATATTCCAAATTAAACGGAGGATGGCTGATACAAATCTGATTAATAATATTCAATTCAATTCGACTTTCATCAAATAAAAAATTAAACTTTAATAAATGAAGACAATATTAGTGAAAATCAATCGAAAATCTGAAACAGAAAAATCAATAAAAGATAAGGCACATCTGGGATTTGAACCCAGGACCCAGTTCGAGTCCCAAATGTCACCGTATCTTTTTGTGATTTTTCTATTACAATTTTTGGATTGAGTTTCGCTAATATTGGCTTCATTAATTAAATATTACAATTAAGATTTTACTCATAAAGTTAAAAATAAAAATTTTAATTTGAAATAATTGAATCTTGAAAATCATTAATTAGAGCCCCAATTGTGGCGCTGTGATGTTGAGATTATGAGAAGAGGTGTAAGAAATATTGACGACTATTCTTCTATTATTCGACTATTCTGAAGAATTTTTGATTTTCTGATACATTGTATATTTTCGTCAACTCCATATTCCATGTACGTCACAAAACATTATTTCATTGTTAATTCACGTTCACCCTGTTGTTGCGTCCCTTTCTTACAGCTTCAAGAGCAAATAGTTACAATAATAACAATAATAATTTATTGATCGAAGTCCATTCGTCCCCATTCTTAATACCCGGATCAGTATCGCCACCGGCAGAACGGATTTGTCCAAGGTCGGTATTGAATCTACTTATCTTCAATAGAGGTATCCTAAGGAAAATGCTGAATCACCCGGGCTTATGATATTGAAAGGAAAAACAATACAAAAAAAGCGTCTGGGAGACTTATGGCGGCGTTGATAATGGCAATAGTTTGAGCCGACATTTATCCGGTCAATTTAATCGTAAATCAAAAGAGGTGTTGAGTAATTTGCCCGCTGGAAATACATTGGAACTTCGACTCGATTAATTAATAATCTACGGCAGTGTAGGTCTTAACTAGGATCGGAAGGAAACACCCTTTTCAGAATTTTACTATCATCATTTTAAGTTTATTGACATATTTTTTTATTTAACGTGAAATATAGTATTCATAATCAAAGAGATCTCTCAATTAAACAATTCTACACGATTGAAAAGAAATATTACCTACTTGAAAATTGCAAACGTTACTAATATTTCAAAACCGATTTTTAGATTGGGTTTTAAGGTTCGTGATATAAAGTAAAATTTAATTGTTTTCCTTTCCGTATATATTTCCGTATTACGTAAAGTTGATAAATAATTACGTACGCAAATAATTTTCAATTAGACTTGGGAACTAGGATCTAACCTTCACGATCGATTTTAAAAATATTAAAAAAACGTCAGACGGTATACTTTCGGTCACCGCTTTAAGACGAATTATAAATTGTGCCCAATGATTACTTTCACATTTGAAATTAAAAAATGGGTGCAGGCCGTGTTCATGGGGTGAGGTTTGTCTAGGTCTTGAAGGCGGATGACCAGGACTCACTGAACCCCAGATTCCTACCCACCCCTTAAACCCTTTTCCTTCCCAGAACTCTCCTCTCCTCCTTTTCTTTAAAAAAACCCTTCACACAGCATCCCTAAGGATGACATAGGCCCTGAGGGGAATTATTTTCCTCAAGGCCTCCTGTGTGGAGCTCATGTAAAATAAGCTTACGTTTTTAAATCATAATTAAAAAAGCAACGAATTTTTTAATATGCAAACGCAAAACTACTTGAATTCAAATAAACATTTTTTTAATGATTGATATGTGCCTCGGGTTATATATTTTAAAAAAAAGTTAGCCCTTTAAAATCTTTTGAAAACCTGAAATAAAGTAAATTATAATGATTGATTTTTAAAAAATCCGCCCACATCTTATGAACTACTTAATTAATACTCAATTGTGCTGTTTCTCACGATATCTCTTATATGTTTGCTTATTTTATATTCAGTTTGTTTTTAGACACGTTTTAAAGTACGACAAAAGAGTAACTTTAAGCATTATTGGGTAATTTGTTTTTATTTGGCTAGCGACATAAATTAGTACGAGGAAGTCAACCATAGAAAGACGAACATTCCTGAGAAAAAAATGACACTATTTGTTGTTTAATATTTTTAATTTGTATGAACAAATTTTTTGTATGAACTAAAAAACTAGCTGCGTCATTATGGAACGAAGTAAACACGAAAAAGTTAATAGGACAATTCTCTTCGGTTATTCTATAAAGCAAATGTTTTGCTGATCATTTTTCCGTAAGGTTAAGTTAAGAGTAAGAGAAAAAAAGTAATTATTTCTTGTTAACCAATCATTAAATTAATATTGAAGCAGCTTTTTTCTTACGCTTAGTTATTAAGGAGAACGTGTGCGCTTACAGTTTCATACAACTCTTTATTTTGTATTTGAGATTTAAATACCCAAACAAACTGAAAAATTATTTTTGTGCTGAAAAGGTATGGAAAAAATACTTTTTTTTAATTTTTGGTTTAAATTATAAGATACGCCATTAAAGATTTAAATGTTTCATGATTTTAGAGGCAACTTTTGTGAGTTATTGAGATTTGAGTTGAGTAAATGGCCACTATCTTATGAAATAAAGCAAGAATGAATAAAATAGCTCATATAATATTAGATATTTGATATGCCTTTTGACTACAAAAATAATTTTTCAACTTGATTAGGTATTTTGTTCTCAAATCTAAAAAAATAGAAACGGGCCGAAACGGGCGTGATCAACGTGAATTATAATTTCTAATATATTTGAGGTAAGACATTAATGTATTTTTAAGTACAAATTTAAAATAGCAAACTTAGTTTCACTCATCAATGTGAAAACGACGTATCCAAAAACATTATATAATTGTGCGATCATGAAACGATTCAACGAAAACAAATGTTTTTAAGTAACTATTAATGACCAAATATCTAGAAAATAGATACGGTCAACTGGCACAAAAGCTAGCATTATATAAAACAAAACAATGCAGGTCATGATAATAAAACAAAGATAAAGTTTTCCAACAATTGCTGCAGATTATACTGCTCCAGATTGAGTTCTTGGCAAGCACAGTAAGAAAGCAGCCATCACCAGCAGTCAGCGCTGCGTGGGTATTGGAATACCAACAAGCGAATACATTTGGACCCGCGATTTTAACAAATAATGACTGTTTCTTTGTCAACGGGGACACATTACTTGTTGCGTAACTTTGCAACGGTTTACACTTCCTGCTTGGTGAATAATACACTCCACCCACCATACTGACTTACTGACTATACTCTGCAGTTGCAGGTATGAGGCACGTTATTTGATAACTAAATCGCTCCAAGCCTTGCCTTACTAGATCAAATAAAGACAACCACCAGTTGTTGTTATTTCTGTAGAAAATACTTCGAAATTTCCTTTAAGTTGGCCTACTTACAAAAAATATCCCGCGGTTACGTGTCAACGTACTTGTTCTGATGCATGCTCGCAAATAAAAGCATGCATAAATTAATGCTGGTACTGACAATATCAATTACCTGTAGAGTGTAGAATGCGCAATATTGGCCCCAGGACGTGAGAAGTACAAAACATTTACACAAACTATCGTTATAAATAACAGAAGAAAATCAATGAAACGCCAATAAAGAATTACCAAAATAAAAGCTCTCTTTTAAGGAGAAATTTCGTTTTGAATCAAAACAAAAAAGATAAGATAAGAAGTCGTAGAAATCTAAAACTTTATTATTCGCTTAGGGAAAAATAGTAATTTACAAATTTTATGTAAATTTAATTTTGAATTAGATCTAAACATGTCCATGTAATTTGGAATTTTTGTAAATCAGTAGGTTAAGCGGACGTTAAACAATTTAAAATTTTAATTGTCCTCATAAAAAGCCCAAAGTAATAAAAACTCTTAAGTAATTTAATAAAATTGCATTGTAATAATTATGGGAGTGTAAAGTCAAAATTTTATAATTAACAGGTAGCATAATGGCATTTAAAGCAGCAGCTGTTTTTTGTAATACAAGAAGAACATGCGAGAAGGAAATAAATTGAAGGAGGGCAAATAAAATATTATCATATAGTGAGTTTGGTAAGTAAGTGACTACCCACCTGACACCCAGCTTTTTTTAAAAGCTTACGCCAAATTTTTGGAGCATAAATGATTGTTTCTTACCAGACTGATTTATTGAATTTCTTCTTATTACCTTACCGCCTTTACAACTCTCTTTTCTTTATTTTTTTTTTAAATTAAAGAAAAGACGTTTAATTTTTACCCCCAAAATAGGTATAAATTTTTTGAACATCAAGGAATAGGTAAAAAAAACTATTTTTTTAATTGTAATTTTTTTTACATGAGCTCCACACAGGAGGCATTGAGGAAAATAATTTCCCTCAGGGCCTACGTCTGCTTTGGGATTGCTGTGTAGAGGGTTTTTTTAAGGAAAAGGAGGAGAGTTCTGGTAAGGAAAAGGGTTTAAGGGTTTAAATCTGGGGTTCAGAGTGTCCTGGTCATCCCTCCAAGACCTAGATAAACCTCACCCCATGAACCCGGGCACCCCTGCTAAATCGCCAAACGTAGCGAACCACTTGGGGTGACCTATGGCAGAGGTGTTGGTTATCCAATAAAGGTTCCCGGGGCGGCGGTACCCATTACCGCCTCCCAAATTGCATATGAATTACATTTAGACCTTAAATACAAAATATTCTATTTAAGGTCATCATTGGTCATCTTATCAGAAAAAAGGAGCTCTTGCGCCTCTTAAAGGAGCCACGATTCTTACTTAGGTTGTATGTTGTAGCACGTTTTGTATAAAATATTTATTTTATGATGTAATTTTTTTTTTTTTTTAATTGTTTAATTTTGTTTATTTGTTCTGATTGGTTGATGATGATGATACACCGCAACTCAGAAGGGAGGTTATTATAGTTTTTTATGACTCGGTAAACATAGTGGTTTTGCATTTGAATTGTTTTAAAATTAATTTTAAAAATTGTTTTCCATTTCTCATTAGTTTGTAAAATTCTTGATATTCTTTGTTATTTTTTTCTTTACACATTTTTTTAATGATAGCAGAAAATATGTCATCGACATTGGGTACTGGAAACAATGATTTTGTTGATATAATAAGATATTATATATATTTGCACGATCCTCTTTGAAGAGACCAATCATGATAAAGAAAGAAGATCACTAGTACGAAGTAGCAAATATTATTACCCGTGAGTGTAAATAATCAAATAAATCATATTTGCTATAATATACGTATAAGGTAAGGATACAAACTTATTAATATTAACTTTTTGTTTTGGAAAATAGCGTACATCGGAAAAGAAGGTCAGAACACGCTTCCTTAGGCAGTTAAACAATAATTATATGTAAATTGCTCTAAATAACCAAGATAGGTAATATGTATTAAGGTGGGAAAATAAATGGATTGATACCGATAATACAACTGCTTTGTGAGACAGAAAGATTAACTCAACCATAATGACGTAATTATGAATCGCATCTAGGTCGAAATCACTCAATCATAATAGCTACATTGATCGACAACGACGCTCCCTGATTTATCAACCAATCATTAAAATAATCGTCAAAGTCACCAGAGGTTAAAAAACAAAATACCTTAATCAAAGGATACATAGAACCTACCAACGAGTACATAGGACCTACCGATCTACGTCTGAGTCCTAAACCTATTGTAATGACTTGAACCGTTTCCTTGTTTCTAAATGGACATTATGGACAATACTCGAAGGTTGAACGTGACTCTTGGTTAGTTGGTTAAATGCTACCTTTGTGTACTCGTTAAAACCTTTCTTTTCTGCAGCAGGTAATAGTGGCTTTTATGGGCAGTGGTCAATTCTGCGTGGTATTTTTTTTATAACAATGAGCTGACAGATTGATCAAAAAATAAACGGCGGTCCATTAACCTTTGATTTGTGACTAGAGTAGGCGGCGATCGAGATAATATTTTGACGAGATTTGTTTTATTTACCGACTGCTGCAATTGCATTTCAGATTTAGGAATTGTCAGTCATGGCGGTAATGCCAAAGGTTTAGTTTAAAATGTAACAGCATCACATATACTTCTTTAAAACCAAACCTTTTGAAATGTCGGGGAAAACCCACTGGAGTGCAGAGTTGAAAAATTTGAATCGGTTTTCTTAGATAGATGGAATATCTGTCAATAATGATTGGACGGGGAAATCCGCCAATAATTTATTTTTGTACCAATGTTGAACTAGGTTCAAGCATGTTTATATTTAAAAGCAAGTAGACTGACATTACACATATTGTAAACTTGCCCAGCCAAAGTCTTGTACATTTGAAAATAATGTTAGTTTTCAGAATTAAAGAGCTTTTGGTTAAAATAATGCAATAACAAAGCTAACAAAGTAGTTGCGGCCTCCGTGGTCGAGGGGTGAGGCTGTCGATAGCAATCCCTGAGTACACAAGTAAATTTTATTAATTGTGTTATTTCAAAATTTTGTCATTAAAAATAACATATGTTGTATTTGCAGCAAAAATAATATATGGTATATTTACAGAGTGGAAGATACTCTCAGTATCGCTCTGGTGTAAGATCACCATTCAGAATTAAAACGTTAATTGAAACGGCATAGCCGTGTTTGGTGACTAGATCTGAATAGAGAGTTAATTCCCACCTTCTTACCCAATCCATTACCTTCGGCCTCACCACATTACCCAAATTGGTGATGCTGTAGTCTCACTGGCTCCAGGTGGTCGGGAGTATTTGGAACTCTTGTGCTCTTCTCATAAAAAAATAAAATTGTACATTTTGCCATGAAAAAGATAATTGGTAGATTTAAATAGTGCACCAGATAGATATCAGAATGTGGCTAAATTCAAAGAAATTACTAAAAACTTGATAACTACGTCATACGCAGACGATTCTAATGGCATTGTTTATTACCAGAAGAATCTTTTGTAATTCTTGACGAAGAAATTTTTATTGGTTTTGAAAAATGTTGATAATTTTGATAAAATAAGTGGTGCATATAAAGCAATTTGTTTTTATGTAAATTTCTAATTGATCTTTACCGCAATGTATCGCAAGATTAAATTAGGTTAAATAATAATAGAAGCGAAAATGCAAAGAATATACGATTGTGACATAACGCGAATTGCAGCAGAACACGCGCGCCATGTCAAATTTCACCAACGACGAAAGAATAAAACAGTAAATCATTTCAACATCGAAGGTTATGTTATTATGTTATAATAACATTGTGGCTAACCATTGTAAATGAAAACGTTCAGATTTTTTACAGTTTACAATCGATAATTAAATACGTGACAGTAAATAAACGGCGTAAAAGTGTGTATAACGCTAGTCACGGTAGTTAAGGTATCTTCGAGAAAGGGCAAAATATTATTTTAAACCAACGCTTTTATCTTTTACGAGAATTTCATTGAACGATTTTTTAGAGATTTTTATAGAACGATACAATTTTTGGCTGAGGGTGGGTAAAAAAACTTGATGATACCTGGAAAAAATATATTACCACAGGAATGCGCACGCCGGGATTTGAACCAGCGACCTCCGTATTGATAGTCGAGAGCCTTACCCGTCGACTACGGAGGCCGTCAAAACCACCCAGATGATCATTTCACCCTGATGATAGGATAGAACCCTGTTCGGTTTTAAACCGATATTCGGGAATACCAATGTGTTTCCAAATCGCCACTTTCCAAGCTTTTCTCCATTTCATGGTATTTCAAAAGCTTTTACTCTAATTATTTTCGAAACTTAATTATTTACTTTAATTATTTTCTATAAGTTAGATCGACCTCTCAAATATTCAAGATACTCAAAGTTTTGTGAAATTATCCCACTGTTAATTATATCTGAGGCAGCCTGGTAACTACCCGTAATACGCGGCAGTTTAAACTTGGTGCAAATGTTATTGTAATGAGCCTCCACCGAAATGAAACATGAGATTTACTACAATCGACCTGTAACCTTTTTTTTTGTTATGATTTTTGGGGTGTTATGCCGTGTTTCGCTACCTCCTTCTTTAGCCTACGTTTCGGACAGCGTTACAGTGTCCATCATCAGGGCAGATGAGCCAACATGAGCCTGATGATGGACACTGTAACGCTGTCCGAAACGTTGGCTAAAGAAAGAGGTAGCGAAACACGGCATAACACCCAAAAATCATAACAAAAATACTTTTTGGCCGTGAAAACCTAAAAACATACCTGACCTGTAACCTGTTTACGGAAGTTATATGTGCTGACTCTGAATCCACATATTTCTAATTAATTGACCGCAATTTTAAACTAATTATTGAATTGATTGATTATCCAAAATGGGGATAAGTGTTCTCTGCGCCGGAAGGAAGTAATTTACATTGAAATGTTTTACCAGAGTAATTTATTTTTAATTGTTGAATGAACCTTCGTTTTAGAAACCACAGAAAATCTTTACTTACGGATTTATTATTCAAATGAGTCACAGGTTCTAACAAACCAAGCGAAACCATTTGCAGATATTCTAATTAATAGTATTAAAAGTAATAATTAAATAATAACAATTAACAGTAGAAACGATTTGTGTCACACATCACGTGTCTAACGGAAAGATTCTTTGTTGGCAAAATTGAGAATTATTGTAACTAGGGGTTTCATTTTTTCAAAGAGATTATGACTTACTTCTTTGATGAATAGCCCATCATTTTGTTCATAATAATAATACGTTTATATTTAAAATTTTAGTAACCGTTTTGTTTATACCTGATTCTAATCGATTTATTAAGTATCGTTTTTATAATTAATTATGCATCAATCCTTAAATTTTTGCCAGGGCCATAGATTTCTAATATAAAATACGCAGTGAAACATTAATGATCGCAATAACATGCAGGGGCGTGCGGTGACAGTTTTGTTCATTTTTTATTTGACGATAAAATTTTTATAAAAATTTCAATTTATATTTCAATATAATTCTATCAATATCACAATTATACGGGATGATGAAGCCCGCACAAGAAAAGGGGAGACTGGCATCTTAATCAGGTGAGTCTAGCAGAAGCGAAATCGAGCAGTAAATTGTTGGCAGGTCAAAAAATCTTCAGGTAGCAGGTTTGTAGAGATTAGAAATGTTACTCCGATCACTGACGGTGATGGTTGAAAAAAAGTTGCCTTCATTTCAAGTCAAAAGTTATTTCAATCATCCATTACAAGAATATTATTTCAATCATTCATTACAAGATTATAATTTCAATTCCTTTTATACGCAATCAGGATATGATTGGGTCTTTGGAATATCAAATTCTAATATAAGTTACGTGATACAAAATTTTAATAGAGTTTAAGCCCCCGCAATCCAAATTCTATTGATTTATAACATATTTCTTTTGGTTTAAGAACACTTTAAGTTTTTAAGTTTCTAAAAAAATACATCATCATCTTCATCCCCTTATCCTATTCGGGTCGGGGACCCACGGCTCCTCCATATGTGCCTGTCTTGTGCTGATTGTTCGGCCTCCATCTATGGCAGTCCCATCCTCTCCTCACACAGTTTCTGGAGTTGCTTCACCTCGACGTCTATCCTCTGGAATCGCACTTAGTATTTTCCTCGGAATTCGGTTATTAGACATTCTTAGTATATACCCAAGCCACCTCAGTTGTGATTTTTTATTTTTTCGATTTGAAGAGTTGCAGTGGTTCAATGTTTAGATCATCTCGGATCGTCAATTTTTTTATATGATCCCATTTCGTAACCCCTGCCACTCCTCTTAAGTACCTCATTTCGGCAGCTTTTACTCTAGAGCGTGTTCGTTCGTTTAGCATCCATATCTGGTGGTATTATCTTTGTCTTGATACTGAGCTCGGCTTTCCTTATCACTGAGCTAAAGAGAGGACGCATTATACCGCTTGCCGCACTAATTTTCGCCACCGCATGCCGCCAAAGAAAAAATAAAATACAAAAAAAACTTTAAAAAATTAGTTTTACTTTTATTTCTATACATATATAGAGCCGAAACGGTAATTATATGAAATTCCCTCGATAGAAATAAATCGCAAAGTATGCTCCGAAAATTATTAAAAACACATTTTGTTCCGTTATTGAACGTGTTATGGGTATGAAAAATTCACAGTGTATCTTTAAATGCAACGCAGGTATTTGTCGAGATATTTTTACTATATTTTAAACGAGTCGTGTTTTATTAAATATTTTCACCATTTTTGCTTAATTATTATAGTTTTTAATATTAACGCATCATTCCAACATTCGTATGAGTATATATCTCTTTCAAATCATCTTTTTCTACTAGCCTTAAGGGCTAAAAACTATTTTATTCTGGCAGAAATAAGCCATTCAACCCTCATTATGAAGGTACTGTAAATAGGCGCACGCACTTACTAAGCTATTTGTTACATATTATAAAGGCAATGTCAGTATGTATTAGAAATTTCAAGTATTCTGTTCGAATTACGAAACCGAATTAAGTAGGTGATATGGGTACAAGGTGAAATGATTTCAATGTTATTATAGTTCAATCTTTATTTTGACAGTCATGGTGCATTCTTGGAATATTTTAATGCGTTGTTAATTTCTAACGTAACGTCATTTCAATACATTCAAATTTTTCTATTTATTCTGGTGGTTTAAAAAAATCACGGGATTACGTGGGCGTCATTCTATGCAGCGAATTTAAGAAACTTCTAAAATACTTGTGCATCGCATGCATATGATATTTTGTTCTCGTTTATACCCAAGAGTCTCTCTACAAAGGATGTTAAGGGATGTACTTGACATATTTTACCATGATTCCTAACATTATTTGGAGTAAAACATGTTTTTTTTTTTACCAAATAATATAATAATTCTTTAGAATTCCATCACTGGTCACTCAGTCGAGTAACCGCCCAATCCTCTACCCCGACCGTCCAATACCTACTGATATTTAAAATTTTATGTCGAAAAAAAATCGAAAATGTCACCGGATACCAAAATTTCAATAACTTTTTTCTCTCCAAATAATGTCAGGAATCACTGGTTAATAAAGTACGTCAAGTATGTTCCTTAAAATACTGTTATATATTTAACCCTGTATATATTAAACAACGCTAAAACCTGGCTGAAATTTAATCAATTTTAAACAATCTAGAATATAATGATTAACGATTCAATCAAAATACGAAGTCTGTTTTCCCTCCTTAATATTATCCGTTCATCTTCAAGATCCGCATTAATAAATTTCTTTCTACAGCCCCTCCCTCAACTCGCCTTACATCGTTACCCAACCAGGTGGCGACATAGTTCCCCTGCCTGTACACCATACAGGGGTGCTCTCGTGAGGTGTGACATAAATATAAAAATTAAATGGAGAAGACGAGGATGTGGCCGAAAACGAACTGGCCTAAAATTTACATTAAATGCTACAAAATCGAATTTTCCACAGAAAATACCACGTATAGCTGAACAACCTTTAAACATTACCACAGTTTAATTTTACCGACTGGCACAACTGAGAACCGCTCTGAGGCCCATTGCATGAGATTGTAATTATTCCGGTTCCCGCGTCCCCTCAGTTCGGCTGTTTTACATTCCCTCTCGTGTCACCCTCTAGTTTGTTACGATTTTAATTTTGTATCAATTTATTGTAAAATTAACGTTACTTGTAAATATATTTGACCCGCATAATCCAGAGTTCTTATTGGCAAATTTCCCCTACACACGCGTCCTCAGTTAACAGTGCTCGAAAAGGCTGTAAACTGCAAATCTAAATGAGGATAAAAAAAACATAATTCACCACCTTTCCAAATAATAAAATAAAGATAATAAAAATAACATGCATAATGTAAAAACAAAGACATTTCTGAATGAACACTTCTAACAAAAGAACTAACATCTTATACAACATCTCCGCGTTATAGTTTTTTTAGACAACTTAATTCTGTCAAATGACCCCCATAAAAAGTACTTATCAATGCCTTAAGTCTTTTACATGTTACATTTTTTAATGTTCTATAATCACACTATTATCGTACGTGTTTTCACTTAATTCTGTCCTACGGCCACCAATTTAAATGATAGTTTGTTTGTTTTTATATTTTTGTGGTCTGACGAAATTGAATGATATTTATTTTAAGAGATCACGTTTGAACATGATTTTATCAATTTTAAATCAATTTCGAAAGTAGGCATTAAACGTGTAAGTAATTAAAAGTGAGTATGTAAGGTTGGATAATGATGTTTTGTAATGTGACTTATGTTATTATAATATTATTTTATGTAACAATCGCATTTAAAAAAAAGAAAATGTTTTTAAAAAAAATATATTTTTTGTTCCTCAGCAAAACTACGTCTAAAAGGGATCGAAATGAAAATCTAGTCTCCAACAACGGAAGCAATACTCCGATCAGGCCTTCCATTGATGTGCTCGGTGTAACTCTAAGTGACCAGCTCAGGTACGGGGGTCCATCAAAGCCAAGTTAGTCTCTCAGAAGTTGGGCGTACTGTACAGAGAACGCAGATTCTTTATTAGTACACAGCTGACTCTATGTCAATAGCAAGTGGACTCCATGTTGAAATTGGCAGCCACCTCTGATCTGCAGCCCCAAAATATCTGAAAAAACCCTTGAATATGTGCAGAAATGGGCGGTCCGTTTGTTCTATCGGTATTATCAATGGAAGATGCTCCGAGGATCTGGCATCATTGATTTCTTCTGCACCGGCCGGGAAACACGCTAAACGCATGCCGAACACATGTTAACGGTCGACATTTGTCACATGAGACACACGAATTTGCTTCTACGTTCGTTCTTGAGTTCAACAGCTCGGCTGTGGAATGATATGCCGGCCTCTGTATTTCCTCCCTCCTATAACATGTTCACTCCTTCCTCTCCACAAAAAAAACCGTCCTCATATCATCCAAATGTCCTGAGAGAAATTGTTTTCCGCAGGATCTCTTGTGCGGAGTTAATGTGCAAAAATCTCAGCTTGTAGCCGCTAGAATAATTGAAACCGAATTCGGACAACTATTTATTTTAAAGTAGTTATTAAATGTTCCTCACGGTTCCATGACAATTAATCCGGCCACAATTGGCTCGGCAACAGTTGATCCCCCCGACAGTTGATCCCCCCCGACATTTGATCCCCCCAACAGTTGGCCCCCCGACATTGGAGGTTATCCACCACTTACCCGCCCTGGTATAAGTAACAAATGGTTACTCCTTCAAGGCTCTCGCAAGGACTCTAATTTTTTTGAAAGAACGAAGCTACATTTAATTTAGAACGAATCTAGACCTACAGTGTCCCTGCATACGTTGTTAGTAAGCAGTATAAAAGTGCATAGCGGGAAATAGAAGATACAATATGTGTTAGTATGATATAGATAAGAATATAGGCAAGACAATGGGACATGTTGGTGACAGTCCACGAGGCGGCAAGCGCTGGGTGACTGCGTCCAGCTTATCTTACAAGCACCTGTATGGGAGGAAGACACAGTACACAAATAATAAGGGCGTGGCAAACGGGTGGGAGTCCTCTCCAATCGATTGGCAGTTCCAGCAAAAATGCACATGACATTTGGTCCACACTCAGTTGACCCCCCCGACAGTTGATCCCTCGGAGAGGAGATCCCCTAAAAGATTTTTTCTTCAAGTAAGTACGCAAAGAGAGTATAAGGCCGTAAAACCAAAGTCGATGTACTTATATCTGCAGACATTTTGAGTGTCAATTGTCTGGTCACAGTGCCTGACTGTTTAAACCTTGTTATTTCACTAAACGGAAAATTTTCAAGCTGTGTGTCGATTTTGATATTTTGGCCTACCCGGCCGTTACTCAATCAAATTTTTTTTTAACAACTTAAATTGTAATATTTAATCCTTGAAGACAACATTAGCGACTTTCAAACAAAAATTTAAAACATACAAATCAGAGAAAAATTCGGACTCATCTAGGAATTGAATCCAAGACTTTAGTCTTGCTGGGCTCTGCTCTAACCACTGAGCTAAATCGATCTAGCGGTTCAATTCGTCGATGCGACCGAAACTTTTTTTTTAATTTCTGTTCCGAATTTTCCTTTGAGAGTCGCTAATATTCTCTTCAAAGATTATATGTATGCTTGTGTTGTTATATAACGTATTTTTTGTATAACAAAGAATTTTTGTAAATTAGTAGTTACGCTCCTCATGAAGCACTTTTAACTGTATCCAATTCAATCAGTGCGAACGTCATATAACAATGACCGCAACATCGGCGAATTTATTACTTAATTAAATTCCGTAGAGCAGTTAATTGTTTACTGAAATACCGGACAGTGTACACTTTTCAACACTAATGCTTGATATTGCTTCCCTACTCCTTCTACTGACATCAAACAAGAATGTTATACACAATAATGCTTTACTTATTTTAATAACGCGTTTTGTGAAATATCACTTCAAGGGTGCTGAAAAATTTTAGAAAATAGCCATGATCAAATGACCTTATACATACATGAAATGTAGACTAAAACAAAACTAAAAATAAATATGTCATAATATAATAATTATATAAAATTACTTGGGTTTTATTATATTGGGACTTTTTCAGGATATTCCCAATCCGGGATGTTTGTTGACCATTTATTGGATAATCAACAACTCTGTCATAGGTCGCCCCCAGTGTTTGCTTGTTTGGTGATTAACCGGGGTGCACAGGTTTTTTTTTTTTTGGTTTTAGGCAATTCACCCTGGAGAGAGTGCTTTGTGAGGGTGCACAGGTTCATGGGGTAAGGTTTACACAGATGTAGGCGGTGGATGCGTCTGCCCAACCACTGCGGCAGAACGGAAGGCTGGTTGAAGGAGATCTTTTGACCTCTCCGGCAGATCACTCTCCGAACATCGCTCTGCACCGCAGTGAGAGGGATGGATTCATACTTATAACACTCCTGGACACGCTGACCCCCAGATATCTACCTGTTTCTTTCCCAGAACTTCCTCTCCTTCCTTTCCTAAAAAGACTCTCTACATATGCAAAGAAGACATAGGGGATTTATTTTTCTCAGGGTTTCCTCTGTAGAGTTAATGTAATGTGGAAGCTGTATTTATAAGATATTTACAAATACAAAGAACTATTTATAAAGCATAGAAGATGTCAAGATATGTGGGGAAAAATTGCACAATAGACTGATAAGCGTATTATAGAATGCAAGTTTAATATAAACATTCATATCTTAGAAATCATAAAGAGCGATGAATGTATATCCTTGTCTTAAAGCTATGTTTGTAATCAAATCTGAGTTATTGTTATTAAATGAGCTAGGTTATTCCCACATGTTCCCTGTTTTTAGGATGAACACCAAACCATCCTCAATAAAGGATTTACTATGAAAAAAAAACTGTACAGCGCATGACGCAACTTGGGCATGCTGAGTTTGTTCTGCGGGTATTTTAATGGAACACGTGCGCGAATCTCGACGGACACGAGCGATATACAGTTTATGTTAACTTCATGAGAACGGGTCGTTTCTTCGACTCGTTTTATGTAAGTCGGCTCGTATATGCAACGAGCTACCAGCATATTTTTCCTCCTTCAGATGTTCCGGGCGTCTTCAAGACCCGCATTAATAAATCCTTTCCTACAGCCCCCCTTAACTCGCTTCACAATGCTACCCAACTGAGTGACGACATAGTTCCGCAAAAAGTCACATTACATCACATTAAAAAAATATAGTTCTACATGTCTGTCCTGATGATGAATACTGTAATGCAGTTCGAAACGTTGGCTAAAGAAGGGGGTAGAGCAGCACATAATAATATAAATAATACCCCAAAAATAAATAACCATGGCACGTTGTTTTCTACCTAGCTTAATTAATTTCTTTTTACAATATTTAATACGATTTATTAAAAATAAATGAATGTACGTCATTTTTTTTCTCTTTCTTCTGTCCCTGCATGCGTTTATTTTCACTCAAATTATTTGGAAACATAAATTAAGTTTAACCTCCGTTGTAAGCCCAGTAGGTCCATGGTGTTTCTACATACAAGCATGCAATTAACTATATTGTATCCTATATAAATATTCATATATTTGATAAATGGACAGACCGTGACATAATTTTATGTTTACCGATCAAAAACTAATAAACAATTTTTCTTATTTCCTAAAATGTTTGCTGGAACAAGTACCTGTGCAATAGTTAATTCTTATGAATTATTAAGATTTGTATCTTAATGATCTTACAAGTATCACTTAGAGTAGGCGTGTTTCTTCGGAAAAATAATTTATTACAAGCGAACCATAAAAAGATGTTTATTCTGAATTTTGTCCACCGTCTATTGCCGATATTACCAAGAATGTTTGTAGCAAGTTATCACCTAGAAGAATATTAGAAATTATGAAGGTAAGGGGGTATTCTAGAAGCATGAATTGTACGTGTTTTTCAGGTGGAATAAAAAAAAACAATGATATTTTTACCAATTATTATTTTATAAAATATTGATTAAACAATAAAAAAAAATCTATTAAAAACAGAGTCGAACGAAAAAATTAAAAATTCAAAAAGTTACAGGGTGTTGAAGTGGGGGTCTCAAAAAATGATGCGCCCTGGTTGACACGATTGCAACCCTTCCAGTAATCTAAAAAAAATTAATTCTTAATTCAAACAAATGCGGCTATGACCTGAACTAAAGAGAAGTAAAAAAAAAAAATCGCAAAATGGCGGCTGTCTGAAATAAAAAATACGTTTTTGTACCAGTTTTTTTGACTTTCCAAATTTTTTAAAAATAGAAAAAATTGAAATTTTGTTATGATTCTGGTTCCCGCCATAGAGGAATGTTTGAACAAATTTCAAGTAAATTGGTTTAGTAGAACTTGAGATATCATGTCAACCGTCCCGAAAAAAGTGGTTTGGAGAAAAAGGCGTTTAAAATTTTGTTCTATTTAGATTTTGGTTTGATTCCGTCTGAACCGTGACATTAAAATGGTTATAACTGTTAAAATAATGCGATTTTCGAAAAATCCTTTTAAGGAGATATTTTTGAATATTTAAACTTTAAAAATATGAAGAAAAGAAAAATGTTTATTTTTTACTAGAATACTGCCTTAAGTTTGTGGGCTTTAAATAGAATTTTTTTTATTGTGAATTGCATTTTCCAGAGAAAATTTGTTCGAGATTTCATAATACTATTTAATAACTTCCATATGATGAAAATTATGTTGTGAGCTGAAGAATTGCATTGATATTATTTTTATTGCTTTAACTCGCAATATAATTTACTCGTATATTCTTAAAAATTGGTGCCTTACCTTGGCTGCTGACCATAAAAATAATACAATATGCTACTTGATGAGGTTTGGTTTTCTTAGTTGTTTTTCTTCATTTTGATATTATAAAGCAAATACTATCTCAAACTGTTTCGCCTAAAATGGTTTACAAAAAAAATACTAAATTTAAACGCGCTTAATACAAAAATAAATGTTATTCTATCAAACATCCTACATTGGTATAAATCAATTTTATAAAATAAGTCCAATTAAACGCTGAAGCTATAAAGTTTTTTTTCGTTTGGTTATTGGTTTGTTGGAAATTTGGATTGGTAGCGATGAAATCAACCTATTTGGCATTTAAATGTTTAACGTAGTTTTGATACATTATAATATTTAATATGTCTTTTTTATTCCCGCTGCGTTTATAAATTAACGTAGAGAGGTTTTTTATATGATCTTGAGGAAGTATTATTAAAAATACGTGAAATATGAATCTGTTTTTTTGTGACTTTATAAAATTAAATACAACAGCGTTTTGAAAACGATAGGAAATTAAATAAATCACGAAAATGAATGAAGAATATTTTTTTTTCCGATAGATATCACTGTGAGTAATTCATTCATTCAACAAATAGTTAATTTTCACCTGAACATATTTGAAAAAAATATATACTTAAGGTGAAGGTATTAGCCGATTTACCAATTTAAGAAAAATTATTATTAATCAATTGTTAAGCAACACATTATTCAATTTTTGAACCATAACGATGATTTTGAAACTAAAAAATATGGTACGTATAAATGTTTTTTTACCAAAAAGAATAAGATTTACCAGGTGCGTTTTCAACAGTAAAATTTTATAAAAATAGCATAAGAAAATATACACGCACTAGCAATATGAAAAAAATTCTTAGTGCGTATTCCCTGTAAGGTTTTATATTTGTTGGTCGTATTTACTTATCTGGGATTAAAAATACTAAATTTATTTGTGACTCCAGTTTTATGAAACTGTTTCAACAAATTCATACAAGCGATAGTGTAGATCCCAAAGGCATTCATAATATTAATAATAAAATTAAATTAAATAAAAACACACATAGCGAGCTTTAGTTGACTTTCCAATTTTCTAAATGATACTCATTTTATATTCATGTTCTGTTGAAGTCTTTACTTTTTCCATTATCAAGAAAAATGTGAAAAATAATAAATTCATTGTTTAAATCACTCGTTTTCAAGTAAACTGGCTGATATCGTAGCAAGCCTTTCCTTAGACGCAGCAAAAAATATTTACCCTGACTAAGAGCAATGATTTTTCATAAATATCTTTCAGCAATACCAACGAACATAATATATAATTAAAATAATGTCTTTCAAATGGCATAATCCGTGAGGTTCGATATAGTAGAGCAGTGTTTTTCAATATCCTTTTGGGTGGAATGCGTCGGCTACTGTCTGCCTGTGTCCGCCGTGTCCTAAAAGACCGAGGAAAGCCATGGAGTGGTGGGGGAGGGGTGTCGCCAGGAGGGGTATAAAAGGCTCGGGCGGACCTAAGGACGTATCAGTGAAGTTCCAGAGGTGATCAGTTCCACTTGTTCAGTCAATTGTAAAGGGAAACTATCTCAGAATGATCAGCCAGGTAGGTCCACTCCACAGCATGGCTCCAATATACCACAACTCATATTATATTGTCTGCGGTGACAATTTCACAATTAAATTTGAATCTGTGCCAGTTCGGTCTTACCAAAGGAAATGGCTTTTCCATGTGAATAATTTATAAAGCTTAAGTCTTATTTGTTCAAATATCTTCGAGCTTGTTTTTTTTTTTTTAAAAAACAACAACATTTTCACATATTATCATTTTATTAATATTGCATAACACGTGCACTTTATGTAACTTTCTAATATACCTACACTTGTTTGATTGATAACCAAGAAACCGGAATGGAGATGAATTATCATTTATTAAACCCATTTCATCGTAATATTTTCCCCATCAGCTACGCATTTTTCTAAAATCTTTTTATATTCACTGAGAATACAATTAATACTTCAAACGTTTTCACCGAGAATAACTTTATCTAATATGGAGTAAATTCGTAATCATCATGGATTATAAGACAAACCTTCTAATTGCTTGCCAAACAGTTTTCGGACTAATAATAAATAAACATTTACTAAAAAAAATCACAAATCATTTTGAATTAAGGCCTTTTTACCAAATTAACAGGATTCGAAGTAATAAAAAAGGATGCTCATTAGAATAATTTCTTTTCACTCAGTGCGTGATTGTTTGAATTTGCAGTAAATTGCATACGTTTGAGCACTTAATACAGTTTTTTTAAATATCTTCTAATATAAATATTTGGTTCTTTTCCAGGTGTTCTGCTTGTTCGCAGTATTGGGAGCCTCCCAGGCCGGCCTTATCGCTGGAGGATACGCGGCGCCAGCCTATTCGCACGGATATGCCGCCCCCGCCTTGAGCCTTGGTAAGCCCAACAATCAAAAGCTTCATAGGTCACACACACCCTTGTAGAAATATTATGTACGTACATATTTCCTCCAAGGCAATAATACCATTCCAAGAATAATTTGGGCAGAGCGCCGCCGGCTTATAAAATCAGCTATTTTTAACAAAGGGTATTTTGCCGAATTTTAGTACGAATCATTCAACCCTTACAACGGCGCTCATACATGCGACGTCCTTATTTTAACCGTTATTCTGTCAGAAGGTTGAAATATTCCCGCTTTTCAATAAAATGGAATTTTTTTTTAACACATCCCAAAATTAAAAACGGTTTTTGGAAGGGGATAAAATACGCTTTAAAATTTTATTATTAGAAATAATTTTTTTTTATTTTTTTTATATAAAATTTTTAAACGCAAACGTACACAAGTTTTATTTATGATCTCAGGGCCTCTTGTGTGGAGCTTAAGTTTAAAAAAAATATTTAGACCACATTTCTCACTATGACACTGAGCGAGACAAAACGATTTCTAAGAAACCTATATGAGTCGTTCCCAAAATAAACAAATTATCCAAAGGAGTTCAATTATTGTTTTTATTTTTTATTTTACAATAAATTTATGTAGGTATTTCTTCTTTGAAACGAAAAACAGTGATTCAATCAATGGTTTCAGTTTTGAAAGGGGTTGGTTCTCGTTTAGTTACTTTTTTAATGATACCTCTTTGATGAATAGATAAGTGTACCAAAAGTTTGTTAAAAAAATAAATAACACACCTGACAAAACAATCGAACTCTTCGTTCTGATAAACTAAATTGATCCATCACAATATTCACCACCATCCACCACAGTACAACACTTTCCCACAACTCTCACCTTCGAAACCACGATCCGAATCGTGAAAGTAAAAGTGCTCCACATAATGTGGGATTTATCTCATAACAACTGTAAACTGTGTTAGTGGTCTGTTACCATTCGCTTTCGTAGGAGTTCACGGTCAAGAGCGCGGATCCCCCCCCCTCCCCTCACGGTCCACAAGCCGCGCGCGCCGCCGGCAGAGGCTGTACCGGAAGTTTTAAACCGGGGCCGATTACGGAAGAACGCGTTACAAATTCTGATTCAAACTTGTGCTTTATGATTTTTGATTGCGATACTCAAAAGAAATACACGTTTTTATTTTATATTTCGTACAAATTTTATCGGAGATAAAAAAGATGTGATTAATATAGTGGTTTAGCATGATAAAGATTGCAAAATTATTTTCAATTTGGTTTCGGCCACGACATGGCAAATTTTATTTAAATCTACTATAGATATAATAACAACTATAGATATAACAACAACAAAATTTAAAAAGGGTACAGTTTAAAAATTAGTACTGAACAAAATATGTAAGAAGTTCCGGAGGCGATTTTATTACTAAACAGAACTATACAAAGTCGATCGATCTTTTTATATAATAAAATCAATTTTTTTACAAATTTAGTCAAGCCAAGTTATATTTGTGATAGTTATTTTGTATCTTTGTGCGGGTTCGAAACCCACTTAAAATCAAATTTATTGTAATTTCGGTTTGAGTTTATCACAAGACCATTAGTCTTTCGCAGTATTACTTAGAAATTTTAAGTATTTAAAAAAAATCCATTACGAAATTTGAGCTAAAAGCCAACATCCTTTATACATTTACATTTAATGACAGGCTCCACGGTTCGTTATCTTTACGTCTGCTGTTTGCTTAACTGAGCAGCCGTCCGGTTGCCAGACGGATGTCCCGATAATCGGGTGGCTAATCGTGTGACATCGATTGGCGAAAACTGCGCTCTTAAATCAACTGTAATCTCAATTTAATTGGTTATTTCCGACGATTTAATTGATTGTTCGACTGTTTGGTTACGTTTTCTTTTATAAAGATGTAATATAATTTTTAAAATGTATATTTGACAACATAATCATCAATCATAAATCTCTCGCTTTATTTCTAGGCAAAATTCAATAATGAAACTTGATTTTTTCATATTTATTGAAGAGCAGAATATTAACATTTGCATACGAATTATTTCTGACTTACCAACACATAGAAAAACTAAGATCATGATTTTATTCGTTTATTTTATTTAGCAATGGCTTTCATAAAGTTAATTTATTTTTGTTCCTGATCAAATATTTTTCTAGTATTTTATAAAGACAAATCTAATCTTTATGACAAACGTAGAGTTTTACTTACTTACGCTTACAAATATCTAAGACTTTGTATTGTAATTTTATTTTGAAGCAAGATGGCTCCAGTCAAAGTTATCAGAAAACGAGTGAGATTTTTATGATTTTGATATATTTGGTTGGTAAATAAAACATAACTTTTGTTCTCAGGCCATTCCGTCGTATCTCACGGATACGCCGCCCCTGCCTACGCCGCCCATGGCTACGCCGCCCCTGCCTACGCTGCCCCTGCCTACGCCGCCCATGGTTACGCCGCCCCCGCCTACGCCAGCCACGCATACGCCGCACCCGCCATCATCAAGCAAGCTCCAGTTGAGATCTACGTATGTTATTTTTATGTTTCTGATGACACTACAAGGAACATAAGAATATATCTAAAATCACATTTTTTGTCGATGGGTCCACAAGTTGACATCAATCAATCGATCTCCTTTTCGAGTATTTCTAATGATAGGTTACAAGTAGCTTTATAATGATACATCGAACCATATTCCACAGGCCCATCCCAAATACGAGTTCAACTACGGAGTAGCTGACCACCATACCGGAGACCAGAAGAGCCAGTGGGAAGCCAGAGACGGAGATGTGGTCAAGGGACAGTACTCTCTGGTGGAACCCGACGGCACCGTGAGGACCGTTGACTACACCGCTGATGACCACAACGGGTAAGGACCCTTCATCATTCACTACTTTAGTACATACAAACACTTAAAATATGAAGAATCGTTTTGGTCATTAGCTCCTTTTTTCGTCGATTTTTGCTCTCAAGAACAATTTTGTTAGATACAAGTGTTAACCATAAACAATTTCATTTTCTTTCTGATTTTGTGAAGTACAGATTAACCAATCCAATTTCAAAAGTGCATAAGGACTATTGTGGTTTTTAACTCGTACGATCTCTACTGCTTAATTTTTTTTCTTCGCAACATCGCAAACTTATTTTGCGGCAACATTTTTAAATAAAAATAACAAATACTTCCATTTAACCATTTTTTGTTGTTTTAGATAAAATCTATGCTTACCTCATCATAACTTAAAACTAAAATTAACCAATTCTCCAACTATATCTTTGAAAATAATGATATACATGCTCATAAATAAGCGTGCTTGGGAGTATGCTTAAAATGGGCATGCTCTTCAACTGTACATATTTGCTCTTAAATGGCAAAGCAATCAATTGAACACATATACTATTTATAAGCATGTTCTCGGCCAAAATGGAAGCTTTGCAAGAAAATATCAGTAATTAAAACAGCATCAGTTACAAATTGCCCAGAACTGAACAAAATGATATTATTGCTGGCAAACGCAATTATTTTGCAAATAAAAAGTTTTTTTTGTAGTTGCGCAACTAGATGAGCAAATCTTGGAGCAAGAAAATGTCAATCATACTTCCGCAGAAATTTGATGAACTACTCTCTAAAACTAATTATTTATCAGGTCGACATTAGCATTCTCATAAGCAAACCTGTTCACGCTTATGCTGGGGCCACACCTGCGTATATCATCACGAAGCTTAAACTAATAGCATGCTATTGATGCCCCAGCATTAGAGCACAATCCATTCCAATTGCTGACACACGTGCCACTAAGTAGCATTTGCTCAATAGTAGCATGCTTTCGTGCTACTAATGGGCATGCCTGTCATGCATAAGTCTTTATTTGTAAATAGGTTTTAAGTAAACCCTGATGAGGTTAGCATAGTTCACGAAATATGTCGGTTGTATATAAACAATAAAAAGTGATTAAAAGTAAGCACTTATTATTTTTAGTTAAAAGTTGTTCTTTAAGCAATGACAACATGATGAAGTCGTTACCAGTGAATGTAATATTTACTTTGCATTTCTAGTTTCAACGCAGTAGTAAGCAAGTCTGGACACGCCGTCCACCCAGCTGCCCCCATCGTCAAGCAGGTTGTTGCTGCACCCCTGGCGCACGCCCCCCTCTACTCCGGATATGGCGGATACCTTCATTAAGCTGCACCCCTGACCCGCCATCTTCACCCATTCGATATTTATTAACTAATCCAACAAACAAACAACCCAACGCGTGCTTTTTCCCCATTTCCGAAACAACTCAAAATCATCCCTAAATTTTGGACATCCTGTTTTATAGGTACGTTTGTATTTTAGCAAACACAAAATTTACACACAATTTGATGTAACCACCATGGCAAGCCATATTGTGGATGTTGATCTTGGAAATGGAGAAAAAATTTATATATTTTATTTTTATACTCACGTTGTGTTTTGTGATCGCTGATGAACGTGAGTGCGGTAGTAATGCATCCTAGCTTAAATGTTAATCTCAATGTTATTTTGTAATGCAAATATTTTCTTCGTAAATTCGATTAACCCATACAAGAAGTATTATTCTTGCTTATACCTAAGACTCTCTTTGCCATTAATTTTTAAATTTCAATCATTTTATTATTCGTGTATTATATTTTTTCTTCACTTATGAAATTGTATGTACATAATAATTTTCTTTTATTCTTCATCTCATGCTTCTACCTCAAGCTATCATCAATCGAAATTTATTAATAAGTATATATTTGCAGGATAATTTAATAATCACTGCCTCACATTTAAGCTGAAGGAACATTTCTTGTTATAAATGACCGATTGTAAATATGTCTTTTATACCACAAACACATTTATTATAATACTCATGAAAAATGTAAAAAAAAATAAGAAAAAATAAATCGTATTTTATATAATTTCTCTTCTTTTATTTTCTTGTATCTAAAAGCTTCCGAGCTTGTCACATAGAGGGCAGTGCTAAGAGCTGTCCTGAAAGTCCGCTAGATGGCGGTTAGTTTAGTTCGGAGTTTGTGCGCCAGGGGGGCCAAGGGCTTTGGAGTAGCTCACTCAATTCAGATCTCATTTAGGCAGCTTCCAGTTAGGCCGACTATCGTAGTCACCGCTTGTAATACGCGAAGTATTAAATAAATCCCAGATAAACATAAAAGAACTCTATTTTTCCACAAGAAGTAATCTCCTCGCGAGATTACTTAGATTACTAAGATATCTCGTAGTAATTAATATTATTAATTACT
Source organism: Glyphotaelius pellucidus (assembly GCA_936435175.1). Taxonomy (NCBI): domain Eukaryota; kingdom Metazoa; phylum Arthropoda; class Insecta; order Trichoptera; family Limnephilidae; genus Glyphotaelius; species Glyphotaelius pellucidus. The sequence goes on from OW386537.1 coordinate 2,436,597, forward strand.
ACGAGATTACTAAGACGAGTTGGAGAACTGTTTGCGTGAACACAGTCCTTAATTATTCTGTTCTTTAGTCCAAACAGGTATAAAATTAAAAATCTTGTAATAATAATCAACATTCATTATTTTCTACATACTCTATACAAACATCGGTGGAATTACGCTTTTACTGAAAAATGGCTGATAAATAGAAAAAATTCAAAACATTGAAGCAGGAGTTAAATGTTAACAATCAATTTGTTCTTACGTATCAATAAGTCAATATGAATAATGAAAAGATATTATCTACGTTTATCCGTCAGACTTGTCAGATATTTCTCCATCCGCTCTCCTGTCAATTATTCAAATGCATTATTTACAATAACGACTTTCTTTTTCTAATTTATGTTTCTATGGAACTGCAGATAACTGAATACTAAACAGTTTTCAAACTCTTGTTTTATTATTTATGGATGTACAGTTGTAACCCGTTTAGTCTAGACCGCAAAAGTAAAGCTGATTGTATATTTATTGACAAAAAGCAGGCGACCCAAAAATAAACGAACAATTTTATTCGTGGATATTTTTTTATATTATCACATCATTCTGTTTTTCACGAACGTGTATCTTCGCTTTGCTTAACCTGTTGAATTGCAATATTTTATCTTTCACGTGACATCAATTTAGGATATTTGTTTTAGATTGGAGTGTTAGAAGACAACAACAAAAGACACGTCAACGGTTGACACAAAATTCTATTTTGAGAAGTTTGACGTGGGCATCTAAAAAACATCTGCTGATGGGTAAGAGGACGGACGTAGAAAAGGTAGTGTACTGGAAGTACTAAGCAGGAAAGGTTCTGAATAGATCAAAATGTACATCATAGAAAAAAGGTTACATTCTGTATTCGCTGTAGTCTACAATAGATACACCAATTGTTTAGCCAATCGTACGAATATTTATCTACATACTTATTCAAATTGCATATAGATGTTCCATTTCCTCTACCATAGGTCACCCCAAGTGGTTCGCTACGTTTGGTGATTTAGCAGGGGTGTCCGGGTTCATGGGGTGAGGTTTGTTCAGGTCTTGGACCAGGACACACTGAACCCCAGATTCCTACCCACTCTTTAAACCCTTTTCCTTCCCAGAACTCTCCTACTTTTCCTTAAAAAAACCCTCCACATAGCATCCCCAAAGATGACATAGGCCCTAAGGGAAATTATTATCCTCAGGACCTCCTGTGTGGAGCTCACGTAAAAAAAAAAACTGCTGGAATTGACTGAGCATACCTACATCGTTCTCTCGGCTTACGTTAAACCATCACGAAAAAAAAATTAACGAAAAATTTTTTGTTTCTTTGTTGTACCTTAAAACAATCAAGAGGATTCTATAGTTATAGTAATAAGTAAGTTTATTTTTTTTTATTTCTTCGGCATTAACAATATGATTATTTCTATATATTTTGTTTTAGAAGAATTTTATACTGTAATATATACACATTAAATATTCATTACTTATATGGTTTGTATTTCGTTACTGGTTTAGATACATCATTATATATATATTTTTTCATTAAAAATTTTTTATAAGAGTCATTACTCTTATAAAAATTATTAAAGATCAGAAATCATAGATGTTAGATGGAGGTGGTGGGAGTGGGTAGTTGAAGAGGAAGAGTGAGAGGAGTAAAAAAGGGAACATGGTGGTTTACAGACATTAAAAAATAAGGGAACATAGTTACAATGGTGATTTAAAGTCTTTACAAAAAAAAAGGGAGCAAGTTAACAATAGTGATTTATATTCATCACAAAATAAGGTAACATTGTAACAATGGTGATTTACAGACTTTACAAAAATTGGAGCTGGGCTACAATGGTTATTTAAATTCATCACAATACAAGAGAACATGGTTACTACGGTGATTTACATTCATCACAAAATAAGGAAACGTGTTTACAATTGTGATTTAGAGTCTTTACAAAATAAAATATTTCTAAAACAATCGAAGAAACCAAACTTTACGGGTTTGCTCAGTTTTTTTTTAAATTGTTTATTATTACTTCAGAAGATTTCTTTTCCCGGTGACATGATATGCAGATTTTTTTTAGTTGTGTTAAACTCTCCGTGTTTTTATTAAATATTCTGTACAAATTACATACTAATCAGAAATTTAACTTACGCCCTCTTTGAAAAAATACTTCTACTATATTATGGCAATTATATGATTTTTCATGGCGTCCTTCAACAATTTCCCCGTGAGAAAATCAAGCGCCCGCGCAAACGCCATCTGTCTTAAGTGATACTTATTAAAACGGTAATCTTTGCGATTCTCGTAAGGAAAATTTCCTTCTACAACAAGCTACCGATTGGTGCTCGACGGCGGCAACAATCACTTGCAGCGACTCTAAACAATCCAACGATAGCCAAATACGAATGTAGTCAGAATGTTTTAGAATGGTGAATTATTAATAAGCTTTCGTAAATTGTAATCTTCTCTAGGTAGTAAAATTCTTTCGGTTTCACCCTGATGAAATGCCATTATTCAGAGAGAACTTATGTAAGTAATTTATGCATCGACTTTTAAAAGGAAGGTTATTTCTTCAAAATTTTCATTGTCAAAAGTTTAAACATTTGGCAAAAAATAAACAAATATATACATATAAAACTGAAGTATTTTTGTCATTGAACAAGGCGTTGATCTTTTTTATGATTTTATTTGAACTTAAATTAAATTTTTGAAAAGTATCATTCCCAAATAATTTATTGATTTATTTTACTGCCTGATTATATGAATTGAAAAGTAAGTTGTATAATACAAAATTTTGTTTGAATATATAACAAATCTGCCAACGACCTACGGTAAAACCTTAAGGTACTAAAAATAAATTTATTTTCTCAAAATTTAAAATAAAGCTTTACTAGATAAAAGAACCATCCTTTGAAATCAATTTATAATTTCTTGTGGAAAATAGTCAATACATTTAAAATTTGATTATTACCAATTTGTTATATTACCAGTTTTGTCTGGTTATTTCCTCTTAAATAAAATTCTCTTTTCAATTTAAATTTTTCACACCGGGATTTGAACTCGCAACCTACGGATTGCTAGTCGAGAGCTTTACCCTTCGACCACGAAGGCCGTCAAACGATATTATATTAATTTTCAATTCGTCAAACAACATAATATTATTTTCAATTTTTTTTGCTCGTATTATTTTCAATTTTTAAATATTTTGCATGTATCGTTTTATCGATTTATATTTTTTAATTTACGTATGTATGTATAATCTAATTTTTTGCACGATGAAGCCAAAAACAAATTTTCTTTGAGCTTAAATTTTTTTTATCTAATTTTTGCAAATACCTTTCTATATCTTTTTCCAAATAAACTGCTTGAACCACAATGTAATTTTCAAACAATGTTTAAAATTAACTTTTTATTACAATTATTAAAAAAATACCGATGTAATTGACATATCAGATATAAAACTACGAAGTCGTGCAACTGTAGTTATTGCATTATTTTTTATTTGGATCAAATAGATTATATTATATCATTTGTCATTGTGATGTAAACTCAATAACCAACCTTAAATTCCAATATCTTTAAGTACTTTTTAATAATTGTTGAAGGTTGTTTAATTAACTCTACAAATAGTTGACCACGTTATGTTATTTATTTATCGAAATAATAAGTAAACCTGAAAAAAACCTTCCAAATATGAAAAATCTGACAGCCTTTATATACTGAAAGAAATTAGACGAGAGTTTTAAAAATAGTTCTGAATTTAAAATATATATTTTTTTTTAATTTATTCGATTTCTAACCGAGAGTTTGCTGCAGCTTATTTCATGCCGTTGAATGGGGCCCTCATATTATTATATTGATACACTGTTTTAAATTTACTTTGAAGTTTTGAATAATTTATATTAAGTGATTAATTATCTAACACGAGCAATAAATCAACAGGTCACACAGTTTTTAACCCCCGTGAGAATATTTTTTTAACTATGTATGTTTGTGTAAGATTTACTGTGGCGTAGCTAGAATATCCCAAGGCATGACTAATATTTGTATTTAAACACATAAATACTTATAAACTTAATAGAATAACTGTATTACTTTAAACTCTTTTAAAATAACTTATATTGTTATTTATATTATACTTATATTGTTATTTTAAATCGACCTGATGTGAAATGTATGACTTCGGATTCTTCAAATTGATCTTTGGAGGACCCACCCTCTTTCCCGCCCTGGTATAGGTAACAGATGGTTACCCCTTCAAGGCCTCAAAGGACTCTAATTTTGTAAACGGCTCTACTCAGATTCAAGACTCTAGACCTCCAAAGTCCCCGCATACGTTGTTAGTGAGCAGTATGCAAGTGCTCACCACATGCAAGTGTTAGTAATAACGAAAGATCAGGTGACTTACCTTATGAACTTTGGAACAGGGGTAGAAAAGGAAAAAGAAAGAAAACAAGAAGTAGGCATTTTGCCTATCCTAGCGCATGTACATAATGAACAGTAAAAAAAAATTAAAAATGAAAACAATAAGGAGATAGAAAAAGTTCACAGGTTTGTGAAGAAGGGGCGATGCGGCGCATTCCACCCGGCAGTCCTGGTGATAGTGTGTCGGTGATCAGGCAGACAAGAGCGGCACCTGGTTACCGCGCCCCTTAGTCGACCTCCCGGTGGTGCCACGATGAAAGTAAATAGAAGAATGGGGTGAAACGCCCGAAGACTCTGGGGACAAAAGCGTCGGGTGGTCGGAGGAAGGGCGGAAGGTCCCCAAATACCCACTGTCGTCCTTCAGACCGGCACCAGTCCACAGGGGTGGCGCGGGTGGTCAGCGAGGCTCCGCTCCAGGATCGCGACACTAGAGACATAGCGGGGATTCAAATTGATCTCGTCGAAATCATAATTTTTTATTTATAAAACCAGGTTTTTTTTACGTGACTACTCTACAAAAGCTGAAACTGCTCCTGTCTGCAGCCAGTGAGACTCTGGCATTCCCAATTGGGGTATGTTGTGATTCTGAAGGTAGTGAAAAGGGGAAGGAGACGGACAAGACAAAGGTGGGGAAGTACCTGCCTATTCAGATCTGGTCACCAAAAACAGCTTAAGTCATTTCAAGCGACGAATACTCCAGGGCAATACTGGGAGAATCTTCCACTCTGGATGTTATTTATTTATTTCATAAGTTATTTATTCTTTCAACGCTAGTAACTGTGTTACTGTATGTGCTTTGTCTTTTAACATTTATAATTCACGTGATCACGTGTTAACCTCGTAGAGTGAGCACTATATGATTATTAAATTAAAACAAACACTACGAAATGTATTTATATTTAATCAACCGGATTCACTTGAACCAAGCTTCACCGGGAAAAAATTATAAAAATAAATATATTACATTTTGTGGTTTAAGACTATGAGTTTGTTTACCCTACCCGAATTGCTATTTTTTTGCCGCTATTCGAATTTCTACCAATTTCTTACACATCTCCTTTAAATGTTTGAAGTTTTTAAGCTCTTAAAAAATATGCTGTTTTTAAGATAATATTTAGACGTTCCCCACGACGAAACGCAAATTATATGAAATTTCCTCGATAGAAAAAAATAATATAAACACATTCATTTCTCTTATTTTAGAAGTTATATGTATGAAAAATTTCACAATGTTTCTTTAAATGTTATTTTAGAAGTTCCTCGTAAGATTTTTGCTCTATTTTAAACGAGTCGTGTTTTATTACTCATTTTCACAATTTTCGCTTCAATTTTATCGTTTTAAATATTAGCGCGCTCTATCCAACATTCGTAATTACATATCTCTCCATCGTCTTTTTTTTGAGCGGGGATACGGCGCTTTAACGCAATGTATAACTACAAAGAGATTGCTTCTTATGAAAAAATAACAATATTTTATTTTCTTTTTGCCTAATGATTTAAACATTATTCTGAAACAAGTATGTAGATACTGGAGTTTTTTATATTTTTTTATGTGTGTAGAATGAGTCTCCTTTTCACAAGTGATATTCAATACCAAACTGCTGTTTCCTTTTTGGCACACATTATGTAAGCATCTAAGTGTTCATAGTTTTCTGCGTGCACAATGCTTTTACGATGTTGTCCTTTTGGAATGAGATTTTTCAACACAACATTATTAATTGAAATAATTTTGTGTTGTTGTGTGATAATAAAATTCAGAAACAAATAAAAAACAGTAAAATGACAAATTAATTACAATGATAAAACATAGAGCAGTTTCAATAAAATAAATCCTTCGAAGTTCTACTGTCGAGCACCACCTACTTGCAGGCATTGTGGGTGCATTGATGATAAATGAAATGACTCAGCTATTATGCAGTTATTCTAATAAGACACACAAGTACCAACATCGTAATCGATTACCGCGGTTGAAATCATAATAATTGTATATTGGCTAAACTAAACCTCTATTATTTAATAACCGGACTTAAAATGTAACACCATAAACGTGCAAGCATTTTGTTTAAAAGCGACCAGTCAACCCAACAAATAGCAATATTGTGTTAGTTCTTGAAACACTTAATTATGTTTATATGTAGGCCCTGTCCAAATTTGAAAAGGTAGATACAGCCAACCTACACCTATTAATTTGAAACTTGCGTACCGATATGTTGAACCCATAAATATCATAAGGTATTGCGTATTTTACGTTTCACAACTGCCCCGAATTTAAACAAATCTTATAAACAATCATTTGTGTGTTTTAACGTGCTCAGAAAAACAACACGTGGAATTTGTCACAACACTACACAAGTGGGTTTTTTTTTTGTTCTCATTAGGTGCTTACATTGCAAATTTAAATTGGACACCTTTTTAGCGTGTCGTTAATCGTGTATTGATTTAATAAGGTAGTCAATCAATTTAGCGTTTATGTGTTACAACGGACAAGGGGGCGTTTATTTCATGTGAACTATAACTGCATTTTATGAACGAGTTTGTGCACATGTAGCATAGTTGGTTGAATAAATCTATAATAGAGTTATTAGTAAGATACTACACACATAACATGATTTTGTAATAAAAAAATGGATATTTAACATTTTAGCGTGCAGTTGAAACAACTGTTTCTCTATATATTTTGAGATCAAAGTACCAAATTCAGTAAGAAAAGAAAGGAAGAGTTGATTTTACCAAAAAATATTGTTGCAAAGTTAAGATAAAGGGTATGATAGCGATCAGGAAACTTACGTAAAAATACTTAAAGTTTTTTACCTCGAGGGTATTTTTGTTGTTGTTTTTTTTTTTATATTTTTCACTTAGCTGAATAATCGAATAACTATCCACCCCACCGGAAAGAAAAATGCCGTCTATATTTTTTTTATTTCAAATGATCTCTGAAATCGCTGATTAAGATTAAAGTTTGACAATTACTCTGGTTTCACTAATCTATGAAAATATGTTTGTTTCTGTCTATATATGTATGTATGTATAAACCAAATGCGTTGCTAAATCATTCATGCGATTGCGATCAACTTTGGGGATTCGATGTGCGCATGCCCTCGATTTGCCCATAATGAGTTCTGGCATTATGAAATTATGCGTTGCTAACAGTTCATCCGATTGCAATGAAGCTTTGGGGATATATATTTTTTTTTTCATAGATACATTCAAAAAGATTCTATACAATAATAAGTTACATACATAATATATATATATTTGATGTACCCCCATAAATAAGCAGGGCTTGTGTGTATGGGGGGGTGTTATCATAATAGTTTTATTTAGTATAACTCATTTCATATTTTCACTATAATTTTTAAGGTGTCTTTTAAATTCTTTTATGTTAGTGTTCATGTTTCTAATTCTTTCTGGCAAAGTATTAAAAAAATTGGCACCGAGATATTTATGATTTTGCTGTCTTATTGTTTTTTTTACATTTTAGAGTTGGAAGTATTGACGTTTGTCTAAGGTTTCTGTTATTTTTAAAGGGTGCTACTTTATTTTGAATATCATCTTTATAAATTTGGAATGTTGCATGGTAGAAGTTTAACGCATTTAATTTTCTGACCTTAAATTGTCTGAATAAAAGTTCTGATGAATATGAATAGGGTTTTTTAAAAATTGTTTTTAATATTAGTTTTTGTGATACGTAAATTGTTTGTGTTTGATTTTTATATGTACCGCCCCATCCTATAATGCCGTATTGTATAATTCTAAGTAATTTTTCTTTTAAAATATCTCTTAAACATCTAAATATGTATGTAAGTTTTCTTACTCTGTTGTTCAGAATATTTATTTATTATTTATATGATGTAGATGATTAGTATCAAAATACCTTATTTTCGCCCTCGCGAAGGTTTCTGGATTATTACAACCACATGACAATACAACTGAAAAGTTTTTTTAATCATTACAAAAACTCTTACAAAACTGTTTTAATTTGAAAATGACATTTAGAATCCATCGATTGTTAAATTAAAATTAAATTTTCGAAAATGCTTAAATTAATGAACTTATTCTCTCCTATGGTAGTAACCAAAAACGAATACTTTGAAGCTTATAAAAATTTATATATATTTTAAATAGGTACCAAATTTGATAGAAATTTTGTAAAAAAATGCAATAGGTGGCACGCGAGCTGTTTGAAAATCCGAATGTACCGGGACTGAATATATTGAAAGCGAGAGAGAGGAAGGGATCGCGGGAAGGGATTGGCGGAAGGGGGGAGAGGGAAGGCGGAGTGGGAACGCGAGCGATGGGGAGAGGACGCGAGAGAGGAAGAGGAGGTGAAAGGGGAACGGGAACGGGACGAATGGGAAAGGACACGCAGGGAGAAACAATTTCGTTGTAAATGGCATAGCAACGCATGCCGGTAACTCGCTAGTCGTATATAAAATATGTTGATGTTTGAGAAAAAGATGACTTGTAAATTATGTGAAGCGTAAACGTTACATAATTCTCGGTGATAAATTCTATGTCAGAAGAAAAATCATTGTTATAAATGGTTCATCAAACATAACAATCGGCACTACAACCACAACACTAAGAATGGCGGTGCCGATAAATTATTCCAAATAGCTCTGTAATTAAGCCCTAGGCCTGCGGTAGGTAATGAAAATGCAGCCTCAGCGGTGAGAGCGCTGAGATTACGTAGACGTTGCATTTGTACCTGCGGAAGTTAAAATATTAACATTTTGTTATGTAAATATTGTATTATTATTGTATTCTCCATTTTGGGAGGCGGGTATGGTTTCCGCCACCCTGACGACCGTTAATTGGATAACCAACACCTCTGACCTCTGCCATAGGTCACGCCAAGTGGTTCGCTGCGTTTGGCGTCTTAGCAGGGGTATCCGGGTAGATGATGTGAGATTTGCCTAGTTCTTGACTGCGGATGAGTTTGCCCATTTACTGCGTGGCGGACTAGATCGATACAATTTATTCATACAGAAATAAAATAATACAAAAATATTACTTACATAAAATAAGAGATTTGCATTAAAGCCATATCTATTTTCCTTGCAGTAACCCAACTCATTGCCTAGGTAGGCTGTTGGGGTCAGATCTTCTCGTTCTCAAGGTATATTTTCATCGATTCCGAGTATTGCTTTCATCCAGGCCATTTCTCTGTAATATTTTGGAGCATTAAGTCATCCAGGAGTTTTTTGGTCTTCCTCTGGATGATTGTCGATGAAGCTCCATAGACACTGCCTGCTTCACCGTGTGACCTGGTGGTCTCCATCTTGTGTGCTCATACCATCTCATCTGTAGTTCATCCAGCTACTGATTATCTCAGTGACACCAAGTTACCACGAATGCGTTAACTTTTAAAAATATATTTTAGTCATACTCCTGCCGACCATGTAAGCATTCGCATTTCTGCTATTTAATGCTGTTGCTTTTTAAGTCATATCTTTTTTTTTTTTTTTTACATTAACTCCACACAGGAGGCCCTGAGGAAAAAATAATTTCCCTCAGGGCCTATATCTATTGTATTAAAAAAATAAATTGATTTACAATAATCACCATTTAGTTTCATGCAAAAAAAAATATTCGGTTTGCATTGATGTTCAAATCGCAATAACAATTTGCCAAATAATATTCTTAGCTTTTCGAAATCATAAACGAATATTGCATTTTATACAATGTAGTCGTGTATTGTATGTTGCGGAATTGCAAGAAATTAGCCATTAGTTAAACAATTACCCACAGTAGGTACTAAAACGTTTTAAATTGATGTAAGTAATATCATAAAATGACATTATAAAATTTTGTACTTACGACATAAATGAAAACGGTTCTAAAAATATCACATTAAAGTGATTACTGCTTGCAAACACATGCAATAACAGCGAACAAGTAATATTATGCTGAACTTCATTGAAAAAACTATATTTGGGTGGACTCTGGGCAAGAAATTAATCGAGTAAATTATAGCTTACTGGCATTAAACAACAATCAATAATATAATTTTTAATTAAATTTAAAAATATGTATTATTTACGTGAGTACCGCACAAGACTACGAACGTCCGAACTGCTCCCAAACTCTGCTCTGGAGCCAGTGAGACTATGGCATCAATGTTGTGAGGCAGAATGTTGTGATAGATGGAATGTTGAGGATAGATGAGGGATTTGCTCGGCGTGGCAAATAAATTTTATTTGATTAATTTGTGTTCTTTCACAATTTATTCATTTAAAATAATATATAAAATATTTTCGGAAGATACTGTCGGTATTGCCGTGGTATAAGCCCACCATTTAGAATTAAAACTTGAAATGGCTTTGACAGTTTTTAGTGACCAGATATGAATAGCCAGGTACTTCCCCACCTTCCTTTTCCCTATCTCTTTCCCCTCCCCACTATCTTCAGCCTCACAACATACCCCAATTGGGGATGCCATAGTCTCACTGGCTCCAGACGGGAGCAGTAGGAACTCTTGGGCGGTATTTATATTAAAAAAAAGATGGAAAAGTACCTGGCTGTTCAGACCTGCTCACTAAATATGGCTAAAATAATTTCAAGCAATCAACTTTTCTTTTTTTTTTCTTTAGACAGTAAACCAATCTGCAAGCTTTAGTTTAGTTGAGGCATCTTCAAGATTGAAGAATTCCATTTGGCATCCTCAAGATTCAAGATTCAAGTTTTGCAATTTGAAGACTTTCTTCTTCGGGTATACAGAGACCGACATCAGCAAGCGGTTGTGGCTTTCATCATTGATTTCCTACTGGATGCAGCCTGACAAGTTCTACATCACCATGCGTGTGGAGCCTTCGTCCTGTTCCCTGCATTAAATGCCACAATATTGAAGACTTGACCACTTCTCGGTGAATGTTGTAGCAAAACATTGTAGTAGTAAAAAAGTATCAACTGCTCGAGAAAAGTGATTGTGTCGTGATGGTGGACTTAGCCAGCCGAGGAATCGAACACAAGACGCCTGCCTTTTTTTATGTGAGCTCCTCTCAGGAGGCCCTGGGAAAAATAATTTCTCTCAGGGCCTATTTCATCTTTGGGGATACTGTGTGGAGGGTTTTTTTAGGAAAGGAAGGAGGAGAGAGTTCTGGGAAGGAAAAGGGGTTTAAGGGGTGGGTAGGAATCTGAGGTTCAGTATGTTCTGGTCATCCGCCTCCAAGACCTAGACAAACCTCAGCACATGAACCCGGGCACCCCTGCTAAATCACCAAACGTAGCGAACCACTTGGGGTGACCTATGGCAGAGGTGTTGGTTATCCAATAAAGGTTCCCGGGGCGGCTGTACCCATTCCCGCCTCCCAAATTGAAACTGCCTGGGACCCAAATACGATGCCCACTCAGCCACTGACCAGTTATATTATACTTTATATCCCACGGGTATTAAAATAAATATAATGTGTTCTACAATCTACATCATTTACCTAATTATATATTTTACTTTAAAAAATTTGTACCGTCGTTATTTGTACCGCGAAGTACCGATCGATAACCAGTGTACTCGTATAGCATATCCGAACTCATTGATATTTGTATGATTTTTTTTTTAATGTTAATACCGCTCAAAAGTCACACCAGATCCCGTCTGAAGCCATCGAGACTATGGCATCCACAATTGAAGTATGTTGTTAAGCTGAAGGCAGTAGGGAGGTGCAGGAGATGGGGGAAAGAAAGATGGGAAGTTACCTGGCTTTTCAAATCTGGTCACCAAACATGGTTAAAACCATTTTAAGTGAAGTTTCAAATCTGAATGATGGTCTAGCATAATTGATTTAGGACCCCTAGCACAGTCGATCGATAAGGATTGAAATGATAGCTTTCGGTAACTTCTCATCGTTTCCTAACGTGGTTTTAGATCACCAACTAATTAATAACAATTTACAATGACTATTTTGGTTTTCATTCACATCTCCTGGAATGTTAGACAACCATGCGAGGAAGGCACTTATAGTGTGAGGAATATGTTGTTTGTTACTTCTACTTTGGAGCAGGTGCCAAAAATTTCCACGTGTATTTAACTGTACCAGACACATAAATATAGTCTAGACGTGTCGCAACCCTGATTTGGGTCAGTTTTGATTTTTTAATACGGCTGCGTTCTTATCTAAAATTTTATTTACCAACAAAAGGCAAGATTCGATTGCAAAATACGCTGGTTTGACAGAACCCGCCTTGTTTTGGGTCCCAATCAACGGTACCTGGTGTACCTGTTTGTGTGGTATAAAGCCATGTCCAGTTTTCAGAGTGTCACAGTTGTATTCTGACAGCAATAGAGAACACTTGTTTATACAATGATTGCAAAGGTACAATATATCAAATCTTTTTCATACTCTTTCTACCACGTATCAATTAAAAAAAGTTTATAAGATTGCCTCAAAAATAAATGTTTGATTTTTTCCCAATCCTTTTGGCTAAGGTTCACTTCCAAAGAGTTTCCAACAGCAAAAAAAATAACCTATTTTTCACTTCTCTATACATTGTTGTTTTTCCCCTGTAAGCTCCATAACATATCAACTCAAAAATATACTTACTAGAATTTTTCATGTATTATTTTCCAGATCCTATTCGTAACCGCCCTCGTGGCTCTGGTCGGAGCTGATCTGCTCCCCGCCCTTAGCTCTCATGGTCACGCCGTGTCCTCCCAGAGCATCGTGAGCCACTCTGCTCCAAGCCACTATGGCGCCCCCGCCTACTCCAACGGACACGGCCACGCAGTGTCTTCCCAAAGTATCGTCAGTCACTCTGTCCCTAAACTGCAATACGCCGCCCCTCAACTGAAATATGCCGCCCCCCAACTGCAATATGCCGCCCCCCAACTCCAATATGCCGCCCCTCAACTGAAATATGCCGCCCCCCAACTGCAATATGCCGCCCCACTCCTTAAGGCTTACGCCCCAGCTCAATCTTCCCACGCCGTTTCCTCTCAGAGCATCGTGAGTCACTCTTCCCCCGTGCACGGTTATGCCGCCCCAGCCCTCAAGGCTTATGCCGCTCCTCTTGCCTATGCCGCCCCAGCATACAAGTCATACGCCCAAGCTCCCGAACCATACGTAAGTAATAACTTTATTTTACAATCTTACAGCCGGTATTTTAATGGTTCTCGAATAACTATCTAATTCTGTCAATATTATGCGAAAAAAAGTATCGTTTGATAGGCTGATCAAGCATTTTAATGTCATTTCTCCAATCCTATAATTTCAGGCGCATCCTGCCTACAAGTTCGAGTACAGCGTGGCAGACCATCATACCGGAGACCAGAAGAGCCAATCCGAGGAGAGGGACGGTGATGTGGTGAAGGGATACTACTCCCTGGTAGAGGCCGATGGCTCCGTCAGGACTGTCCACTACTCCGCCGATGACCACAATGGGTGAGAAACCGCAATTTTGTTTTAATCATAACAAATTATATATTTTTAAAGTCTTATTTTTAAAACTGTCCAACCTTTGCGTTAAACAATTTTTACATCAGATGTCCATGCAGATTTATAAAGGGTCCCCGTGACCATGATATAAAAAAAATCTACTTTGTAAAAGAATAATACAATCGAAGTGTGTGAATAGATAACTGTTTACACCCTGCTCATCGGTTATGTATTAAATCCATTTTCAGACTTATTCATGCCTTAAAAGGTCGGGGTCACCACTTTATTGATAATGTTTTTCTCTCCCAGATTCAACGCAGTCGTCAGCAACTCCCACGCCCCCCAGCACGGATATTCTCATTAAGCCATACCCAAACTGACCTGCCATTTATTGTGACCTGGTGTAAATAAGTATTCGTCTCTCTATTGTTGCTGTCATTTATTTAAGTAATATATTATTATTTATTGAGCTTCATTTCATTTGATTCTTTCACGTGTTTTGCCTTCTCATATTTTTGGCATTCATATCGTATCATTGACATTGTATCATTATATCATAAATTACCTCAGTAGTGTGGTATATATTTAGTGTATAAAAATGAAATCAAATAAATGATTTTAACGCTGAAATCTATTTGTCTCACTTCAATTTACTCCTTTTAGTAACTTTTTAAAAATATATTTTGGCCCAATCTGGAAATTCCTCGAAACGTATGTAGATCGGATGAAAATATTATTTAAATGGATAGTTAAGGCATGGCAGGATGGTTATTATGCATGGTAGAACATGGTTATAGAACATAAAAATTCGAAAACTTTCACAAATATTTTAACACACTGTCTTTAAATTCAAAAACCTTTGGAAATTTCTAAAAAAAATTAACAATAAAAACACAGACTACCCGACAATAATGCAAATGAATGGAATCAGTGCAAACAATACACAGGACATTGCAAACCATTTTTCGGACTTCTTCAAAAATGTATATGATGAAGAAACCCTAGATGATAAAATACCTGAGTACATATTTAATAAGACCACACACTTAACAAATTGCCAAATCACACAAATGTGCTGCGAACAGAAATTACTTTCCTTAGACACTGACAAATCCGCTGGCCCAGACAACATTTCACGAATATTCTTCAAAAATGCTCTAAACCACTCACATTACTATTCAACCGTCTCTTGTCCCTTGGACATTTTCCAGACCACTGGAAATCTAGCTTCATTACACCGATCTACAAAAAAGGAGATGACACTGACATAACTAACTATCGTCCCATTTGTATACAATCAGTACTGCCTAAGCTTTTTGAATCACTCGTCCTTGATGAAATCTATCCCAAATTTTAAAATACCAAACTTTATTGTTTTCTTCGTTATTATCCCAAACTGGCAGCAAGCTAAGTCTCCCGTACAAGCGGGAGACTTAGCAGCGCCGGACCGTGTCCGACGGAAGGAAAGGTGGCGGCCGACGCCACTTCACGGTGAGATTGTGAAGAGGGTATTTTGGGTTTTTTAACTCGTGTCCCGAAAAAACGATTTTGATTTTTTGAGGAACGATTTTCCAGCTACTGTGTTTCCTCCCTCCTACAACATGGGTCTCTTCAAGAATGATCACTCCTTCCTCTCCTCAACAGCACCCTCCACACAGCATCTTCAAAGATGACAGGGAAATTATTTCCCTCAGGGCCTCCTGTGTGGAGTTAATATAAAAAATAAAAAAAAATCAAAGAACACTTTTTTTTCAAATTCAAATTTGGAATTGTTTGTTTCTAAGCGTATAATAAGATGATAATATCATATTATACGCAAGATTTTATTAATTCATCTAGTTATCTAGTACGTAGGTTCTCAACGTGGGCAAGTTATGGCCCACGTTAAGAACCCTGCGTTAGCCCAGAGTTGAGTTGAGTTGAGAACCATGGCGTTAGCCCCCCTGGGGGCGTTTCAGACCTTCAGGGGGCGGTAGAAGGCCAAGAGAAAATTGGGGGGCGTTTCAGGCTTTCAGGAGGGTGGTAGGAGACCCAGAGAAACCCGTCCCATTCCGCCCCCATCCTATATCCCCTTCAATGGAGGGGGCATAATGGGATAGGATGGGGGGGCGCTAAAAGAGAAAATATTCTCAATGTGGGCAAAAAAAGGTTGAGAATCTATGATCTAGTACATAAATTATCAACGTGGGCGATAACGCCCCCTTATGGGCGCATGAGACTTTCAAGGGGGCAGTAGAAGACCCATAGAAAATTAGGAGGCATTGAGATGGCACAGTGAGGGCGGAGGCAGGTAAAAAAAATATTGCCCAACAAAGACAAAAAAATACGCTAATCACGTACTAAAAATCTTACGTGTATTTTTATTGACGCTATATCATGAATACAAGAAGGAAGGAGGTAGCAACCCGGTACTTAAAATACAAAAGAATTGTTTTTTTTTTACTTGCTAAACAAAAAGGTATCAGTTGAGCCCTCCCCCAAAGTACAGTACTCCTCGACCACGGAGGCCCCCAAAGATTTTCTATACCATTCTTCCGATTGCAATAAATCTTTAGTGATTACGCGAAGGTATAATGGTAAGCTCTGGAGTTTTTACAAATAAATTAAAACAGATGGCGCGCCAATTGTTTGAAAAATATGTGTATTTTATATTGTTTAGCGACAGGAAGAAAGGCGGAAGAGGGAGGGGAATCGAGGAGGGGAGAGGGGAGAAGGGAACGGATGAAGGGGGATTGGCAGGAGGGGTGAAGGCAGAGAGGTGGAAGGGGAACGCGCGAGGGGGGGAAAGGAATGCAAGAGGGGGGGGCGGATTTGCGGGAGCGGGTTAGGCGGGGAAGCTGGAATGGGAATGCGAGAGGAAAAGCGGTCGTGGGTTGGGAACGGGGGTGGAAACGGGGACGCAGGGAGAAACATTTTCTTTCTTTGAGTGGCGTTGTTGTCGTTTAATGTCTTACGTTCTTTATAAGCTTCCTTTGAATAATTCCCTTTCAAATATTTTCCAAATTACGAAAACTAAAGAATTTCAAGATTATTGGTGTGGCGTATAGCTAAGTTGAAGCTTCCAGTACGTTTGAGGTCTTCAATATTCGCACTCTCTGTTGATCATATCAAATGAAATTTGTTGCAGTGTGTTCGATGCCTTTAATTTCTTCAAATGAAAATCGGAGAGGCCTATCGAATACAATGTTATTACCATTAGTCCATGTTCTGATCTCAAAAAAGATTCGTAAACCTGGTTTGTTCATATTCATAAAATTATAACTTAACTTTTGATGTCCAATAAATTATTGTAGCAGTCTTAGTCGCAACGCAACCCGTTCCAAAATTCTAACAATTAATGCCTTAACCTGACATAATTGATAGCCACAGGGCAACATATTTGTACATCGCACTTACCAAACCTTTCGATTAGGCGTTGCTACTTCCAGCACCAAGGCCAATATAAATATTTTCTCCGTATATTCAACTTACAAGTTCGGGCGCTATTCAAAATAATATGATTGTGTAACAGGTGCTGAATATTTCCACACTAAATTTACTGTAAAAAAGTAATAAATATTATATTTTAGATCAATTCTGTGATAGATTTTTTCTCACGACGAAGTTTTAAAGAATGCAGGGCGGGGGTGTCGACTATTGAAGTTTCTTTCTTACGAGTAGAATCGAAAATATATTTGTCCGGTATATATTTAAGGGGAAAGAAAAGACAGACTAAGTGAAACTTAACGGCCGGCGTGGTCCAGCAGTGACTCGCAATCCGAAGGTCGCGGGATCGAATCTCGGCGTGGGAAAAAATATCTTATTTGATTATTTTATTTTATATTTATTAACGCCCTAGTGGGCTTTTACAAGAAAAGAAGCAAATATATAATTAACAATATTAATTACATGTATTACATAATCAATAAAACAGAATAAATATGAATGCAATCGACTCGTTATGTAAAGAATATTACAACATAAAAAAGAAAAGAAATGAAAATTAATTTGTGTTATTTCATAATTAATTACTCAATAGCTTCAATACCTCAATTGAATTTCTTCAATGGTTAATGAAAAATGGGTTCAATTCGACTGTGCCTTTAAACCTTCTGGGGAAGCTTCAATTCCAAACATAAAAAAATAGTCCCCAACAGACTAAGTTCATTCACTGAAGCCATTTTTTCCCAATAAATTCTTATAGTTAAAGATATTAAGACCCTGCAGTTGATCCCCCGAAAATATAATCAGCGTAACATTATAATTTTTGTGCACTATTTACCAATTTAAAACCTCAAATTAACTTCAAAATACATTTAATTACTAGTTGGTATGGATATCCAACGAATTTATTTACAATGTCGATTCTAAGCCTGTCTCGACACTGGTATATCCTAGTGAGACAGGCATAAAAAAAACCAATGTTAACATGTAGTATATAGATTAATAAAATAATAATTCTTTTAAAATGATATATAGTATATTTGCGGCACGTTCCAGAGTGGAAGATATTCTCAGTATCGCCCTGGTGAAAGACCACCATTCAGAATTAAATTAATTTAGCCGTGTTTGGTGACCAGATCTGAATAACCAGATACTTCCCCACCTTCCTCTCCCCCATCTCATTCCCCATTACCTTCAATCTAACATCATACCCCGATTGGGGATCCCATTGTCTGACTGCCTCAAGACGGGAGCAGCTGAAACTCTTGTGAGATAATCACATAAAAAAAGATCTTCAGGAATATATGATATATAAATCAATTTTTCTTTTTTCTCATCACCGAAAACTTCGAACTAACTACTTAAACTTTACTACCGCCACTCGTTATCATAATTATTTTTTTTAGAATAGGTTTAACATTATCTATAAATCCATAGTTTATGTTTCTTATAAATGTTAGGATTAATTTTATAGAATACGTCAACAAACATAATTATACCCGAAATAAATAAAGCTTTAACGTTTCGCAACCCCTGATGTGGGTCAGTTTAGATTTTTTAAAAGTGCTGTGTTCTTATCAGCGTACCAACAAAAGGCTAGATCGGTTGCATAACGCCATCGTTTTTGGGCCCACCTTGTTTAGGGTCTCAATCAATGGTACTTGGTGTACTTTTTGAATGGTATAAAACGATGTACAGTATTCAGATTGTCACAGTTTTATTCTGGCAGCAATAGAGATCACTTCTTTCCACAATGATTGCAAAGGTAGCGTTATCATAGCTCTCTTGTATCCATATTTCTATGGCATATTTATACTTAACCAATTGAATCAGAAAATCAATCACTCAATTGAATTTCTTCAAGGGTTAATGAAAAACGGGTTCAATTCGACTGTGCCTTTAAATTAAAAAAGTCTCAAAGCCTTCTAGTATTAGCCCTTAAAATAGTCCCCAACAGACTTTAAGTTCATTCACTAAAGCCATTTTTTTCCAATTAATTCTAATATGTTAAAGATATAAAGACCCTGCAGTTGATCCCCCGAAAATATAATCAGCATAACATTACAATTTTTGTGCATTATTTACCAATTTAAACCTCATACCTCAATCGACTTCAAAATACCTTTAATTTTAAGTTGGTATGAATATCCAACGAATTTATTTGCAGTGTCAATTTTTCATACATATTTGCTGGTATGTACAGTATTATAGACAAGTAGTTTTATCCTTGATGAATTTGAAAGAAAATATTTTTTAAACTTTTAATATATACAGCGGTACACCATTTGGAGAAACTTAGTTATTTTATATGTACGTAGGTGAATCATATTTTCCCCAAACCGATAGCATTTTGAATATAAATACTCCGGAGACCAACTGTCGGGGGATCAAATTTCATGGAATCGTATCCTATACTCGTATATGTCACAAAATTCGGGAACATTACACCATTCTTTAAAGTGCCTAAATTAAAATGTAATGTTTTATTTTCTAGATTCTTTTGGTAACCGCCCTCGTTGCTCTGGTAGGAGCTGATCTGCTTCCCGCCCTTGGCCACCACGGTCAAGCCGTGTCTTCGCAAAGCATCGTGACCCACTCTGCTCCAAGCCACTATGGCGCTCCCGCCTACTCCAGCGGACACGGCCACGCTGTGTCTTCCCAGAGTATCGTCAGTCACTCTGCCCCTCAATTGCAATACGCCGCACCTCAACTGAAATATGCCGCCCCTCAACTGAAATATGCCGCCCCCCAATTGCAGTATGCCGCCCCCCAACTGCAATATGCTGCCCCCCAACTGCAATATGCCGCCCCACAACTCCAATATGCCGCCCCACTCCTTAAGGCTTACGCCCCAGCCCAATCTTCCCACGCCGTGTCCTCTCAGAGCATCGTGAGCCACGCTTCCCCCGTACACGGTTATGCCGCCCCAGCCCTCAAGGCTTATGCCGCTCCTCTTGCCTATGCCGCCCCAGCATACAAGTCATACGCCCAAGCTCCCGAACCATACGTAAGTAATAACTTTCTTTTTTCAATCTTAAAGCCGGTATTTTAATAGTTCTCGAATAACAACCTAATTCTGTCAATATTATGCGAAAAAAGTATCGTCTTGATACGCTGATCAAGCATTTTAATGTCATTTCTCCAATCCTATAATTTCAGGCGCATCCTGCCTACAAGTTTGAGTACAGCGTGGCCGACCATCACACCGGAGACCAGAAGAGCCAGTCCGAGGAGAGGGATGGTGATGTGGTGAAGGGACAATATTCCCTGGTAGAGGCCGATGGCTCCGTCAGGACTGTCCACTACTCCGCCGATGACCACAATGGGTGAGGAACCTTTGCCTTCCTTCCATGTTAATCTTGGATAGCCTACACATCAATCGCGGTGCATTTCTAAGAAAATCCATTACCATACCATATCGCAATAATTAGCGTTCGGAAGAGCACTTTCTCGAAATTCAAAATTCAAAATTCAATGCTCAATAATCCTTCCTGCGAGGACCATACACGTATTCTTAAAGCCGTTAATTTTATTTAACCTTCCCTGTGCCATTTCTCATGCGTCAATTGATGTTAAAAATTATCTATTCCATATCAAGGCAGCATAAGTTTTAAGCTAATAAAGTTTAATTAAAAAACACAATTCTTCCGTCTGGAACAGAAGATAACCAAAAAATATTATTCCTTATTATCCTTCCTTATTTGTTATGGAACCCTTAGCAAATCTAAAACATGCACCAGCATATTATCTATCCGCCAAATATTATTTTTGTGGAGCTTGCGTCATTGCGCATTAAAATAAAATAAAATGAGGTATAACCATATTTTTTTGATTTTCCAGATTCAACGCAGTTGTCAGCAACTCCCACGCTCCCCAACACGGATATTCCCATTAAGACTTACCCAAACTGACCCGTGATTTATTGTGCCTTAGAGTAAATAAATATGTATCTCTCTATTGATGATATTGTTGTAAAAAATCATTTACTTTATCGCCCTTATCTTTTTAGAAAGCACTATGAAACAATTATTTATTGGCTTTCGCTTCACACATACTCGATTTTTTTTTCTCGTCATTCGAAAAAAATTTCTTTCTTATTTCTTAGTACTTTTTCATTTTCTATCGACTAAATCTATTTATTGTATCATAATATTCTTATCGAATATATGGAATTGGTTTATTTTGTAGTCAAATAAAATGTTATCATTTTTAGATAATTTATTTGTTGAAAACACAATTTAATTTAAAAAAATATTCTTGTTTTACTCGAGTGATAAATAATGCTTTAACCAGTTTCAAATGATTTATTTTATCATAATTAAGAATTACGTTTCAGGAGTTCTAGTACGGACAATCGATAAAGCTCTAGGTTTTTGACTAAATTTGTTATCTTTTTTTATACGAGTACCTCACAAGAGTCCCAGCAGCTCCCGTCTGAAGCCAGTGAGACTATTGCATTCCCAATTATGGTGGAGATGGGGAAGAGGAAGGTGGGGAAGTACCTGGATATTTAAGGTCACCAAACACGGCTAAGTTTGAATTTGAAGCAACATTTGAAGCAACGTTTCAATTCAGAATGGTGGTCTTACACCGTACTGAGAGAATTGTGAAAAAACACAAATTATTCGATCCCGCGACCTTTGGATTGCAAGTCAAGAGCCTTACATTCCGACCGCAAAGGCCGCCTAAGGTCAGTTGGTGTTATTCCAGAGCACGGTCAATAATTGACAAGAAATACTCCGACCGACGATTCACAAATTTCAGCGCGGATTTCCGAGTGTCAGATAAGCATATACACAACACTTTGAATAACGTCGTTCGTTGTTTAAGTTTTTGATTTGCCTGAAACAAATTAAAAAATATTTCTCACTGGTTTGCAAATGTTTTTACAAAAATCATTTGCAAACCAGTGGCAACCAAACCATTGCAAAATAAATGGCTTACTAATCAATGCACGTACTACGTAATTTTAACGTACAGGTTTGACGTTTACGTGTGTAAATCCGTATTTAGATCCACTAGTGTTGTCAGTGAATATCGATTTATTCCCTGTCAATATCGGTTCGGCTGTCAACAGTGCGGAGATATTGGTAGAAAATCGTCGAAAGTTATACCCATCAATTCGATATTTTAAAGTTATCGATTTCATTGTGCTAGACCCCCAGGTTTATGAAGTTGTGTTCATTATGGATAGCTACTTCAAAAATCAAAATTCATAATCCAAAAAACATTTATTGCACAAAAGTAGAAGTAAAAAAGATGCAGTACAAAGCTTATCTTCTTCTTCTTCTTCGTGTGCCCTATCAGGTCCCCCCGACGTTGGCGATCACTCTGGAAAATGTCTCTCTGTCTTGTGCTGCCCGGAATAGCTCCTCCGCACTTCTAATGCCAGTTCACTCTCGTATATTTCGTAGCCAAGACATTTGTCTCGTACCAGGCCCTCGGCGACCTTTTATTTTTCCATTCAATATTAATTGGAGCAAGTGATATTTTTCCCCTCGAAGTACGTGACCTTTGAAGCTTTGTTCATATCTGAACAAAGCTTATAGGTACATCATATTTGTTCCTTCTCTCTTGGCGGATGCGCCTGCCCGCTTACTGTGTGGTGGGCCGGATCGAGAAAGACTGGTTGAAGAGGTCTTTTGACCTCTCCAGCCAGAATCCCTCGAACCATCGTCTTGCAATGCAGTTGTAGGGATGGATTCATATGTCCGTCACTCCTGGACACACTGACCCCCAGGTTCCTACTCACCTCTTATATCTATTTCCTTCCAAGAACTTCCTCTTCTTCTTTTCCTTAAAAAAACCCTCCACATAGCATCCTCTAAGATGACATAAGCCCTGATGTGAAACTATTTTCCTCAGGGCATCCTGTGTGGAGCTAATGTAAAAAATAATAATCAATAGACAATGCAGATGAAGACAATGGATTAAAACTGTGTCGACCTACTACTGTGTCACTAATTTGTAAGTAAGTAGTATAGCTACTTGATTCCATAATAATAGTTGCGTGCCTACAGTACATACACTGTTTTTTTTTATTAAATAATATTTCTACGTATTCTCTTCCTCTCCCATTTAATATTCTCATGTTAGATTTATTACATCATTTCCACAACATATTATTCTAACCTTCAAACGATTTCCATCTAATCTCTCACCTCACTATTTCCCTTCTGTCTACCTCTTGTATAAAGCGTAAATTTCAACAATCTATTTTATCGGATTCACAGCCAATTTAGAAGAAAGAAAAAAGTGTTAAACTTTAAAATCATTACATTTGATCAATCATTTACGCTTGGTCAAGGAATGAAAGTTTCATCCATAAGTCTCGTATGTTTATTTTATATCTATCACCAAGTAATTACGAGTATATTAAAATAATACAGTTCCTATTATAAATGATACTCTGTGAATTATCTTATCCACAACGTTTTCATTCTCATGGGTGATCCAGTGCTCGACACAAAAAACTGCACCAACCGGAACGCTAATTTTCACTTATTAAATTAAATCAGATAAAATTTTCACTTTGCGAACAGTGTTTTCTTATTTATTTAAAAATAGAAGGATGTATGATATATTAAGAATGTGTGTCACAATATTGATGTTTGCAATGGTTACATTACCAATCTATCCATGGTGCATGATGCCTTTTATCATTTAGTATTTCACTTAATTTATTTACTTATTTATTAACGCCCTTTTTGGGGGCATACGCACACGGATAAATAAACAGTATTTATTGTACATAATTGAATTGCCTCAGTAACAATATTTTACTTTTGTTTAGATAAATTGAAGATGTCCACTGACTTGGTATAATTATTTCCCTACATTAGTATTATGGGCAAAGAGGAATACACATGGTAGTTAGTCCCAGAATTTCTGCACTGAAATAAATCCTGACTTCTGGTATTACGTTGTGGTGTCCGGAAACTTATCAGTTCAAGAAATACCGAACCATCAAGTAAATCGTTTAGAAATTTATGTAAAAATACAAGTATAACATAATTCAACAAAATTGCTAGAATACCATTTTAAAATTTATAAAATGTAAGAATTTGTTTTATATTCTTTCAACAGCTTGTACATGAGTATTATAATGTGGATTCCAAACGGGAGAATTGTATTCAAGCTGAATATAACAGTTTAATTATCCTTTTTATTGTTAAAATTTCAAGTTAACCTAGCCATAAATCCCAACATTTTTAAGCTCTTATTACAGATTTCTATTATGTGGTTAGCAAGTGAAAGATTTGATTTGAAAAGTTCATATTAAAGACGTTTCATTCATTTGTTTTTATGTATGTAAATTAATTAATAAAGATTAATAATACGTATTTTTTCTCACTAGTAAATACCTATTTTGAGATAAACGTGGGAGGTACATGTGGTACAAGTGGAGGTACAAGTGGAGGTACAAGTGCGTACCAACATACAAACACAAATCCATACTTTAATATTATAAATGCGAAACTGCTCGAGTTTGTTTATGACCTTTTCACGCATAACACAATATAAAGACTTTAATAATTCTTTCACCAATATAAAGCTAAATTAAATGCGCAGACTACAGGTTGTATATGATGGTAAGTTCTGGCGTTATGAAATTATAAATATTAATATATTATATTTGTTATACGTTTTCTGTCGCTAACAAAAGCGAGTTTTTGCTAACGTCAGAAAAAAATCTTTTCCATGGAAACAATGTTGATATATTTTTGGGCTCTATGCTGGTAGGTACTCAGTCGACTGGTCAGCTACTACTGCAGAAAATTCAAATATTAGAATTAGTTTTTTTTTTTGGACAAGCTTGGAATAAATGTCAGATGAGAGTTCCTATATTTAAAATATAATTCGTAACGATTAAAAAGACTAAATGATAAATAGAGTATTTTTTTATTATATTAACGAACTTCCAAATATTTAAATAAAAATAAACATCCGAAATGTTTGTAAGCGCATAAATTCCGAACGAATGAACAAAATTGGATAGGTAATTTTTTTTTCTTTGAGCTATAGCATTATGAAATTTAGGTGGTAGGCGAGATGTTTTAAAACTGAATGTAAGGGAATGAATATATGGAATGCGGGAGGGGAAGGGGGTGGGGTGGGGGGGAGATAATTGATAATTGCAAGCGCTACAGTAATTTCCCGTAATACCATGCGAGCGAAGCCGCGGGGAAAAGCTAGTAATATTATAAATGCGAAACTG
The DNA here is from genome assembly GCA_936435175.1 of Glyphotaelius pellucidus. Classification (NCBI taxonomy): domain Eukaryota; kingdom Metazoa; phylum Arthropoda; class Insecta; order Trichoptera; family Limnephilidae; genus Glyphotaelius; species Glyphotaelius pellucidus. The sequence goes on from OW386537.1 coordinate 2,462,038, forward strand.
CTCGAGTTTGTTTATGACCTTTTCACGCATAACACAACATAAAGACTTCAATAATTCTTTCACCAATATAAAGCTAAATTATATGCGCAGACTACAGATTATATATGATGGTAAGCTTTGGCGTTATGAAATTATAAATATTAATATATTATATTTGCTTACAAAAGCGAGTTTTTGCTAACGTCAGAAAAAAATCTTTTCCATGGAAACAAAGTTGATATATTTTTGGGCTCTATGCTGGTAGGCACTCAGTCTACTGGTCAGCTACTACTGCAGAAAATTTAAATATTAGAATTCGTTTTTTTTTTGGACAAGCTTGGAATAAATGTCAGATTTGAGTTCCTGTATTAAAAATATAATTCGTAACGATTATAAACTGAATGATAAATAGAGTATTTTTTTATTATATTAACGAACTTCCAAATATTTAAATAAAAATAAACATCTGAAATGTTTGTAAGCGCATAAATTCCGAACGAATGAACAAAATTGGATAAGTAATTCTTTTTTTCTTTGAGCTTTTCTTTTTTTTTATAGCATTGTGAAATTTAGGTGGTAGGCGAAATGTTTGAAAACTGAATGTAAGGGAATGAATATATGGAATGCGGGAGGGGATGGGGGTGGGGCGGGGGGGGGGAGATAATTGATAAGTGTAAGTGCTACAGTAATTTCCCGTAATACCATGCGAGCGAAGCCGCGGGGAAAAGCTAGTAATACATAAATCAATGTAACATTCTTTCTACGAGATTGATAGAATAATTTTCCCATAAAAAAACAAAACGAAAAGTAGTAGGAAGTAGGTTAATCCTATAAAGAGAATAATATTCCAATTGAATGAAGAACATGTGAATCAAAATAGATATTTTTATAAAAATTATGAAATTTAAGTTTGTCAAGATTATATTATTTAGGTTAGGTTAAATGTAAATTAAAATTCACATCTTCTTGTGAATTATTTGAAGAAGTTTGCAACAGCAGAACCACCCATTTTTTCATTAAACTAGTAATTTATTTTATTCAAAATAAACAACGCAGTTGATTTCGAGATGAACATTTGTTAGAATTAATTAAAAGTTATTAAATTTAAATAAATATTTTGTAGATGTGATATGAATAATTTAGAGAGGACGTGATTTTCATGTTTTGTATGTTGTCCAAAGACATATTTAAGAAACCGGATCTATATGGATCAAAAAGTGGAGCTGCGTTCCAGTTGGCTTCGATTGAACCAATCTCACGAAAAAGATAATCTTTGATTTCATCCATTGTTTCACTGAAATACCATAATACGATTACAAAAAACAACAAATAATAACTTTGTTTGAAAAATAGTATGCGGTAGTGCACTATTCCCACTGATTTATTTGAAAAAAAAAACATATTAATTAATTAAATTAAATCTGCTATTTAAACGTAAAAACGTAACCTTGATCTTTCACGAAGGCATTAAGCCAGAACGTTAATGAACGTGTGCGGTCATTTCATCTGAAACTCTGCAGATACATTGAAATAGAATATTTTAGAGTGACCTTAGATATTTCAAAATTACTCCACATCAATGTTGATTAATCTTTAATTATATTATTATTATTGTTAAAAATACTACGAACCACTATCAGATTTTTTTCATTTCATTATCGGATGTCATAATCATTTTATGATTACTGATGACGATAATCCATATGCCTCGCATCGCCCGCGCTGTAACGTATTGCGTTACATTAAATTTGGCAGCAAACGTTACAAAAAAAGTGAGAAGTAGGAATTAAAACATTTTTTGTGCCTCTTTTACTATTAAAATTGTATCAGTGAGACGTGCTATTGAACTTGTGTTGTACGTAAAGTGAGAGAAATTTTCAGGTTTAAAGACATTTTGGATGTTTAGTTATGGATTCCAGATCCGGAATATTTTTTTCAAGCTGACTTTTCTGTTATTGTCTTAACGGATTTATTGTAGTCGACCGAAGATTAGCTTATAAGTGATCAGCAGTAATGCAATTTTACGATTTAGGAGGCGGGTATGGGTACCGCTACCCTGGGAACCATTTATTGGATAATCAACATCCAACCTCTGCCATAGGTCACCCCAAGTGATTCGCTACGTTTGGTGACTTAGCAGGGGTGCCCGGGTCCATGGGATGAGGTTTGTCCGGGTTTTGGCAGCGGATGCGTCTGCCCACCCACAGCTGCATGGTAGGCGAGATCCGGAGAAAATGGTTGAGGGAGTCTCTTTGACCTTTCCTTGCACCGCAGGGAGGGACGGATTCATACGTCCGTCACTCTTGTACACACTGATCGCCAGATTCCTACCAACCGCTAAAATTTTTTTTTTTTTTTTTTTAAATATGTTTATTCAGTTTTAATTTTACAATATTTTATTTTACAGATCTTACGAAACTGATCAATCAGTTTGATTGTAAGAAATCTCTCATTTTTTTCTAATTATTTAATACAGTATACTTTTCAGTTTTACATAGTATATACTAAATATAATACTTAATATTAAAATACTAATTATTACGACAAACTAATTATTATAATGTTTTAATGTTTATGAATTGCGTTGTAGTAAAAATATTTTACACAGTACAAACATACGGTTCCTCCAAAAATCCTTTTCCTTCCCAGAACTTTCGCTTTCTCTTTTCCTAAAAAGACCCTCCATACAGCATCCTCAAAGATGACATAGGCTCTCGGGGGAATTATTTTCCTAGGGCCCCGTAGGGTGGGGCTAATTAAAAAAAAATGCAGACATCCCTCCTAGAACTAAGGACACAGTTACCCAACTTTTCCGAGAAAAATACCGTTGGAAACACCCATGTGAAAAAATCATACCCTTTAATAAAGAGGTATCGTAAAAAATTATTTTGTGTTTTCTCGACTATAAGTAAGTATATGGACTGGATTATATGTTGACCTCTGCCCCCCACACCTGAGATCCACTCTCGAGAATGTAAGGGACTAGGCTAAAGTGAATTAGCCTTATAACAGCAAGGATGGTCAACCCCTTGGACTCGTTTACGATAAAACCCAACATCTGTGTGGGCGATTTACAGATCTTTTCAATCGAGCATGAAATGTTGAGCATGAGAGTCATTCACAATTCCTTGGCCCTTGCAAGTCGCCATGTGTTTCAGAGATGTATCTTTCATTTTATAATTAAAATGTGCGGCTTTGTGTGATCTCGTACAGCACCTAACTGATCAATTTTGGAAGTTAAAACCTAGATTATTTTCAAGGCTCCAATCAATAATTGCATTGATATCTCCTTAGAGCTTTTTACAGTTTTCTAATGAATTATTTTCAAGAAGATCTTAATGTCATTAACGAAAAGTAAAAAAAAAAACGGACGAATTTGATTTTTGCGTTCTTAAACGTTCTTTGCGTTACCAAAGCGTTTCAAAATATTTTCAGAAAACCCGATTTTTTCGAACTTATTCAGGAGCACTAAATGATGAAACTTATGGAAAGCCTTCACAAGGTCATGGTAAGATTTATTAACTCGCTCATGTTATCGAGTGCTCTCGCCATTTAATCTGTAAATACCATTAAATTTGTAGTGGTTACTTCGGCGCCAATCAATTGTGCAAACTCAAGAAAACGGTTGTATGGGGCTCGTACTCATCATTTCGTCTTGAGAACCGGTCGTTTTTATTACTTATTCTGATTGTCCACTTCATTCTACAAAATCACTTTTTATCTTTTTAGCATCCCTTGGTCTTCAAGTCATTGTTTTTCCAGAAACTAGACTGTTTTCAGAGATGATGTTTTAACAAGATTTATTTATTAGCCCAGAGTAGATCGATGTCTATTAAGTAGCTCATGGCCTAAAAGGCATCTCGCGAATTCTATATCAATGGCGAATGGAACAAAGAGTAAATAATATTTAAGATGGAATACCTACTTTTGAAATGTAAACACAAACACAGTTTTCGTGCTAGGAAATACTTACTCAATATTATAATGCAAAGTACCAAGCGACGGTTCTGAAGAACAAAGTCGAATGTGCGATTTTGTAGTTTTGCTGTAGAGCTTTTTAAAGTTTCGTTTCAACATTTTTACTATTTTCAACATTAAAAAAAGTATTGTTTTAATATTTTGCATTTCCTTACATTTCATCAAAAATTCCGAAAATAAATACTTTTAAATCAAAAAATAAGCCAACGAAAATATTTTTTAATTTTTAGCATATCACACGTTGTTCTTCGGGATTGTCGGAAGATATCTAATAAAATTTAATATATCTAACGTGCTTTTACGAGTTTTTATTGTTGTTACGTTTAATAAGGAACTCCAGCCAAAAATTTTCATTTATTTTGATGAATCTTAAAAAGCTGCATATTTATTTTTATTTTTAAAGTTAGTTTTAATAGTTAAAATAATTGTTAAAGTTTTAATTTTTCAAGATCCCCCGTAAACCACCGTATCTGGTGTGAATCGTGTGACGTTATCATGACCAAAAGTTTTGTTTATTTTCAACAGGTGTTGTCGTTTTGTATGTAAGAAGCTACGAAACTATTCAACAAGTTAAACATTGTGTAGGTAGAATTATTTATTTATTATATTATATGTATTATATTTTTATTTTATATTTATTTTATGTTTTATATAATTATATTATATTTATTATACGTATTAAATTATTATATTTTTAATAGTATTACGGGAGAGTGGTATAAAAATTGTTTGAAATTATTATTTTTTTAGCTTAACGAATGGAAATCAATATTATGGAAACCGAAGCATCAATTTTGTAGGCAACCGGAATCAGCTGTTCGACCCCTGCCATTTTGAAATTCAGAATTGGAACGTTGCGACAGTTTTTTTTAGAGCGTTACGATGTTTTTGGACAGTTAAAGTTGTTGAATATTTTAAATAATATAGATAAACTAATAAAGATATTTTATTTTTGATACTGAATTATTTAAGCCTAAATTTCAATAAAAAAAATTAACTATTTTATGTCAAAATCTCCATAAACCAATAACACGGAATGTTGAATGGCTTGTCATAATTTTCAATACAAAAATAACAGGTGACCGGAGAATTATGGACGCGGTGACGTCACGCCTTAAAAATCAAATAATTCCAACTTGACAGGGTGTTTTAATGACACGTTTTAAAATGGACTTTTTAATATTTTTTTAAAAATCTATTTTAAATATTATTTAATAAAACTTATATATTCAGAATCAGTCAATATGATCATCTCTAGTCAATATGAACATATTTTTTTAAGGCCATAATATTTTTTACTGGAGTTCCTTACTATAGAACTCCTAGTATCTATAAACAAGTTCTGTTGTGTAATTATTATTACGCGTGACAGCTGTTTTGCCTTCTGAAGTCATTATTAGAAGGACTTAAAACAGCTGTCACGCGTAAAAATAATTACAAAGCAGAGCTTGTTTATAAATAAACTGTTCTTATAAATTGATAATATTTTTCAATTCATGAAAGAGATAAAAAAAAAATAATAATAATAAACCTTCACCACCTACTTATTGTAGCCCTTATTCGGTTCGGTAGACGTATTTGTATTAAATTAGGTGTAAGTATATTCTTTCATTTAAATTATGTACGTGATGTTATAAAGAAGTATTCGTGCTTTTTGCTTATTTTCAATGTTTTATTAAATTTACACAAGGAGATTCAGTACGACAATGCAAATTAGAGTTAGAGCAGTAATTCATCTCACTTTTACGATTACGACTTAGTACAAAAAAAAGCATTTCAATTTTTTCCGTCCATAAAATAAAAAAAACCACTATTATTGGGTTATTAGAAAATATTTTTTTAATGTGGCGCTGATCTGCATCGTTAATAAAATTCACTACTAATTAATTTACCTCGAATCTTCTCTTCTCAAATTTAACAACAATAAAAAATGGTTTGTAAAGCAATTAATTTCGATTGCGAAAACGCTTATATATTATGTGCCTATGTTTTTACATTATGTCAGTAAATAAATGTTTATCTGGATACCTAGATGAATATTAATCACTATAAAAAGCACTAGCGCTAACATCACTATAAAAAGCACTAACATCTGGTTCAAGCTTCATTCAATTGTTATTACCGCTCAAATTGGCTATATTATATTCAGGGAAATTTTAGCATTCGAATAAAAAGCGGAAAACTTACAAAACCACTCTTATATTTGTCAACATTTTTTTTCCGTTTCTTCTTTCTAGTATCTTTATAAACACAACTGAAAGTAATGATATAATGAAACACGTATAAAATTTATTTATTTTTTAATATTACCAGTTTCAGCTTGTTAAAGCCATCTTCAGACTGAAACTGTACAAATGTTTCTTATCTAGGGTTTATATGCAAAACAAATGAGGGAGAGGGAGGGGGATAGTCTACAAGGATTTTATTCAATTTATATGGTTTTTTTCCATATTTGTTGTGTCTTCTTTAAAGATTGGTTTTCTGGTTATTTGGCTATAACTGAAAGTGGTGTGACCATCAAAAATCTCATTTTTAAAGATATGTCTTAATGAATCCAGCATCTCCTTTGGATAATAAGGACATCGGCGTTTACGGATTTTTTAGGACATGACATTTGATGACAATGGTGGAATGACAATTTCTTTTTTCAATATTGTAAGGCTGAAAGAAGCAAGAGAAGGGAAGGATAAGAGAGAGATAGAGGAAGATTGTAGAAATACTTGACTGTTCATATCTGATCACTTAAAAAACCGTAAGCCGTTTCAAGCGCCTTGTCTAAATGTGTTAAATGGAACATTGGTTCCAACAGAAATGGGGCAAAAATAATACAGACATCCTGTAAAGACAATAAATTATTGTTCAAAAATAATTATAAGAAAGAATTCAGCGTTTAATTTAATAAACCGTTTAATTTAATTCAGCGCGCCGGGTTTCGATCCTGTGCCATTTTGATCCAGATTATACATAGTAGATTATTGCTAACAGTAGATCATAAAAAGACTTTATTTTTCATATAAGTTTGAAAATCTTCAATTTCATCTCGGGTCGGTTATTGGGTCAGTTATTTAAAAAAAATCATGATTTATCCCATTCAGACCTTAAATAATAACAATATCTACGTTGTAAGAAACGACCACTTTTCATAGTCGTAAATATTTAGATTTGAAATAAATCATGGCACTGGACATAGCGTGGAGGTTACAAAGGGTACGGACTATTACCGGGTAACAAACGTATCCAGTCCCATATCGTGATGTAGATCACATAGCCTTGGCAATTGTGAAATGGCACCGTATATTAGAAAAGTCAGTTTCCTCTCACAGAAGGACTCCGGAATATACTTGTTCGCTGGCAGTTTCACGGCATTTACGGCTAATTTCCTGCGATTTCGTAAGCGTTTAAGTGACCATTTGTATGTTTTTTTCGCAATTTGCACGAAGGATAAAGATATCAAAGAAACAATCTGGATTTTTATTTTTAAAGCAAACAATAAGACGATGGTAAATACCACCACATAAATAATAGATTATATTTTGATATCACAACTGAAGGAGAATTGCCGGTTTTAGGTGCGTGAGAGACAGATGACAATTTAGGGAAGCATTTGTCCAAAACTGAAGCTTTTGAAGAGATTTTGAGGAGATTTTCTGGTACCAGTAGTACAAAGCAAGATGAAGAAAAGTTAGGAAGAAAGGGAAATGTGGAGGTCGATTATTGGGAAGTTAATGTTTTAGGTCCCGTCACTGGACAAATCTTATGCAAATTGAGAAGTTGCTTCCGACATGCATGAATTTTGCACCTTCGATTCCTATATAAAGTAAAAAAAAGTTAAGGAAATACTACGATTTAAAAGATAAATCTTTTACCCTATCGTCAATTGAAAATTATTTTAAATTTTTTGTAATTTTATTTTAGGTGTTTTTTAACACCAAGGGCCTTTGCTCACAGAGAAACTGAAAAACAGAGTTGTCGACGCAATCGCAATCAACTTCCTGAACAAATTGATATTTTTCTCATCTGACGTACCGCAAATTATTCGAAAACTTGACGCGTAACCGTGAATCGCTACCATGGCAACCTGTCAACAACGCAACTGAAACGCGACTGCCGCTGGTGGCTCACGATCTGTCAAGTTTTGTAATATGATATGTCAGATAAGAAAAATTTCGATTATGTTCAGGAGGTTGATTGCGATTGCGATTGCGTTGACAACTGTTTTTGTCAGTTTCTCCATGAGCGAAGGCCCTTAAAGAAAAAAAAATAACGATTTTCTTTTACTAATTAAAAAAAAACGTTTACATTATAACATGAATAAATATATGTACAAATTGCAAACACTATATTTTCAGTACTTATCACGGAAATAAGGACAGCAACCTAGCCAAAAAATAGACGCCATAAGGAATATCTTCCGCAAACTGTAAAGCAAAATACGGAACAATTTGTTTCACAAAATCAAAAGATTTTTTTCTGCATGTTTCTAACAAAGAATACTGGTATAAGAGTTAACGAAGTTTGGTTCTATCATTAATTAACGGTTATTTTATTTCGATTTAAAAATGGTTTGTATTATGGGTAGTTGATGGATAATCGTGAAGAAATTTAGCATTGAAATTGCTCTGTTTTGAATGCCTTTGGGGCCATCTTCTTAACGGCCTATTAAATTAACTTTTTTGCAGTACATATTAAACCAAATTTCCCTTTACATTTTTTTCTTTTGATTGATTGAATATTACCGAAATATCGGAAGCAATTAACATTACTCTAAATTGAATAGGAAGTATTGCGTTAGAAAAACGAAACTAAAAACAAAGTTGTAAACATTCAAATAATGAAAACAGGTCATAATACAGGTATCATGACAATAAATTATAAAGTATTTTAATTAAATCAGTAAATAAGAGGTACGGTTATAATAACAAGTATACCTGCACTATAAATTTAATCGACTTAAAATCATCGATGATGAAGAAAGACCGTGTCAAATAATGTATATATTTTATCGCTACTTATTGATATAACTTTAAAGTCATCTGCAACATTTGACCAGTCATTGATTGAGAAATCTTAGTTGATCTTCTCTCAGTTTCTGCGATTCTAATATTAAATCAGAACACAAAAATGGATTCTCTGTGTACAGCAGTTGCGAAATACTGAATTACGATATACATTTTTCATAAAATAATTTACTGATTTTTTTAATATATCTGCAGGGCATTGAGGGATTTACGTACTTGATTTACTTTATTTAATCAGTGATTCCTGACATTATTTGAAGTACAAAATTTCAACGAAATTTTGGTCTCTAGTGACATTTTTCTACAAAAAAAATAATAGGTGTTAAAAATTTGAGGGTGGGATTAGAAGTTGGGCAGTTAGCGGAAGAAAAAAAATGTTTGTTTTTGAGAAAAAATTTTTTTTTTAAGTTTTCGACAAAATCACCGCAAAACAAAATTATTTTACATTTTATACTCCAAATAATGTCAGTTAAGTAGTAACTGGTTAAAGCTAAGTTAAGCTAAGTATGTCCCTCATCACCTGTATAAAACAATCCATATACTGAAATGTGTTACCCAAAAACCTGGAGGGTTTCATATCTAATTTAATATTTTACAAGATTAACTGCCTGTTACAGAGAACAACAAAAGTTTGTAATGTTTAGATAACAAAAATTAAATTAAATTCTTTGAAAAAATTAACATCATACATGATAGATAATAATGTTGCGTTTTTTTTTATTAATCTCAAAAAGGTACATAAATTACAAATTAATTTCATACAGTAAATAATTACATAAAAGTTGTATTTGATGAACCCCATAAATAATCAGGGCTTGTGTGTATGGGAGCGGTGTTATTATTTTGGTTTTGTTTGACATGATTCAGTTCAAGTTTTTAGTAAAATTTTTAAGGTGAGTTTTAAATTCTTTTATATTAGTATTCATGTTTCTTTTTTTTCTGGTAATGAATTAAAAAATTAAACTCCAAGATATTTATGGTTTGACTATCCTATTGGAATAGGAAGTATTGACGTTTGTCTAAGATTTCTGTTTAAAAATGTATCTATCTGCAACTTTATATTGAATATTATCTATATAAATTTGTAATGTTGCATGGTAGAAGTATAATGTACTTAATTTTCTGACTTTGAATATTTTTATTTTGAATAAAAGTTCTGATGAACTCGTCACGTCGAAGAGCCGCACTTAGTGAGTACCTAGCCAAAGAGAAGCACTCAAGTACCTAGTCGAAGAGCTGCAGTTTGCGACCACTAGACTAGACCAAAAAATATTACAGTGTTTCAGTTTAGTTTTCAGAATAAAACCCGTTAAAATAGTTTGTTCAATATGCATTTCCACACACAGGTCACTGTTTAAAAAATGCTGCCAGCCATACAATAATGCACTTAAAGCACATACCTATTACGAATTTCTTACAATATCGTGTGTAAAACAATAGCTCTTTTTAACAAAAGTACACATTATTATGAAATACTAATTTAATGAAGTGGCACCTAACGGCGTTCTCCGCTGTATTATGAACTCTGCGATTTTAATGCAATATTTGAATTAACTACCTTTTTCGTGTAATACACTTAACATTCCGTAAAATATTATGGTAAACATTAAGTACGTAAATCTATTTTGCAACGAAACGTGAGAATCATCCGAATTCTACGCTGCTACTGTTGTAAAAGTGAACAGTTCTAATTAAATATAAAAATTTGGCTTAAACAATCACATTGCACCAGTTAAATGTAAATTTTCCTCACAATTACGTTCAGAGATTAAAAGAACAGTGATTGATTCCCCGCACATATCCTCCCAGCATATTTACTACAAATGCTTTGGGTTTAGTGAAAATACGTACTTAAACAAAATATAACTAAACGTCCACAAAGGAGTGTGCAGAGAGGATGGACCGCAGAATAACAAAAGTACCAAACATATTTTTATTCAAATGCATCAAAGATAAAACTAGTTATCTGTTCACTATATATTTATTTATTTTTTCAAAAAATTATGTAAAACATAAAAACATATACAATGGCATAAGTACTAAAAATGGAAACTGTAAATAAATTAAGGTATTTTCATAACGCAGCAATTACGACTCGCAAATTCATCCTATTGGCTCTTTGTTCGGCGAACACGAGTCTTTTCATCATTTAGTTTACCGAATATAATTTCGTAAAAATAATAATCTAAGGGGGCCAATTGCCGAGTCACCAAAATAAGAAATGGTGATTTTTTTTTATTTTTTATTAGTCTATATACTTCATGTTTACATTGGGTTTTTTATGCCTGTCTCACTAGGATATACCTGTGTCGAGACAGGCTTAGAGATACATATTTGAAATTACAGGAATATTTAAAGTTACATACATATTCATTTGAATACAATAAAAATAGAAAGGTGATTATCTATCCAATTACAACAATAACTTTGTACAGTCGCCAATTTCGCAGGCTCCAGTTTTTTGAAGAAACATTATATGAAATAGTGTCTAAATCGAAAAAAAATTGTTACTGAAGTGCAGTGTTTTGCTCAGGCTATCACTCGGTGTATTTTTCTCCCGGTATTCTACCGGGATATGCTCATAAAGTGACTTTTGTTTTTCTAAAAAATTGACACAATTTATCTAGGATTATTTCTCCTAGTGATTTGACATTTCGTTCTAAAAGTGTTTAACAAACTTTGAATCAAACAATAAAAACAGTGTCTTGAGTTAAAAACAACTAAAATACACTAGTACATTTCGTTGAAAGTTGTTTAACTTTGAATTAGCATAAAACTCGTCAGTGAATTGGCATAAAACAATCTTAATCCAACAAATAAAAACATAAAATTAAAAATCAGTTTAATATTAATTAAATATGGCAACTAGAGGCAAAAGTGCACTGGAACTAGAAGACAAAAACATGGAAAAAATAATTCAGCACTTGGACAAAAAAATGGATAACATGAAAAAAGAAATTTTAACTAAAATGGAATTATACAAGGAGGAAACACAAAAAAGTATTGATTTCGTCAGTAAACAATACGACGACCTATTTAAAAAAATCGACCAAACCATAATCCAAAATCAAAAAATTGAAACGGAAATTGAAACATTCAAAAAGGAACAACAAGACCTCAAAAAAACAGTGGAGTACCTGGAGAACAAAATTGATAATCAGGAGTACGAGGCTCAATCAAACAACCTTGAACTGCGAAACTTCCCAGAAAATCCTAATGAAAATCTAGCGGCAATGTTCCACAATCTTTCCACAAACATCATAAAATCAGTTGTACAACCCGAAGACGTGACCTCTATTGTACGGGTGGGAGGTAGGAGCCGCTCAGATGATACCCGCTCTAAACCAAGAGATATAATAGTCACCCTCGGCTCAAAACTAATGCGTGATCTGTTCTTGGCCAAACTAAAAGAACATATTAGAATCAAAGGCCGAATAACAACTTCTTCACTAGGACTACAACACGCTCAGATGGCTCATGGTTCTCCTATTTATGTTTCCGACCACCTGACACCAAGAAAAAAATTTCTCCTGGCCCAAACCAAACAACAGGCGAAAATAAAAAAATACAAATACACGTGGTCGAAAGAAGGTCAGGTTTATGTACGCCAGTCTGAGGACTCTAAAATCCTTAGAATCTCATATGAATCGGACATCAAAAAAATGTGACTTGAGGTCAATAAAAAAATTCCATCACTAAATCTACTTACCTATATTAATTTACTAATTTTCATTTATACCGCTCTCCGCTTATACTGCTTTTCATTTATGCTTACCTATATTAATTTACTAATTTTCATTTTTATTTTTTCTACAGACACTTTTGCTCACATTATAAATCAACTTATTATTATTATTATTAACTATATCAACCTACCTCAAATATTTATCTTAACCTACTTCATAATTCCCATTTATCTAATTATTTTAAATTATCCAAATGCTCCATCATACATAACTGTTACCATTTATTCATATATTTCCACAATTTTAATATATCAAATTATCTTAATTAACTCAATTGACTTAATTATATTTAATTGCTTAACTATCTTTACTAATTTGATATGTGTTATACATTCGATTGTTTCAAAGTATGTAAGCATCTCAACAAAACTTACAAGTCATCAAATAAAATTATTAATTTTAAATCAATTACCTCACTTATCATCTCTAAATAATGATATTCAAAAATTAAATCCATATATTTTATCACATTTCTTAATATCTAACCACTTGATTCCCTCTATCTCATTGATTGTAGATATTGTATTTGGTTGTTTTGTTTTGATTGTTATTATTCTTGCACTTTTTTTACTAATCTTAATAAGTTTAATTTTGTTAAATCTCCTAAACATGGTAATTTTATTAATTCTCTTACGTCGCTCAGTAATTATTATACACTTAATTTTAATCCCTTTACTTCTCCATACAATTAAATTCTTCTCTAATTCACTTTACTATCTTAATCGCCTGAACTACTATTATAACAATGGTTTGAACCATTTCCAATACTTTAACAACTTAAATCATACAATCTGTTGTAATTATTTTGATTATCCCAATGTCTTTTATTTTTCAATGATTTTAAATTATTCCATGTTTACTCCAATTCTTTCTATGGTACTAATTTATTTTATTTTCAATGTCTTTTATTTTTCGATGATTTTAAATTATTTAATTTTCATTTTTACTAACATCCCTCCTGTTGTTGTAATTTCTTTTATTTTCAAAGTCTTTTATTTTTCGATAACTTCAATTTATTCTATTTTCATTCATACTCACATTCTTCATATTGGTCTAACGTCGTTTATTTTCAATGTCTTTAATTTTTCAATGATTTTAAATTATTTTACTTTTATTTTTGCTCACATTCTTCCCTTTGTTCTAATGACCTTTATTTTCAATGTCTTTAATTTTTCAATGATTTTTAATTATTTTACTTTTATTTTTGCTCACATTCTTCCCTTTGTTCTAATGACTTTTATTTTCAATGTCTTTAATTTTTCAATGATTTTAAATTATTTTACTTTTATTTTTACTCACATTCTTCCCTTTGATCTAATGACCTTTATTTTCAATGTCTTTAATTTTTCAATGATTTTAAATTATTTTACTTTTATTTTTACTCACATTCTTCCCTTTGTTCTGATGACTTTTATTTTCAATGTCTTTTATTTTTTGATGACTTTAAATTATTATATTTTTATTTCTACTAACATTCTCCCCATTGTCCTAATGTCTTTTATTCTCAATGTTTTTTATTATTCAATGATTTTAAATTATTCTATTTTTATTTTTACTTATATTCTTCCAATGTCTTTTATTCTCAATGTCTTTTATTTTTCAATGATTTTAAATTATTCTGTTTCTATTTTTACTCACATTCTTCCAATTGTCATCATGTCTTTTATTTTCAAAGTTTTTTATATTTCGGTGATTTTAAATTACTCAATGTTTATCCTTAATCACATTCTTCCTATTATTCATTCCATCCTTACAAAACTCCTTAATCTCATACTTTCAATACATTTAATTAACCCAATGATCGTAGTTCCTTTAAGTGTACGTACTCGCTTTATATCTGTGACTCTCCTAAGCTCTAGAGTAACTAAACATCTGCAAAAAAATTCATTAAATATTAATTGCTACTACTTATACATCCACACAACTAATAAAATCTCTGCTAAATTCGAACCCCCACCAAACACAGACGCTCATAATGGATCCAAATAACTCTATCGATAATTTTCTTAACATCACTGTTCAAACGACAAATGATACAAATGCGTATAAAAAAATTATCTCCAAACCTAAAGCACTAAAAATGTTTGCCATGAACATCCGTAGCCTCAATAAAAACTTCGACAATTTACTTGTACTCCTAACTGACTTAGGAAATGAATTTGATATAATTGTTCTGTCAGAGTGCTGGATTAATGCAAATTATATCCCGAAAATAATTAACAACTACTCTGTGTATAATACAACTCGGCACTGGTCCCAATCCGACGGGGTCATAGTTTATGTAAAATCTCACTTAAATCATATAGTGTCTGAAACTTCAGTTGACCATGCAAATTGCCTCAAAGTCTCTATTGACAACTTAAATATCTTCGCCATATATCGCTCCCCTAAGTCCAATAACGTCTCCCCTTTTCTCTACTCGCTCGAAAAAAAAATCGATGACACCACTAAGGATCTTATCATAATCGGTGACATCAACATAGACATCCTAAACGAAGCCAGCCCTCATACTACAAAATACCTAAACCTCATGGGTCTGCATGGCCTTATACCATACATCAACATACCTACCCGAGTTACACTCACTACTAAGACATGCATAGATCACATCATGGTCAGAACTAAGCGAACCGCTAAATCAATTAATTAACACCACTAAGGATCTTATCATAATCGGTGACATCAACATAGACATCCTAAACGAAGCCAGCCCTCATACTACAAAATACCTAAACCTCATGGGTCTGCATGGCCTTATACCATACATCAACATACCTACCCGAGTTACACTCACTACTAAGACATGCATAGATCACATCATGGTCAGAACTAAGCGAACCGCTAAATCAATTGTATTTGAATTTACCGTAACAGACCACTACTCAACCATCCTAGAATTACACAACTCAAAATCTACTCCCCCTAAGTCCAGCAATCCCTCTCATAACATTGTAAACATGGATTATCTGATAAAGTCTGTAGAACAAGAAAAATGGGAGTCTACCCTGCTTTCTGAAAATGTCAACACAGCTCTTGAAATTTTTTCTGCATCACTAACTGCCCACATTAACCAAGCGTCTTTCCCCACCAAAACAGCCTCCAATAAAAAAAAGAAACTGAAACCTTGGATTACGAATGGCCTTATCTTCTGCATACGTAAAAGAGACAGACTACATAAACAAGCACTTAATAATCCAGACCCCCAAGTCTTACGTTTCTATAAAAAGTATCGTAACATCTGCAATAACCTGATAATAATAACCAAACAAAAATACTATAAAAAAAAAATTGAAGATTCAGGATATGACAGTAAAGTAATCTGGAACGTAGTCAACGACATCTCAGAAAATAAAAAAACCTCACTCAACATTCAATCACTACTCATTAATGGTAAAAATATCCAAGTCCACGAAGACCCAAAAACCTTAGCCGATCACGCCAACCATTACTTCAGTAACATCGGCATGAACTTAGCCAAAAAAATTCTTAAAACCACAAATAAAACCGAAAATCTTCTAACTTCACAGGTAAAACAGCAGAACTCTCTTCATCCCACCCTTATCCTAGCCCCCACATCCACTAAAGAAATTGTTGACACAATACTCTCCATAAAAACAAATAGTGCTGCAGGTATTGATAAAATCTCACCTTACATACTAAAACACATAGCTCACTTTATTTCCACACCGTTAAAACATATTGTAAATCTAAGTTTCAAAAGCGGTTCCTTCCCTAATCAACTAAAACATGCAACGGTGATTCCAATCTATAAGAGTGGCGACAAAACAAATATCGAAAACTACAGACCCATTTCTTTGCTAAGTGTCCTATCAAAAATCATTGAAAAAGTTGTTAAAAGTAGACTTATCTCACATTTGGAAACCCAGAAGATTCTCTCGCCCAATCAGTTTGGCTTCCAAAAAAAAATGAGTACAGAATCTGCAATCTTAGACTTGTCTGAGAACATCACCAACAGCCTGAATGAAGGCGATTCCTGCCTAGCCATATTCCTAGACTTAGCCAAAGCATTCGACACGGTTTCCCACCCCATTCTTCTGGAAAGACTATCTCAAATAGGCATCCGGGATTCAACTCTTAACTGGTTCTCCTCATACCTAACTGGAAGATCACAAACCGTGAAAATTAACAACATAGCTTTAAGCAACCCTTTACCAATCCAATTCGGAGTTCCACAAGGAAGTGTTCTAGGCCCTATTTTGTTCCTCATATACATCAATAAACTTTGTAACCTACCCATAACCGGAAAAATAATATCCTTTGCAGATGACACTGTGCTTATAGCTCGACATAAAAATTGGAAAGGAGCATTCGACATAGCTCAATATGACATAGGTCTGGTAAAGAATTGGTTAGATGATAATCTCCTCACCCTCAATGCTGGTAAAACTAAATTCTTAACCTTCAGTCTATCTGCTGCAACCCAACCTTCTATCAATCAGAAAATAACAATTCACTCCTGTCCAAGTCCCTACTCTTCCTGTACTTGCCCAAATTTGGAAAAAGTATCTCATATAAAATACTTGGGGGTCCTAATTGATCACCATCTTCGTTGGGATCAGCACTTAGCCAGTCTAACTCCCCGAATTCGCAAGCTCTCTTATGTTTTTCGAACTCTAAGAAATATACTTACTCCTATAACACTAAAAACGGTTTACTATGCTCTCTGCCAATCCCAGTTAGCATATGGCATCATAATTTGGGGCGGCTGTGCTCTTAATTTTATTGATCCTCTGCAAAAAGCCCAAAAAACGATTTTACGTGCTATCAACAAGCGACCAACAAGATATTCCTCCAATAGACTCTTCACAGAATATAATGTCTTAAACATACGGCAACTTCATCTAAAATTTACACTAACACATTTCATGTTCAAATACAAGAAAAAAAACTCTTTTACATCACAGTTACACCACCAGAACAATAACCAAACGACACTACAATGTTCCTACACTACGCACCACATCAGCTCAAAGACATTTCATGTACCTAGCTCCTAAAATGTTTAACCTTCTCCCCGAGAACCTAAAATCCGAAACCCAACCCCATATCTTTAAAAAAAAATTATCAAAATGGATCCTTACATTCAGTAACGATGATGAGTAAAAATTTGCTATTTTAATTGAATTGTAATATAATTGATAAAACTTGTAACATAAATTAATTTAATGTGTTAATTAAATTACTAACTTAATTTGTTACTAAATATGTTACTTAAACTACTTAAATGAATTGCATAAGTTAATAGCTGTACACTGTACCTACACAATCTGTAATCTTCATCCGCCATAACACAGGGACATCCCTAGCATGGCGGATGAATTAACACAATTTTTTGTTCATTGTATAAACTTCTTTTAATAAATAAATAAATAAAAATAAATGATTGGAAGAATGGGTAAAATACTTTAAAGAGAGTTATCATAGAAATGAATGAAGAGACAAAATTCAATTTGATTCAAAATTATTCGTAAAGATTGTGAGAACAACGTAGAGTAATAGTTAATAGTACCTACTGGTCTAGATTTTAATGCTGTATAAAAATATTTTTCACTTTATTGGTTTATTTTTTTTTTTTGCTAGGTTTCATGTTATTTGATGTCTTTTTTAAAACATTTCATTTTCATCATATAAATAATTATCTATTAAGCTTTTTTTCATTTGGGACTTGCTTTTAGATCATAAAGTTCTTTTTTAAGTATTTGAAATGCTCTGTCCCCATGGGTACATTGTGATCAAGGTTCGTAGAAAATGCGTTAACAAAGTAAGCTCATCAAGGATGTAGAGCGGTGATTGACTAAAAATTCGTAACGTAGCTTGAAGTCCATATTCCACTAGGAGATTTGAATTACCTGCAATACAAGTGGCAGTGTTTTAGTTCAAGCTTCGTCAGGCGTTCGAAATTTCGAAAGCGGTCCGACGAGTTTTTTTTTAAATATAATTTCCAATCTTGTTAAACGCATTTTCCACGAACCTTGAATTATGATATAATTTTCCATTTACATTTATTCAACGCAGCGTTGTGCATAAATAAAATATTGAATATCTACATTTTACTTTAAAACTGGTAAAAATCTAATAAACCTGGTAAAGTGAAAACCACAATCAAACACAAGCTTACAAAATTATGCCACTCACCAATAAAATTTTTTTTTAAATGTAAACAATAATTTATGCAAAACGTCTTGACCTATTTTTTCATTTCAAAATTAAGGCGATTATTTTCCTCAGTATTCTCACTCCATTACTTTTAATATGATATCCGCTAAATTTAATTACGACGCATATTTTTTATGACTTCTTGTGATTGCCATCAACGCTTTGTTTGAAAAGGATCTCAACGTAAAGTTTCGAATGATTCTGTGATTATATCACATGATGTTAAGTTTATGAACACTTTAATAAACCGCGAGTGCGGTGTTAATAATATACGTAACTATTCACATGAAACTTATCTCAGTTTAACTTATATAATTTTGAGAAGAATCCAAGTGATAGTTTTTCCCCTTACTCTTTTTTAATTCTCAAGATTTCTATTGTCGTCACGTAATAAAAGCAAGAAATGTGATTCTCTTGGCTTTATATGGAGGTGAGTGGATGAGCATTTCTCCTATCGTGTTAAATACACCGATTTAGTATGATCATTGAGCACTTCTATGCCTGACGTTTATTTGTTTATTGATAAACGAAGAAAGATTTTAGAAGAAAAAAATAACGCTAGGTGACTTATAACTGAAGTGCAAGTGAAAGAACACATAGTTTTTTTCTTGAAATAAGTGTTTTCAATTTATTAAATGAAATGTGAATATTTTTCCAGTGCCATTAATTAATATTTTATTGTTCTGATTTACAAGAAAAATGGGTTGTATTTTAAAGGTAAGTACAATAAATTTTATTTGATCAATTTGTGTTATTTCACAATTTATTCATTTAAAATAATATATAGTATATTTGCGGCACGTTCCAGAGTGGAAGATATTCTCAGTATCTCCCTGATGTAAGACCACCATTCAGAATTGAAACGTTGCTTGAAATGGCTTTAGCCGTGTTTGGTGACCAGATCTGAATAGCCAGGTGCTTCCCCACCTTCCTCCTCCCTATCTTCTTCGTCTCCCCACTATCTTCAGCCTCACAACATACCCCAATTGGGGATGCCATAATCTCACTGGCTTCAGACGGGAGCAGTTGGGATTCTTGTGCGGTATTCATATAAAAAAATTTAAAAACAATAAGACATTAATGCAATACATACAATATAGGGTTTATTGTATATATATATACAATATAACGATAAGATAACACGACAGTTGATCCCCCGGCAGTTCTCCGCTTAGAAAATATTACTTGCCGGATAAAACTGCTTGCCTATAATACTGTATATACCAGCGTATAAGTACAAAAAAAAATGACACTGTTAATTAAATTCGTTTGATTTCCATAGCAACTTCTTATTAAATGTATTTTTAAGCCGATTTTAAGTTTGAAATGATAAATAATGCACAAAGAATTATAATTTATAATTATTATATTTTTCGTGGGCCAACTATCAAGGATCTACTGTAGCGTATCAATACAATAAGTAGGTACTATTTCACTTATTTTGGACTAATGCACAGTACTATTTTAATTTTTAAAATGCCATACCCGCTAGTTTTTTTTAATATTTTCTCTTTAGTGAGAAAATTTGTAAATTAACGAACTACTGTAGCTTTTTATTAAAAATTAAGGGAGTATAACTGCAAGTCACGAAAAATAAAACATTGTGTATAACTAATTATTTATTGAACAGCCGCTAACATTAAACAACAACAATGGGAAAAATTGGTCACCCCATTTCAAAGCAGCTTCAATCTTATGAACCAAAGCAACGATCCAATAGCAAGGTTCACCTTTTGCTCTTGAAGCGTTAACAGATCGTGAAAATTATAAACGTCAAAATTTTGTAACAATTGAAATAGGAATGACGAGAAAAGTTCTCGTGGCCGAGTAATATCGCGGATCGGGAGAATGTGGCTGTTGGCTGTTGGTAGTTGGCTGGTCGCTGTCAGTCCGAGAAGCTTCCATTGTTTGAGTTTAGCAACCGCTGCAGCAGCCATTGTATGGGCGTTCTTTGCCTTTGCTATAAAAGTGCCGGGCTTTTTTGAATTGAGGCACAGTTCATAAAGTGGTGCACTCCCGCGCACATCCTGAAAATGTTTTCTAAAGTAAGTCTCCGTTTGTGCATGTTTTTGCAATGACTTATTTAAAACATTTTATTATTTAAATAAAATTATTTTATTTAAATACTTTATAAAAACATATATTTAAAAAGTTTATAAAAAAAATATTCAACCTTTACGTTAGTTAATTTTGCGGTTTTGCAAGAGTAATGGCTCCTTTTTATAAATATTTTTTAACCCTGCTTCAAAAGTTCCAAAAACAAAAAAAAAACATTTGTTTACATAGTTATATTATATCACCAGAAAAATTTTTATATTTACAAAACTGGTCAAGATCTTAAAAACTAAACGAAACTTTTATTTTGGTGAAAAAAAACTTTGCATTAAAGCCATTTTGTTAAAAAAGCTACAAATTATTTTTGAAAATAAAAAAAAATTGGCCTTAATATGTAATAAATAAAAAAAACATTCATTTTTGTCTTATGTTTATGAAATCAAAATGTTTATTGCTTACCTACTATGCAAATTTATTTAACATCCTTCTATAATTAAGGAATATAAATAGTTTTCTTTCTACTTCTGACAAAGAATGATATTTGCACTTATCATTTGAGGTTCATGAAATATTGTGAGCGTTTTTTTATGTTATGTGGATAGTCAGAATGTTTCAATCGTTATTCATAAAATTTAAAACAAAATTTATTTACTTACAACTTCGTATCTGGTTTTCAATGTTATTTCTACCCTTAGATCGCAGTACTGTGTGGGTTGGTGGCTGTTTGCAGCGCCGGGCTCCTGGGCCACGGAGCCGTGTCCTCGCAGTCCATCGTGCGCCACGACGTGCCAAGCCACGGGCACGGGCACGGCGCGCGCTACTCCAGCTCCGGCCTCGACTACTCCAGCCAGGGCCTGGACTACTCCACCCAGGGGCTGGACGCCTCCACGCAGGGTCTGGTCAAGTCCGTGCACGGCTACGGGCAGGGCTACGCCAGCGAGGGGTACGCGGGGCACAATCTCGTCTACGCCGGAGCTAGCGGGGCGCAGGATTACACCGACTATGACTCTGCAGGTCATGCCGGTGGTTACGCTGGATATAACCTGGGTTACGCCGCACCTGCCCAAGCTGTGCATTACGCCCCTGCCGTGTCTCACGGATACGCCGCACCTATACCTCACAGCTATGAAGGAGCACATCACCATACTGATTCATATGTGAGTTAAAAACAAATCACTTCTTATTGAAATTAACCATGCTATTTAAAAGAAATATGCTCCATTCTCGATGGGAAGTCATTTATATTGGATAAAATTTTGCTTCAGATCATAATTTTGACTGAAATCTGAAAGGACAGTTTTTGCCTTTGTTGAAGCTGTTAACGATTAGGAAAAATCGAAATAGTGCATTTCTGGAAAGTTTGTAAAAAAAATTAAAATCTGGGTGATTTTTAAATTTTAAATTCTCCAAACAGTGAAATTTTTTTCCGTTATTTATTTTGGGGGTGTTACATCGTTTAGCGCTACCTCCTTCTTTAACTAACGTTTCGGAGAGCATTACAGTATTAGAGCATTACCACCATTAGAGCAGATGTAAATCTGAAAAGACCGTGTAAATCTAAAAGTGACATGATTATTCACAAATGCCGGATAGGTACCTAAATTATATAATTTTTCTAATATTTTTACCATATTCACGAATTGTTAATAATATTAGTTAAATAAATGCCTCAAATGACAATAATTTAAGAATGTTTGAAAACATTTTCCATACTATATAATTATATGTTATAAACTCCATTTATGCTACACAAAATTTCCATCCATGTTGGTAAGAACAATATTTTGTTTTTCTCGCGTTTTTCAACTCTTGTGTCAGATTATTTGTTACGGTCATTATTATCACTTTTTTTATAAAATTAGTGCTTCGAGAACACCAATGACCATCTAGCACGTAAATACTTTTATTACATGACTCCTAAACGCCAATAATTTATTTCACAAAAAAGATTTTTACGCAGAAACTGATTTTTCTACAAAAATCGATAAAAAGTCGTTTGTAACTTTCATTCCGACCGCCTCTTTTTCTAATGCAGGTTATTTTTAAGCCTACTTTTAAAGAGCTGCATGATTTACGAAATACGTAATAGTCCATAAACATTGTACTGCGCTACGGAAAACTATCGATTTTATCGATAAGATTGTGCCTTTAAGGCGATTTACATTTACTGTCTACATTTACGATTTACGTAACGATAAATTGAGTCCTTGCCCGGAATAATTTTGTATGCGAGAAATGTTGAGTTATTGATGAAATAATTTTGGGCATGGTAATACGCATCTTTTAAGGTAGGAATTATGGTAATGAAATTTTTTTAAGCCTATGGCAGCCTTTCAATATTGGTTTGTGCATGGTTTAATTTGTAGGAATAAATGGAGAAAAATAAGTCTTATGGCTTCAACTAGAAAATCTTCAAAGCCAAGAAAATGAAGAATACAGGAAAGTAGAATTTATCCAGAAAAAATATTATTAAGTCTCTTTTTTAGCCGTTGAAACAGTTTTGTGGAATAACGTTGTATGTTGATCTCAAGACAATACCTAGAACATGTATTCATATGTTTTTTTTTGCTTTTTAAGCTCAAAAACATCAATGACATGTGTACATTTATGTTAGAAGAGCATGTTGCTTTCTGTAAGGTACAAAGAATAAAAAAAACCGTTTTGTAGAATAACGTTGAATATGAAAGTGTTCTTATACATCATTATTCCACAAATTCAGTGTACATTCTAGTAATAAACTCTAATTTAATTTGCCGATTTTTCAATTAAAACTCTTAAGAATTGTATGTTTTATGTATTTTAATTATATAATGTTATGAAATATAACTGGTTTCGTTTTTTCAATTTTTCTCGGAACTAGAATATTGTTGGATACAACATTCTTCCGGGCAAGGGCTCAATTATAAATGGTTCGCAAGCTATGATACTGCAATCCCTTTTTGACGTCCACAAAAAGTTTTGTACTAGAGCTCTGATGGTTCTTAGTCGAAATATGATACAGTTAAATATGACCGAAGTGGAAAGGGTCAAATTAGCTCGTGGGTTTAATTCCTAGATGCGACCAACCCTTCATATATATTTTTTTTGACATACGGATTTTTCAAAACGCCGAAAGTCTAAAAAAATAATAATTAAAAAACTATTGTGTAATTAGGTATTGGGAAACAAATAAGAAAAGTAGTCAAGAGAGAGTCAAGTTTGCCGTATCGATGTTGTTTTCCTAATTTCCACCCTTCACTAGTGCGGGTCAAAATAGATTTAGTACCTTCATTAATTTATTGTTTAATAAATAAATTGATATCTAAAGCGTAACCTCTTATACCTGAAGTAAATAACACAGTATTCAAAATCATTACTTTTCATAACATTATTTAACGATCAGTGAACAGATTAAAATAACTACATGCCGTGTTGCTAAAAGCCTTCTGCTATTTATAAAAATCAAATTTTCCTATGCCGTGTTAATAAATGTTGTTAATTATCTTCTCGAGTGGTTATCTGCATTTTAACATTGCGTAAACGAGGAATGAAAATCTGTTAAGTTGCAGAAATTTATGTAAATATTATTCAAAGATTTGCTTTAAATACCGTTCAAAGGTTATTAAAATTGCAAGCTTACATTCAAAATAATGACACGATGCTAGCTAGGAAAATGCGTATCGCTCGAGATCGTGCATCACTTGACCTCGATATCATTCTAATGATCGCTTTATTTATGATATAATTTATAATAGTCGACATTCAAGATGATACCGATTTTATCCAAAGACAACAAATTACATAAATTAGTATTGGTCAGTTGAAGTAACCGTTACTGTTTTGAAGGGACATCTTGGTCAGGGACATTTGATCCGTACCAGAAAAAGAGAGAGTGAAGATGATTCGCATCCTTTTTATTTGAATATTCTTCCATCCAGAGCAATTCGAATGACCGCTCAAGCGTCCGCGTTAAGATGAAGCTGTACGTGAAATCCTATTAAGATACTATTTAGATTAATCTTTACCACGAATCGGTTTACATTATGAACATCAAAAATATGCTACAGATAAATTGAAGCTTTTACTAGCTTTTCTTTGTTTTGGTTTTACAATAAAATTATTATTTACATACCAAAAAATACAAGCGTAAACCACCAAAAAAAATTTTTTTTACATGACTTAACTATGAAGTAATGCAAGAAACATTTTCTTAAGTACCCTTAAATGGCTAAGACTATTTTTGAAGTTTTGTATGTTTCAACTTTTTTTCATTCTTATAGAATTATGCACAAAATAAATAAAAACCACTTTTTCGATTACTTGCCTCCTGCAAATAAAACTGAGAATGAGAATCGAAATATTTCAAGTTTTTATATTCCTCGTAATAATTGAAATACGCGTCCAGCGTGTACGTCCAGAGAATATAAATACGCGTCCGGATTATCGTCTTATAAAAAAAAATCATAACTCCGAATGTTAAAATGCAGACATATAAATTACTTATGGTGTTAGAGAATTGAATTCACCGTTTATCCAATATTTTTTATAATTAATGAAAAATTATAAAAAAATCGTTAAATTTATAAACGAATGAATCCTGCGTATTGTTTACTCTAAAATTGGCGTACGTGGTACCTATTTGGAGAATATTAAGTAAAACGACGTCTCTATGTGGTTTATACCAGAGATATAAATTTTAATTCAAATTTGAATTTTTATGATGTAACACATGATAGTGATTCGTAAATTTTGTTTCGCGAAATGTCAATAAAAAATAATTCAGAAGAGATGCGAGACATCCTTTGTTGAAAAGTAAAAATTCTATGTTATCTTTGTAATAAATCGAAGTGCACAAAACGCGGGAACTTCTCAAATTCTTTAAATATCTCTTTAATGTTTGAAAATATCTCTTTGAATTTGACGCATTTTGGCTAGTGAACGCTCGAGAGTGTTTCTAAATTGGCCAGAATGCGGCCAAAAACGCTCCAGTAGATAAGAAAATAATAATTTATCATTTAAAAACTTTTTTTTTTAAATTTTTGTTTTTGAAAGAAAGACAAACATTCCCGGGTTACGAATAACCCAACAATGTTTAAAAATCTCCTACTACCACCACAGAAAGCCGGAAATTAAATTACATTATTACTTTTCTCAAAATTTTTAATAGGAAAGGTGAGATAACAACACCAGGTGAGGTGAGGTGAGGTTACCATCGAGACTATTATTTCAAATAATGAACATAAATGTGTAAATATTTTACTAAATAAAAATAAATGTTAATTAATTTAATTTCGTTCACTAAACACATCAACGGCTTTGTATAACTGAATTATTGGGGTAAATAACTGAAGGCGTGGCGTGAAATGTCAATAACTATTTATTATAGTAATTTATTTCACACATATATTTAATGTATTAGTATTACAGTATCTATATTTAGCTATCGCAGAATTCATTCTTTTACCGTTTTGCCCAATTTAAAAATGTTTTTTTAACTATGTGGTATCAATTTTTGCGAGAATTTAATGAAGATGTTTCTCTGACATGAATAAATGGGTACAAATTTGTTCTCATAACTTATTCTTACATTTTTTAATAGTTCTAATAATTATTGAATCTAACGTTCGAGTAATAAACTACAAAGGTTTATAAATTATTATAATTACCTCCGTTTATCGATTGTGTTCATGGATTCTCTGTAACCAGAGCAATTAACACATTCACTACATGAAATAATGGAATGCACTATTTGCATAGTGTGTTTAAACATCACGATCTAATGCGAGTACGAATCACTTTATAATGTCTGGGAAAAAACAAATAGGTATCTACCATGCGTGTTTGTCTCAAATCGTTACAACACACATACCTTCGCGTACTTTGAGAATTGTTGGCACGAACCTGAAGTATAATAATTAAATTCAAATTTTTGTAAAGTTCTACCTAAAATCTTAGTAAAACAAAACATAATAACAAACTAACTCATAATGTTATGCTATCACGAATCAGACAGATCATTAAAAATAATCCGAAGTAGGTTTTTGACCAAGAAACGACATCATGTACGAGATTATCACCTCGAATCGACAATTTTTTTACAACAAACATTTCGAAATAACAGTTTTTATATTTACATAGTCTGGGTCACGATGAATGCGGTTCGATTTTTCGAATTCGATGTCTCGCTTCTCGATGTCTCGTTTATTCCTTCATGTTTCGTATTTTAGGAGGAATAAATATATGTCTACCGTGACTTTCTTGTACAATCTATAATTTTAATTGTAATTTTTTTATATTAACTTCACACGGAGGGCCCGAGGAAAACAACTTTCTCAGGGCCTGTATCATTTTTAAGGATGCTGTGTGAAGGTTATTTTCAAAGGAAGGAGGGGAAGTTCTGTAAATAGATATCTGGGGGTGAATATATCTAGGAGTGACGGACGTATAGATGCACCCCTTCCACTGCAATGCAAGGCGATACGCGATGGGTCGAGAGCGTCCGGCAGAAGAGGTCGGAGGGTCTCCCTCAACCGCCCTCTCCCGATCCGGTACGCCACGCCTAGACCTGAACAAGCCCTGTACATCCCTTGAACCTGACATAATATTATTACTTGTTATATTCCAGGCCTACCCATCGTACAAATACGGGTATGGCGTGACAGACCACCACACCGGAGACCAGAAGAGCGCCTCGGAGGTCAGGGAAGGAGATGTGGTAAAGGGACAGTACTCCTTGGTGGAGCCAGATGGTTCCATCAGGACCGTCCACTACACAGCTGATGACCACAGCGGGTAAGAATCTATCTTTACAATCCAGAAATCAATATGATATTACGACATTTCATAGAATACATAAGATCACAAGAAATGCCACGTGCGTGTGTTTTGGGATCCAAAATTCTGGCCAATTGGCCCTGAAATTTACAATACAAAACTGTGTTCCAATATTGTATTTTACGCTGATGATACAGCAATAAGAGTAAATGGAAAATCCTGGATTGAAACTTTTTTGAAAGGTAACAACTGGTATTGCATGTGTCTCATCACGGCTAAAATGTAATAGACTCTTCTTGAACTATAATAAAACATTTTACATTACTTTTTTTATAAAAACAGTAAAAACAAAGAAACCCAATAATTTTAAAATTAGTATACATAATGCTAACTGTAATCAAATAACATGCTCCTCTTGCTTTGAACTTGGAAAAGTTAAATAGATAAAATATTTAGGTATTGATACAAATTTAAATTGGCAATCACAAATTAATAATACCGTCAATAAATTAAAATAGCTTACGTACATATTTTACAGACTTAAGGAATACTCAATATTGACAAACTAAAAATTATTTATCTTTCTCTGGTGCAATCTTTAATCATGTACGGAATAACAGGATGGAGTGGCGCGTTTGATGCATTTATAAAATCTTTACAAATAATTCAAAATTTTATTGATCATAATAGAAATAGAACATTTTCTACAGATGCATTGCATAAAGAATCTAAATTATTCCGTCTCCGCAAACTATGAAAGAGATCTTTAAAAACAAAAACAAATTCTAAAAAAATGAAAACAGAATCAACATTAGAAATAATAATGTATTTTTTTACTCCAAAACGAATACGAAACAATTGCAAACACACAGCAGTTTTATTGGACCGCATACTTGAAAACAAACTTCGTTTTAAAATAGTTACTTCAAGGTACAACTATTTATATCGGAGGAGACAAAAGAGGTTTTTTTATTATTTTATATTAGCTCCACGCAAAGGTAAAATTCTCTCAAGGCCTGAGGTAAAATTCTCTAAAGGCCTATTTCATCTTTGGGAATGCAGTGGGAAGGGTCTTTTCAGGGAAAATAAAGAGTAGAAGTTTTGGAAAGGAAAAAAGGTATGAGGGATTGGTAGGAATCACGCGTTCAGGATAGACGGATGCATGAATCCATCCCGGCAGGACAGGTATTTGTAAGATCTTTGTCAACCAGTCTCTCCCGATCCGGTACGCCACGCAGAGGGTAGGTAAACGAATACGCCGCCAAGACTTAGTCAAACTCCACCTTATGAACCACCTTATGAACCACTTGGCATTTTAGTAGGTTCTTAGTTTGGGTTATTTAAATAATTTGCGCATATTTTGATTGAAACGGAACCTTCCGGCAAACATCACATCATATTAAAAGATCAAATATGGCTTCTAAATTGGACAAAGCGAGGGAAATTTTAACTTCAATAAAAAAAAAATTGGAACATTAACACTTCTTTCACCATCTCCCTCGACGTAAATAGTTGTTTTTTGTATTACCTAATTTTTCAAACAAATTGTTGTCAATAATTTGAATTTTATATAGCTTTTTTAGTCGTTCGGAAATGAAGTCCTTTTTAATTTTGAATCCTCAAAAAAATCTGGCACCAAGGTGTTAGTGATAACGACTAACAACTTGAACGCTATTTTTTTATGAATGAACATTAAAAAAATTATCTCGGCATCTGAAATTTTTGATTAAATAAATGTGTTTCATTTAACAATCCAATTTACAAACCAAAAATAAAATCTAATTATTACTTTGAAGCTGCATGTTTGTTTACAAAAGATTGGCATTTAACTGAAGCTTGTATTACAATACAAAACTGTCAAGTCGGTAAACGCATTCGGCAAATCCTGTAAGTATTGGCAGAATCAATAAATACTAGAGAAACATTACTGTCTTGATGACTTGATATAAGTCTATATTTATTCGAACAAAAACAAGATGTCCTCCATTCATTTGTGAAATTCCTGAAAAAAACTGTTTTAACGTGATGATATTTAGACGATATGAAAAAAAACACTTTTTTCGTTAGATTTCTAAAAATGTTTTCTATCCGGTTTGTCAAAAAACATAAAACGTGTAAGTTGTGCAACCAAATTAGTTACTCACATTTGCGACATTAAGGTCAGATTAATGACTTTTTTTCTTAATTTATTAATACTCGTAAAACTAGTTAGCAGGTGTGATCTTTAGCAATTATTTGCGCATCTTTAGTTATTGCATAATGTTACCATATGCTGACTTAATTAATATGTTGTGCAGAACCAGAAGCTATGTCAACACTGACTGACAGGTGTTTGTTTAAATTACTTTTATTTCAACTGCTTTTAACTTATAAATAAATGAGTGAAAGAAAAATCTTTAAAGTTTCCAATTGGAAATTTTTTTTGATTAACATTTTATCAAAGTCAATGCTTATGATACGAGTATGTCCAATTAAGTTTTATCAGCAATTTTTATAAAACAATTTCTTTTGGAGCGATTTCATAGTTGGTGACCTGCGTATCTGAGTAAATCGGCATTGTTTGAAGTATTAAAGCCAAAACAAAACACGGCATTGTGTCGCCCGCCTGTTAGTTTGTATATAATTGGAGTGAAGAAATCGGCCACGAATGCCATTGTGGTCGTGTGATTTTCCACGTCCCGAACCCCGCGAGAATTTGTCATTTCATATGTGACTGCATTGAAAACCTCGCAGATTTGAATCTCTGAAAACAGCGGAGTCGTGGAAATAATGCACTAAAGCACCTTAGCCTAATTCCCACGGGTACCAACTTCACGAACCTCGCAATGACTAGGAATTTTATTATAATGCTACGTAGGGATATTATTATATGTTTCTTAGATACTCGGGTTGATCTTTGCTAGGTAGCGTTTTCGTGATTAGAGTCGCGTAAAGCGCAATCAGCAGAGTGTTGTTTGTTTCGTGTTCGAGATAATATGCAATAATGCACATCGTTACAGCACAAAGTCAATTTTCACACTGGTTAGCATTATGGGAAAATGAACAGTAGATTATATTACGTATGAACAGGCCATGTGGATTGGTAGTGATTGGTTTATTACAATGTTAGCAAAATAATTATTGAAGTGAATCATTGATGTTTATTTAGCTTTATATAATTACCTGGCAAAAATACGCATGAAGAGATTTTTGAAAAAAATTATTAAATCCTTTGCTCTATTTATGGATAAAAATAATATTTGAAATATAAGAAGCTCTTTAAATTAAATTCACTAGGGAACAACCTAAGCATTAGTCTTAGATTTATTGACCCAATGCTTAGGTTGCTTCCTGTTGACAAAGAGCACCCTCTTCCTAATTCTCCACCTACCCTTACACCTATCTTCTCCACTGGAGCCCAGCCCATTTCTTTGCAATCCGCTGTGAACATTATATATTTATAACACAGATTATTAAACATGTAGATTTTAGACTTTAATGGGGTATTTTATTGCCCTGAAGAAGCAATGTTTGTGGCAAAACCAGGTCGGCATTAATTTCACCCAAAAAATAAAAGTGGTGTTTACAAAGTAATTGTTTTCTTTTAAATTATAATGTCAATATTTGCTTTATACGAACAAATCATTATTGTGTTGATCAAAAATTGAACTTGTCCCAAACTGAAGGCAGTAGAAGCCACCCCTCGTCGTCGTTCGAACTATGCCTCTTCTTTTATGTTTGTTTTTTATTAATAAAACGGAGACGGTTTTCACAGTTCTCGTGAGCACTCAGGTCATGGGCCCATCGTGCTTCCCATTTTATTTCATTCCTTTGAAAGAAAGAAACCCGGTCCCTTTGATATTGTTCAGCTGGGTTGTGATTGAATATTCGGCTGTCTCCTGGTTCCACTGGTGTCTTTCCAGGTATACTGGTGATTTTGAATTAAAATGAAGACAATATAAGCGAAAGTCAATCGAAAATCTGGAAACAGAAAAATCAGAAAAAGATATTGACACCTTTGAGACTCGAACCCAGGACCTTCCGCTTTCCGGGCGAACGCGCTAACCACTGCGCCAAGGTGTCGATATCCAATTTGGTCATTTTTAACTATGTCATACTTCGACTAAGAACCACCCACACTGTCTTCATTTTTCTTAAGGCATTTTTTATTGGCTGCTATGTTTATGTATGATTGCAAGATTCAAACCCCAACTAAATGCTATCTAAATAGAGTCTGGATAAATCTTTATCCTTTTTATTTAATATGAGATACCTATTCTGATTTTTTTGTTTCCAGATTTTCGATTGAGTTTTGCTTATATTGTCTTTATTTTAATTTTTACTCATAAAATTGAAAATAAAAATAAAATATACTGGTGATCCTTGTTTCCACCAGGAAAGGATATCGGCAACATTCATAGGTGAATTGAAGTCTCTTCACACTTCCTGCGTCTGTTGGTTTTTCTCTCAAAAGCTACATGTCAACCGAGGTGGTAATGTCCCATTACTAGTCCTATCTGTTCTCTCAATGAGTGCACGTCCCATATTGAGTAGTAGCCTGTTTCATCAAAGTTCTAAAGTTCTGGTTCATTTACAACCTAGATTACTGTGGATGGTCTCATTTCGATTGCCTTTCCTTGATAACGTGTATAAAAATAAGCTTTGTTTCATTTATTTCTAGATTCCAAGCAGTAGTTCACAAAACCCCCGGAATCCACGCTTCCAAGTGGTAGGAAATAATACTTGAAATTATTTCACCTACCAGACAGTTACCTGATGCTTCATATTGATGCCGTATCGTTCCAGTACTCATATGTAACTAATTTAAATTATATATACCTATATTTTTGTACAAACATGAATAAATTTTTTTAAACTGAAAACATTATTTTTTAATCATCGCGCAACGCAGCGATTTGAAACAATGTGAAGGTATTTCTCAAAAAATTACGTTTCAATAACTAAAAATTTTAGGTATGACACTAACTTTACAATAGTATTAATTAGTTAGATTGAATCTTTGATGAAAACAAATGTTCATTACACGTTTTTATATATTCTTTAATTCCATTGATTTTATCTTATTATTTGGGGATTGCCGACTTTCTGAGAGAGAGTTCGATTCAGACGGTTGCTGATGGTTTCACCTCTTCCTCGCACTCGATAAATGTTGGCGTCCCACAGGGATCGGTTTAGTCTCCTACTTTGTTTTTGTTGCACATCAATGACCTTTTGTCACAGGCACGAATTCATTGTTATGTTATGTTATTCGGATGAAAGTACAATCCACGATGCATTTTGTTTGACAAGCCCCCAAAGGGCTCAGAAGCTTCAACGGCTCGGAGGGTTTTGAAGCAAACAATGAACGATTACCTCGAGAGTGTTTTCTCTTGGGGTAAAAATAATCTCGTTGAATTTAATGTTTCAAAGACCCAATCATGTCTGATTACGTCTAAAAGGAATCGAAATGAAAATCTAGTCTCCTTCAACGGAAGTGATCTTCCGAACAGGCCCTCCATTTATATGCTTGGTGTAACTTAAGGTGACAAGCTCAGATATGGGGGGATGAATTTGGAAGCCACCTCTGGTCTGTAGCCCCAAAATACCTGAAAAAACCCTCGACTCTGTGCAACGGTCAAACAACAATAAACCTTAGAGCACTGGGAATGCTAACCTTGTTCTACCGGTATTTCAACGGAAAATGCTCCGAAAAACTAGAGTCATTGATCCTTTCAGCACCGGTGCATAGTCGGGAAACACGTCAAACGCGTACCCAACATATGTACACGCTTGACATTTGTCACATGAGAACGGGTCAGCTCAGCTGTGGAACAATTTGCCGGGCTTTGTGTTTCCTCCTTCCTACCTGGGTCTCTTCAAGACCAACGTTCATTCCTTTCTCTGCTCAAAAAACCCTCCACACAGCATATCAGATGAGATAGGCTTTGAGGGGAAATTATTTTCCTCAGGGCCTCCTGTGTGGAGTTAATATAAAATTGAAAAATACATATAATTATGTTTTTAAATTAGCTCCACACAGGAGGCCCTCAGGAAAAATCCCTAGGGGCCTTTGTCGTCGTTTTGGAAATGCTGTGGGGAGAGTCTTTTTATGGAAAGGAGGGAGATGAAGTTTTGAGAAGAAAAAAATTATGACGGGTAGGAATCTGAAAATGAATGCATCCAGTGACTTGTGAATCCACCCTCCTTTTGCGATGCAAGGCAATGGGTTGAGAAAGTCCGTTGGAAAGGTCAAAAGGTCTCCCTCAACCAATCTCTCCCGATCCGGCCCACCACGTAGTAGGTTGAAAAACGCATCCACTACCAAGACCTAGAAAAACCTTACCCACATGAACTCAGGCATTCCTGCTAAGTCACCAAACGTAGCAAACCATTACCGTGACCTATGGCAGGGGTGTTGGTTATCCAATAAATGGTTCAATGGAATTTACACGATGGTCCGTGTGGGATTCACTTACCTCCTCACATTCCGAGATAAATAAATTATTTTTATTACTTGACTTCAGTTACAAAATTTTCTCAACAGCTCTAAAATAAGTGACATTCAAAGGTTTGGTAGATGAGATTTTAAAGATCTACTTTAAAATAAATACTACTTCGATTGTAACGGTATGACTACCACAACTCGGGCATTGGCCTAGTATGGTAGTCGAAAAAATACAATAAACTGTAATGTTAAAAAGACTATTAAATAATAAAAATAAATAAAAATTATTGCCATGGCATAGTTCTGACGAAATTCATTATGATATACAATTCCGGTCGCATTGTCAGATACATAATATAAATGCAAAATAAAACCAAATAAAATTTATTTAATATGATATCTTTTGTTCATACAAACAATTACTTCGTACAAAGAAAATGCCTTCAATAAATACCTACTTATCGGTGAGTAAAAAATGTTTTTTTCTGCCGCTATTGACCAAAAAACGTATTTTACTAATCGGAATAAAAACAACAGTTTTTGTCTTCATTATGTACGCGAAGAAATGTTGTTGTTTTTTGTGTCAAATTTAATTTGTAATCAATTATCTAAAAATGCTCTTGTTATTAAATAAATATATTTGTTTTCATTTAATTAAAAATGACGCCACAGAGTGAATTTGCAAAGATTAAAGAAGTAAATATATTTGATGACCGAATTCCAAGGAAGATACTAAGTGCGATTTCAGAGGGTCGTTACCAGACACAGGGCGAGGCAAGTGTGAGGAGAGGATGGGACTACCATTGGCGGAGGTCGAACAGTCAGCACAAGACAGGGACGTACGGATGAAACTTGTCGATGCAATGGGTCCCCGACCCAAATAGGATAAGGGAATGAAGATGATGATGCTGAAATATTTTTGAATTTCACTTTTTTTTCTTGATTGAATTTGAGTCTTGGAAGTGAATATTAACCCCTTCTAGACATCCGATCGACCTGAAACTCGACAGATAGACTCGTTGTCTATGACAATACACCCTGTCAACTTGGTGATAGTCGATCACTAACACTAGGACATTTACGGATTTTTCTGAAATTAAAATAAAATAAAACACTTGATGCGCAAAATAAATGTCAAACAAATGTCACAAAAAATTTGGAAATTAGCATTGTCCGCGGATTCCGATCACTGGTAGAAAGGGTTCAAATCTCAGTCAAACCAAATTTTTACAATTTTTTTTTTAATTTTTAAAAGACATTTGAAAATTGATGCATTATAGTGAAACAAACTTTTCATGTGTTGATTTTTTCCTATTAAATTCCAAACTGTTTTGCCGTAAAAAACTATTGAACGATTGACCATATTCTTTTAAATATAATTTATTTTTTTTGCCTTTTGGTTTAAAAAAAATCTATATATTTAATAAAAAATACAAAGCACTTTTAAATCTTTAGGAAAACAGTTATTTGAGGATATTTTATTAAATAAAATAAACTAATCCAAAACTGTTCAGTGGCGCAGATGGCTTCGGCTAGATAGGTTTCCAGGGGGCCTGAAAGCCAAAAGGGTCGTGCCAATTTGAATATCTTACCATTTAAATTGGTAGGTAGTTAGCTATAGGTATTACAAAATTTACAAGATTTGAAAAGACACAATACCAATTTACTCGTGGTGAAATTACGAAGTTGTTACTCCACGCAACTGACTGTTAAAATGAAGTTATCTTTTATTTATTAACTTAACATCTGTTAATTCTGGACATTTTGTTAAACATAATTTGGTTGGAATAATGAATTGAATATGTCAACAGCTAATTAAAAAATACATCTGCCAATTAAAAAATTGACATTAACAATAGAGACTTAAGATTTTAGATTAGGATTTCAGAATATTAAAATGGTTGACTTTCTACAAAAAATTAAAATATGGTGCACAACTCTGATCTAAGTAAATATCCAGAATTACTGAACAAGGTTAAAACGCTCAATTTTTTTTAAATATTTTTTTTGTGTCAGTTTAATAACAATTACAGGCGACTATTTTAGTCACGGTAAATGTAAATAATGCATTTTGTAAATTATTAAATAAAATTTATATTTCACTTGGCGGCCACTACTACCTACTGATGTGACAGTTTAAGTCTATTTTTATCTTTTTAGTTAAACCCAAACTAAGCACCTAAAATAGGTTCTTATGTTATTGATTTGGGCTTAATTATAAAAGAAAAAAAACTAGCCTAAAAAACCTGTTTTCATATTATATCAAAACATGACATATTGAACAAAAGACGTCGAATTTTATGGAATATCTATTAAAATGCAATA
Organism: Glyphotaelius pellucidus; assembly: GCA_936435175.1. Classification (NCBI taxonomy): domain Eukaryota; kingdom Metazoa; phylum Arthropoda; class Insecta; order Trichoptera; family Limnephilidae; genus Glyphotaelius; species Glyphotaelius pellucidus. The sequence goes on from OW386537.1 coordinate 2,498,493, forward strand.
CTTCCCTTTCTGATGACTAAAATAGAAGTTTCTCATTGGTGCTAATAAAAAGTGTTGTGAAAATGTTGCGTGCGTATTATCTCTTTTTTCAAGTAAAATCGATTTTTTCATAATTTTTCACCTTTTTAGTAATAAACGGATATTCGAAAACCAAACCACTACTAGATCGATAACTAAGGATTTTTTGTATGGAGAAGGTTTCGACACTATTTAATCATAGATACGCCAATATTTTGCGACATTTTTTTCGGTGGTGACGTCACAAACCGTAAAGGAGGATAGAGGAAAATAAAAAAAGCGCAACCATAGAAAATATATTTTTCTTTCGGAGCCTACCCAATTCAAGCCCAAAATGTTATTTTTAAAATAAAATCTTAGAAGTGCCAACATTTTCGCTCAATAAAACAATGTTACTTCCGAGAAAGCGCTATTCTGAGAAATTGTGCTTTAAAATACCTTTCTTTAAAACCCTTTTTCCCGGACGGCGCTCTGGAATATAGAAACCCGGTGCCCTGTGAACAAACCAAATTTCGTAAAAATTACCAAAAAGTACTTTAAATTTCAATCCCTTCAAACGAATGAAAGAATTTTTAAAAATATTCTTGTGTACTTTTCTTCGACAGTTTCGAATAATGAAATTTTTCTGCTTAAATCAATGTTGTCAACCGGTACTGTCAATGTTGTCAACCGATACTGTAATTTTGGAAATGAAAATTTTCAAAAATTATCTTTTAATTTTATTCTGCTTTTTTGTTTGTTAGGGGTATTCTTTTGATCAAATAATTTATGAACATTATATTTGGGAACTTGATTTGAACAATAGAGCAGATATTAGCTGTTACTCAACTAATATCTGCTCAATACTTAGCTCACGAAATCGTTTTCTTCGTTTATTCTTATACCAGGATTTGACGTGGTACGGACTCATGAACTATGGCTTGAAAACATTTCTAATTGTTGAAAAAAGAGTCCTTATGAGAATCCTTAACCAAAGATATTTGTCTGCCATAAAAACGCCCAGCATTCAAAGAAATAATAATTTTTTTTATATGAATACCACACAAGAGTTCTAACTGCTCCTGTCTGGAGCAAGTGAGACTATGGCATCTCCAATAGGGGTATGTTGTGAGGCTGAAGGTAATGGGGACGGGAAGGAGATGGCTAAAGCCATTTCAAGCAACTTTTCAATTCTGAACGGTGGTCTTACAGCAGGGCGATACTGAGAGTATCTACCACTCTGGAACGTGCCGGTACTACCACGTATCTACCACTCTGGAATAAACTATGTATTATTTTAAATGAAATAATTGTGAAATAACACAAATTATTCAAATAAAATTTATTTGCCACGCCGGGATTCAATTCCGCGACCTTCGGATTGCGAGTCGGGAGCCTTACCACTAGACCACGCCGGCTGTCTGGAGCCAGTAAGACAATGGCATCCCCAGTTGGGGTATATTCCCAATGGGGAATAGGCATGGTGGGGAAGTACCTGGCTATTCAAATGAGGCCACAAAACACGGCTAAAGCTATTTCAAGTAACGTTTCAATTCTGAATGGTGGTCTTTACCAGGGCGATACTGAGAGTATCACAATTTGAAAGATGCTGCAAATATACTTCTATACATTTAAGTGAATTATCTGAGTAACAATATAAATATATATCTGTAAATAAAGAAGAGTGTGTGAAGATGGGTTTGTTTTCATACAGAACTACAATTTACTCTAAGATCGATGTAATATAGCACACCTGACCTTCAAAAGAAGATGAAAGTCATCTTATGCATAGATTTTGAAAAACCACCACCTATTTTTTCCCACCCCTCAAAGCAAAATAAAGCAAAAGCCGAGGACTTCAGCTGGTTAATTCAATAAAATTTATTTGCGCACGCCGGGATCTGACCCCTCGACCACGGAGGCCATCAAGATTGGCTTGCAGAGAAGGATTGCCGGGAGCAAATTGCAATATTCTTCGGAAGTTGAAAATTAATGTTGAGCAACTTTCTACATGAGCTGAGTGGCCATCACCATCATCGTAAGTATACAAGTAACTTTTATCAAAAATTTTATTCAAAATTTACATCTGGTATAAAAGCTTACAAGTTAGGTTCTATTAATATTACAATAATCTCAAGTGGTGTTGATCTGGTTTCATCGTTAATGGTAGTACCCGTGGTCATGGTGGGCGGGGGCGACGGGTGCGGGGTGGACTGCGGGGGTGCGGCTCACAACGGCGTTGAAACTGCAATTAGAATAATAGAAATGTAAATATAAAATAATTTATGTGAAAAAATTAAATTGTGGGTAGGCACCTACATTATTATTTGTCTGAATAATTCTTCACACAACTAATTTCAATTTTGAAAATGATACTAAAATTCAAAGCAAATCCTAGTCGTTCGAATTCATAAAATCAGAGTTACAGACAGACACAAAACCAAAATTAGTGTTTTTGATGAAGTCAACTTTTTTTTTGTTTACATTACCTATACATTATTCCAAATTATGATTCGTAGTGCTGATTTCATTCATAAATTTGAATATACAATTGAATGCGAATATTTTTTTTCACTTATTTACTCATGCAATGCAAATTTCACAATTCAATTTTACTTAATCCTGCAGAAATTGTATTGCATTTTATGAGAGAGGCAATTCACGTATACCACTGAATATGCTTAAATTCGGCACATGTTTCAGTAACAACCACTTCTAAAAACGAGCAGACCTATCATAACAGAACTTATGAAATCTCCACAGTGAACCTGAAGGAAAATGCACGCCATCTGATGCAACAAGAACACTTATAATTTCACAGAGGCCTGATGATTATCCATGTAACAGACAATTGGACTATAATTTGTCGTAAATGTGTGAAAAAGCACATTTCTGTAAAAGTACTCCAATCACGCTTGAGAAAATGCTCTCTCACGTATGCAATGCAATCGTCATTAAATTTGCAAAAAACTTCTCGAATAATGCATGCTTTGAGTAATGATGCCTTTGCATTTATCTGTTTTCAACGACATTTGTGAAATTTTCATATACGGCATAATCTGAAGATGTACTCGTAAAAGAGGTACATTCAGATTCGAAGATGACAACTCTGGGCCGGAGTTCCAAAGTACTAGATAAACCTTCTTGAATCCGTGCAAAGGTTGCTCGGTCCATTTTCTCTAATGACTCTGACGCAATGTGGGTATTCTGAGTCTATTCAAGCATTACAATCAAGTTATATCAATTATACAACTATTTCAAACGGGCTTGCACCAAGGAGCTGGCTACATTGATCCCTGTGCACCGGTGCACGTGCGAGAAACTCGCCAGATACGAGCGGAAGACCCGCCCACAGAAGTTGATATTAGTCTCACGAGAACGGGTCGTTTCTTTGACTCGTTTTGTATAAGGCGGTTCGTATGTAGAACAAGCTACAGGTATCTGCCCCCCTAGTATAGTCTATCGATAAGAATTGATAGGATAACATTCGGTAACTCCTCATCGTGGGACATCCTACCCTAGGACAGCTCCAGATATGAACTGTTACATATTTGTTGGCGATCGATGGCGATGAACGATGAGAAGTTACCGATAGTTATCCTATCCATCCTTATCGATCGACTGTGCTAGGGGGCCTGGTTTTCTTCATATTTAAGTCCCGCATTAATAAATCCTTTCCTGCAGAGATAAGAAGCAATGAAGGTTTACCCATTGTGGTCATCAGCGGTGTAGTGCACAGTCCTGATGGAACCGTCTGGCTCCACAAGGGAGTAGTGACCCTTCACTACATCACCATCCCTGGTCTCGGATTGGGTCTTCTGGTCTCCGGTGTGGTGGTCGGTCACTCCATAGTCGTACTTGTAAGCGGGGTGGGCCTGAAATCAACGTTTTTTCAGCATTTAAAAATAATATCCTTCAGAACCTATTTCGTCTTTTGATATGCTGTGTGGAAGGGATTTTTAAAGAAAGAAAGGAGATGAAGTTTTGCGACGTAAAAAGATATGAGAGGTGGATAGGAATCTAGATACAACACGATGGGTCGAGGGTGGCCAGCTGGAGAAGTCAAAGGGTCTCTCTAAGCCGGCCTCTCCTCATTCGGCCAGCCACGCAGCTGACGGGCAGGTGCATCCATTGCCAAGATCTAAACACAACTCACCCAATTTTTTCAGGCACCCCGATAAGTCACCAAACGTAGCGAACCACTTGGAGGGACCTATGTGGAGTGTTGGTTACCCAACAAATGCTTTCATGGAGCAGATGTAATGGTACCCATACTGCAGATGACAAAATATGAGATGTTTGAACAAATCACAAAGATTCTCAACCTTTTATTTCCCAACGCCCACTTTGGGATTTTTTTTATTTCTAGTGCCAGAAATTGACAGACATAGAAAACCACACAAATTTGACAGGCGATTCCGTATGGAATCTTTCCGTATCCACAAAAGATATAGAATCGCTTCTCTGAGATGTTTTAGTGGCACAATTAAAATGAACAGAATAATAATTAAGCTTACATATTCGTCATAGTAGTGATCTGCGTGTCCGTGTCCGTGTCCGTGTCCGTACTCGTGCTCGGGCGCCGTGTATCCGTGCGAGGGCCCGTCGTGGCGCTCCACGTTCTGCGAGGACACGGCGTTTCCGACGTCGTGCGAGGCGTAGCCACCGTCGTAGCCACCGTCCCCGTGCGCGTAAGCCTCGTAGTCCGCCACCGGCCAACAGCTGCACGCCGCCACCACCCCTAGGAACACTGCAGCCTGGAAGGGACACACCATTTTTATTATTGGATCTTGCGAAGACCTTTTTAACTCGATCGTTTTGCATTTCACCTGTCTTGTAAATTTGTTTGTTTCTGCTTCAAGATAGTGGCCGTTTTAATGATCCAGTAAAGATTGTTAAATGTGCAATCGTCGTGTTTTTTTTTTATTTTATTTATCCACCAACGGTTTGCAATCTTTAGAGTACAGGCATCAGGTTTTACAATGGAAGATGCTCCAAGGAACTATCGTCATTGATCCCCTCGGCACCGGTGCATAGTCGAGAAACACGCCAAACACGCGCCCAACATTTGTACACGGGTTACATTGGTCACACGAGAACGGGTCGTTTCTACGACTCGTTCTTCAGTTCAACAGCTTGGCAGTGGAACGATTTGCCGACCTCTGTGTTTCCTCTCTTCTACAACACGGGTCTCTTCAAGACCCAAGTTCAATCCTTCCTCTCCTCAAAAAGACCCTCCACACTGCATCTTCAAAATGACATAGAGAAAAATTATTTTTTCAGGGCCTCCTGTGTGGAGTTAATGTAAAAAAACGAACTGGTTAAAGAAAAATTGTGTAATTCCTTACGTTATTTTTTTTAATGTTACATAAAATATTAAATCGTTTATAATAAAGTTGGCAGGTATTTAAGTTTCTAATTGTAAATATTTATGTAATTACAATCGTGAGAAATTCAACATAATACTTATTTTACCTCTCAACAAAAAAATTACGTCTTATATTGTGAATGTTCAACGTACTTTTATATTTTTGTCATTAGTTAAGATTGTTGTAATACAAAATTTGTGTATATTTCCCCAAGATAACATAAACAAATATTACTTAAAAACTCAATCACTTGTCACTGACTAGAACACTTCTTTGGGGTGAAAATCAATTAAAAAACATCTTTTTACAGATCCTACGATATCGGAGGTATTTTTAATTTATTAAATAAGAGAAACATCTTTTTTTGGACTCGAAGCCTGATGTTCACAGAACTACTAGTTTATTTCATGTCTCACCAAATAGTTTTTTGGTTCAAGAAATAGTTTCAAAATATATTTATTGTTATCAAGTTTAATTTCTAGAACTCCATTTTAATTTTTATTTCTTTTATATAATCAATTTTAATATTATTTAATTTATAATAGTAATAATAATAATAATAATGTTTATTAATTTATTATTTTAAATTATACCTAGCTCTCTAATTAAAAATTTAGGCTTATTGGATTTATCAAAGAATCTTTATATAAATATGCAAAAATCAGTCATATTAAACACATGTAGGATTACGAAAGATTTTTTAAATTATTATTTATTATTTTAACTTTATGAGTAAAACCTCAAACTGTAATATTTAATTAAATGAAGACATTATGAGCGAAACTCAATCGAAAATCTGGAAACAGAAAAATCAGAAAAAGATAGTGGCACCTCTGGGACTCGAACCCAGGACCTCCCCACTTTCCAGACTTGCAGAAGAGTCAATAGATGTCGCACATTAAATAAAAAAAATGAATAATAATTTATCCAGACACCATCTAGATTGCATTTAGTTCGAGTTGAATCTTGCAATCATTCATAAAGATGGCAGCCAATAAAAATATGCGTTAAGAAAAATGAAGATAATATGGGTGGTTCTTAGTCGAAGTATGGTACAGTTAAAAGTGACCGAATTGGATATCGACACCTTAGCTCAGTGGATAAGAGCTCCCAACCCGGAAAGTAGGGAGGTCCTGGGTTCGAGTCCCAGAGGTGCCACTATCTTTTTCTGATTTTTCTGTTTCCAGATTTTCGATTGAGTTTCGCTCTTCCCCATCTCCCTCAACCCCATCTCTTCCAACCCCACCTCCCTCTTCCCCGTTTCCTTCCACTCACATTTCAGCCTCATAATATATCCCGATTGGGGATGCCGTAGTCTCACTAACTCCAGACGGAGGCAGTTGGGACTCTTGTGCGGTATTCAATTAAAAAAATAAAATTAAAAGTTGTCTAGAAAAAAGTTTTTTAGTTAAGGATACACATTTAATTGTTTGTTTTTTCCCAAATCATTTCCGCGTTCACGTTATTGACCCGTCAAATTAATTAATGGATTTTTTAAACTCCATTGTTACTCATAACGAATTGTTGATTTCACATACGTAAAAAGTGGATTTTTTTATTCTGTATTTTTTAACGTGTTTCGTTTGTTTCAATTTATGGCAGGTGATTTTTCAAGTTTTCAATCGGTTTTATCGAACGGTAAATATCTAACGACTAAAAATAATTACATTTTAAAGAAAATTGGCATTATTTGTTTTTTAAAGTCAATACAATCCTATGGCAAATATTTTATAAATACTTTTAGCTTCATAAATCATTCAATTATGTATCCTGTGATTTTTCACAAATATGCGCTTATTGAAATATAAAATTTAAAGAAACCATTCACCAGCTTTTATTTTCTAAGAATATAATTAAATTAAGTCACCGTTTTTGTTGTGAAATTATTTCGAGGGAAACTAGCGTCTGTTAAGATGATTTTAAGTTTATTCAAGGTAGTGACTAGTTTTTTTTTAAACTTCGAATGCATTCTTAGGTTTTGCTCCAAACACAAAATAAAATGAAAATGCAAGCACATGAACGTAGATTGGCATAAAATAATGTTTCTCACATAAGACTTCTGGAACAATGGAACACTAAAGTATTTTCGTAACAGAATTCTGAATGAAGTGTAAGTTCTAGTGATATTGCTGTATTACGCGATAACCGGGAGTGTGAGAACAATGATTAACAATATAGCTAGAAAAAATAAATATGCGATTGTTTACTATTTGGCCTTAAATTCGGGTACATGAAAATAAAGATCAAAATCTGAAAAATTAAGCATCTATATTTATTTATAAACGTCCTTTTTGGGGGATTTTACACATGAATAATAGGAAATAAACAGTATTTATTGTACAAAATTGAATTGCCCCAGTAACAATATTTTATATTTGTTTAAAGAAAATTGAAGATGTTCACTGACTTGGTATAATTATTTCCTTCCATTAGTATTTTGGGCAAAGAGGAATACATATGGTAGTTAGTCTCAGAATTTTTGCACTGAAATAAATCCCGACTTCTGGTATTACGTTGTGGTATCCGGAAGCTTATCAGTTCAAGCAATACCGGGCTATCAACTAAATCATTTTGGATTTTATATAAAAATTCGAAGTCAGTGAAAATTCTTCTGTCAGACAATTTGAGCATATTCATATTATTTAAAAGAGTGTTATAGTTCAATATAATTGCTGGAATACCCATTTTAAAATTTAGAAAACGTAAGAATATGTTTTGTATTCTTTCAAATGTAGACTCAAGACGGGAGAATTGTTCTCCAGCTGACTTCTAACGTAAGAGCAAAATTTAACAGTTTAATACACTTTATGTTGTTAAAATTTCGAGTTCCAAATCTCAAATTTCAAAGTTCAAATCCCAACATTTTTAAGCCCATATTACAGATTTCTAAACAAATGAACGATTTGATTGAAAAATTATGTATAGGTCTTTAATTAGTATTAATGTCTCAAGAGCTTTGTTATCAATGTTGTAATTAAAGATCACTAATTTTTTTATTTGACAAAATCAAACTATGACACATTTGGAGAAATTTAAGTGAAGTCTATTTTGATTACACCAAATTAACAATTTGTTGATATTATCTTGAAGAATGTTGCAGTTGTAAATATTTTGAATAATTCTAAAAATTTTGAGGTTATCAGTAAAAGTAAGATAGATACATGATGAAATATTTTTGTAAGATCATTTATAAACAAGATAAATAAGATTGGGCCAAGGTGTGAACCCTGTGGAACTCCGTGTTGCATTAATGTTTTCCGATAGGGAGGATTTTATTCTAACAATTTGGTGTCGTCTAGTAAGATAGCTTTCAAACCAGGCTAATTTATTGCCACGTATCCCAAGCTTTTCTAATTTCCAAATGAGAGTTTTATGGGATACTGTATCAGAGGCTTTACTAAAATATATATGTACTTTATAGGTAGATACCTTTAACAGGTAGTGATATAAGTATTTGCCTTGGAATTTGAATATAGTCACTAAACCACCACTCGACTGTTAAAAGGCAATTTATTACCTTTATTAATCAAGGTAGTTTCTAATATCTACTTAGTTTGCGTTTTCCTGAAATCAATTTACAAAGTTACGATTATTACCCAAGTCAGATTAAACAGGTTTTAATTACAGCATAAGTCTCACCACATCTTGGGAAAAGTGTTAAGTGCCCGGAGCACCTAATCTTAAACGCACCCACGCGAAAGTATGACATTTTTTTCGGAAAAGCTTGCGGTTACGCTTGCGCTTAACGCATATAACTTATAACCAATAAAATTACGTGTTAATTACGACCTAAAGACTTTTACTGGAGAATTTATGCTAAATGAAATTAAAAGTGCGATGAGGTTTCATATAAAATATTTTGATAACTGATTTTGACGTCCATCAGATGTTGCGTTATGATGACCTCCGATTAATGACTCCATTATATAATAAATACTGCGACCATGGAGACTAAAATATATTTTCGAATTCAATCACTACCTTCAGAAGGAACCTGTACTTGCAAATACCCGACGATCGACTCACATAGAGCCACTTTGTAATTATTGAATCATTCACCTATTTATGCTTTGGCTCTATGATATGCGTAAATATGTCTATGTGTGTGCGTGCGTGTATGTACACGTAAGCATATATAAGTGTTGAGTGTATATACGTTAATGAGTATGCACGTATTTACTAATACTTTATTTTGATCCTGCATGTTATAATTTAGTTTATTATTAAGTGTATGGAAATGTGGTTAAGCACCAGATTAATGAGATGAATTATTACTTTTTCCAATGGCCACATTGTAGTGCGGTCACGGCGACCGCTTAAAGGAACCTACGACCTACGTCATTCCGGTCCCGACGCTGTCCTCATTAACACGTTGCTAGATTCTAGATTTTACATTTCCACTGCGTTCCTTCCGCTGCCGCGTTATTAATCAGTAAATTTGTCTAAATAAATAAAACAATAAAAACGTGGCGAAATCTTTAATTACTTTGAACACCAAGACCCTTCCGCGGAGCCTAAGGTAAGCATCTTCCATAGCATCAGAAGGAAGTCCAGAAAGACAAGATTCCCGCCACACGTGTTATAACTTATAATCACACTAAGAATGTTGAGATGAATGATGTGCTCACCTTTAATTGCTAAATTTAATCATCGCTATAACCACATTGAAAATGTAAATTAATGTTATAATTATGATGTGATATATTCTGTTGGCGAGCCAACAAATAAAATAAAATCTATCCAAATCTTCCAGCATTAATTTTGGGAAGTACTTAAATAAAAAAAGCGCTTTTCCAATTTGTTAACTAAAAGCAGCTCCGTCTTAAATTGTTAAACAAAACAAGAACAACAACCAAACTAATTAATTTAGATTGGTTTAGCCAAGTAGCTAAAATAAACAAAATAAATGAATGGTTTCATAAATATTAAAAAGTGTTCACGATTATATAATAATTGGATAGATAATCTTCAGGAAATGTAACAATCCTAAAAATAAAAATAATATGACAAAGTCACGTAATTGAATTAGTCACGTCCCATCGTACCTAGAAAAGCAATTATATAATTTAAATCGTTCCTACTGATTTTGATGACTTTTTACCGGAAAAATCTCAAATCATAACAATAGAGAAAATCACTCAAGTTACGAAAAATAAGGTTTTATACAGGCGAGTAAATCGAGGTAACAAATTAAAAGAGGACTTGCCGATTAATGTTGCGAAATAGACTCGACGAAAAGTTTATCAGGAAGCAGCTCGGTGTCGAAACTTAGTAATTTATAATTCGATTAGGTTTTCTAAGTACCGACTCTTGAGAAGATTATAGCCGACGAAAGAAATTGTTAATTGGTGTTGCATTGAGTTTGACCTTTGTTTTTATAAATTAGAAGATTTAAAGTGGATTATCGTGTCGGTCAATGTAATAATAAAACTGAGTACATTTCTCAATATTTAAATTCTATAGATTTATTTCAATTTGGACACTAAAAATTGCAATACTTTTATTACTTTACTAAAGTGTCAATATGAATTATTTATCACACCACAGAAACTGAAGTTTAAATCAGTCTAGAATTCATTTATTTTGAATTTCATTCAGAATGTGTTTAACAAAAAAAACGAAAGATGTTGAAGTTTTACTATTCGCTATTATGTAAATGGTTTTTTTTCTCCTTTAGTATTTAATTTTAAATATTTTTTTAATTTAAATAATATTTAATTCACATTGGTTTCAGGTAAAGGTAAATACTTTTAAGGAGTTCCCTTTTACCCCGCAAATGGACAAAGATTCAGGGTGCGTAGAGACGTTTTTCAATAGTTAACATATTAAATTTGGACTCAAGATTTAGGTGTTTATAAACTCTACATTAAAATGTGTGTATAATGTTTATATTATGTTTTTTTATTGAGTTTACTGTAATAAATAAATAGAAGGCATTTTATTTGTACAATTGAGTGAGATTTTGAATTTGAATTTGCGTCCAAAAGTCAAGTGTTAAAAATATAAGATATCGTTATTTTACGGTCGAGGGGCAAGCTTCTCGACTAGCAATCCGAAGGTTGCGAGTATAAATCACGGCGTGGGAAAATACATTTTATTTGAGTAATTTGTGTTATTTTACAATTCACTTATTTAAAATAAAATATAGGTAGTAAAGTTGTGGCATATTCCCGAGTGGAAGATACTCTCAGTATCGCCCTGGTGTAAGACCGTCACTCGGAATTGAAATGTTACTTGAAGTGACTTTAACTGTGTTTGGTGACTAGATCTGAATAGCCAGATAGGGGATGCCATAGTCTCACTTACTCCAGAAAGGAGAAGTTGGGACTCATGTACAGTATTCACTAAAATGTATTCATTAAAAAAATTCATTCAGTACACCATTACACAAGCAATGATATCTTTAAAATGATTTTCTGATATATATGAGTGACCTCTGTGGCGCAACGATCTTTGAATTTTAGTTTTAATCGATCGATTGAGGGTTCGAATCTCAAAAAGTTTACCCCGATAAAACATTTTACTTCATGAAATTTGATGTGTTTGAAGTTATATTTCAATTTCAAATATTTCACGAGAAATATTTCAAAAAATTATTTTTTTTAAATCTAATCGTATCACATAGAAATGCAAGATCGAAAATAAACAATAAGGCACGTTTTATTAACTGTGCTATTATTGTACGGTGTTTTGGTTTTAAACAATTGCCAAGATTAGAAACAATTATGTTGGTAAATTGAGAAGTAACGAAGATTTATCTGGCGATGAAAATTAACGTCCCACGATATCTCATCTACAAAATCTTTAAACTCTCACGCCGTAAAATCTCATTCAACAAAACGACACCTGTTTTCGCGAAATAAACACAAAACCACACCAGCAACAACCAGTTACAATGTACCTTACGTATCCACCGTAATACTCATTCAATGCCGGTCAAAAGTTCTCACATTAATTATATGAAAGGTTTTACTCACTTTAGCAAACATTGTGGGAATGGGATATTGTTCACTTAGTGAATTATGCGATTGACTATGTCAACGGTGGCGATCGTAGCCGCTTTTATACCAAATCGGCAAAAGCGGCGTTACAGTATTATTGGTGGGCCGAATTGCACAAGCACAGAACAAAAGAGCCAGAGCTGCACGGAATGTAACATTGAACGTCAGTTGCGGTAAATGCTTTCAAATAATAACTTGGAATAACACCATGGAACTTAACGATATCGGCAAATATTACAAAAGCTCCCCGATGGCTGTTAGTAGAGCTGAACGAACCATTTCGGACGTGAGATGTATTACCACTTCACATTCACGGAAACAGCGGAGATGGTAACTCCGCTTAGGTTGACATTTTCGGTTCACAGATGACAGTTGTAACACGGCTTGTAATTACAAATTTGTTTACGTGAAGCAGAGAAAATGAGTGAGTTTGGTTTTAATAAAACAAATGTTTTTGTCTTGAATAATTATTGTAGGATCGCTGTTTCTATTTTCATCTCATATAATCGTTCCATTATGAGATATGTATCCTCAAAATGTTGATAAAAAAATACTGGTTTTCACCTGTTTTCGAAAATTGACTAGTGTATTAGGTTATATATATAAAAATACAATAAATTAATAAAAATATAGTATTTTTTTAAATTTCAGTATTAAAAGAATGAAAAATATAAAAGAATTAGAGTTTTACAAAAAACTTTTAAAAAATCTTAATAATTATTTGGTTGATTATCAGTTAAAATATTGTTTCTTACAGCCAAATAAACTTTAGTTATAATTTGAATCATTTTATTGAGCTTATAACGTAAAATCTAATATATAAAATTCTCGTGTCACTGTGTTTATTATCATACTCCTCCGTAACGGCTGGACCGATTTTGATGAAATTTTGTGTGCTTATCGAGTAGGTCTGAGAATCGGCCAACATCTATTTTTCATACCCCTAAAAGTTAAGGATGGTTCACCCCAAATTTTTGTTATTTATTTTTGGGACAAATTTTTTATTTTTTATTTTTTTATGTTGAGGCGTTAAAAAATACATACAGCCCTAAATTTTCATCCTTCTACCATCAACCCCTATTTTTTAATAGCGATATTAGTAATTCAATCAAAATTAAAAAAGCAATTCAGGCAAAACAACGTTTGCTGGGTCAGCTAGTTGTTTTTTTATAAAAATGTCTACTTTTTCCGTAAAAAAAAAAATTTCAATATCAGAAATACAGCGATAACAATTTTTTGAATTCCAGAGGGACAAATTTATTGTTTGTATTGACCACATTTGTTTGAAAACGTAAATCGCACGTTAAATTTGGAAACGTAAAATACGCGGTAATATTCATAATCTTAAGGGGTACGGCGTACCAAAGTAAATGAAATTATCCTCAGACAAAATAAAGGAAAGACTTAAAACCAAAGCAAATTCACCTTCACGAGGCTGTGGTGAACAGCTGGGGTCAAGTAGATTCAGAGAGGTCGGATAAAATAATCAACCCATATATAATGTCTTCTCAAACCTACCTTACACCCAACATAATACTTAAATTTTTTTTTTACATACAACTACTGAACGTTAAGGTTTTTGTACTACCATATTATAAACCACTGTAATAATTTGTAAAATGTGTATTCAAGAATAGATATAAATAAATAAATAAATTATGTCGATTTTATTTCCGCTTCTGTCCTTTGAAAGATTTTTTTAAAATTATTATTGAGAAAAATTATTGTTGAAATATCAATAGATGCTGCATTCCGATAATGACAGAGGCACTGTGAAAAACTTTTTTTTTTTTAATAGGCAATTCAACCTAAAAAGAGTGCAAATTATCACCTCCGAGATAACCCATAAAATAGTACCAATTAACTTATTTTATAATGTCGTATTGCATATTAGTAAGTACGTACGTACTGAAAACGAATTTCGCACAACACTGAAGTACATTTTGATCATTTGTCTAAAACTCATTACGTTGCGTTAACTATCCAAAGGCAAAAATCATCGGTCAGATCTACGTTATCATTAATAGTAAACCCAAACGTGATTGATTCCTTCCTGATTTGTTATTAGATGCGAATAGAATTGACCGTGAAATGATTAGGCTAATTCCTGCTAATAATAAATATTATTAATTACGATATCGGTTACATTACAATTTTTTTGTTCGCAAACAAATAAAAGAGCCAATTAAAGCTGGATGGATTTTATGCTTCGGTTTTCCAAACCTTGACATTAAGACCGATTTAGTGTACAATCCAATCTATGAGTAATCTATTGACTAATAATAATCGTGTCTCAAAAATGTACCTACTTGAGATTTTACTTCCTTTCCCTAAGAAACGTAATTATACCAACATGGTAGTTTTTGTATCATTTGTTGATATTGTACGCCTGCATGCAAATTATAAATATGGTAAGTTAGATTTAAGATGTACGTAATTTGTGTTGAAAATACCACTTTAATAAAATCTGTCAATTTTTATTTTTTTTTTACTTTTATGCGTAAAACCTAAAATTGTAATATTAAATGAAGACAATATGAGCGAAACTCAATCGAAAATCTGGAAACAGAAAAATCAGAAAAATATATTGATCTCGAACCCAGGACCCCTCGCTTTCCGGGAGAACGCGTTGTCCACTGCGCCAAGGTGTCGAAATCCAATTCGGTCATTTTTAACTGTATCATACCTCGACCAAGAACCACCCATATTGTCTTCATTTTCTCATTTCATAAAGATAGCAGCCAATAAAACATGCTTTAAGAAAATTAAGATTATATGGGTGGTTCTTGGTCGAAGAAAAATTACCGAATTGGATATCGACACCTTGGCGCAGTGGACAGCGCGTTCGCTCGGAAAGCGAGAGGTCCTGGGTTCGAGTCCCAGAGGTGCCAATATCTTTTTTCTGATTTTTCTGTTTCCAGATTTTCGATTGAGTTTCGCTCTTTGTCGTAATTTGATATTAAAATCTGTCAAAGTTTACAGGGTTAAAGCATTGTTTTCTTAAAGGCAATATTAAATTATTTTAATCTGAAGCTAATTTATTTCTTCCTCTTTTTCGTATGGTTGGTTATACTCGTAGTTAGTGGGAGTAAAAGTGGGATGCTGAGATTATTAAATAGCCAGTCGATGGCATTGATTCAGCACAGATGTGCCTTCAGGAAACTGATGAAGGCAACATTGTTCTAAATATATTCTGTCGTTTGATTTTATTTCCACATTCCCTAAATTCAAAATGTTTTGGGCTCCGTTTATGCATCCTGTATGTACAACGGCTGTGACTGCACCGGATGCGGTTTAATAAGGTCAATGTCGTCTGATGGCGTCTTCTGTATTAAGACTTTTTTTAATATTAATTAATTATCAATTTATTCATTATCAATAGGTGTGGAGCTATTTATTCATTATCAATAGGTATGGATACTGCTACCTCGGGACCATTTATTGGATAACCAATATCCCTGATAGGTCATTCCAAGTGGATCGCTGCGTTTGGTGGCAGTCGTCAATGAAGGGTGCCCGAGATCATGTGAGACCGAGGTTTGTCTAGGTCTTCACGGTGAATGCGTTTGTCCACCCATTACGTGGTGGGCCGGATCGGGAGAGACTGGTTGAGAGAAACTTTTTGAACTCTTCAGTCGGACTCTCTCGACTGATCGCCTTGCACCGCGGTGGGAGAGATGGATTCTTACGTTCGTCACTCCTGGACAAATTGACCACAGATTCCTACTCTTCCCTCATCTTTTTTCTTCCCAGAACTTCCTCTTATTCCTTCCATCCTTCCTTTCATACAGCATATCCTTCTGTGTGGAGCTAATAAATAAAAAATTATCTAATTATTTTTCTTAGAAAGTACTTTTACTTTATACGTGAAAATCATTTAGCCACCCCTTACACATTACGTCTGCAGTGATCACGATTTATAAGAAACAATTTTCTCCTTTTCAAATTACAGCACCACAGTCGATCATGAACCGCTAGTTATAACGTAACCGGATACCTCGTTTAACCCAGATATATTTGCAAGATTCACTTATCGGCCGGTTGCGGCGATCTTTTCTAGAGCTTTAACTATTGCTCTTGTTTTTAATAACGTTGTTTGTTTAAATGTACTTGGTAAGCAGTTAGAAGCCCTCGATAGTATCTATACTTAACAAAACAAACAAACTAGTTAGTAGGTAGTCGCCGTTGGTAGTTATTTTAGTGTTTTATTGTTTTTCAATCTAAATTTCAAATATGTGTGCAGTGTTTATTAATAATTTGACATAACACATTGAAACCGATAAAACTAAATAAGACACCTTTTTGTGATGATCACGTTTTTGTGAATATGGCACAATAATCCTAACTGCTCCCATAGCCTGCAAGACTATGGAATTTCTACAGTCGTGAGGCTCTAGGTATTAGAAAGGGGAATGAGAGACTATCCAGAATGGAAGATACTCCCAGCATCGCTCTGTTTAAAGACCACCATTCAGAATTGAAAGGTTACTTGAAATGGCTTTAGCCTTAGAATAGGTGTGTGTCGGACGTGTTGGATTCAAGCCCAAGCCGCGACCGAACGCAACTACGTATTTTGTAATAAAATACGTAAAATGCTTGAAATTCTTTGTAATGTTCAATAAATAAATCGTCGGAGAGGGGGTAGAGCGAACAGGCTAAAGAGTTATTGTCAAAAGAGAAAGCGTCAAGCGCTTTCGTTTGATTACAGGAATCATACGGTAGGGTGCTACCAAAGGGTGCTGCCGTCACAACAGCCTCGATAAATAGGGTGAAAAACCCGTATTTAGTCAGCTCTCCAGTAACACTTGCTTCGACAACAACAATTCTCTACGCCTTTCCGCTCGACCCAGGTCAAAGTTCGCCTTGTTTTCTTCTGACCATCGCTTCGCCCTGGACCACGGATACTCTTCACTCTCTGGACCAAGCGCGGCTACGTTAGAAGGAAGGAATCATTGAACCACCTCAGAACAGCTTTGAATTGGGCAAGCAAGAAGACGTTCTCCCGACATTTTGGCGCCTCCGTGGATTGGGACCTCCAGCCTCTTACAGTTCTTGTGTGCCTCACCTCGTCTGGCACACCGTGCTAGGCGGTCAGATCTGAAGAGTGATTCTCAGACATTCTCACATTTCTCTCCCCCATCTCCTTCCCTCTCAACTTCCTTATATTATAAGTTGTGAAAAAACCTAATTTGATGAAATAAAATTTACTGACGTATGCCTGGATTTGAGCCCACAACCTCCATTTTCCTAGTTGAGAACCTTATTCTTGTTATTATTATCTGATAATTTCATAATCTTGGGTGATAAATAAGGTTCTCAGGTGATAATCCACCATTTGCAAAGCGATTGTTGATCGAATCACCGCTATTCTTCATCAAAAATTCTCAGTTTGGAAAACAATGGTGAAACCCCCTTTGGATACATACATCATGCGGAACATACAAAAAGATTAATGAAATAAATCGAATAATATCGTTTCATAGTCGGAACAACCCTAAAGATTTTTTTAAGTTCCAAGTACCTATTCAATGATCTGTGTTACTGGGCATTCGGGCAATGCTGGATTCTAACACAAAACCTTCAGTAGAAGGATGTAAGAAATCATTAACAATAAGATTTATTCAACACGTTTAGTATGTCCTAAGCTGAATATTTGAACAAAACGAAGTCCTGCATGAATTGTACTTCATAAATTGCTTCCACGCCTGACTTATATGGCCTTAAAGTGTGCAATTGTAGCAAAGTTTATCCAACTGCTCCCTTGATCTGACTTTTGTACCTTTACCAAGGCTATCACGTTCACATCTTTAAAGTGGGCTATTACCTGTATACGTATTAAATGCGATTTTAGTGGTGTAACGATTACGTTACGATTATTATTATTACGAACGGCGATTAGTAACCGATCAGATTATGGTATATTATAATCAGATAACAATATTTTTGGAAAAATGGTAGTATTAGTATGTTATATTATGAATAATAACTATAGGTATATAATTATACCTATAGTTATTATTCATATTGGTAATTTGCATATTTTTATTTATTATTTATTTATGTATTTTACATCCAGTTGGATTTTACATAAATATAGGCAGTACAACTTTAACATGAGAAATTATTTAGAAAATGAGAAAGATATAATTAAAAATAAAATTACGGCAGACAAAAATTAACACGTTAAATAAATTTAATTTTTTTTTTAAGACATTGATCAGAAAGGTTTTAAAGAGACAACCGAAGGTTTAAAAATATGTTGGAATATTTTTTTTAATAAGATAGATGAAATTCACAAAGTTAACATTAAACATGTCAATTTCATTTAAGCCTACTTTTCCATAGCGTTCACCCGCTATATCGAAGAATAGACAAAAATGGACAAGTTGCGCTTTCGGATACCGCAGTAGGACAGAGTATTGTATCGTTTTGTTATTGTGGGTGTGTGTAGGTTTATAAGTTGCAGGAGTTCGGAAAAGTCCAATTATTTGGAGTTTTAAATTTTAAATAAGAAAGTTACATAATTTATTTTATGTCTGTCTTCTGATGGATGAATGTTTAGAATATTTAATAAGATATGATAATTTATGCATTTCAGCGGGATATAAAATATAAAATTTATGTAACGTAGTATTTTTGAAGTAAAACTTCTTTACGCACGCTTGACTTGGGGAGTAACGTGGTGAATGCGTGACAAGAGCGTTACGAAAAGTGTGATCGGGCAAGGCGAAGCATAATAAATTTAAATATTTGAAAACCCATAATAAATTTGAATATTTGTAGAAAATTAGTAGATGTATACACATGTATATTTTATGCATATAAACATACATATAGATGGAGCTAAAAAAGTTTTACTTCAGTCGTGTGGTCTAAAGCACACTCGTTTTTTTGTTGTATTAATATGGGAGACCAAACTAATGAAAGTTGTTTTCAATTAAGCTTCTAACTAGAGACCGTTGTTCATAATTTGGTGATTGAAAAATTGACATAGTGAGCTATGGTATCGCGAAATTATGCGTTGCTAACCATTCATTCGATTGCCATGAAACTTTGGGATTTGGGGAGGGTAGGGGACGCCGGAGAGGAAGAGGAGGCGGAAGAACACGCAGGGAGAAACAATTTCTTATTAAATGGCTTAGCAACGCATGCCGGGAACGCTATTTTAAAATAAAATATGGAATTTTTGCGCCACGTTCCGGACTGGAAGATACTTTCAGTACGACTCTCGTGAAAAATCATTTTTCAGAATTGAAATGATGCTTGCAATGGCTTTAACCGTGTTTGGTGATCTGAATAAATTTAGATCTGAGTAGCCAGATACTTCTGAACCTTTCTCTTCCTCATCTCCTTTCCCTCCCCACTGTCTTCAGCCTCACAATATACTTCAATAATTGAAGTTCAATTAGGGATGACATAGTCTTACTGGCTTCAGACGGTTAGGAGCAGTTGGGATTTTTTTTTTTATGAATACCGCACAAGAGTCCCAACTGCTCCCGTCTGGAGCCAGTGAGACTATGGCATCCCCAATTAAGGTATGTTGTGAGGTTGAAGATAGTGGGGAGGGGAAGGAGATGGGGGAGAGGAAGGTGGGAACCTTGCTATTCAAATCTGGTCACCAAACACGGCTTAAGACATTTCAAGCAACGTTTCAATTCTGAACGGTGGTCTTACACCAGGGTGGTACTGAGAGTATCTTACACTCTGGAACGTGCCGCAAACATACTTTATATTATTTTAAATGAATAAATTGTGAAATAATACAAATTAATCAAATAAAATTAATTTGCCACGCCGGGATTCGATCCCGCGACCTTCGGAATGCGAGTCAAGAGCCTTACTACTTGACTCTTGCAAAACAGAAAAAAAAATGTATAAAAGAAATAATTATCTTTGATGACCTGTGTATTTATCTTTGCAATAATTAATCGCCGAGTTACATGCAAAAAAAATCATAACAAAAAAGCCCTTTGTGATAGTTTCAGTGTGATACAATCAATATTATAATTAAAAAGTGAACAATTTACATATTTAAGGATTAGTCACCCGTAAAGCCAGTAAACCGCAACAAGCAATCATTCCACGTTTTAATTTCAACGAGATATTCCCAATCGTGAATTGCTAATAAAATCAATTGCCGTGAAGCCTTCAATGTCCGCTGCCCTTGAAAGTTACCTCAATAAAAAAAGAACAATGAATTGCATAAGAGAAATAAAAAGTTTTCTAGCTTATTTAACTGATTTTTCAAATAACTCACATCAAGACAATCTAAAGCCAGACGAAAACATTATGTTGCGCAAGAAACCATTATCGACACGGCTAGCAATCAGCAGTGCAATCATTAAAAAATTCTTATGGTTCTAAATACTAATAGTAGTATATTAGTAAAGGCACTTTGATACTTCCGGTACTCAATCCGCCCCGCACACCCTTTCGAAGACATTGGAGTTGTGAATGTACACGTACATAAGGACTAGTAGTTCTGTGGATAGTTAGTAGACCTCACACAAAAAAAAATGTTTCTATTTTTCTCTTATTTAATAAAAAACAAAAAAAATTAAATCTCTGTAATCATAACATTGATAATTAGGTCAAATACCTACCTACTTAATGATAAACCATTTATTTTATGTAACACGATTTTTTTTTTCAAATATATGGGTATGGGTACGGCCGCCCCGGGAACCATTTATTGGATAACCAACACCTCTGCCATAAGTCACCCCAAGTGGTTCGCTACGTTGGATGAATTAGTGACTTTGGTGACTTAGCTTGTCAAGATGCGTCTGTCCTCCTACTGCACGGCAGGTCGGATTGGGAGATACTGGTTGAGGGAGATCTTTTGACCTCTTCTGCACGACTCTCTCGGAATATTGGCTTGCATAGCGGTGGTAGGGATAGATTCATACGTCCGTCACTCCTGGACACACTGACCCCGAAATTCCAACCCACCCCTCATATATTTTTCGTTCCCAAAACTTCTTCTCACTCATTTTCCTAAATAGACGGTCAACACAGATGACAGGTCTTGAGGAGAATTATTTTCCTCATGGCCTCCTGTGTGGAATTAATTATTAATTAATTAATTAATGTTAAAAAAATGTCTCTTGTCCAAAGAAAGGTCACCATCTCAATGGCAATTCTTTTTTAAACTCTCTTTAGGTACGGATGTAAGATAATATAGAAAATTGCGAATTGGGAAGCCCAAGATTTCACACTTGAAAAATTTTATTGAACCATTAATACGATCACCATCTAGAAACAGAAACAGAACGCACAAACAATGCAAAAATGGCGCAATAATGACTCACATTGTTTGGTTCTTTCTTGCCCACTCCATAGTAAAATTATTGTTAATCTCTTTATTAAAAATTTCAATAATGTGGACCTACCAATATGCACAGACTAGTCTCTTCCAATAGGTAATTTTCCAATGTTTGATCATTTAAAAATTCCCTTGGTTAATTTTTAATTTATCTAACTCTTACTAAAATAATTTGATATAAAATAATTCCATCCCTCGATTTTCTTGATCTTTAACAAATTTTAAGAATAAGACTTTGTAGACTATTTTTATTAAATAAAAAAATGAAATACCTATCATTTTCTCATTAACAAAAAAAATTACTTCCATGTTCGTTTGATCCAAGTATTAATTATTGCATTTTGTAATAATTCATCAGAAATGAAAATATCCTTCAAAATACGCGTTAGCAAAATAGCAATGGATAGTTTGCAGAATTAAAATTAACATTTGCAATGACAAATGCATTTTATTCGTATGAAGGACCCCTTAATGTAATAATCGAATTACCCGTGGATCTGATTTGAGTCAGGAGATTATGGGATCGATTTTTGTAGCATTATACAATTATTGTAGCAATGTTTATCTTGTTTTGCAATTTTCATTGTTTAAGCTATTATTTCTTTGAAGAGCTCACAAAAGTTTGTTTAATAATATGTATTATTAAATACCAACACATTTTCTTAACTACAAAGCCATTGTTCATATTTTAGACGCTGACCAAATTTCACGGTGCCAGAAAACCCGGTTCACACGAGTTTAAATATGTATATTTTTAAATATTGCATATATTTATTTATTAGGATAATGTTATTTGAGTTCCTGTCGGATTTAAATCTTGAATTTTTGTTACGTACCTGAAAATATTGAAGTGCGCGCTTTTAATTCAAGTGATTCAATGAACATTTTACCCATTTCATTAGTTAAATAATATCGAGACGCTATCTAGGTTACAAACCAATTCTTAGAATAATTGTTTCTAATAGAAAGGGTAGTTGCCTATAATATGGAAAAAAATTGTGGAAGATAATATTGTTTATTCTAAAATTTTAAATATTGACAAATTGTCAGGCTAGATGTCAAGGGAGTCAAGCCACAAGGCTGAGAAAACGGCCCTCAAAATTTTTGGTGACAAAAAAGTCACATTTTTTTTGTTTTTTAAGATAGAAGGGTGAACTTTTGGACAAAGATATTTTGTGATGTTATTTGTCGGAAATCAAAAGATCTTTGCAGTTTTTAGTTATTGGTTGTGACCTGACCTGACTGTTTTCATATATCCGTGTTAGATCTATTGGCAATTTTCAAAATACTCATTAAATGTAGTGTTTTATGGCTCCAATCCATTGACCACGGCAACTTTGAAGGTTTTAAAACACTTCTGCATACTTAACTCATTTTTGCCAAATTTGTGGCTTGGCTCTCTTGACATCCACGACGGAAGGTGGCAGTGGCGGAATTGGTAAACGCGCACGTCCCGGTTGGACGAGAAGTTCTGGGTTCAAGTCCCAGTTGCAAAAATGATCTTTTTCTATTTTCCTGTATTTTTTATCTTTCATATTTTCGTTTAGATTATTATTAGTAAGCGGCAAGCGGAGGCAAAAACACTGGGAATGTATGGCGAGCGATATGCTGAAATAGGCCAAAACCAAATGATCTTTTATAGCTAAGTCTGTTAGCCCCATAAAACAAATTAGACCGGTCAAATAATCATAATTTAATTGTTTTGTCTTTAATAATTAGCGGCACTGGACTTTTCGCTTTGCCTCCGCTTTCCGCCTCCCACTTATTATTGATATTTTTTTCAATGATATATTACTTAGATGGGAATAACCTTCAAAATTTATAAGATGAGAATTTTTCTTTAAAAAAATTATCAATATCCTTTCAAATAGTAATGAAATGTCGGTACAAAAAGTTTTCCTGCGTGTATCCCTCTAACTGTGTAACTTAGCCTTTACGAGCTTTGAACAGTCATTGTAAACACTGAACAATGACCCATACATACTATACACAATTGCATATTTTTTTTAGTTCTGCTAACATAATTAATTTAAAATAGAACCTTCAATTTGTAATTGAGCAGAAGTAAGTAGTGAATCGGACGTATTGCTTTATTTTGACGTAAGTCAATTATATCTGCATTTGCTTGCGTTAGAATGCGGAAAAATCACGGATTACTCGTGGTACTTACAATGAATAATGAATGTAATGACGCATGCTGAAATAAGATTATTTGAAGCATTAAAAAAATCATTAACACAAAACTCTTTTACTTACCAATTTTAACAATTAATGTTTAAATAATGCATCGTTAGTAATCCCTGTGCAGACTTTAACGCATCGAAAAGTGCATGCGACATAAAGGTTTTTGTAACAAGGTGTGTGAATCATTTTAGATGTATTTTTTTTATTATTGTTTTGGCATTGACCTCCATCATTGAAGAATTTACCATTGTGTATTGGCCATATTGCCAATACTGGATTTATGGGATTGTTGCGGATGTCAAAGCCGCAAACTAGCCACCGAACACGAGATATCAAATCTGGGCAAGATTTCATTTCTTGTATGACAGTCCAGAATTTTGGACTACCTCCGGACTGACGGGTGAATCCACACTCGTCAATAACGGCATCATTACATGATATTGGAGACTGGATTCTTGCAGGATTTCGGAATCGGAAAACATCTTCCGATCCTGCACCCATACGGGCTTTTGGTCATGGTTGACAAAGAATCGTTGCCCTGGAAGTAAGGCTAGCTTTGGAAATCCAGCCTGATATTTTTATCTGTAATGCTGTTCATTTATAATTTGGCTTCAAGATGAAACAGTATCACATCATATTACTACTTTTAAGCGAGCCCTTTTGCCAGATAGAATCAGATTACACATTAAATGCCAAGCTATGGTGTAGATTATTATTCCAAAAATATTTTTGTTGTTGTTGTTACAACTTATCCTACGATCTTTTGGGACATGTAATTAAACAGTTCAAAATGGTGAGGCCCATAATATGGAGAAAAATACGAGGCTCGGGAAGCAGTAACAAGACAACGTCCAGAGGTCTACATAAGTGGTTTAACTGCCTCACAAAATCTCAATTCCATATTATTCTGGTGTCAAGAGTTCAAATAACCTTGAATAAGATCTGTGAAATAGAACAAAAAACACATTTTTTTTCTTCCATCGTTTTTTTAATATCTGAATTTTTCTTTTCGTGCCGTCGTTATCATTTATTAATGACGATTGTAATGTACTGCGTTAATAATAATTTGTGATCAATTAAATCGTCGTTAAACGTAATAAAATAACGTTTTCAATTCTCACATATACGGTGAATTTTTCTAGTTTTTCTGATGCACGCCATCTATGCGAATACACGGGAATGATGATGTTATCAACACACGATTAAATCATAAAATGTGTTTTCTTTTCACGCCAAATAATATTGTTATGCTGTAAAAATTAACGTAACTATATTTTTTATTCATAGAGTCGTCAAAACGAAATGAATTAACTTCTGTTTGCTGTTTATATCACACGTTACAAAATTGATTTCTTGTTTAATTTTCTATATCTTTTTCACAGCTTATTATTTGCTATACGTAGTACCAATATGGATAACATTGCATTGGTTGTATGCAAATCCCCTGCTTGTAGCACCCTTGAGCTGATTTTTCACAAAAACGATGCTCTACAAATTATCCAATTAATATAATTGTTTTTGCAGTCGGGAATAAAACTATTATTTTTTTATTATATTTATGTAAATTTTAACACAATTTGCCAAGTTTCAACATCAATTGAACAAAATAATTACCAATTACCTTACAGTGTTCTGTGCATGTTAATAAGTAGATGTCTATTCATTCTATAATAATTCTACAGTAATGTAATAACAAATGTTTTCCCTCCGTTTGCCGATAAATTGATATGTTTGCTCAACTATCAAAGGGTTTTAAAAAAATTAAATTTGAATTATTCGCCTAGTTCGCCGAATAACATTTATTTCGATCCTAATTTTTCCTTCCCATCTTTCCCATTCTTCTCTTCCTTAGCAGATTTAGATGTAACACAACTAACACGGTACCATAGTACCTGCCTGCGTAAGTACTCTAAAAGGCAAGCTGAAAATTAGTGGTTTGGGAGTTTCGTAAGTGTATTTAAATGTGTAAATTAATAATTACATATGTAATTTTTCGAAAAAAACTACTTATGAAAGGTTTTCACTTTGAGACGGCATTATTTATTTTATTAAAAGATAAATAACTTTGTATACATCACTTTGTTTTATATACACTCTACATGTTTCGACACGACACTGTTTACACTATATAGAATTCGCAGATCATTTATTAACCATCCGCCCGTCGAGTCTTTTTTTTAACGCGAGGCGTCGCGGGGGGTAGCCTAGGACCCCAAAAATAAATATTATTAAATTATTATTAATGCATACATTTTATGTGTTGTATTAACTGATTATAGTCAGATGATAGAGGTTGCGTTGAAATAAAAAGAAATAATTCAAAATCAGATATTTATTTTCTATGTTAAAGCTTTAAAATCAACAAGAGACATTTTTTTATAATTTTGAATCATACTTTTTTAATGGTAAACTTTAAAAAAAAATCTAACCAATTTTCATGAAACTTATAATTGTTTGAGATTGGTACAGAGTTATTATTTTTAAAAAAATCAACAAAATTCAATGGAAAAACATATATACTTGGTTTTTCATTGTATTTTGTTGAGCCTCACGCCGAAACATACGTCTGTATCTCACAGCGCACATGCGCAGACTGAATGTCGGCGACGCTAGCGTCAAGTATAGTTAGTACCTTTTAGAAAGCTACCCAAAGTACGAAATCAGTGAGAACAATTAAAATATACATAATTAGCATTTCTGTAAAGCCTGGGCTTTTAAATACCCCTCGCGACGGATCGAGGGTTAAGAAATGATCATACATTTGATATAAACTTAGGACTTAAAATTTTGCATACGGGTTATAAGATAAGGCATCGCAGATATATGGTTTTGAAATCTTAGAAATTAGGAAAAATGTTAAAATACCAAATTAGATATATGTAATTAATAAGCAAAAAAAAGGTTTATGAACCCTCTTTTGAATATTTTAATTTAATTCTAATGATATTGAAATCCCAAATTTCCAATAAACTTTCCCAACTCTTACCCTTCTCCCTTCCTTCTACCCCTTGCCTGTATTTAATCTGTGATCTGTATTTAATTTGTAACTTCAGTATAGTTTTTCTCCTGATGAAGTGAACATTGTTCATGAAACATGTAGAGTGTACCAGGTACCTATATAAAACAAAGTGATGTATACAAAGTAATTTTTTTTTATAAAAAAAATTACATATGAATACGAATTTATAAACGCTTGCAGTTGCAAGACTACCAATCTCTAGGATTAGATTCAGAAACCAGCATTGAAATTCACCTCAGGAGTAAGAAAAATGTAATATTTGTATATCATGCACTATATAGCACCTTAATCGAAATATTATGGTAGCTATGTTTCGATAAACACGTAATAAATACTTTAAAAAAGTTTGCTAATTACAAACATAAGTATTGACAATCCTATCGTATTTCCCTCTTTAATTAAAATAACAATCTCACATTAATTTACTTACCATATATTCTATGTTACCTGCTTTGTGTCAACTATTATACTTGGTGTTATCTATATTTTGTATATCTTATGTTATCTTTATTTTGTTTCTTATATTTATATTATGTTTATATTATATTATGTTATTTCATATATTTTTCCAAACACATGTACTGCACTATATGTAAAAGCCCTATGGGCGTTTAAATAAATAAATAAATAAATAAATATAAAAAAAAACTTCACTAAAACAGATAAATAGTAGGCAACTTATTTAAATTGGCCTTCTGATTTTCTCCTAATTCATTTGAATCCCAACTTTACGAAGTAAGAATTAACAACAACTAAACAAAACAGAACAACTTAGAATTTAAATGTCATTTTCAAAATTGGAACTGTTATGTGAAGAATATTTGTAGAAGCCTATTTCATCTCTGAGGATGCTGTGTGGAGGGTTTTTATTGGAAAAGAAAGAGAGGGAGATTTTGGAAGGAAAAAGATATGAGGGGTAGGTAGGAATCTAGGGTGACGGACGTTTGAATTCATCCCTCCCACTGCGGTTCAAGACGATGTATAGAGGGTGTCCTGCAGAAGAGGTACATAGGTCTCCCTCACCAGTCTCTCCAAATCCGGCTCTCCACACAGTAGGTGGGTAGACGTATCCACCGCGAAGACCTAGACAAGCCTCACCCATGAACGAGGGCACCCCTGTTAAGTCACCAAACATAGCGAACCACTTGGGATGATCGAGGCATGGCAGAGGGGTTGGTTGGTACAGGTCGCGTGCCACCTAAATTTCATAATAATTTCATAAAGAACTCACCGGTAGTAAAAAAAAAATATCCTTTGAAAAAAAAAAAAATTTGGTGCTATCGTTCGGAATTTATACGCATACAACCATTTCGGAAATTCAATTTTATTTATATCGATAGACATTAACTACAACCCCTGAAATTTAACAACGTCGTTTCCATGGCAAGGGTTTTGTTTTCTGACGTTAACAATAACTCGCTTTTGTTAGCGACCGAAAACGTATAATCAATATAATTTATTAATATTTATAATTCCATAACACCAGATCTTACCATTATGTACAGCCTATATTACTCGCATATAATGTGGCTTTCTATTGGTGAAAGATTTTTTAAAAAGTTTATGCATGAAAGCGTAACAAACAAACGCACGCAGTTTTGCAATTATAATATTAGTATTTATACAAATTTTTAATGTTATAACGTTATAATTTTAATGATTATTACTCACTTACGGTATTATCACCCCATTACTTAAATACGTAGAAATCGATTTTTTTCACCAATTTTTCTTATATTTTATAAAAATATATTAATATTATGAAACACGCCAAAATTATTTAATTGCTATTAAACTAGAGATAACCCGACCGCGAATTATTTCAAAATTTAATTTAATTGTCAATTTCAACCAATTAATTTTTCACGTAATTTTACTCAGACACCCAGTATTGCTATTGTCATAGAAAATTGACAGCTTTCACAATCTTACTAATTGCAATCTCTCACTTAAAAAAATGATGATTGCAAATCTTTTTTTATATCAATAAATTGCATGCATACAAAACAATAAATTTAGTTAATGAAAAAGTAAATAAGATTTACAGGTAATTTACTTTAATCGTATCATTGTCGATTATGTAAAAAGTAATTATTACAATAATTATTATTCAGTTTATTCCCTTGCAAAACGTTCATGAATATCTTCCATTTCAGTATTTAAAATCAGCATTTAAAATTACACAAGTTAAATATATGCAGAGCTCAATGTCTATGTACCGTGAAAATTAATTGGGGAAAGTTTTTTGGCACTTTTAATTTGTTAACAATAATGGCTTTTGGTTTTAGATTTCATTCTTAGGCCTTCACACAAGTATTTCATTAGTAAACATGTAAATGGATGTATTTAAAAATACTTTTTAAGTCCACAGACGCACAATAATCAATATAAGAATGAATTTATGCTTTGGTTGTTTTAGCATATTTGTGTTTCCGTAAAAATCTCTACCACAAACACAGTAATGAATCATTGTTTGGGTTATTATGCCGTCTTGCGCTTCCTCTTTCTGTAGCCAATGCTTTGAACAACGTTACAGTCTTCAGCGTCTGGGCAGACATGTAGATTGTAGTGATGTGTATGTTTATATGTGTGGAGGTACACCGTGTAGCGCGCCTTAATACTCTAAGGCCTGGTATTTTAGTATTATAATTAGTTAAATTAATGGGGTTTTCAGCGTTTAGTTTTGGGGTAGCCGTCATGTACCGGATGTCAACTATTAAACTAAGCCCTGTCGTTTTAATTAGAGTATTGTGGATTTCAATTGCCTTCATAACTATATGCGCTTGATACATTCTGGGTCTTCACGAGATTTCAGGAACAAACAGGTAGGTTAAAGGAGGAAGTGCAACACGGCATATAACTCAAAAATTAATCACGTTGCTCAATTATTTTGGCCGTAAAAATCTCAAATCACAGTAATAAACTGTTTTTTTCATCAACATTGTCATTATTCGCTACAACCCTTAAAGAGTCTTGACTGACTGCCTTTCAGAAACACACGCGATCTCTAGCTATCTTGCTCCAGTTTTCTGTATCCAATGGTGCAATTTTGACATCTATTCAATCGTACTACTTAAATGTTAATATCTCGACATTGCCCACTCTGCAGGGTGATATTTTAAAATAACGAAGGGTGGAAGCTGAAATCAAATCCAACAAAATTGTAAATTACTGAATATGAATCGGTTGCAATCAGTTGATTAGTTAATTTGATTTAATCCGAAAACAAGGCTAATATTGCATCCATCCGCTTTCCACTAATCGCAAAATACGTTTGACGTCATAATCGAAATATAGCTGGATGGTGTTTCAATTTCAACTGCTTTGTCACGGACGAATCATTTCGAGGTGGATTTCAAATTTCAATCGCATCTATAAAAAAGCTTTGCGAAAATAACAATTATCAAGGTTTTAACTAAACGATGATTTCTCAACCCCACGGTTCCAAATGAAACGTCATTTTCAATATGAAAAATATATTAGGTATATTTATTATAATAACGTGCATACAGTAACAACGGGATATTTGTAAAATACAGATAAAGTAAGATAAAATGAGGTACATCAGTCAGATAACTATTATCTTCTAAAGATGATAGAGTCCAGCGTGGTGGTTGTAGTCCTCGAGGTGCTGAATTTCATGAAGATGGTTATCCTCTCCGGAGTACTCTACTTGAGCCTGGAATCTGTAAGGAGGCAATTCCATATATTACAGTAAGTAAACTATAAGTTTTGGTAGAAAACTTGCATTTATACCCGGCTTCGAGCATTAAAACACTTTTTTAACGCTAGTTTTAAAGGTGATTGTGCAGTCAGAACTATAAGGTTAAATCCGAGCGTGTGTACAGCAAAAACTGGGCAGTTTTTGGACCGAAAAATTGAGCTGAGATTTATTCAAAAAGCAATTAGATGAAACTGTGCAGTTGCGTGTCTGTATCAATAACTGCTTAGTTCTGTCAGACGGTCAGATTAGATGAAACTGTGCATGTGCATGTCTGTATCAATAACTGCTCAGTTTTTTATTAATAATTTTTTTCAGGGGGATTAAATGAATGCAATAGTTTTAAAATTATTAATGATAAATTACCCATTGTGCTTATCGGCAGTGTAAGAAACAGTCCTAGTCTTGCCATCAGGCTGCAGTAGGGTGTACTGTCCCTCTACCTTATCTCCATCGCGACTCTCCCATTGCTGCTTCTGGTCCTGGGTGTGGGGGTCGTTCACGGAATATTCAAACTTGTATTTGGGGTAGGCCTAAATAAATCAAAATAAACAATTGATAAAACATGAAATTTTACGTTAAGGTGAAAGAAAACGAGAGTAAGTATGGGACACTCACGTGCTGTTCTTCCTGATGATGATGGTGGTGAAGGTCCTCGAACTGGTGATGGTGGTCTGGGATGTGTTCCTGAACAAACTTCTGCGAGGATACCGCCTGACCATGGCCGTGGAAACTCTGTTGGTGCAGACTGGCGCTACCAACGACCACCATTGCGCAGAGGGTTAAAATCTGAAAATGGACATAAAAAAATATTACCACACGACAAATTATAAGAATTAAGATGATTCAATTTGAATTACTTATTGTTGAAATATTGGGTGGAAGACTGAAATTTATTGATTTGTGGCGGGAAGGTTGCGGGTAATTGAATGGATATCCAAATTGATGTATCTGCCCTAATACAAAATCTGGTTATCATTTCGAAGAACTGGTGGCAAACCACGTGACAATTTTGTTGACTCCAGGTGGTTTCGAGAATGCTTTGAATAGATTACTACAACATACTTTGGCCGCTGGAAAGCGCATCTTGAAAAAAAAACAGATTTATTTTGTTCCCCTTTTCCTGATGGCAAATCTATCAATTTAGATGTCTATTGATTCGAATTTCATATAACAACTCAAGTTCGCTGTAGATAATATTCTAGAAAACCGATTTGCATATTTGAAAAAACGTTGTTCAATCCAAAGCAATCGTTTTTAGAAGGGTTCACCAAATATACAAAGTAGAAGCAATTAGACAAAAGGCATCAATTATCCTGCTCTGTGGGTTTCACAAAAACGACTTTAAAATATCGGCTGGAGGAAGGAAAAGCTAATGCGAAGGAAAAGGACAAGACGACCGTTTAGAAATTTGCACCGTTATAGATTAAGTATGTCACAACATGGATCGAATGTCTTCTGAATCGTGAGTCATGTATTTCGGTGTTATTTTATTCTAAATTAAAATAATGAATAATGGTTTATGAAATAACAAAGGATTTAAAAATGTATTAATTTAAAAACTTTGACAAATAGTTCCTGTTATGCAATTCGCAGTATTTAATTTTTTTTAAATGTTATTTGCAACAAGTAGCAAAAAACAAAATTTTAAAGTCACACGTATCACATATCTTCTAACATTTTAGTTGTTACGTCTCATTCCCTAATGTTGGACCTACCAAAAGTTGATGCTAAAAGTTTTCGCATTTATACAGTGGCTCTTACCTTAGAAAACATGTTTAATGCGTAAACTATCACTACTTATGATTGACTGTGCCCTGTTAGTTTAACGCACAATCTTATATAGTAAACCTTATGAATTAATTAAACCATTTCGTAAAGAAGATTCCGAAACAATAATATAAGTTTTTTAAAGTCGTAGGTGTGCACACATTCTCTAATTATATAAACAAAGATTAATTAGTAAGTTCGTACTGTATGACTAATTATTGTAATTGCTAACTGCGGTATGAAACATATCGGAAGTAATTTAATAAAGACATTAATATTTTATCGCTGAAATAATAACACACATAAACCTTAAACATGCACAAAGACAGAGTAAGAAAAGCTATCTTTATGTTATAAGACATACGCTAAATAAAGAATTACTCAGAATTGCGTAGTTTGCATTCTGCCGATCAATTTTACGACATGGCATTATGAGATGTGGTGGAACTTTGATGCTATTACAACTGGGGAGAACACGGCACGACTGAGACACCGTAATATCACATTGTCATCGGACGGCATCCTTAGTTAGGAAAGAGAAGTAGAGGTCGTCAACTGATGAGATGGGCTATATCGAAAGGACGCCAGAAAGCTCATGAAAAAAAAAATTGTTTTATCAAGTATTTTTTAATGATACTTACATTCATGATCTTAGTTCGAATGGCTTATAACCTCTTGAACGCTCTATTATCAATACCAGACATTCTGGCTAAAAATGATTCTATGTTCCAGATAATTTCACGCGAGACCGCCATCACAGGCTTTTGATTCTTCTGGGAAGACTCACTAGGACAATTAACTGCCTCCCCGAAAATGTAGATATTTTCACGCGTCCTACAACGAAATTAAGCGTGGAGCATTATTTAAGTGTAAACTTTTTTTATCATGACAAATAATTTTTTGTAGTTTTCTTTTATGTTGCACCGAACTGGTGCAAAACCGATTTTGCAAGGTAGGTTTTTTTTCTGTTTTTTCAAATATAAAAAATAAATAAAGAAGTAAAAAGAAAAACAACCGTACGCTCTACTGTACCTACTTGTTTCTACAATGGTAATTAGGGTATCATTATTATTATTATATGAAAAAAAACGTATTGTTTGCTTCAAGAATAATCATTTATTAACACAATTTAGGTATAATTATTTTTTGCAACATAAGATATAAAATAATAAACAAGTTTTAATATAACCTTCGTGTATCGTGCGGTAAAAACCAAAAGATGTGAAATAATAACCATAATAAATTTGAATCTTCACTTATTTATTCTTTCCCTGAAGATATAACGGTAGGGATAAAACTATTGGGCTTGTTTTTTTATTTAAAAAAAAAATGTTTTTAAATTATAGTAATTGGTCTATTATTTACAATAATTAGAAAATTCATAAAAAATCGTGTATTGTAGGGATTATTTCTATATGGATGTTTGTTGGACTACCTGTAAAGTAAAGTGATTTAAGTGATAAATAAGTTATTAATATACCAGGTTATTTAATGCAATGTTGCTAGCTAGTGTACTGTATAATAATCCATCATGTTACCGACCGATAATTTCATATCGATAGTAAAATTCATCGCCTAAGGGGAGATAGATGTGTGGCACGGGTAGCTACGTACAGTAGATATAATACAGTTCTGTTTTTAGATTCCGCAATATCAACAATCCCTTTCCAACGAAAGAGAAGTTAGAGAACGGGATTGTTATATAATAATCTAATTATTGTCTTACAAAGTAGGGGTTGATTGGCCTATTATTATGGCATATTGACTATAACGCCGCCAAAACGCTGGTAATATCGGGCCATGATCGCCGATAGATCATAACGACGGTTTTGCTCGATTGTCATTGTTTTAAATCATTGGCATCCCAAACTGCTAGACGGACCGCCCCAATATATAAATATTTTTTTTACAATGAAAGAATGAACATTGGTCTTGAAGAGACTCATGTTGTGGGAAGGAGGAAACACAGAGGCCGGCAAATCGTTCCAAAGCCGAGCTGTTGAACATAAGAACGAGTCGAAGAAGCGACCCGTTCTCATGTGACAAATGTCAACTGTGTACATATGTTTGGCGTGTTTCCCGACTATGCACCGGTGCCGAAGGGATCAATGACGCTAGTTCCTCGGAGCATCTTCCATTGAAATACCGGTAGAACAATGATAGCATTCCCACCCGACACCTGTGCTCTAAAGACTGCAATCCGTTTGTTAAGTTAGGAGAATCTCTCAAACGGACCGCCCGTTTCTGCACAGAGTCGAGGGTTTTTTCAAGTATTTTAGGACTCCAGACCAGAGGTGGCTGCAAAATTCAACCGTGGGGCGCACTTGTGATTTGTACAGGGTTAGCAGTTGTGTACTGTTAAAGTATCTGCGGGCTCTGTACAGTACGCCCAGTTTTTGACAGGCTAACTTAACTCTGGCTTCGATGGAGCCCCCATATTTGAGCTTGTCACTTAGAGTTACACCAAGCATGTCAATGGAGGGCCTATTCAGAAGATTGCTTCCATTGAAGGAGACTAGATGTTAATTTTTTTTTATCTTTGAAACATTAAATTCAATGAGATTATTTTTACCTTAAGAGAAAACACTCTCGAGGTAACCGTCCATTCTTTGCTTCAAAGCCCTCCGTTTGAATTTGTGACAATATTTGACAATAATAAATTATTAAATTGTTTTCTGTCCCTTTACAGTTTGTCGTACGTAACAGTGGTCCAAAATTTTGTTTAGGCAAAACATCGTAAGTGACTATTGTGTCGTTTACGATACATAAAAATTGCATTGAGAATTTGACTCGGTTCCTTCGTAGCGATAGTTGAATTACCGTGTCTACTGGCTTGCTTGGTAGAAGATAGTAAAAACAACACTTCATCGCATCTTATCATTATTTCGCAAATTTTATTGTGTTTAGCCGGTCGCGATTTTTCGATTTATACGGAAATAAATAAACATATATTTTTTATTTATTGTTATCAAGTTTAATTTGTAGAACTCCATTTTAATTTTTTTTATTTCTTTTATATATTTAATAATATTATTATTCAATTTATAAAAACAGTTTATTTATAAACAAGTTCTGCTAGGTAATTATTTTTACACGTGACAGCTGTTTCGCCTTCTGAAGGCATTATCAAACTGTGGTCTTGCCACATACAGACGAGGTATTTATGTTATTTCTAGATAGGATTTTGATGACTAATTTTAATTATGAGTAAACTGACTAAAATTATTAATGGTTATTACCCTTTTAAAAGATACCCAATTACTTATATTGTTTAAATTCGACTGAAGGTCGTTAAGTGCACTAATCGTTATTTCTAATATGAATCATTTCCAAATGATGACTCATGGTTTTATTTTCTGTATAATTAAGTTTAAGGTCGTTAATACTCTAAACTTATTCCTAATGTGAATTATTCCCAAATGATGACTCGTGGTTTTATTTTCTAGTAAAATTATTATTATTATTGTTTTAAAATTGGTTTGAACATATCTAACAACGGTGAGTGAATTATATTGGTCTGTTCATTTATTAAAATAGCTTTAGGATTATTAAAGTGCTTGTTAATTTCGAACGGAATTCGGTAGTTATCTTAAACAAAGTCGATTACGTAAATAAAGTAGAAGCATTTTTAAAGCCAGAAGAATTTAAAATTTTAAAAAAGGATCCAACGGACAAAATTTCAATGAATGTGCGAAACTTAATAAATAATTGCAAATCAATTTTCTTAAATAAATACGCCAGAAGAAGTGCAATGGTAATGAACCCAAGGGCTCCGGCACTATACGGACAACCCAAAATCCATAAAGAAAATATTCCTATCCGACCGGTCGTTTCTTTTATAAATGCCCCAACGACATTACTCGCCAAAAAACTTAATTTTCTTTTTAAACAATATACTAAATTTTCTCCAAAACACAGTGTTAAAAATTCTCTGGAAGTCATAACTAAAATTCAAAATTTAGATCTCCCGCACAACTGCCAATTTTTATCTTTAGACGTCGTAAGCCTTTTTAGCAATATTCCTATCCAAGAGTGCCTTAAAATCATTGAAGATAAATTAGATAAATCTAACATAAATCCAATTATTAAAAAAGACTTATTTGACCTTTTTAAAATATGCGTGGAAACCAACTACTTTTTATTTAATGATAAATTCTATCAACAAAACGATGGTTTACCGATGGGGTCGCCTCTGAGTCCCCTTCTTGCTGAAATATTCATGGACTACATTGAAAATCAAATTTTAAACTCAGTCTTTAGTAAACACATAATCTACTATGTACGTTATGTGGACGATATTTTGATCTGTTGGAAAGGTACCAACAGACAACTAGACCTTTTTGTTACATTTGCTAACTCCATTAACCGTAAAATCTGCTTTACGGTTGAAAGAGAATGTAATAATAAAATTAATTTTTTAGACTTAACAATCAGTAGAGAAAATAATAAACACGCATTTGAAATTTATCGTAAACCTACGTTTACAGACACGACCATCAATTCTAAATCTTTGCACCCATGGTCACATAAATTGTCTGCTTATCACTCAATGATACACAGACTTACTAATATTCCACTTGACAATAAAGCATTCGAGAAAGAAAAAAGTACAATTTTATCCATTGCAAAAAATAACGGCTTCAAGAGTAGAGACATTGATAAAATAATTAGTCATAAAAAACATAAAAATAACCTTAACTTAATTTACCCAGCAATTAATAATAAAACGGAAAATAAATTTGGATGTTTAGAATTTGTCGGACCGACATCCAATAAAATTGCTAAAGTTCTCAAAAATTGTGGATTAGATATTGCCTTCCGCACTAATAATAATTTGGGATCATCTCTCAAAAATTCAAAAAATAAAATACCCAAACTAAAAAATAGCGGCATTTATAAACTCCAGTGTGACGAATGCAACGCTGTTTATATTGGACAAACTGGCCGGTCCTTTAATACTAGGTTCAAAGAACATATGCGATCATTTAAAAATAATAATAAAATGCAATCACAATTTGCCAAACATCTCCTAGATGATAATCACTCACTTAGCGGTGATAATAAGCCAACTCCCTTACATATACAAAATAAAGGACATAAACTAAATCTTTTAGAACAACTAGAAATTAACAAGCACTTTAATAATCCTAAAGCTATTTTAATAAATGAACAGACCAATATAATTCACTCACCGTTGTTAGATATGTTCAAACCAATTTTAAAACAATAATAATAATAATTTTACTAGAAAATAAAACCACGAGTCATCATTTGGGAATAATTCACATTAGGAATAAGTTTAGAGTATTAACGACCTTAAACTTAATTATACAGAAAATAAAACCATGAGTCATCATTTGGAAATGATTCATATTAGAAATAACGATTAGTGCACTTAACGACCTTCAGTCGAATTTAAACAATATAAGTAATTGGGTATCTTTTAAAAGGGTAATAACCATTAATAATTTTAGTCAGTTTACTCATAATTAAAATTAGTCATCAAAATCCTATCTAGAAATAACATAAATACCTCGTCTGTATGTGGCAAGACCACAGTTTGATAATGCCTTCAGAAGGCGAAACAGCTGTCACGTGTAAAAATAATTACCTAGCAGAACTTGTTTATAAATAAACTGTTTTTATAAATTGAATAATAATATTATTAAATATATAAAAGAAATAAAAAAAAAAAAAAAATAAAAAAATATATTTTTTAATTTTAAAGTGAACAAAATTACGAAATAAATAAAATTTCTGCTACTTTGGAAATAAGAGCGGTTTTGTTATTTAACTCGGCAATTTAGCAATACATTTGTTAATCTATGTGGCTTACGATGTTTTATGCATCATACAAAACGTACTCTAAAAAAAATACTATACAAAACAACGTAACCGCCACCTCATTTATCCGCAAAGCACCGCAAATTTAACGATTTTCGTAGTAGGTATTAGTATAGGTGGCAGGTATTCAATAAAATAGAAATTTGCTATAAAATTTGGTATTGCATGTAAGCATATTCCTTAAAATACCAAAAGAAAAAATCGTCGCCGCAAAATTTCATTTTTGCCGTTTACGATTTTTTCACTCTTCTATTGAAAAGCTACCAGAGGAATAGCCGGTAGAACTTTTTGTGTTGGGAACGATTTTTTTTGGTGACCTTAATATTATGAAAAAACTTAATAAACTTAATAAAAATTAAACCTGTGACCTTAATATTATGAAAAAACTTAATATACTTAATAAAAATTAAACTTAACTTAAAATAAACTTCTACGGTATTTAAATACCTTAATAAATACCGTAGAAGTTTAATAATAGACGAACTCCAATAAAATATTGGCAAGATTTACTGATATTGGCTGGCAACCCAAACCGCTAGAGGTAGCATGTTGCATTATTTCCCGACAATGGCGGTAAATAATTGATTTATTGTAGGTTCTTGGTGGCGTTAGTAGGTTTTATAGGTAGTTTTGAATTATTAAATGTGCAAAAGAATACCAGCAAGAGGAATAATTTAATCATTAGCTTAAATGAAAAGTTTTTGGTGTTTATTTTATTTATGGTGATTTTTTAATGACATTTTTTCACGGAACAAGGGAAGCAAGTGAAATAACATAGAAGTAAGTGGATAATAAATAAGCTATAAAGAAGCTATTTTTAAAGCGACATTTAAATGTTCTTAGTGGGAATCAATCACCAAGTCGATGGTTGGTACTGAGAAAGACTTTCAATCTACAGGATGCGAACCGTAACATATTATTTGTTTTTTTTTTTAACGTTAATTGCACACGGGAGGCCCTGAGGAAAATAATTTCCCTTAGGTCTTACATCATCTTTGAAGATGATGTGTGGGGGTTCTTTTTGATGAGAGAAAGACTGTTTATTCTGTATTTGATAAAAAATAATAATTTATACAAAATTTGTATTCAATTAAACTTAATTATTTATTCATTGTTTATTAATTCATTGTTTATTTGCTATATTCTTGTTGCAATATCAGGAATTATTCAGACCTTTCCAGGAAATGAGTTGAAACCGAAGTGAAAACCGAAATTATTAATTTAATTCACTCATAACAAATACTGAACAATGTTTATAAATACTATGTCCTTCTGAAATTTCCCATGCATTCTGATGTCAGTGTGCTACACTAGCGCCCCTAGCGGCGCGAGTTGTGCGGCTTGGTTTTCAAACATTGTAATTATATTAATTTTAAATTATAGAAATCAAAAATTTAAAAAATTATTTTTAGGTTACATACAAACGATCTTTTTTGATCATTCATAAAAAAATATTAAAGCGGTTATTAGGTTTGTATTAACAGTTATAACATGTCGATATTAATGATTTTCTATTAGCGTAAATAAATAAAACAAATTATTTTTACAAGTTAAGGTTGTTTAATTCAAATTATAATTAAATGAGTGGATGATAGGTTGACTTAGTGGCGGTATGGAGTGTTGTATTGTAAGCACTCAGAAATGATGGTGGATGTTGTTGTGTTGGAGTAAGTTTTCATACTGGTGGAAGTCGTCTAAGTGCTGAATTTGGTGATCTCCGTAATCTTCTCCTGTTGTCTCTACTTGAGCCTGGAATCTGAAAAAAAATCGAATAAATTAGAAAATTGATCTAATAGTTCTGCGAACAGTAGACCTCGAAAAATGTTTGGAAAGAAATAATGATATTTGACAGTTCGTTACGCTCATGCGATCTCTGGCTCTGTAAAAAGGTACTATTCAACACGGCTTCAATCGGCGGCGAAATGCAAAACGCTTGAATATAGGACTAACAAACTAATAGAAGTTAAGGTAAGACCTTCGACCAAGTATATCAAGACATGCCCTGTGAAATTAAAAATGACGCCAGAAACCAAATAAAACTGGCTCAAGGCCCATTTATGAAAAAGTGCCAGCATTGTTTCGTACTATTTGGATCGCATAGTGCTTTGTGTTTTACCTTTTATCGGTCCACACTGAAACTAATTGCTGTCCCAGCCGTCCTGACGGAATTAATTTTTTCAAACACAAAAATATCCTACTTCCGAATATTGTACAAGGTACAGTCCGCGGACTTTATTTTTGATAATGTAACAAGCTACCTGAATACATAAAAAAAATTATGCCTTACCGATAGCTTTAAGACAGCGTTTTAATAAATGTAATAATATTGACGTATTATTTTTTTGGCAAGCAAAGTTTCTGATGTCACTTAATCACCCAAATGCTTGTGACGTCACCACACACCGATACTAACACATAGACGAAGGGCTTGCGGCACGATATAGCAGTGGTTTTTAAACTTTTTAAAAACGCGACCCGGTTTGTATAAAACGGAAACCTTTAAAATACATTAAACGCAGATCTTAACAAAAAACCGCTGCACTATTCTTCAATTAAGGTCGAAAGTTAACCTATCTTAAGCCATAGCATTCCGAATTTCTACCGTTTTACAACATATTTCTCTAAAACACTTTAAGTTTTTAAGTTTCTAAAAAAATATATGTTGTTTTTGACGATAATATCTATACATTTGCCACGCCGAAACGGTAATTGAATGAAATTCTTCCGATAGAAGAAAATCGTATAATTGTATATTTCGAAAATTATTATTATTGTTACATTACAAGTTATATATATATGAAAAAAATCATAATTAATTTTTTTCTTTAAAGCTATGACATTTCCCGCGAGATTTTGGTTCTATTTTAAAATAGTTTAAACGAGTCATGTTTTATTAAACATTTTCACAATTTTCGCTTAAATATTATCGTTTTCGCGCTCCCTCTAACATTCGTATTTACATATCTCATCTTCCTCTTCTTTTTGAGCGCTTACTAACGGGCTTTAATTAACTACGAATTTCTGTCATTTTTTAATTATTACCTATACACAAAAAAAACTTAATGATTGAGCAGCTGATTCAAAACTTTTAAGAAAGATTATAGTTTTCGGCTAAGACATTTTGCAAAACAGAACAGAAGTTTTTGAATATTTTTTAGCGCAATTTTTTTGATATTTTTTGTAGTCAAAAGTCCAGAAAGCAGTAAAAGGGCTTGCGGGCTGCTGGTTGCTCATTACTGTGTTAATGATAAGCGACCAACCTGGGCAGCCCACGGTGCGTGGGCGGTAAAAGGGTCAATTTTTCGTAATTATTTTTAAGCAAACGATGAATGGATTTTTTTTATTTTAAAACTCATGATCAATACATACATATACGGGACTGTGTACAAGTTTTTGTACACGAATCTAAAGTATGGTTTGCAATGTACACCGCTTTCAACAGGACACTTTGACGAAATTGCTGCTTGGTGGTTGACAACGAGCCATACGGTTCATCAGAAAAATAAAATTTAAAAATTATCAGACGCATCCGCCGCCAAGACCCGGACAAACCTCAATCCATGAACCCGGGCACCCCTGCATAGTCACCAAACGTAGCGAACCACTTGGGGTGACTTATGGCAGGCGTTGGTTACCAAAAAACGGTTCCCGAGGCGGCGGTACCCATACTCGCTTAAATTTGTGAACGTCTCGCGATCCCCACTTTGAAAACCATTTATATACAACACAGCTTGTCGAAACGTCACGCATGCAAAACGTGAACACCTATGGAAGTGTTAGTTCGACAAATCACACAATGGGATTCTTCGGTGCTCAGTTTTATATTGCCGAGAATTCGCATGCAAGACGGCGGAATTCGAAGGAGAGTTGTATTGCGAAATCACTGATACTTGGGGTTATTTTTTTCTGATTTTTACTATGAGACGGCTTGTCTAGGGTATACTAGGTCAATGGGTAAGACCTACGTTCAGTCAATAAAAAATATTAATTAGATAATACGTTAAATATGTGCCTCGACAAGATGGTGTGTCAAAGGGTTGCTTTATGTATCTCGTAGCTATGTTATTTTTAGCGCCGGTATTTCAGTAGACTCAGAAATGTTATTAATCGGATTTTGTGGTCAGGAAGCTTACCCGATAGCAGCGTGATAAATGTTAATATCGTTCATTCCTTGCATTTAATTCAAATACTCTCTGTATCGCCCTGGCGTAAGACCCCATTTAAAATTGCTTTACATTGCTTTAGCCGTGTTTATATACCAGATCTACATTGTCAGGTATTTCCCCACCTTCCTCTCCCCCATCTCCTTCCCTCCTTTCTACCTTTAAGATTTATTGCATATCTCCCTTGAACATTTGAAGTTTTTAAGCTCTTTAAAAAAAATATGTTATTTTTGAAGATAATATCTATACATTCCCCACGCCGAAGCGCAAATTATATGAAATTCCCTCGATAGAAAAAAATCGCAAAATATGCTCCGAAATTTTTTAATTTTCATGTCTGTCTCTATTATTTAACAAGTTATATGTATGAAAAAATTCACAGTTTTTCTTTGAATGTTTTTTTAGACAACCCCCACGAGATTTCTGCCCTATTCTAAACGAGTCGTGTTTTATTAAACATTTCACAATTATCGCTTCAAGTTTAGTTTTAAATATAAGCGCGCTCTCTCCAACATTCGTAATTACATATCTCTTGATCTTCTTCTTTTCGAGCGAGGATACGGCGCCTTAAGCATCACCACATACCCCTTTTGGGAATGCCTCCAGACTACTGGGATCGGTTGCGACTGTAGTACGGGTAAAAACCAGCAAAATATCCGCTCTTAGAGCAGTAATCCAGTATCTAAGTGGAAATTCCTGGAGTTGCGTGTGATTTTCTAAATCAATATAATTTTTTAATCAAATTTTTTGTTGTTACTATAGTGTGAAATGTGTAGAAAATTACCCATTGTGCTTATCAGCGGTGTAGGAGACGGTCCTGGTCTTGCCATCAGGCTGCAGCAGGGAGTATTGTCCTTCCACGTTGTCCCCGTCGCGACTCTCCCACTGCTGCTTCTGATCCTCGGTCTTTGGGTCGTTAACGGAGTATTCAAACTTGTACTTGGGATAGGCCTAAGGAACAAAATGGAGAAACTGTTAGTTTTGAAGCATAGATTGCTAAAACTAAAG
Organism: Glyphotaelius pellucidus; assembly: GCA_936435175.1. NCBI lineage: Eukaryota > Metazoa > Arthropoda > Insecta > Trichoptera > Limnephilidae > Glyphotaelius > Glyphotaelius pellucidus. The sequence continues at coordinate 2,541,894 of OW386537.1, forward strand.
TTGCATATCTACGTTGGCGTTTGGCTGATAACTTTAACTTTCATATTTGTTCGGTGATAGGTACTCACATTGACTTCTTCGTGGTGGCCATGGTGGTGATCCTCTAAGTGGAATGAAAGCTGGTGGTGGTCTGGAATGTTGTGTTGCTGTTCAATCTTTTGGGAAGATACAGCCTGGCCATGGCCATGGTAGCTCTGGTGCCCTATGGCGCTGGCATTGCTGAGGGCGGCGATGGCACAAATTACAAATACCTGCGGAACAAAGATTTTTTCAATGTAATCATCACATAAAAATTAATGTTTTTTGTTTGTTTGTATCTTATGCGCTCCTAAACCATTTATCCGATCGCGATGAAACTTTGAGGATTTCAATAGGTATATAATAGTGAGCTCTAGCGTTATGAAATTATTTCCTATGCTATCCATCTGATTGCAATGAAAGGTTTCTGTATATACTGGTGAGCTCTGGCATTATGAAATTTGTATATAAATTTAGCAATAGGTGACGCGCTAGTTGTTTGAAAAATGATTGGATTTCACCTAGCGGCAGGAAGGGAGGCGGGGGGAAAAGGTAATCCGGGAAGGGTGGTGGGAAACACAAGGGGCGGGGAACGTGTAAAGTGAACGCCGGAGATGGTCAGGGGAACGTGGGAGGGGTTCGCCGGACGAATGTACGCGGAATACTGGTGAGTGAAGCCCGGGAAGGTGGAGGGGAAATGCGGGAGGGGAAGGAGTTAAGGGAACAATTACTTTATTTAAAAAGAATTGAAATGCATGTCGGGACCTTGTCAGTAATAAATAAAAAATATCGTCGTTATGTTTTACGTACATAATCTTACATATTTTTCCCATTATTCTTACAAAAGGTTTTTTTTTTCTTTACATACCTACTAATATTTTGTTTCAACATTTAAATCGTTCAGTCATAATTTGGGTACTCTTACGTAGTGAGATATTTTATTAGTCATTTAGGTAGAATATTAACTCTCTTGCATTGATTTGGTATTAATTTGGTGATATAAAATGCGTTATTAGTCGTTTTGCTTACATTTTTTTTTATTTTAAATAACTAGCACAAATAATTTGTTGTCTTAAACTGACAGAATATTATAAAATTATGTTTTGTTCAAGTTGAGACCATTTATTATTATTGGCTTACCTTTGAAAACATCTTTACTGGAATGTTTCTCAAACTGTGCTTGACAATGAACTGTGCCTTCTGCATTCCTTCATTTAGTTTTTATAAGAACAGCGTTTCGCTTAACACCTCAAAAATGCTATGCAATCAATTTTAATTTATGGACATAATTTATTGGTAAAGCAAATATTTTATGGGTACTCGTTGTTATCTGTAAAGTGTGCAATTATATCACTCACTAATTTGCGCGTTGACCAGTGGACAAATAGGCAAAAACGAATTACTTGTGTAATGGATAAATTATTAAACATAATCTAGTATGTTGGCCTATATACATGAATTGTTGCGCAATGCTTTTACCGCAGTTCGTTACAGAATTAATTACTGAGAATCGAAATAAAATTATTAAGTAGGAACTGGCTTACGTATCTTATTTTCTAATTAACAATAAGACAGTTCGTTTACACTGAAAATTGGGGAAAACAGTGTTATGTAGGCAGACGTTTTTGGATTGAAATTATTGACCAATTAAAATAGTATAAGAATTGCTGGCAAACTTGTAATGAGTACAGTATTTTGTGAGCTAAGCAAGAAGAAGCATCAACAATCGACATGTTCTCAAAGGTAAGAGATAAAAATAAACAAAGTCAGTTTAATGAATTATTTTTAACAAAGTTCCGATATCAAAACTTGTATTTAAAGTAATAATAAATATCTTCGTAAACCTTACTGTCTTCACAAGATCTAGTAACTTTGAAATGCCCGTCATTAGAAATCTAGAAAAATGGCCAATTTAATTAAAATGTTTATTCGTCGTTAGATTTTAACCCTCTGTGCCATGGTGGCTGTCAGTCACGCCGGTGCCATCTACAACTATGGACACCACAGCCAGGGACAAGCCGTCTCTTCCCAAAAGATAGTACAGGAGAACATCCCTGATCATCATCATCAGTTTGAAGACCACCATCAACACCACCATGAAGAAGAACATGTATGTCCATAATCATCAAAAAATGAATATTCAACTTTTTCATTATCCCTGTTGTTACCCACATTTCCCTATCTGATATTTTTTCCTCCCTCAAAGATAGATCCTGTTTGGACAGAGTATTGGCACATTGCTAGTCAATCAAAGAGAGCATTTTATGCCTCGATAAAAGGACTCTCCCATCAAAAATGTGTTTCAATAAATCCCCCATTTTTCCAAAAAAATGATTTCCTCGCTCATTCGAATGAGAATTGGATATTGCTTCGTTCCCTCTCATTTATAAAATTCAGAGTCAGTCCACTTGACCTTTTCACATTGTACTTTCTGTGGTTCAGATCAAATATTTTTTGGCTATCCCTCTTCAAACAAATATCCTCTCTTCTATAAAGACTTATCCAAAATTGCCTCCACTCCATTCAACATCTCATCTCTTCTAAGTTTGAACTCGACTCAAATCTTCCATATACGAAATATGTACAAGAAATTTGCCCATTTTAATACAAATTAATATAAAATAATGATTTAAAAAGAGTTATGAGTATAGTCGTTTTAAAAGCAACATATCTGTATAGTTGTGCTCAACAGCACCATAATTTTCATTTATCTCCTTATCATTTGATTTATACGCGATATTATGAATATCATAGTGTGTGGACAATATTTTATTTTTCATAATCTTGACTTTCGGGTTAGTCGAGAATGTTCATTGCAAAGGGCGGAATCATTGTTACTTTATCAATCTCTGCAATGAAAAGCAATGTGTCGCCAATTCCTTTGCTCAATTAACGATGTTTATTCTTTCCTCAGACCTACCCCAAGTACAAGTTCGAGTACTCTGTAAATGACCCGAAGACCGAGGACCAGAAGCAGCAATGGGAAAGCCGCGACGGGGATAAGGTCGAGGGACAATACTCCCTGCTGCAGCCTGATGGCAAGACCAGGACTGTCTCTTATACCGCCGATAAAGAAAATGGGTAAACTTCTATGGGATTTCACATCATCACGCATGTCATATATTAAAGAATCAATCATACATCTTAAAGTAAATGCGATTTTTTAATAATTTGTTTTTTATCAGTTTCCAGGCCCAGGTGGAGACGACCGGAGGAGACCAGTACCATCATGAGCTCCAACACTTAGACAACTATCATCAGCAAGATGCTCTACTCCAGCACAACTCTTTCCAACATCATTTTTAAAAATTCAAATATTTTTCATCTCGTTTTATTGTTAATCACCACGATTTACCTACCTGTTTAGATGTTAAGTTGAAATAAAAAATGTAAAAAAACACGTCTTCCCTTTTTATGACCACAAATTGAAGAAGTTAATATATTAAAATTTGATAGTTTCACCACAAAGCCATCAATCACCTCCAAAAGCCAATGGCGAAAGTAAAGTCTCACTATCAAAGGCTCTGAACCATTGACCTAACTTGGTCGAAGCTCTGAACCCAATTTTCTGGGAATGTTGTTTGAACAGGATGAAGAAGGTGAAAAAATTTGCATGGCCTGTTTGTAAAAAACATTTTAGTTTTAAATAACATCTCAATATTGAAAGATGGTTCTCAGAAGGTCGTTGCTGAGAAATATGTAGTACGCTGGAAAGGGATGAAAATAATAATGTATCAGCAAATTTCACTTTTTTCAATTTTTGTTGAATGAATCGAAATAGATGACATAAGAGAATATTATTTGTTGTCAGTACACCGATAAAGTTTAACCGCATACTGATTTTTTCCTCCGATTGTCGGAAAAACATGAAAACGATCGGAAAACGGTCAGATATCCAAGTATACCGACGTAGTTCCTTCAGCGCTCATCAGTTGATGAAATCAAATGGTCTGTGGGCAGCTTTAAAAGGGTATTCTAGTCTAGAAAAAAAACACATATTTTGATAGTTTAAATTTAGATATTCGAGAATATTTTCTTAAAAGGATTTTTTGAAATTCGAATTATTTTAAAAGTTATAGTCATTTTAGTGTCGTGGCAGTAGACGGAATCTAACTAGAATCTAAATATGTAGAACAAAAAATTAAACGCATTTTTCTCGAAACTGCTTTTTTCGAAACGTTTGTCGCAATCTTAAGTTCGAATAAACCGATTTTCTTGAATTTGGCAAGAATTTTTTTATACGTCCCGTTATGGCAGGAACCAACAAAATTTCAAAATTTTCAATTTTGACGATTTTTAAAAGTTCGGAAAAGTTAAAAAATAACTTATAAATATGAGTATTTTTTTAGTTTTATTTTGCAAGAAAAAACTTCTTTTTTTCCTTGGTACCTATCATAATGACCTTTGTCTTGATAAAAAAATCTACAATTTTTTTTTCAGATGAGCAGAAGAGTGGAAATCGTGACAAGATGGACACCCTCTTGTTTTCCCTCTACTCCAACAGCGTCTAACTTCGTGAAATATATAAATAAATTTTTTTGTGAATCCTTTAAATATAAATAAATAAATTATAAAAAAGTGAAGACTTGATAAAATTTATGATTTTTTTTATCGACCGTCAAAAACTCCCGAAATTCGGGCCTCGATATAATATTATAATTCACTCGACGGATACGAAAAATCCTGAAAATACAGATGAAAAAAATGATTATTTTTTAATCCACAATTGGGTTTGAAATAACTCGGGCAACCAGTGACATGTGAAAGATTTTTTTTTTTTTGAATTTGTAAAATAGAAAAAAATTACAGCAACAAAAATATTACCGAAGACCAAAACGCTGTTTTCGTAATGAATAACAACTCTAAACGAGCTCAAGAATTGCCGGTTTAGGTTTGTCACGTACTTATATTTTATGTGGTTGAGTATTCTAAATATTTACGTGGTTAACAAATGAAAGATTTGATTGAAAAGTGATGTCTAAGTAAGTTTATGTATATTATTAAACAATGCGTTTGTATTTATTATTATATTATTACAGTGCAATTGACTACTCTAAGATGTATATTTTTTAATTTATTTATTTAAAATGATAATAACATGTTACAAAAAGGGTTCATTGTTTCGAATGTATTATTTCTCCAATAAGTTGGAACAAACTCAATCCGTTTTTTTTTTCTTTGCAATAATCTTCAAATGGAGACATTTTCGCTTCAACCATCCAAATTTTACCTACCTTATTTTCTATAATTGATTTGTGTTATTTCATAATTTAATCATTTAAAATAATAAACGGCATATTTACGACCCGTTTCAGACTCCAAAATACTATTAGTATCGTGTAAGACAACCATTCAGATTTGAAAAGCTGCTTGAAATGACTTTAGCCGAGTTTAGTCCTCAGATTTAAAAAAACTATATACTTACCCACCTTCCTCTACTCCATCTCTTTCCCATCCCTATTACATTTGGCCTCACAACATACCCCAATTGGCGAAGCCATAGTCTCACTGACTCCAGACGGGAGCAGTTGAGACTCTTGTGTGGTATTTCTTTACCGAATGTTTCTGGATTTCACCCTTCAAGGGTATTCAAAGTTACATACAGGCCATCATTTCAAATTATGGAAATAGGAAAGATGATTCAAAATAATTATTTTATTTATTGGGCAAATTTCAAAATCATGTGGACGATTGGAGGCGAGTTCAGACTTAGAAGAGATGAGACGTTGAATCGAAAAGAAGAGAGTCAATTTGAGATAAGACAAATGACAATATAGAACAAAGGATGTTTATTCAGAGAGGGCCAATCAAACAATATGCGATCTAGCCGATATCCCACTTCTAGTCCACAGAATATATATACAATCTGTCAAGAGCATGAATTTTAAAGAAGGAAGGAACGGAAAAATGTCTCGTGCGGAAATCTTTTTTGGAAAACATGGGGGAATGGTAATGTGTAACAAACAATATTTGTATCTTTGTATGTAGGTATACCAACAAACAGATAGGAATATTGTAGGAACATTCGTGGACGAACCTAATTATAAACAAATAATAAATAAATAATGGTTTTATTCCAGGATGTGGGGAGGTGAGTTCAATCCCACACATCCCATATAGAGTACTAGTACATACATTGAAAACACAGGTATTTATAAATGAGAGTAAATATGGGATAGAATCGAAATTAACAATAAAATCGAAAGTAAAGAAATACAGGAAAGAAAGAAAAATAATAATAAAATAAAATTCATAGAGCTTTAAATAAATAACAAAATAAAAATAAATAAATTAAAAAAGAGAGAAGTATCGTTTTATAATAATTATTCATAAAAATATGATAAAATCAAAAAAAGGTTGTTGTTGGTCCATCGGATCTGAGATTGTGGGAGCCAATGTCTTTCTCCAATATTTTTTCTATCCTCGATTCTGGAGTCAGACGGGCTTCTATGATGAGAATATTTCTGGAGTGGTTTATTCTTCCCCTCGGTCCCGTAATCCTTTTTCTTAGTAGAGCTTTGAAACCTGGAGCTCTCCCTTCTGTAGACATTGAAGAGGCACCACAGTACCTGGGAAGTCCGAACAAAACCAAAAATTTATTTACTTTGATTCATCATAATGGTTTACTTTTCTTACGCCACGAAACCGTATCAGTTACATTAATTAAATTAATTCACCGTATCAGTTACATTAACTAATTAATTAAATTAATTCCAACAGTGAGTTTAATTAAAGGAAAGGGTGGGTCAATTCATTAATTCGCAAAGCCGATGATGAAATCCCTACTCGCTACGCTTCGTTCTCGATTTTCACCAAATATTTCACGAGACTAGCCACATGTGATGTTTCGTTGAATTAATTAAAGTGTCGTCATTGCGTATTCCGTATTATTGAAATAAATAATGCCATATAAAAAGACTAACATTATTCTTATCAGTACAGTGTCCATTAGGATCGTCCAAGAGAAACAACCAAGTCAATCACCATGTTTTCCAAAGTAAGTCTAAAAGAATTGTTTTGTTTTTCATGAAATAAAAATTTTAAAACATCGTTTACAAAATTTGAGCTTTTAGCTCATTCCACAATAACATCAGGACGTCTAGCACGGACAATCGATAAAACCATATATCAATACGATTTTGACTAAATCCTCATCTATGGTGAGTTATCAATATTTGCGGGGAGGGTCAACAATTGATAAGAGATATTCCGACCGACGAAACGATTGGTAAATTTTAATATTAGATAAGTTTTGGTTAACTGTCAATATCCACATATTTTTGAATAATGTCGTTCGTTATGCAAAATTACTTATTTATAATTGAACGGAATTGTACTAACGAAGCTCTTAGAATTGAAAGAGGTCGTACATGCAGTGAGTTGAATCCGTTCGTTCCAATGACGCTACGTTGGTTCGGGCTTGGACACCGGAAGTTGTTCACATAACAAGACTGTGAATAAAAATCTCATTAACTAATTAAGTCCCCATTTGGTCTCAAATGCATATTACGGTTAGTATTTCAATTCAACATTGCCAATTTATTAATACGTAATTGTTTGGCGTTTGACGTTTCCGAATATTATTTCATGTAAACCATCTTTTATTTTTTTTACATGAGCTCTACATGGGAGACCCTGAGGAAAATTATTTCCCTCAGGGCCTATGTCATTCTTGGGGATGCTGTGTGGAGGGTTTTGTTTAAGGAAAAGGAGGAGAGGAGAGTTCTGGGAAGGAAAAGGGTTTAAGGGGTCGGTAGGAATCTGGGGTTCAGTGTGTCCTGGTCATCCGCCTCCAAGACCTAGACAAACCTCACCCCATGAACCCGGTCACCCTTGCTAAATCGCCAAACGTAGCGAACCACTTGGGGTGACCTGTGGCAGAGGTGTTGGTTATCCAATAAAGGTTCCCGGGGCGCCCGTACCCATTCCCGCCTCCCAAATTGAGTGTTGCCAGCGTATATCAATTTGTTATTTATGTATCTCCCTGTCAATATCGGTTTGGCTATCAACAATGAAACCGTGCTCGGTAAATCGGTATAAAATCGATATCCCTATTTTTTACACTCAGGTCCTTAAACAGGATATAAAGTTGCAGAGAAGGAATTGCTGCAAAATGTAATTTTAAATGGACAATGTTGAAAAGTCTTTAAAATAAGAAAATATTTACATCAATCTGATTTGTGGTGATATCTCCATGCGGGGGCTAAAGCGAGCATTTTTATGAAGTATCAGAGATGTTTAGTTTCTGTAGCAAGAAATAGAAAAGGGACTGATCCGGTTCCATGGGTTCGTCAGTCGTGGTAACAGCCATTGAATAAAGAAGAACACAAGAAATGCAATGTAGGCGTGTTTCGTGATACAAAAGTCTGGTAAATCAGGGCTTAAATCTCCAATACAAAATTGTGTTTCATAATCATTGTGAAATTCAAATGGGGAGGTGACATACGATGTCAGGCAGGAGTAAGATAGACAGAGCGCTTGCCAAATGGGTTAGAACCAGAAGTTATTAAGGCAGCGGCTATTTTGGTTACAATTCAAAGCCATAGTGGAGGTATTTCTATTATGTTTTATCAATTCAGTGGTAATAACCAACCTCCGTGTCAACGGTTAACCGAAAGTTACGGTACATTAGAGAAGATGATTATAATAACTAGGATAGCAGTCATTCGGAAACACCAGTAGTTTTCCTTTTCTAAGAAGCGGTTTCTTTGTTAATATGCGTGCGATCACCTTAGTTTACCTTATACATCTTAATGTATGGAAACTAAACAAATGTACCTATCTTTTTAAAATTAAAATATTTTGTTCCAGCTCTTTGTCGTCAGTGCTTTATTGGCAGTTTGCAGTGCCCATTACATCAGTCATCATGATTTGGGAGGTCACCAAAGCCATGGCCAGGCAGTTTCCTCGCAGAGAATAGTTCAGGAGAACATCCCTGATCATGGCTACCATCATCACCACGAGGAAAACGTGAGGACCTTTAACAACAATTCCGAGCGTCGGCACAGCGGTATTAGGCAGAATTGAATGAAACACGTACTATATTCTGGCACACGCTCCAATATTACATAAAGTATTAGGTTCACTTGATCGTAGCAAGTTTTTCTGGTATTCTTTTACCGTCCAACGAAGAGACGATACTCATTTCTAATAATATGTGCTGGAGGTGTTTAATTAATAAGCACATTTTTTCTTAATTTTATTCATTACCAGACGCGCACTTAACATATTGAGAATTAAAACACGTAATGAATATAGTTTATATATTTTTATTTATTTTAGTCACCTGTATATTTAAGTTAACAAAATATTACTAATTATAACTTACACGATATGTATTTGAATTTGCTTAATATCGTTCTTACAATATATTTTGAATTTATTAATTGGTAGTGTCCTGTAATACTAGAAGTGCTTATATCAGTTAATTAGTCAGGTAATTAGATTTAGGTACCAGAAAGTAGTTTAAAACTACACTTATTTGAATGCTATAAAAACCACTGTCAAGTGCTCTGGATTGATGAAATTGTGGCTTATCTAATGCAGAAGTTAAAATATTAATTCAGTCTTCTTTTACCCCAAGAACTCGATAAACAGTATTAATTCCTTAGTGATTCACAAATTTGACGTAGGCACTAGCATTAGGTCCCAGATTACGTATCATCCCTTTGTAGAATAAACTGTTTAACGTATTGGATTTCTCCTCCTTTGGTAGTCTGATTTCAAGTCCTTGTTATATTTGTCGGTAAATATCCTTGTTAAAAGTATTTTGATAACAGGCTGTATAAAATATGTTATGCTTAAATATCAGTGCGTTCAATGTCAGCATCTGTTTAATTAATAATAACATTTTAGTGACTTTTGAAAATCTATTTTGCCTTTGCTTTATTCTGATTGCTCTATTTAGGATTTTTGCAAAAACTTTGTCGTTACACTAAAAATAATCATTGATCAATAGGTAAAATGTGGAGCAATAATGGAGTGGTACATAGTAATTGTAGTTTTTGTATAAATCTTTTGTCGAATTCTTCCCAAAAATTTGATCTTCTTCCAAATATTATATTGTCAACTTTCGGCCTTAACCTTCTTATTAAATTGATATATACTAACGAGTGGTGTGCCAATCGTGCTACGGAGACCTTTTTTTAATGGTTGAACTTGCCGTTGGTTCTTTGGAGATCCGTTTTAATACCATGCACGCTAGAATTTTTACGATGCGATTTTAACCTCTATGCTTTGTAAACTGTACAGAGAACAATATCAAAATCGCTTTTGCTAATTCTAACAGCTAACCAAATAAATTGTCTATAAAAAATGTCAAAATTCGTTTTCATAAACGTCGTGGCGTTGGAAAAATTTAAATATTTGTGTTTTCAGAGTGGTATAAAGGTTATTACTTCTTTGACAACACCCTTTTTATTTTATTAATGTTTTTCTGGATTTGATGTTGTTTGTCTGAGGATAGAATATGTTTGCAGGTTTGTGCAGAAATAATAAAACCGGTTTTTAAATACGAATAAACACATAAAAATTTACGGTTGCCTCCAAAATGTTTTTATTTTTTTTTTTTAATAAAATTAGCTATTCTGTCAAAACGTGTTACGTAAAAACACGAAATATATTTTATTAAATAATAAACCTTTATTATCTGGAATACAGAAAACTATTGAAATAAAATAAAAATCGTACTTTTTAGTCCGATTTTTGAGCAAACTCGTCAAAGTATTTTTCGCGCGTCTCCGAGTATTTTTGTCCGGCACTCGATTGCATGCTAAAGATTTTCTGATCCAGCTCTCCACAGATTAAAGCTCATCTCAGGATTGAAATCCGAAATCCATTATGAACTGCGCAATCCTCACTTCCATTTAATATCTCCTGTGAGGAACTGATGCTTACTACACTATTTTGCCAATCAAATTATGACTGCTATTCTTCAAACATACATACTTCCTGAGTAGATGAACTTATCTACTATTTCCAAGCTAATAGAATATTTTATTTCTGCAGGCCTACCCCAAATACAAGTTCGAGTACTCCGTGTCCGACCCCCATACCGAGGACCAGAAGCAGCAGTGGGAGAGCCGCGATGGAGATTCAGTAGAAGGACAATACTCCCTGCTGCAGCCTGATGGCAAGACCAGAACCGTCTCTTACAAGGCTGATGGCCATAATGGGTAAATAAATAATTCCCATTATTCAGGATTTAAAAATGGAATAACTTGAAGATATTGAAGACAATATTGATAATGTGAAACATGAAAGACAGAAAAAATTTCAGCCGCATCTAGGAATTGAACCCAAGACCTTTTCCTTACCGGGGAAGTGCTCTGACTACTGAGCTAATTCGACCATATCAACTTACGTCTTTCGACTGACAGCTACCAACGCTATATTAATTTTTAACGCATTTTTTGGCAGCTGTCTTTATGTATGATTGCAAAATTCTATCCGAATTAAATTGCAATCTAGATAGGTATGTTTTTAGGTATGTTTTTAGGTTTTCACGGCCAAAAAGTATTTTTGTTATTGTTTTTGGGGTGTTATGCCGTGTTTCGCTACCTCCTTCTTTAGCCAACGTTTTGGACAGCGTTACAGTGTCCATCATCAGGGCAGATGAGAGCAATCTAGATAGTTTCTTGGATAAATAGGTATACAAATTTATATTTTAATATAGATCTATTGCATTTTCGTTGTGATTAAATTGTACTGTCAGTAAAGGACCCATCCACCGAGGTTTCAACCACATCATTATATGAATACATGGTTGTGTCCATTAATTTGAATAAATACATGGACATAGTACTGCACAGGAGTCCCAACTGCTCCCAACCGTCTTTTTTATGTGAGCACGACATAAGAGTCCCAACTGCTCCCGTCTGGAGCCAGTGAGACTATGGCATCTCCAATTGGGATATGTTGTGAGGCTGAAGGTAGTGGGGAGGGGAAGGAGATGGGAAAGAAGGTGAAGAAGAACCTGGCTATTCAGATTTGATCACCAAACACGGATAAAGCCACTTCAAGCAACATTTTGATTCTGAATGGTAGTCTTTCAGCAGGGCACCACTCTGAAACGTGCCGCTTTGAACATTATGATGTTTTTAATATAAATAAAAAAAAATTATTACTAAAAGGCTAAAAATAATTAATATTATTTTCAGCTTCAACGCCGTGGTCGAGACTACTGGAGGACATCAAGAACACGAATACAGCCACTACCACTAATGACCCAACACTGACCTGAGATGACCCGAGCACCGCAAAGGCTACCAAAGCTCTCCGAAGACCACCAACGATGATCAACTAATGAAGTTAATCTTCATTAGCTGAAATAAAAGCTCATAAGCTTTATTATAATCATCCTTATTTCCAACATGACACTGAATGAACATCCTTCCTTATCATGTTATTTTTAAATGTGATATTTGTTTTTAAGTTTTTGAATTTATCATCCACTTTTATGTATTTTCTTTTTGTTGTTTTATCTGTTTTTATGTATTTTTATGAAATAAATATTGTAACCATGACTTAGTTTATATTTTTGCTAGTGTGGTATTTTTTCTAATGCAGAAAAACATTCTTCAATCGGCGATTATTTTTTTTTTGTTGTTTTTTGGCAAATTATTACTTAGTTTTCTTTTAATTTTTAAATTTTTAAAATTTAAATTATTACTTAAATTTTACTTACTTATTACTTGGTTTTTAAAGTCCAAACTGCTCCCATCTGGAGCCAGTGAGACCACAGCAACCCTAATTGGGGTATGTTCTGAGGCTGAAGGTAGTGGGGAGGGGAAGGAGATGGGAAAGAGGATGGTGGGAATTACCTGGCTATTCAGATCTGGTCACCAAATACGGCTAAAGGCATTTCAAGCAACGTTTCAATTCTGAATGGTGGTCTTACTCCAGGGCGATACTGAGAGTATCTTCCACTCTGGAACATGCTGCAAATATAGTATTTATTATTTTATATGAATAAATTGTGAAATAACACAAATTAATCAAATAAAATTTATTTGCCACGCCGGGATTCAGTCCATCGACTTTCGGAATGCGAGTCAAGAGCCTAACCGCTGGACTACGCCGGCTGTCGAAAGTAAAAAGTGTATCGTCGCCATTAGGTTTGAGCACCGGAACCTTCACATACTGAATGTCTGATGTTACCTTACAATAGTAGTTTGTATGGTTTTTCAAGATTCTACATTGAATACTTGAAAAAAATTATTATTATCTTCCGCTAATTGTCGTGGTTAACTAAAGAAATGAGCGTGCAATTTCCTTGCTTAATTCATGGAAAAAAACATGAAAGTCAGATTTCTTTTATTTTATTATTTTACCTTTACCTTTTTTGAAATTATAGTTTTGTTTTTAGGGTAAGCACAACTTGTCAACTTTTATGGATTACACATCACCACTAATAGATTTAAAAAATGTGTTATTTAATCTCTCTTTTTTAACCTTAGTTCCACACCACACCACAGCTCTGAAGAAAAAAATTTGTTGTTGTTGTACGGAGGATTTTTTTAAGAAAGCACGGAGAAGACGTTCTGGGAAAGATGAGGTATGAGGGATGGGTAGGAATCTGTAATCAGTGTCTCTAAGAGTGACGGACGTATGAATCTATCCCTCCCACTGCGGTGCACGGCGATATTCCTAGAGAATCCTGCTGGAGAGGTAGTCTAAAGCTTTCCCTCAACCAAACTCTCCCGATCCGCCCTGCTACGCTGTTGGTGGGCAGACGCTTCCGCCGCCAAGATTCAGACAAATCTCACAACGTAATAATAATAAAAATTATTATTATTGGAAAATTTTTACAGCGCCATTTTCGTGAGAAAATCACCTCAAGGGCGATTAAAACCGGGCTAAATCACCAGAGGTAGCGAACCACTTGGGGTGACCTATGGCAGAGGTGTTAGTTATCCAGTAAATGGTTCCCGGGACGGCGGTATCCGTTCCTGTCTCCCAAATCGACCCATCATTCAGTCATATACAGCTTTAATTCCAAATCAACATCTTCTCTTATCACAACGTTCTCCATTTGAGGTTGTCATAATCCCACTAGCTTCTAGCTGGGTAACTTTTTTTTTTTTTTTTTAAATATGTTTATTCAGTTTTAATTTTACAATATTTTATTTTACAAATCTTACGAAACTGATCAATCAGTTTGATTGTAAGAAATCTCTCATTTTTTTCTAATTATTTAATACAGTATACTTTTCAGTTTTACATAGTATATACTAAATATAATACTTAATATTAAAATACTAATTATTACGACAAACTAATTATCTCAATGTTTTAATGTTTATGAATTGCGTTGTAGTAAAAATATTTTACACAGTACAAACATACGGTGAGAAAATAAATAGATAGGAACTATTTTATTTGATTTCATGTTCTTCGGAGGTAGAAAGATTTAACTTTTGTTTTGATTTTTGAATAAGATGTCTCATTTTTGATAGTAATGGTTAAAATTAATTAATTAATTTCAGGTAATGCGTTAAATATTTCCGGAATTTTATGACTTTTTGTTCTATCTCCGTATACATTTTGAGATTTATTGACAATAAACATTTGTGCTTCTCTATGCCTAGTAGGGTAGTTGTGGTTTACAGGTTTTTTGAATTCTGTATTCCAGAATTCATCTAGTGTTAATTGGTAATTTACCTTACTGTGTATTGAGAGGACATTACACAAGGAGAACTTTTTTTTATAATCACCTTCACATAACTGGACCTTTTTTTTGTCTGATATCAATTTTAGGAAACGGATTTGTAATTGTTCTATTTTATTTAAGTATGTTTTGTACGTTAATCCGTAACTATTTATTCCGTATCCTATAATTGATTCTGCTAATGCGTTGTATATACAGTATAATATATTTTTATTTACAAAATTTTTTAGGTGGTAAAATTTTCCTAATATGGATCTTAATCTATTACATACATTTTCAATATGATTTGACCAGTTAAAGTTGACATCTATTGTAAGACCAAGGTATGTATATTGGTACACTTTTTGACTACATGCACTATCTTAATTGTGCATAAAAGGTAATAATAATTCAAATGAAATTAAATACTTTTTAAACGGGTTTCCTAATTACACAAAACGGGTAAACGTGCTGCTAGATGTTGGGAGAAATTGTCTGTAAATAATGTCGGGCGCTTTTGCAAAATTATGTCAATTGTTTGGGTTCCGATGACTTCGGGTTATTGACAAACACCACTTTTATCTTACAATGAAAAACATTTCGTATTTTAAGAGGTATTTTGTTTATTACTATAAATAAAATAGATCTTTCTCATGTTGTTATCACAGGAATACAATAGCATGTAAAGATGAATAAAGGTTTAAAACAATAAATAGTATGGAATGGAGTGATGCTCATTTTGATGGTGACTCCCGACTAGGTTATAACATGAATATGTATATTTTTTATACAATGCCGTAAAACTAAGAACCCAGTAGAAAGTCACCATCTATAATAATGATTAATGATTAAGGGAGCCTGTTTACTGATGGCTGTATCCCTGATGATGTTGGGGAGCAGAGTAAGACACCTGGGCGTTAAATCTGAAAATAAGATTGTCATCATTAGTCATTAACCCAGTTGTTTGCCGTTATTTCAGAAATTATACCAGTTGACATGATTTAGCATATTTAATTATTTATTTATTAACGCCTTTTTTAGGAGCTTTTATAATAAATAATAAAAATTATACCGTATTTATTGTACATAACTGAACTGTGTCAGTAAAAATATTTTGTGTTTGTTTAAAGATGTCCATTTACTTGATATAATTACTTCCCTTCATTAGTATTCTCGGCAAAGAGGATTACATATTATAGTAAGCCCCATTAAATAAATCTCATCTTCAAGTATTACCTAGTAGAATCCAAAAGCTTATCAATGTAAGCAATACCGGACTATTAGCTACAGCATTTAAAATTTTATCTAGAAATACCAAGTCAGTGAAAATCCTTCTGTCTGACAATTTAAGCATATTCATATCATGTAATAGAGTGCTGTAGTTGAATAAATGTAGCTTAAATACCCATTTTTAAATTTAGAAAACGTAAAAATTTGTTTTGTATTCTTTGAACAGCCCGTACATAAATATTTTAATATGGGTTCCAGACGAGAGAATTGTACTGCAGGACTTCTAACCTAATTGATAACCAACCTAATTGACAGACTTAGCCTAACATAAAATCATTTTGACGAGCTGGTGGCAAGCCACTTGATCATATTTTTGGCACCAGGAGGGTTCAAGAAAGTTTTGAATAAACTACGACATCGGTCGTACGTTGACAGCCGAAGAACACTTGCAAAAATATAGGTAGTTTTCTGAAGGAAGGCAACGATTTGCAGTGAGTCTATTGTGGACTTGCGATGGCACCCCATTGTAAAAAGTACCAATAAATCATAAGCAGATTTTATTTTCGAGGTCTAAACAGTGCTATTATAATGATAATGAGAGTTGCCTGTGTACCGTCAGATTCATTTATTGACAAATCACAGAAAGGGAGACGGTCAAGCCGCTCCCTGGTCCGCGCAAGTTGTTTGTTCTCCTTTCCCTGAAGAGATGGTCTATCAATTTGGATATCTGTGTGATTATAATTATTTGATATCTAAGTAATTCACCCCTTGAGTAGTAAAATGGTAATCTTACCCGCTGTGCTTGTCGGAAGAGTAGTGGACAGTCCTGACATGGCCATCAGGCTGCAGCAGGGAGTAGTGTCCCTTCACAACATCACCGTCCCTCTCCTCAGACTGGCTCTTGACGTCTCCGGTGTGGTGGTCATTGACGCTGTACTCGAACTTGTAAGCAGGGTGGGCCTGAAAATTCAGAAAAAAAAAGTTCAATCATTCGAGATTTCAAAAAGCAAATAAAATAATATCAGATTATTGAGGTTTTTTTTCTGATTGGACTGGACCCTTTTTATGACAACTTATTTAAATTTGTAACTTGGTTGTGAAGCAATAATAATAATAATAATAATAATTGGACAATTTATAGAGCGCCGTTTTTGTGAAAAATCACCTCAAGGGCGCTTTACAATTTTTTTTTTTTAAAAAAAATTAATGTAAATACGCCAACAAGATCTTAATAAAATTAAAATTAAAAATATGATTAGTTGTAAAATACTGACAGGAAAAAAATCAGTAAGTGCAAGTACCTAAATGATTAATTCAAAAACTGTAATTTTTTTCCAATAGTTTAAATTTTCGTATTTTTCAATATCTAGATCTTACAACCTAAAACTTAAATTTAACTTCAATGTGTAAATGATGAAATTAAAAAATATAAGATAGCAGAAATATAACTTTTACAGTTCTAAGTGGGCTGAACATTCTAACAAAGTAAATCACAATAAAATTATCTAAAAATGCTGTGCGAAAATATCTAGATATCCGTATTGCTATCATTTGGTTACTTACATAATGCTCCTCCTGCTGATGGTAAGCGGGGGCGGCATAGTGGACTTGGGCGGGGGCGGCGTAGTGAATCTGGGCGGGGGCGGCGTATTGCAGGGGCTGGTGCTGATAGTGGACGGGGGCGGAGCTGTGAGATTGTGACAGCACGATGCTCTGTGAGGACACTGCGCCCCCGTGATGGCCGTGCTCGGAAGGGTGCTGCACCTGGATATAGTGTTGGGCGGAGCAGGCTCCCACCAAGGCGAACAAGAACGTGAACTGGAATAGAAAAATTCATCAGGTCACAATATTTGAAATATGATAGATATCCTTGCTTTATTTTCACATCCAATAATATTTACAATGTTGTGGTATTTTGCATATAAATACCAACATTTACGTAGGATTCACACCTACATTAACACATACATAGGTGATAACGTAACATAAAGGGTATATCAGCAAGTACCCGAAGGACTTTAACCAGCGAATTCTGATCATATTTAGAATTAAAAACGTAGATGTTATTTAGCTTTCCAATGATATTTTTTCCATTAAAAATGAATTATTTTAAAATGATATTTTTTCCATAAAATTTTTTTCTTCCGGCATCACCACTGGATAGTTGGTGACAGCCTAGCGGGTCACGTGATACGTATTCCGTCTCGTTCCAGCAGTACAGTGGCAGATGAGACAGAGTGCATATCACGCGATCCATCGAGACGCGCTACGTATAGCAGTGTGATCAATGGCGACATGTGATAGAATTTTTTTGTTCATTTTTAATTGAAAAAAATATTATCGGACAGAAAAATGACGTCTACATTTTTTACTCGAAATACGCTAAAGAATTGTTAGTTAATTGTATGTAGCTAGGAACCATCTCGATCATGTCAGCTTACAAACAAACAAAAAAAAACGCATCACGATCGGTCTATTCGTTTACGATCTACGATGCCACAGATACACAGACACGTCAAACTTATAACACCCCTCTTTTTGCGTCGGGGCTTAACAAATCAAAATACAGAGATTCTTGCCTTTGCAGTGAACCATTTTCAGTCACTATCGGTGAGCACAAATACATTCAAAGGTGTGCTCTTTAAAATTATTTGCCTATACATATTTTCTATAAAATGATATGCACATTTTTTTTCCGATAGTTTTTATAATAGCAGAAAACTTTTATTTTTCTATAATTCAAAAAAAAAACACTCATAAAATCTGTTCTACAAATATTATTTTATTTTGCAAATTCGATAATAAATCGGTTCCCTCAGTTACGGAACAAATCTGATTATTCCCCTATTATATCACTGGATTTGAATATTCATTGGTTTATAAAACAGAATCAATCTAAAGTACGTATAACTGAATATATATTTGGGTTCAAAAGATGTTAATTTATTTATGTTTATTTTATTGCAGTCACAAATTTTATTTTCTATTGTTTTTATTAGTTGTCCGATCGAAGAATTGCACCGAATTTAATAAACAAATTGTTTTTAATTTCAATCACCCACCTTTCCAATCATAATGATAGAGGTTATTTGAATATGTATTGATAGAAATGTAAGCTGTTATCAACTGTGACAAATGTCTCTCAAAGTTTAGCTTATATAGCGGCAGCACATGTAATAACGCCCAACTTTACGCAACTTATCAGCGTTTCATTACGGAAACTTTTGACACCGACTTGAAAACAAGAAGTTCAAGAATTTCATAAATGTACAGTACAAAAAATTACTCACGGTGTCAATTTCCCAATACATACTGAGGGTGATAGTAAATCGTTAGAACAAAATTATTTGAATCCATTTCAGACCAGATTACCCGACAGATCAATAGTGAAATATCCGCTCAATATAATAGAGTAACGCATATTTTTTTAAGTGAATACTTCTTTAGCAGCGTTGTGATTTGAAAATCGATGAAAGGAAAAAATCGACATTAAAAAGAGACAAACACATTCATAAGATGGACTAATCAGTCTCTTCTCTGTGCGGCGTGGTCTAATGGTAAGCCTCTTGACTTGCAATCCGAAGGTCGCGGGATCGAATCCCGGCGTGGCAAATTGATTTTATTTGATTAATTTGTGTTATTTCACAATGTATTCATTTAAAATAATATATATTTTTGCGGCGCGTTCCAGAGTGGAAGATACTCTCAGTATCGCCCTAGTGTAAGACCACCATTCAGAATTGAAACGTTGCTTTAAATGGCTTTAGCCGTGTTTGGTGACCAGATGTGAATAGCCAGGTACTTCCCCACTTTCCTCTTCCCCACCTCCTTCCCCTCCCCACTACCTTCAGCCTCACAACATACCCCAATTGGGGATGCCATAGTCTCACTGGCTCCAGACAGGGGCAATTGGGACTCGGTATTTATATAAAAAAATAAATCTCTTGTCTGCTTTCGTTTTCTTTCACCTCTACCGCGTGTGAACTGCACATAATTTTCAAAGTGAAAAATTTTTTAGCACTGTTATGATTTGAAACTCGATTAAACGGAAACGAGCGACACTAAGAAGAGACAAATACATACATCTATAGGATTTAGCCTGCGGGAGAATGAATAGAATTAAACCTTACCCACGAACAGTACATACGAAGCTTCACGCTCTGTCAAGCAGCGCGCATTTGCCGCTTTGATTATGAGCTCACTTTTCAAGGCTCCTATTGGTTGAGTTTATGTGGGTGAAGGTTTCACTTCTACCACGTGTGAAATACACTTGATTTTTTGTGTACTTTTTTTAATTAAAAAATCAATTTGCTTCTAATGTATTTCAAAATTTCACATTAAATCACATCATGAAAAATACTAATTTCGGTTGTGTGTCTGTCTGTTACTCTGTTTGAATTAGCCCTCGGAATTGCTTTGAATTTAAGAGTCATTACCAAAACTTGAACTCATCATATGAAGGATTCAGATAAGCGGTAAAATAGGTACTAAACTACTATAATGTATAATAATTTTAACAAAAAATATTTGAATTGTAGTTTTCAAAATTGTAATCACAACAATCTCCATATATTTGTAAATGTTAGGTTATTGGTAAGCATCATGTTCCATAAATCTCAATTTTCGCGATTTAATTTATTTCATGTTTTTGTAAATGCTATTTTCAAATTAAAATAAACGGTCGTCACATTTCACACCTACACTATAAATATTATTTTAAATACACCTATCGACAGAAGGAAGTATTTTTTGTTTATCTTACCCAATTACATATCTATGGAAGTTTACTAATCTAGATACCTACACGAATTTTTTTAACAAAAGATTGATCGACAGTTCGCGTAACAACAAGCAATGTGCGGTGTTTTGTTTAACATATTACGATTTTTATTTAGATTAATCGTAACTACATATTATACAATTCTCTGATGGAGTATTCAATCACTTATTTTATTTGGGATTTTGTTTTCACGAATATTACTTTAATCCAATTATGTTCTACTTTCTTTAACTTTCTGTGCTGTTTACTTCAAATTAACATATAAATAACTTGAATCAATCTTGAAAGAATTGTTGAATGAATTTTCCAGTGAAATTAGAAAAAATATATATTTTTGCAAACAAATCGTATAGTTTTTATTGAACTTTTTCCCTAGATATCTTCGGTTCTATAGCTCAGACAAGGTTGTTTTTTATTCGTGGTGGGTTTTGTGATCTAAAGACAATTCTAATAGAAAATCTCCCCAAAAAGGGAAAAATAACCAAGTCATCTATTCCATGTGCACTCTGGGGCTAACAATTTTTACTTATTTCTTCGGTTTTATTGCTCCGAAAAAATATATTGATAACAATTCTGAAAAAAATATTCAGAAACTAAACATTTGAAAAAATCACTTTCATTGGCACTTTGAAAGGTTAGGATCGAACTTTTTTAAGTCATATCTTCAGTTTTATACTTCCGAATCGTTGGAAATTTTCGGATTCATTGTTAGATTTGTGATAAAAATTAGATACTGTAAAAATCGCAAAAATATTTTTTTTGTTTTTGTTTTAAACTATGTTTTTGTTTTAAACTATTTCATGCGATTTGCAGAATTGGGGTTAAGCTATTTTTTTTATTTCTTCAGTTCTATGGCTCCGATTCAATCAAAACTTTGATCTTATTTGTGCTCTGAAAACAACAAGAGCGACACATTCTCAAAAATCATATCTTGCATGAACATTTTCCGAAAAACAATCTCCAACAAATGACAAATTTTGAAGAAGCATCTTTTGATATCATCATTAAATAATTATGGTATCATTAACTTAAATAATCGTAATCGAAAAACCATGATTTGTTACAACACTTGCTTATTACCTATTACTAAAGCGTGTCAATTGGTCATAACAGAAAGAGTTATCTAATTAGGCCACATTATCCAAGAGTCCACTAGTAAGTATTTGCTCGGTTTGATTGGAACCGCTAATCTTATAATAAATATCCCACCAGAACTACTTCGGACACAAACCAGTTCTTGTTTACATTTTCGAGTCGAGGAAACTATTTCTATCAACTTGCCAAACCGGGAGAAATGCGCCTTACTCGCATAAAAGTGCGAAAGTCTCATTTTTATTTCACTTCTTACCGATGTGTTTAAATGTTAAGTTTTCTTTTACTTCTCTCCGCAATAAATCTCACATACCTTCTTGGAAAGTATAATAAATATCGTTAGCATTTTCTAATTTCAAAGACGAACGAATTTCACAAGGTAATGGTACATCGTCATATTACTATTATTAATTCACACTTTCTTACGTTGACAATGCAGTAATAGTAAATTTATTTATTTTAAATCGATGTTTAATTGGCAGGTTATCGTCAGACTCGTGTCAAAAAGTTGTCGCTTTTATGCAATATCGGATTTCGATTTCAGATCCATTATTTTTTGCGTCAAACGAAACTATTTTTAAGAAAGTTTAATATTTGTTTTAACGAATGGATAAGTTACATCATAGCAACATTTCTTTAAAAAAAACTGAACATTCCTTCCAAATACGTAAAAAATAAAACATCTTATAACCTTCCAATTAATAGTACCTACATTATTATATTACCTACACTATATCAGATTTTTACACGCCATTTCAATGTTGGGGGACTTAAATCCGTCCGTAAGCCTGGTTTAAGTGAAGTTTAAGTTATGCCAAACGCCGCGCTGTGGTAATAAGTGAAGTTTTTCGCTTTTCGACCTTACACCGCGTTTACACCGCGTTTATAAGTAAGGGGGTTATAATTTATAAATTATATTTAGCGACTTACTATAAATTAATGAAATTACTGACACCAAAGAAACCAGTTAAACATAAATTCAAATCAAACAGTAATTAATTATTTTAAGTCGTAGAAAGCATTGATTTACCATCTGAAAACATTTAGCGAAATAACAAATGCTCTGGATATCACGATCTCCGTGTGTGTAACCAAATTTTTGTTTCTGGTAGGGTCAGTCTAAAACTCCCCATAAATCAATCACATTGTTGTACTTTCGATGATGGGTTAATTATTTTATCGGCAACATAAATGAAAATGAAAATCTTAAAAGACAAAGACCTTTAGATACTTTTTATGTTGCGGGTTCGTGGGGTGAGGTTTGTCTAGGTCTTGGAGGTGGATGACCAGGACACACTGAATCCCAGATTCCTACCCACCCCTTAAACCTTTTTCCTTCCCAGAACTCTCTTCCCCTTCCTTTCCTAAAAAAAAAACCTCCGCACAGCATCCCCGAAGATGACAAAGGCCCTGTGGGAAATTATTTTTCTCAGGGTCTCCTGTGTGGAGCTCATCTAAAAAAAAAAAAAAAAAAAATGGTTTCATCTTTACGACGAATCTGTTTACATTCTAAACATCAAAAAATATGCTACGGACAAATTGAAGCTTTTACTAGCTTTTCTATGTATTGGAATCACAATAAAATTATTATTTACATTAAAATACAAGCGTAAACCACTAAACAAAATGTTTTTCCACGACTTAACTAAGAAACAATTTTTAAATAAGTCAAATTTACAAAATTTTAAGAAACCCCCTACACAAAAAAGAGCTGATGACCTTGAAACGCCTGAACAGATTTTCATGAATTGTAACTAAGAACCATCTCGATTACGTCAGCTTTCAAACAAAAAAAAAACGCATCATAATCGGTCCATTCGTTTAGGAGCTACGATGCCACACACAGACAGACAGACAGACACACAGACACGTCAAACTTATAACACCGCTCCTTGCGTCGGGGGTTAAAAAATACCCCATTTATGGCTTAGACTATTTTTGAGGTTTTGTATGTTCTAACTTTTTTCATTCTTATAAAATTATGCACAAAATAAATAAAAACACTTTTTTGCTTACTTGCCTCGTGCAAATATGACGCGCGATTTTAAATTTTGTAGGCGTGAGAATCGAAATATTTCTAGCGTTCATATTCCTCTTAAGAGTAAGTTACGGCCACACAACCGGTAACAAATTGGAGTAAATAGTCTGACATAATATGCAAAAACGATTAAGTAGTATTATAACGTATAATGTTTAAGATAATCGGTAATAGAACCTTTCCTCGTAGGTCGTTTATAAATAATGTAAGGCAGGAAAAGTGATCAGGAAATGAAAGGTCTCGAGTGAACCTCGGCTGTTTCAAAATTATGTGAGTTGTGGTTAATACTGTATGTCGGTCAGCCTGCGTGATCACTGATATTATATTATGCAAATTGATTCACGAATACTATTCTGATTTTTTTATGTATCGCAGGTTCAGGAAAAGTAGTCTGTCGAAACATTTTATTTCGTATTCAGCTATCAAGTCAAAAAGACAATCATTCAAATTAAATTTTCACTTGTTATTTTGTAACTCGTGAAAACCATGTTTGTGACTTTACTCATAAACATGGTATTATTTAATATAAAATACCATTGCGCCTCCGTAAAAGTATAGTCAAGCATTCTGTGTCCACTTGTGTCAGGAAGTTGCAAATTTGATTTCCGCCGCAAAGCTAAAATACCAACTGGTAATATGAAATAGTAAATAAGCCACATATCTACTCCAACGAGTTTTTATAATTCAGTTATTTGTGTATGAGTTATTTTGCTTATTTAAACTACCTAAAGGAAAAAAATATATTTTATTGTTATTTATTTATTACTAGCTGGTACCCGGCATGTTTTGCTATGCCATTGAACAAAAAAATGGTTTCGCCCTGTAAAATTTCCCACAAATATATCAACATCGTTTTCACGGCTACGATTTGTTTTGCTTAGCAATAACTCGCTTTTCTTAGTGACATAAAACGTATGATAAATATAATATATTAATATTTATAATTTCATAACGCCAGAGCTTACCATTACATACAGCCTTTATTACTCGAATATAATTTAGCTTTCTATTAATGAATGAATTTTTAAAATCGTTTTATTGTTTTATGCGTGAAAGCGTAACAAACATACACACGCAGTTTCGCAATTATAATATTCGTGTAGAAGCTTAGATGTTGCTTTGCACCACCCTTGCATTCTTTCTAAATCTTTCCAACTAATACCATTAAACAATTAACGAGTGTTTTTTATGTTCTTTATCATTTTGAACACCGGCGGATTCTTGGAACCATTTAAAAAAATTATTTCTCTGAACATAACTAGTTATTCTGGGGAAACTACATTTGATAGATTGTACACTGTGGATTAATAAAAACTATATCTGGCAATCAGCAGTGTAGCGAGCCTTGGAGGGACCCTGTATCAAAATTAGATGGGGGCCCAAATGAAGGGTAAATATTTCTCACGAAAGAAACAAATCCCTGGCGCCCCGTATCATTGGGTGGCCGGAAAACTCGGAATGAAACCATCTCAGATAAGTATTTTAGAGCGATAAAAAAAATTGGTTAAATAGGGGTTACGTTAGATTAGGGTTATCGGCTAATTTTAAATTATTTTTTTCATAGCTTTTAATGACTTTTCAAGGCGGTGTTGAGTTGACCTTATTCTCAGTTTGCATGGAACCGTATCATTGATACGGTCGATACGGCGGTAGCTGCGTCCCTGCTGGTAATACAGTATAGTTTACAAAAACATAATTTTGCCAAAAACAAGTTATTACAAAAAGAATCAGCGTCGCTCGGCGAAAGTTTATCGTCGTCGATCAAGAAGTAAATAAACACTAGAAAAAAAGTCAAAATGTTGCAATATATTGACAGAAGGGTTTGATGCGTTGAAAGTCTAATAACATCATTATTCTATAACTATTTATGAACTACCATGTAACTAATGCATTTAATTATTTATCAAGAAGTTGTTTGTATCCATCGGAAAATTTACTGGCATCTTGTGAGAAATGTGGTTACAACGAGAGATATTATTTAAAATAATGGATTTACGTATTTAAATTTGTTGTTAAAGTAATTCACGGATGTAGAGATGAATGTGTTACTTTGAAGTAAACATATATAAAATGTTCCATTTCGGTCCTGAGTTGTGACTTGGCAAACTCACCCACACTTGAAATTAGCATATTATTGTTTCATAACGTTAGATCGGGAGTCAGGTTATATGTAAGTATGGCAGTATGGCGATATTGCGGCAAGTATCGGCAGTGGACAGCGGACATTACTCTAATAGCGGACACACTTGCACATTGAGCCGTGAAGCATGTAATAAATGCATGTCCAATTCAATGCTCAATTATATTCACACGTTTTATCATTACAAACTTTGTATTACCTGAATTTGGTGCAGGGTTTTTACTTCTGAACCTCGCGGCGTAAATAGTTATGGACTGACTTTTGGGGTGTTCTTTTTATTTATTTCTCGACTACTTATTATCTCCGACCTAAATATGGAAAAATGCGAGGCGACACAAATAACTTTATCCATTTCGTAATATGTAAAACATATACAAAGATATGAATATTAGTATACACAATACATAATCTCTACAACAGATGTAAACTAATAATATGATAATATATCCAAACTTAATTTCTGTTGTTTTAACTATACTATATTTTTTCATCTCTTCTTTCTACACTTGTAATATCATTATTATTTATTTTCAAAGGTCTTCTGTCAACCTCAAATTAATTACGTAATATTATATTTAAACTTAGTATTTATGAATTATGTATGTAGAATCTCCAAAAGCTGTCTCGACACAAGTATACCCCAGTAGACAGGTAAAGAGAAATAAATTATAACCATACGTTCTTATAAAAAATGTGTAGGCTTTAAAAATTATCGGTATCAAATTTTATTAAAAAGTAACATAAAAAACAGATGTAAAAGTCTTAAAAATTTATATATTTGAAATATGTAACTCATTAATTCAAAATTCATTTAATTTAAAAAAAAACACATATGTTTGAAGAACAAATAAGCACTAGAGCCTTAAGAGAGTAACATGTAAAATCTTTTAACATCCCAGTTTGTCAAACCTCTTATGGACAAAGAAGTTTTAAATATAATGCTACAAAGTTATTCAATACTCTACCAACTGACATTAGAAACACCAAACCAAAAGTTCATTTAAAAGTAAAATCATTGGACCACCTCAAATAAACATATCCATCAAGAGTATTTCATAAAATAATTTGCCTCTCAAAACAGGCGTTTCACACCTAGTGAGATGGGCAATACGTCATTATTAAAACCAAATAAAATAATGAAATAAAATAAAAAAATAAAAAATAAGCACGTAATGGGGAACGCCATATCCATATCAAACTTTAAAAGAAAGGAAGAAACTAATTCGAATAAACTAGATTTTTTTAAATAAATAACTGTGGAAAATGTGGAAAAAAGCACGTTTATTAAAAGTAATAAATTCGAAAACCAGAACTTGAAATATATTTGACTTATTACTTGATTGAATATTAGAAGTTCATAAAGCTAGGTCTCTTGGGACATTTTTGTAGAAAAAAATATTTGCGCAAACATGAAAAATATAGGGGTTGCCCTACTCATGAGCATGCATGGCGCTTTGTTTTTACTTTCTGAGGCCGATGGAAAACAAAAACATTTGTGTAGTATACACGTAGGTGTTTTACAAACAATTTGTCGTAGGAGACCCGATTTACTATTTTTTATACTGTAAAAAATGTTATTTTTTACACTATAGCGTTAAAATTGTATCCGTTCAGTTAGTCCGATTTGGCCACCAATGCTCCCAACCTCTGACGCAGACCGACCGGAAACTACAAGATCCAGTCTACGCGAGTGCGCACCGATTATCACTACTGAAACTCGCAATGTCGCCTCTACGCCACAGACTAAAACTTTTTTTTACTGCAAAAATAACAAAAGGAATCACTATTTAAAGTAAGTCAGGTCCATCTTTCAAAGTGCCTGCGTATTTTAATACTACGTATAAACATGAAAAAGATCTTTGGGTTTTAGTCAATCGAGGGTTCGTTACCCGGCAAGACCCTGCTTAAACAATGTGTATTTATAATGTTTGCACTCTGAAAAAATATAGACTTACACTTAGCAACAAAGTACGAGTATATTATTGTCTCAGCATCATACGTAAACAATTATTAAAAACCGAAACGTCTAACAAGATCAAACGAAATGATCCCTCTGGCTCGTTTATAGCATTGGGTAAACTCATCAAAAATGATATTTAATTGAGGCAGTATTCTAGTCTAGAAAAAAAATTTTCTTCATATTTCCAAAGTTTAAATATTCAAAACTATCTCCTTAAAAAAATTTTTCGAAATTCGAATTATTTTAAAAGTTACAACCATTTTAATGTCGCGGTTTAGACGGAATCCAGAATCTAAATAGATCAAAATTTTAAACGCATTTTTCACTAAAATACTTTTTTTCGAGACAATTGACACGATATCTCAAGTTCTACGAAACCAATTAGCCTGAAACTTTGTGTGAGCTTTTTCTACACATTATTCTATCGCCCCTATCAGAATTATAACAAAATTTCTTTTTTTACTATTTTTTAAAAATTCCGAAAAGTCAAAAAAGTGGAAAAAAAAATTATTTTATGTACGGGCCATAGCAGCATTTGTCTGGATTAAGAATTAATTTGTTTTTTTTTTCTGATTACTAGGAGGAATGCAATCGTGTCAACCAGGGCGCGCCACTTTTTTGAGACCCCCACTTCAACACCATGTAACTTTTTGAATTTTTAAGTTCTTCGTTTGTTTTTTTTTTATGTATTCTTTAATATTTAATAAATATTTGGTAAAGTAATGGCTGGTAAAAATATTATTAGTTTTTTTTTATTGCACCTGAAAAACACCTACAATTCATGCTTCTAGACTAGAATATACAATTAAAAATCCTCAAATATTTATATCGTCAAACAGCAAAAGTCCAACAATCATATTAAGGTTATTTGACTAGTTTTTTGGCGAATTTATAAACTGAAGTAACGGGCCTTCGCATAACAGACTCCATAAACCAACAATTGCCATTTTCGCATCGGAATGATTTATATAAGGTTCATAGAAACTCAACTCGATGATTTATATCTCCAATCTTTTTGATCGTGATGCAGTACGAGAAAATATAACCTATACAAGTTCCAATAGAACCCACGCTACAGTTAACTTTAACCGATTGCATAAGGTTTAACGTAATGTCTAACTCAAAGGCGATTTTATCAGTGGTTTAGGAAATACAAGAATGGACACGAAGCATAACTGATATCGTAAAATATATCTTATAATTATATATACCTATACTGCTGACAGCATTTATGTATATTTTTTTACATTAGTCCACACAGGAGGAAAATAATTTCCCTCAATGCCTGTGATATTTTTCTATGGATGCGTGGGGTTTTTTTTTTAGAAAATGAAGTTCTTGAAATAAAAATGGAATGAGGGTGAGTAGGAATCTGGGCGTCAGTGTGTCCAGGAGTGACGTATGAATCCATCCTTCTCACTGCGGTGTTAAGCGATAGGTATAGAGTCCGGCTATAGAGGTCAAAGAGTTTCCCGCAATCAGTCTCTCCCTATCCGGCCTCACCCCATGAACCCGGTCACCCCTGCTAAATCACCAAACGTAGCGAACCACTCGGGGTGACCTATGGCAGAAGTGTTGGTTATCCTAAAAATTATGAGATAATGTTATTTCCTTTTCTATTTTACTTGATGCTGTGGGTCGACCCAGCCCGCCACGCATCCGCCGCCAAGACCTGGATGAACTTCACACTGTGAGCCCGGGCACCCCTATAAGTCACCAAATTTAGCGGACCACTTGAGGACCTTCGGTAATACCTACATATTTAACCTTTACTGCGCACTTGAGGTGGAATTACAAAATTTCGCTACACAAAATGAATGTTCCAGTTTATTTTAATAATAAAAACAAATATTTTATTACCGTCCATTTTTGTAACAATTTGAGATAATGATATTCTCTCCACTGAGATACACTGGGATCTCCATAACTATCTTGCCTAACCTTACCTAACCGTACCTAATGTATATATTTATATATACAACATATCTAATTTCACCTTAACATTGATCTACGAATCCTTATCTTACCAAACCTATCCCAACCTTACCTATTCTTACACAACCTTAACTTAATGCTCCTAATCTCTAACATAACCTGACCTAACCTAAACTAACCGACTAAAATTAAATTAAATAAATATACTCTTTTTACAGATATCTAGCGACGAAAAAAATGTAATGCAATTTTTACAAAATTTTATGTGAATTTTAAGTTTTTTTTATTTTGTTACAATTTTTACGAAAAATCGAATGATTTTACAAGAGATTTCAAAAATATTACGTAATCGAGGTACATACTCATATATGTTGTGTCGCGGGAAAATTCGTCGAAAAATGTAATTTATTACTGAAGAGCCTACCTACTATAATCTACATCAATGGTGATCGCATTTCTACTATGAGGTTACATACTTTGCAAGGCCGTTCGTTGTACAACCAGTATACAACGTGGATTTTTTCACAATAGATGTTTCATTGATGTATTTATATTGAAAAATTGTAAGTAAACGGTAAACCACAGAGCAGCAGGTAATTTAGTAAATACAAATATGATTTATAACAATGTCACGTCTAAACTATCAACAGACCGCAATTTTCTTAACGAACACGTTCACTTTAAAGATTTATGAAACTCACCGGTTTCTTAAATTAAATCACGGTTGTCAACTAGAAAATGACATACATATTCTGTTACCAAGTGCAAATAACAAATTTTTTTTAAATTTCGACCGTTGGTTCCTTATTTTCCAGATAAAAAAGTGTAATTACATATGTATTACACAGATGTTAAGGAACGTACTTAAATGACTATAACCATCGATTGCTGACATTATACGGAGTTAAAAAATGTATATGAAATTTTGATCTCCGGACACCATTTAGATTTTTTTTGTTTTTTTTTCATTTTTTGACGTGATATAAATCTTATAAATCGATGAACGCCGGCTGCACTCACGAAAAAGCATGACTCATTGTCACGTTCCGCCTGAGCTGAGCGTGCAAGCGAGAGCGCGGAACAGTCCGGCCTAAGCGTTCAGCTTTTGATGCATCTATTTCTCTTCCACTCGATCGTTATTATATGACGTAAAATTATCGTCCGTAAACCGACTTTACAGAAAATCAATTTTTTTCTTCAAAATCAGACAAAAAAAAATTCTCCCAATTTTCGTCACTGGTCACTTTCGTCATTTCGTCACTCAATTTTCGTCACTGGTCACTCATCCGAGTAACCAACCAGCCTCTCATCCTGCCCCTAGCTGTTCAATTCCCACTGATTTTTCAGATTTAAAAAAAAACAACAAAAAGTCACCCGAGATCAAAATTTCATTTACATGTATGCCTAGGAACATCTTTAATATATATAATTTTAAACGACACTCTTTTATGTTCTAACTCCACACAGGAAGCCCTGACGAAAGTAATTTCCCTCAGGACCTATGTCGTCTTTGAGGATGCTGTGTAGAGGGTATTTTGTGGAAACAAAGGTGTGAAACTGGTCTTGAAGACACCCATGTTGTAGGAGAAAGAAAACGCATAGGCGAATCACTATCGTATCTTGTAATAAATAAATAAGTTTTGTCTCCCTAAATAACCAGCAGCCCAATTTATGATCAGTGTGTGTCGGTATTACAATAATTACAAAGTACGCAATCACTCGTAGGATGCTGTGTGGAGAGTATTTTTGTGAAAAGAAAGAAGTGTACTTTGGTCTGGGATGTTGTAGGAGGGAGGAAACACAGAGGCCGCCAAATCGTTTCGCTCTCATGTCTCACTATAAATAAATAAGTTATCTCTTACTAAGTGACCAGCAGCCCGATTTAACTATCAGTTTGTATCAGTATTACAAAAATTACAAAGAACGCAATCCTTCCCAGGCAAAAAAAAACAAACCTAATTTCAAAAAATACCCACAGTATTTTTTTGTATTTGGTGAATATTCTGTTCATTGCGATTAATAATTTTTCTGGTTGCTTCGGAGAGAGTTTGAGCGCTGCGCAGTAAAAATTGATTGTGATTCGGTGCTGTTGCTGTTTATATTGTGCAAAGCCTCCTTTCGTGTGATGCCTGACATCTATCGCTGACTGAACAAACTTTCTTGAATGTTGTTTGTTTATTAATAATGCCCATTAAAAACATCACTCTGAAATAACCTTTATTTTTGAAAGTATATTTATATTGTTATGTTATTTGTGAATTTATTATTATTATCTGTTAATCTAAAAATATTATTAGAAAAATCATTAAAAAATTAACAATTTAGTTTCAACATGAATTATTGTAAAAAGTAATGGTAACTATGTGATGCCGAAACGAATAAAAGTTCCAAAAATATTTTTAAAATTGCATCAATTTGTTTGCTTTTGGATATCGTGGTCCACAAAACTTCACTTCGAGTCTGAAGGATGCTGATTCGATTACAATAGCAGGCCAAAAAAGTTTTTTTTTATTTCTTAGGCGCCGGAATTCTAGGTATTGGCACCAGACCACTGTAAAAAAAGTGTTTGATATGTTGAAAATTAAGTCTCTATAAGACCACGTAAAGATTTTTTTATAGAGAACCCCCTTCTATTTTAATTTTTTTTATGAAAGATGAAAATTTTCCATAAAAACCGGAAATAAAATGCGCCCATTCTCCATTTTATTTTTATATCTAAATATATATATTTTATTTTATTATCTAAAAAACCTATTTGTCTAGTTTATAAATGTATTTTTATTTTATTTTTCTCATGAACCGTATGGCTAAATGTCAACCGCCGAGCAGCAATTTCGTCGGAGTGTCCTGTTGAAAACGGCTTACACCGCAAACTATACCTACTTTAGATTCATGTACAAAAATTTTTAAACAATATTTTATATGTATATAAAAATACATGTTTGTCCTCCGTGGTCTGGTGCTTTAGGTTCTATAGACAGTTATTTAGCTATAGCTGTCATTGAGAAACAAGAAAACACACAAATATATCCTTGTTCTCGATGACAGCTAAAAGCAATATTAAAATATTTTGTCATCATTGCTTAGTTTTTACAACATAATATTGGCCCTTAAATATTATTGCAGTGTACCTCTATCTGTGTATAAAATATAAACCATTCTAAAGGGTTAATTGTTTTTCGAGCAACATTTT
The DNA here is from genome assembly GCA_936435175.1 of Glyphotaelius pellucidus. Taxonomy (NCBI): domain Eukaryota; kingdom Metazoa; phylum Arthropoda; class Insecta; order Trichoptera; family Limnephilidae; genus Glyphotaelius; species Glyphotaelius pellucidus. Next base: position 2,574,927 of record OW386537.1, read on the forward strand.
TATTAAATATCTTAAATGATTTATTGCTGAATCTGAATAATGATATCTGTTTTGACCTGGATCTGCGTGAAGGTGTGAAGATGACCAGGGTATTTAACATTGACTGGATGTAGAATGTAGACGATGAAGTGTTTTTATTTGTAAACAATAGACAAGTAGACAAAGGAATTACTGCTCCATTGTTAAGTAAAAATTTTTATAGAAGTTAAAATAGCAATAATGATAGACGGTTATTACGCGAATTGAGTTTTCTCCTTATTGTCGACAGCAAGCGGGATAATATATATATTTGAACCCATGACCTTCGGATCGCTAGTCGAGAGCCTTATCCCTCGACCACGGAAGATATTACGAACTTTACAGAGTTAACCCTTGGTATGATTAGTAAGCAGGCAACACGGCTTCTATTAATTCTGTTAAGAATTAATAGAACGGCTTCTATTAATTCTTAACAGAATTAATAGAAGCCGTGTTAATTCTTCTTTTTTTTAAGATTTATTTCAATTATGTTCACATCGAATACAGACATGCAATAAAAAAGTTCACCGAAGACAACGAACAAAAAAATGATAAACATTTATTATGATTTCATAATATTTATTTTTTTGTAAAATATTGTTAATTGTATTTTCAAATTACAACATATTGTTGATTCACATCGGGACCGAACATTTTACACCAAGTAATCGGCTGTCCCAAGTAAGCGTAGTTTAAGATAGGTAGATATAAAAGTATTTTTATACGTTGAGTCTTTTTATTTTATTTACACATATAACATTTTTTCGAATTCACTGAATTGAATGTTAAAACTTTATAAGATTAAAAAATACATATTTATTTAAAACAATTGCAAAATATTTTCAAAATTATGAAGTTACAGGTTATAAATTATAATCTTACGCATATATTAATTCGCATTCCTAAATTTGAAAATAATTATTTTCGACCTTTCTGACTAAAAAAAATAATTAACGACTACAACATGAATAATGTATTTTTTATATCGTAGCACTCTAGCACAATAAAAAGTCAAGAGCCGCCCCTGGCCGAAATACTTTGTTTGAGCCTTTGTTATTTTGAACACTGTTTTTTTTCAACATACCTATAATTTTTTTACATATCTAAGAATGGCGTGAAATAATGCAATTACTTAAAATTAATAATCTTCTTTTTAAAATCTATTAAAGAAGTTAGGTGAATACTAAATCTAGTAAAATTATTTTCTTCTGTGCTCGGGTATGTTTTTAGGTTTTCACGGCCAAAAAGTATTTTTGTTATTGTTTTTGGGGTGTTATGCCGTGTTTCGCTACCTCCTTCTTTAGCCAACGTTTCGGACAACGTTACAGTGTCCATCATCAGGGCAGATGATCAAGCTCTGCCAAGCTCTCTTGGTCATCTGCCCTGATGATGGACACTGTAACGCTGTCCGAAACGTTGGCTAAAGAAGGAGGTAGCGAAACACGGCATAACACCCCAAAAACAATAACAAAAATTCTTCTGTGCTCGTACGTTTTTTTTTTCAAAAACGTTTAAACGTTTAAATTAAACGTCAAAAACGTTTTTTTTTTCAAAAACGTTTTTTTCATAAACGTTTTTCAAAAACGTTTAATTTTAAATTAAACGTTTAATCTAGTAAATCAAAGTTTATAATCATTTTATTGACCCGTGTTACTATTAAGCCTAACCTCTTCAAAATATCTCGGAGGTAAAACAAAAGTAATACATAAGAAGAAAAAAATACTCTAAAAATAACTGTTAGTTTCATTAAATAATAACTTTACAATCGGTAAGAATACTACACCAAGCAATCGAAGTTGGTAAAAGTAGTCGATGTGAAATATTTTAGAAACCACTAGCTTAGAAATCTTTTTTAATATCAAAGAAAAGATCAAGTAGTAGGTAAAAGCATCATATGATATAAATAAGAAGCAATCTAAAGATATTCCTCAAACCATTGTTTGTTGATAAGAGTGAAATTAATCTCCCGACTTTTTCTCGTGGCAATTATCATTGACGTTTGTGTGTTCTCAAGTTCAATGAATCGTGGACAAGACAATGCGTGCGTGGTTCAAAAGTGAAAACGAAGCTACAGTTGACGATAACCGTTGGGTGATGTTGGTGAGTATATTCCGATGGCGAGAGGTCAAAGCCAAGGCCGTGGACTAGAACCTCGAGCGCTGGTTGCGTAAGCTGACCTCATTGAACTGGCTGGTCTGCACAGACTGCACAGGTTGTGGAGGAACGATGTTGGCTCGTCCAGTTCTGGTCAATACGGCGTTGAATCTGGAAGGTGAAATCAAAAAAAGCTTTTTTATGACGGTAGTTTTTTTTGTCGTTAATACGTGTTGTGTTTGATCACCCTACCTAAGTCAGACGGTTTATATCAGCCCCGATTATGACACTTCAAAGTGGTACTTATCGTCTACTACAAAGGTTCAAAGTTTTTTTAAAGAATTCAACAATCTATTGCTGTGTTTTGGAAAAAAGTTTTTCCTTTGCAATTATTGGAGCGTTCCGCTCTTTTACGATACATTAAGATATTTTGCTACAGTATGTAAACGTAGGAAAGATTTGGTACCCACGAGTAGGTACCAATCTTTTTTAATACATTGATTTCACACAGGAGACCCTAGAGAAAACAATTTTGGAGGGTCTTTTTACGGGAAAAAGGAGATGAAGTTCTGGGAAAGAAAATGGTATGAAGGATGTATGAAAATCTGGGGTAAAGAACGTCCATGAAAATCTATGAGTGACTGACGTTGGCATCCATCCCTCCCACTGCAATGCAAAGCGATGGGTGAAGAGAGTTCAGCTGGAGAGGTCCAAGGATCTGCCTTAACCGGCCTCTCCTCCAGCCCGCCACGCAGCTGGTGGGCAGACCCTCCTGCCAAGACCTTGACAAACATCACTCCATAAACTCGGGCGTAGGATGTCACCGGCTACAGCTTGCCACTTAGATTGAGAGAAGATGTGTCGGTTTCCCAGTGAATGGGTCGCCCCCCTCATATTTTCAAACAATATTATTTATTTACTTTACTAAAGCTGTTCGGTCTTGAAGCGAACATACAGTTGGTTTAAATGGAATTTAATTAATTTCTCGAGATCCTACCTGTCTTTAACCATAATCACAAGTTCTTCAAATAAAGGATCATCGAGAAAATCGTGCAAGGTCGTGTGTTTTTGTTTTGCACCAAGAACAAGGTACCTATGGGTGCTGTGTGCTCCTTCACAGGATGTCACAGTGGTGAGTGATTGAATCTCCTTTTCTTTCCTTTGGCTTCTTCTATTCTACATACATATACTATCCCCCAATTCCATCAAAAACCATTTTGTTTAGTTTTTGTTTACAGTCCACTCACAAGTGAATCTGAAGCTTTATAATTCGGATGCAGTTTCGGATCTAACAACAGTGATAAAGTTATAAGGATAGTTTACCCGTTGGTGTCATCGGCTGTGTAGTCCACGCGCCTGATGGTGCCATCGGGCTCCACCAGCGTATAGAACCCTCTCACCGTGTCCCCGTCCCTGGTCTCCTGGTGGCTCTTCTGGTCCCCCGTGGAGCGATCTCGTACCGCGTATTGGAAGTGGTATTTCGGGTGACTGTCAGACTGCAAATAAAAAGTCTCTGGTGCTCATCACATTAAATAACATACGAAACTTAATTATGAACATCGTGAACATAATACAATATAAAACCCACAACACATAATATATGCCGATATTTTTATTAAATCTTTTATTTAAAAAAAATAAATAAATAAAATAAAAAATAAAAAAATAAATTTAAAAAAAAATTAACTAGTTGAAGATAATATTGTTGATTCTAAATATTTGAAATACGAGATTGACAAATACGACGGTTTGACAGAAGGCGGCAATAGCGAAATTGAATAACGCGCACGTCCCGGTTAGACGAGAGGTCTGGGTTCGAGTCCCAGTTGCGACCATTGTCTTTTTCTATTTTTCTGTGTCTTGTTCTCTTTCATATTTTCATTTAGATAATAAGTGTTATCTTCTTCTTCAATGATATATTACGTTGATGGGAATAACCTTCAAAAGTTATAAAAAGAGAGTTTTTCTTATAAAAATTTTTATATTTTTAATTTTACTTTAATTTTCACTTTAATATTACTTTTATCTTTAGTTTGAAGTTATCATAATTTTATGTTTTTTTATAGTTACGAACATTATATTTTTTTCTTACCAGAATTTGATATGTATAAAAAAATAAATTTAAAAAATCTTGTTTTGTAAAATGGGGGCCTAAGCACGGGTAAGTCACCCAGTGAGGCCAACATTACTAGTAGATACTTAGAAATGTAAAATATTCATCAAATAAATAAATAATAAATAATACGAAAAAATTATTTAAAACTCACAAAGTCTTCGTCTCTAGAAGTTGAAATTCTGTTGGATAGAAATGGGGTGGTGGTACCTAAAAATTAAAATTACTTTTAGGATTCATGAAAAAGTGTACTTACGTATGTGAGTATATATTAAATCACAACATTTTAACCGATAAAATAATAAAAACCATTCATTTCAGACATTAAATATCTAGCGCAGACCCGTAAAAACCATGGGAAATTATAATACAGGTTTGTGAAACTGAAAGTAGGCATTTATATAAAAATATTTGCGTTTGGAACATTCGTTGCCTTTCAAAAGACGATCAGAAATTTACTCATCAAGTGTTAGTACATTTGAAAAATTACGACATTTGTTAAAAATTAGAACAAAGGAAAAGCATTTATCTAAAATGATTTTTTTTTAAATAATGTTGGTACCGACATTATCCCTTCTCTGAATCGTTCCATCAATCAGTTCCAATTTTGAAAATCAAAGCAAATCCCAGTTCTGTAAGTCATTGTACTGAAGTTACACAAAGATACAGCACCAAAATTATTATTTTTTAATAAAGTTAAAAGTTTTTTTCATCTCACCAAATACTCGAGCAGTGTCAGCTCCCAATCCCGGTGCCTGGTTTCCAAACACGATACTCTGTGTTGCAACTGCATTGTTACCAAGTCTAGTTATCCCTCTCGAGTTGAAACTTTGTCCAAACCCACCGCCTAGGCCTCCATTCAATCTCCTTCCCAAACCAACCCCTAAACCTCCATCAAAGTCTCTTCCCGATACAGCTCCGAAACCGCCATCAAATCCTCCTTCCAGTCTATCATTTATTCCATCAAATGTGTTTGCAAAAGCATCCCCAAGATCAGTGCCTAAGTCATCGTTCAAGTCACTTCCAAAATCAGTGACAGGTTCAACATTCGCTCTGCTAATTCCACCACTGAAACCTCTATTAAATCCCCCATCGAATCCTCCTCCAAAAGTCCCTCCCAGTCTGCTGCCAAGCCCTCCTCCAAATCCCCTTTGAAAGTTTCCAAATTCACCTCCACTACCACTGAATTGGGGACGTGCCTTGATTGCAACCAGCAAACACCAAAGGACGAAGGCCTGCAAAAAAGTTTAAAGTATTAAACTAACTATTACTGTAAACTATTCTTAAACATAATTCTTTTAAGTACAGCGAATAGTTAAAAGCCTTCACCATGTTTCACTGCATTCACTTCTAAATAATTTTAAATTACATTTTTGGAACAAACTAATGAAACGTGCTATTTGGTCAAACAAAGAAGGGCCAAACTATGGCACTCTTTTATTTTATCAACTCCTGGTCATGTGGGTACCATTTTTAAGAAAACATCTAAGGTTTTAGAACTGCCCTGATTAAGGCATGTTTGTATTCGAAACCCAGTGGAAATTTTATATCGTAATAAATTAATATTTTCGAAGTACTCACTTTTTGAAACATTGCGGATAACTTGTAAAAATAAAATTTTAATATGTCTCGAAGACCTGTCACTCTTCTAACAGTAGGGTGTTTGATAGATGATGAATAGAAACTGAATGTGACATGCTCTAAGCCAGAAGAACTTATATACTCTTATCAACGCTCAATCAACTGATGGGAATAGCTCAACTTTGTAAACAAACACATATGATGTTAACTGAAGTAGGTGCCTTCGTTCAAATACCTAAATGCTGACAACAGAGTATGTCTTTACTATAGTCCGTTCAGTAAAAAAAAAAAAAACAAACTTATTAATATAAATACATATTGTGGGTTATTATTAATCTCCCTTCAATTGAAATCTATGAATAACCTACTAAAAAATCCTGAAAGTTGTTTTTAAATCTAATTTAAGGAGACTTGTAATTCCAGGAATACCTAGCATGTTTTTGCTAGGTGGGCGTTATGAAATAATAAATTGATAATATTCACTTATTTTATCCGCAGATAGAACACTTGAATCGTCTCTTGACTATCGACAAATGTTAACAATATTCATATCTGTAGGTGTGCGCGTTTTTTTTGTAATATCATTTGACCGGTCAGTGGTTGGGTGGGCATGGCGTTTGGGTCCCACCCGGGCGTCCCGTGTTCGATTCCTCGGCTGGCTAAGTCCTCCATCACAATACAAGCAACATTTTCGGTTCTCTGTGGTGGTAGTAGGAGATTTTCAAACATTGTTGGGTTATTTCTAACCCAGGAATGTTTTTTTTTCTTTTTAAAAAAAATTAAAAATAAATTAAAATCATTAAAATCATTAAAATTACTGTTGGCTTTTATAGGCAAAAAGGTTTGAGACACATTTAATTAGACTTTTCTAAAACAGTAAAGGCGAACGTTATCAAAGATTGTAGATTTAGATAAATAATTTCTGCTAATTCAGGAAGCTTGTTTCAGTCTAGTGATTTTTTGCAACAAAAACTCATACGGTGATAATAGTATTCTTGTGAAGTATTTTTTTTTTACCTTTACTCCACACAGCTAAGGAAAAAAGTTCTCCTCAGGGCCTATATAATCTTTGGGGATGCTGCGTGGAAAGTTATTTCTTTTTACAACTAGTGATGTGCAAAACATCATAATAGTGATGTGACACAAAGGAAGAAGAGGAAGTTCTGGGAAGGAAAAGGATATAAGGGGTGGGTAGAAATCTGGGGGTCAGTGTGTCCAGGAGTGACGGGCGTATGAATCCATTCCTGCCATAGCGGTGCCAGGTACTTGGGGTAACTTTGTTTGTTTCTTTGTTTGTCCTTTATGCGTTCCTAAACTATTCATCCGATTGAGATGAAACTTTGGTGATTTGATGTTAACCCGCGATACTTTCTATGTATAAAAGTGAGCTCTGGCGTAACGAAATTATTTTTTATACTATTCATCCGATTGCGATAAAATTTTGTAGTTGTTGTGCGCACGCCAAAGGCGGGGAAGGTGAAACGCGAGAGAAGAAGGGGACGTAGGAAGCGAACTCCTTACCCTCGCTTCCTCTTCCTCTCTTATGGAGGGGGAACGGGAAAAATGCAAAAGGACACGCAGGGAGAAACTTTTTCTTCATTTAAGTGACATTGCAACGCACAGGAACTCTCTGATGCTATAAAAATGAAAATGTAGATATATTTAAAGGATTTTTTGGCTGTTAAAGTGGTAAAGGGGATCACGAATGAGGTGCACCCGATAAAAAATTAAATAATTATTAATATTTTTTTAATTAAAAAACCTGACTGAAACACACTAAACGTAATTTTTTTTATCATACTCAGCTAATTAACATTAGCATTAATTACCATCAACTATATCAAGTTTGTTTCTCTTGCAATAAAACTGCGTAGGTACCAGCACCGGTGCAAAGGAAAATATTTTTACATACTGAAGTTCTGTGAGGGGAAGAATACCGAAGTCGCCTCACATATTTATTTATTTATTTAAGGAACATAAACAGTCTTGGTATTATAATAAACAAAAGAGGATGATAAAAAAACAGACCAATTATTAATGTCCACAGATAGGTATTTAGAAACAAGACTTACTAAATGTTAACTAGAATATATTTAAGAAAAATGAAGAAAAAAAAAAACTAAGCATCAATTAAAAATAAATAATAATAGTACAAATCTGAATTCAACAAATGATAAATCAATACACAACAATAAAATAAGTGTGATTAGATTATAAATGAAATAGACTGCAAAATAGGTTTTTGGTTTGGGAAGGGTAAGGGGAGGAAAGGGATAAGGGAAAAATAAGGGAAAATTGCCACGCAAGTAATATAAAAATATTAGATACAATTAATTTTATAGTCATGAATATGTGTTATTCGCACCTAGAATGTTATTCAGTGAAGTTCTGTAGCGACAGTAACTAGTAGTAAATACGTCAATACATGTGTCAATATTTGCAAATTTGTTATAGTAGTTACATGTTCTTTGCATAAATTCATTTTGATTGGAATTGGTGTTGCATCTATCAATATAAATCGAATTACGATGCCTTCAGATAACATCGGGAATGCGCTTTAACAAAACATACAGGGGTTGATATCTGTATGCTTAGATCGATAATGATAAAAATACATGTTTCTTATCAATTATTCTCAATCCACCGCATGGTTACAAAGGGAGAAGGGGGGGGAGGTAAAGTTTTAAAGGCGAAAAAAGGGTATATTTTCATGATTTTTTTTGAGATATTAATAATCTTAGTTTATTTATTTTATATACACGTTATAGTATGACATCTGAAGTATCTTTGAAAAAAAAAATTAATTAAAAATATCAATAAATAAGTCCGTGAGCTTGAGTCTCCGGAGGCGCCTCGAAAAAAAATTGTTATGCGGTGAACATTATAACTTGTTGCTAAATCATTTAAAACAAAAAATCGAAATGCGTTTAATAGGTGATATGTTTTTCTAGGTAGAGGCGAAGCGTTTTTTCGATTTTTTTGTTTTTGCAGCGTGTTGAAGCCAAAAATGCGATGTTAATTTATGTGTAAAAATAGTGTACAAAATTTCAAAAGGATTGGTCGAGTAAATTTTGAGTTATAATGTTCACGAAGTTCAAAAATTTGTTTGCGAGAAAATCGATTTAAAGTTTTTTTTTATATTCGAAATACACTTGAATCAGCAAGAGGGCCGGTCGCTTGAAATGCTGTATCTTCGTTGGTTTTGCTCCGATTTATTTGAAATTTTGACACAATACTTTCGACATGTTATACATTTGGAAAAAAAAATGAGTTTTAAGATTTTACCCCCCCCCCCCCCAAGCTACGTCTCGGAGATGGGAAAGGGGCAAACAATATTTCTTTTACCAGGTTGTGTGTCACCAGAATATTCAATTTTACAACGAGATAAAAATACGGGAACTGCATTTTTTATTTTACTTTATTTGGAAAATCCATATTTTTCGTCTGCCTCTAAAGTGATTTCAACCAGTGACATCTGGGCCTCGTATCAAGAAAATATATCTTCAATCTCGCCCTGGTGAAAAACCACAATTCATAATCGAAACGTTGCTTGAAATGACTTTAATAATCTGAAGAACCGCCATTCTTCACCATTCCCTTCAGCCTTGCAACATACTCTAATTGGGGATTCCGTAGTTCCACTGGCTCTAGGCAGTTGTGACTACGGTGCGGTGTTTCTAATAAAAAATATGACAAAATCAGATGTTTGTGTAAACATAGTATCTCTCCTCTAATCAACATAATGTTAACGAAGTAATCGCCTATCAGCTATCGGTCATAATGTTAATTCCTAGAAATTATCAAAAGAATGCAATGATATCGAGAAAGTACAGCAATTTTTGCTCCAATATGACAAATATTTTTACCTTGTTGGCTAATCTTACATTTTATAATACGCAAGAAGAATTCTCAGTTGTAATGTATAAAAGCAAATTGTTACAGCATCAATAGCTGCATGCACTTTGTAAATGGGGTTTGTCATTACAATGGAAGAACACAAAATGAATCAATCTTTTCTCTTAAGTTGCTTGTTTTTACGTGCTGATTATTGTGTTTTTTTTTCTCGAGTCCTACAAATAATTGTAACAGGAATAAATGATTGGTTAAGAGCGAAACCTTTTTGAGATATTAATAGTTCTTGATGAAATTCTTTTCCCCATCGGAATGTTATGATGTTAATTTAATTACAAATAATTGTGTCTTGAATATTTGTTTTATTTTTATGATCAAAGTCACCCACTAGTAACATTTTATGTAGGTAACTTAAAAGGATAAACTTCCAATGTAAAAAATAATCGCGATACAGCAAAGAACACTATGTGCAGTGAGGACTCCAGTTCATTTTATTTTTTTTAACAATATTCACAATCTGTAAACAAAAATTCCAGAATTTGCTGTTATTTGTCCTGTTTTAACAGGTGTTTTAAATTTTTTTTCGTCTTGCTTACATCATATCCAATTGCGTAGCAAGTATTCTATAAAAAAAACTAAGATTATTTTTTTGTAAACAAAGTTTGAAAAATTAAGTGCATTGTTTTCGAGTAGGTTATTTTTAGATTAAATAAGCCTTCATTATTTCAATTTTTTTGATGAATTTCCAGTTTTATGTGTCCGTACCGTGTTACAAGTTACAAGATATATTGATTTTAGCATATCCTATATTCTGGAAATGGTTTTTCACCATTTTCTTGGTGGTTTATCCATAAGACGATATATATTTTCGATTTACTGTTTACTATTTATTCATTTATAAGTTCCGAGCTTATTGTTCGGTACTCTAACCTATAAATGATGGATTTATGTACATCGGATAAGTTAGCCGAGTTCTCTACCCATTGTTAGTAAATATAAGTTTAAATGAAAACAAATAACTTTATAAAACACCGCTATTTAATTAAAATTATCCACATGTTTCGAAACCAAAGGTTTCTATGTCAGGATAATAACATTAATGTTATTGTTATACGACGAAGACACCTTTGGTTTCGAAACATGTTGATAATTTTAAACCAAAGGTTTCTTCGTCAGGATTAAAAATTAATGTTATTAGCCTGACGAAAAAACCTTCAGTTTTGAAACGTTTTGATAATTTTAATTGTGGTGTTTTTACAAAGTTGTTTATTTTAAAATGACTCCACTCCGGAATTTGCAAAGATTGAAGAAGTATTTAAACGTTTATTTATTAATAACTAGCTTTTCCCCGCGGCTTCGCTCGCATGGTATTACGGGAAATTACTGTAGCGGTTGAACTTCTCAATTATACCCCCTCCTCCTCACCCCCACCCCCTCCCGAATTCCATACATTCATTCCCTTACATTCAGTTTTCAAACATCTCGCCTGCCACCTAAATTTCATAAAGCTATAGCTCAAAGAAAAAAAGAATTATCCAATTTTGTTCATTTGTTCGGAATTTATGCGCTTACAAACATTTCGGATGTTTATTTTTAATTAAATATTTGAAAGTTTGTGAATATAATAAAAAAATACAGTATTTATTCAGTTCATTTATTCAGTCTTTATAATCGTTACGAATTATATTTTTAATGTAGGAACTGACATTTATTCCAAAACAGAAGCTTGTCCAAAAAAATAAAACATATTCTAATATTTGAATTTTCTGAAGCAGTAGCAATCGTTTCCATGGAAACGATTTTTTTCTGACGTTAGCAAAAATTTGCTTTAGTTAGCGACAGAAAACGTATAACAAATATAATATATTAATATTTATAATTTCATTACGCCAGAGCTTAGCATCATATACAAAATATAGTCTGCGCATATAATTTAGCTTTCTATTGGTGAATGAATTTTTAAAGTCTTTATATTGTGTTATGCGTGAAAAGGTCATAAACAAACTCGAGCAGTTTCGCATTTATAATATTAGTAAGTATGGATATAAATTAACGGTTTTTTTGCTTACATTAATACCCAAAACAAGAAATTAAAGAAATTAATTGATATTTTGTAATCCATTTTAATGTTTTAAGATGATACAAAAGAATTCACAGCATACTGTTTATAATTTTTTTTAAATTTTCTTATTTAAAAGCTAAAGTGGCTTCTATCAATCGTGTTTATAAACTGTTTCATATGTTACGTCTGCTTTGTGAACGAAGTGAAAGTCAACGTAGTTTGCGTATATCAAACCAAATGACAAACATTTGGCCTGTAACACATAGATGTCGCTTTTTCTTATAGACTAATCGGTAATTAATTTATTTTAATAATACTTTAATATAGGTTAAAAAAATTAAATAAGATCAGCAAAATTTTCCTCAATTAAAAGACTTGGCACTTGATGCAAAACGAAGAAACGAAAATAGCGTAAAAATTAGTCTTTGAACTCAAAACACTTAGAGAAATCTTTAGACTTATGCTGGAATGTATCATACAGAAATACAATTAATGTGGAACACGAATATCTAATTAAGATCATTAATCCTGGAGGTTCGAAATAATTTATTGAGCTAGACATGTTGAAATAATGTGAGACAGGACACCCAAAATCATGACCAACTGGGTGTCGCAGTGGAAGCGACCCACAGGCAAACCGCGGAGTGAGAAAGAGGTAGTTATTGCCTGCTTAGAGGTAAGACGGTTGGGGGCGAACGGCGAGAGACCGCATCCAGTAGAGAGAAATAAATTGTTGAACAGGCCAAAATTCAATGGCTTCCGTGGTCGAGGGATAGGACTCTTGACTAGCAATCCGAAGATCGCGAATTCAAATCCCGGATTTTGCAAGTTAGTTTTACTTGATTGATTTGTGTTATTTCATAAATTAATCATTAAATATATATATATATATAATATATATATATATATATTCTTCGAAAGAAATTCTTATTATCGTCTTGGTATAGGAGCACATTCAGAATTGAAAACTTTAAATGGCCTTAGCTGTATTTTGAAACCAAATCCGAATAGCCAGGATCTCCTCCTTCCTCTAACTCATCTCGTTTCCCTGCCCACTACCCTCTCAGCCTCATAACATACCCAAATTGGGGATGCCATATGGATGGCATCCAAAATTGGGATGGCTCCAGGTGTTTGAGAGCAGTTGGGACTCTTATGCGGTATTCACATTAAAAAAAATCCCATCCTGGGATACATCTAAGGCCATAAGGATGAAGATGACAGTCAAATCTGTTTCTGGATTTTTTATGTGAGTGCCGCACAAGAGTGAGACTATAGCATCACCAATTTTGGTATGTTGTGAGACTGAAAGTGGGGGGAAAAAGAATGATACAGTGAAGGGATAGTTTGGAAAGTGCCGCAAACTTCCTTGCGACCCGACAGTTGATTCCCCGACAGTTGATTCCCCGACAGTTGATTCCCCGACAGTTGATTCCCTAAAATCGGCTTTTATAATAAGTTGACATGGATATCAATGGAATTTATTTACATTGTAGATTTTTTGTGCTGGAATATACAATACAGGGTATTAAAGGACGTACTTGACTTACCATTAATTCCTGACATTATTTGGAGTAAAAAATGTTAAAGAAATTTAAACATAAAAGAATGGAAGATGTTGGACCGTTGGAGGCAGGGCAAGGGGTTGGTCGGCTGAGTGACCAGTGACGACATACATTTATAACCAACACCTCTGTCTTAGGTCACCCCAAGTGGTTAGCTACGTTTGGTGACTTAGCAGTTTGTCGAGGTCTTGTCAGCCAATGTGTCTGCCAGCCTGCTGTGTGGCGGGCTGGATCTCTAGTCATGATCTCTCGGAACATCGCCTTGCACCGCACTGGGAGGAATGGATTCGTACGTCCGTCACTCCTAGACACACTCCCAGATTCCAAACCACCCCTAATACTCTTTTCCTTCCCAGAATTTCGTGTCCTTCCTTTCCTTTGAAGGCCCTACACACAGCATCCTCAAAGATGACATAGGCCCTGAGAGGAATTATTTTCCTCAGGCCCCCCGGTGTGGATCTGATGTAAAAAAAATGCGGAAGAAATCTTTTTGATGTTTTATTTTGAAGAAAAAAAATTTGAAAAAAAAGTTACCGGGGACCAAAATTTCGTTTGCATTTTTACTCCAAATAACGTCAGGAATCAATGGTTAAGATAAGTTAAGTACGTTCCTTAACACCCTGTATAACGGCAAGTAGTTTATGTTTGATGCACATAAAATAAAATATGTTTCATGCTTTTGTTCGGCGGTACTCTCTCTGCGCACTCTCTCTACTCTCGGTTATTCTCTCTGCAGACTCCTTCGGTGGGACACATAGTTTATTTTGTGTAAGTGTGTGTACTGTATTTTTCCTAAACCGACTGCATATTGTACATAAGCAAGTGTCGAGGGAACAATTTTCTTGGAACTAAATACACTAAGCCCATATTATTTTAAATGAATAAATTGTGGAATAACAAAAATTAATCAAATTAAATTTACTTGCACGAGCTGGATTTGAGCCCGTGATCTCCGGATTCGTAGCCAAGTATCGTAACCACTCTACCACGGAAGCCGTCGAAAAGATAAAAAAAATATTACTTGCTACTAGTTATAAATTTATCTGCGCTATTTCGCGATTATTCTTCTCCGCTAAAATTGAAACGTTTTTGAAATAAAGGTATCTGCAGAAGATACCTTTATTTCAAAGTAGAACAGATATTCAAATTGTTATCTATGATTGTCTACTAATTGTCTAATTTTTTTTAAATACTCTGTAAAATCACAATAGTAGGTATTGGGTACAATTTTCGTTACATGCATCCGTAGTCTTTATTAGGACGCACCACACGTATTGTTTAGTAAAACCATATATGTAATTTAAATTTTATTGTTCAATCCGGAATGGGGGAGGGTTGGTGCTATCCTACACATTTCATTACGTATATTATAAAAATACACAAACATACACATAACAATTAAAGTATTTTAAAATGCATGGTAGGCCTTAATTTCATAACGCCAGAGCTCACCATTGTATATAGCCTAAAACCTTCGTGGGCATACGCGCAATATATCACCAAAGTTTCATCACAATCAGATGAACGATATGGCAGTGCATAAAATACGAACAAACAAACAAATATTGATTTTTATATATAAGAAGAAGATTAGGATTAAGAATTTACCATATTAATTTTTGTTGCATTTTTCTTATCCTCATGTGTATAGTAAATGTCATGGACACTATTATACCGAAAAATGAAATATTTTTTTTAAAGATAAAAGATGTAGATATGATAAATTCATCAAAATAGGAATTGATAAAGGGAGAGCAGTTTCACTGCCGAAATAAAAATATGAATTAATTGGAATAATTCTCCCAAATATTTAAGGTGATAATATTGAGATGTGTCTCGGATAAAATTGTATAAGAAAGTAGATGTAATATGGTATAGGTACCTACTTAGACTTAATCAAAATACATTAATATTTTTTTTATTTTCGGTCCTAAACAAAATTAATTGACCGTTAAATAATTGATTAATGACATAAATTTTAAATAAAAAATAGGTCCTGAAAAATGTGGATCAATTAACGTAAAGTTTCACAAGATTTGGCTGCAACATTCCTCGCCGCTTGATAACAGCCGTCACACGGTTAATTGCCGTGCCACAACTTATGAGTACAACCTCCCCGACGTATTTATCACCGACAAAACTATTATCTTAAGCATTATAGCCTCATTTGTATTAACTTAATGAGTACAGCTTTTCTTCTTTCTCTATGTGCGTGATTTTTACATTTTAAGCTAAATAATGTTTTTTTTAATCCGTGTAAAAATTAAAAGTGGACCTACTTTGTACCCTGATGAAAAAACTACTCGTTTTAGAACATAACAATATTTAAAAAAAAAAAAAAAAAAAATAGTAGTGCAAACAAACGGTGACACGGTGATTTCGCTATTTTTGTTGAAAATGTTTGGAATTAAAAATATCAATGAAATTTTTTGTCTGTGGTTTTTTTTTTTTTTTTTTACATTAATACCGCACAAGAGTCCCAACTGCTCCCATCTGGAGCCAGTGGGACTATGGCATCCCCAATTGGGGTATGTTGTGAGACTGAAGGTAGCAGGGAGGGGAAGGAGATAGGAAAGAGGAAGGTGGGGAAGTACCTGGCTATTCAGATCTAGTCACTAAACACGGCTAAAGCCATTTCAAGCAACGTTTCAATTCTGAATGGTGGTCTTACACCAGGGCGATACTGATAGTATCTTCCACTCTGGAACGTGCCGCAAATAAACTATATGTTTTATTTTAAATGAATAAATTGTGAACTAACACAAATTAATCAAATAAAATTCATTTGCGCACGCCGGGTTCGAACCCGCGACCTTCGGATTGTGAGTCGAGAGTCTTGCCTCGGGACCACGGAGACCGTGTGGTGTCATTTTTGAAGGTTTTTTTTCACTATTATAAACAACAACAAAAAATCAGTAGATATTGGACAATTAGGGTCGGGGTTACTTGGCTGATGACTAGTGTAAAATTTTTTGTTTGGTCTTAAGGAAAAAAAATTGAAAAAATACAAAAATTTCATTTACATTTTTACTTCAAATAATGTCAGAAATCACTGGCTAAAGAAAGCCAAGTAAGTCCCTTAACAGCTTGTGAACATGAATTATATTTATTTTTAAATAGTATTTTTACAGGTTATGTTGTATATATGTGTATAAATTAAATAATAATATTAAAATGTTACATAAAGATACTTAAAATTATAATTGAGTTCAGCAAATAAAACTTGATTAAATAAAGTAAATCAATTGTATTTATTGTGAAAACAAGAAAAAAACGAATTACAACGTTTTAAATTATACTTCCTTTTTATTTATAAACAGAAACAAACAGTACATTACTACCCTGATAATGAATACTGTAATGCTGTACGAAACGATGGCTAAAGAAGGAGATAGCAAAACACCGCATTTTTTTACAATATCTGAGTTCGTCTCAACTTCACATTTTGTCGTCATTTTATTTAAATGAAAACAAATCACTGTTATTTTCTTTTTTTTTTAATTTAATTTAATAATGTTATTATAAAATTCTGCAAGTATTTTAGTTTTTGTTGTTATTGTGACAGCTGTTTAGACAATTAAAAATAGTTTTATAAGCCGAAACAGCTGGCACAAAATAAAACTAAAACTCTTGCAAAACTTATTAACAACATTAATAAATTGATTTTTTTTTTTAATTAAATTTTTAAAAAGAGTCCTAGGAATTATACACAAAACAATGAACAAATCACTTTATACATACAACTTTTTTAATTAAAATTATCGTTTGTTTCAAAACCAATGGTTTCTTCGTCAGGATAAAATTAAAATGTTGAATAAAAGGCATTGTTTTTTGTAATTTTTTTTTTTTTTTTTATTATTTATTAAAATTGCAGAGAACATTTTGTACAATAAATAGAATAGACCCACAAAGCTGTCATATGGTAGCTTGTCTGCAGGTTCTAACAATTTAAACATTCTTAATATAATATCTAAGAAAATATTTGTAAATACATTTATAGTTTTAAGGAAACATTAGAATTGATCACATAGTAGTATTAGATAATTTAACTTACAACTATAAATATATAAGATATTTCAATATACCTATCTAATAAAAGATATGTAGGCAGCTATATTAAGATATTCAAAGATACATGGAGTTTTCGTTCATTAACCATAGTTTTATCATTTTAGGACTTAGTCTCTCATTTTTTTCAAATTTTATGTTTTTATTGATTTTATTGAAAATCACTGGTATTAGATATTCAAGAGTACGGCTTCCATATTTATTTAATATTCGAGGAGTTTTTAGGCCCTTTCCTTCTCTAAATCTTGTGGTATGTTTGTGTACAAGTAGGTGTTTGTAAGGGCTTTCCCCCAAATTATCCATAATAGTAGTGAACCAGTGGAGACCTTTTATTGTAAGTAGGCTCTCTGAGCCATACAGTAATTTTAAGTTATGTCTCTGTTTGTAAATCTTAGTTGTGACAATTTTTTTTATTATGGCGGTTTGTAAATTTTCAATATATTTAATGTAAGTAGTGCTTGCATGTCCCCAAGTTCGAATATCACGTTTATTATTCAATCCTTTCTTTTAATAATATAAAAATAGAAAAACGTTTCGGTCACAAGCTGATGTTCGATTAGTTCGAAAAGTCTCCTAAAACTTAAAAAAGAAAAAAAAAATTAGACGATAAAACAGGAATAATTATTATAATAATAATTATTATTATTATTTAAACATCTAAGAATAATTATTATTATTTAAACATCTAAGATGTTTAAATAATAATAATTATTCAGAATTTGCAAACCACATTTTGGAAACAGGTCATTCTTTTGACATTAATAAAGGTTTAAAAATTTTACACACTAACACAACGGGTATACAATTAGATAATTTAGAAATTTTAGAAATTAGAAAAAGTGTTAATAGTAAATTATTATAAATAACCAAACGTTTTTTAAAAATAGCCATCTTTTAAATTTATTTTCGTATTAATACTTATATTTATAATAATTTATTTTGTTATTTAGACTTCTTGTTTTCCTTTTAAAAGATTTTTTATTATGTTAATGTAATTTTTTACCCATTCTAAAATAATTTTTATATTTTATTTTATATAATTGTTTTTTATGATATATTTTAGGTAATTAATCACCTCTCCTTTCTAATATTTTGTCTATGTTCTAATTAGTCTATACTTGTTTGTCTTTTGTTATTTATTATTGACTTATTATCCTGACGAAGAAAACATAGTTTTCGAAACATGTTGATATTGTTAATAAAATAGTGGTGTTATACAAAGGTATTTGTTTTTCATAAAAAAAAATAAATAAATAAAAAAAATAAAAATAAAAATAAAAAAATAAAAGATAAAACAGGAATTTACAGATATATATAATCTATTAAATGAAAAAAAGTGGTTACTATGGTAAAACAGGAATCTATAATATTGTTCTAGTGATAAATTTTCATTTTTTTCCCGACGAAGAAACCAGAGGTTTCAACCAGAAATTTGTTTATTTTGATTAAATGAGTGGTACTTATATACAAAGTGATTTCTTTTCATTTAATTGGAATGTGGGCTGTTTTGTTGTACAATTAATGAAATATCAAATTGGTGTATTGTACTCGTACCCGTCGTGCGTACAGTCCTTCAAATATTCAACACACATCTTTCCCTCTGCGCAACATCTAGTTAACTGGGAGTGTAAGTGAAATATTGCACTCATCGTGCTTATTCTTGTGTGGTAAATCAGAAAAAAAAACATTTTTAATTAATTCGTCGGTAGCAAAACCACTTAACGAAAAATTCCAATGTTATGTTTCAAACGTTCGGGAGCCGTTCCTGGTCCAAAGAAAAAAACCTAAATACTGCTTGACCAATTAACCACGACTACTTCTACGAGTTAATGCGGCTGTGATGACGAAACTAATATGGTTGAAGTATCCACGCAAATTAAATCTTGACCACTTCGTGATTCTCAACACATATCAGCAGTATCAGAAACTGCGTTTTTTCTATTCAGACCAACATTAACGCGCGCCCCAACATTTGTACACTTTTTTTACGTTCTCTCCATCTCTCATCGAGGCAATATCTACCGTTATATTGTGACAACTTCAACACAGAATCACATTTGTATACCCCCGTTCACCGTGTACAAATTTTGGGTAATGACTACAAAGATATGTTGACATATTTAACACATCATTAATTAAATATAAACAAGTCATTACCTAATTTATATCGGAAAAAAGAACATCAGATTTAATTTAATTTAATTAAATAAACTACGTACTTTGCTTCGACTATTCTAACCAATATATTGTATTTTTCCTATATACTATTTTCCATCTGGCATGGAAGAGTATTTTGTTTTTGACTTTGTTTTTGTTTTAGATTCTGTTTTTTTAATTTGCGTTTTGTTTTTTTATTTTGTTTTTGATTTTTTTTTTGTGCTTATTTAAATGATCTTTGTAATTAAAAAAAATAACGTGAAATAACCCAGCCGGGCGTGAAATTCAAAAATAAATAAATAAAAGAGAACCTGAGGAAAAAATCCCTCGGGGCCTATGTCAATCAAAAGAGTCCCGCTGGAGAAGTCAAAAGGTCTCCCTCAATCATTCTCTCCCAGTCCGCCTTGCCATATAGTAGAAGGCAAAATCATTTCGCCGCGAAAACCTAGACAAACCTAGACAAACTTCACCTAGACCCTTTTGGCCCGTGGACCTCTTGCAGTTAAGTGTTGACAATCAGCAAACAAATCTTCATTTCTATCTTGCAATTTTGAAAGCTGGATTATATTGTAATGATTAGCATTAGTAACTTAACATAAGTTCTGTATAAATAAAAATGTTTCACATTTTTTTTTATTTTTTATATTAAACCTTGCGCAGACCTCCTGACGTTGTTCAGGGACCCCCAACTCAATTTGTATTTTCCACGGACCCCCTGAATGATCCTGGGGACCCCTGGGGGTCCTTGCGAACCACTTTAGGAACCACTGACCTAGACACGCCTCACCTCACGAACCCGGGCAACCTTAACGTCACCAGATGTAGCGAACCATTTGGGGTCACAACACTTCTATCATAGGTCTATGATAGGGGTCGGTTATCCAATAAATGGTTCCCGGGGCAATACTATTACTCGTCTCCCAAATTGAGTCGTTCTTGAGTTTATTGAATCTCTTCTAGACCCGTGTTCACTCCTTTCTCTCCTCAAAAAATAACATAGGCCCCGAGGGAATTTTTTCGTCAGGGCCAAAGAAAATTGTGTTTTCGTTTCAAATTCAAGATATTATTTATTTATTCATTTATTTAAACGCCCATAAGGCTTTTACATAAAGTGCAGTACATGTTTTTGGTAAAGTATAGGAAATAACATAATATAATATAAATAAACATAATATAAATATAAGAAACAAAATAAAGATAACATAAGATATAAGAAACAAAATATAGATAACACCAAATATGACACAAAGCAGGTAAAATGGAATATATGGTCACGTAAATTAATGTGAGATAGTTATTTTAATTATAAAGAGAAATAAGATAAGATTGTCAATTTTTATGTTTGTAATTAGCAATCTTTATTTTACATATTTGTTACATGTTTATCGAAACTTAGCTACAATAATATTTCGATAAAGGTGCTATATAGTGCATGATATTAATAGCTTTATTTTAATTGTTCTAATATACTGGGTTTAAATTTTGACATCGATTGATGACGATAAACGTCTATAGAGGTATATTTATTACCGAGTATATGAAGTCTTTGCAAAGGAGAGTTGACAAAATAATTATTAGCAGAATTAGTAACAAAATAAAGCGCATTAGAGCGAGTATCGCTATTAGTATTAGTTAAATCTTACATAGCTTTATAGCCTTTTTATATTTCATGGTCCTATTTCGCTCGGAAGTTTGACGATTGTTCTACATGTCTACTTATTTGTTCGTTGAATCATCTTTAGACCTTTTTTTGCATTCATCCATTTACCAAGATCCCATTTCTGACCACGAATTTTGCGATTTGCAGAAAATTTTATGACTTTTGAGGTGAAACTTCAGAGGAAACGGAAATGTCGATTACTGCACCTGCGACGCATCAACTGCGCTTATCGGCCGCTTTGATAATGATGTCACTTTAAAGGCTCTCCTATTGGTTGAGATATGAAACGGAAATTACGCGAGATATGCGCTCATTGGTCGTTTTGATTATGACCTCACTTTTCAAGTGTTGGTTGAGATTGTTTTGGTAAAGTTTCGCTTCTACCGCGTGGAATCTGCACTCAATTTTTTTTTTCATCAGAACTTCTTAAAATTTGGTCAATCGGCCACATATAGCTCGAGTAAATAGGATTTTATTTAAGCGACCAGCGAGCATTTTGCTAAAAAAAATATATGTTTTTTCGAAGAAGATGAAATAGCATTTGAAAAAAAAAACATTTACTTTACGAGCAAAAAGTGGGCCTTAATCAAAAATGTAAAATATCCGTCTTCTGAGGCTTTATGAAACCGATTGGATTAAATGGATTAAATCTTGGATTAGTGCTATCAAAATTGTACATAATAATGATATTGATCTATTAATATTATTGTACAAATCTAATTGGGTACCTACCTGTATTAAATTCTAGAAAGCAGGTGTTTATCGATCATATGTCTTCACCACTTAGAACGGAAATAATTATCATTGCAAGAGGTTTTTTTGTTTTATTGAAATTAGCTTTTGTTTAAAAATGTTACTTTTGCTTTAAATGCTGCTTTTATTTCGATCAGATGATTAATTTTTAAGCAGCCTTTACATTATATTGCGTTGCTTATAAAAATATGTAGGGCGCTTGATTAATTATGTTTTATGGCCAAACGACAATTCTTTTAAAAAGTGTTATCCTGGGCAATGAGCACCTAAGCTGACATCCGTCAGCCGATATGTACAGATCTTATTAAAAATGCATAATATTATATTAGGCGCACAGGGTCGGCCCTGCTCATTTTTCTAGATATTACGAGATCTTATGTTTGTGGTTACTTCCATAAGTAACCCTCCTGTGTGGAGCTAATGTAAAAAATAGGTTTCGGTGTCCATACACCGAAACCTATTTTTTACATTAGCTCCACACAGGAGGCCTTGAGGAAGATAATTCCACTCGGGGCCAACGTCATTTTTGGGGATGCTGTGCGGAGGGGTCTTTTTGGGAAAGAACGGAGAGGAAGTTCAGGGAAGGAAAAAAAGTAGAGGGTGGGAATCTAGGGGTCAGTGTGTCCAGGAGTGACATGCGTATGAATTTAGATGCAAGGCAGTGTTCCTAGACAGTCTTGCTGGAGAGGTCAAAAGATCTCCCTTAACCAGTCTCTCTTGATCCGGCCTGCCACGCAGTTGGTGGGCAAACGCATCCGCCGCCAAGATCAAGGCAAACTTCACCTAACGAACCCGGGCACCTCTGCTAAGCCACCAAATGTAGTGAACACTTGGGGTGATCTATGGCAGAGGTGTTGGTTATCCAATAAATGGTTCCCGGAGCGGCGGTACCCGTATCCGCCTCCCGAGATGAAGATATGTGTATGTCTTTTTTTGTTATTTTACAGAAACTCCTTACAGAAGGCCCTGGGGAAAATAATTTCCCTCAGGGCCTATATCATCTTTGAGGATGCTGTGTCTTTTTGTGGAAAGGAAGGAGTGAACCTGGATTTTGAAGACACCAGTGTTGTAGGAGGGAGGATCACAGAGGCCGACAAATCATTCCACAACCGAACTGATGAACTCAAGAACGAGTCGTAAAAGCGATTCTCATGTGACAAACGTCTACTTTTAACAAATGCCGAAAGCAAACAAAGAAATTCATGCAAAAGGTTGTTTAATATTTTTTTAAATAGCTTCAGCCCTACAATTTTCTTTCAGTCTTTCGGGGCCTTTAATGCAGTACTATAAATATTTTTATTGTCAACCGATATTGAATTATTATTATATATCACATCTTACTCATTTAATTTTAAGATACTGATAATCCTAAAAACCGCACCCTTTCTGGATTTGTCGCGCGTTGACCCAGCCTGGGCCGGGGCCTGATGTAATGCGGTCAAGATTTTTTTTAACCTAAGAATACCTTTCTAACCAGTTGGTAGTTTACCTACGTAAAGGCCCTGACGAGAAGACAATTCATAGGTAAGGGCCGGTTAATTATTATGTAACTCCATTCACTTGTCGAACGAATGGCAATACTGGACGCAATCTGTCAATATCTTAGGTACAATATATGTACTGCTAGGGTTCGCATAACAATCTATACTAATAATATAAATGTGTGTTTGTTTGTTACGCTTTCACTCATAAACCAACAAACGTATTTTAATTTTTTTTTCACCAATGGAAAGCTAAATTATATGCGAGTAATATAGGCTGTAATAATGGTAAGCTCTGGCGTTATGAAATTATAAATATTTATATATTATATTTATTATACGTTTTCTGCAAACAAAAGCTAGTTATTGCTAACGTCAGAAAACAAATCGTTGCCGTGGAAACGATGTTGACATATTTGCGGGAAACCGCAGTTAATATCTATCTTTAAATAAAAATGAATCTCCGAAATGTATATACGCGTATAACTTCCGAACGACTGCACCAAATTGGATAATTCTTTTTTTTACTACTGGTGAGCTCTGGCATTATGAAATTTAGGAGGCACGCGAGCTGTTTGGAAATTGAATTTACCGGGAACGAATGTACGGAATGCGGGAGGGGGGGAGGGGGAGGGATATAAGTGCAAGCTCTAAGTAATTTCCCCCTATAACCATGCGAACGAAGCCGCAGGTAAAAGCTAGTTTCTTATAAATGGTAAATAATATAGTACGTAAAATTGCTAAGAACTAAATTTAAGGATTCTAATTCTACAAGTCGTTTTACCATTTATTGGATAACCAACACCTCTATCATAGGTCACCCCAAATGGTTCGCTACGTTTGGTGACTTAGAAGGGGTGCTGGGTGCCGGTTGCGGGGGTAAAGTTTGTCAAGGTCTTGGCGGCCAGTGTGTCTGCCCACCTACTGGGTGGCGTGCCCGATCGAGAGAGGCTAGTTAAGGAAGTCTTTTGACCTCTACAACCAGAATCCCTCTGCCTATCGCCTTGCACCTTGCAGCTGAAGGGATGTATTCGTACATCCGTCACTCCTAGACACACTGACCCTCAGATTGCTACCCACCCCTTCATAAAATAAAACCCTCCACATAGCATCATCTAAGATGACATATACCCCGAGAGAAGTTATTTTCCTCAGGACCTCCTGTGCGAAGCTAAATTTTAAAAAAATGTCTGTTTCTTCCAACTGCTCCCGTCTAGGGCCAGTGAGACTATGGCATCCCCAATTGGGGTATGTTGTGAGGCTGAAGGTAGTAGGGAGGGGAAGGAGATGGGAAGAGGAAGGTGGGGAAGTACCTAGCAATTCAGATCTGGTCACCAAACACGGCTAAAGCCATTTCAAGCAACGTTTCAATTCTGAAAGGTTGTCTTACACCAGAGCGATACTGAGAGTATCTTCCACTCTGGAACGTGCCGCAAATATAGTACATAATATTACTTTAAATTAATTATTTTTTTAATAACACAAATTGATCCAAAAAATTTATTTGCATACGCCAGGATTTGAACCCGGATTTGATCTACGGATTGCAAGTCAAGAGTTTTACCCCTCCACCACGGAGCCCGTCACATTATTAATCCCTGATGGACGGTCCTATAATTTTTTTTTTAAAAGTTAATTTAATATCTCACTGAAGAAGAAGATAACACTTATAATCTAAATGAAAATATGAAAGAGAACAAGAAAGAGAAAAATAGAAAAAGACAATGGTCGCAACTGGGACTCGAACCCAGACCTCTCGTCTAACCGGGACGTGCGCGTTAACCAATTTCGCTATTGCCACCTTCTGTCAAACCGTCATATTTGTCAATCTCATATTTAAAATATTTTAGAATCAACAATATTATCTTCAACTAGTTCTTTTTTCCATATTATGGGCAACTATCTATCTAATTTTTTATCCCATTTTTTAATTTATTTTTATTTTAATTACTTTTATTTTATAAGAATTACTAGTTAAATTCAGTTTTCTTCATATTTTCAGCGACAGACAGCCCTACGTAAACGGCGCGGTCGGTCATAGCAATCGCGTCTGTAACATTCGAATACAATAACCGATACTGAATTAAAAATGCCTCTACGTTCTTAGGAGACATATTTTGCTAGCAGGTGGTAGACAATTCTTTACTTGCGTGCAACTATTCGTTGGTCTGTTTGACAATGAGGCGTCGTGCTGACCTACAAAAGAGCCCAGAGTTACCTACGCAAGCACAAGACAAGTGTCTCACGGTGGATTATTTGGTGATTAATTAGTAGAGTTTTTTTGCTTCAGCCACAGGCATTCTTGCATTGCTTTGGTTCTCGCCCGACGTTAGGCGCCAGACTGAATCACGACTTATAAAAGTAGATTCATATTGTGACATCTGAATCATATTATTGCATATATATATTATTATGTAATAATAAGTTGGTATTGCTTGTATCTTGCGTGATATGACGTTTAGGTTGCGATTCGTGGTTTACTATAATTTATAGAAATCATTTTTCGGTAAAAACGTTGAAATATCAACGTTGTATTAACAAACCGCGTTCGCTGGTAAGATCAAACGAGTAACGTGCATAAAACAACAAAACTTAACAAGTCAGTCCATAACCCTGAGAAGTTGTGTCTTCCTTAATAACAACGAACCATTATCGGAAATAAAATATATTTTTTTATGAAAATATTATGTTTTTTTCCAAAGCGAATATTTTTAAATCACAATCGTTCTTTATAGATTAATTGTTTCCATATGACGTATTGACAATTTTTCGCCAGATGAGAAAATGGCCTTTTTCAAATTTCGCACAATAGTTCAAAACCCCTTCGTGAAACTACACATAACCTACAATCGGGCATAGATTTTTTTTCATTAACTCCACACAGGAGGCTTTAAAGAAAACAATCTCTTGGGGCCTACATCATATTTGGGGATGCTGTGTGGAGGCTTTTTTTAGGGAAAGGAAGAAGAGGAAGTTCTGGGAAGGAAAAAGGTATGAGAGTGGGTAGAAATTTGGGGGTCAGTGGGTCCAGGAGTGATGGACGTATGAATTCATTCCTCCCACAGCAAGGCACTCGGGGTGACCTTAGGGTGCTTAGGTTATCCAATAAATGTTTCTCGGGGCGGCGGTACCCATACCTACCTTGCGAATTGTGATAAATGAACGTCACTGACTGATTATTACTATACAGTTTTGCTGTTACTAACAAACGTGTTTTAAATTTTACACAACTAATAAACAACCATTTATCAAACAGTAATGAATCTAATATAAACAAATTTAAAGCACAATTAATAGTAAGGCCCTTTACTTTTCTATTATTTGGACTTCTCTTTGTAACCGTGTTGTTATATATTTTTTATTCTTAATTATAATTGAATTCCGATCTTGACACAATATTGTATTGAAGAAAGTAAAAAGAATTTTAATTACATTTTAACCGTGCAATTGAAAGTGCATAGGATAATAAGCATTCAATGTTACGTAACATATTGATGTAAATGTGCCCCAAATAAACAAAACTATATTGACCAAAACATAAGATTCAGACCATGCCATTGACATTGTTAAAGACGGAGAGGTGTTTGTCCTAATATTACATAGTCTGGTGAGCAATGAAACAAGACTAAGGTTACCTATTGTTCCCTCTAATTTTTATTTATTTGTATTTATAAACGCCTTTGCTTTTACAAACGTGTGATATGAATAATAATTTTGTGGAACAGTAATTATGAAGTAAAACATGGTAATTAAATTATATAGTACCCACGGAGAAGAATAATAGGCGTAATATATTAACAATTAACATTGATTATTGTTATTGAGGTATGTTATTCTATTTTTGGTGACTATATTCCGTTCAGATGAACACATCTACTACTTCTGAAAAAGTATTGCCAGTTGTATGCAATCAATACAAGCGATTATACCATTGAATAAGTCCTAATATTGTTGCAATTAAAAATAATTTTAAATCGAGTAAAATTTTAACTAATTTCTTGTTGGCATATGAAAGTTAATTACGCTAATAAAAATGTGTGCAGTTCACACGCGGTATAAGTGAAACCTTCAGAAAACGAAGTAGACAAGAGTGGAAAGGCTGCGAAGCATCGCAGAAAGAGTTCTAATATTATATTAGGAAAAAGGAACAAATTGATCAAAAAATAAATTTAGAAAAACGATAAAAATTTCAAGTTTAAAAAGATACTTTCATATAAATTACTGGGAAAAGTACCGACAACGAAGACTTTTTTTTTTCAAATAATATCAGTAAAAAATTACAAATTTACATCTTGTCAGATTCCAACAAAAGTACAATGAGCAAATTTTGCACAATATTTTATATGTTCTTATGTTCTCAGCATGGATTTATGTACGATTTATGGCACGTAAAGATTTTTTTTTAATTAGGATGCAAGGAATTTTTTAAATGCATCAATGAATTCCATAATAAAAAAGTGTCGTAGGATGCCATCTCCACACTAAAACAAATATATAACATGTCATAAAATGAACATTTATGGAATTCAGTTTTTTTTAACTAAAATTCACTACACGTGTGCATCGAGTCAGTTTTTCAAGTTAATGCATCAATGATTTTCATTTGACTTGTATTTTTATACACGAAAATTATTACTCGTTCACTTTGAATTAAGTATCATGAACACTTATTTGTTCATCGTAGTAACTAAATGTCCGAAAATAATAACCAGTTTGCCCAATGGTTTCAAATTGATATCTGGCAGAGGTTATTTAGCGCTTTTCATTTAAATGAACCATGAACAAAAAGCCCAGGCATGCGGTAGTGTCCGAGTTATGTAATATTATCAAACACACGTGCCCTACGGCAACCACAATGTGAAATAATTGCGAAGTGGTCTGTATTTTAATCACTTATCATTTTATTCTGACAAACACCCGAATCTAAATTATATATTACGATATGATAGACACATTTTTAAAGAATTAACTAATAATAAATCATTTCGCACAAGAGTCAATAATTGATAGCTTGCTAGGTGAAATGATTATTGTGGTAAACTTTATCGAATTACTTACTGCTTTATCGAATTGTCTAGATTTGGATCACAATAGGTAAGTACGCGGAATCAAATTTATTATACGCAAGTAAAATATGAATTGGGATATTTACCAGAGAGATTGTTTGAATATAAATATACACTCGCAAATGCATAATTTAATCATTGCACGTTAATCGGCGGAAATTTGCAACAACTGCAAATATGTTTTTTCGAACAAAATAAAATAAATTAATATTTTATTCTCAGCGATCGGAAGTCATAATTGAGCAGACTTGCTATCTGACTGAACTTCAAGCTCTTTTATTTTTGCTAAGCTTAAAGAAAATAAAAATTGTAAATCATTACCCATTGAATTTAATACAGTTTTTTTCTAATTTTCGTGAAGTTGTTTTATTGTAGGCAAGTTAAACAAAATAATTGTATTTTAAGTATGGCTTTTATTTTTTTTTAAATAAGTGGCTATTTTAGATATTTTGTATGTATACATATTTTTTTATTCTTTGCGGAGACGGTTTACGATTAGTTCCCGTGAGCACATAGGCCATAGACCCATTGTGCTATCTCCCATTTTACCTCAATCCTTCAACAACAACCCAGTCCCTTTAAAAAAGTTCACCAGAGCTGTCACTGGAAATGAAGCTATATCCTCTGGTTCGACAAAGTGTCTTCCCAGGTCTCATTTCTCAACTTCACTCCTCCTTGGTTCCCAGAAGTTCCCACGAGGGAAGGGGGCTTCATCTTTCCTCTCCACTCCTCAGTTCCCCGAAGGCTCCACGACGGAGAGTTCACCTTCCCTTGAGTTCCCTTCCCCTTGTTCCCCCGAAGGCCCTACAAGGGAAGAGATCATGGAGGTGGCCCAAGCTCTCCTCCCCACGGCTTCTCCTCTTGGTTCCTCCTACAGGCCCCAGGAAGGAGGTCCACAGAGGTGGCCTCATTGTCCCACGAGTAACCAGGTAAATAGAAGGTCCATTGCAGTAGAGCCCCGAGTGCTGGAGTAAGGTCTAAATACTCCGAGATGCGACCCTGTTTCTCGGAGGCACCGTTCGTGACACTGTTCCCCAGGACATTCAGCCTGAGCACGGTAGCTTATACCTTGGCTTGGGATGGCTATTGCCGGTTTGTGTTTCCACTCCCTGAGCGAGGGGTTTGCCACACTCCCTACGCCATTTTTTGTAGATTTAAGAATGAAGATGCACTTTATCAGAATTGTTTGTATTAGGTATATTGTTGTGTATTTTTCTATTCTGGGTCTAAATCTGGTTATTTTATTGGTCAATGACATAAATTTTTTTATCACTGTCATTTACGAAGTTGTAAAGACTGTTTATAACGCAAATTAATAAAATAAGTGGCTTTATGTACTTATGACTTCACTTATCATAAAATTTGCGGAGACACGTGAAAAACCCGGATTTGAAAAGGTGAAAGTTGACACCCATATTTTCAGATAGAATATTTAAAAAAAAGTAAATGAATTTTTTTTAAATAAAACAAAACATAAAAATAAATTGCTAGGGCCGAGAATCGATTACTGATCAACTGCTCGGAAGGGATCTACTCTGACTATTGCACCACCAACACGCAAGAAAGGCGGCATACGTTCATTTAAGTACCAAAAATAGAAATACGTTTTTTTTAATGTTACGTACATTACATCAGAAATGCTGTACCGGAAACTATAAAATCTACACCAATTACATTGTAAATTCAAAATGGACTACAAGAACCACATTTAACAGGTGAAAATGTAAAAGTGAATAAGTATCTAAGATTTTTTTTCTCTTACATTAGCTCCACACAGGAGGCCCTGAGGAAAAATTCCCTCAAGGCATATTTCATCTTTAAGGGTTGCTGTGCGGAGGTTCTATTTAAGGAGGGTCTTTTTAGGAAAATTAAGGAGAGGAAGTTCTGGGAAAGAAAAGGGTATGAGGGGTAGGTAAGAATCGGGGGATCAGTGTATCCTGGAGTGACGAACGTAGGAATCTATCCCTCCCATTGCGGTACAAGCCGATGGGTCTAGTATAGCTGGAGAGGTCTAGAACAGATCTCCTCCAACCAGTCTCTCCCGATCCGACCCGCCATGCATTAGGTGGACAAACGCATTCCCCCCAGGACAAAACTCACCTCCATGAACTCTGGCACCCCTGCTGAATCACCAAACGTAGCGAACCATAAGTTATAATAAATTATTAATTTTTGAACTTAGATGTACAAATAACTAAAACAAGATTAAAGTTTAAAATAAATTGCATTCTTTAATTACGCCATGCGACCAACGCAAACAGCAATGACCTATTACAAATATTTTAAAAAATATCATACATATCACATACAAGATAAAAGTTTATTAGAGCTTAGATACATTACAATAAGGAACTCCAGTGAAAAATATTATAAATATGGTCGTATAGACCAATAAACGCTGATTCTGAATATATAAAATGTATTAAATAATATTTAACGTAGAGTTTTAAAAAAAATAATAAAAGTCCATTTTATAATAGTTAGTCCATATTAAAACACCCTGTCAAGTTGGTATTATTGAATTTGTGAGGCGTGACGTCACCGCGTCCATAAAACGTTCAAATTCTGAAATTCAAAATGGCCGGCGACGATCAGCTGATTCCAGTTGCCTACAAAATTCATACTTCGGTTGGTCATGATGACGTCACACTAGATTCGGTGGTTTTCGGGGGATCTTGAAAAATTAATACTAATAAAACTAACTGAAAAATAAAAATAAATATGCAGTTATTTAAGTTAGAAGGTCATAATTCATTTAAAAAAATTAAAAATATTGGACTGGAGTTCCTTATTCTTAAAATGGGAGGGTATAACTCCGAAATTTTCAAGCGAATCAAAAGATGGATAATTAATCCATGATTACCTTTTTGGCTTGTCTTAATTTAATTCAATGTATATATTTATCTCTATATTCTATAATGTGTTTTTTTTGTACGTACGCATTCAGTAATATGCTGCAAGTTGTTGACTTAAAAAATATAATTTAATTTAAAATGTATTTATGAAAAGTTAAATCATATCAACATTTTAAATATTTTCTTTTAAAAATGTCTACAGCCCACAACAGTAGTTGCTCGCTGAGCATTTCCCCAGGGTGTAAGGCCAGACCGGAGGTGTCTGTTCAATTTGTAATTTGCGTCATATGTGGTAGAAGCCTGCCTGTGTGCCAATTAGGGGAACTGCCCCAAATTACTTGAAAACCGCAGCACCTTCGCGAATAACATCAAGTTTTTAGGACACGTACTCGG
Source organism: Glyphotaelius pellucidus (assembly GCA_936435175.1). Taxonomy (NCBI): domain Eukaryota; kingdom Metazoa; phylum Arthropoda; class Insecta; order Trichoptera; family Limnephilidae; genus Glyphotaelius; species Glyphotaelius pellucidus. The sequence continues at coordinate 2,606,645 of OW386537.1, forward strand.
CCAACGCCAGCGGTGTGTTATTACTGTCTTGCTGTCTTTTAAATGGTTTTATCGGAAATTATAATAACGCACCCGTATGTGTTGCCAGGGGTCGCTAAAGCAGCGTTGGTATCTTTATCATATTTGTAAAATGTAAATATTTTTTAAACTGTCATTTTCTAACGTCGTTTTTTAATGTAATTTTTTAATGTCGTTTTTTATTGTCGTTTGTTAAAAAAAAAGCGAGCTGTAAAATAAATATCAAGTTGGGTATTCAAGTATCACCATTGGGTCGGTAGCGAATCGTACTCGTACTCTTCTAAGATACTACTTAACTGACATATGTTGAGACGCATAACTACCTATACTTCTTTAATAACCTACCTGTAGAAATCAAAACCATTTATGATAAAATACAATTGTTGTCCTCTATCAAAAAATATTTTAGAGAAATCGTCAACGGGAAGACTGCTTCCTCTATTTTCACATGAATGGCACACTAAAAACTTTGCTTGTTTTTCTTCTTACTGAATACATGAATGTTGGTGTCTTTTAGTTAAAGGGTCATTATTGCTATGTGACTGTATTAACTGTACCTACATACGCGAAACACGAGACTGTATTAATTGTCCATACTAGTACATGAAATGTAAACTCTTCTTCCATCCACAAGCAAATGCTTTTAATGAAACATTTCTAATATTAGAAAATGTACCATTTCTAAGATAAATAAATAAAACATTTGTTGTCTGTAAAGATTTACGGATGATAATTTTACGTGATAGCGTCATATAATAACAATGGAGTGGAAGAGAGATAGATGCGTCACAAGCCGAACGCTAAGGCCGAATGCTTGTTCCGCGCTCTTGCTTGCACGCTCGGCTCAGGCGGAACGTGACAATGAGTCATGTTTTTTCTTGGGTGCAGCCGGCGTTCATCGATTTATAAGACGTTATCATGTCAAAAATTGGTTGTATGTAAAGTCGGTTGACGGCTTTGACCAGGGTATACTAGGTCAATGGTTTACGGACGATAATTTTACGTGATGACGTCATATAATAAAAATGGAGTGGAAGAGAGATAGATGCGTTACAAGCCGAACGCTTAGGCCGAACGCTTGTTCCGCTTTCTCGCTTGCACGCTCGGCTCAGGCGGAACGTGACAATGAGTCATGCTTTTTCGTGAGTGCAGCCGGCGTTCATCGATTTAAAAGACGTTATCACGTCAAAAAATTTAAATGTATGTTTATATACTAGAACATCTGCTAAAGGAAATTGAAACTACATGCATATTATTTTGCACCACAACTACGGTTTGCAGCGCTGGCATTGTTGAACTTTCTGCAGTATCTCCGGATTTTGTCGATTCTCAAAATACTCAAAGTAAAAACAGCTAAGAAATAAAAACTAGCAATCTTACAACTAGTAAGGGTAAGGTAATAATGATATTTTTTTGAACGACAAAGATTCCCGGATTACGAATAACCTGATAATATTTTATTTCCTACTACCATCATTAAAAGCTGAAAATATCGCTTGTTCAATGATGGCGGATTTAGCTATCAGAGGATGAAACCCTCGATGCGCAACACCTGGCAACACCGTCTTAAAGCTACATTACAAATTGGAACTACAAACTAATCAACCTTAATAGGTAAAGTACTTGAAAACTTACAGTTTATAACATAAATCATTATCAAATACTTACATTAAATTACAACCTCTATAGCTGACAAGTCATAAAAACTACATGTTTACAACCAAGTTTCATGTATTATTTAATAAAAATACTAAAAAGTTGAACCTACTTATATGGAGTAGGATTCCATGACGTTTGATATCCGACAGTTGCAGCAGTTATGAGCGGAAAGACAGAAAGGCATGAGCAAATCTTAAATTATAGATACAACTATATGTAAAAATCAAAATATGCATTATTGGGTGTATTTTTATGAGTTGTCTTTGTATTGCTGTATTTAAGCATAGGAAATGTTTGAAACTTTCAAAATACCTTCTTTCCATCCTCGCGAAGGTTTCTGGATTATTGCAACTACATGACAATAAGTCTGAAAAGTTTTTTTAATCATTACAAGAACTCTTACGAAACTGTCAAAAATGTCACAATTTTAGAATGACGTTTTGCAAAAGAGTGATTGTTTGAATTTATTTGAAGAACTCACATATGGTACTAACCAAAATAGTAATATATAATATGGTTATACAAAACCAAAAATTTTAATAGAAAATTTGTAAAAAAAATTACAAAAAGTGGCACGCGAGCTGTTTGAAAATCTGATTGTAAACTGGAACTAAATACTAAATATATTGAACGCGGGAGAGGGGAGAGGAGGGGGGTTCGCGGGAGAGGGGAGAGGGAAGGTGGAGAAGGTGGAGAGGGAGCGCGTGAGAGGAAGGGCACATGGGAAGGGAAGGTGAGGCGCAAGGGAATGGGACGAATGGGAAAAGACACGCAAGGAGAAATAATTTCTTTATTAGTTGCATTGCAACGCATGCCGGGCACTCGCTAGTACAATAATAAAATAATTAATTATGCCAATTATGAAGTAACCACTGATGATAGTGAATGATAAACGTGACAGTATAAATGTATTTTTTTATAATAATTCACTTTTTTGTTACAATATGTGAGAGAGTTTTGATATGGATTGTCCCTATAGCGGTTTTCCACTAAAGACGCCCGCACATACTAGTATATAAACCTATATTATACGGCCGTATATTTGCGCACTAACTTTACTAATGAAGAAATACAGCAGAATTAATCCTTTGGTAATCAAGTGTCCGAGGGATCAACTGGCAGTGGGATCAACTGCTCGAGGGAACATCTGTCCGAGGGGTCTACTCTCCGGGGGATAAACTCTTGGGGAACAACTGTCGGACAAACAACTTGCCGTGTGCATTTTGGCCGAATTCTGTTTTCTACGAAATTTAAGGGAGGGGCGCTAGATATATCGTTTACTATTATTATTGTCATTTACATTATTAATATTCATAACATGCCGATTGATAAAATGCAGTTACGACAACGTATGGCGATTCTGAAATAGTAATTGGTACCATAAGTCTTGCAAATTCATGTAATTTGTTATTTTATAATACGTAGCGGAGAACATATTAATTATATGGGTAATCTGGACACGACCGGGAGTTTTATAACACTCCATTTACTCTACTTAAACTCACTGCATTCAGCGCATTCACATACGAGTAGCGTATATTATTAATATTAACCATGTACAAACTGCACGCCTATTCACTTGAAAGAAGTCAAACTGAGATCCAAATGGACTTTGTCGTCACCGTGCCGTTGTGACAGAAAAGGCTAAGTCCAAAAACATCATTATTCTATGCATTGACGGTTGCTGACAAAACGGTTGACCAAATTCGAACACAAAACAAATTTTATAGTATGGATGAATCGAAAGGTTTTTATATCTCAATGTCTTTTTTTTACAATAACTCGACGCAGGAGGCCCTGAGGAAAATAACTTCCTCCAGGGCCTACGTCATCTGGGATGCTTTTTGAAGAATTAACGTTGGTCTTGAAGAGACCCTTGTTGTAGGAATGAGTAGATACAGAGGCCGGCAAATCGTTTTATAGCCGAGCTGTTGAACACAAGAACGAGTCGAAGAAGCGACCCGTTCTCATGTGACAAATGTCAACCGTACATACGTTGGGCGCGCGTTTGGCGTGTTTCCCGGCTATGTCTATACTAGTCCCTGAAAGCATCTTCCATTGAAATACCGGTAGAACAAGGATAGTATTTCCATCCGACGCCTGTGCTCTAAAGATTGCAATCCATTTGTTAAGTTAGGAGAATCTATCTAACGGACCACCCGCTTCTGCTCAGAGTCGAGGGCTTTTTCAGGTATGTTGGGGCTCCAGACCAGAGGTGGCTGCCAAATTCACGCCCTTAAGGCTTTTACATCAATCATGTAACAAAATAATGAAATAATAACCATCATGAAACAATAATTTAAAAATTATATTATATTTTTCTCTTCTTTTACATTAAAACAAATAAGTTATTGTAAAAAACATTAGAAAATTTGACGGCCTCCATGGTCGAGGGTCAAGGCTGTCAACTAGCCATCCGGAGGTCGCAGGTTCAAATCCCGACGTACGCAAATAAAATTTATTTGATTGAATTGTGTTTTCACTATTTAATCATTTTAAATAATATAAGGCATATTTGCGGCACGCTCCAGAGGAAGATACTCTTAGTATTACCCTAGTGCAAGACCACCATCAAAATTGAAACGTTGCTTGAAATGGCTTGTGCCAGGTTTTCCCACCTTTCTCTCACCTATCTTCTTCTCCTCCCGACTCACCTCCTACCCTAATAAATTGAGGATACCATAGTCTCAATGGCTCCAGGTGGGAGCAGTTGGGATTCTTGTGAGATATTCACATTAAAAAACAATTAAAATAAAACTATTAAAAAAAAATAATTTGCATCTAAAAAATCATCCCAAAAATCATTAAAAAAATCTATAAAAACGCGCGCCGCTGATGCAGAAATATTCAGTGTAGATAAAACACAAACGGACTAAATCGATCCATAACTCATTTTCTCAATAGTGGACTTGCCTTTTTCTGTCAGAAGAACGACGATGTTTTCGTAATTTATAGGTAAACTTATATAAGACTAAAAGACCTATTCGACATTACGCTAGCCCTAAGCGAATTGCCATAATTGTTATTTGGAGCAAATCCGACGTCTGTGTACCTGGGTACCTACTTGTAATTCACCATTATATAAACAAAATACGTGCACTAAATATATTATAAAATCTTGTAGGTGAAGGCGAACAATTTTTAATTATTTTTCATTCAAACAACACTAGTTTATCCGACTTCTTGCAATTGAATCATTTTGTTAGTAATGCTACAAACTATATTTTTATTTACAGGAACGCCCTACAATGATTTCGGTGACAACTTATTTTTGAACTCGCTTAGAGTAATTATTTTTTATCCTATGCAATAAATTTACTTTTTGTATCTATGTACATCCTTATTTTCTCGTTCATAGTGGTCACGAAATTGTCGAACATCGAACACTACCATTATAAGAAGGAATGGTTTAACGTTTAACGGATCCTTCAAAACAATAGATCTCACATCTTCGATTTGCATTTGACATTAGGAGACTTAGGTCATCGGCTCACGGAGAAACCGAAAACTGATTGGCAACTCATTTCATGGCGTAACTCAACTTTACGATTTCATTAATTATTTATTTGTTTATTTATTATTTATTTATTTATTTATTTATTTGTTCACGGACAAATAGTCCATTAATAACATAACAATAATACTAATAAAAAAGAGATGACAATGAAAGGAATGTACATATAAATGAAGAGCATTGACAAATTATAATATAAAGAACATATAGAAGACTACAAGTCAAAGCTTGAAAATGGATTTAAAAGACTTTAAAAATTACACATTTCGTATCGACTGCCGAAAGTCATTTAGGCTAACACCAAAAAATTCAATGCTTTGACTTGCGTTAACGAAGACATTCTGGATAAGAGCGTATTCACACATAGCTATAAAAGATGTAGCTTGGCCTATTTCAGCATGTTGCTCGCCATACATTCCCAATGGGAATATATGGCGAGTGATATGCTGAAATAGGCCAAGCTACATCTTTTAAAGCTGTGTATGAACACGCTTTAAAGGAGAACAATATCATAATTAGTAAAATGTTGATTGAGGAACAGCAATTCATTATTACGGAATCTACGGGAAGGGATGTTAAACTGGATAAGTTGTAACAAAGCAGGTGTGTCAGTAATACTGCTGATAATTTTGAATTATATCAGCTTGTTTGACAAAAATATAATTTGTTTATAATTTATCAATTATCATCCTTAATATGTAATAATATTTTATGAACTTCCTGAACAAAATCGATATTTTCCTGATCTGGCATATCGCAAATTACTCGAAAACTTAACAGGTCGTGAGATGCTACCATGGCAACCCGTCAACATGGCAATTGAAGCGGCAACTAGCAGTGCTGGTGGCCGCGTCGCCCTTGACAACTGGTCTTTAACAAGTTGCCTGTGTGCGGACCGCCAATGAAATTCGCAAGTTCCTTTCCTGTTGATAGCGGTTGAGTCGGCCACTGTTTTTTTTCAGTTTCTCCGTGAGCGGGTGGCCTTAGTATCAGTATTATCATAAGATAGAGTTCCTATATCCATTGTGATGGCTGAAATCGACATTGACATGCATTGTTTATTTGTGAAGTAGTTATTTTAATATAAAATCATTTTTCTCAAGGCCAATTTCGTCTTTAGGGAAGCTGTGTGAGGGATGTAATGACAGGTTTTCGAAAAGTTATACATTTGATCCCAACACTCTCGGAACGCTTTGAACAACTACACTGTTATGAGGAGCGTGTGCGCGGCCCATTTCAGCCAGTTTCAAACAAATCCTAGATTTTGATTTGAGATCAAAATACCTAACCAAACTGAAAAATTATTATTGTAATCAAAAGGTATATCAAATATCTAGTGCGGATGTGAGCCACTATATTATTTTTTTGCTTTCAATTATGAGATATAGGCCATTAAAGATTTTAGTGTTTCATGATTTTAGAGGCAACTTGGGCAATTATTTGTGAGTAAATGAAAAATAATAAAAAAACTTACTTAAATTATCATAGAAATATAATGAAAAATAAAATAAAAAATAAAAATTAAGAAAAAAAAAACATTTTGATCGTTTTAAATTTAAAATACAAATTACCTATTTACAGTGAAACAAAAATTTGTCGTTTATACATTATAATTACTACAAAAAAAAAACTTTTTTAACAAAGTTATTTTTTTCATTGTATTTGTAAAATAAACATAGTTCACACCCGTACTAGATATTTGACATACCTTTTGATTACAAAAATAATTTTTCAGTTTGGCTGGGTATTTTGATCTCAAATCCAAATTTAAGATTTGTATGAAACTGGCCGAAATGGGCCGCGCATACGTTCTTCTTAAAATTCTCCGTCGCCAGGTGCATTGAACGTCGCGCCGCGCTGAAAAGAATACATTATAAATATTTTTTTAATGATCTGATTCTAATTTATTGATACTGATAAGAGCCCAAACGAAATTTCTAGAATGTAGACTGTATCCATTAGACACCGAACTCGTGCCGAAGTTACACAAGAAACAAATAATTTATATCTTAATTGTAGTTATGTTTATCTAACAGCTAGTTTCAACTGTTTTGCGTGTTTACACAATAAGACTTAACTGATACAAGAATATTTAGCTTATATCGTGACCTCACATTCTTCTCAGCGATTATTCTCTAGCAGAATCCATTTTGCAACGAGAAAACTGGAAGCCCGAAAACACGAGTATCATTGAACTGCGCAAGGCCGAATTCTAAAATTTGGGCCGAGATTAGATAATCCGCGGGCCAATAAAGCAACACCAATAAAACAAGTCATAAATTAATGCGAGCAATATTTGTGATTACTGGTTGTGATAAAATGCACTATAATTTCCCAGCAAAGTACTGCCCTGGGAGCAATTGCGTGATTAATTGCATCGCGAAATACTCGATAAATATTCGAGCGTCAAAAATATTCGCCGAATCGAGAAGAAAGCGACGATCTACTGGTCATTTTGGGGATCGTGCATCAGATTGTTTATTGTGTTTTTAATTTTATTAAGAGTATCTTTAAAAACATGGATATTTTTTTGGAAAGGTGTATGGATAACATCCCAAAAATAAATAACGAAAATAAGCATAAATGTACAACTGTATTTCAACGGAAGATGCTCCGAGTAACTAGGGTCATTAATCCTTTCGACACCGGTGCACCGTTTAAAAACACATAAAAAAATAATACAACGAACTGACCCGAATAGAGCCAGTGGGGTTAAGGAAACCCTTTTTTAGGAATATTATGAGGTGGAAAAAATGGGAAAGGCTATAGAAAAAGAATATATATATATAAATAAAAATCGAAATATGCTTTCTTGGTACTTGGTACTTATGTACTCGTTGAATTGGGTATGATGTCTATGCGTTGCTAAACCATTCATTCACCAAGCATGAATGGTTTGAGGATACTGTTCATTTCTTGAATCATTAGATAATTCATGACCATTATGAAGAGCAGTGGGCTGAGGACAGATCCTTGGTGTACCCCCACTTTAATTGGAAATTTTGGTGATGTGTCTGATAAGTGTATGAGTACATCTTACTTGTGTTTCTACGTTATACATGGTATACATATCGTGTATAAAGAGCACATATCCTTCTATCATAAACCTTGATCAAGGTAATAATATATTATATTAATTTTATATAGACAGTATTGCCGACAGAATAGACATGCAATTGATTGAATATAGACATAGTTAAATTAAATCAATCCACGTTCGGTTGGTGATAATAATCGATTCAGCCACATGTTGTCCTTAATGTAAACATACAAAGACACAAAAATGATCTTATCTCCCTTGACGTCTGTCTATATCAAAATATTGACGTTTTTGAGTCAAGACACCCTTCACGTAAGCTTAAAGTCATTTGAAGGCTTTAATTTGAAGTTCGCAGGTCACGATTTCTGTGGAGCGATATGAGAACCACTTACTCTTAAATTTAATGCAATTCCTTGTATCGGATTGTGCATTGTCCCATTTCATGCTTGACCTCATGGCTTACTTTTTACATCACCTGCACATTTTTTTTACATTTATTCCACATAGGAGGCTATAAGGAAAATAATTTCCCTCAGAGTGTATATGATCTTTGGGGATTGCGTATGAAGGGTATTTGTGGAAAGATACCTAAAGATACCTATGTTGTAGGAGGGAGAAACACAGAGGCCGGCAAATCAATCCACAGCCGACCTATTAAACTCGAGAACGAGCCCCAGATGCGACCCGTTCTCTTATGACGTGTGTTTGGTTTCCCGACTGCGCACCGGTGCCGAAGGAATCAATGAGCACCTTCCATTGAAATACCGGTCAAATGAAATAAGAACAGCATTTCAACCCGACGCCTGAGCTCTAAAAATTGCAATCCGTTTGTTAAGATAGGAAAATCTATCAAATGGATCGCTCATTTCTGCACAGAGTCGAGGGTTTTTTTCAGTTATTTTCAGCCATCTCCAGACCAGAGATGGCTGCTGCATGTAACCTGACGGTGAATGGTTGTCTTATTTTTCTGAATAATTCAATTTCATAATGCACTTTACATAAAACAATAAAGATTCCACTTTTAATTGTGTGCAGTTTTACAGACGACTCTTGAGTAATTAATTCAAGCCTTTACTGATGTTGACTCACCCAATAACCAATAACATGTCGGGTATACATCCATGGCTCCATTATTTACTTGCTCGTGCATCTGCTCACCTTCGCTAAAGAAGATAAACCTCGTCTCACTGCCATTGCCAAGTAGAATCCGCATACATAATGATGCTCTTGAGCTTGGGTGATGAACTAATGAAGACATCGTTTTTGCCATGAACTGTACAACTTGTTCGTGTCATTCTTGCCTTCTCTTATTTAATATCATGCTGAGAAACAGAAGTTTTTTTCATCTCGTGTCGTCGTGTTCTTGCAGAATGTTTTATTTTTGGTACCCATTGTTTTAATTACAAAATGTACATCTTACTGCTGCTTGTAAAGTAGGTACAATTAGAAGCGTTAATTTTATTTTTATACCTCTGCAGTAATTGATTTACAATACATTATTTAAAAAGGCATTAAAATGAAGGTTTGGTGATGCGTTAAAATAACGATAGAAAATTTAATTGAATTGAATCTTCTGACAGTTTTTTTTACTTTGATTTGTTGTGGCAATTATTATTGGTATCTTATAAAATGTGTGCTTCTCCGATTACTTGCACCTATCTCTAACAAATTTACTATCATTCCATTAATTTTTCCGCGGTTGTAGGCAGGCGATATAGAATGCCACACGCCTATGTTGTGCTACATACTAGTTGCAACATCCACATTCCTACATCTGACGCATGCTCTTTTAGCTTTCTGACTCTTGGGGCATTACCTAACTCAAATTTGTTGTTCATTTGGTCATGTCACATCTTTCTGGGATGTCCCCGATTTCTTGCATCCACTTGCATGTCATGGATTTCCTGACTCTCCTTTTTCGTCCATCTGCATTCCAAACATTTAACGTCCAATTATTAATCTTTTGTATTTGGCTTGCATTTTTAACACGCAATACATCTCGGTGATATATTTTCTACTGCTCTAAGTCTATTCTACTTTCAAGATATGATTCAAAACTATGCTACCGCTACTTCGGTACTCCTCTATTACGCTACGGCAACTATCCGCCCCGCCTTCAGGGATCCGACACTTTTTTCCTTAAGGTCTTTGGATTTCCACCCCACCTTCCCAGATACTTTTCATCCACTACCGGAAAACAGGCTTAAGGGCGACGCATACCCGGTGTCGTGCACGGTCAGTCTGAAGACTATGCACTCTCTCCCGAGGACTGCCAGTTAGGACTCCGGACTCACACACCCTATTAATCATACTATATATTTTTCATATTTTTGTTGCTGTTTTTTTTTCAATTATTTTGAAGATGCTCAGTCCTACAGACAGCACACTTGTTTTTTTTGGTTTATCTTTTGTCCTGTTTCTTTCTTTTCTTTAGTTGACTACTAACAATTTGCTGTCCTGTACTTTTGTAAGCACTTGCATACTGCTTCCGTATGCAGGGACATTTTGGAGGTCTAGTTTCATTTATATATACTTTTAGAATCATTATTAGAGTCCTTGCGAATATTAACTAGAGTCCTTGCGAAAGCCTCGAAAAAGTAACCATAAGTTACTTATAAAAGGGCGAGAAAGTGGTGGGGGCCTCCAAATGCGCCACCACCTCTTATTTGTGGCAATCCATTTAAGTACTATTCAAATATTTTCTGTGCACACCCTTCTTTTCTGTTTAAGATTTCCTGTCCCTCATCAATGAGCATACCTTTTCTACATATTCTGAATAAGCCGTATGAAAATTGGTTTATCATTTTGATTTCGTAAGATTATGGTAATGAAGTATGCTAATATATAAGTCCAATATACAATTAATTATATCGCTAATGAATGTCTGGATCAGTCTGAATCTTTATGACAGCACACACTGCCGTAAATAAAACTGGGCTAACAATAAATATCGGCTACACCAGATTTCCAATATCTGCTACAGGCTCAGTAAAAAACACTTACCAATAAAAATTAACCCGCTGGTACTTAAAACCTGGCTGCTATTAACACACATATTACGAACCTGTTACCGCGGCTTGAGTACCTATCCGAGTTTTGCATACACAAATATTAATGTAATCTCATATGTTTTTGGTGCGATTTTAACCCATTGCATTCACAAATTCATTAAATTATACTAAACTACTTATATAAAAATACATAAAAGGTATCGTACATATTACGTTCGAATACTTTTTATAATTTTTGCGTGATAGCTGTTTATTTCAAGGTTTAAAAATTGCCTTTTAAAACTAGAATTACTCAATATATTATTATAATGGCGATGTTAACTAAAGGCTTCGCCTTCCTTCTGAGGCTCCACAGGTACCAGGCCGCTGATCTCAATCAAATACTTGCTGTACGTGCGCTACTCCACATTTTCTAACATCATTTAGCGCGAAAGAATCCACATACAAGACTGACTGACTGTATTTGCGCAATATAATAAGCTAGAAGAAGTCAAAAATCAAGAAAAGAATTTTATTATTTTTTTTATTTTAACTTTTATGAGTAAAACCTCAAATTGTTATATTTAATTAAATGAAGACACTATGAGCGAAACTCAAGAGAATATCTGAAAACAGAAAAATCAGAAAAAGATATTGGCACCTCTGGGACTCGAACCCAGGACCTTTCTCTTTCCGGGTGAGCGCGCTGTCCACTGCGCCAAGGTGTCGATATCAAATTCGGTCACTTTTAACTGTTTTATACTTCGACTAAGAACCACCCATAATATCTTCATTTTCTTAACGCATATTTTATTGGCTGTCATCTTTATATATAATTGCAAGATTCAAACCCGAACTAAATGCAATCTAGATAGTGTCTGGATAATTTTTTATTCATTTTATTTAATATAAGACATCTTTTGAGTTTTCTGCAAGTCTAGGATGAATATTATTATTGTTTTTATTTTAACTTTTATGAGTAAAATCTCAAATTGTAATATTTAATTAAATGAAGACACCATGAGCGAAACTCAATCGAAAATCTGGAGACAAAAAATCAGAAAAAGATATTAAAATAAATAAAGAAAAGAATTGTTACCTTTAAATATAATTAGGTTCATGATACGTTTAAAAAAAAACATTTTATGGTAAACGATGAAAGTCTTCGGAAGGTAGGTATCTTAAGGGGAATGGCTACGTGGTATTTTTCATATAAAACTTAAATTTGGATTTGAGGCCGAAAAAACTGAAAATGAATAATTATTTTTTTAATCAAAAGGTATTGCAAATATCTAGTACGGGTATGTGCTACTTTATTTATTTGTTTGTTTCAAATTGTATAACATTGATTATTAAATTATACACTTTTTCATTATTTCAGAAGCGGCTTTGGTAATAAAATTATTTGTGTGTGAACGATAATTACTTTTGTCAATATGGATTTTACGGTATTTACTACCCACATATGATGAAATGTAAATTAAAAATTGTTGTAAAAGGCATTTTGACTGGCGTAAATTAAAGTTACAAATGGACCTCGTGGATTCGCCGGTCTGATGAGACCCCGCTCGGGTCACCGACGCCAGGATGCAGCTAATGGCCTCCGACAACACGGTGGTGACCGCAGCCTTCCAGCACCAAGTGCCACTCCTGAGCGAGCGCCGGGCCCGAGCTCAGACCATGCCCTACATAATATTATTTTTTTTCTGATCATGTACTTGTTCCTTTACTTAAACTATTGTGTAAATATGTATAACTATATTGGATTGCACTATCGTCCCCACATCACGGAATAATCCTATTATTATTATCATTATAACTGAGAGATTTTCTTTGGAATACAAATTTGTTGTAGATGAATTAAAATTTCTACGAAAAAAGAAACGATTTTTTAAAGATTTTTTATTTTTTAAATTGTTTTTCATTAACTTAACGTAGTAGATAGGGCAAAATTATTTTTTTAATAATTATTAAACAAAAACAACAAAATGCCAAAATTGCCTTTAAAATCGCTCAAAATTGAAATCTTAATGGCCTATATTATGTAATTTAAATCAAAAATAAATAAAAGAGCACACATTCTTAATAGATAATGCTGTAAATTTCGAATTTTAAAAAAAAATATACAGTTTGGTTACATATTTTGACAATCCAAATTTAAGTAGTGTATTATTGAAAAGGTCCCGCAGCCGTTTTTCTTAAGAAGCAAAATAACCAATGAAAAAATCTTTGTTATTCGTTTTGCTAAATGCAAAGAACATTTAAAGAAAATTTAAAAATCGAAAACGATTTGTGATTCTACGTGACGTATTTATCAAAACGGTGTCAATTTTATGCTAGGCATTTGTAAATCAACTTTAAGCTGAACTAGGTTGACATTATTTTTGTTATTGTTTTTGGGGTGTTATGCCGTGTTTCGCTACCTCCTTCTTTAGCCAACGTTTCGAACAGCGTTACAGTGTCCATCATCAGGGCAGACTCAGCACTCATCTGCCCTGATGATGGACACTGTAACGCTGTCCGAAACGTTGGCTAAAGAAGGAGGTAGCGAAACACGGCATAACACCCCAAAAACAATAACAAAAATACTTTTTGGCCGTGAAAACCTAAAAACCTAGGTTGACATTATTTCAAATACATTTTTTCTCAAATACAGTGTTGAATTAGAAAGGAATCAACTCAAGATAACATTAGAAGGCTGTTCCTTATAAGCGCTTCACATTGTTTGTATTCCATAAATTAGCTAAGAATATGAATGTCCCGAAGCAATGTATCATTGATTTTTTGCCAGATTAAGCTCGACAAATGAAATGCAAAATATCTCAATATACATAATGAAATTGTTGTTTCTAATGTAATATTCCAATCATACACACAAACTTAGAAAAAATCAATAAATCTTGTTTACAGTTCATTTCCTAAAGCCATTCACGTCTCGACTTATGGAAAATAACATAAATCGATTTTGGCATAAGCTAGACCCAACCTGCAATAAATATGTACTTATTTATCAGCGTTGGTATAAATATATATTTTTTATTGTAATATAAATAATTTGAGTTATATTTACACAATCATTTATTACAAAACATTATATTTAAGGTCATCATTGTTCATGTATACCTTACCAAAAAAGAGTAGCTCTTATGCCTGATAAGGGAGCCACTTTTCTAACTTAGATTATGTTATATTATGTTTTGTATAAAATATTTTCTTTTTAATATAAGTTTTTTTACAAAAATTGTTTAATTTATTCTGATTGGTTGATGATACAGCGCAATTTGGAAGGGAGGTTGTTATAGTTTTTTTATGGATTGGTAAATATGAAATGGAAATGGTGCATTTGGGTTGTTTTAAAGTTCGGTATAATAAATTGGTTTCCAAATCTATTAGTTTGTAAAACTCTTGATATTCTTTGTTATATTTTTCTTTACACATTTTTATAATAGAAGCTTGTTTAAATATGGCATCGACATTTGGTACTGGAAACAATTTAGAAAGAGAGTGATTATAGAGAGAAGGTAGATTTTTTCAGTATTCTTTGCGAAACTTTTATTACGTTTTGATTGTTTTTGTAAGATCCTCCCCAACCTATAATTCCTAAGAAATAACTATTCAGTAACAGTACTGATATTATATCTTTATTTTATTATATTTTTTCTGTTCCATTTGCAGTACTATACAAGTATAATTGTTTGTTTATACCCACTAACTAGCTCTTATACATTACACTTTGTTTTATTTCAGGTCTTATTATCGATAATATGTATATATATTTTAAGCTAAATAGTATTGGTTATTTAGAAGTACAACTCATACTATGTGTTTCATTTCTTTTAATCTCTGTTATAATATGCTTTACCTTACGAGTTAGTTGCATTCTTATTTATTCTGTTCTATTGATTTTATAACACACATAATTAATATTGTGAATATTAATTTCCCCCTATTCATGTAAAAGCCCGTTAGGGCGTAAATAAATATAAATAAATAAATTAGGTACTTCACACCTGAAATATGTATAATCTGTGGCATCTTGTTTATTTTTTCGATTAGTCGAGTATGGGTACCGCCGCCCAGGGAACCATTCATCAGATAACCAACGCCTCTGCCATAGGTCACTCCAAGTGGTTTGCTACGTGTGACTTAGCCCAGGTGGGTTCGTGGGGGGTGAGGTTTAACCAGGTCCTGGCAGTGGATGCATGTAAACATAAAAAAGCTTAGACAGTTAATCGCAGGTATTTGAAAATTCACAAATTGTTAAAAATTTATATATGTGTTGTAAAAAAAATCAAATATTTAGTGGCTTTATACCAAATACCTGAAAATTGTCCGGCAGAACACAAATATCAGAACACATATCTCTTCGACATATGATAAAAAAAGATTTTTTTGCAATCTTACTAAAATCCCTTCAAACCCTCTCCTTTCAAATCTCTGGGGTCTGGAAAGGCATCAGAAAGGCGCCATTGGACCTTGCTCAGTAGATCGTATACCTGATGTGAGATAAGGAGTAGGTACATAATGGCAATTGAAAAGTCAGCCCACGTGTCGCCCCGAAGATATCCATAAAGTAGCATTGGGTAACGTACAATTGGACAAGTCGTCTTGATTCGCCCAACCGTATAATGCAAAAGGACACCACAACTCACAGTTGTTAGTTGTTACACTTCAACAGTTTAACGCTGACAAGTATATCACGGGCAGGGCCGGAGCCGGCGCCACAAACTCACTCATCGATACTGCAATACCGATTCATTTGATTACTTTAAGTCATGTTCATTTATTTTGACTTTCATTTCATTTTTCAATTTAAAGTAGAACTTGAACTCAGAGAAAGGGTGTATCGTGAGAATCATTTTTGATTACTCCCATCTGGAAAAGCTATGATAATATATGCACAATGCGCAGGTTGCGACAATGATATTAATGAATAAATGTGCACAGTAACTATTGGACGATTATGTGACTTTAATATATATAGTTAACGAGCTCTTTCGTGTATTTATCAAACTTAACAAATTTGCCTTTCACCGAACGAAAATGATTTTTTTTTTATTATTTTGAAGAATTTTTTTTTATAATTAATATTTAATCGGCATATTTTGTAGCTCGATCTCCTCAACCATTAATCCAATTGCGATGAACCTTTGCATATGCCCGCCTTTTTCTATATATTATAGTGAGCTCTGGAGTTATAAAATTATTTCCTATACTACTCATCCATTAGCTATGAAACTTTGGTGAGTTGTTGTGTGCACGTCCGCGAAGGTTTCTATGTACACTAGTGAACTCTATCGTTATGAATTTTTCACAAAAAAATTGCAATAGGTGGCGTGCGAGTTGTTAGAAAAATGAGTATGTTTCATGTAGTTAGAAGCAGGGAGGGGTACAAGGGGCCCAGCGTACAAAGAAAACATAAAAACTCTGACGGTAAACACAAGCTTCGGACAAAGACACCATAAATACCATGCTATAAAAACATTCAACAGTCTTTCACTTGAAATAAAAATTGAGGAGATCAAAAATACCTTTAGTTCCAAAATTAAAAGATGGATTAAAGAATAAAAAAAAACAATATTACCAAAATTTTATAACATAAAATAATAAACATATATACGTTACACACAAAACTATTATAAAACACACATCATTCACAAACACACAACTCATAATATATGCCTATTTTAATTCGTTTTTTCATTACCAACTTTATCAAAACGTACTCGTGTGTACTTTATCTTATTGAATTTTTGTATTATAAATTGGCGGCCTTAGTACGGGTAATCCACCCAGTGAGGCCAATATTATTACATTATATTATAATATATAAACTATTGTGTCAATTGAGAAAAAAAAATAAACATCTTTCGAAGAATACTTTTGCGATTTTTTTCTAAGGGAAAAAAAATTATATAATTACTTTTGTGGCTCGGCAAATGTGTAGAGATTATTTTAAGAATACCACATTTTTAAGAGCTTTAAAACATGAAGTATTCAAGGGAAATATATGAGAAATCGGTTGATATTCAGAAAGCAGGGTCATTTTTAATACAATTTAGATTAATCTTTACGACGAATTGGTTTACATTATGAACAGGAAAAAATATGCTAAATATAAATTAAAGCTTTTAATAGCTTTTCTTTGTATTGAAATTACAATAAAATTATTTTTTAGATAACAAAAAATATAAGCGTAAACCACTAAAAAAAATATTTTTGCATGACTTAACTATGAAGTAATATAAGAAACAATTTTTAAAAAATACCCCTTTATGGCTGAGACTGTATTTGAGGTTTTGTATGTTCTAATTTTTTTTTCATTCTTATAAAATTATGCACAAAATAAGTAAAAACCACTTTTTCGCTCAGTTGCCTCGTGCAAATAAGATGCTCGATTTTAAATTTTGAAGGTGTGAGAATCAAAATATTTCTAGCGTTTACATTCCTCTTAAGTTTCGGCGAAAAAAATTTATTGCAAATAGCTACATAACAGCACGTCTTCCACGTTCATTTATTACGACAGAGTTTCATAATATTTTAAAATTAACCAACAAATCTGTTCCCTAGTACTGAATTATGCTTTCAAAGAAATAACATTAGTTCGCAACAAAGACACGATTCAGACCTTTCAAGTATAATATTGTAAACTCTTATGGGTTGGTTATTCAAAATCCCTAATTCCGTAACGTATACCGTTGTATTCGAGTTACGCCATAGTAAAACCGTAACGGATTTTAGAAGTAGCTCTGAACATGCCTGTGGGCGCTGCTTAACGTCTTGTATGGCCATGTGCAACTCTGGCGTTTAATTAAGTTCGATTTCGTCCCTTATTTCCAAACACATTATCCGAGTTGCACTTTACAAAGGATCACATAATATATTAAGGTAATTTAACCTGAAAGCTTGACACTAAATGGCCAGTATCACTTTCCCCGTTATTACCCGGAGCCAAATGCGCCCGGGGGAAATGTTACATACGAGAATATGTGCAGTACACATTTCCATAAGTATGACTTTACCTACATCACATCGTCGAATTTAGTTACGTAACTCATATAGTAAACTGTTAGTGTCCTGTCCTGGCAGATTAAGTCAATGGTCACTTATTTATCGGGAAACGTTTAATTGGGCGGAAAATCGACTAGTAAAAAACTACAGAAACGTTACGACACCAACGTGCATAATTAGTGCAATATTAATTATATTAATTTTTAATTATAATTTTAATTATGTGAAAATCTGTCATTCGATATTATGTATATTATTATTGTTATTATTATAAGTGTAAAATATCTGTTGATTTTCCATAATAAATAAAATAAAATAAAAAATAAAATTAGTGGAAAACATTCGATTCCTTTTTCGAATGATGGTATTACAATATATTATTAACCTCTACTAAACGCCTTCTGGATAGATATAAATAAGAACACCTAAGACCGGCTATGGCCCACTCGATTATACGATTTTGACGTGATAAATCGATGAACGCCGGCTGCACTGAAAAAGCTGATATAATGACTCATTGTCACGTTCCGCCTGAGCCGAGCGTGCAAGCGAGAGCGCGGAACAAGTTCACGTTCGGCCTAAGCGTTCGGCTAGTGACGCATCTATCTCTCTTCCACTCCATGTTATTATATGACGTTATCACGTAAAATTATCGTACGTAAACCGACTTTACAGACAACCAATTTTTTTAAAAATTTATAATGACAATGGTTCTTGCCATGTACTCTTCATTTTTTTCCAAAATTCACGGAAACCTGTACACAAAACCAATCTTGATGGGATATTTTGATGTGTAGATCAATAGGTATATCCATAATAAATCACGGACAATTTCTGAACAACTGACGGAAACAAACTTAATTTTTATAACATGGGTTTAATTTTAGCCACGCCATAAAAGACACCGGCCCCCACCCCTGGATAGCTAATGCGTTGTTATTACGTCGTAACAGGGATTCATCGTGAGTAAGACGGACCAAGTATAATGTACAAGTTCACACAAATGACAATTCGAGAGAAGTTTGATAACACACAAAGTACAATGAGACGTTGAACCTAAAGGCTTTGAAACTTACATAACTTACAATAGTGTTTCGCTTTTTTTAAATTAAAGGGACAAACGTTCCCGGCTAAAAATTCTTCTTATGTACAAGTACACTTCTGTTGATTTAATCCGGGCTGCTGCCTGCAGGGTGAGAATTGACCTGATCATTTCCTGCGATAGAAGAGGAAAATTAAAATGTGAACCTTTTTTTGAAAAAGAAAAACAATTATTCCCGGATGATCAATAACCTGACAATATTTGAAGATCTCCTGCTATCATCACAGTAAGCGGAAAATATTAAACAGTAAGAGGAGGACATAACCGAGGAGGACGCCAGGATGGGAACTAAACACAATGCCAGCTCAATCATTGACCGGTCTGATGTGATCATTACTTTTACATAATATCTCGTCAGATGTTGTTTTATATCAATCACCATGATTTATTAAAGTTGACACAATGTTGCTGTAAGGAATCATCATGTCTATAAATAGCACTGAAATCAAAGAATTAATTACTAATGACAAGTGTGCATAATATTTACATGATCTAATCGCAAACAGAGAAAGTTATTTCCCATAGAGCAAGTATAAATTTAATAATAATCTCACATATCGGGGTGTTACGAATCTAGCCTGGCGAGTTTTTATCTCCAGTCGGCGGAGCCTCCGTTACTGGCAGGATGCTAAACTGGACTAGACAGTTCGTGGGCAGATTTATCGACGATTATCTTTTGCTGCTATTCTTGAGAATAAAATTACACATTAAAACCACAGACAATCCAAATACACTTTAAAGATCGATAGTATAAAGAAGAGTATCTATGGTGGTTTAATTCGACATTGATAGAGTGTCTATGGCTTTTTCTATACAAAACTACAGTTTTATTTCAAAATTGATGAAATTTAGCATACTTGACCTACAAAACAATAGGTGAGATCTACTTGAGATTTCTAAAAACTATCCCCATCGTCTTTTTCCACCCCCATAAAGCTTAATATTGATACTTTCAAAATATGTGGAAAATTACTATGTTTGACGTCTCACAAGGGCGCCCCTTCCTGTACAGGTGTAAATACAGGGGAACTGGTTGAACCGAAACTAGTTGGATAAGAAAATAAAAAGTGGAATTAAACAAAGTTATACCATCGTGTTTATTATAATGTATTCCCACAATGTGTTTGCTACATGTGAAAAATTAAATATATATGTGTTTTTAAATGCCGTAGCACAATTTTAATTCTAATACAATGGAATTCCACCACGAATAATTAACAGTCCAAAAACTAGACTTATAGAGTTCTCGAGAAGATTCATAAGTTTCCCACCAAGTACGTGTTTCCGGACTCTATTTGCACACGTTATGCACAACAGCAAAACATAATGCAACTCTTACTTGAAATGACTCACAGATAGCTCAGAGCCTTTTTAATTTCCTGTTTTAGCTTTATGGAGGTTCTTATTGAACTTGCTTTATTTTTTGCTCGGTTGGAATATTATGAACTGATTTGTACGCGGATTATAAAGATTAAATAACAATCCGTTGTATATCATTTGTGCATGGAGAATTCCAAATTACGTTGATATAATGAAGCCCATTATTTGCTCAGCATGTAGATAATAATGTATTATGTAATTTTTTTCGGTAGACACATTAAATAACCAAGACATAAGACCAACAGTTCATTAAATGTGTTATCCAAAAAAAATTACAAAAACCGTATGGCAAATAACAGTCTTTATTGTTTAAGATATTTTTTTCCAAGTCCCAGTCACTGAATTAATAACATTTCTATAACTAGTAGTTTTATGAACATTGGAAGTGTGTTTTTAATTTCTTCTTACTTAACAAATCAAAATCAAAATTTCCTCTAAAATCGTAAGATTTTTAAGCAGATCTACCTACACGACCTACAATCTTCAATTTATTAACCAAACCTCTGCTATAGGTCACCCCGAGCGACTTAACAGGAGTGCCCGGGTTCATCTACTCTGTTTAAATTACATCCACCAAATACGTAGCAGGCCGGATCGGGAGAGACTGGTTGAGGGAGACCTTTCGACTTTTACAGCAGGACTCTTTCGGAACATCGCCTTGCCCCGCAGTGGGAGCGATGGATTCATACGTCCGTCACTCCTAGAGACACTGACCCCCAGATTCCTACCCACTTACCTACCCTCAAACCCTTTTCCTTCTCAGAACTTCTTCTCCTTCCTTTTCTCAAAAGACCCTTCATGCATAATCCTTTAGGAGAATTATTTTTCTCAGTGCCTCCTGTGTGGAGCTAATGTAAAAAATAAGAAATTTAATTATAAAAGAAACATTAAAAGTAATATTTTTTTTAATTTCCAAAAAGGGATTATACGATTTATCTAAAGAAAAGTTCTCGGAAAGACAACTCCTTTTCAAACTTTCTTCAGGTAGATAGGCACCATAATATTGAAAAAATACGAATAAGAAAGTCCAAATGGATACGACGATTTCACATTTGAAAGGGGAACTTTTAATAAACCTCAGTCAAAGTAAGCCAGTCAAAATAAGCCATCTAGTCAAAGTAAGCGAATTGGTTAAGCGTATCAGAAAGTGTATATATATTCATAAGATTAAGAAATATTTTAAAACTCAACAATCTTAAAAGAGTATACTATGCACTAATCCAGTCATTAATCCTGTGTGGAGCTCATGTAAAAAAAAAAAATTCAATATGGAATTATTGGATGGGGGGGGGGGTCATACAACAATATACTAACCCCGATCAAAGTGATCCAGAAGCTAATCATTAAAGTAATCCTAAAGAAACCCTCCACATATCCAACAGAAACGCTTTTCGCAGATATCACGGTGCCTCGAGTAGAGAATATCTTCAAGAAAAATGCAATTATCCAAATTTACAAAGATAATATCATCAAAAAATTTGAAACCCAGCAATCAAAAAGATATCAACACAACATCAAAATAACAAAATTTAATACCAAACTAATGCAAAATAATTATATCTATTTAGGAATAAAGTATTTCAACAACCTATCGATTGAAATAAAAAAAATCGAAGACATCAATAAACTGAAACTCAAATTGAAGCTACACTTCATCAGGAATAATTAATTAAATAATTACTTGTTTTTCTCTTTCTTTCTATTTATTATCAATTTGTATTCATCCCTATTTTATTTAGATTTTTCGAATTTCTCTAAAGTGCACAATATTTTAGCATGTAACCGTATCCTATGTATGTACACCTTCACATATAGATGATCCAGAAGTTTCAACTGTTCCTATTATATACTTACCTACTGCATAATGTTATCCTATTTCTGTTATAATTAGTGCAACTCGCTCATCAAGCACAAGAACTAGCTTCTTCTTTGGTGAGATTGCAATTTTAAATAATTTCTGTACCGATATGTAATTTATGTAACACCACTGTACACTTATATATCTATATTAAATAAATAAATAAATAAAAAAGCCACCTTGTCAAAGTAAACTATCTTATCAAAGAAAGCCACCTAGCCGAAGTAAGCCTCCTTGTAAAAGTAAGCTACATTGTCAAAGAAAGCCACCTAGTCAAAGTAAGCCACCTTATAAAAGTAAGCTACTCCCAGATTCCTACTCATCCCTCGTACCTATTTTCTTTTCAAAATTTTCTCTTCTTCCTTTCCTTAAAAAGACCCTCCACACAGTATCCCTAAAGGCGACGTAGGCCTTTGGGGAAATTATTCTCCCTAGGGCCTCCTGTGTAGGGCTAATGTAAAAAAAAAATAAAGTAAGGCATCTAGTCAAAGCAAAGCTTGCTTACCCAAACAAATTTACAGACAGTTTAAATGCAAAACGGTTGAGCTAAAACAGGACTTCTGTACGCTCAGCTCATAAAATTAAGAGATCGACAAAGACTTCTTAGGGATATAGGATTAAATTCCTTAGAAAAAATTATTTTTTATTACTTTTTTTTAAATAAATCGATCAAATCGTGGTCTTCGAAAGCAATGGTTGTGTTTAGTGTTTCTACGGTATCACTAGTCCGTGCAATTTGATTACTGTTAAACGGTGCATTAATTTTAAGTGCAGCTATCAACATGAAATATACATAAATAAACTTTTCTATCGCAGCCATTATTACCCATTGTTTGGTTAGTACGCAATTTACACTTGATTTTGTTAAATTACATACATTTTCAATATTATTGCTAACAATTTTAAGATAATAGGGTCTTAAGCGATAGTTAAGTACATACATTTAGGCATAATTTAGGAACAACATAGCTCAAACAAATATTGAAAACATGTAAATAAAATATTATAATTTGTGTCTTATATGCAAAATTATCACATTTAAATTTTTGACGAAGCATTGATTAGTTTGAATACATTTTAGTCTTAAGTAGGCTTGACTAGATGAGATGACTGCCTAAATAGATCTGTTACTTGCGTCCGGTATATGTAAAACAGTTGACATTCGACGGTGAACGAGGTCTGAAGCCGAACGGTAAGCCCTGAAAAATAAATGAAACCCGAATTTAATAATCTATGTCCTCATCAAAGCTGATGATGCGGTGATGATGCGGTGCTGATGCGGTGCTGATTTCTGACAGTGTGGAAGGTCTACAGTCGCTCGTATCTAGGATGAACAAAGTATGTATGAAGAATGAGTTAATGATGAATGTAAGTAAGTCTGAAGACATGGTATTTGAAAGAGAGAGTACGAAAGCAATGTGTGACATAGTTGTGAATGATGAATACTTGGAGCAGGTGGATGAGCTTGTGTATTTGGGAAGTATGTTTACGAGTGATGAGAAGACTGATAGAGATATTGAAAGAAGGATAAATGCCGGTAACTCCATTAATGGAGGACTGAACGCTGTCGGCGCCAACAAAAAACTGTCAAAAGAAGCGAAGCTAGCCGTCTATAATGGAGTGCTAGTACCTACCCTGATGTATGGCAGCGAGGCATGGAAGTGGCAGAGGAGGGAGGAAAGTAGACTGAATGCTGTAGAAATGAGATCCCTGAGGCGCAAGTATGGCAAAACCATATATGATCGTGTGAGAAATGTGAAGAATCGCAAAGAATGCAAGGCTGATGTATGCGTAATGAATAAGATTAAGAAAAGGACGCTCAAATGGATTGGGCATGTAGAGCGAATTAATGAGAAAAGGAGTGTAAGGAGAATATGACGCTAATGTGAGTGACGCAAATGTGAATGGTAGACGAATACGAGGACGCCCGAGGAAGAAAGACATGGGGCACGACCAAGTGAATCAGATACTTGAGTCGGGCCGTGTCAAGAGTCAGAATAATAGAAGAGCATGCATGAGACGATGTATGAATGTGAATGAGGCAAAGAGTGTGTGCTAAGATCGAGTTGTCTGGCGATCCGTCCTCTCTGCCTACCCCTGCGGAAACGGCGTGATCGTTAGTTGTTATGTCTTCATCAAAATATTTAAAATGTTAAGCATAAAAGTGTTGCAATAAGCTTTTGTGAATTTTCTTCGATACATTTGAGGCAAAGTTTACTCAATACTTAACTTAGTAATGGGTTACAAAATCTCCTAAATATTTTAAGTGGCCTTACTTCTAACATACCTGCCGTTATCAAATCTAGAGCAGTTTTCATTCGTACTTCAATAATATTGGTACTCCCATCAAACCTTCAATTCCGTAACATATCGAGATAATCGTACAGTACTTTCAAAGGTATTGGGTTACGTCACGATATGTAATATCTGTTTTGAACTAACCGTATCGGTTAGTGATCGAAAAACTTGTTACTCTAAATGAGAAGTTAACTAATTTCTCTGCCACAAGTGTCGCAATGTCCTGGATTACCTGCTACCTACAACCTACCTGCTGCCGTTCCGTGACCTTTCACTTCTCTTGTATAATAACAATGTTATATTGTAATATTAAATTAATATCACGATTAGATCAACGGAAGCTCTTTCTCTATCAGAACTTTTACGATAAGCAAAATATATAACGCACGTCTGAAAAAATGCATTGAATTAAATGATGTCATACTTGAAAAAGGTTAATTATTATTTCGGTAGTACAATGGATAGAGATGCGTTACTTCCAAATAGATTTAGGGTCCTGGGTTAGAGTATCGGTCATAATCTAATCTTTCATTAATTTAATCCTCCGTTCATTGGAATAACTTTTGAAGGCTATACCCAATCAATGAATATTTAAGAGGGCATAACCAGACAAAACCGGAAATATGTCATTTTTAAATCAAATTTTAGACTTATTGACTATTTTCCACAAAAAAGTATAAATTGATTTCGAAAGACTGTTCTTTTATCTAATAAAGCTTTTTTCTTAATTTTGAAAAAATATGTTTATTTTTAGTACAAAAAGGTTTTACCGTAGGTCGTTGGCAAATTTGTTAAATTTTCAAACAAAATTTTGTATTATACAACATATTTTTCAAATCATATAATCATGCAATAAAATAAATCAATAAATTATTTGGGAAAGCTGCTTTTCAGAATTTTTATTTAAGTTTAAATAAAATCGTTAAAAAAATGCGACCTTGTTTTGTGACGAAAATACTTCAGTTTGTCTGTTTATTTACGGTCCGAACTAATATATTCAAAAAAATTACATTCTTATTCTGCTTTCGACATTATTGAAAAATTATAAATGCTCATGATCAAAAAATAATTACAAAAGTACATCATTTTAATAGTTTTATCATCACGAGTTTCAGAATTTTTTAATGTTGGTAGAAAAAATTCTGAAACTCGTGATGATAAAACTATTAAAATGATGTACTTTTGTAATTATTTTTTGATCATGAGCATTTATAATTTTTTTTTTTTTATTGAAAAATTATAAATGCTCATGATCAAAAAATAATTACAAAAGTACATCATTTTAATAGTTTTATCATCACGAGTTTCAGAATTTTTTAATGTAGGTAGAATGAAATAAAATCGATATTGAGTTATTTTTTAAAAATGCTGGTTTGGAGAATAATTAATCTTTCTCATCGGAACCGCCCTGTGCAGTTGCAAGGGTACGATCGCAAAATCATTGTTCGACGAAATTTTTATTTTCGGCCGCTGGTCAATGGCTCTTAAGCATTGAAGAAGAAGATAATATTAATAAATTTAAACGAAACATAAAATAAAACATGACACAGAAAACTACAATAGGTAATGGTCGCAGCTGGGAATTGAGCCCAGGATCTTTGTCTTACCGGGACAACGCCTTTAACCACTCAGCCATTGATTATTTACGTAATTTTTGACGACCTCATAACTAATCTTGGGAATGCAGATAAATCGGTTTTAATACATTGGAGGGGACCCCACCACTTTCCCAACGGCGCTATAAGGAAACATATGGTTTCCTCCTTCACCGCACACTCTATTTTTGATTGAACATTCAAGTCAATCAAGACTCTATTTTTGATTGAACGAAGCTACATTTATTTGAACGAATCTATACCCTCCAATGTCCATGAATACGGGGTAAGTAAGCAGTATGTAAGTACTTGCATAAACATAATACAAAAGAAAAGTATGCACTCCTGGACACAGACCTCCAGATTCCTACCAACCCCTCGAATATTTTTTCTTCCCAGAATTGCTCGCCTCCTTTCCTTAAAAAGACCCTCCATACGACATCTCCACAGATCACATAGGCTCTGAGGGAAATTATATTCCTCGGGGCCTCAAACATATGATAATGTAAATGCTCTCCCAGTAACCATAAGCTTAACTTATGAACTTAAAAAATATATTAAAAAACAAAGAAAATTCATTGTAATAATGATTAAATAATTGTTTAATATGTACTTACGTTTTAAATTACATACATAACTAAATTCATAATGTATAGGTATGTTAGAATCGACACAAATTCTTGAGTTTATTTTCAATCAATCATTTAGCACACATTAAGTACCTACTACAGGTATACATGATTGATACGTTTCTTTTTTTAAATATAGCTGTACAACAAATTACATTTCACATCCTACATGGGTCCACTTTAATCAGATACTCGTTTGAGGGGTACTCCCACCGGGTAATAGGAATAATTAATTATGTTCACTTGATACACTTTTTTTCACTACAAACATACTAATAATCATTGCATAACTTAAGCACCGAACAGGCAACATGAAAAGATAGAGAAACCCACAGGGTTACTTGAATTCGTAATGAAATAACTAGGGGAGCAAATAACAAATAAGTTAATTTCAAAATGTATTTATAAAAAATAAAAATTGCAACAAAACATTGAATTTTTTTTAATTAGCTCCATATGGGAGGCCCTGGGGAAAAATTACCCTCAGGGTCTATTGACATAGGGGATGCTGTGTGGACGGTTTTTTAGAAAAAAGAATGAGAGGAAGTTCTGGTAATGAAACTGGTATGAGGGGTCGGTAGGGATCTGGGGGTCAATGTGTCCAAGAGTGACGAATAAATCCGACCCTCCCACTACGGTGCAACGCGATGAGTTGAGAGAGTTCGGCTGGAGAGGTCAAAAAGTCTCTTTCTCAACCGGACTTTCCCGATCCAGCCTGCCACGCATGAGATGGAAAAACGCATCCACCGCTAAGCGGTGTACCTATTTAAGTCAGTCCTAGGCATTTGGAAACGTAAATGAAAATCACATTTTTTACATTAACTCCACATGTAGGCCCTGAGGAAAATAATTTCCCTCGGGGCCTATGTCATCTTTGAACATGCTGTGTGGAGGGTCTTTTTGAGGAGAGGAACATACATGCGGATTAAAAATGATTCAATTAAATTTAGTAGGCGGTATGGGTACCGCCGCCTCGGGAACCATTTATTGGATAACCAACACCTCTGCCAAGTGGTTCATAACTTTTTCCACAGCAACCCTTACAGATGATATAGGCATTGAGGAATTTTTTTCCTCAGGGTCTCTCCCGTGGGGAGCGAATGTAAGAAAAGAAATCTAGTACTCGTGATTTATTTTTGAGGTATTATATATATATGTATGACATAAGCACACGCTCTATCGTAACTTTCAATTGCACATCTGCCTTGACGATGAGGGGCCATCCATAAATTACGTCACATGAATTTCATGATTTTTTTACCCCCCCCCCCCCCCCATCGTCACATTTGTGAGACCTCCTCCCCCCTAGTGTGACGTCACATGTTTTGCAATTTTACATCAAATTTTTTTTTGCGTTTTAAAAATTTAGATTTTTACATGTGATGTCACAGAACTGATGACCCCCCCATACCCCTTGTCACACAATGTCACACTTCTCTACTCCCTCCTCCCCCCTTAATGAGTGACGTAATTTAATGGCCCCGGATCACTGCTGTCCGAAACGTTGGCTAAAGTAGAAGATATATATTGGTAGGTTTACTCTATAATATCCCAAAAGTAAATCTAAAAAATACTTTTGGCCGTGAAAATCTCACATCATGAGTGTATTCCTATTTTTTATTTACATTTATCGTCATAGTTTCTATTTGTATCGTTTCAAACTGAATGAGTTTAAGTAAGGGACGCTGAGCCGGTTTGGTCATGTAGAGCGGGAGAACGGAAAAATTGACGGAGATCATATTACGCGAATGGGAATGTAGAAAGAAGTCTATCGTGCTCTGTCAACAGTCAGAATAACAGAAGAGCAAGGAGATAAGTACGACGCTGTGTGGACGAAGCAAAGAATGTTTGTCAAGAGTTGTTTGGTGGTCAATCCTCGCTGTCTTCTCGCGTGGAAAACGGCGTGATTGCACCACCCTTAGCAAAAACAGCATTTAACTTCAGAGGTAAGTACGTGCGCATAATTGTGGCTTCAAGTCATTAAAGAGATATTTTTCTTCCTTCTGCGCTAATGGGGAAAATAAGTTTTTCGCTCCAATTTGTTCTTGGGGTCCAAAATTGTGTACGGATATTCGGTGGCTGAAAGCAGAAAAATTTCAATTTGGGAGGCGAATATGGGTACCGCAGTCCCGGGAACCATTTATTGTATAACCAACACCTCTGACATAGGTCACTCCAGGTGGTTCGTTATGTTTTGTGGCTTAGCAGGGTTGCCCGGGTTCATGGGGTGAGGTTTGTCCGAGATTGGCAGCGGATGATTCAACCCAATTACTGCGTGGCGGGCCGAATGGGAAGAGACTGAATGAGGGTGGTATTTTGACCTCTCCAGCCGGACTCCCGACCAATCGCTTTACACCGCAGTTGGAGGGATGGATTCTATGTTCATCATTCCTGGACACACAAATCCCCAGATTCCTACCCAGTCCTCGTACCTTTCATCTTCACAGAATTTCTTCTCCTTCCTTTCCTTTAAAAGACGCTGCACACAGCATCCTCTAAGTCGGCGTAAGCCCTGGTGTAAATTATTTTCATTGGGACCTCCCGAACGGAGCTAATAAAAAAAAATGTCTACCGTGTTGATTGCTAATGCAAAGCTCTTCAAAACTTTGTTTCAAAGCACAAACGGCACAACATAAAAAATAATAACAAATAGGCAACATTTTTTTTATTAAATATAATGGTACAAAGGTTACATGTTTTTATATATTAAATAATTTTTTTCTTTCAAGAATACATTAATCAATACGTATTACACATTTCTTTAGAGCAGAACTCGAGTTAAAAAGGCGGAGAAAACGAATGTAAATCACAATTTAACAAAGAAAAAAAATGTATGTAAAACAAAAATTATTATTAACATCGCAATTTTTAACTTTTAGTTAAAAATTGCGATGTGTTTGTATTAACTGCACTAATTAATTATGTAACGCACGTGACTGTTTAAATGTATAAATATATATAGAATGTAAACTCTTCTTCCATCCACAAGCAAATGCTTTTAATGGAAGACCAGTACTACTTTATATGTACCATTTTTGAGATAAACAAATAAAAAAAAAAAAATAAAAATAAAAAAAATAAAAAAAAAAATAAAAAAATATATATACTTAACAGTAAACAGAAAAAAATAAATATAAATCAGGGGTGTTACGGGTATTCGCATCCGCATCCGCAAATGCGGAATATTCGCATTAATTCAGACATACTGTACAGGGCCCGCAGATACTTTAATAGTACACAACTGCTAACCCTGTACAAATCGCAAGTGCGCCCCACGGTTGAATTTGGCAGCCACCTCTGGTCTGGAGTCCCAAAATACCTGAAAAAAACCCTCGACTCTGTGCAGAAACGGGCGGTCCGTTTGATAGATTCTCCTAACTTAACAAATGGACTGCAATCTTTAGAGCACAGGCGTCAGGTGGGAATGCTGTCCTTGTTCTACCGGTATTACAATGGAAGATGCTCCGAGGAACTAGCGTCACTGATCCCCCCGGCACCGGTGCATAGTCGGGAAACACGCCAAACACGCGCTCAACATTTGTACACGGTTGACATTAGTCACATGAGAACGGGTCGTTTCTACGACTCGTTCTTGAGTTCAACAGCCCGGCTGTGGAACGATTTGCCGGCTTCTGTGTTTCCTCCCTCCTACAATATGGGTCTCTTCAAGACCCATGTTCACTCCTTCCTCTCCTCAACAGCACCCTCCACACAGCATCTCCAAAGATGACATAGGCCCTGAGGGAAATTATTTCCCTCAGGGCCTCCTGTGTGGAGTTAATATAAAAAAAAAAAAAAAAAAAAAAGACATCTTCATCCGCATACGCAACCGCAGAAGTGAACCTCTAATAATTCGCATCCGCGTCCGCGGATGTGAAAATTTTTGGCTCCATGCCAACTGAGAATAAAGTCAACTCAACACCTCCTTGAAAAGTCAATAAAAGCTACGAAAAAAATAAGCCGATAACCCTAACCTAACTTAACCTATTTAACCATTTTTATACATTTTTTTTATCAGGCTATCTGAGATGGTTCTGAGTTGGTTCCATTCCGAGTTGTCCGGTCACCAAAATGTTTGCATCCGTAACAACCCTGATATAAATTACTACGCTGATCATGACCTTAATTACATTACTTATTACTACTTTACAATATTACAGTACAGTGGTTTGCGTAGCGCCGTTTTTATAAAAAAATCACAAAAATACTAACAGAAGTAATAATAACAGAACGAAAAACGTTTTACGAACTTGATAAGCAGTGGCAACTTAAATCTCCCTCCCAATAGCAAAGAATGTGTCTAACTTTATTCATCGATTAAAATATGATTGGCTGAAAAGGAATTTCTCGCCGTAGTGTTATTGGAACCTAGGTGGGTACAACGTATTTTCGCAATGATTAATTTATATTTACGATGAGGCGGGTCTCTGCATATTCACTTCAATGAGTTCTATTATAGCTAATAGAATTAGAATTAATATTGCCACCACTTCACGTCTGTGGTTAAACTGCGTCGTTCGCTGTTAAAAATAAATCATAAAGAAAAAATATATTTTTTGCAATTTAAATGTAATAAACGATAGGTAACATTGCGCAACCATGATAATGTATGTATCTGGATCACACGTCGAGATTAAACAGCGCTTTACGAGTAGTTATGGTTTGGGCTACTTTCTTCATCAACAAACTGAACAAACGACCGGTGACTTGTGACCAGCGATCAGCGACCAGCCACCAGCCACTAGTTGATCTCAGAGGGGAACCGAGACGTGTCGAGAGTAGTCCGGATCAGCCTTATCAAAAGTTGTTTTCTCAATGTCAGTTCATTAGAAACAATTTCATTACATGAATTCGTCAAATATTAAATATATTTACCGTGAAAACGTGTCAAGGTGTAAATTGTTTTGTTGATATTGGTTGGAACCGGTATGCCTACGGAATTTTCAGGAATTTCTTTAGTCAATTATAAATTACAATTTTAAGCGAAACGAATTTTTAATTTAACTATTGTAGAACTGAAACATGTTTTTATTTATATTCAGACGCACCAGAGCCTACTTGCGCCCCGAACAGGTGGAATAACACCCTCAAAGCTCGTAGCACCTCATTGTGGACCAATAAGGTGCTACGAGTATTATTAAGAACTCACGGTGACGTCTTGCTAAATATATGAAAATGCCCTTCACTATTGCTTTTTTACATGAACTCTACACAGGAGGCCCTGAGGAAAATATTTTCCCTTAGGGTCTGTCGTATTTGAAGATGCTGTGTGGAGATCTTTTTAAGAAGAGGAAGTTCTTGAAAAGATTTTAAGGAAAAAGGTTTTAGGTTTGGGAATATCGCGGAAGTGACGGACGTGTGAATGGTTCGATAGAGACCAGTTACTACAATTTACCATAGACATCCAAATTGTCTATGTAATAAACAAATAGAAAACGTCAACAACAACGTGACAAGCAAATGACTGAGAATTTATTTATTTATTTAAACGCCCGTAGGGCTTTTACATATAGTGCAGTATATGTATTTACAAAATACAGGAAATAACATAAAATATGAGAAACAAAATAAAGGTAACATAAAATATAAGAGTTGACACAAAGTAGGTAAATTAGAATATAAGTTAAGAATAATTAGGGATAAAGATAGTTTATGAAGTAGGAAGAAATAGTTGGCACATACGTCCTTTGAAGTTGGAAAAATTTAATTTATTATCAAATACATCCATATTGTTTAAATATTTGTTACCGAGAGTGTGTAAACCCTGTATTGGAGAATGCAAACTATGGTTGGAGTGAGATGTATGTATATAAAATGTTAATATTTGTCTAGTCGTTCGTGTAGTTACATAAAGATTTATTAATTGCGATAGTTCACAACAATTGAATTTAGAGTTTAATAATTTTAATAAAAAGGTAAGGTCGTTTATTTTTCGTCTGTTTTTTAGAGTTGAAATATTAAAAATATTCATTAAGAACGGATAATTTATATGCTCTAAAGAGATATTATGTTTAAAATTTACGAAACGTCGAAATTTTCTTTGAAATCATCCTTATAGCAAATATCAATGCATTATCAACATGCATTTTGTTAGTGCAACTACACAATATTTTGATGAATGTTGAGAATTTAAAGAATGTTTTTCAACTAAAATCAATAGGTATTGCACAGACAGGTTCGGGGTGGGGAGGAAAGATATTTTTTGTTTTTAATTTTTTTTTAATACAAAAAAGCTAACAAAAATGGAGACCCAGATTTCATTATAATTTTTTTACTTCAAATATTATCAGGAATCACTAGTTAAAGTAAGTCAGGTACGTCTCTTAACATCCTGCTATCTACGCTGAACGTACGAGCGGACACTAACGCAGACGAGAACTATTAACGAATACGGAGCCTCACACCCGTATTCAGAGTCGATCCTTAAATTTTGTCTAAGTAAAGGCTCAAACTTACCTTAGTAAAGGAAAGAATCGTCCTTACCTTCAACGTTGTTATACAGAGTCCACACTTTAAACTTCTTTACTAAGGTAAAAACTTATGTCTTCGCCGAAAGAAAGTTGTGACGTCATCCGAAAATTTTCATCCAAAAAATAACATCGGCCTGTCAAAAGTCTGCGTATTGGTTTATTTGTGCTCCGTTGGTTCATTCATTTCGCATCGCATTTCGACAATAAATGCGAGATTGTTAATTGCCTAATGAAACACAATGTATATTAGACTACTTATAAACAAATATCCCACCGTATTATTTATTAAAGCGTCATATGGAAATAAGAGAGGAATTACTAGATTTTTATTTTTTTACATGAGCTCCACACAGGAGGCCGTGAGAAAAATAATTTCCCTCAGGGCCTATGTCATCTTTGGGGATGCTGTGTGGAGGGTTTTTTTTGTAAAGGAAGGGGAGTAGAGTTCTGGAGAGGAAAGGGGTTTAAGGGGTGGGTAGGAATCTGAGGTTCAGTGTGTCCCGTCATCCGCCTCCAAGACCTAGACAAACCTCACCCCATGACCCGGGCACTCCTGCTAAATTACCAAACATGCATTGCTGTTATCTTTTCTAGCCGACATTGTTCTTTGGCTGTCCCAAGCTTCGTAGAAAATGCGTGTTAAAAGCATTTTCTACGAACCTTGGGCTGGAAAAATCGTGTGTTATGAGTGACGAAGTTCAAAAAAATTGTTAACCATTTCCACAATAATATCCATCTCTACTGTTTTACGTCTTCAACAGCAACAATTGGGAACAAATCACCCACTTTGAAAGGCAAAGGTACCTCTCTTACCAACCTTGAGTTTTGACAGTTCTAATCCAAAGGATGCAATAGTGCGCGTGCGCAGTTCCGTAGAGACTTTCGTAAAGCTATCTCTGAATACAAATATTTTAGAAATCTTAAGGAAGGTAGCTTCCTTATTAAGTGACGTCACACCGACCTTAGTGTCTCTCTGAAAATAAAACTACGTTCTTTAAAGGAAAGGAAGACTTCTTGAACTAAAGTATCGACTCTGAATACGGGTGTCAGTATATTATAGTACTAGACCATTGTTAAATAGGTAATACAGAGATGCTCCCAATTTCGATACCACATCTCAAAAAAATGGATTATTTTTAAATTTGTTTTTTTTTCTGCCCATTTCTTCCGTCCATACATGAAGACAGAATAAACCTGCATCTATATATACCTCCCAACAATAATAACTACATTTTTATGATCAGCATAAACCCTGGAAAATATCGAACCAAGGCCGAATGTATTTCAAGGCGGACCTCTAACGACCTTTTAAGGCATTGAAGGAATTATTTTTTTACCTGAATAATGGTGGCATACTGATGCATTGTATAAGTTTCACCTAGAAAATAAACCACATTAAAGTTAGCTTGATAC
This sequence comes from Glyphotaelius pellucidus, assembly GCA_936435175.1. Lineage (NCBI taxonomy): Eukaryota > Metazoa > Arthropoda > Insecta > Trichoptera > Limnephilidae > Glyphotaelius > Glyphotaelius pellucidus. The sequence goes on from OW386537.1 coordinate 2,641,622, forward strand.
AGACTGTCTCTAATGATAAATAAAACACGCTTCGATTATTGATAATGCACAGCATACGCCTCAGGCTCTCAGAGCTTAGAGCCTTATGTCTGATGTTATAACGTGTGGATGACAAGCTCGATACCGCCAGCCAAATTAAGCCGAGCTTATCGCAAATAAATTAGACGATTAAACACAGTATTATATACTGTCTTGTCAACCGCCCGAGCATTAGACATTTCATTTCTGGGCGACATATAGATCAACGTGGGAGCAGTGTCGTGTGGATTTTTTACAAATCTCCGCAAAAAGGCAGTTACTTTCCTTCAGTCTGTTATTTCGTGACAGAATCATTAAAGCGCTTGACGGAAATAATTCAATTCAAACGCCATTAAATAAGAGCATAGAGTTGATATTGATGTTTTTAAAATCCATGGTAATTTTTTATATTGCGTAACTGAACATTGAACTGCGTATTAATAAACGTAAAGAGAAAGACGAAAAATTAAAAAAATATGTTTCTTATTTTCCCTGTAACACAAAACCTAAGTTTCTTCTAAAATCGTAAGCCTTGTAAGTAGGGGCTTAATTATTAACCATATATTTCATGTTAATCATTATTAGTCATACAACCGTATGTTTCACCTTCAATGTTTTTTTTTTAAATTTTTTTTATTTCAAAAGCTTGCGTTGCAAAAGTTACTCAAAGAAAGAAATTGTTGTTTGTGTTTTAATTCTCTTTATTGAAATGCTTACAGATACTTATTTTTTTTTTGCTTTTTCTATCTGGTGTGTACAAGAGTAAATCACAAGGTTTTCCGACCCGTTAAAGTTTACCCCTGCTATCCCCTATCGCTACTTTCTCTCCTTTGCAATCCCTCCCTCATCCGCCGCCCCTCCATCACCCCTCCCCTGGGTGTCTTCCCGTCGCTCGTTCCACTTTTATCTTCCCCGCCTTCTCCCTTTCTCCCTCCTACGATCAATCCCTTTTTTGTTCCCCCCTCCCTCTCCCCTTCCCCCACCCTCTCGGATTACCCTTACCCATACCCTTCCCTTCCCCCTCCCGGACACCCTCGTCATCCCTTCTTCTCTTCCTGCCGCTAAACTATATGAAATACACACATTTTACAAACACTGACACGTCACCTATAATATTTTTTATACAAATTTCATAACGCCAGAGCTCACCACCATATAGGAACCTTTGCGGGTGTGCGCACAACAACTCACCAAAGTTTCATTGCAATCGGATGAATGGTGTAGGAAATAATAAGGGACAAACAAAGAAACATTTATTTTGTATAACTAACACGCCGTTTCCCCTCAGGAGTAGGCAGAGGGGACGGACCGCCAAACAACTCTATCTTGGCACACACTCCTTGCCTCGTTCACATTCATACATCGTCTCATACATGCTCTTCTATTATTCTGAATCTTGACATCGCCCGACTCAAGTATCTGATTCACTTGGTCGTGCCATGTCTTCCTCGGGCGTGCCCGACTTTGTCTACCATTCACATTTGTGTCATATATTCTAATTATTCGAATAACACAATTTTTCCAAAGAAAATATCTCAAAAACAGATGTTTTTTTCAAACTTTCTTTTCTTTCTTTTTGGTCAGGAAGGTAGGTACCACAATATTGAAAAAATGTTAAAAAGAGAGTCCAAATAAATAATAAATTTCACATTTGAAAAACAATATTTACTCAACCATTAAAACAATCTTGAAACGGAAAAGGAACGTACAAACAAATTTACAGACAGACGAAATGCAAAACGTCGAGTCAAAACAGCACTTCGCTACGGTCCGTCAACAAGGAGGTTATTTTTCTATGTTAAATTAAAGAAGAAAACACTCAGTGCTTTACGAGAACAAAGGTAGAAAGATCAACTACATACGCAGGATCTATAAAACTAATGTTGACATCTATAAATATTCATTCCATAACTACGTTCTACTTATGGAGAATATAATAGAGCGCTATCAGTGACAAATCAAAAATTCTATTTTTACAATTCAAATTTTGAAAAGTTATTTAACCCGGCGTTCGCACAGTCGGGTCAATTTGACCCGCGCCATTTTAAAATTGGCTTATTTCTTAAAAAAAATTGTGCGACGTTGCCATACTTCTCAGTAGCTGGAGCTAACAATCTCCTCTCCCCGTCGGCTATTGCTGTTCAGTGGTTTAGTGGCCGCAACGGTGGATAGACGTGGCTAAAAACGAAAAAGGTAAATATGACCCAACCATTCGGGACATGAATTAGTCTTACATATTATCATGCAAATGATTACATGGAATGATGTATTATTCTTGGTGACCGGACAACTCGGAAAGAAACCAACTCAGAACCATCTCAGATAAGTCATTTAGAGTGATAAAAAAACAAATATAAAAAATTTGTTAAATAGGTTGCGTTAGGTTAGGGTTATCGGCTAATTTTAAATTATTTTTTTCATAGTTTTTAATGACTTTTCAAGGAGGTGTTGAGTTGACTATAATCTCATTTGGCATGGAACCATTATTCTTAGTCTTACTATATATCTCATTCATGTGTATGCTATTAGTTCACATTTTGAGAAAAAAGTTTGTTTTATTTAAATTTTATAAATTTAAGGCAGAGGTTGTCTATTTTGCTAATATTTTACTATACTTTTATAAAAAATGTCATTAACAGATAGTTTTATATGAAGTTATTTTATTTTACCGAAAATCTCGCAAACAATTTAGTTGTTTTATCAAATTATTGTAATATGTTATTAAATTTCTTTTAAATATTGAAATTATAGCGAGTTTTTTATTCGGGTCTCCTAGACCCAACCCTACTATCGATGTTACATATTTTGACTGGGCTGACGCCGGGTTAAGTCACTAAAAGTGATGAAAAAAACTAGTTAGACTTTACAATACTTTTCAAAAATGTTTGTCCAGTTACCGATAAAACAGCAACAAATGCATTATAAAAAAAATGCCTTTACTAAAATCTATTACCGTACATCACTCATATAAGTAATAATATAGGGTTGCCGGGGGTAGAGTGTAATAACTTCAGGAGGTGATTCTGCATGATAATAGAAGTAAAAAAGAAACCTAATTAATTTTTCGGAATACCAACGTTTCAAGGTAGGTTTTAGGTTAGAAAGTTCAGTTTATTGTTTGCAAGGAAAAATAATATTCTTCCGAATATAATTTTAAATTTTTTTTTATCGGAAAGAAAACAGTGGAATTTCGAAAAAAGCTATTTATCTGTTTTACTTTTACCATCATACCACAGTGGGGTATCATTTTAGAGAGAAATTCCGGATTTTGTTCAATCGGGTTTCCACTGTGGCGTCGCGTCGTGGGTTCATTACTCTACCAACTATGCCCTTCATCATTGCACAATGAATAAAATGTTAACGATGGTAATAGGAAGATAGCAAAAATGAGAAGATTATTCGTGACTCGAAAATGTGTCTTCTTCTGTTTTTAATAAAAAAATGTAATATATCGAAAATTATTTTGGGAGGCGGGTTTGGATACCGCCGCCCCTGGAACCATTTATTGGATAACCAATACCTTTGCCATACGTCACCCCAAGTGGTTCGCTCTGTTTGGTGACTTAGCGGTGGTGCCCGAGTTCGTGGGGTGAGGTTTGTACGGCCGATGTGTCTGCCCACCTGCTGCATGGTGAGCCGAATCGAGATAGACTGTTGAGGAGGTATTTTGATCTCTCCAGCCAGAATCCCTTTACTCATCGCCTCACAGCAGTTGAAGGGATGGGCTCACGTCCGTCACACCAGGACACAACATAGATACATAGATTAGTTCAAATTGTACCAATCTGAAGACGTCCGTCATGACGTTAAACCGGTCTGGTCAAAGAGGAATATAAACGCTAGAAATATTTCGATTCTCATGCCTTAAACATTTAAAATCGAGCGTCTTATTTGCACGAGGCAAGTAAGCGAAAAAGTGTTTTTTTATTTATTTTGTGCATAATTTTATAGGAATGAAAAAAGTTAGAACATACAAAACCTCAAAAATAGTCTTAGCCATAAAGAGGTATTTTTTTTAAATTGTTTCTTATATTACTTCACAGTCAGATGCAAAAACATTTTTTTAAGTGGTTTACGCTTATAGTTTTTGTAATGTAATTAATAATTTTATTGGTATTCTAAAACATAGGAAAGCTAGTAAAAGCTTCAATTTATCCGTAGCATATTTTTTGATGTTCATAATGTAAATCGATTCCTAGTAAAGATTTATCTAAATAGGATTTCACGTATAGCTTCATCTTAATAAAAAATTAAAGAAAGTTAGGAAGGTGCTTTGCTCAATAAAAAGTCATATTATGACAAGGGACCGCATTAAGACCATGGTGCTGTCTATTTTTGAACGCCTGTGTGTTTTTGTAAGAACTTCCCAGAAAAGCTCGTTTTGACATTGCAGTTACGAGTGTGAATCCAGCTTCTCAATATCAACAAATATCTTCTGAATATCATGTTTGCCGCTCTTTCTATTAAATACAAATTAAAAAATCAAATAAGTAGGATACAAATAATAATTATCAAAATCTTTAAGCTATCGTGTCGCAAGGGACCTTTTCAAACCATAATTCAATTAAAATAATTTTTTTATCAGCACCTTAAATAACTTAATCTCTTGAATTGAAAAACCTGTTTGGTTTTGGTTTGGTAATCGATTTAACGATACGCTCATAACTCTACCTTTTGCTAGAAATAGCATTGTTTAATTGACATTTACTTTTTGCTTTGAGATTACTGTCACCTGAATTGTATACAATAGTGTATACTCGAGCAGTAGACAGAACATGAATGGTCATATCGAACTCTGCCATTATTTAATGTTAAACGGTTTTAAATGCACAGCATTCAATTGATTTCTAGATTAGGAGGTACCACCTTTTAAAGAGCAATTTAAAGTATAATAGTTGTATTTGGAAAAAGCCAAGTGTAACCAAATCACATATTAATAAAAATACCTGTTGAAATCAGCCCAAAAATTTATTTTTTTTTTAATTGAGGTGGGAACAAACAATATTTAACGCTTGAAATCGTTAAATCGTCCACAAACAAATCACTGTGCAATCTGAGATCATTTAGACGACAATATATCCTAAAATATATTCAATCTTAACGTAAAGAAAAGAAGCCGTGTATACAAATTGCGACTCGCGACCCGTGTATTGGATGGACCTACTGTCGAATTTGCCTTTCAAAGAAAAGAAGAAGAAAAAAAATAATGTGGGAATCTTAAAGACGTAAGTGATGAAAGCGTGTAAACAAATATGCGCACGCGGCACGGCGCATTAGACGAACGTACGGTCGATTTCGCCCTAACGGGCCTGGAGATTCGACCATTCCGCCACGTTCATTTTAATTAATTCTGAAGAACGTGTTACAAATATATAAGATGTTTCTAAATGAATACCTCCCGAAGTTATTAATTCATCGTCTAAAAAAATAAAATCTGGAGCTTACCGCTAACTTTATAGTTGAAAACTGGTTATAAAGTTTTAAAATAGTTGTACGTAAAATATATTAATGGTAAGATATTGTTTTTATTAATTTTAAATATAAAGAACTTACATCCCCAGGGGTCTGTTGGAGTAAAAAAAATATTATAGTTACAAATTCACCGGAAATGATTAAAATGTGAGTTTTGAGCAAACAACAATTATTAGGGTTGTGTACCGCCTTAAAAATATTTAATAAAAATATGGCTTCGTACCATATTTTTTAACAGTTTTAATAGTTAATTGGTCTTGCGTTGACCAATGGAAGCTACAAAAAAGTGTTAATTTTATTACACCTTTTGAAAGATTTTGCTGCTTTCGACTCCAATGTCATCCAAGCTTCCGTTAAAATTTTCTAACAAAGATAGCGTTAGACCCAAATCAATGTTTTTTTATAAGCAATGATCTCAAGGGGAACCTTGTACAATTAATTAAATAATAATTTAATTTAGTCACATTGTTTTCATTGAGTAGGTCTACCAGTTTTGCTTTTGGTTTTTGGCATTGGAAAATCATAACAACAACAACAATTTTAAACATGCTGAACTACTTTCCAACAAACAATTAATATCATATCCAATGACTCGTTTAGTTTAGCCAACACTTATAAACATATGCACAAATTAATGGTTTATGAGTAAAATCAATCCTGGTTACAAGGCAGTTAACTTATTTTATAAATCACATGTGAATATGATACGAATTCATCTAAATGAACTGCACCAGTTTGTTATTCTAAAAAGAGCAAAGAAAGGTATCAACCGCTGGTTAGGTTAAATTTCCACGGTGAACTGGTGGTTAGTCAGGTTTGCTTAGTGCCAGCAAACTCGGACAGTACGTGGGGGTAACAAGAAAAAGGCCTTTAACCCAAGTACAATATGTATACGATAACTGGATCAGTATAAATGTACGGGAGGTTTTAGACGGTCATCAGTTGGTTGCTATTCGCGGTGGTGACCATCGAGCACTATCGTTTAACTTTATTTGGATTTTGAGATCCCTAAACACTTCTCACACAACATGGCTCGATTTGAGGTGAGCTTTCAACCTACCATCTACCTTACCGCGAGTGATAATTCTGCAAATCTGTTTTTATAAGTGAAATTGTATATTTTTACCATCGTCGTGAATTCCGCTGAAACCTGAAGATATGATTTCAGTATATGCTCAATTCTAGTGGAAAAATCGCGCTTTGCATTCAACAGTGTTTCGAACTTTTGTGACATTTTTTTTCCAATTATTATTTAGGCTTTAAGCCGGGTCGCAAGAGATACTATTACTCTAACATTGAAACAAATGTTTGTCCAAACACGAAACATTGGGGAGACGGTGTTTTTGTTTTCCGTGGCCGATTGTGGCCCCGAACCAATGTTTATTTTTTGTTTTTATCCAGTGTTTTGAAAACATTTCTTCGCTGGAGACCTGACAAAAAATTAAAACACTTTATTTTGATTAGGGTGAATTCACGATGATGATGAAAAGTTAAACGATTTTTTTATTTGTATTAGATTTGCTAATTTTTTTTTATAATAAAACATTTTTCAATAAAATTTAAAACCTTTTAAGATTAACTTAAAGTTCTGTGAAGGGTTTTTTTAAGGAGAGGAAGGGGAGGAGAGTTCTGGGAAGGAAAAGGGCTTAAGGGGTGGGTAGGTATCTGGGGTTCAGTGTGTCCTGGTCATCCGCCTCCAAGACCTAGACAAACCTCACCCCATAAACCCGGGCACCCCTACTAAATCACCAAACGTAGCGAACCACTTGGGATGACCTATGGCAGAGGTGTTGGTTATCCAATAAAGATTGCGGCGGTACCCATTCCCGCCTCCCAAATTAATATTTGATTTGTAGCAAATTATGATACCTTAACAAACATAATTGTGGGGGATTCACACAGGTAGAGCACCCAGTGAAGCCCGCATTATAAAATAATGTTTAAAAATAATATGTAATGCTGCGTATACATTTGCGAACATAAGCGCGAGCCGAGTCGAGAAACTCCGCTAGCAGTTTGCTTCATTCGTTTCCCGTAATTAGCGGTTCGGCTCTCGTGTGTATATGCAGCCTTAAGTTATTGTATTATAAAAAACAAAAAAAAAACATTGGATAAGCTTCACTCAAATTTTCAAAAAAGTTATTACAGTAGGTACTAACTGAAGAAAATATTAGTTATTATCCAGTAAATTAAAATAAAAGTCGAAATTGATTTACGTCAAAACGTAGAGAACAAACAAACAACGATTGTGGTTCCTGCTAATGAGCATAGTTATACTGCAGGATTATTTATATTACATCGTACCTACGTACAAACGCTATTTTTTTTTATTTCTATGTTATGTATTAACTTGAATATATAATTGTTCCACAGTTATGGAAGCTGAGCTTCCTGGTGCTCGCAGTGGCTCGACAAGGAGCCGCCCACTGGGATCCCGACGTGATCCTGCCCTGCAAGCAGGCCTCCGAGGGCTACGACTACCCCGCGCCCTCCGTACAGCTCAACGCGGGCGGCATCAAGTACGTGGGGGCCGCCCCCGTGCTGCCCAAGCTGTCCCTCGCCCAGCCCAGCCTCTCGTACGCCCCGGCTGTGCACGGATACAGCACTTCCGCTGGCTTGTCTAGCTTCGGCCACACAGATTACCAGGCATCCTTGAAGTATGTCTCTAGTCCGGCAGTCTCGTACGCCCAAGCTCCTGTAGTCGCCAAGTATGTGGCGCCAGCTATCCAAAAGACATACGCCGCTCCTCAGATCATTCAGTCGTACGCTCAGCCCGCTATTGCTAAATACTCAGCTCCCCTTGTCAGCTCTTACGCCGCCCCTTCCTACGGCGCCTCAGTATACAAGAGTTACGCAGCTTCCGCTATTCAGAGCTACGCAGCACCCGTCGTTCAGAGCTACGCTCAAGCCCCTATAATAAAGAGCTACGCAGCTCCCGTCGTTCAGAGCTACGCTCAAGCTCCTGTGATTAAGAGCTACGCAGCTCCCGTCATTCAGAGCTACGCTCAAGCCCCTGTAATTAAGAGCTACGCAGCTCCCGTCATTCAGAGCTACGCTCAATCCCCTGTAATTAAGAGCTACGCAGCTCCCGTCGTTCAGAGCTACGCTCAAGCTCCTGTTTATAAGAGCTACGCAGCTCCCGTAGTTCAAAGCTACGCTCAAGCCCCTGTTTATAAGAGCTACGCGGCTCCGGTCGTTCAGAGCTACGCCCAAACTCCTGTTTATAAGAGCTACGCCGCTCCCGTCGTTCAGGCGTCTGCTCCCGTTTATAAGAGCTATGCTGCACCCGCTTACGCCGCTCCGGTATATAAGAGCTACACATCCCCTGTTGTACAGAGCTACGCCGCGCCCGTAGCCAAGTACGTTGCTCCTTCCTACGCCGCATCCGGATACGCCTCTGCTTCAGCATACAAGAGCTACGCGGCTCCCGTCGTCCAGAGCTACGCGGCGCCAGTAACCAAGTACATCTCCGCCCCCGTGCAACAATACATCTCCGCCCCCGTGGCCAAGGCGCCATTGATCGTAAAGAACGTTCACACCAAGCAACTGGATTATTACGTAAGTCATTTCCGTTGTTATTTTCAGTATTTTAGTGACATTTCTAAGAACGAGAATTATATCTAAAAATACTTAGACGATTACTCACGTGATTATTACCTAGTTACTACTTCCGAGTCTAATATGTAATATAAGTTGAAAGATGGAAATATATGTATATTTAAGTAGTGCAAAGATTTGAGGAAAAACTTAAATAAATGAATTGAAACATAAATTAAACATACACCAAATTTTCTAACCGTTTTCACGCATCTAGAAGAGTACCTAATTATATTAGTGCTTTTACTCGCCTTGTTTTCTTGCATTCATAATTGTTTGAATAATCAATTATAAAGGTGCTCAATGCTTTTAAAGCGTAAGCACAAAACAAAAACTCCGTCAAAAGGCGCAAGCTTTGGACAAAGACACCTCAAGTACCAGACAATAAAAGCATTCAACAATCTTACACACTTACACATACAAGAAAGAACAAAGCATTCACAAAATACACATACACAACCCTTCCTCATAATTTATTTTATTTGCATATTCATTGTATTTATAAAAATTTTAAATTGAGGTTTCAGCGCGGATAAGCACCCAGTGAGATCCACATTGCCGGTAGTGCTATTGTATCAATAAATAAATAAAAAATAGAAAAGATTTGAACGGTCAGCAATCCTTCGTTGGTAAAAGCAGTGGTAAATATGTTTTGCAGGACGACCACCCGAGATACGCCTTCGAGTATGGAGTCAATGACCCCCACACCGGGGACCAGAAGCACCAAAAGGAGGAGAGGGATGGCGATGTAGTCAAGGGTGAGTAGACCATCTTATTATAACCACCTTGAATATTTCCTGACAACCGTGAAACGTCGAGTAAATGAAAAAGAAAAATAACAAAAAATGCATGCGGAATTCTGCGAACTACTCGCAAAAACTATAAATGACTAATTTTTATAGTAACATTTGTATATTTTTCTTTTAACAAATTATTTTGTTAAAAAAGGAGTATTTTTGTTCCTTTTAGTACACGGTACATTGATAGCAGTAAAGTATTTTTGTTCCTTTTAGTACACGGTACATTGATAGCAGTAAAGTATTTTTGTTCCTTTTAGTACACGGTACATTGATAGCAGTAAAGTATTTTTGTTCCTTTTAGTACACGGTACATTGATAGCAGTAAAGTATTTTTGTTCCTTTTAGTACACGGTACATTGATAGCAGTAAAGTATTTTTGTCATTTTTAGAACACGTTATTATTAACCATTTATGTAATTAAATATGTTTTTTGGTTTCGTATAAAGTACGTGTTTTTGTAAAGTACATATTTTTACAGTTCACAAAAACAAAAATAATCAGTAAACAAGAAAAAAAAACATTTGAAAATGCCTCGATTTTTTTATCAAAAATTTTGTTGCAAATATATATTAGTTATAATGTTAAAATCTGAAAGAGTCTTCTCATCTGCTTTCAAAAACCGAAATTTATTTTAAGCTACATTTGAAAAATAACGAATCTATTGGAAAATTAATGCCAACTGATAATATTTCTAAATTTATCACGAATCTGACAGATCATTTAAAGTAATTGACGACAAAATCAGTAATTTTATTGGAACTCTGCCTAAATGACCATTTGCATTCTATTCTACAAAACAACACTTACATTAAAATCAAACAGTAAAACGATCATAATTTTTTTAAATGATATACTTATGTAAAAAAAATTCAATTTCTCGAAAGGTGCGATCGAAAATGACTTTCTTGTGAACATTATCATTATTTGTGTGTTACTGAATGTTGAGATCGTTCGAAAATATTTTGTTTGCGTTGCAACTGAACATAGATGAAATAAAGTCATTTCTTTAAATATTTACAATAACCACGCCATTAAGCTTTTTTTCTATTTACCTCCATATGCGATTCAATTGTAGATTTCAATAAAAAAAATATACAATAGACAACAATAATGTAATAAAAATTGGTTAGCAACACACCACACATTCTGACAAATTCAAAAACATTTTATTGCAAATCAAATTGTAACTAAAGCTTTTCAGCTCAAATACATTTCACTTTGAACAAAATTTTATGCAGTTATTCTATAAAATTTCTGTAAGTTGCTTTATTATATTACTAGCTTTTCCCCGCGGCTTCGCTCGCATGGTATTACGGGAAATTACTGTAGCGCTTGCACTTATCAATTATCTCCCCCCCCCCCACCCACCCCCATCCCCTCCCGCATTCCATATATTCATTCCCTTTCATTCAGTTTTCAAACATCTCGCCTACCACCTAAATTTCATAATGCTATAGCTCAAAGAAAAAAAGAATTACTTATCCAATTTTGTTAATTCGTTGGGAATTTATGCGCTTACAAACATTTCGGATGTTTATTTTTATTTAAATATTTGGAAGTTCGTTAATATAATAAAAAAATTCTCTATTTATCATTCAGTCTTTATAATCGTTACGAATTATATTTTTAATGTAGGAACTCTCATCTGACATTTATTCCAAGCTTGTCTAAAAAAAAAAACGAATTCTAATATTTGAATTTTCTGCAGTAGTAGCTGACCAGTTGACTGAGTACCTACCAGCATAGAGCCCAAAAATATATCAACATTGTTTCCATGGAAAAGATTTTTTTCTGACGTTAGCAAAAACTCGCTTTTGTTAGCGACATAAAACGTATAACAAATATAATATATTAATATTTATAATTTCATAACGCCAGAGCTTACCATCATATACAACCTGTAGTCTGCGCATATAATTTAGCTTTATATTGGTGAAAGAATTATTAAAGTCTTTATATTGTGTTATGCGTGAAAAGGTCATAAACAAACTCGAGCAGTTTCGCATTTATAATATTAAGTATGGATTTGTCTGAACAAATCACGAAACCCACAAAGTGAAATTGCTTTGAAAATAACTTCGAAATTCTACCGGTCGGTACTCCACAACATATAATAAAATAATTATAATCATTTATGTAATACACGATTTATAACAAATGAGAAGTAATGTTAAATGTAAATGCTAACTTACATACAATCTCAGCATCGGGTGAAGTTAATTTTAAATTACATGTTATTTACTTATACCGGTGTAATTATTATTGATAACCAGCCCATAAACATAAATATGAAAGATAATGACTAAATATTAATTAAGTGGAAGCGATTACAATATTTTAGTTATATTAATATGACGAGAAGATGTAAGCGTAATTAGTAAGATTAATAAAGGGACACTTAGACGGTTTAGGAATGCCGAAATAATAAAATCGATTAAACGAAAAAAGCGTCTAAGAAGAATATATGATGCGAATGTTAATGATAAAAGAAGCCGGGGCACTCGAGGAAGACATGGTACGATCAAGTGAACAAAACACTTGTAACAGAATGTTATTTTTTATGTGAATACCGCACAACAGGCTCTGCCGTAATCTCACTGCTCCCGTCTGGAGCCAGTGAGATTATGACATACCTAATTGGGGTATGTTGTAAGACTAGAGGTAGTAGGGAGGGGAAGGAGATAGGGAAGAAAAATACGGGAAAGTACCTGGAAATTCAGATCTGGTCAAGGGCGATACTAAGAGTATCTTTCTCTGTGGAAAGTGCCGCAAATATATTATACATTATTTTTAAATAATTATTGGTAAAATATCACAAATTAATCAAATAAAATGTATTATGCACGCCCGGATTTGAATCCGTGACCATCGGATTGCTAGTAGAGAACCTTCTTACCCCTCGTACGTATGAGATGATGTATGAATGTGAATGAAGCAAGGAGTGTGTGCCAATACAGAGTTGTTCTGCCTACCACTATGGTGAAACGGCGTGACGGTTGGTCAATTAAAGAAATTTAAAAAAATACAATAAAAATATTCCAGATTTTTCAACAATATCAAACAAATCTTGTTTACTTGTTTTTTTACTTGTGAAAAGCTACAAAAAATATTATTTCATCAAAAATAAAGATGAAAACATATATATTTTCAGTGTTGTTCAGGCTCCTGTTTATTGCTGGAGCCATCTTCCTGAAATTCGAAACCGTCAATGTAATGACTCAGTAATGAGTAAAAGGCATAAAAATAAAGCTCAAATAAGTCGAATTATTATCCAACTTGTCCATCAAGGATTTAGTTTTCTGAAAACCCCGCAGGCCATCTCTCATAGTAAGGAGTTTCTGATAGTTAAATTTATCATTTAAACAAACCCCCTTTATATTTCAATTCATTGGTTTCTTGTGTGTCGATCTGGAACTCTGACTAACCGAAAATACTGCTGAAAAGTGAAATTGCTTTAGCTATGTTTATTAAATTTATCAGAATGCGAGCAGTTCCTTTTTCACTTTCCTCCTCGCAACATTCCCCGATTGGGGGAATCTCAGTCCCATTTTCCAGGGTCAGAATTCGCATGAAAAAACTCCACTTAACATGGTAGTTACTAAACTAGCCTAGATTCTAAATTAAAATAATTTATCATTATTTTTAACGACCAATTACTTTTAGAATTCAGTTCAGCTGCGGATTTGCCGTCACACCTTAGTGAATTAGATCCTTATATGGTCCTTGCATCTTACATACATCGTGCCATAATTTCTCAATCAAAGAAAATCTAGTTCAGTTTTCTACTTAAATTACTTTGAAAACCGAGCCTTGAAACAAGTAGGTACTGTTAAATGTAAAGGTACCTACGTTTAATATAACCAACTGTAATGTTAGCAGAACGCAGTTCTTGATTTAAATAATAACATATAGTTTTAATTAAATTCAAAACACTTTAAACATCATCTCCACGACACATTACTGTAGCCTTTTAAAAGCATTTCAAAACACGACTTTTCACGTATTTTATTATGTTTGGTGTTCACTAAAACTGTTTTCACGTCGGTTATGAACCGTAAAAATCAGTGCATTTTATTTGTTTGGTATATTTAACAAAGTTTTAATAGAACATTCGTATAAACATTTTAATAAATTATATATTACTGGCTTTTACCCGCGGCTTCACTCGCATGGTATTAGGGGGCATGGTATTAGTACTGTAGCGCTTGCACTTATCAATTATCCCCCCTCCCCTCTCCTTCACTTCCCCATCCCCCCTCCCGCATTCCATGCATTCATTCCCGATACATTCAGTTTTCAAACAGCTCGCATGCCACCTAAATTTCATAACGCCAGAGCTCAAAGAAAAAAAGAATTTTCCAACTTGGTGCAGTCGTTCGGAAGTTATGCGCGTTCATTTTTATTTATTTAGATAGATAGATAGATATTAACTACGATTTCCCGCAAATATATCGACATTGTTTCCACAACAGCGATTTGTTTTCTGACTTTAGCAATAACTCGCTTTTGTTAGAAAAGAAAGAAAAACTAGCAATAACTCGCTCTAAAACGTTAAATAAATATACTATATTAATATTTATACTTTCTTCACGCCAGAACTTACCATTATATACAGCCTATGGTAATTTAGCTTTCTATTGGTGAAATATTTTTTAAAATCATTTTATTGTTTTATACGTGAAAGCGTAACAAACAAACACACGCAGTTTCGCATTTATAATATTAGTATAGATATACATTAGTTCCTGAAAAGTTTTTGAGATCAACACCTCGATGCTTGAATGGTTTACCGTCTTCTATGTTTTCTCTCTGCTAGAATAGGGGTCTCAGGTATCTTCTGAACCCTAGTACATTCCTTCGTTTCCTTACAAATACCATTTAAACAGCATTCTAGTAATCAAGATAACCAGGGTAGGCTTTGCATGAGGGAAATGCTTTATGCTCGAGGGAAAAATGCTTTACGCTAGGGGCTTCCGTATCAAAGCTTTTTTTCAATATTTTTACCATAAAATAAAAACAGCTTGAAATATGATATATAAATAAATAAATGTATTACATTTGTTTATGATTTAGATTAGAATAAGGTGACATGACGTGTTGTGAAGGGTCTAAGGCCTCGAGCGATGTGTAATATTATTATAACATTCGTATTGGGTCATGCGTTGCAAATCTCTGTCAAAGCAAAGGCGCGGTGCCGACATACCTAAATAACTAGCCTTCGAGATGCTCATAGAAATTCAGTGGAGTCAAGAGACATGTAATAACGTACTAAATAAGATTGAACCACATTATAGGTATAATGCTTGAGACTAATCAAATGTCTATTACGTATCGGTAGTTGTTTGAGCAACATGTCTGCGTACGGAGTTTGCAATATGTCCTCATTTATCAAGATTTATCAACTTTTGGGGTAGATTTTCGCTAATTTTATTTTGTTTATTTATTTAAAGGCCCGTAGGGCTTTAATATAGTGCAGTACATTTTTTTGACAAAATACAGGAAATAACATAAAATATTAGAAACAAAATATAGGTAACATAAATTATAAGAGTTGACACAAAGTAGGTAAAATAGAATATAAGTTAAGAATAATAAGAGATAAAGATAGTTTATGAAGTAGGAAGAAATAGTTGGCACATACGTCCTTTGAAATTTGACAAATTTAATTTATTATCAAATACATCCATATCGTTGAGATATTTGTTACCGAGACTGAATAAACGCTGTATTGGAGAATGCAAACTATAGTTTGAATGAGATGTATGTATATAATATGTTAATATTTATCTAGTCGTTCGTGTAGGTACATGAAGATTTATTAATTGCGAGGAGTTCTTTTCAATCAAATTTAGAATTTAATAATTTTAATACAAAGGTTAGGTCGTTTATTTTTCGTCTATTTTCTAGGGTTGGATTATTTAAAATATTCATTAAGAACGGGTAATTTATATGCTCTAAAAGGATATTATGTTTAAAATTTACGAAACGTAGAAATTTTCTTTGAATTCTTTCAATATTATGAATATGAATTTTGTAGAAGGGCGACTAGACTATAGAGTTATATTGAGTTATGTTATGTTATGCTAATGGAAAGATCATCAATAAATATAGATACTGGTGGAAATTTGTAGAAGGGCGACTAGACTATAGAGTTATATTGAGTTATGTTATGTTATGCTAATGGAAAGATCATCAATAAATATAGATACTGGTGGAAATTTGTAGAAGGGCGACTAGACTATAGAGTTATATTGAGTTATGTTATGTTATGCTAATGGAAAGATCATCAATAAATATAGATACTGGTGGAAATTTTCTGGAGTTATACTTATAATTCTTTTGAAAAATTAGTTCACGATCAACTTCAAATTTGTGCAAACCAGACAAAGCTCAGTTTTAACGCTCAGCAGTATGAATCTATTTAGGCTTTAAAGTACGAGATTCCAGTGATCTAGTGGTTAAAAATCGCTATTTGTTTAAACTTTATCAACGAACGATTCGCAATAACGTAGATGTTGCTCAGTTTTTCTAGTATTTGACGTAATTCCAGATTCAATCTGTAATGATATTTACCTAAGATGAAGCTATACGTGAAATCTTATTTAGATTCATCTTTACGACGAATCGGTTTACAGTATGAACGTCAAAAAATATGATAGGGATAAATTGAAGCTTCTACTAGCTTTTCTATGTGTTGGAATTACAATTAAAATTATTGTATACATAACAAAAAATATAAACGTAAACCATTAACAAAGTGTTTTTTCATGACTTAACTAAGAAAAAAAAACCCTTTATGCCTTAGACTATTTTTGAGGTTTCATATGTTCTAATTTTTTTTATTCTTATAAAATTATGCACAAATAAATAAAAAACCATTTTTTCGCATACTTGACTTGGGCAAATACGACGCGCGATTTTATAAATTTAAAATCGCGCGTCGTATTTATCTGAGGCATTAATTAGGCATGAGAATCGAAATATTTCTAGCGTTTATATTCCTCTAACAGCCAATTCAAGCATTGTTTCATTCTGTATAGTGGTCCCTGTACCAACTGGGCAATGCATTGCTGAGAATATCATCAACCGTGCGCAAATTATAAAATGAATTGTTTTTTAATTTTTTAATTGTTTTTTAACCTCACCGGGTTTCGAATCTATACCCTGGACCAGACCCATGCCCTCAGACTTAGAGCACTTTACACGATATAGGTCTCGGCTCATTAAATACAGAATCGTATCATACCGATTAACCCCTCGGGCTAATTTGTTTGCTTTTGGGAACAGCTCACACAGGTCTCATAGGAATCCTTGTTTCTTCCTTACTGTCATGGTGAGAAATACGATCTAAATGCTGTTAAAAAGAGAAAACTACGCTTGGTGTCGGTTCATATATTTATATGCAAATCTAGAAGTTAACAATAGAAAAAATAAAATGTGCATCTCTATGAAACTAGTTTCCGACCGCATTTAAAAAAAAATTATAAAACTTTGTGAATATTAATTAATTATTTTTTATGAACCGAATTACCAATATTATTATTTTATAATTACTTTAAAATCTACTGTATGTACTTAAGATGTAACGACTGTGTGCGTTTTAAAAAAATATGTGTTTATATTTTAGTAGCAAAAATTACGTGACAGAGTTGTAACTCCTCGAGAAAGGAGTGTATTTCATACAAATCGCAGTTGTCTTCTGCCACATCGACTTGCGTGTATTCTATAATGTTACAAAAAAATGATATGACGACATAAAATATAAAACTATTTTTAAACTCCAAAAGGTAACCTATCAAGTAACAGCGATCATTATTTTTAAAGATGTTAATAAAATATTTTTTAAAATCTCAAAAACTTGTCTCCTACAATTTTTATGTCGAACGACAATTCTGTCGCGTGGGTTGTCATTCGAAATAGGTATACGCGCAGCTCGTGTTTGTCACCCCCAATAGGCATTTTAGGCCTCCTCCCCCCCTTGCTACAATCTCCCCTCTGAGATCCAGAGAGATTCATTTATAGTAAAAACAAAATTTGACAGTGGTAAAAGTTATGTAGTTTAAAAAGAAGAACAACCTTTATAATAAATTTATCTAATAAAGTGGGCATGTTTTTTTTCGTTACCTATCAGTAATTTTAGTTAGAAAAAACGTGAGGTGAGCCATTTTTAAGACTTTTTATGGTTGCATTTAAAATTTTAATATTTTTTTAAATATATGTTAATTTCTAAAAGTAACGTGTGAAAGCGTATTTAATCACCTTTCTAAAACAGTTTTTAGCTTTCGGAAACATTCAAAAATTATCTATTTATTTGGATTTTACAGGGGAAATTTTCTGACCTTATGACAACATATGCCCGAGACTTGGGGGGTTAAATTACTATAAAAATGAATAGCAAACATTTAGACAGGTTCAGAAGATTAATTATTTAAATTAAATTTTTGACGCGCTTGTCGTAATAAGCCTGTTTTAATGAACTTCATTAATTAACATAGCGGGTTGATACGGACAATGGACAGTTGTTATACAAGAATTCAATGTTACTTTTATTGCTTTTTTATGCGAATGAATTTGCTCCACATTTAGTATTACCGGCTTTTCCACTTTCACCGCAAGAAACGCTGTTTTTTGCAAGTGGCTTAGTGTGTCGCATATCCAGTATGGTACCCACATATAAAATCAATTGAATAATATGTGTAAGTGCTTTTCCATAATGCCACAAGCATATTTAATTCTGGTTAGATACGTTCCGATGAAATGATAAAAAATATCAAATATTTTACTGATGTTTCACAAATGGCAAGACCACAAATAACTTCGATGCGGGTTACTTTAGGCCCGGAGGGTAACATTAGCCCAAATTGGAAAACAGTTTGAAATTCACGCCAAATCGCAACCGTTAGCGAGTGCTGTGGTTCCAACCGAAAATTATAGATAGTATAGGCGCCTGCCTCTGCGCCGTTTTGGTCATTTTGTATATTTTTTAATCAAAGTTTTTATGTTTAAACCACGTGATTTCATGAACTTCTTTTTAAGAATGTGACATTTGTAAATTCAAAAGGTTTTTGCATAAGTTTAGTTGCCCAAATTTAGAAAACAAAATATCGGTATACTTTTTATTTTTATATGAATACCGCACAAGAGTCCCAACTGCTCCCGTCTGGAGCCAGTGAGACTATGGCATCCCCAATTGGGGTATGATGTGAGGCTGAAGTTAGTGGGGAGGGGAAGGAGATGGGTAAAAGTAAGGTGGGGAAGTTTCTGGCTATTCGGATCTGGTCACCAAACACGGCTAAAGCCATTTCAAGCAATGTTTTAATTCTGAATGGTGGTCTTACACCAGGGCGATGCTGAGAGTATCTTCCACTCTGGAAAGTGCCGCAAATATATTATATATTATTTAAATGATTTAATTGTGAAATAACACAAATTCATCAAATAAAATTTATTTGCCACGCTGAGATTCGATCCCGCGACCTTCGGATTGCGAGTCAAGAGCATTACTGCTAGACCACGCCGGCCACTTTGGCCTAAGTTTCAGGTAACTTTGGCCCGCTTGGCGAATATCCAGAAATTAGTAGGTAATTGGAGTCAACCTTACATGACAAATTAACGGAAGAGTCTTTATCAGTATTCTTGCCCCTAATACAACTCATCCTCCAGCCTCTTGATTTTGCTTGTTTTCGGCGATTCTCAAAGCAAGTGGAGATAACATTACTAGATTAGAAACTGCAAACGACATAAACAGATCAGTTTTCTTTATGTTGAAAAAAAAGGTCCCTGAGCTATGAACGCCATTGCATAAATTTGGTGTTTATTCAGACAAGCTATATCCATTACATCTTTATATATAAAAATCTTGCGTCACCATGTTTGTTCGAGATAAACTCCGAAACTACTTAACCAATTTTGATGAAATTTGGCTTTAAGTGTGTAATTTGGTCCAACTTATAAGATAGCACAGTTTTTACCTCGATTTTTGACCTCAATATTTATTATTGCAAATTAAATGTTCATTAGTTTGTTATAGGACAATGCTTTGTAATTATTTGTAAGTTCCATAAGTTTCTAACAGATGGCGGTGTGAGTTAATTTATCACTTGGTTTTCTAGGTCGGGTAACCATCCAGTATATGTCGTTGTGTTTCGATTTCACGTCACAGCAACGCGTGGCCGGGTCAGCTAGTAGCAAATAAATGAAAAAAATGTATAAAGTCAGTGTATTTTCATTTGGTATTTTATCGAAATGCTGACTAGATTAACAAATCCGTGGCGTCTACCGTACCAGCGTCCCCCCCAAGCTAGATAATTAAATATAACAGCATAAAAAGAACATTGTCGAATTGAATCGCAAGTCTAAATTTAAACAGAATTGATAAATGTCACTACGCATCCAGTATCTTTGGATATTTGCTTAGTAAGCGCCTCCGTACATGACGCTACTTACAATCTATTCTAGCCTCATGTGCGTAGCATCCGCGCCACTCGAGAGTACCCCCCATACGATTTTGCTAGAGTTCGTACACGACGCTACGGGGCGACTGTCGGTTCAAAGTCAGTTGCGCGATATTGACGGTGCTGATCGCGCGCTACGCATCGCAGCATTCGTGTCTGCTACTTTTCGTTTGACGTTTGATAAAAATGGCGTCTGAACGAGAAAATAATGTTAGATTTGTTCTGGAAGTGGAAAAAAATGCGTATTTGTATAACTTTACATTACCAGAATAGCAAGAAAGGATTTAATGGAGAAGGCATAGATTAATGTTGGAGAAAAAGTCATTTGACATCGTTTGACATGGTGTTAACTCCACTGCTGCACGTGAAAAATGATCAAGTTCGGTATAATTCGGGTAGCGCCGTGTACGGAAACCAGCTTTAAAAAGTAGTGTATCTGCAGGGTACTTGTGGTTGTGTCGCCATCACGTAGTTTATAGGTATCTCCATGAACGGAGGGCCTAAGCGCCTCCGTACATGACGCTACTTACAATCTATTCTAGCCTCATGTGCGTAGCATCCGCGCCACTCGAGAGTACCCCCCATACGATTTTGCTAGAGTTCGTACACGACGCTACGGGGCGACTGTCGGTTCAAAGTCAGTTGCGCGATATTGACGGTGCTGATCGCGCGCTACGCATCGCAGCATTCGTGTCTGCTACTTTTCGTTTGACGTTTGATAAAAATGGCGTCTGAACGAGAAAATAATGTTAGATTTGTTCTGGAAGTGGAAAAAAATGCGTATTTGTATAACTTTACATTACCAGAATAGCAAGAAAGGATTTAATGGAGAAGGCATAGATTAATGTTGGAGAAAAAGTCATTTGACATCGTTTGACATGGTGTTAACTCCACTGCTGCACGTGAAAAATGATCAAGTTCGGTATAATTCGGGTAGCGCCGTGTACGGAAACCAGCTTTAAAAAGTAGTGTATCTGCAGGGTACTTGTGGTTGTGTCGCCATCACGTAGTTTATAGGTATCTCCATGAACGGAGGGCCTTAAGAGGGCACTATCTAGGGCAGGTTTGATACTATCGGTGCACAAAAACATACATTCAAACATGTCCTCTTCTGTTTGCCTATCTGTTTGTCTGTTTCCCGCCTGTACGAGTTTCCAGACAGCATATGAAAAAGATGTTTTCTTATTTTTTTACTGAGAAAATAATAACAATAACCAATGTGGTCATTTTCAGGTCAATACTCCCTGGTGGAGCCCGACGGTAACGTCCGCACAGTGGACTACTATGCCGACTGGGACAGCGGCTTCCACGCCACCGTCACCAACAGCAAGGACGCCCACCAGGCGCCCGCCCTCGTCCACTAGTGCACCTTCACCATCACCACACCATCACCATTCCATCACCGCATAATCACCTATACCATCTACCATTTGAGCTTTAAGTGATGCGGATTCATATACTGATGTACCTTTCATACTCGCAGAGTTACTTCTCATATGATTATTATATTTATAGTTCATTCGACAAATTCAAAAAAACATGTTTCATGGCAAAAAGTACATTCAGGAAGGGCTCATTTGCAAAGGAGCAATTAACCCCTGGCAGTTGGATCCCTGCATTTGCAGTATTGTATGAAACACTACCATCGCAGTGCCAACCTTATGCGTTCAATGGATATAACCAATAGTAGGTTAGTTAAAGATAAAATTAAAAATGTCACTTTACGGAGTATGGTTTTGTCTATGTATTGGCTTTAACAAAAATATCTTTAAATTTCTTGTCGGCCCCTGCGGGTTAAGCGTGATGCAAATTTTGCCTGTCTGCAAAGACAAACATATCATCGCCTTAGTTCTTAATTGTCCAAACGACCATTTTAGTTTTTGTTCAATCTTCACATTAAAATTATAAATAAAGAACTAAAAATGATAGTTAATCACTTAACTAAGAATTATATAAACTAATGAGACCTTTATGGAAATAGCTTGATCTACACCTATCAAAATGTTTCATTAAAATATTGAAAGAAAATCTTCTGTAAAATTCTATAATGGTCGTTTGGACAATTAAAAACTGAGGCAATCGCCTATTAATTAATCAATTAAAAATGGCCATATTCGGCTTCAACAATGTCACTATTCAAATTTAATATTTTATCAACAGCTAAAATTAATCAATCAAGAGACATTGTTCACTAAAAAATGTTAAATTGACAACTGACAGTGTCTTGTGACAAATACTCAAGCACCAACTTTGTTTTCAACAAATTTCGGCGCAGACCATTTTACTTAATTGTTATTAAGGTAGATCTATAAAACTAAGCAAAATAATATAAATCATCAGGAATCTTATTTATAAAATTCACTCCAACTTGAAAAAAACCTTCACCTGCTACATTTTATTTCCGTGTGTATTCTGAACCATTGAATTGTTTTACTAAATATTAATCATATATTATATTTTATAGTATAATTCGTAACAATCGTTTTACGATTTATTAGTCATTTAAAAGTTACCATTAATTTTAATTACGAGGTTGTGGAGCCATAATAATCGCATAACAACAATATTATAACTAATAACAACAGCAGCTGTATATCAAATCATTGTATTTCATTTATGCTTATGTCAATGGTTAGATCTATTAAAAAAAACTAATTTCTTTTGAAAAACCCTGAAAATACAAAATCATTATGAATTCATATGACAACAATGAAACTTTTTATTTAAAATTTTGTCAACTTTTTACATCACATAGTGATGGGCGGAATCAACATATTTGACTCCGAAACATTTATTATTGAATGTTTGATTTTACTAACAGTGTCACATGTGGAATCCACAGGTACGTGTGGAAAAATTACACAATTTTCTGTAAAACAACCAATTAATTTATTAACGAAATCTTTGACCTTCCATACAGCATCTGAGCTATTCATTCATCCAAATTATCATTTTAAGAAAAACTTTTTTTTTAACAATTATTACAAGAATATCTCAACTGCACCCATTACTAGGTAGGCATCTCACAAAAGTATTTAGAAATTATCTTTATAAAAATTGTATTTCTCCAAAATATTACATATAGCAAATAAAAATATATTTTCCTGTAGGGACTTAGTTATATCTCGCACCTTTTATTTCCTTCTTTACTCTCTCTAAAGTGTTTACATAATATTAATATAATTTATCCAAATTTGTTGTTACCACTTTGTTATATTTTATTTGTGTTTTAATATTGTTTATTTATTTTATGTGTTCATATTAATTTATATCATTTGTTTGCACACCATTGCAAATAAATATTGTTTTGTATACATATTTATTTACTTTTAGGTAATAAAAACTTTAAAAATTAATTATTTTTTTTACATTTTTTCCAAATGAACCTTAAAACAATGTCCAAAATTTCTGCATTTGGAATTTCCTTTGCATATAAAGTGTATATAATATTGTACATTCCCAAGAAAAACAAAAAAGTGCCTATATTCAAAATATTACTATTTGTAGTAGGTACGAGTTCACATATTTTAGTACATTAGAAACATTAGCCACAAAATAAATCATTTTAAAATGTGAAAAAAAAACTTCTATTTCTATAGGTAAAATGGTGCTCCTTTGTTCTTGTTTTTTATTAAAGAAAGACAAACATTCCCCGGTTATGAATAACTGACAGTATATGAAAATCTTCCTGCTAGCATCATTTTACACAGTGGGAAAATGTTTCTCGTTCAATGTTGGAGGATTAAACTAGCAGAGGAACGACGGGTATAATTTTTGTAGCAAGAATGTTCTTCAGGCAATGTTCTTCGGTTCTCAGCTCTTGCACAAATTTACCAATGTTTGTTTTTAACTCCGAGGTATAAAACTTCTCCAATTCTTCTGCCAATAATTGCAGCTGCACCGGAGAGGGCTGTATAAAATAATCTATACGATCACTTCAACCAATACCCTTCTGCGATCTCTGCCACTCCATCCTGCAGACAACCTTCTTCGCTAGCAGTTTGATGCTCTCATTCCGCTGTGACTTCCTGGCCACTAATGGGCATTTCTCCCACTCTCTTGACACTAATACATTTGTCTTGTTGTACATTTTTTGTGACATCGGGGGTATGTTGACAGATGTCAAAAGTTCAGACAGCTGAGCAAGTCCAATTTCTGTAGGAGTCATCCCTGATACTGCTGCTACATTGACGTCGTTTAGGGTTTGGGTTGCACGTATTGACTGTAAACTTGGCGCGACACATGTTACATTGTTTTGGACATTAGGCCAACTCTTTGCTTAGATTTGACAGTAAGGTTTCCAAATTCGTATCCAAAAGAAGAGTCCGATTTGGATTGCAGTTGGTTAATAAAAAAGAAAATGTCAATGATGCATCTTTCTTCTCCTCCTTTGACTGCATCATTTTTATCCAACCTGGAAAAGCAAAAGCAGCATTAAAAATGGATATAGATTAAGAAAAAAAACATTGATTTGGATGCCAATAGAAGCTAGTAAAACTAAAATTGTATTTTCTTTCTTCTTACCGTTTAGCTTCTAACATGCGTCAACATTTTTGGAAATTTGATGGGGTGAGGTTTGTCCTGATCTTGACGGCGGATGCGTCTGCCCAGACCGGATAGGGAGAGGCTAGTTAAGGGAGACCTTTTGATCTCTCCAGCAGGACTCTCTTGGAACATCGCTTTGTACTGCAGTGAGAGGGATAGCTTCATAGGTCTGTCACTCCTGGGCACAGTGACCCTCAGATTCCTACCCACCCCTCATACCTTTTTCCTTCCCAGAACTTCCTCTCCTTCATTTCACTAAAAAGATAATCCATACAGCATCCCCAAAGATGACATAGGCCCTGAGGGGAATTATTTTTCTTCGAAATGCGCGAAACATTAAAACACTTGACAACGTATCAAAATATTCAGTTTTCTTCAATCATGAATTGACCATTTAAAAGAAACTTCATAGAAAATATTTAATGTGGACGCATAATTCAACTTCCTATAGCTAGAAAACCCAGTGAATATTTCCGTTCATAATGTTAATAATTTTTTATAAATCATAAAAATACGGGTGATTATTTTAAAATACAGGTGAATTCATTGGCTGTAAGGACTTTATTCGGTGTATGTGTCTTCGTATTAAAATTCGGAAGAATGATTTTTTTTAATATGGGTGGAAAATATTCAAAATGATCACCAAAAAATCACAAGCAATCCGAGGAAAAAGTTTGGTTTGTCGCTCAACTGGATAATGTAATAAATAACAGAATGAAATGGTTTTTTTTAATTTTCGTGGTATACTTTGCGCTTTTTTTCTATCCAGGGAATTTCATATAATTACTTTTTTAGCTCTATAAACATGCAGAGATTATCTTAAAAAATAACTTTTTTTTTAAGAATTTAAAAATATAAAGTGTTCAAAGAAAATATGTTGTAAAACGAACAAAATGCGTGGTCTAAAAGATTTTAAAGCATAAACATGAGGAAGTTCTTCCACCAAAAGTCACCCTCAAGAATGTTCTTCGTCACCTGTGGAATTCGTCCGAAGTACATGCTGCATTAGTTTTTTTAAGAGAATATAAATAAATTTTATTTATTTACCTTTTAATGCGACAGGGTAGAGAACTAAGTCCAAGTTCTGTCTCCAGTTACTTTAATAACACACAGTACTTACATATTAATTCAATAAATACTGTTTTTATTTATATAATGCAAAATATAAAATCGAGTCTGATTAAAATTATTGTACCTATGATAATTTGATTTTATGTACATGGTAACATAAATTATTTAATAATAATAACATACAAACATTGTATAAAATTAAACAAATAGGCACAAAACATTACCCTGCAGAAACCCTCATTACCGTAGCACTGCAGAGACTACAGCGGGGGCACTTGTAATTTGGATTATCCAATTTATTGGCCTGGAAATATAATATTAATGTAATTACATATTGCAATTTACATAGAAAAGTGTTGTAAGTCAAAAAAGTTTACGTGAGAGCGAAAACAAATTAATGTATAAAAACAGTTCATTTATAAACAAGTTCTGCTGTGTAATTATTATTATGCATGACAGCTATTTCGCCTTCTGAAGGCATTATCAAACTGTAACAGCTATCACGCATAATAATAACTTCACAAGCAGAACTTGTTCATAAATTGTTAAATAAAAAAAAAGAACTTGTTTATGAATTTTATAATAGAATTATTGAATATATAAAAGAAACAAAAATTAAAATGGATTTCTACAAATTAACTTGATAACAATAAATAAACAAATGAATATGAACAAGCTGTCCCTTCGAAAAGAGATACTAGCGACATCTTGTGGAGATGGAGAGAATGAACTTAAATACGGTTTTCGTGGGGTATAGATAATCTCAATACTTTACTTTTCGGAGATAAAACGTAAAATAGAAAATTTTAATTTACGATTGATGTGCGATATAAGGAACTCCATTGAATAAAATTATGATTTAAAAATATATATATAAACACATAGAACAGCAGTTTAAAACGGGTAAAAGTTTTATGCCAAAATTAATAGATTACTTAGTTTTAACCAGAAGAACGATTCTGTAACTTTTGTGGATACGGAATCGATTCCATACGTAATCGCCTGTCAAATTTGTGTGATTGTCTATGGCAATTGTTTATTGCTTTTTTTACGAGCTGATATGTTAGCAGTCGGTGCTGTCGCCGACTTTAACAAGTTTAAAACACGAAATGTTGTAATCACACATGATTATTTATTCATTTAAAGTATGTTGAAAGTTATATACCATGGATTTGACATTGCATTACTTAGTTTGCCCAAATTAAGAACCTATTTAGAAAGCTTTTGAGGCAGTATACATACGGAATAATTAAATATTTGGGGACAAAATTAATTATTCCACTAACCGCCGCACTTTTAGTAACGGATAATGGGAATTACACTTCATTTCAACAATAACTACAAGAAACAACTATTTATGTGCTAATAGGTTATTAAGTTCTTCATTTGGGCAAACTAATGATTTGTGTGTATTAGCAAATGTCAAATCTGTGGTATACAACTTTAAACATGCATTAAATGAATAAATAATCATAGAGCATTTCATGTTTTAAATTAGTTGAAGTCGGCGACAGTGCTGCCAGCTGACATATCAGTCTGTAGAAAAAGCAATTGCAAGCCGTAGACAAATCATACAAATTTGACAGGTGAAATACATATGGAATCGATTCCGTATCCACAAAAGATACATATTCTTCAGATTTTCGAAATTTATTGAATGGGCATTATGCAGGAAAGGAGGTACCGAGCCAAAATTTTAGATATAGTCTCACACTCTTCCTTCTGTTTTATTATTGAATGGCGAATAAGCATTTTATGAATATTGTGGAGATAGAATTATACCTGGAAAATTACTTATCCGAAACGTCTATGTTCTTTATGCCCTTTTCCTTGTATGAGAGAAGAAAACTAAACGAACCATGTAAGGATTCACCTAGTTCATCACTGTTTCTATCTTTTACAAGAGTATCTACATTACAAAATAAATTAATTACCTGCAGACAGAAATGGCAGAAAACATGTTCACAGCCCATGGAGTGCGGTAGGATGGGAAGGTAGCCACATTCCGCACATTTTGTACTTCTCTTAAGGTCTGGTGTTGTGTTTACAAAAGCTGCAACCATCGAGTCCTTTTTCCGGCTAAAGATATTCAATGATCTTTCTTTTATTATCCTTCGAACAAAGGATGTATTCAGCAGAGGCGCTGCAAATCCTAGCATTTCCTGAAAATAAAAGTAAGAAAAAATTCTAAAGAAACCATGTTAAATAATGAGATTGAGTAAAAGAAAAAACAGTAATTAGTAAAAGAAAAAACAGTAATTAGTAAAAGAAAAAACAGAAATAATATGTCTTTAGGAACCGGTTCTTTGGGAGATTTCGGAAAAGAACACGGCCATTTACATCCTTTGAAAATGGCTGAAATATGCACTAATGACCAAAATCTCAAATGCGTGTAGTCAGAGATACATTGAAACATTACCAGCCATAATAAATTTTTTATTTAAATATATTGAACCATGCAAATATAATAATAGAATGACATTTTATGAACTAAAAACACGATTTACGAAGAGATTACTGACATAAACATCTATAACCAAATATTGATGGGTATCTTGCTCATGGCTGGCGCGCGATCAAAATCTTCACAACTGCGCATGCGCCGATACTCAGTGTTGCCCGTTTGAATAATAATAAATATTTTTTTTTTATATTATTATATTTTTATTCAGATTGAATTTTTTATTGCACGGTCGTTGTGAAGTGATTTTTTTTGTAAGGCTCATAAAATTTTATATTTTCCAAATAGGTACTACGTAAGGAATTTTCGTGCATATAAAAGTTTTACTTTTTTTTTAAATCTTATGAATAATTTTTTAAATCTTATGAAATATTAAATAAATAATAATAAGAAATATGGGATAAACAGGCAAACATGGGTGTATTCAATCGCTCTAACAATATAAGCAGTTTGTGTCTCCATATTAAAATTTGGAGGTATGAATTTTTGAAAGATGGTGGGAAATTTCCAAACTGAAAAATTTCCAAATATTGAAGGAAAGGTTAACTTAAAGGTTAAAAACTCATACATTATGTATGAAGTTGAACATTGAATATTTTCATTCAAGAATTAGGACAGAAAAATAATAGCTCATCTGCCCTGATGATGGACACTGTAACGCTATCCGAAACGTTGACTAAAGAAGGAGGTAGCGCAACACCGCATAACACCCCAAAAATAAATAACGAAAAAAAAATAATAGCAAATAATTTACACATCTTTTTCATGATGGTTCTAAAAGATAAGAAAAACTATTCTAGAGTAACTTATTATAAGGACACTTATCCCTGAAATAATATTATTCTTTTGCAGTTTGTGTGTTGTGAAGTTGAGCGTAAATTTCGGTGGACCCCAAAAATATTGGTTCTCAGCTAACATAATAAAGATGAAAAGTAGTTTTTTTTAAATAAACAACCAGTTATTGCCAACCTGGTTGGTTTTACGACAGACATATTTAATACTCTGTAAAAATTGTATTAGGGCCAGTCCGACCAGATGTTTCACAGAACTTGAAAAATTCATCTAATTTTAAAGTTAATATTCCAGTTCCAGCAAATTTGAATACCTCACAATCTGTCTGGAGCCAGCGAGACTAAAACGTCCCCAAATGGCTATTCAGATATGGTCAACAAACATGGCTAAAGCCATTTCAATCAGGGTTTTAATTGTAAATGGTGGTCTTACACCAGGGCAATACTGAGAGAATATTTCATTCTGAAACATGCTATATACTAAATATTATTTAAAATTAATTAATTGTGAAATAACACACATAAAATTTATTTGTGCATGCCGAGATTTGAATCCGCGACCTTCGGATTGCTAGTCAAGAGCCTTACCCCTCGACCACGGAGGTCATCTTTACAAAATACTGGTGATATGTTACTACTTACAACAAAACTGTGCCACAGCAGTTCCCTTGTCCACGCATTATCATGAAATCTATTATTAACAGACTTATTTGCAGAAACTTCTAGGTTAAGTACATAGTCAATTAAGGCGGGACTTTTCCCCGTTTGAAGGAATCTCAATAGATTCATAAAATCCCC
Source organism: Glyphotaelius pellucidus (assembly GCA_936435175.1). Classification (NCBI taxonomy): domain Eukaryota; kingdom Metazoa; phylum Arthropoda; class Insecta; order Trichoptera; family Limnephilidae; genus Glyphotaelius; species Glyphotaelius pellucidus. The sequence continues at coordinate 2,671,629 of OW386537.1, forward strand.
CACTATTTGGAATCTCTCCACGGCATCCAGGAAGTTCTGAGCCTTTCTGTTGGTTGTGTAACTCAATAGTAATCGGTCTCTGGCATACTTCAAGAGAATTGTGTAAATGAAAAACCAGCGAAGTTTTCCACGAGACAATAACTTGTTGTCATATTGCAAAGATAGCATTTGTTGGCCAAACGTACTTCCATTCTTTTGTAGGGAATATTTAAATATCAATGTTCGTAGGAGTAAGTCCAACTCGGGAATTACGGGAGTAATAAAACCAGGCTAAAAAAAATAAAAAAAAATTATTAAAATAAGGTAAATATAAAAATAATGTTCATTAATTTCACATCTGAAGGTTTGATTACATAACACAGGTATATGGATATCTTATAAAGCAGTAAAATTGGTAATAAAATAAAAAATTATTTGAATATAAATATTATACTAACCGGAAAATATTTGGCGGCCTCCAATAACTGTCCTTTGAGAATATCAACAACTTCATTATCGAGTTGGACAGCATCAAGCTAAACATGAACACAACGACCAATTATTATCATAATTCTAGATCATATAGTGACAATGGACGGCAAGCATTGTGTAAAATAATATTACAGTTTGACATTTTTATTTTTTTTAGTAATCAGTGCATAATATTTTTCAGCTGTCATTCATGTTTGAAATCTTGTCATTATATGTTAGTGCTACGCATTTATAATATTTAAATTGTCTATTTACCTGGGTTACTCGTGGAACGTAGTTTATAGGTGACATAATAATATATTTCTTTATTTTTACCAATATAATATATATTTTTGTTTTCAAACAAGTCAAACAATCAAGTGGCAAAACTGACAGATGAAAAAAATCAACCTTTGACCTAAAATTTGTTTATTCTCGCTGAAGTTGGCCATCCTGCCCGTCAGAGGATCTAGTATCTAGTAGGATATGGCATAAATGGGTATAAATAAGCCAACCACACACGGATGGGACGAAAAGCAAACGTCAAAAATGACCCGTATTTACCGACAAGATTAGAAAAGCCGAAATGTCGATACATAAAACAGAGTTTTTTACTGATCATAATAATTCTTAAAGCAACGGGCGACCGCTATAATTAGCAAAACACTTTTTTGAAAAAAAAACTTCTTTGGCACCGTTGTAATGGAAAAAAAACGATACTAAAAAGAGACAAACACATACACCTATAGGATTTAACCTGTGAGAGAATGAGATAGAATACATTATACTGTGTTTCCTATTGTCTCAGTCTCCTCTTCGTGCGGTGCCTTGTAGCCTCCCCGCTATTGTCTAGTTTAATTTTCTGAAAGTGACCGCGTGTGAACTGCACTCGAATTCTTTTTAAAGGCAATTCACCCTAAAAACGTAATTTGTGCCGAGAAGAATACTTAGAAGTAATAATGATTAATAATTACAAAAATGTTAGATTTACGCGTGAAAAACGTAATCAAAGAATTTATTTGTACCGATATTGGGCTTAGTTTTATTTTATAACTGGACGTATGGTGATAGTTTTACAAATTTGCATAAAAATGTAATATTCTTCGTAAATACACAGAATTTTCATTCAGCCTAGACAGCTTATGGCCACTTTACACGATGAAGGTTTTCAGTCCGATTGTGGAATCGGGTTGAAAAACGGCTTGTGCTCTATTTTCGGTTGGTAGTGGTTACGATACGGTTGGTAATAGCGGCATTTTTGACATCTGTCATGTTCGTCTACATTTCTATAAGGCGGATAATGGACGGATAGACACGGGATTTTGAAAGCTATTGCTTTGGCATCGGCGGCAGTTTGCGCTGCGGTGATTTAAGAAAGGCGAATGACTCGCAGAATAGATAGGACGTTGTGGAGAGAATCGTGGCTTCTCCGTTATCACGAACACGGCGCGCTAAATATCCTGGAAACAATGAACTTCGTAATACAGATCCGGTGTATTTCAGAAATTATGTGAGAATGCCAGAGGCGCAATTTCAGAAACTATTGGCGATGGTTTCTCCTCGAATCAATCGCCAAGATACCGTGATGAGAAAGGCAATTTCGCCAAGGCACAGGTACCTATAAAATCTGTATATTATTTATTGTCATTGTCATAATTGTGCCTCTCAACATTCTCAAACCAGAGAAGCATCTATTGCTTGAAAAGTATAAATACAGTACAATCTCACTAATCCGGCACTATTAAAAACCAGAGGGTGCCGGATTATTGGAATGTTTGGATTACTGGATTATATAGAGAAAAAAATGATAATAAAAAAAACAAAGCATTTCATAAAGAGAATATAATGTATGTACATATTTGTGTCCTTGTTTGACAGGTTTTATTAACTGTAACATTCTCGAAATTACATAGTTTTAAAATACTCCTTGATTGAGGTCTGCTTTTGTGCAACTTGTAGTCCTTGCAAAACCTTTTCTCGCATTTTTCGAAGAATTATAATATCTTTATTTGATATGCCGTTTTTTTCTGCCCGTGTTATGCAGGTATTGCGGGAGGCGCGGGCGGAGGGTGCCGGATTATTGGACATATTGGTCTATTGAAGTGCTGGCTTAGTGATATTGTACTGTATATATTTATTTCCTTGGCCCATTTATGAAAGGTACTTACCCATTCTTATTATTTTCAGATTAGCTCTAACATTACGTTACTTGGCAACAGGAGAAACGTATAGGAGCCTTATGTACGCCACCAGGATTCATGAATCTACTATTAGTAAAATTGTTCCCGAAGTGTGTGCTGCGTTGTATGCCGTTTTAAAGGAAGATTACTTAAAGGTAAAATTTGTCATTATTATAGTTAATATTCATTCTATAATATTATGTGTAAAATTAATGTTATGAATATTATTTAACATTTCAGATACCTTCGACTGAAGATGAATGGTTGGAGATTGCGGAACAATTTAACAAAAAATGGAATTTTCCAAATTGTTTGGGTGCACTAGATGGTAAGCATATTGTCTTTAGGGCCAAAAGATGCGATGGATCTTATTATTTCAATTATAAAGGCCAACACAGTGTTGTTTTAATGGCATTAGTAGATGCCAATTACAAATTTTTATATCTAGATGTTGGCGCCAATGGTCGCAATAACGATGGAGGGGTATACCGTCAAAGCTCGTTGAATCGTGCTATAACAAATGGCACATTGAATATTCCTCATGACAGGTGTTTACCTGGAAGTGAAGCTTGCCCTATGCCTTTTGTAATAGTTGCAGATGATGCATTTCCCTTATCTGACAATATTATGAAACCATACGCGCAGAAGGGTTTGACCCCTGAAAAACGTATTTTCAATTACCGTCTAAGCAGGGCAAGACGTGTGGTTGAAAATGCCTTTGGGATTTTGGCCAACAAATTTAGAATTCTCCTAGCTCCAATCAACCTCGGCGTGGATAAAGTTGAATGCATTACGTTGACAGTGTGTGCGCTTCACAATTTTCTACTTGAGGAGAAAATAGCAGAATGCGTGGAAATCGACAGAGCGAGAGCACCAACCTTAGGATCAATTGTTGAACGCCAGGCAGGAAACAGACCTCCAGCAAGTGCTTCACACTTCCGGGATCTTTTCAAAGATTACTTTATGAGCGATGCCGGAGCTGTTCCCTGGCAATATGATGTTGAATAACAACTAAGGTTGGTGATCTCGCTCCATCAATTTCCTGCTATTTTATCTTCTGTGAAGCACAAACGAAATGGATTAAACTTTATCCATACTGAGTTTGTTTGCCAAAATTCTAAAGGCATTTTCAACCATGCATTGTACCCTGCTTAGACGACAAAAAAAAATGCACTTTTCAGGGATCATTATTTTGCACGTATGGTTTCATAATATTATTAGACAAGGAAAAATGTCTCATCTGCAGCTATTACAAACGGCACAGGGCAGGATTCACTTCCAGGTGAACACACCTGTCTGTGGAATGTTTAATGCACCATTTGTTATAGCATGATTCAGTGAACATTGATGGTATACCCCACTATTGCGACATTGTGACCATTGGTGCCAATAATAAGTTTTTAGATTTTAACGGCCAAAGGTATTTTCGTTATATGTTTTTGGGGTGTTATGCCGTGTTGCCCTACCTCCTTACTTAACGCTGTCCGAAACATTGGCTAAAGAAGGAGGTAACGCAACACGGCATAACACCCCAAAAACAAATAACGAAAATTGGTGCCAATGTCTAAATACAAAAATTTATAATTAGCCTCTACTAAATCCCATTAAAACAATGCTGTGTTGGCCTAATTGATATAACTAGTGGTCGCCCAGCGGTCTAAATTCAACCATAATTAATTGAAATTTAATGTATTTTTTATGCATAATTTAAAAAAATTATTAGCATTCTGCACTCCTTCTCTATATAAACTATAATGGTGCGAAATTTCATACTCCTCTATCTGCGCAATTTTTGTAAAATGGGGGTACAAAGTTTTTGCTTCACTTATTAATATAATAACTAATAAGAGCTATCACATATTTTGGCCCTGAAGACAAATGCTTGATTGCTGTTAACATTGATGGCATATCACCATATAAATCACCTGTATTGCCCCAAAATTGTTCAATTCCATCAACACGAGTCAAAATCTGAATGTATATAAGAAAAATGTTAAAAGCTGGGTAAAAAATAATTTGGAAGTGAGTAAATTTTTTCTATAATTTGTACTATCTGTTTATAACTTCCTAAAATATTACATGTCTTCCTGTATATTTATATTTAAAACGAGGTAATATATATACATGTAAATATGAACAAGTGTATGTACTTATATGGGTGTATACTAATTTTAAGAAAATTCTCAGTAACTCCTGTAAAATGTAGAATCCTGTAATTCTTTTAAATCATCTTGATCATTATATTTACTATGTACAGATATTTTAAAATTCTATTTTAACTGCCACTGTCTAATATAAACATAATATAATACCCAAGCACAGGCTTCGCTTTTGTGGGATCTTTTTTTGCTACTATTTTATATTATTATGTATGTACCTATTCCGATGTATCAAAAAAATAAAAAAAATTCATTGCTATGAGTGGCATACTCATAGCAATGAATTTTTTTCATATGTTCATAATGTTTTGTATATTTTCAATAATGTTCATGTCCTAATGTTTACAAATGTTCTAAAATTATTCAACACAATAAGAAATGTTAATGCTTGCCGTATATTGTCAAATAACTTGTTCATACTTTTTACGCGGTGTCAAGATAATAACTACATACAACCCACCGTAAACCAAGTGAAATTATGAGGTTTTTTCCGAATAATTAATCCAATAATTTTTCATTATTCCATTAGTAATATTTATGTACTGGAAATTAATGAGTTGGGCATATTATGGTTTTAGTTCAACAATAAAAGCCGGCTTCTTTACGTTTTTTGTCATTGAATAGAGCTGATTTATATAGAGTAATTGTTTAACTCTGTGTGTGCAAAAGAGCTTCGATAAAAAGGCTGATAAAATTTTTAAAATTCTCTTTCTTTCTCGTTATTTTCATGAATATATTGTATTGTTTTATGTATAATTGTAAAAGCCCTAATTCCAAGAGATTTCTTATTAGTGGTGAAACAAAGTTTTAATAAATACTTTTCTGAAATGAACGAGTTTACCACCCAGTGGGTACCTATTGAACTTTATATTTTTAAAATTTAGCACCTAATAAAAAAAAAAAATTATAACCTTTTTTTATACATTTATTTTATAATACACAGACATTTTCATTGGGTAATTTAATTTGCTAATCTCCGAAAAGCAAATAATTCCAATCGAATGTGTCAATTATTAGATAAATTCATTACTTTTCTACTGTTTTCAAATCTTGCCTCATATTATATTACATTACGATGTATGTTAAAAATCGATATATCCTTATTTTTGTTTTTATTTGGTTTTTACCATATATGTATAACGTTGTAGGCATATAAGTTCCTGTAAACTTGCTTTTATCTTACTTTGTATTAACTAGTTCAGATCTTATTATATAAAATCAATATCCATCACAGCTTTAGTATTTTTCTTATTTGTATGAGTTTTATTACAGGTACTTATATGTTTTGCTGTTACGCTATGTATGTCACTGCTATATAAATTTTCTCATACTTGATATACTGTTTTTATACTCACATACTGTAACTCCATAAATGTAGAATTCCTTGTAAAAGCGCAATAAGGTGTTAATAAATTAAAAGTTTTAGGTTAGATAAAGTATGCTTTAAAGTTCCTTTGAGGGTGATAAATATCGCTATGGAAACTTTGTGGATTGAACTCCAAATCAGTATTGTTACTATGCGTCCTTCAGTAAAGTTGTTGCATTGATACAGGATATTGTCATGAATTGCAGTATTGTGAATGTTATTTGTATTGTAAAAAAATTAAAGAAAAAGTTCATAATGACCCAGGCTATATTAATTAGCAATTTATAAAGATACATAAATGTACAAAAATAAATAAAATTGTTATTGTTTTTCTAAAAATATCAAAGGGCCTCCCTCAGCGAAAACTTGGAACACTTTGCATCTTGTTTCCAATGCCAAGTATCAATCTTTTTCATCAATTTCATTCAAGATACTCTCAACAAATGTTGCAATAGTTGTGTTTGTTACATTCTGTAGTAAGAGAACCTACTGACGTGGAAATGATGGGGTGCTTAGCACCCCATCAGCTATAGATGGTCTGGGATTATGTTCTATACGATCTGATAATCAATGTTCGCCGAAACCTAAAAAAAGATGATTATTTTTACCATTTCCAACAAGTGTTGCATCAGGCATATCTCAGATTGTGATAATACTGTATAAATGCATAATAAGAATTCAATTAAAATTACCAGAATCTTTATGCTGCTATTTTTAGCCAGAGCTGGTCTAGGATTATGTTATATGTTATATGGCATCTGTTAATCTACGTTCCGCCTGATTCCTAAAAAAGATTACAAATTGTTAATAAATTACAAAAATTTCATCAACCCCGGATAGTGATAATACTATGTATGTATAAAAGGCTGAAAAGGTTTACAGTGAGAAATAAATTAAGTGGAAAAAAGTTTTAAGATGTTTTATTAAATATATATATTTTTTTTTTTACATTAGTTGTGCACAGGAGTCCCTGTTAAGGAAAAAAATTATTTCCCTCAGGGCCTGCGTCATCTGTGGGGATGCTGTGTGGAGAGTCTTTTTAGGGAAACGAAGGCGAGGAAGTAGTGGGAAGGAAAAAGGTATGAAGAGTGTCAGTGTGACGAACGTATGATTAAATCCCTCCCACTGCAGGCAAGGCAATGCTCCCAGAGTCTAGCTGGAGAGGCCTACAGGACTTCCTCAACCAGTCTCTCCTGATCGGGCCAGCTATGCAGTTGGTTGGCAGACGCATCTGCCGCCAAGATCCGAACAAACCTCACCCCATGAATCCGAGCACCCTTGCTAAGTCACCAAACATAGCGATCCACTTGGAATGACCTATGGCAGAGGTGATGGTAATCCAATAAATGGTTCCCGGGGCGGCGGTACCCATACCCGCATCACAACATTTAAATATAATATTATTGTGATAATGCTGTTCAAATGCACAACAAAAATTCAATTAAAATGAGCAGAATACGTACATATGTTGTTGTGTGGCTGTGTGGCTTTCTGGCCGCAGTTGGTTTATGATTGTGATGGTCCATTGCTGTTGGCTTATGTTCCATCGAATCCTGAAAAAAGATTAAAAGCGTTGACATGACTAAGAGAGTTGCAGAGTAACTAACCATCACCGTTTCTCTGCAGGGGTAGGCAGAGAGGATGGACCGCCAAACAACTCGGTCTTGATACACACTACTTGCCTCATGGTAGAGCCATGTCTTTCTCGGGCATCTCCGACCACTTCTACCATTCACATTTGCGCCATATATTCTTCTTAAACTCCTTTCCTAATTCATTCGCTTTACATACTTTCTTAATGTTACTCATTACATTACGCTTACATCAGCCTTGCATTCTTTGCGGATCTCCACTTTTCTTACATTCCCAGGGATCTCATTTCCACAGCTTTCAGTCTACTTACATCCTTCCTCTGCCAGTTCCATGTCTCTCTGCCATACATCAGGGCAGGTACCAGCACTCCATTGTGAACTGCTAGCTTCGCTTCTTTGACTTTGAACGATTTATTGTTAGCACCAACGGTGTTCAGTCCTCCATTAATGGAGTTATCTGCATTTACCCACCTCTCGTAAACATACTTCCAAGATATACAAACTCATCCACCTACTACATTGAGCACTGTTTTCATTCTCTCTCTTTCAACTTTAAACTTACTTACATTCATCGTTAACTCATTTTTCATACATATTTGTTCATCCTAGACACGAGACACTGTAGATCTTCCATACCATTAAAAATCAGCACGGCATCATCAGCATACGACGGGCAACATACTTTCAGATTACTCAATTAGAGTAGATCTTGACAATACTGTTTAACCAACTCAGCCTAGAGGAGATCGTGATAATACTGTTTAAATGCATGTACTTCATTCATGTTCATTAAATATATAATAATAATTTAAATTCCCAGATAATCTCACTGCCATTGTAAATCAGGCACTGCAAATTTGACTCAATTTCCATCTCTATGTTGGAGGTCGTCGCCTTAAATTTAATGTGGTCCCTCAGGAATGCAAACTTTTCAAGGTAACAAATGGATGGCACGTATACCTGCAACATAAAGCGATTACTCTATAGATATTACAAAAACATATATTTACTTACTACTGTTGCAGGATGACGATAAGTCCATTGATTGCTCTTGAGTATTGTGACAGAATACTATGATTTCTATAGCACTGCCCACTATTACCTCTGTTAAAGGGAATTTTCCACAATCATGGAAAACTTCCATATTTAACATGAGTGCCCCAAAATAATAAATGCAAAAAGTAAATATAAAAAAGATAAAAACCGTGCAACGCCAACTCATTATTTTAAGTGTGTGTCTACAATATCCTGTTATTTATTTATAACTTAAAAAATAAAATATTAACAGATTATATGTTTAAAAATATTAATAGTTCAGTTCATCGCTATCCTACGAGAAACTGCAACAATTTTAGACTTCCTAAAACAAATTTAGCGGGAACACAAAACAAAATTCATTATAAGGGTTTTACAGTATTCAATGAACTCCCTGTAAATGTAAAGGAAGCTAAAAGTCTTGTAATTTTTTGAGGATTATGTCTCAACGTTGCAAGTAAATTTTTAGTATGCAGGTACTAGAATAATACTATAGATATATACTACATATAAGAAGTAAAAATTTAAAGCTGAATAAAATATAGATACTTTAAAAAAAATAATAAAATACATGTATATTGTTTTCATAATAAATGGAATACCACCAACATCAGGTATGCTTAGAATAATAAAAATCAGATTATCCAGGAAGACTTTCTATGGATATTAGAAAGCATACATTGAAACGATTGAACGCACTGGTAAAAACTAGAATATACAGAGTCATGTGTGCATGGCACACAAAAGTACGTAGCAAAACACAAAATGTGTAAATTCTGCGATGCACCATTACATCATAAATATACCAAACCACACACCATTACATAGAGGGAACTGTTTCCAACGATATCATTGAAATAAAAATAACAAAATTGTTACTGGTTCAGTAGATAATTATGTCTTACGAGCGCCTTATATTTGTTTTGTTTCCCAAATGTTATTTCCTTTGCCTTACTGTTTCCATTTTCTTCCTTTACTGCTTTCATTTTCTTTTCCTTTACTGTTTTTATTGTAAACACACTTTTTATTTACTATATTTCTTTTGTTACCCAAATGTTTATTTTCTTTGCATTTACGGTTTTTATTTTTATTCGAAATTCGAAAACACTTTACATTGTATATTCGATGCTTAACTGTTTTAAAACTGTATCATATATTATAATTAGGTAAATGGAATGTTGAAATGTTTATTTTCTTTGCCTTTACTGTTTTTATTTTATTCGAAATTCGAAAACACTATACGTTGTATATTCGATGCTTAACTAATTCTAAAACTGTATCATATATTATAATTAGGTAAATGGAATTTGTCAATCTTACTTAACACTACATATATTAATCATCACGTACCTAATATATACGAAACCTATCAATTTGACTGTCGTCCTTCCTAGTTGGACAGTCAAAAGCTTCCTTGTACTGTTATTGTATTTTTATAACAAAAAATAAATAAATGATGGTATCGTTTGTTGCTTTCCATAAATAAACCAGTCATTTGCTTTCACAATATTTTCATATTTTGGTGTCAGCGGTTGACAGTTGTTGACAGTTGACATTTTTAAAAGGTGTTGCCATTTTATTGACGGTCCCAAAATATTATTATTTTTTCTCTATGGCAACTATGAAAACTGAAAACAAGTAGCACCAACCACGTTGTTGGTTGGTACAATTTGTTGTTTTTTTCATGGTACAATCAAAAAACGGCGCTACCAACTACCAACGACGGTGGCTATAGACAAACTATGATGAACCAATGGTTGGTAGTGCCGACATGGGTGGTTTGGTGTATTTATGGTGCCGACTTTCGAAAAATTTTGGTTTTAAAGTTGGCGGTATTTTTGTTTGACATCTGACGTCTTCTGTTGTCGTTTGTTCGTATTGTAGCTATTAACGCTTTTATAAGTTATAATGAATAGAAACGGGATGAGTCGCAGAGTAGATCGGAGATGGTGGACAAACGGAGATGGTGGATGGTGAGCTGCCGTCATGAGCAGCACGGCACCCTGGACGTGTTGGACAACGAACTTCGCTTTCAAGATACGGAGTTATTCAAAAATTATTTGAGAATGCCAGAGGCGCAGTTGCAAAACCTGTTGGCGATGGTTTCCCCTTTAATAAATCGTCAAGATACCATGAGACGTGCAATTGCCAAGGCACAGGTACCCACAAATGTATATTATTTATTGTCGTTGTCATAATTGTGTCTCTCAATATTCTCAAACTATTGTTTGAAAAGTATGTAGGTATATTTCCTTGGCCCATTTATGGCAGGTGCCCATTCTTATTATTTTCAGATTAGCTGTAACATTACAATGTTTGGCAACAGGAGAAACATATAGAAGCCTGATGTACGCCACCAGAATACATGAATCCACCACAAGCAAAATTGTTCCGGAAGTGTATACGCTGTTTTGAAGGAAGATTGTAGGTAAAATTTGTCTTTATTATGGTTAATACGCATTCTATTATTTTACTTATTGTTCTTTTGACTTTATGTCCGGGTTAAATCTTCCCCACAGGAAAAACTTAACCCTTCCCACAGACTTTTTCACAAATGATCATCTAGTCAATCCACGCTATGCAATTGCACTATATAAGTATAATAAATACAAAACAATACATGAACAACATGTCAACCTACCAGAAACCAAATGGGAAAATAATTCACCGACTCCAGATATTTTCATATCAGAGGGTTCGGCTCTATAGAACTCCTAACTGGACTGATAATCCTACTGATCCCTCAATATAAATATTTAAAAAATCTTTCGTAACCCTACATGTACTTAATATGACTGATTTTTGCATTTTTATATATAGATTCTTTTACAAATCTAATAAGCCTACATTTTGAATGAGATAACTAGGTATAATGCCAGTAGCCGAAATAACAAATGGTAATATTTTTATAGTCTGAGAATGCCAAATTCTTTTAATCTCATTTCCTAAATCAGTATATTTTCCAATTTTTTCAGAAACAGATTTTTTAATATTACAGGAATTTGGAATAGCGACATCAATGATATGTTATTTTTTTAAATTTTGTCATTTAAAACTATATCGGGTGTACGGTGGCGTGCACAGAGTTTTTGATCAGGGTAGGCAGTAGAAAAACCTATGATAAAAGTATGAATATTATTATAATATATATATATATATATTCATATTAATTATAACACGAATAAATTATGATTAAAGATATTACGATAAAAGATAACGGAACAACCATTGTTTTTTAGGTTACTTAAACACACATTATTTCCTTCACTACGAAAAGTTTCACAGATTAAAATGTCTTTATTTTATCAGATAATTCACAATTAAAGTACGACAAACGTTTTTGAAGAGACAATTTGCATTTATGAAAGACAACTATTTGATAGAAATAGATAACAGGTATCACTGTCGACACTGATTGCCATGTGGTAATTTTGTTCCAGAAAGCACTGCCTAATACTAACAAAAAAAACTCATAGCAAATTGAAAACGACATTCCAACTGTATGCTCTGTGCGTTTCGTAAACATTGATATTCATATCTTGTATGAAGTTAGCTCTACGCAGAAATAATTCCTGCTTAGGCCGCATTTTAGTGAGGCAGTCGGATGGCGCGCGTGAAGTTTCCAGTTACAGTTTATGTCATGTTTGTAGTATGCCGTTTGGTGGCGCTCGTGTTGTTTCAGTTGGTCAGCTTCTTGAAAGTGTGTATTTATTTTTAGCAATAATTTAATAAATTATAATATTATTTACATGCTTATGTTTTACAAATACGGTAGGGTAGGCAGTGCTTATGTGCCTATATGGAGTGCACGCCCCTGCGGGTGTATATATTATGTGTATAATTAATGTTATAAATATTATTTATCATTTCAGATACCTTCGACTGAAGAGGAGTGGTTGGAGATTGCCAAACAATTTCAAGAAAATGGAATTTCCCAAATTGTCTGGTTGCTCTAGATCTCTAGATGGTAAGCATCAGTGGCGGACTAAGCCCGTCAGAGGCCCGGGGCGGCAAAGCTGAATGAGGCCCCCCCCTACTTTAAGAAGTTGATGTAATTTTACAGGCTTTTTATTCAGTTCACATTTGTATGTATTAAGTGTTCATGTTTATCAGTATATCAATATGTGAAGCAAAAACTTTGTACCCATTTTTACAAAAATTTCGCACACTTTTGTTTATATAGAGGAGTGCAGAATGCTAATATTTTTTTAAAATTATGCATAAAAAATACATTAAATCAATAAAAAAAAACATTACAATTATGGCCGAATTTCGACCATTGGGCGACCAATAGTTTAGTTAAAATCTTGCAAGTAAAATTTAAATTTGACTTACTTATTTTTGAAATTTAGCACATTAGAAAAAAAATTGTAACCTTTTTTTATACATTTATTTTATATTACAGACATTTTCGTTGGGTAATTTAATTTGCTAATCTCCGAAAAGCAAGTAATTCCAATCGAAAGTGCCAATTATTAGGTAACTTCATTAGTTTTCTCCAGTTTTTAAATCTTGACTCATATTATGTTACATTACTTATGTATGTTACGAGTCAATATTTAATATATCCTTATTTTTGTTTTTAATTGGTTTTTACCACACATGAATAACATTATAGGCAATTTTTTATAAGAAAAACTCTCTTTTTATAACTTTTGAAGGTTATTCCCATCAACGTAATTTATCATTGAAGAAGAAAATAACACTTATAATCTAAATGAAAATATGAAAGAGAACAAGACACAGAAAAAGACAATGGTCGCAACTGGGACTCGAACCCAGACCTCTCGTCTAACCGAGACGTGCGCGTTTAACCAATTTCGCTACTGCCACCTTCTGTCAAACCGTCATATTTGTCAATCTCATATTTCAAATATTTAGAATCAACAATATTATCTTCAACTAGTTTTTTTTTTTCCATATTATGGGCAACTACTCTTTTTATTGGAACAATCATTTTAAGAATTGGTTTGTTACCTGAATAGCGTCTCGGACAACTGTATCCGAATTTATTCATATGGAACTATTGACTTTATGAAAGTCTAAATGAATATTCAATTTTTTATAAGAAAAACTCTCTTTTTATAACTTTTGAAGGTTATTCCCATCAACGTAATATATCATTGAAGAAGAAGATAACACTTATAATCTAAATGAAAATATGAAAGAGAACAAGACACGGAAAAAGACAATGGTCGCAACTGGGACTCGAACCCAGACCTCTCGTCTACTTGTTCTCTTTCATATTTTCATTTAGATTATAAGTGTTATCTTCTTCTTCAATGAAACATTATAGGCATTTAAGTTCCTGTCAACTTGCTTTTATCTGTTATACTTTGTATTTACTAATTCAGATCTTATTATTTAAAATCAATACCCATCACAGTTTAAGTATTTTCCTTATTTGTTTGAGTTTTATTACAGGTACTTATGTGCTTTGCTGTTACGCAATGTGCATCAATGCTATGTGTATCTTTTCATACTTGATATACTGTTATTATACTTACTTACTGTAACTACATAAATGTAGAATTCCTTGTAAAAGCGCAATAGGGTGTTAATAAATTAATAAGTTTTAGATTAGATAAAGTATGTTTTAAAGTTCCTTTGGGGATGATAAATGGCTCTGTGGAATCTGATTGAAATCCAAATACAGTTTTGTTACTATGCGTCCTTCAGTAAAGTTGTTGCATTGATACAGGATATTGTCATGAATTGCAGTATTGTGAATGTTATTTGTATTGTAAAAAAATAAAAGAAAAAGTTCATAACGACTCAGACTATATTAATTACCAATTTATAAAGATACATAAATGTACAAAAATAAATAATATTGTTATTGTTTTTCTAAAAATTTCAAAGGGCCTCCCTCAGTGAAAACTTGGAACACTTTGCTTCTTGTTTCCAATGCCAAGTATCAATCTTTTTCAATTTCATTCAAGATACTCTCAACAAATGTTGTGTTTGTTACATTCTGTAGTAAGAGAACCTACTGACGTGGAAATGATGGGGTGCTTAGCACCCAATCAGCTATAGATGGTCTACGATTATGTTGTTCTACGTGATCTGATAATCAAAGTTCGCCGAAACCTAAAAAAAAGATTAATATTTTTACTATTTCCAACAAGTGTTGCATCAGGCATACCTCAGATTGTGATAATACTGTGTAAATGCATAATAAGAATTCAATTAAAATTACCAGAATCTTTACGCTGCTGGTTTTAGCCACAGCTGGTCTAGGATGATATATGGCTTCTGATAATCTACGTTCCGCCTGATTCCTAAAAAAAGATTACAAATTGTTAATAAATTACAAAAATTTCATCAACCCCGGATTGTGATAGTATAATGTTATGTGTATAAACCATAGTTGAAGGTGGCCTTAAAGACTAAAACCGTTTACAGTCAGAAATAAATTAAGTGGAAAAAAGTTTTTAATTGTTTTAATATATATTTATTTATTTTATTTTTATTTGTTTATCTCAAAAATGGTAAATATAAAGTAGTACTGGTCTTCCATTAAAAGCATTTGCTTGTGGATGGAGCTTATGTATATATATATTTTTTTTTTACATTAGCTCTGCACAGGAGGCCCTGTCAAGGAGGAAAATAATTCCCCTCAGGGCTTGTGTCATCTGTGGGGATGCTGTGTGAAAAGTCATTTTAGAGAAACGAAGGCGAGGAAGTAGTGGGAAGGAAAAAGATATGAGGGGTGTCAGTGTGATGAACGTATGAATCAATGGCAAGGCAATGCTCCGAGAGTCTAGCTGGAGAGGTCTACAGGTCTTCCTCAACCGTCTCTCCCGATCCGGCCTGCCATCCATTTGGTGGGCAGATGCATCTGCCGCCAAGATCCGAACAAACCTCACCCCATGAACCCAGCTCCCCTGCTAAGTCACCAAACGTGGCGAACCACTTGGGATGACCTATGGCAGAGGTGATGGTAATCCAATAAATGGTTCCCGGGGCGGCGGTACCCATACCCGCCTCCCAACATTTAAATATAATATTATTATGTTAATGCTGTTCAAATGCACAACAAGAATTCAATTAAGATGAGCAGAATACGTACATATGCTGTTGGGTGGCTGTCTGGCTGTCTGGCCGCAGTTGGTTTAGGATTTTGATGGTTCATTGCTGATGGCTTGTCGGCCTACGTTCCATCGAATCCTGAAAAAAGATTAAAAGCGTTGGCATGACTAAGAGCATTGCAGAGTAACTAACCATCACCGTTTCTCTGCAGGGGTAGGCAGAGAGGACACACCGCCAAACAACTCGGTCTTGACACACACTACTACTTGCCTCATGGTAGAGCCATGTCTTCCTAAGGCATCCCCGACCTCTTCTACCATTCACATTTGCGCCATGTTCTTCTTAAACTCCTTTCCTCATTCATTCGCTTTACATACTTTCTTAATGTTACTCATTACATTACGCTTACATCAGCCTTGCGTTCTTTGCGGATCTCCACTTTTCTTACATTTTCTACAGCTTTCAGTCTACGTACATCCTTCCTCTGCCAGATCCATGCCTCTCTGCCATACATCAGGGCAGGTACCAGCACTCCATTGTGAACTGCTAGCTTCGCTTCTTTGAACAGTTTATTGTTAGCGCCAATGGTGTTCAGTCCTCCATTAATGGAGTTATACAAACTCATCCACCTACTATATTGAGCACCGTTTTCCTACTCTCTCTTTCGTGACTTTAGACTTACTTACATTCATCTTAACTCATTCTTCATACACATTTGTTCATCCTAGACATGAGAGACTGTAGATCTTCCATACCATTGGAAATCAGCACGGCATCATCAGCATACGACGGGCAACATACTTTCAGATTACTCAATTAGAGTAGATCTTGACAATACTGTTTAACCAACTCAGCCTAGAGGAGATCGTGATAATACTGTTTAAATGCATGTACTTCATTCATGTTCATTAAATATATAATAATAATTTAAATTCCCAGATAATCTCACTGCCATTGTAAATCAGGCACTGCAAATTTGACTCAATTTCCATCTCTATGTTGGAGGTCGTCGCCTTAAATTTAATGTGGTCCCTCAGGAATGCAAACTTTTCAAGGTAACAAATGGATGGCACGTATACCTGCAACATAAAGCGATTACTCTATAGATATTACAAAAACATATATTTACTTACTACTGTTGCAGGATGACGATAAGTCCATTGATTGCTCTTGAGTATTGTGACAGAATACTATGATTTCTAGCACACGACGGGCAACATACTTTCAGATTACTCAATTAGAGTAGGTCGTGACATTACTTTTTGAATGCTTGTAATAAATTTTTGAAAATAATAATCAATTTCATTAAATGTACCTATTATAATAATTTAAATGACCAGTATTTTGCCGGATAATCTCACTGCAAGTGTAAATCAGGCACTGCGAAATTGCTTGAATTTCCATCTCTTTGTTGAAGGTTTGTAGCAGGTGCCCCCTAAAATAAAAATAAAAGAGATTTATAAAACAGTTTAAAATTATGTAAGTTCATAGAATGTATTTCTAACATAATTATTTATACACAGAAATGTCAGAATAGATGTTTATTGGTTTGTCTTCTAAACTTCCATTATAGTTAATAAATACAGCACTCGGAATTAAAATGTTGAATATTTACACTTACGTTTGACATGGAAGCTCTTGAATATTTTCTTTCAATGTTCTGTTGTGTAAACAGACGCAAATATTGCATTTTTTCTTCACTTGGGCTGCTTGTTGAGCGTCCGATGTTATTTCAGCACTGTACGATTATTGAAGTTATGGTTAACCGACGCATCTCAAGTTCTATTGCCCCATTTCACCACGAATTCATCATTATGAGGGTTCAAATTCAATCAAACAACAACCAACAGCTCACGACATAAATAACCAATCCCTCCCAACGGCTCGCGATATAAATCCTCGTGACAAGTGACAGCGCTGACTGACAGCTTGATCATGTGTTGCGTGCCAGCATTGCCAACTGAAATATGGATGAAAAACAGAGACCGTGTAAAACGAAAAATTTGATCTTTGGTCTCTAAACGGGAATCGGACTGAAAACCTCCATCATGTAAAGTGGCCATTAAA